>CM074197.1:5009821-7409821 GCA_037179385.1 Holothuria scabra | reverse complement strand
TCCTATATAATGGGAAATGATTTTTTTGTTATACCTAATTATGTTTAACTTCCTATATTTTCTTAGGTAGGGGCTATGTTGGCTACCACGTATTCCAAGCTCTACACATATTTCAAGCTCATGTAGTCAGAATGCTCCTTAAAAGAAATAGTATTGTAGGAAAGTCCTTAAGAGTAAGTAGTTGTAATAATAATTAACATATAGGGTACTAAAATCTACAAAGTATTCAATTGCACTGCAAAAATTTAACAAAAGACAACTCAAAATCTGAGTCTTTAAACACAACTTAAACTGTGACAGAGAAGAACAACTTATTACAAAACTGGACAGACAGTTCCATGGCTTTGGTCCAGACAAAAAGTATGATCACTTTAGGTTTTCAAATTAGTTTTGTGAACAGAGGGGACATTTGGTATTCTAGAATGCAAAGTATAGTGGGTATTGACCTCCTGAAAAGTCAGATTATCACACTGATGGGAGAATGGGGGGGGGGGGGGAAGAAACCACTAAGAATGGATTCTGAATACGACTGGCAACCAGTGCAGAGAATGGATGATACTTAGGGATAGGATGTTGAAGTGGTGGCAGGCAACAAGTCTTGCTGCACTAAAATGCATGTCTTTAATATTCAATCTGGTATTTTTGAAACTTGTAGCCATTTATAACTCATATTTGTTCTTTTGACTTTGTCTTATAGAGTGGAAGTGAAAAACAGCAATCGTAATGCCGGTGGCGGTGTTTCTTGGACTGAAGAGGTTACTGTCATAGTGGATGGAACTCAGGTTGATCTTGGACAGAGTGGTATTGTTAAGGTAATCGCATGATTTTAAATGCAATTCAAGTGGGAACTTGAATCTTAAAATTGAAAAGTAGATGGATAAAGGTTTGAATGAATTGCTGCTACTTGATGTATGAAATATTTGTAAAAGGTTATAAAATAGCCCCATCTGTCTCTGGGTATTAAATTAAATGTTAAATATATTGAAAACAATTGCTGTTCTTGTCCTCAAATCTAGATTAATCTTGTCTGATCTGACCATACCTTAATAAGGCTCTGTAGCAGACATTTGCCCAGTCAATGTCCTGAAGGGAGAAACTCATTAACAGTTGATGGAATCAATGCACTCAATTTGTCCAAGAGGCAAGATCAAAGTGTCTTCCTTGTGTATCTTTATTAAATGATAAGGAAAAATCTGCCAAGGCTCAGAGTATAGAGAGCTTTCACTGGTGTCACAAGCTACACTCCTTTTGACGGGCAGAAACTTTTGTAGTACGATAAGTAGAGTAGCTATGAGAAGCAGCTAATGACCCATATGTGACTTTTGTTTTAAAACACTGGAATTTTGCCCGGCAGTGGGCATGTTGTCAATTGTAACGTCATGTGGAAGCACTCTATATAATCTGTGTTTGAGGATGTGTCATGTCTTACTTGTTCCTGTAGCGTAAACGTACTCAAGAAAAGACAGAGTCAAACCATTCCAATTTCCAAATGATTTATTACCATCTTCAACTCTCCAGTATTTAACGTGCAGGATTCTTTACACACGGAGTCCGCTGGCTACTGAGTCTAGGGCCTGACTGATTCTACAATCTACACGAGGTAGTCTCCTCAACAACTATAGACCAATAATATATCGAAACACAAACATGTGACCACATCGGCCAATCAGCTCCCTCCCTTGACTATTTGTTCCAGGAAGTTCTCAAAGCTAAACATAGGAGAATCATTTGCATGAATTAATAAAATTAATAAACATGAAGGACTATTCCATTATGTTGCCAAGGGCAGAGCAGGACACAACAGGATGCATAACTAAAACCTACACCAGTGTGTGAGAAGTCAAAACTGCCTCCACCAGGCTGCAGCTGCCTCAACCAGGCTGCAGCTGCCTGAACCATGCTGTAGCTGCCCCACCCATGCTGCAGCTGCCTCAACCATGCCACAGCTGCTTCAACCAGGCTGCAACTGCCCCAACCAGGCTGCTGCTGCCCCAACCAGGCTGCAGCTGGCTCAACCAGGCTGCAGCAGGCTCAACCAGGCTGCAGGCCTCAGCCATACTTTCTTGCTACATACATTATCATGGCAGGATTAAGCTGGTTTGCTATTGTAATGTGAAAAGTAGAAAAGTGTCTCATATTTGGTCTAGTAGCAGAGAATCAACTTGTGAGGTGAGAGGCCAGGGTTGGGTTCAACTCCCTGGTCAAGTCACACCAAAGACTTTTAAAATGGAACCTACTGATGTTGTGCCTGAGACTCTGCATAGCTCTTAAAATGGAACCTCCTGATGTTGTGTCTGAGACTCTGCATAAAGCAATGTAGTAGGGAAAACAATTCATATCCCACAACTGAAAAGAATGCAGTAGGCACCTCTAAATTAAATCAAAAGGTTATAGGTATAAAACACTGTCTAACAAACGAGCAAAGTATCACTGCAGCTGTGACAACTTGACTGAGGGCTACAGCTTGTCTATTTTTACATGGTGCCTCCTCACTACACAGAATTATTTAAGTAAACCTTACAAAACCAGGGCATTTATTATCATCAAATACTGTTCACTTTGTTTTCAAAATATACATGGCACTTCTTATCCTCTTTTTACATACATGTAATTCCTACCTACCCACAGTTCACTCTGTTTTCAAATTTTGAGATTTTTACTCTCTCCACAGGTGGATAGAGAAGTAATTATTCCTCCATTTTTGAAGGGTTCTGTCGTGAACATTGAGAGACGGGGAGATGGATATTATGTCAACACAAACGTTGGTCTAAAGGTAATTATTTTGTATTTAGATTCTGAAACACCTTCCTTGCACAACCCTAACTGTTTGGAGCAGTGAACCAAACAGACCCTATTGTTTCTGCCGGAGGGGACCAAGCAAAGGATTTGCCCCCCTCCTTTTCCAGAAGAAGGTTGGTAAAATCCCCCCTTTTTTCCTCAAAAAAAAAGCAATTTGTAATTGCATCTTTTTTTCTTACTTAAAAAGAGCAGCAATGTTCTAACATACATAAATAAATGGCCTTCACAATCCTTCAAATTGCATGTTGCAAGGGCCTTGCAGCAAATTTTGTTCCCCAAAACCCACTCATAACTTTAGCCTAGGACAGCATCACTTTAGACTTACGCTAGCCGCACAGTACACAACTTTGCCTACTGCAACTCAACTGGATCGTCGCTTCAACTGTGATTGGCAATGTTAAGACTAGTTTGAAGTCACACCCACTTCAGTCAGGAAGAACCCACATGTTGGTTCTTCCCAACTGAAGTCGGCGCGACTTAAAACTGGTCTTGCAACTGTCAATGGCGGTGGTAAACTCATACACGTTACACAACTGTTTGAGATTCGACTGTTGAGTTGAGTTACAGTGTGCAAAGTCGTGTAAATGTGCGGCTAGCTTTTATAGGGTTTAGCGGTTATGAAACCTCACCCCAACCTTTTTTGTGTTTCTTTCGGAATCCCTGGACCCTGTCTATAGATGGTTTCCTAATTAATTATTCGTGCAAAGTGGTAGTTTGTTAGTGCCCAAAGCTTGAAGGACCTCTCCTTGTATTGCCCCCTGTGTCTCCACTATCTCAAATCAGGTCCCAATACAACACCCCTTGCAGAAATAGCATTTGCTTCTAGAGCCTATTCTAGACATTTTTTTTTATCAATTGCCATGCCAGAGGTTTGAAGCACTTGTTCAAAATATCATTCGAAATACCAATATGATTATTATTTTCTTACATTTCTAGGTTTTGTGGGATGGAAACAGCTATGTGGAGATAAGTATCCCAGGCAGCTACACCAGAAGAACATGTGGTTTGTGTGGAAACTTTAACGGCTACTCTCAGGACGATCTAAGAACAAGATCTGATCAGATTGTCAACTCTGTAGCAATGTTTGGTAATAGTTGGAAGGTATGTCTGTATACAGTGTTACTATTTAGTGGTAAAATTTCAGTTGAACCTATCTCAACTGGATCCATTTGGGTTTTACTTAAAAACTTTTTGAGAAACCACTTAAATAAATCTAGTTGATCTAATAGGGGTGATGCACACTGTTTAACAAGACATTTCCTAACTCCCTGACCTAATCCATAACCCGAACAAAGAATACAATCAGTGCAATACAATGGCAACAGCCAATCAAGAAACACCTTTTAAAACAGTGCGTATCTACCTATGTAATATGGATCCTGAAAAAATTTTACTTGGTTAATTTATTGTTCAATCAATTTCAAAACTGTCACAATCTTTTGGTTTGATATGGAATTTGCACAGAATCAACTGGAACCAGCTGAACCCAGTTAAATTAGAATCTGTATAAGAGCTTATGAATTTATTTGGAGACCCCACCATATCAAAGTGTTGAAGGGGTGAACATATATGCTCTTAAATGGTAGAAGCTTGACCTTTTCCTTTAAGGTCTTTGAACATGAGAATTTAATAGCAGTATATTTCATGCAAGTATTCACACTGTTGTTAAAAACCATGGTTTCTGTCTAATTTTTTTCTAACTAATGTAAAAATTAAATGAATAAACATGAGTTAAATATGCACATTAATGATGTAAAGGAGAAAAAATGACAAGGTTTTCCTTGTGCTATCCTTTGTTTCTTGATCCTTTTTTTCAAGGGAATTTTTGTTCAGATCTGCCTGTTTGGAATGAAATTGAAGTTGACAGTTCTCTGCTTCAAAATGATCATCAAAAGAGAAGTGCAAAATATCTTGTGACTTAATGTAACCTCAAAGAATTCTGTTGACATGCATCTGAGTCAATGTCAAAGTGGTGGATTGCTACTCTCTAGCTTGTAACTTATTCCAGGTCAATTTAGATGGTGAACAAAAGAAATATGAAAATAGAGTGACATTTCACATCATAATGTGCATAGTTAAAGGGAAAAACAGAGTCTATCAGCAATTTTGTTCCAGCAACTCATTTTTTTCCTCCTGAACTGATTGTTTACCAGAATATAGAAACATGGAAGAAGTGGTTCAGGTTAGAAGAGATGTCAATTTTATCTCAGTTAATGTAATGAAAATTTCTGCACATTTGTCATGTAAAACAGTCCACATAGATGCAAGATGAGACAGTCCCTACAAAGTTTTGTTCTTTATCATTTTAACATTTTGTGCTCATTTGAAGTCCAATGCAGTTGTGAAAAAAAATGTTAAAAGGAAATTCTTACTACAGCTGTAATTGTTTCTCTCGAAAATGATCAACTTAAAAGATGTGTGGTTTAGAATGTGGATGGTGAAGTATATTCTAACTAACCATACTGTCATTGGATCTAAGTTCAAAATCTGTAAATATTATTGGTGAAGTATGCAATATCATAGATACATATATTCACACATCTTAAAGCGGCTCATTGAGTTGCTTCATGAAATTCAACAAATTTTTCCACACTGGTTAAGTTTTCTTCACATACCAATGACAAATGGTCAAACTTAGACAGTCCCCATACCCTACTCACAAATAAGTGTTCTGTGAGTGAGTACTGAACGGTTAAAGTTGGTTTTCAAAAATTTGTGACCAGACACTTTTTCAAATTACATACAAAACCGTTACAAGTCAGGACACTAGAAAATTCAAAATTTTAACATGTTATGTGACTTTTGGACTTGAAACTTGACTTTTTATGCTAACTATAAGCCTTGTTATGTGGTAGTGACCCTTTGAGACGCTCATTAAGTTATCGATATAAACTCAATGAGCCTCTTTAAATAGCCATCCATTTTAGAATGGAGTTACGCATGCCATACCTACGGTTTTGAGGTCTGAGAGATTTGGTCCGTATTTTTTTGTCCTCTTAAGGACATGTCTCCTTACAGGGAGCAGAACTGGATTATTTGCTAGACAAAATCGCAAACAGCGATTGTTTTTACAATTTTTTCACAGCTTTAATTCTGCACCCCCATCTGTACATTGACTCAAACTTAGCAAAGTATGATTTGTGACCATGGTCTATGTCTTGTTTGTATACAGTTTAGTGGAGGCAGGGAGGTATGATGTAGTATTGCATCTGTGTGGAATTTTGTTACCCAACAAATGTTCAGGAATTTGCATTCAATAGTTTTTAAAAATACCATATCTTCTCAACTGAAAGACCTCTTCAGTGGTTCTATATTCTGATAAACAATCAGTTCAGAAGAAAAAACGAGGTGCTGGAACCGAATGTTAATATTCTCTGTCAAACTATACTGTGATTGTCCCTTTAAGAATTCAATTAGTTTTGTAATTACACAAAAAGTTGTCTTGTCAGGTTTGTCTAAATTTCCTTGACAGATGAGACTGCTTTTAGCAACTCTGCCATTTGTAGCAATTGTTTCACATTACTGTTACCCTGGATATCAGAATTGATATCAGAATAGATCATCAATACTTAATTTAAAGTCTGTCAGGTTTTTAAAGCTTTACCACATTTGTGAATCAGCATTTGAATAATACTCCCACTTTGCAATTTTTGTTTCTAATATGCTATCTCTTAAACAACAAAGGTCATTTCACTTCGTTCACTTAAGTGTGTGAAAACCCACTCAAGAACTGGATGGAAACACTGATCTTGAGATAAGCTAATTTTACGTAAAACATAATCAGAAATAGAATAAGGGCTGTACTTTGTATTTTTTGTTTTGAAAAGTTTCAATAACAAAATTTTGGAGGCACATTTTGTCAAAACTGAAAGAATGTGCAAATATTTTTTTGTCATTTAAAGTAAAGATGAAGAAGCATTTCATTTTTGAAAGGTACATTAGAAAATACAGACAACATGGAAACAAAGGGAAAATCATGGAAATTGGAAAAAATGAAACGAAAGTCATAAAATAGGGAGACAAAAATTACTTAAAGATATCATGTTCACACGAATTGTTGGATTAACATTGTAATGAAATTTTGGTAAGGGTGTTTCAACTGTAGCGTTTTGATCTGCATGGTGGGGGGGGGGGTTCTTGGCCTTAATATGTTGCATTTTGATTGGCCAGAATACATTGGGAGGCAAGAAGAACAAAAGTTATGGAAAAACACCATTACATAGTTTTAAAACCATTTTATTAAAAATGTTAAACCCAAATCAACTCTCCAAAGCTAAACATTGTACAAAGTACAACTTCATGAACTTTTAGACCAACAATTGAAGGGCATCAAGCACTGGCCACTATGAATATGAAAAGAAAGGATCCCCTTCTTTGGCTGAGTTGGAATAATTCACTGATATTAAATTTAAATTTGAACTACACAACTTCGTATGCCCTACTTGCCACAGTCAAATGGGACTAAGAAATCAATTTGCATGAACAGTACACATGACAGTATGGAACTATGTCTCTTAGAGGGGTGGTGACTTAAGCTCGCCTCTAGATCCCACCCATGGTCTTAATCTCTACCCAAGTGAGATACAGAAGTCTGCCCAATTCAGCAGATTTGAGGCCAATGGGGGAGTGCTGCAGCCACCACCCACAGGCCTCTGGTACTATATGGCCATGACAATACATAATAAGCACCTGTACCCGCAACAACAAAAAATCATCCAAAAATCACCCATCTCTTGCAGTCACAGATTACTAAAAACATGTACTTGCATAATACTTTAAAGCTATACATAATAAATGACATCCCACCAACACTCCTGTCCCAGGGTAACCATAATGCAATACTCTCACAGACATGCACTTTGCATGCCCACAAACACATAATTCATACTTCATAAGCCCCTACGTAATGTTATATATGACCTATAGCAAATAAGCACTGATAATCTCTGTAGAGGAACTGTAGATTACAGGGGATTGTGAATAAAATCTCTAATCCAAGCACATTTTCATGCACACAAACACATCATGTCGCATATTTCGCCTACGTAATGTTACATGACCTGCAGCAGATTAGCACCCATAATCTGTGTAGAGCAACACTAGATTACAAGGGATTCTGGAGTAAACTTCTAATCCAAGTCCTGAGAGAGGATCATCCCTGAATAATGGGCAGGAGCTTTGCAAAGCAGCACCACATAATCCCAGGAGCTCTGCATAATCCCAAGAGGGTCTGCACACCAGATAACTCAGCATTTATACAATATGTTGAAACACTACTTGTTTTCAAATGGGTGGGAATTTGATAAGCATGTTATCAATTTAGACTGCATATATATGACATGCTTTCACCACATGCAGCTATTTGCAAAACAAAAATGGAACTTTGCATTTAACCCTTTACCGTTGTGCTCCGATCGGGGCATATTTGTGCGCCTCGGGAGTGGGCGGAAAAGCAGACGTAGCCCGCCTCGCATCCGCTTCCATAGGCCATTGACCCCGTGACCTTAAACTATTGTCTCTCTCTTTGTTGTGGCCGAATTTTCGGGTAGCTACTCGCATTTTTGAGCTCCGCTTGAAATAGTAAAGATGGGTGACAGCAAAGCTCTCCGCATGGGTCCAAAAGGACCCAAACAACTGTAAAAGGTTAAAATAAGCCTGTGGAGTGTGTTCACTGCAAAGCTGATGCCACTGTCTCTGCGTGTGTGCACGTAACCCTTTAGCCAACTGGTGCAGATATTTTAGATTAACCCTTTACCGTTGTGCTCCAATCGGGGCATATTTGCGTGCCTCGGGAGTGGGCGGAAAAGCGGACGTAGCCCGCCCCGTACCAGCTTCCATAGGCCATTGACTCTGTGACCTTAAACTATTGTCTTTCTCGTTGTTGTGGCCGGAATTTCGGGTAGCTACTCGCAGTTTCGAGCTCCGCGTGAAACATTTAAGATGGGAAACAGCAGAGCTCTCCTCATGGGTCCAAAAGGACCCAAACAACAGTAAAGGGTTAAGACTTGCCACCTCATGCAGATGTTTGAAGAGTAGTCTTCTGAAATGAAGAGTACCAGAAGACAGTGATAATTTAAATAAATAGTACGATAAAATGGTAAATAATGCAGTCCTGAATGCATTCTTTTTATTGACAGCTTATGACTGGTTTGTGAGAAATCTGTAAACCAAATTTTGAATCATGTCATAGGAAAATTTACTATCATCAATGCTGATAATACAAATTATGACACAGATAATCCAAAATATTTCCAAGTTTTCAAATTTTTATGCAGTTAGTGAAGTGTCACAAGTAGTATGGGTCATATTATCACAAGATGTCATCAGGGGGTCTCCATGAAGTTTTAGGGGCACGTAGGTTGATAGGTCACTGTCCTGGGGGCAGTGTTTGAAGGAAGGTTCTCTCCCATGTAAAAATATTTTCTTTTGAAAGAAGACCGAACGATGTGTAAAGCGGGTGCTGTATTTGACACAACTTTTGCCTCAACCCTTTTTCTGCTCGATGGCCAACATAGGAGGCATTTGCCAGTTATATGGATCCTCTCCTGATTATTTTTCATGCTTTGTTATTTGTTTTTCTTTTCTGTACTTTTGTCACCAGGTTCCTGGTCTTGACAGTCACGACTGTGATGCCGATGATGTGGATCCTTGTGACAGTGCTGGATACTATGTTCGTAAGGTGGCCAACATCAAGTGCGCCACCATAAAATCAGCACGTTTCACACGATGTCATTCTGTGGTGTCACCAGAGCCTTACTTTGCTGCTTGCGTTTATGACCTCTGTGCATGCAGCAATAGTGCTACTTGCCTCTGTGATGCAGTTGGAGCGTATGCAGCAGAATGCAGACAGGCTGGTGTATTTATTGATTGGAGAGATTCCGGTCTTTGTCGTAAGTTACCTTCTTGGTTTAATACCAGTGTAAAAAAAATTAAAGCAAAGTAGAAATTGTCAAAGTATGTATAAATAGGCAAACAATGGTAAGAGGGGGAGTCAGTATGAATGAAGTCTTGCAAAAGCTACAACCTTAATGTAAGGTAGATATTAAAGGTATTTTCCAGAGGTAAAATTCATTGACTTCAAAATATGCAGAAAAAAATGTCTTCTTTGTAAAGTAAAAACTGCATCTCAGTAGCCTGTAGGATACAGAAGATACTCATTTTCAAAGTCAATGCAATGTTTTTTTACTGGGATTTGATGCATTATGGGAATCTGTCATGTCATCGTAGCACATTAATTTAAAATTTTATTGAATTTATTTACAATTTTGATGCTGCTCCTGGGAATATTCAACAATGTTTACTATACCTAGCATGTGGTGTTTAGAAATGCTAGATCTACAGGACAAGTTCAGAATCAAATTTAAAGAATGAACAGGGCATGAAATTTGAAAGAAGAGTAAAAGGAATTTTACACAACGTGCCCACATTACATAACTTTGTGTGGCTTTGTTGAAAAGTGGAGTTATTTCTTAATAAATATGACCAATCTTTTAAGAGAGATATCTTGAGTTTGGAAGTGTATATTGCAACAGATTTTGGGTGGACATGGTCTGGAACACTTTTGTCTTTCTTGCTGGACCTCGAGTGAAAAGCCACTGGAATAATGCTTTTAATAGCTGGACGATTGTAGTTGGAAGTTAAAGAAGCTCTACTCATCAGCTCAGATTTGCTGGATATTGTGATGGGGTTGTCAGATTTATTTGGCATGATGAAATGGCTTTGCAAATTGGGTGGGTTGTGGGCAGGATGTCAGATTAGATGGGCATTGTGAGAGGTTTGAGTAATCAGTTTGGCATTGTGAGGGGTTTCTGAATTCTCAGATTAGTAAGACATTTTGAGGCTGATGCACACTTCTTTAAAAGGAATTTCTTGATTGGCAGTTGCTTTTGCATTATATCAATTGTATTATTTGTTAGAATTAGAGATTAGGGTAGGGTTTAATCAACTGTTAGCCAGTTAGGAAATTTCTTGTTAAGCAGTGTTTATTGGCCCACATTTTGAGGTGGTTGCCAGATAAGTTGGGTAGTTGGGAGTTTTCAAGATGTGGTGGAAATTATGTGTGGTTCATCAGATTAGGTGGGTATTTTTACACTATTGTGAAGGCATCCAACTGTCACCCCAAACTACAATTTTCATTGTGGTCTACAGAAATTATCAATTGGCACAGCTCTTTGATTGACAGCAAGTCAAAAAAAAAAAATGCAGAGTACTGGAGCTCATATTATACAGCATGTTCTGTACTTAGAGGTATGCTGAAGCACTAAACTGAGATTATGTCTGGGTGAGGATAAGCTTAAGACAGTTCTGGTAGGGGCTTAAGTAAGTAGGTTAGGAGAATTGGAACTGTTTGGGGTGAGAGGATTAGGCCTTCAAGTGTTGACATTGAAACTTTGGCTGTGGTATATGACAGGAAAATGAAGAGGGGGATAGCTAAAATGAAAAGACCAGTGTTAATCATAAAGCATAATTAGGTAAAATGAAAAGTCCAGTGTTAATTATGAAGCTTTCTTTGTGTAAGAAAGGAAGTAGGAGAGGGATTTTACTGTTTTTCTGACATTTTCCTGTATTTTGTATAATTTTTTGCAGAAATTGACTGCCCGGAAGAAAGGGGATTTTTGTTTGACGAGTGTGGACCAGCTTGTCCCCGGACATGCATCAATAAGGACATTCCATTGGATTTGATCAACGAGCAATGTCTACGTCCATGTGTACCAGGGTGCCAGTGTCCTGCAGATAAGGTACTCCATAGTGGATCTTGCATCCCAGCAGAGAATTGTCCGGTGGACTTCAAGGTCAATGCTACCATTGTAACTGCTGGTAGAGATCGCAATTAAAGAACGAGAAACAGCAAGGTGTGGTTTTTACCTTCTTTCTGATGGTCGATGTAACCTTGTCAGATGATTTGATAGCGTTTGCTCAAGTAGATGTAATCTTTGTGATTGTAATTTATTTTTTTATCTGTACATATGTAGGGGCATGTAGAATTGATCAAGGGCATCCATTGATGTCTTTGTATTTCTTGTTCCATTTTGAATAAAACCATAAAAAGTTGTATGGCTGAAGATGATTTAAAAACTGATAAAGTAACTGCTTCATATGCTAGCTATGTAATTGAAGTACGCTAAAGATAATTTGTGGAATTAATTGTCACACTTTGAATCAACTGATGACGAGATACCTCTACAAAGTTTTGTAACACTAACTAGGTTTATTTATCATGAGGTGTACTTTGCAAGTTAATTAAAAGACTTGATTTCTAGTATATTTAATGCTTTCAATTATGTGTGCTTCTTGTATTTGTGTACTCATACAGTTTTATACAAAAACAAATGTAGTTTTATAAATAATTAAATGTAATTGTAATGTATGATTCTCTAATTATGTAATCCCAAAGCATGTAGTAATTGGGGGAGGGGGACTTGAAGAATTGAACAAAGTTGCATGTTGTTATGTTGGGGTCCTTAAAGGCAAAAGGCATATTCTAGCTTTTTACCTGGGTCTTGTAAGAAAACAAAAATATTCCACACCATGTCCTTCAAAACCTGTCTCAATACCTTTTTCCCAGCTCAAGATATCTCAATTTAAAGATGGGGTATTTTTCGTTACAAATATCTCTGCTTTTCAACAAAGCCGCAGAAAGTTATGTTGTGTGGGCACATTGCCTCAGATTCCTTTTGATTTTCTTTTTTTAATTTAAAGCTCTACTTGTCCTTGAAGTTTGATACTATTGGAATGTTTCAATATTTTTTCCTGTAGATCTAGTATTACCCTTTACCATACATAGAGTACAACCAACAGTGTTGCTTAAAATGACCTGCAGTGGCATCAAAGTTATAAATAAATTAAATACAGTGTCAAATTAGTGTGCCACGATGAAATCACAGATCTCACATGATGCACCAATTCTTGAAAAAATTGCATAACTTTTAAAAATTTGTATCTTTCGAATGCTACATGCTATTGAGATGCAGTTTTCACCTCCTGAAAGAGAAAATTTTTCTGCATATATTAAAGTTAATGAATTTTGACTCCAGAATATGCCTTTAGGGGGACCAAGTTGCCCACTTGCATTATGGGAGAGCAAGAAAAGATTTTTGCATTTCATATTGACTCTGCTTTTATTGTAATGCAAAAGATACCATTTTCATAGTTATGACATCATGCAGACACTGTCTTGTTGCAATGGTGACTCAGTGAGCCACTGGTAAACATAAACCAAGCTGTTTCCTCTGGCAGCAGTTTCTTCCTGCCAGTGTAGCTATTAATGCAGTGATGGCAATATCCCTAAATAACAGCCCTTCAAATCTGAACTGATTGCTTTAAAGACAGCTAACCCCTACACTACTGATTTAGGCCATGGGTGCTGCTAGCATTACGCGTGCAGCTCGGTTACTTGCCGTTTGGTCTACCCCCGGAAAATGAAACGATATTCCAGGTGTCACATGATCAGCGAAGACACCGAATCTGCCTTCGCTATCTCCGAAAACAAAGTGTTTCCTTAGATAGCAAAGGCATGAGTAACCAAACAGTTAGAAATTAAAGTTTTATAAAACATCAGCAAAGAAATGAGCAACCTTTATACTCACTGCAGGCTTAGCAAGATGGCTGCCTGCTATTGTTTTGTGTGTGAATGTTTGAACTTGCTACAGTAGTCAAAGTTGGCAAATTTTGCAAGAATCTTGATTTTTAAAAATAATGCAAGGTAAGGTCAAAATCTTAAAACAGATTGAAGGGAGATGATGTTTTTCCCGCTCAAGTCTTTAATTTTATTTGAAATCGTATAGATTCATTGTCAAATCAAACATATTAAACCTTCACAGCAGCTATCTCCTTACACCTTTTTTTCTCACTCTTGCTAGTGCTGGTTTAGGTCCCATGATCCTTTTTCCATTAACAGGAAGTCCATGATTTTTTCAAATTGGTCTGCAGGAAGTGGCACCTGACCTTATGAAAGTAAATATTTGCTACTTTCTGATTTTGCAACATCGGGGTCCTACTCAAGTGTAATAAAACGGATGTAATTTTAATGAGTTTACGTATTGAATTTTTTAATTGGTCACAAAGGGGGGAGATGTATATAAAAATTAGTAACCTACTGTGTGAATTTGACCAATGGTCAATTTTTTAATTAGTCACAAAGCAGGGAGATATTTATAAGAAATATATGGTAATTACTGTGTGCATGTGACCAATGATTGCAAACATTTGTAAACAGAAAATTTTGGTGGTGAGGTTTTTTTATCAATCTCATTATGGATAATTACGACTACAGGGACTCAATTATAATCTCCTTGCTCGACTTAGTCAAAATAGTTGAAGGATTACTAATGAGCTGGCAGGTTAAATTGGTCAGTAGAGATGCAGTTGTGTAACTGAACGTGACAATGAACTTAAATAAAAGAATTGGAGAAAAAAGAAAAGTACAAGACTGCACCGTTGATTCAGTATACTTATTTCTGTCACAAACCGGACATTCTTATATGTTCTTAAGCCCTAACCCTAACCGTAACACTGGTTAAAGTTCCCTACTCATGTATTGTTGTTTTTGTTGTTACAAAAGACCAATCAAGAATGGCAATAGGCCCACTTTTCAAGTCTTCGATGTTATACAGCTGCGATGTGAACCTCACAGACTCCTGAACTAGAGCTGTATGCTCTAATCCATCCTGATGTTACATTGTTACATGTTAGTGATATATGATCTCTTATAAGGTGAACAACTTGATTAGAGTTTTAAAGTGGACTTTTTCTTGTCAGTCACCCAAACTTGATCCTTTTGCTAGGTAAACTTGGGCATGACTGACTAGGCAATTAATTGCTGCACTTCCTCAGTGCAGGACAGAACAACCATAAGCCCTGCAGATTTCTTCTATTTCTTTTTGGAAAAGAAACTTGAGCAGCCAACTAGTTAGGTGGAGTTTTACGGCCCAGTTTTCAACCTATTGGTTCAAGTCAGGCTGGCCACGGCCTTTTTCCAATTGTGACTCACTGGCTTGTTGAACAGGCAGCTAAGGAAACAATCAGTTTGTGTGAATTGAGGCAGAGCTGAGCTTAAATAGGCTAACTGGAATTCCTAGCAGGGCTTTTTTACTTCCCTAGTAGAGCTGTATGCACACGATGGACATTTTGTTGAGAAGGGATATATTATTGCCAATGATAACTGAAAGGTTGATTTAGAGGCAGTAAACTGTGGGCCTATATTGTAGCTTAGGGTCATGACTGCCTTTAATAAGGAAAATGATTTCTCTAGAATTTGTTCTTTTTAAATTGTGTGTTAAAGACTCGCATGATGCATAATTGTTCGTCAGCAGAAATAACTCTTCTCCTAAGAAAATACATTGCAACTTTTTGTGATAGAGAGAGTTTGTGTTTTGTATTTTCTTTTCACTGAAAAGGATAGGAACCTATGCAGTCACTTTTGGCAAGTGTGCAGTGTGTGGGTGTGTTTGAACATTTTAGACTTGAGTATATCTAATCTTTAAAATTTACAATGTAATTTGTAGCCTTGTCAAAATCTGTAAATTTGAGTACATTTTTAGGGCATTTTTAAAAGTAACCAAAATGAGGAGCCAGGCCATTGTTTTATTGATTTTATAAAACACCCACAGCTTTATAGTTATGATGCTGTTAGAGTGTGGTTGTGCATGTGCTCTGGGGGGATTCCTCATCATTACATCTAGAGCCTGGAGGGTAGGCATGTAATTATGTGCTTATATGTACCAAATCTCCTCTACCCCTGCCCCCACCCTTTGGGGTTTACTTGTAATATTTTCTTTTTGAGGAATGATTGTTAGTTTTGGAAAGGAAAGTAAGCATGGATGATTAAGAGAGGTGGATCCAGACATTCCAAAAGGGGGGAGGGTGCTGACTTAAGAGAAAGCAGAGAAGTGAGGGAGCTGTTGTTAATTTCCTGTATGTTTTTCTGTTGATTTGGCAAAACGGGAGGGCTGAAGCTGTAAAAGGCCGCCCTCCCCCCCCCACCTTGGATCCACGTCTGATTAAAACAGTATTAAGAGATGACATTCCTTAAATATAAATGTTTCTAAGTTTTGCTTGTTTTGTTTTTGGAAAAAATAACATCAGTAATAGATTCAAAACAAAAGAAATTATTTGGGGAGTATTACTGTATATTGAAAGCTGACCCTCAGCTTGAAGTTTTACGTCATAATAATTGTGGTCAGAATTTTATGCTGCACTTTGTACCAGTACTACAGATAACTTTGATATCGTTCCATTGTTTCATTTTATTGTTGAAGTACTTAACCTTTTAGGGTTATGTCAGGGAAGAAAAAGAATTACACTAGCCGTGATTTAGGTACTAATGAAATTATAGTTTAGTACATGACTTGCGTGTTTACTGAATTGCACTGGGGAAGAAGTAAAAAGAATCTGTTACACAAAGTTGGTCGTGCCATGCGATAGGACGCTGTGCGGTGTGACCCGTTTTAATATAATACCTTTATGCTTTGTGCACCGGGACCACTCCTTCACTACTGGGTAAGGTCACTCGCTGTTTCAGACTTTCATGTCACATTCCTTTTTTACTCTACCTGTAAAACTGTTTGTCTGCAGCAGTATTAAAAAACAAGTTTTGTGAGCAAAGTTGAGCCTATGATCTTTTGTATAGCATTGTGAATTTACCTTGCATATACTGAGCATTGGCCTAGCATATCATGTTAAGTAGCAGCTACTGTACACTTTAATTAGACACAGGTTTTTCTTGTTCTTGGCATCTGGCAGTATTACAGAGGGCATTGTCAGAGAATTGTTAGGTATTTTGTTCATTTATTTATACAGGCTATAGGCCAAATCTTTCATACATTAAGGTAGTTGGTAATTTGGAATAAATTAGCTCTAAAAGATGAGGAAAATGTATCTGTCTTCACTTGGTATTCTTTTTGTTTGCCATTAGTTTATATTGGAGGTCGTGTTCTGGTTCCTACAATCTGCATTTATTACAACAACATTTTATCTGCCCACAAATTTTAATGAACTCTCCCAGCAGAAGAAAATATACAACAGTTGTGTATCCATTGAGACTGATACTCGGAAAAAAGTTTTATTTTCTGTCATGGTTTAAAAGTTTGGTGCACATTTGCGGTAACTGGTGCCGCAAAAAACTCTTCTAGGGGTTGTTGGTACCCCACGGGCTGGACTCTTTTGGCCAGTAAGAGGTGAAAATAACTAAACATGGGTCATGACGTATAGTTCGCTGCTGGCAAATTCAATTGTGGGTCTTGGCCAGATAGCGGTTATGCAGAAGACTTCTTCAGAAGGAGACAAGTTCACCAGGAAGTGATATGTGTACAATTTGTGTTAAATCAATTGCTACTTGAGATTTATTTCTAGTGACATTTTTTATGGGGGTAGCTTCATCCCCAACCATGTATCAGGCCCACAGGTGGCAGGGATGATTCTCTCTCAGTTTATGGTGCTTTAGATACACTTAAATCTGTGGGCTTCTGAGGAAACTGAAACTTCACCATTGGCTTTGAAGCAGGTCCCTGGGCCTGGCCCCAAATGCTGTTGGCTTCTCACTTCACCCCTGCAGTTCGCACAATTCCAACTTCAACAAGTGTCCCATACTTCAATTTTCACCTCTCATGTCGGGGAGCTTTGCTCCCTGAATGACCATCTGGAAAGCTAAATGCAAGATCGATTAGATAAAATCCTTTGTTTTCACTCTTTAATTAGCCAGCAGCTAGCCTAATGTCATGGATTCACATTGTTGGCCAATGTTTTGTTTTTATTTGTAATTTACCACCGATTTTATGCAACTTACCTCTATACTGATACCATAAGAGCATCCTGAGCAAAATAAAAAACAGTCCAGAGCCAAATTATGTTCTATCTGTTTAAGGGGAACATATTCTGAACATTCTGGTAAAGTTTCTGGAGATATAAGCAATTGGAAGTTGAAACATTTTCTTTAAAAAGTGAACTTCAAGCCAGCAGGAGTGGTGTCATGGACTTACATTGTTGGTCAATGTTTTGTTTCTCTTTATTTTTTTTATCTTATTAGATTGACCTTGAATTGATTAAGGATGCAATCTTGTTCCTAAGGAGTATAAAGTTTCCAAAATTATTTTGCTCAGGATGCTCTTATGGTATCAGTATAGAGGTTAGTTGCATAAAATCGGTGGTAAATTATAAATAAAAACAAAACATTGGCCAACAATGTGAATCCATGACATTAGGCTAGCTGCTGGCTAATTAAAGGTATATTTTCATCATCCCAAACAGTTCCAATTCTCCCAACCTACTTCTAGCCCCTCCCACATTTATCTAAAACTCATCTTTATCCAGACACAATCCTAGTTTATTGCTTCATGGCTTGTCCCAGTGGCCATACAAGTCCATAATGTGTAATCAAGACATTCTCAGTGCCCATGCTGTGTAATTTAGCTATGATGCATTGTTTGAAGGTGATGCCAATCAAAGAGCTGTACCAATTGAGAGTTTTGATATATGCATACTGAAACTATAGTTTAGGGTGACGAATGACTGCCTTTAAAGAGTGAAAACAAAGGATTTTATCTAATCGATCTTGAATTTAGCTTTCCATTTTTCAAGACTTATTGGCACTCTTGTAGTATATTCTTACACGAAAATTCGTACTTAAAATTCAGTTGTACACCAACAAAGGAGTGCATTAAAGTCAAAATATGTATTTTTCTTAATTTGATTAAACTAAAATATGGGACTACATCAAGCATAATATTCGTACAATTACAATTATAAGTGAGAATTTGGCTCAAAGCAGAAGACGTCGAGAAAAGAATCGTTTACAGCTTATTAAGTCTCTGGAAAGACCGCTTGTTAACAGATGGGATCTCAATACAAATAGTCTTTTGAAGGAAGCTCAGAACGAATTGTTACAATTGTATGATTTTAAGTTAAAAGGGATTCAGATAAGATCACGAGCTAGATGGGTTGAGGATGGTGAAACAAATAGCAAGTACTTTCTTAATTTAGAAAAAACTAACAAAATTCAAAACACGATTCACTATATTACAAAACCGGATAATACTCGTATAACATCGAATGAAGAGATTTTGAATGAGCTACATCAGTTCTATAGTAATTTGAACACAAATTCAGCTCCAGTGGGTTTAAATCCGTCATACTTTTTTGGCGATTTTTCATTTAATCGTAAATTAACTCATGACGAAGCAGACTCATGTGATGGTATTTTAACTGTAAATGAATGTCGTGTTGCATTGGAAAGTATGTCTTCTAATAAGTCGCCTGGTTCCGATGGCCTCACCGCGGAATTTTATAAAATAATTTTGGGACACAATTGGTCCTTTGTTAGTTAAGTCTTTCAATTATGGTTTCTGTAGAAGGTCAATGTCTCCGGAGCAGTGTAGGGGTATTATTAACGCCATACCCAAGCCTAACAAAGATTCTTCAGTTGTTAAAAATTTAAGACCGATTACGCTTCTTAATACTGACTATAAGATTGCCGCCAAGGCCATTGCAAACCGTCTAAGAAATGTCTTGCCACAAATTATTGGTAATAATCAAACGGGCTTTATGAAGAATCGCTTTATTGGAGAGAATATTTGGTTTGCTTTAGATCTAGTAGCCTAGATTATTGCAAAGAAAAATGTATTTCTGGCCTTATCATGTTCGCAGATTTTGAAAAAGCCTTTGATACTCTTGATTGGAATTTTTTACATTACTGCTTAATGGAATTTAAGTTTGGGGACTCTTTTATAAATTGGATCCATACTTTCCACAACAATAGTTTATCGTGTCTAACAAACCAGGCTTACTCCTCTAAATATATTATGCTAGAAAGAGGCGTTAGACAAGGTTGTCCCCTCAGCCCGTATCTGTTTATCACTGCAGTTGAAATTCTTGCCCAAAAAGTTAAATGTAGTCATATAATTAAAGGTTCATGCATCTTACACCAGGAAATCAAAATTTTACGATGTGCGGATGATACAACAATCTATTTAGACAGTAGCCAAGGGTCTATCCAGGCAATGTTGGATATGTTACATGATTTTGGGAACGCCTCTGGTTTAAAAGTAAATTTTGATAAAACTATTCTATTTCCCCTTGGACCATTTGCTCACACAAAGCCTTATTTTGCTGACAAATTCCCTTTTACTTGGTCAAAGGGGCCAGTAACTTTGCTGGGTATCACGTTTACTTGTAATAGGGAAGATCTTTTCCATCTAAATTTTCCCCCGAAATTGTCTAGGCTTAAACGGGTTTTAAGTCTTTGGAAATCTAGAGATATCACACCGATTGGAAGAAATATTATTTTTAAAACCTTTGCAATTTCACAACTTGTTTTTCTGTTTCAAACTCTTCCAGACCCTCCGACAAGTTTTATTACAGATCTAAACAAAATTCTTTATGGTTTTATTTGAAATGATAAGACAGAGAAGATCAAACGGTACACTATGATTAGTCCGATTAGTTTAGCGGGGGTTGAAGGTAGCCCACTTAGAAAGTTTTATTAATAGCTTCAAGATTTATGGATAAAAGGGTACTTAGATGGTTTTCTTTGATTATCATTTGAGAACTGTTGGAAAAGATTTTTTATTTTAAATGCAATTTATATAAAAAAAGATATTCCTCATATAGACAATCTTTTTATAGCTGTTGTTTGTAAAGCATGGTCTACTCTCAGTCTCCAGGATTCAATATGTAAGTTTGAAAATGAGATAATCTGGAATAACTGAAATATTAAGGTGAATGGTAACACTGTGTTTTATGACTTTTTACATTCGAAGGGCATTGACTATGTTTACAACTGTTTTGAAGAGAGTGGAAAGCCATTCACATACAATGCCTTTTTTAATTAATTATAACTTAGAAAATTTTCCATTCACAGTTTGCAATGGATTAATTTGTGCTATTCCTACCTTGTGGAAAAAAGAGTTGCAAGAAGCAAGCTTCTCAAAAAAAAATTGTGAGGAATTACTTAACACTTTGCTTAATCAGCAGCATGTCTCAAAATGGGCATAAAATATTTTAATTAAAGATGTTCTCATCCCACCAATTTCATTGGCTAAATGGAACTTAGTTTTCAACTTTGATAATGACGTCTGGTTAAACAATTCTTTAAGTCCTTGGTTTTCAGTTAGAGAGGAAAAACTACAATATTTTCAGTTTAGATTTTTACACAGAATTTTAGGTACTAATAGAAGATTGCATCTCATGAAAATAACGGAAAGCAGTTTATGCTCTTTTTGTAAAATTTATGATGAGACAATTGAACACTTATTTTGGGATTGTTCTGTAGTGTCAGGGTTTCTCTTAGACATCGAAATGAAATTCATTGGAAAATGTTTTTTCTTTGCAAAAGAAGACATCTCTTTTGGTTTTCAGCAATTGATTAAGCATCCCTACAATTTTTTAATTTATCATTACAAATTTTATATCTTTCATTGTAAGCAAGAAATTAAGGGACCAAATATTTTTGACTTTGAGTACAAATTTAAATATACTTTGTCAGTAGAAAAGGAAATTTCAATGCGAGGAAGTAATAAACGTTTATTTGCTCATAAGGAGTTAACTGATTATTTTCAAGGTATTTAGACGATATACTGCATTGGTAATTTATTTTGTCTTACAAACGTTTCACTTCATGATTTCTTTTGGTGTTATTTTAACAAGTATATGGTAAATGATTGTAAAGGAAGGAAAAAAGATGTTGAATTGTAAATGCATCACTGAAAGAATGAAAAATAAATGATGGTTGGAAAAATTTGATTAAAATAATTATTGTTCAATCAATTTTTCGCTTTAAGTAATTAAGTTACATTTCACTTCATTTTTTACTCCTCGTGAAGTAATACCCAAGCTGCAAATCCAAACAAATACTTCCGAAGGCGTTTTACCTCTGAAGTACCTACGTCCCCGAACGGATATATAGTAAAGGGAAATGATGCGTTTGCTCCACAGATATAATACATACTACTATTTATCAGCACATAGTGATACGATTATTCAAACGAGGCAGTAGGTTAGATTTTTTTCAAGACATTCAATTCATTACGTCATCAGTTGCTCAAGAATAATTTGTTCACTCAAACTTTCAAAATTGGAATGTTGTACAATGTTTTGAAGGGATAAATCTTTAACTGAAGGTTACTGCTAATTCTAAATAGCTTGATAATCACAACTAAAGCCATTCTCTCTGTGTACCATCTCGTTTGCATTTTAAACATAACAGGAAGGGCAAAAAGGGCTAAGGCCCCATAAGATGTCCTGTAGACCAAACCCTAAAAACAAGTAACTAACCCAAACTGTAAAAAAATTCTGTAGAATAACAGTTATTAAAAAAAATCCTATCGTTCCCTGTTTTTTAACAGACGAATTGTAAACAGTACTTAACTATGGAAAAATGCGTTTTCTTTTACATTTTTTTCAGTTAATTATTTAACAAGAATATTCTAGAAAATGTCTAACAGAAAATTTTTGTTTTCAGTAACGGTATTGGAGATTATGTCAAAGTTTTGATATAATGTGAAAAGTCACCAAACATAGTTAGTCACATGCAGCAAGCAAAGCAAGGTAAAGTCGTTTCAACGCTTTCATTCCGTTGAAATCGCTCGAATATACTGAAAACCTCACTCATTTTGATTAGGTCGAAGTCCCTAACTATATAATTTCAACCTACAATTTAGATAAAATTAAGACATCCATACACAAAAATTAGCCACACCCACTTTATGATATAATGTGCTACTTGTAAAATAAAATTTCACTTCTGTAAAATAACCTTAGCGAAAAACAGAAATTACATGGAAATTATTAAAAACAAAAATGTAATTTGACAGACATGTCTCTTAAAGTACACAAATTAACAGTGAAATTTGTTTTAAAAACTGAAAATGTCTCTTTTTTTTTTTGAATAACTGAACCATCATGTAATATGTCAGATTTTTTTCGTTGAAAAAAAAAACAAAATTTGGACAAATAACAGAATATTTCAATTTTACACGAAAAACAGAAAATTTATGTAAAAAATGTTTGTTATTTTTCCGATATTTTTAACACTGCAGTGACTACCGAAACTAGTTTAATTATATTTTAATACAGTCATGGAAAAAATTGTCAATATTAGCCTTAAAGCATCAGAAAGATGGGGAGTTTGCCCTGGCAGGCTATTCCACTCATTGAAAACTCTTTGGGAGAACCTGAACTTCCTAATATCAAGCCTTGTAAAACGCTTAACGAGTGCTTTACAGTGACCACGAACCCTACAATTTAATTACTTTGAACTTTTAAATAACCACAAGACAGAAGAGGATTTGTGTCAGAAAAAATGAAAGCCTGAAGCATGTCATCCCTATCTCAGCTTCAGGGTGATATAAGCCTAAGATGAAAATGATTTCGGGCAACGTGCTTCAGGTCTATTAAAATTCCTTCTGACGCAACATTTGACCACCTCAGACCTGTCACCAGACATGGTTCTAAAGATGGGAGGAGCAAGTGTTTAAAATTTCACCTAGTCAATGTCAAACTTCAGACTCTCCAGGGGTGAAAATGTGTCGAAGAGTGGTTCCGCGAAATTAATTTAGAGAGTAGTAGCTTAACTTTGGTTAAAAGAATAATCCATAGGCCAATGGTTTGTATTTATTTATATTTTACCACCAATTTTTATGCGACAAAACTTTTATATATAAATACCATTGGTGCATCCTGAGCAATGGGATTTTAAGAACTTCATGTGCCTTAGGGGCGAGATAACATTACTAATCAATTCAAGGTCAAACGAGCAGGAAGAGAAATACATTGGCCAACAATGTGAATCCATGACATCACACACCTGCTTGCTTCAAGTTATCCTTTTTATTGAAAACGCGTCAACTTCAATTGTTAATATCATGAGAACCGAATATAGGAAATGAATAAAACTTTTACCAGAATGCTTAGAATATGTTCCCCTTTAACATATCAAACATAAATTTGGTTCTGGAGCCCAGTGGCAAAATGAGTTGGTACTCATTAACTATAGCGAACAAAGTATCATCGTGGGTGTCAGACCCGCCCCCCCCCCGGGACTTTTCCAAGGTCGGAAGGCATGGGTTACGCCCCCCCCCCCCCCCTTAGAGGGTATAGGAAATACACCACTGCGCTCTTTTTCCTCGAACCTAGCTCGGTTAGTTTTAATGTTCCATTACAGGACCATCACGAACCTTATTAACCTTCACTTTACGTACATAACCGCTCCTTGTAAACTTTTTCCAGTTCGTAAAAAATGTTAAAACGATTGCTAGACGATACCGCAGACTACGAATACACCAGTTCTAAATGCAAATAATTGTGAGCAGGACAAACAAAACTTAAGGGAAAGTCGTGTAATTTGGACCCACTAATTACAAATCCCCACAAAATCTGAGACAAACGCAACCAACTGCTCTAAGGGGCTCTGTTGGGAGACTAATGGAATACTCTTTTTGTATGAGGGTAGAAACTCTCTTTACATTTCCCTGGGAAGTTGTAGCCAAAAATTGTGAAAGTAGTCCAGTTTACACCACCCGTGTGCAATTTGAACCAACGCGGTATGTTATACGAATCACCTGCAGTTTAAAAGGAAAAGGCAAAATTTTGCTGCAAAATCTCTCAGATCAACTCGAATATGTGAATTAAAATCAGGAACCCCACTAAGTACACCCTTTCCGCCTTTTGGTGTTATACCCTGGGACTAAAAAATGTTAATTTCCCCTAAAAATTCGCTTGGGCTTTAGTTGCCTCCTTCACCCAATTTCAAAGTCTGGCGCCGCCCTTTACCAATCAAGCACAGACCAAGGTTGGCCAGAGGCTCACGACGTGGGAATTACCCATAGGCCTACATGTCTAAGCTTATAACTAATAAAACCAACTGCGGAGAGGAATGAAAGGGTGGACAAATTCAATCCAGTGGGTACCCCAATCGTGTATTCATTTCCATGTGTGTACTTTCGACCGGTCCATTTTACACATCCAAGGGACGGATCCAGCAACTGCTGTAAGGAGGAGCGAACGAAGTGCACCAAAGGTGCACCACGAGCGCGAAGCGCGAGTATAACCGCATGGGGTCCAGGGGTCCCTGGCGGGGGTCCAGAGGCGGAGTCCCGGTGGGGGTCCAGGGGAAGCCCCCGGAAGCTCTCGCAGTATGAGACATTTTGTAAATATATAAATTACTTTAAAATGCCGTAAGATTTGAGAAGAAATAATTTGCGATCCCTTCAATTTTACTTTTTACTGATCTGGGAGGCTCTTTGCAAGGCAGCGAGATGTGCTTTCCAGTCAGTCATGAACAAAGGTTTACGATTATTGACAACCCAACTGAAGTGTTGGCTATTACTCGAATTTATTTAAAAGTTAATTAGAGAATGGTAGGACTAATTTGTTAGAAACCTGTATAGCAAATTAAAGGTAAAATATCTACAAATTTGTGTGTAATTATAATTACGTCGTTCGTTAACCACCGCTAAAGGATTCTTTACCAAAACGTATTTAAAATCTTGTTCAGGTTTGTGCGGTATACTTACTACGTTTGCAGAGTCGGATACAAGCTATTTCCAATAAAGTTGTAATTGTTTACTCTTTTCAATAGCACCGACGTAAAATCGTTCCAACAAACGCCGTCACTTTGTAACACCACTGCGCTCTTTTTCCTCGAACCTAGCTCGGTTAGTTTTAATGTTCCATTACAGGACCATCACGAACCTTATTAACCTTCACTTTACGTACATAACCGCTCCTTGTAAACTTTTTCCAGTTCGTAGAAAATGTTAAAACGATTGCTAGACGATACCGCAGACTACGAATACACCAGTTCTAAATGCAAATAATTGTGAGCAGGACAAACAAAACTTAAGGGAAAGTCGTGTAATTTGGACCCAATAATTACAAATCCCCACAAAATCTGAGACAAACGCAACCAACTGCTCTAAGGGGCTCTGTTGGGAGACTAATGGAATACTCTTTTTGTATGAGGGTAGAAACTCTCTTTACATTTCCCTGGGAAGTTGTAGCCAAAAATTGTGAAAGTAGTCCAGTTTACACCACCCGTGTGCAATTTGAACCAACGCGGTATGTTATACGAATCACCTGCAGTTTAAAAGGAAAAGGCAAAATTTTGCTGCAAAATTTCTCAGATCAACTCGAATATGTGAATTAAAATCAGGAACCCCACTAAGTACACCCTTTCCGCCTTTTGGTGTTATACCCTGGGACTAAAAAATGTTAATTTCCCCTAAAAATTCGCTTGGGCTTTAGTTGCCTCCTTCACCCAATTTCAAAGTCTGGCGCCGCCCTTTACCAATCAAGCACAGACCAAGGTTGGCCAGAGGCTCACGACGTGGGAATTACCCATAGGCCTACATGTCTAAGCTTATAACTAATAAAACCAACTGCGGAGAGGAATGAAAGGGTGGACAAATTCAATCCAGTGGGTACCCCAATCGTGTATTCATTTCCATGTGTGTACTTTCGACCGGTCCATTTTACACATCCAAGGGACGGATCCAGCAACTGCTGTAAGGAGGAGCGAACGAAGTGCACCAAAGGTGCACCACGAGCGCGAAGCGCGAGTATAACCGCGTGGGGTCCAGGGGTCCCTGGCGGGGGTCCAGAGGCGAAGTCCCGGTGGGGGTCCAGGGGAGAGGCCCCCGGAAGCTCTCGCAGTATGAGACATTTTGTAAATATATAAATTACTTTAAAATGCCGTAAGATTTGAGAAGAAATAATTTGCGATCCCTTCAATTTTACCTTTTACTGATCTGGGAGGCTCTTTGCAAGGCAGCGAGATGTGCTTTCCAGTCAGTCATGAACAAAGGTTTACGATTATTGACAACCCAACTGAAGTGTTGGCTATTACTCGAATTTATTTAAAAGTTAATTAGAGAATGGTAGGACTAATTTGTTAGAAACCTGTATAGCAAATTAAAGGTAAAATATCTACAAATTTGTGTGTAATTATAATTACGTCGTTCGTTAACCACCGCTAAAGGATTCTTTATCAAAACGTATTTAAAATCTTGTTCAGGTTTGTACGGTATACTTACTACGTTTGCAGAGTCGGATACAAGCTATTTCCAATAAAGTTGTAATTGTTTACTCTTTTCAATAGCACCGATGTAAAATCGTTCCAACAAACGCCGTCACTTTGTAACAGTTGCCATCACATTTTACCCTACGGCATGTTCGAGTCGCTCGTGTTGTCACACATGTAGCCCATAAGCTTATTCCCTAGACCGATCATAAGTAAGGTGGACCTATGGAAGGACATTGGTAGGCTGTGCCTAAGAATTAGGTCCTAAGTCCATTTATGATCATTAATATCAATGAATCATTTATGATCAAGAGTATCTTCGCTTCAATATCTAAAAATGAGTACACTAGAAGCGTGACTATATGACTTTAGCCATTCTGACCAGGCAGTCGTCAGAGCTGACAACTCCCTGTTCTGGCAGCCTGTTCATAAATTTTTCAAGACTGATCTGAAGTTTCCCACAAATATTTTCTCAATACCACTGACTTACCCCGAATGAGGCTCAAAAGTTGAAAACTATCCGATCCCCACCTCACTCAAGAATGTCACCCACCCGTTCGTATCACAGTGTCCACGCTCACTAGCAGACTAGGGGGTGAACAATGGGGAGGGGGAAGTGCAGTAACAAGAAAGGAGAGGTTCGCCGGGACAATTCCATCCTTAAAGTTCGGTTAGAAAGAAGTCGACCACCATAATTATTCACCTGCTGTATAAGTATCGGTCCAAAACAACAGAAGCAAAGGAAATGCAGGATATGAGACATAGCGGTGCTTCTCTTTACGCAGTTGAGATAAACTGTGGAGGTTTTACCATTTGTAGGTCCATGGTTTTACGACGACCTGCGTTCAATTGAATGTCAATGTGAATATTTGACACAGAGGTAGGCTGGCTCTGCCTCCTTCATCGATATAGGCTAATTTGCCACAAATAATCCTGATAGTATGTATTTCGGTGGTTATTGTAGCCATACATTACAGGGTTTAATGTCGACGAGCGGTCCATAATACACACATTATGATGGTTCAAATCACACGATTTTACTCATTTTGTCCACGAAACTCCTCTAGCTTAGCCAAGTGTAGTTTGTGTCGAAATGTAACAGATTAACACTCAAGAAGAATGACATTATATTTTACCATAATTATCATGCCTTGGGGTGAATAAATCATTTCTGAGTAAAACCCAACGAAGGGTCAACTCGGAAAATCAGTTCATAACTTTTAAATGAAATTCACACAGATTTGTGGAAATCACCTTGATCTCATCGATTGCGAAGTCAGACTTAAGTGTTATCACTTGGGTATCAATGGTAGGCCTATATACAAGTAAGATACTCTCTCCTTCAATGGTGGAATAATGCCGGTGGTTCAATTTACACACCGGTCAAAATTACACGGCTTTCCCCTACCAAAAATGAACGTGAGTAGGGTTCACTGCATGACTTAAAGTAATAATGTAGGGTAGACCAGGGAGCTGTTAGCTCCCTGGTGAAAGACTTAAGTTCATTAAGTGGTGCCTACAGGCTACACCCCCCCCCCCCCCACAAGAAAAAACCTCGTTCAAAGGCATACGCACAAATGACACGTGCACTTTTGCCTTTTAAGGGCCTGGAACCGAACACGAGGGGGGAAAATTTCCAAAGACCGGAACTATCAGAAACAAAGACGAAACACAATTTACAATAAACATCTACATACACAACGACAACAACTAATTATACGGGTGGGCACTGTATACTGGGGGTGATGGCGATACCCCATCTAAAGGGGAAATCATTCCAGCGTGATCAGGGGCACTCTTGTGCACCTTTTCATTTATAGTGAAATATATACTATGTAAAAAAAAGTGTCGTTTTTAGTGATTTAAAAGCGTAGTAGGTAGACACTATAGAGTAAATGAGTTTACCTTAGTCAGGAAGCTGGGGTCTGGGTGAGGCTGTGTTCTCTGGACATTGTATGGCCTGCAGTGACAGAAAATGCGAGAACGTTTTCGTGACTTGTACGTTCAATTTGGCTACCTGTAATCAAAACATGCATAATTGCTACCCGGGTACGTACGAAAAAATATCGAATTTACCTTCTGAATATTTGACATGTTAATTCTGTTCACATTATGAAGCAATTAAAGCACATGCGCAGTTAGTGATTTGGGCTTATCTCTCGTCCAATCGTTTAATCACTTTTCAAGAGAACTGAGAAAACTCGAGAAGTGTTAGATTGTAAAGAGACACTGTGAGACTGTGAGTGATTTACACAATCGTTTTTCTATTGGTTAATTTGAGGAAAAAGAAAACTGTCCACCACACCCTTAAAATACAATAGGATACTGACCTAAATCTTATTAGCACGCGCGCCTCATTAAGTGTCACTTCATTTGTTGGACACGTCAGTTCATTGTAGAGCTTAGACTTCTGACAAAGAGGCTTAATCAAACTATTTCTCAACTCCTGGTTCTCAGGGTCTATTCATTCACTCGATTACTAGTTCATTGAAATCAAGAAATTCCATCTGTTGGGAAGAGGTTCAGTTATCTTCCATCTTGAAAATACGTGATCCAAAGAAAGGTATGGAAAACAAATTTGTATATACGTCGTAATTTTTATATTCAACACCTTCAGAGATTGGATTTTTTTTTTATAAGGGCACGGTTACTGTTTGGTAAACAGCAACCATCTGTCCATAGTGTAACGATGGACATATTGTGTATGATGTGTAATAAGAGCTACTCTGCATCTTTTAAATTCAAGACGTTAACTAAGTAGCTGTGTAATTGAGAATTTCTGTAGACTGCTGGTAATAATGTAGTTTGAGGTAACGAATGCCACTTTCGCCCAAACTACAACTTTTATAGTAGTCCACAGAAATTGTCAACTGGAACAGCTCTTTGATTTATAGCAAGTTCAAAAGATGCAAAGTTCTGAAGCAGTATTACACAATATGTACTGAGAGTGCTTTGATTAGGGGTCCATTAGTTTCCGCCCTCGCTACTTTCCGCCCCTGAAAATCTTAGGGCGAAAAGTAATGTTTGAACTTACATGTGTTAAAAATAACTGTTAACTTCAAATTTCAAATCCAAGTACAAGACAACAATGAAATTTGTGGATGGACCTTAAACTTTTTCAGATTAGACATAGGGCCAGTCATGTATACTCATTCTAAAACAATAAATTGAGATTGTGTCTGGATGGGGATGAGTTTTAGACAGTTGTAGGAGGGACTTAAGTAATTTGGAGAATTTTAAGTGTTTGGGTTGAAAAGACTGGGCCTTTTAATCATAGAATCAAACTTCCAATTCTATAACTCAACTTGATTTCACTTGACAGTGATGAGTAAATATTACCAAGCATAAATCGGTTGGATATATTTTCATACCACATATCACACCCTTTCTAAAACCCCCAAGACTCCCCGGAGAAGAGCCAGGGGGGTGGGGTGGGGGCCAAATGATACTCCCTAAAGTACTCTGCTGCCCAAAAGCAGTTATTTCTCTGAAGGACAACAACAGTTTACCTCAGGCGCGAAGCCAGGATTGTGTCATGGTAGGGGGGGGGGCACGAAATGAGGGAAAAGTCTAAGCATAGAGAAAAGAAACCGCTATTCTATTTATTTATTTATTTTTTTTTTTTTTTTTTTGCATTGCAAGGTTGGGCCATGGGGGTTCTGCCCCCCCCCCCCCCCAACCGTGGCTTCGCCACTGGTTGTCCTTAATTCTGACAAGTTTACACGATCATTGTAGTCAGGGGTTAGGTTTTCCGTTCCCGTTAGTTCCCTCCCCTATATATTTATGGCAAGAAAGCTAATGTTTTCAAGGAAGGAACGCATACATGGCTTAAACTCAAAAATTTCACATATGCAAAAATATGTATAAACAGCATGAAAAATAAATTCTAACTGTTGAAGTCCCATCTTCATAGGAGACCGACTGGATGGTCAAATGGTTAGAGCATCGGACTTGCAGTCGGGAGGTCTTGAGCTATTGTGCTTGGTGCTCAGCATAAGCAATGGAGTAGGGAAAACAAGCCAGTGAGCCACAACTAGATAAAAGGTCTTGACCGGCTCGACTTTAACCAATTGGGTTGAAACTGAGCCGTAAAACTCTATCTAACCCAACCTAACCTAAGCCATCTTCATAGGACATTCTTGAGAGTCGAGGTATGTAATGTTGATATTTATTCACTGAAAACAAATTAGTCCATTGCGCAATAATTTGTCACTTCTTGTCGTACAACTCACATAATTTTCTTTGTTTCCTTTTAAAATTTAATATGTTTTTATGACCTTGAACACTTCCTGTTTGCCTGCATGGCATGTTGCACAGAGAGAGCATATTTCCATCACCCTCATAAGAGTAAAACCTTGGTTAGCTAGTTAGTTAGATAGAGTCTTAGGGCCAGTTTTCAGCCTATTAGTTCAAGTCGAGCCGGCCATGGCCTTTTCCCCAGTTGTGGCTCACTGGCTTGTTTTCACTGCTCCATTGCTTATGCGGAGCATCACGCACAACTGCAGAAGGTTTCATTTTTAGAGTCTTTGGTATGCAGTGGCGGAGCTGCCATATGGCCAGGGGGGCGGTCGCCCCCCCCCCCGACGGACCAAAATAGTCTGTCGGCGCCCTTTTTAGGTTTTTAACATACTTAACTCTTGCACCATTATTGGCAAAAGACATAAATTAATAGCGTTGTTATAAGGCCCAGATAACAAAATGCTCAAACAGCCACCAGTAACTGTACTATCTGCACTTTATTCTGGTGAAAAGGGTCTTTTGTAATACAGGGATAGGTTTTGCCGAAACGTATCTTCATGCTTTATACGCACTAATATAATGAATGTTGTCGCTGTGCTAAGTTAATTGCTTCCTCACCAAGCGTGATTATAAGCTTACGAAATACACCGACTAACATGAAATTCACCTTCCCGGCCAATAAAAGATGTTGCAAAGGGCGCAACAATAATTGTAGCGCAAATAGCCCTCTTGTTGTTGGGTATAATTGTCAACATAGACAATAGAAAGAGTTTATAAAGATACCAAAATAGCTTCCACAACATTTTTCAAAATCATTTGAAGAGAACATTCAGGTTAAAATAAAACAAAACTGTTGTCCTAGTGGTAATGATTTAAGGGTTTTAATGAGCATTTTCCATTTTGCTTTTCTTCAAGTGACCATTCTCATGATGGCTATTTCTGACACTGCACGATAATCCCATGAAAATGCTTATTTCTGTACTTTCGTGGTCTCAAAAGCCAGAAAATTGCATCTAACTGTCTAATAAGCCTAGATTTAGGTTACTTTTATTTATTATGAATTCGGTATCTACCGTGACAGAGCCAAGCAGACCTTTTGTTTTAGCTATTTCTTTCAATGTACTTAACTAATGGCTATTTCAGAGTGGTCACATGATGTAAATTACGTCAATTAATGTTTCTTCGTGTACTTATCTTGATTTCCAGATGCCAAAAAATACACACCGAACGGTGATCAATTTCCATAACTTTTCCCCCTGTAAGATTGCTTGCTATTTAGCTCTAGGAGGTTTAATCTTTATCTTCACAAAGTAGCCCGTTATTACATAAAACTCTTAAATCGAGGCCTGACAATAACACAAAATATAATGACCGCCTTCATACTAGAATGTGAAAGAGAGGGATAGAAACATGGTCGTCCGCAGGTAGGGGCAAGGGGGGAACTTCCCCTTCCCTGGAAAATAAAAAAACCCGAAAAAACGAAGAAAACATAAAGAAAAAGACGACGAAAAATTAACATCAACATTTCTTAACAGTTCACTCAGTGTTTTCCCTATTTATATACCGTACGGTAAATAGGCTTTAGAAATGCCATTTCCAGCGATCTGAGAAGCATTTTGTCCAAAATTTTCTTGCGCTCCGCCCCAACTCATGGTGGCGCGGAGCTTTTCCCCCTTAAAAAAATTTTGCCCCCCCCCCCCCACCGAATTTTCTTCTGCGGAGGCCCATGGATGGAAAATTGAAACATGTTTTAACAGAAAAACTTGCTGAGGAGAAATGGCAAAGAAGTCTTTCTAGTCTTCTGGAAAGTCTGAAAAGCCGTGGCTTCGATCGTGCTGAAGCTCAGGGTATTGACTCCTTCGAAGCGCCCCCTGCAGACCAGTTTCGCCCCCTCTGACCGAAATCCCTAGCTCCGCCACTGTTGGTATAACCAGAGAGCCTGGTATGACTCGACCTTGGAATAGAACCCGGGCCTTTCGCGTGAGAGGCGGATTCTCTTACCGTTAGACAAAATGTGCTGTCAGTAAAACCTTGGTACAAGGTGCAGTAACTTTCAGAAAAAAAACAAAGAAATACAAAGATTGCAATTTGAGTAGTACAACAATAACATCACAAATAAGTGCGCAATGTACCACTTTAATCTGAGTGAATAAACTTCAAGATTCTATATCTGAGCTGAAGAATGAGCTATGACGATGGGAGTTAGATTGTTTAAATTCATTCTTCATGCTGTTTAATAAGTATTTTTGAATTTTTGATTGAGGTACACTTTAACTAATTAATTATTTTTCAATTTGTAAGCTATTGAGCTAAATGAATTATGTTTGTAACACGAAAAGCTCATTAAATTACATCTACCCCTAGTACCATAGCCTTTTTTTAACAGTATCTTTGCTTAGCTTAGAAATAAAAAATGCGCCCTTTATTTGTCTCACGTTGAATTTTCCAGCTGATGCGAACTGTTCAACAAGGAATTTCTTGATATGCTATTGTCATTGTAATTGTATTGTAATTGTTGTATTCTTTGTTCGGGTTAGGGATTAGGTTAGAGATTAGCGTTATTGTATGGGCCAGATAAGAAATTTCTTGTTCAACACCTCACATCGGCCCAAATTCTCTATTCATTGTCCAGTAAGCTGCGCTATTCTGCTAATTCAATGTAGTATAACAAAAGAGCGACTGAGCTAATCCCTAGCCTGTGCTGTCTTATGTAATATGTACTTCAGAATATTAAATGAATCTTATTCAGCTACAAAAATTTGACTGGCAGGTCCCTTTTTATTGTTAACCTTCTATTGGCCTTCCTTCTTTATTAATAAGATTTCCCCTTTTCAAAACGCAGTAATCCTGTAGCAACGACCATTGTAAAGAAGGTGAGGCTTTCATCAGTACTAATTTTGATTAGCCGACTAATGTGAGACGTTTCCATTGTGTTTTCACCAAAACGACTGTTCATCCACTCCTAAATTGTGGCAATTTTAAACATCATTCTAATATTTTCATTGAGAAAGAAATAAACCTGTTGAAAACTGATATCGGTAATGGCAGTCTAAATTTTAACGGCGATATTTCGTACAAATCAGGATTGTTCCTGAAATAACGGAGATTGCATGGCTCCTCAAAAAAGAACGGAAATGTTTCACTTCAATTGTGTCTCCGCGATTGTAACACGTCGGCAAATTTTCGAATCTTACCGAAATATGTGTGATAAACAAAATTGATGGAATTTTTTTGGTGGCTTCAAAAGACGCGATATTAAGTTTGACGAATAATGACGAAAGGTCAAAATTACATATTTTTGCAAGACGGCTGGCAATGAAAAGTTTACGAGTTCACATAGCAGGTGCATCTTCTCATAGTTATTTTGACAACGCATCATTAATCATGTACTTGATTAAGATATTGAGGTAGGAATTTTGAAAAGAAAAGCAAGATTAGCGTCGAAAACGAACATGTCTTCAAAGATTCGAAAAACGTTGTATCTCCCTCTTTTCACTTCCCTGAGGAACCTGACGTTTTTTAGAGTTAGGAGGAAACAAAGGAACCCCGTTTCTTTGAAGAATGGCCGGAGGGAGCATACATACGGTACACGTGATCTAAATAAAAAGCCGAGACGTGATCTTTACCAGTTCACATTTTTAAACAACACATCCTCTTAAAATTCGTACAATCTTAAAAAAATCTGAATGAATATGGAAATACGTTATAAAATTTTTCACTATTCAAGCATTTGTGTCGCAGTTATACCTTGAAGGACATATGCCATTCAAACTATAGATCTATTTTGAAACAACAGCTACATATTACCTTATTACCTGTTACCTTATTTCTCTTTCAAGAATGTCTCGTGGTAATTTAGAACATTATGTTTAGGGTTGTTTCCGTCTGGTAAATTTCACTATTCAGTGACAAATATTGTCACATCATCCTCGATAGCCATTCATTAATAGTTCACTACAAAATGAGTTACCACACCCCGGCCTTCAATTTCTCATCAGAGAGTTGAAGTTTTAAGAGTCTGATGACAATTTCAAGGAATAGATTGAGTTTTCCCAGTGTTGTGACAAGTCAAGACTCCAGTCACTTTCTCTCAAAATTGTAGTGACTCGATAGAATTCAGGAGTGATTTCCCCCATTGAAATAGTACAGAGACTCGAGTCAATGACTTGACTTGAGTCACTTCAAAGTTTAAAAACTGGTGACTCGAGTCACTGATCTAGTGACTCGATTACAAAACAAAGTTTTCCTGCCCGGTTTTTAACCAATTGGTTTAAGTCGAGTCGGTCTCGAAACTGTTTCCATTTTTTCAGTTGGGGCTTGTTTTCCCAATTCCATTGTTAATGCTGAGCACCAAGCACAATGACACAAAATTCCGTTTTTTTTTAATGTCTTCGGTATGACCCGTCCAGGATTCGAATTCCCGACCTCCCGTGCAGGTCTGCAAGTCTGATGCTCTCTGGCAATTCAGTTGATCTCGATATTTTCAAGAAGACAAGATTTACCTCTTAAAATATATTCATCATGCCACACCAATGTTCCAAATCTCCTTGAATTTGAAGGTTGATAAAAAACACGAAGCTAACATTTGGCTTTTTGTTTCTTTTTGAGCCAAAGATGGAGGAGATATGAAGTAAAAATGAGAAAAAACGGAGCGAAATCTAATCCGATATCGCTGTAGTGTGGTCTGGGCTTTATGCACTACTTCACTGCGTTGCGCAGGGCTCTGTTTTTCCATCCAGCCTAGGCGTCCATTTTACAACAATTGTTACTAAGGTGCTGTTGTGCGCGCGATTCGGTAACACAACGACTGCCTTTGATCTTTTCCATCCAGTGAAAGGCGTTGAATTCACCTTCATAATCTCTTTAGTGTTAATTCACTCCAATCGAGGGATTTTTCTTCACTCTTGATGGAGCACCTACAGTGATAACTCTCAAAAAAGAGTGTTACTGGGCTTGCAAACACTCGTCATGAAAAGGGTGAATTTTGAATTTTCACTTTTCTTTGAGTGAATTCCACTCTTGTTGAAGTGAACTAACACTCTAATGAAGTGAATTCGCACTTTCAACTCCACTCCTTTGTTTTTTAGAATGGAACGACTAAATTGAATGAAGATAGCTGTGTAATTGTCCCAAAGGTATTTGCTTTCTTTATTTGCAGTACCAGTTCAACATCCTTCTGGGCAGCTTATTGACCATTCAAGTCAACTAATCCTTATAAAATGTGTCTCTCTCAGACCATGCCAATACTTTAATTTTTCGGTATGTACGTAGCACCAAATGCTCAGGAGAAGACGCGATCAAACTAAAAATGACTGCTTTAGTGAAATAAATGAATTTATTCCTCCCCTCCCTTAACAAGACATGACATCACTGACATGTAAGCATGCATTGGAGGCAGGGGTATAGTTTTTAACAAAGAGATGAGAAATTTCAAATTTCCACAAGGTTTCAGATATACCTGCAGGTGTAATTTCATGTTCAGATTTCTTTTATAGATAGATATATCTTTTATAATCGCTTGATTGCTTCGAAAGACCGAATGCTGCTTTTATTTTCCTGAAGATTGACAATGCTGTGGCAGTGAAAGAAAACCCGTCAATCCTACCGCACCACGTAACGGTAGAAAACCCTGCAGGGAGCTGAGCAGACGTACATTGTGTGTGTGTCCTATCATGTTTAAAAACAATAGAAATACCAAGAACGACACAAGAGACAGATGACCACGTGACCGCGAAAGCCCAAATCTCATTTCAAAACGTCGGATTTCCTTCCACATAATAGCGCCCTAATAAAACAATGAAGAATATTAGATTAATTTTGAGAACCATCTCTCGCTGTCACACTCACAAATTTACATATTAAGGTTATAATATTAAATGGAAATAATCCTCCAATGTAGTTCGCGGGTACTGGATTACGATGGACTTTGTGCCTATTTTCTTGGCTTCTAATGAAGGTACATCAAGAATGCAACGATATATTATCGAAACCCCCGCCCACCCCATCCAAAGAAGAAGAAGGAAAAAAACAGTTACCTCCCAATTATTTCACAATTACTCTTTCAAAAACGTATAGAAAGGGATGGGATGGGTTGGGGATCTTTAAACCAAAAGTTTTCAAACAAAATGAGCCAGAAAATATAAACATCAAATTTTTCTGATGTATTTTTGTTCGCAGCTATCATTGAACACCGAGATAACAATCGTCATGGCAGCGGAAAATTTGACAGTAATGGATGGAGGCTTAGACAACAGTGGTGGGAATGACTCCCAGCTGTATGACGATGGCGCTGTTATCACAATTGTTTCAGTTTCTGTTCAGATCCTACTAATCTCCGTTATCTTCACTGGTAACTGCCTAGTCGGTTTTCTTGTACTCAGATTTGAAAAGCTACACACGACCTCTAATTTCTTCATCGTGAGTATGTCTCTTGGCGATATCATTGTATCTCTGGGCATGATACCAGGTGTGGCAATAACTTTTGACCCATACCTACTAGCCAATCGATACTTCTGCTTGTGTCTTTGGTGCAGCCAAATGTTGGGTTCCAGTATCAGCTGTCTGTCCCTCCTTTCGGTCACGATCGATCGTTACATGAAGATTACCAGACCTCTACGTTCTGCGACACTATTGACCAAGAGGAGAGTCGCCATTATCGTCGGTAGTATTTGGGCTTACACGTTTACTATGGCAATTGTATTGCCATTCGCGGGAGTCATACAACCATTTCTGATCTGCTTTGATTTTACCTCCATCTTTAACCTCATGCATATTCAGATATATCTGGTCACGTGCGGCTTGATCCCCTTTGTCATCATGTTCCTTTGCTATATCCACATTTTCAAGGTAGTCTTAGAAAAATCTCGAGCCATGAGACACACAGAAATTGCCATGGAAAACGTCATGAATAATCAAAACGGGGGAACTTCTGCAGGAGAGAAAACGGGTGGAGAAAATCGACGAAAGTCTTTCTTAAAACCATGGATTAAAAGAGAACTGAGATCCCTTAAAACTCTTGTTATCGTTATCGGCTTCACAGCTGTTGCTTGGATACCAATTGATGTCATTCTTTTCAAAGAGATTTACAACCCCGACTACACAGCAAGTCTTACGATACGTACGATCCTGAGTTGGTTCACTTACTTAAACAGCGCCGCCAACCCATTCATCTATGCCCTTCGCAGTGACAGCTTCCGCCAAGCTTTCAAGCAAGCATTTCGTATCTGTGGATCTAAGGGAGATGGAATTGCAGGCAAGCAGGCCGCTGTTGACATCATGTGAATGATGGTTTGGTCTAAGGCTAATTTGCCCCATCATACACTCTAAAAACAGGAGAGTTCACTTAGTCACTCTTTAATAGATTGAAAAGGGTGAATTCACTCCAAGAAGAGAGAAAACTTACTGATTAATGTTCTTTAACGAGTGCCTCCAGGCATCACTCTTTTTGAAGAGTGGTCCCTGTAGGCACTCCATCAAAAGTGACACCCGACTCTTTTAGAGTGAATTTTACTCTTGTTGGAGTGAATTTTACTCTTGTTGGAGTGAATTTTACTCTTGTTGAAGTGGATTTCCTCTCTTTTGGAGTGAACTTCATAACCATCACTTTTTAAATAAGTTGAATTAACTCTTTTATTTTTAGAATGTGTGAACTTTCGCAGGACTTACGCACTAGTCAATTGTCTAAAAAACACCGTAATTGTTGTATTTTAAGAATATTGCCGTGTATGACTGTCGGGTCGTGTATGTCTTTAATTGATTTACGTCACTCTTGAACTGTAAAGCCGTAACTTCAGTTATAGTCATTTTTGTGGGTTTTTAGAACACCAGCAAATACACAGCAAAGACAAAGGGAAATAAGTGAATAAGAGGTTAACCAAAGGTAGGAAAAAGGATTCGGACATGTGCTTGGAAAAGGATTCGGACATTTGCTTGAAAAAAGACTCTGACATGTGCTGGAAAAAAGACTCTGACATGTGCTGGAAAAAGGATTCGGACATGTGCTTGAAAAAGGATTCGGATATGTGCTTGAAAAAGGATTCGGACATGTGCTTGAAAAAGGATTCGGATATGTGCTTGAAAAAGGATTCGGACATGTGCTTGAAAAAGGATTCGGATATGTGCTTGAAAAGAGATTCGGACATGTGTTTGAAAAAGGATTCGGACATGTGTTTAACTATTTGGCAACTGGTTAGAAAATCGTGCTTCACCGGTCCCCTCCCACACCCTAATGTGCACAACATCGGTTGTATGTCAAGTTTCAAGTCATTGGATGCTAATGTCAAGTCTACACAAGTCAATAAAACTCCACTCGCATTTCGTAAGTCTTCGGTTGTTACATGGGAATTAGTCGACGTGCGCGTATTTTTGAAGTCAAATTTATAGGGGAAATGCCATCACCTTAATTTGAATTATTAATTAGTAAAGCAGGCTGCCCTGTTTCCTGATTAATTCTTGAGAATCACGTGACCACACTTTGTATCTCCAATTGTGACATTTACTAGGAGTATAACTGCTTTGTTTACAATATGCAATATTAAAACCATAAATATGAAAGACACCTTGAAGGGGAAATAAGAAGAACATCATTAGTTTAAGCTGTTACTTCGAAATGTGTTTTTTTTTGGGGGGGGGGGTGCTCCTGCACCCCTCCGCCTACAAATGGAAGTACGAATCGGAAATAGCTCATTAATTACATCTTATCTTAAAGCACTGGTTTAATGTAAGAATCCAGAGTGAAACCCTGCTTCAAACCCATTTTATTCATTATCTTTCATTGATTTTATTCACCTTTTACTGTCTACAAACACAATTGTTTATTGTAGTACTGACTTGTTAGACCGACTTTTAATGTAAATATTTATGATATGTTGTTCTACATTTGCCCACCCACTGCATGGTCAAGTGGTTCGAGTATTGTGAACAGGAGGTCCTGAGTTCGGTTCTTAGCCGGTTCACACTGACGACTAGTTACGAAGAAACTCACTGACATTTTCTTGGTGCTCAGCATAGTCAATGGATTTGGGGAAAAGGCAGGGGTGGCGCCAGCGGGGGGCGGGGGCGGGGGCCATCCCCCCCCCCCCCCCCCCGTCGGGGAAGGTCGGCCATTTCGTCGGGGAGACCTAAAAAAATATAAAAAAAAAATAATAAAAAAAAGAAAATGAAAAAAGCCTACAACGACTGAAATTACTGGATGGGTAAACTTTTTTTGTCTTGAAATGCTATTTTAATACACATTAGAATCGATTTTCAATCACTTCTTCTTTCAAGTGCTCGGCTAAACCTCATTTCATGTATAACTTGTCCTATCTCCTCCCCGTCGTGGAACTGACGGCAATTTCCTTCGGGGAGGCCTAAAATGAAGGTAAAGGACTGAAGTGACTGGAAGGATAATCATGAACTTTTTTCTTTTTGAACTATTTAATTCTTTTGTAACGGTATTTTAATGCCTATCTGAATCTGTTTTAACCACTTCTTACAAGCTCTGTTATCCCTCATCCTATCTTCAATCTTCAAGGTCATGCCCCCGTCGGGGAAGGCTGCCCTTCCCCCCTTTTGTTGAGAAAACCCAATTTCGTCGGGGAACCTTCATCTGAATCCCCACCGTAAACTGGTAAAGATGCGGGTCTTATAAACTTTAGTAATCCGGACGGTCTTCTTGGTTTTGCTCCCTAGAAGACCATATTCTTCATCAAGGAAACCCACAATTCCGAATTTTCCTGACAAAAAACAGACGAGAGGTTGTTCAGGTGCATGCAGTGCCCAATGATCTGCCATCTGGCCTGCCCCGACAGCCGAATTCTAGCAACGGTAATGAGAATCGGCCAGGATGTTTTGAGCTACGCATAATGATAAACAGTAGCGTGAGGATGTCTCCCCATAAGTTTGACTGAAAATTCATTTAAAACCACCTTGTAACGTGACATATTTTCAAATACGTCGGAAGTAAACTCACTTATAGTCTGCGGTTAGGGCAGTCACGTAGAAAATTTCAACTTGGACCTTGCAATTGAATACAACGAAGATTCCTAGTAGAGTCAAACACATTAGTATGATTTCAATTCCGTTGCACAGTCCCCCCCCCCCCCCCCCCAAGAAAAAAGGGTCAAGACCATTACATCCAATTGTAGCAGTACCTTTTATCTGGGAATTTTCTGATCCACTTATAGCAAGTTGGACCTTTTTTCTGTTGAATTTAAACGTTCATTTCAAAGGAAAGCTCAAAATAACGATGGCTTCATTTCTAGTTACAAGTCTGGGAAATGCCATTTCCGGCTGTTTGACAGTCTTAGGGACTAGATTTTTTTAAACAATTTTCTGTACGTTCCGCGCCAACTGGTGGTTGTGCTCCGCTTAGATGTTTTGGCCGAACAGATTACTTACCGAAACAATGCATGCTGGCATATTATTCTTCGTTTTGGGACAGTATTATAAAGTGAAATTTTAATTGTGAAAGAACGCTCAAATTAATGACTACTTTGATTCTAATTACCGTACCAGCCCGGAAAATGCCATTTCCTGCTGTCTGGTGGTTCTCAATTTTTCAAAAAAATCTGTGTGCTCTTTCGGACAGGATTATATTTTTCGGGAAAAAATGCCCGCTCCCAAACCGAAACGCTCCCGTACGCCTATATACTTCAATATATAAGATATAAAACTTCAAATATATGGGAAGCCAAACTTTTCCGCGGGAAAATTTTCGAATACGGTCCGAGGGCCTTAATCTGCCTGATGATATTCAGTAACCCCAACAAAACTACAGACCACCCTATTTGATTTTTCTTATAAGGAGGTCTGTCATAAAATTACAATTTTCCCCAATAAAAGCTTCAGATTGTTCAAAGTGACAAAATTTTCCTATATCGATGGATACTCAGTACAGCAGTAAAAACCAACTTTTTAAATCACCCCGACATTCTTGCTCTTGAAAGGCATATCACTTAAAGAACCCAAATTTGTCATTTTAACCTTGCAAAAGGCAAATTTTCTTATATTAAATCCCAAAATTTCTGCAATAGTATAAGCTCCTAATCTTCAAACCTTCGTTAAAAAAGGGAAAAACTTTTCGGGCAAAGTTCTAGTCTCGTCTTGAGACCTTAGTACGTAAACTTAGAACGGTTACATGCAAAACCTCAACAGAATTTCAGCTGTCGCGTACAAAACGTTTTTGATTTTGCCCACACGAAGGATAGGTTCTTCAATAAACACCCCAACTTTTTATGGTCCTTCCAAAAGTCAAAATTGTTTCAAAACTTTTAATTTTTTTCTTCAAATTAAACTCCAGATTTAATGTATTTGTTAAAAAGAGAGTCACGTCCCACCGGGACTAAGTCACCACCTTTGTCGGGGATTTGAAATGCTGGCCCCCCTGTCGGGGAGCTTGGCCCCCTGTCGGGGAGCTTGGCCCCCCTGTCGGGCAAATCCTGGCGCCACCCCTGGGAAAAGGGAATGGAAAGATGTGAAAAGGCAGTGAGCCATGACTAGAAAATGCTGTGACCGGCCTGACTTATTGTTTAAAAACTGATCGATGAAACCTTATGTAACTATAAACTTACCAGGAACCGATCCAGGAACTTGGAAAAAGCTTTTTTGCTGGGAATGAAATACTGGCATTACAAACACTCTTGCTCTACCAGTGACCTTATTGGATATGTCCCTGGTAACATGTGCCAGTAGGTAGGTATGTAAATAGCTACGGTCGCTTTCATTTCTGTTGTACATTGTATATATGGATGTTAGCTGTAATAAACACCCACCATATACGTGCAACTTCTACCTGTTGTGTCGAGTTTTTTTTTTATCGAATTAAGATACAATCCTTGAAACAGAGTAATTTTTCATATTTTTTGATCGAGATTGTGGCGGAAATACCAAAACTTTAAAGATGCCTAGGGAGGGCCATTTCCTACATCAATTTACCGAGCTTCAAATAGCATAAGGCAGCCATATACGTCTCATTCCTATAGCAGAGCTGCCAACCATTGTGTTTTTGCCAGAATAATTCTGTTTTGGGGTAAAAATATGGCATTCTGTTTTCCTTGTCAAGTTTTGTTTTTTTTTCTTCAAAATTCTGAATTATAGGCTCAATTACCATACATAGTTTCCCCAGACCCCATTATTGTGACCTTGGCACAGATTGCACAACTTGTCAAAAAATCAGTATGCTGTGCAGTTATTGTACAAGGTTGTAAGTTTTGCTTGTAAGATTCTGTTTTTTTGGTGGAAATTCTGTTTTATGCCGTTTCAGCTCCTGTTTTGGTTTGACATGGTTGACAGCTCTGCTACAGAAATTTCAAATAGGTTGACTAGGGGTACACTCTAAAAACAGTATGGTAAACTATGCACCAACTCAAACTTATGGTCAAAACAATACCAATTAATGGTAAGATCTGACCATAAATTAGTAAATTTTGACCAAAGTTGAGGTCAATATTTTGACCATAGTTTGGGTCGGTGCATAGTTGACTAAATCAATGGTCAATTTGACCATATTCTTTTTAGGGGGTACACAGTGACCCAGAGAGCAACGGCAAGAAGTTACAAAAATTCCCGTTTGTTACTGTAGCTTCTTTACTTTGCGAGTTGAACCCTGAAGAGAGGAACATTAGAAACAACAGAGGCTCTGATTTAGAAAGTAAATACAGTGGCGAGGCTGGCATATGGTCGGGGGGGAGGGCAAAATTGCCTGAAGGCGTCTTTTTAGGTTTCTAACATCCTTCTTCAACCCGCCCCTCCAGATCATACTCGCCCCTAACCAGTCACCGCTTCTTTTCATATTTTAGACTAAAGATTAATACTGATAAATATAAATAAATGGAACGTTCTTTAAAATTCGACGTTTAACTTGTAGGCTTTTGGTTTCTTCCCATACATGCTACACTATTTTAGATACTCTCTTTTGCCACATACTACCTCAGCTCTAGATTTTTGACCGGGGTTGGGAGAAATTCAAACCTATAAGTCTATTTAAGCAGAAAGTCTTTTTAGCGGAAATAGATCTTTCTTCTATATTACAAAGCGTCATGCTCCTCCTTATTCATAAATGCCACATACATGTCCCTAGAAGGTACAATATATTGTCCAACATAACTAAAATGCTTGGTGCAAAACGATCTCTCTGACTGATTGCCAAGCTCAGCCTTCGCCTATTTTTTCTTCTTTTTTGAAAACAAAGGCCCTTTTTGACAATTTCCAGGTTGGTGTGAGAGTAAAGCTAAGTTATTTTGCCTAGCCTTCTCCGTGACAGCCCTTCCCTTCTTGGGCTACACCATTGCCTGGGGTGAAAGAACTGGCTCTTGACTGTTTATTACAAAAACAAATCTATATTTCCATTCATTGCTCGTCATGAATCCAGTAGATATGTATTCAGATAGTGGTCACAGGCGCACGAGGCGGGGGGTTGGGGGTTGGGGCAGACTGCCCCCCCCCCCAATTTTCTCAAGACCTAAAATTCGGGCAGGGATCTGGAAAAATTCGGGCAGCCGTTTGAGTCTTAAAACCTGGTTTGTTTCTACTTACACAGAGAACTCCTAGGCGCGCCCGAATTCCTTCATACACTTGGCCGAAAAAAATAATAAAAAAGCATCATAGTCACGGTACAATTTTCATGAAAACTCTAAAAGATACCAAAATTCGCGAAACATTCGGGCAGCTTATGAAAAAACAATTTTTCGTCAGCCTCGTTTCATATTCTTTCGCAAACCTTTGCCCGAAATGACACAATATTCGGGCAAAAGTTGCAAAAAAGTTCTGGGATATTTTTAATTGCCAGATTACAAGGGGAGAGAGGATGTATACAGTTCCCAAAATTTTGCCCGAACAAATCAATCAAAAGCTATCTTGTGACGCACCATATTACTAAATGACAATCACCAATAGTCACCAGAAGGCTGAAACGTACTTGGTCGAGAGGTATTTGGGCAGCATATGAATGAGATGACGATTTTGCACTTTTCAAAATGATCCTCTTAAAATTGTGCGAACCGTTTTGCCCTGCAGTGCTGTGGAATAGAAATTCGGGCAATGGTAAACAAATCAGCGTAGCTTGTTTGCTCACTCTTACGAATTTAGTGTGAACAAATCTGCAAGTAAGTCTGACCACCAATTCATGTAAAACATCTAGCAACGTGACAAGCCGAGTTTTTCTCAAACGGCGTTAGTAGAAAAATCATTTATTTATGGTCGGGAGTTCGGACCTGGTCATATAGACAGTTGTATCAATTCAGTGGAACTGGAATTCGGGCAAGAGTCGCAACAGAGTCACAGACATACGGTACTCATGCATAGGCCGGATTACAGGAGGGGGAGGGGGCAAGGGGGGCACTTGCCCCCCCCCCCACTTTTTTCCAGAACTTAGTTTTTTTTACGTCTTTGGTTGCTTTTGCTACAAAAATACAAAATGGAAGTGACAGAGCTACGCGAGTGATACTTAATTAAGTTGTATAATGTCTAAACATGCCATTCACTGCATTGAAAACTAAACAAAAACAATATCCTTTCAATAAATGTCTCAACGCTCCTTTTTTCGACACGTTTCGCGTTCACCCGTTTTAAATATTTCAGGATTGAAAGTTGTAGAACAACTCTTCCATTGTCACTGAGACTTATCACCAGTGCCCGGGCCGTAGCTGAAGCTCTACCGTAACTAGTGAAAAGGGGAGCAGGAGGCGGTCCGGTCATCTTCTGGCCCCCTTCTCTGACCAAGTACCCCCAAGCTTTCTGAAAGGACTATGATCTTATTTGACCCTAATCTGGAGCTCCACCCTTTTTCGGCTGAGGTGAAAAGGGGCACACCCTTTCTCTAATTTCCACTAATTTCTCTCTTGAGATGTCTCAAAACTAGTCCTTTTTGGCGTGTTCTGCGCGTCCCATCACAGATTAGGACTCTAAAAATCTAACGAAAAGGACTCTATAGGAAGCCAACGGTACGTTTTTGCTTAGTACAAATTTCCTCAGGGGTCACCCTTATTCAGCTGTAGTGAAAAGGGACCACTCTTTGTCTAATTTTACTTCAATTTCACTATTGAGATAAAGTGAAAATTCAATTTTTCGGCGCGCTCCGCGCGCCTCTTTACCGGTAACGGCTCTGTGAAAGTCACCTGAAAAGACTATATTGGAAACTAGAGTATGTCTGTGCTTCAGTAAGAATGTTTTAGGAAGGCACCGTTATACAGCTAAGGTTAAATGTGGCCCATCCTTTCTCTAATTTTTAATTTTCATTCAGTTTCATTTTTGAGATGTCTTAAGCGGTAAATTTTTCATAGACAAGGGCTGAATTCACATCACATGAAAAGCCCCCTAACTTTCTGAAAAGAAGATCTTGGGCACCAAGGAGGGAGCCCCAGAAAAACCACAATTTTAATTAATCCATTCTCCCTCCCCGCACCCTTTGCATTGTCGATTCCGGCCGACTTTAATCATACGGAGTAAGGATATAATTGAAGAATGTCAAATTGTGATATTTGTGTTCTGTTAAGTGCCCATCTTATGTATTTTAAAGTTGAAGATAAAATGCATAATTTAAATACCTACAATTTCGTAAATACCCAGGAGCTTCCGGGGGCTTTGCCCCCTGGACCCCCACCGGGGCTTTGCCCCTGGACCCCACCAGGGGCCCTGAGGCGGGCCCCGGACCCGCCGTTTCAGGGAGCGCTCCGCGCTCCCACGGCGCCCTTGGCGCCGTTTCCTACTCTGCCCGAATTTGCCCCCCCCCCACTTTCAGAGATCAAATCCCGCCCCGATTGCTGGATCGGGGAAGAATATATGAATAGTGCCTTGTCAACGCCCTTCCCCCTCCTTTTTTCTGATTACACAACTCTAGGGTAATACATCTCACAGTACTGATTCAACTTACTGAGTTGCAAGAACTCTTAAATAGCCTTGGAAGTGCCATTTCCAGCGATCTTGGAGACGTGTTGGGCCAAAATTTTGGGGCGTTCCGGGCCAAGCCATGGTGGCGGTGAGAGTCTGTCTATCGCACTCCATGACAATGCCCTGTCAACACTTTGTGTAAAAGTAGCATCATATCGTTACTACTAAACACGAACAGTCACACCAGTCAGACACGTGCGCCCTGCACTCGCATGTTGCACATGTGCCGCAACCCGTGGTTTTGAAATCGTATGTCATGACATTCCAGGATTAGCTGTATAGCTGCCAAATTTCTGATCTGATTTTTAATACGTAGGTTGGCTAATGTGGTTTATTTGAATTGTTACTCTGCTATACGAAGTCAATTCGCCCAAGTGTAAAGATAAATGTTAAGAGAATGATTACAAAGCTCCCTTAATGCGCAATATACCGTTGTGCTGGTGTACGTATAGCCTAACATACGGCTAGTCCTCCCTAGTAGTAACGTTAGGTCAAAGTAAACTGTTCTTTACTAAGCACTAATTACTTATTATAGCTTAATGTAGTCATCCAATGGTAGTGGTACATTTCATCTGGGGGTTTTCTGACCTTTTTGTAGATTTGCTCATTTTTGGTGAAAATTTCATTGCAAACGAAAGTTCAAAATATCGACGACTTTGATTCTGCTTATAAGCATGGGGAAGGCCATTTCCGGCTGTCTGAGGGGTTGCGATTTTTCAAAATTTTCTGTACGCTCCGCGCCAACCGATGGTGGCGCTCCGCTTAGATAGTCTTTCGGGCAGAATTACATTTTTCGGGCAAAAAATCCTCTGCCCCCCCAAACTGAAATGCTCCCGTACGCCTATGACAGTGTTAGACTTTCCCAATATTTCTTTAATACCCTAGATTGCAGACGGCTTTGTGAAGGAGGAATCTCTACCGCGCCCTCGATTTGCAGCAACTTCAAACCTAAAGAAAAATCTTAGATAATTCATGCAAAATATCTAAAGAGTCCCACAGCTTTCAAGGAAGAATGTGTGCCCCAAAAATAAATGGTGGTACGCTTATGAATATTTGGAAGCAGGTCCGTAGACAGGTAGACAAGAAGCGACGACAAGCTAGGGGACGAAGTATCCACTGAAATCTTTTCGACCCCCCCCCCCAAAAAAAAAAAAATTGAAGTTTGCCGTTTTATACTTTTGTTTCCTCTTAAAGAAATACTCCGAGGGCTCTTCAGTGGCTTGTGTGTCTCTGGATCTGTCACAGGCGGCGATCCTGGGGGTAGGGGCTGGGGATATATCCCCCATGCATGAAATTTGATGGGGTACTGTACACTTTATGCCCCCATAACAACCAACCTTCAGATTCGGAAACTGTGTAAAAAGTTAATGCTATTATGAAAATTATTTTGATAGAATTGAAAATCTAAAAGATTACAAAAATCCACGCTTTAAAATGTGACATAAAACCGTTTCTCTAAAACTGGAAGGGAACGTATGAATGTGGCTTGACCGTTCTGTACGCCCTCCCATGGAGTAACTAAAACATGAACATATTACACATATACACCAGTATCCTCAATCGCCTGTCACCTTCGAAAGTGATCATCCATAAGTTTATTTCTCTACAAATACGGTATCCACTTCTTACATACATATTCTGATGACTTTTACAGGCAGTGAAAGAATATATAATATTTAAATGCCATCAAAATTTCAAAAGACTTTTCACGTTATCGCCGTAACGTTTTTTTTTTTTTTGGGGGGGGGGGGGGAGATTTAATTCTGTTATAACTTGGGTTTCTGCTTCTCCAGATGAGTTTTATTATACCGCAGTTCAATAAAAAAAAATCGGAATATTTGGGTGCTTGCGACGTCACTGCTCAGCCGTTTTCTTTTCACTCGATTCGGAAACTAAAATCCCCGTTTAAGGCAATAAGACAACATGTACTTTTCTATACCTTTTACGATAGGCCTGTTTACCTTTTTTTTTTTTTATAAAATAAGCTTCTGGTAGTTGCTATAATTTCATGTTCAATAACCCGGGCCATTTCCGGTGATCCTGGGGCGTATTTTGGCCGACTTTTTCGGTGTAAGCTCCGCTCTAAATGGTGGTGTCGCTCCGCTTAGATAGTGAGACCAACTATATCCCACCACTTTCAAAGACGGATAGCTGCCAATGAGACCTGTTTGAAAACCTTATCATTCTGCTAGTGTAGTGCTTTAATGACACATCTAGTAACAGGAGGGAGTCATCATTTCAAATAGATGGAGTCCTGTGCATTTCAGGAAGTGCGCTTTGTTTGTTGGCTAACAATTGAAAGGGATAGAAAATAAAAAGTTTTATAAATAATGATTCTAATGGTTCGATTGTTTGCCGTACTGGTAGAGGGGTCAAAAGAAAAGGGGTTTCCTCTCCCCCAGGCGTGTCGATCTTGGGGATAGGGAAGCAATCGCCCAAAACTTTAGGCCGATTAAAAGAAAAAACAACAACAGAGAGAATGAACACAATGTAAAATTATGGTGTAACATGGGCGTCCGCAGGTATGGGCAAGGGGGGGGGCACTTGCCCACCCCCCTGGAAAATCAAAAATTTGAAAAAACGTATAAAAATCAAAGCAAAAACCCGAACAAAACGTGTTTTCAAAGTTTCTATGAGAAAATAGGCTTTAGAAATGCCATTTCCGGCGATCTGGTGGCATTTTGGGCTGAAATTTTCACATGCTTTGTGTCAATTCATGGTGATTTGGAGGTTTTCCTCCTCCTAGAAATTTTGCCCCCCCCCCCCTGACTTTTTTCTGCGGACGCCCATGTGGTGTACAGCATCCTTTAGGGCTTCTAGGAAACGTCAGTTTGAGTTTACATTGAAGCAATAATACTGCATAAATGCACAATCTACATTTTGTGCATATGCTTGCCATGGGGAGTGTGTATGCCTTTTTTTTTTTTTTTTTTTTTTTTTTTTTTTTTTTTTTTTTTTTTTTTTTTTTTTGTTTCTTTTTTGTATGTGTTTAGATGTATACGTTGCTCATCGACGGAGTCCTATCACGGACACAATCTGAGGTTCCGACTGTTGGCAAAGTTTTGCTCCCCCGCCCCAAAGCAACAAGCATGGTGCGCCCCTGCTCTTTCCAATTGGAAACTTTTCTTGTGAATTCAGATGCAAAATGGTGCTGTATTTATAGCTTTTGGAAGAATAATTAAAAACACAAGATGGCCATTTGGTTGAACGCTCCTACTGCTCGATCGGATTGCCTTCGAGTGATTTTGCCCGACGAGCTGATTTACTTAGACTTTTTGCGAGAGTTGGGGTCATGTCTCAATTGCAAATGCATTCCCATTCTTTCCCATATCAGTAAATACCAAACTGTTTTACTTCATTTTCCTCCATCGCCTGCCAAATGAAATGGCTAACATTAAAGCGAATATTTCCTTCACAATTGTACGAAAAAGGAAAAAAAAATTAAAAAAATATTTTGACCCCTCACATATGTATGAAGTAGATGAAGAAGTCCCCATAGTCCAAGATTCGCGTTTCTATGACAACAAAGGAAGAAACCGTGCCAAATAAAATTGGAAATACATCTTTTTGTTATCAGGTTTTTGTTCGGAACTATTCCCCATGGGGTTATATTACCCTTGACGTCAATTAATTTGATACGATATCTCCGTTACACATTTTGCTTTCGTTCTATAAAAATCGAGCCGGAACTTGGAGAATTAATGAAGAAAATAACATGCTTTGAACAAAACTGTTAACTAAAAAAAACTGAACATGTCAGTACCTGCATAAGTATTGAGCACTTTCTAGATAATGATAGGTGACTCGAAAAAAAGTTTTTGCTAAATTTTCTCAAGAAAAAGTATAATAATTATCTAATGGCAGCGTAAAACTCCATTAATGATGGAGAAATTATATACGGCCCAGTTTCTAACCAATCGGTTTAAGTCGACCCGGCTACGGCCATAAAAGTGTTAGACATTCCATGGGAGCTTAAAGGTGAAATAGAGTCGCCACAACTTGATGTAATTTAGTAGATTATCCTATTTTGTGATTGGCTCTTGAGAGTCATGTGGCAATAATTTTACTCCTCAAATGTGAAATTTTCTAGACGTAACTGCTTGGTTTAGCTTGAATATGATACTGAAGTCTCAAAATGTAGTGAAAGAAAAGAAAGTTGTCCGACCTTTCTCTTGTTTCATTATAAGCTGATCTTGACCTTTAAAGGGTACGTGACTTATGTTACTTCAATATCATCCATCAATGACTTGGGTCAGCAACTTAAAGTGGTTCGCGAACTTCGCGCAGAGTCATAACAACATTGGAAATGAAGCCGAAGACTCCTCTAGTAACTAATCATTCATTAAGAGCGCCCCACTACACCTCTTAAACTACCCCTCCACTTCCCTTCCCTATCCATATCTTCCCGTCCTATCATAGTCACTGTTCAGTGGGAGCGAGCAATCAGATTGTCAAAAGATCACGGTATACAAATTAAAAATATAGCTGTTACAGTATAATAAAACATGGCAGGAAGAAAATGGATTAATGAGGGGGGGGGGGGGGTGAGTTTCTTACGCATTTTTGAATCAATTTGGAGTCACAAAATCGTTCTTTCTATTCGCAAACTCCTGGATGTCTTGTGTCCCAAATCGTGCCGTGTTGTTTTGTAAGGGGTAGTATGGAAGATGGATAAAAGGCAATGAACGTTTTGTTTTGGAACTGTTTTTTTTTATTTTTGGCGGCTTTTGTAGATGTGTATGCCTTATACAGTGCCCTTTGACGATAATAGGGGCTTTTCGATTCCAGGACGGTGTACAAGAGGGTGGAACGCGCAGAAAAAAGCTACTGTAGACTGTTCATGAGCAGGAGCAAACATCACTCCGTCCTGTTAGTTTTCAGAACTTTGGTCGGTCGATTCAACGTTCAGTCTAGACAGAGGACAATTCATCGGTTGTCATGGTTATTTCCCACGTCCCAATGTCTTCAAAACCACACCTTAACAGTTTGGATCAAATGCCGCTTGCGCGCGTGTTACTATTCCAACGTCATGTTGTTCTACCGTAATGAATCGAAAAGTCGCTGATAAGTCTTCACTCTAGTAGACCAACCCACAACCTTCGTTTCTAAACAGTCCAGATTTAAACCCGTTTCCTGCAGTCCACACGGATCTTCGCCATTCCCATGAACATCCAAGTCAGCAAATATCCGGCGGTCCGATCCGCCGGTGGACACTGTCGGCTTTCAATCGGCCTTGAGGTATGCATATCACAATTAATTCCTCCATTGACTTACACAGTCACTAAATCCAAAAAGTAAACGGACCTCTAAAAGCTTGTCTAAGTTTTCGCCAGGGTCAAGCTACCCTCATATGAAAGCTGACAAGTTGGCCATTCATGGCACTTTCAATTAATCATATCATGACCGTGAAGATTTTTTGCTATTTCACCTCAAAATTCAAACCACCTTTTCCGAGCCTTGTTTTTCACCAAAATCTCGGTATGCCTCCGCCTGCTTCTAAGGCCCATAATTTCCACAAAATTGCTTCAATTAAGCCCATTTTCACCAATGGTACTTAATTTGATATTATTTAAAAAAAAAACTTACAGAAAACCCCACCGCATTCCATAACATTCCTATCAAAAAAGTGCTCCTTTTAGGGACTCTATATGTGGGCGAACGAACGGACGCATTAATACGCCTGATAATTGGGATATGCTCCTTTGAATAAGTGGTTGGCTAACGAAGGAATGCCGGAAGGTCGTCGGAGGTCCGCTTGCTATATCCGGGTCACAAACAAAATTGAATGCTGGGTAAATCTTTTCCAGTCAATCAGTTTCATCGTACCCGGAAGACCGCCTATAAGTGCCACCTGACATTTCTCCGACGGACCGCCGAAGTGGCCTACCCCGATCCGTTGCCGAGCCAACCAAATTTGCTGACAGGGATCTGTGTTCCAAACCATTTAGGAGAGAAGATTTGCTTTTCATTAGACCATTCAGCGCCTGTACTGTGATTCCCCAACGAAATTCGTAGTGTTTCCATGAGACGTAATATTTGGTTAGCCACGCCTGCTGCAAAAATCAAGAATCATCACGTCTGTTGTTAGGTTTTTCTTTTCTACTACGTATTACACTGTTATTCAAGCAGTCAAAAAAAAAAAAGAAAAAAAGAGCCGGACTTGCTGCATCAGCATATGCGTAAAGGCGAGGGCAGGGACAGAGCCATTTGAAATTTAAAAATTCGCAGCATGCATGCCCGAAATTATAAAAAGATATCCGCCCCAAAGATGAAATTATCATAGTGGCGGTAAAATTGTCATGAGAAATCAAGAATATTCCAAAATTCACTTCACATTCGGACAGCGAAAAAAGGGCTACCAGTTGTTAGCTACACTTCATAGTCTTTCACAACACTATGTCCGACATGGTTGAATCAAACATTTTCCCGACAAATAGAAAAATACCATAGTCATGGAAACGTATTTACGAAAAAATCTCTACTGAATCACATATTATGACATGATCCAGCCCCGGTTAGGATCTACCTGTTAGTTCCGTCACCCGTTATGACTAATCATGAGGGATTTGTGTGGGTACGATGTGTTCTATTTATCGGTCTTTTTACTTCGGATCTACTCAGCAAGCAAATACCTTTCCTTAATGCAACAGAAACCTGATAAAACCAAGCAACTGAAAATACACCGGAAAGCAGGTACGTTACGAAAAGGAGATCACGCTGATCATTACTATTAGCTAGGATTTTAGCTAGGAACTTATCGCTTATGGGCAGGACATAATCTTCCCTAGAGCACGATTCTTGAATTCTCGGTATCTCTGAAGGACTTACATACATTCCAAGTTTTTCCATTGGGCAGTTGGGACAGCTAGGAACACACCTTTATCTTTGGGGACTTTCCCGTATCCCAACCTTCGTAGCTATGCCATTTCTCATAAGTCCGTCATGTTTTTACATTTATTGTTCCACATGTTTGCATTCAGTTTAAGAAACCACCATAATTAATAATTATAGAGTCAATCCATGCGACAAAATTACAGTTTGCCTTATGGGTGGGACTATTGAGCAAACAAGAACTATGACTATCACCACATTCATACCTATCTCCTATTTTTTCATAATAAAATTATTAAGAATCTATTTCTAAACTTTCTTAATGTATATCCTTAGACCGACAGATTGCTTTTAGAAAATGTATTGACTTTTATAGCCTAAATTAAACCCTTCCTAGTTATAAACATCTTTGTACAGAATAGTCTATTTCTCTCCCTTAAATTTTATGGAAACAAGTTAAATTAAGCGACTTAATTATAGGCACAGGTTTCCAATTACTCACTGTTCATACCTCGTAAAGATTTTATGACGTCAAGATTACATAAGCAAACTATAAAAAACAAAGTACCTATAATTAAAATATGATAATCGATTGCATCCAATACGTAACATCCTCACCACCTAGTGTGATTCAACAGTAAACTGTGGCAATCGTTTCTATGGCAACAGGAAAAATGCATTTGTACCTTTAAAGCCTTGATATATCTTAATCAATATTGTTTGATAAAGATCTTTTCCTTTTCGCTTTTAAGGTGTGGTTAGTGGATCATATGACGATACCTATACATGCCCACTTCATACTTTGGTATGTTTTTAAACGCGGTTTCTGTCAAATTGATAATACTTTGCACAAAGATCTTTGCACAAATATAACAACTCAAGTAAGAAGCTACTTTTCCCTGACAACGAAAATGTGCTTAGGCCTAATTGTAATTAATAAGACCTTTTACTCAAGTATTTTTGGGACGCTATGTAAGATAATTAATCTGTTTGTTGTTGATTGATATTGTTACTGTTTTGTGTCTTTTATGTGAAGTAAATTGCGTGAGGTGCATTAATAGCTCCCCTTTCAAATGTAATGTATTTGTACACGGTTAACTTTTGAAACCATCAGTCAGGTATTGACGGCAACTGAAAACAGGCGACTTTTTTACCTTTGGACCGAATGGTTGAGAGGTATAGATATTTTCCGTAATGCATACGTGGTCAAAGTGGAATGATTTGCTGTCTACACCGTGGTGCAATTTGTGGGATAGGTTCTGTCTTTGCAACATGGTATCAGGCTTGTATAGGCATTGATCTGTAGAAAATGTGGGCTAGAAGAAACCATTTCTCGCCCTCAGGAGAGTCTAAAATTTGCCATTTACATTGTTTAAAACATGATTACACAGTTCGCCCCTCTCCCTCTGATTTTCGTCTCCGTGGCCAACAAATTCTAGAAGGTAAGAACCAATTGGGAAGCGCGGGGGGGGGGGGGGGGCACTAGCGGAATATCAACGTAACTGAACATTGTAAAAGCAGTGTCTACAACCGTACCAAAACTCTAAATAGGTGTGTTCAAGCCTCTTGAATCTGTGCATATGTCTTTTAATCATCATTACGTAATGTGCTTACTATCTTAATTTACATTTTTCCTTTAATGCCGTTAGTTCGCCACTTCGCCCCCTTGTTGGCACTGCAAAGCAAGAGCGTCTTGAAAGTGGGGGCCGGGGGGACTGGGGGACTTAAGACTTTAGCAATCAGGTGGTCTTTTACCTAAATACAAGAACATGCGCCCTCCTGTCTCTTAAGGAACATGCATCTTTGTACCTGCAATTGTCTCATGCTGACGCCCCCCCCCCCCCTTCCGACTGTTCCCTATGTATTTGGGGCTGCCAAAGCTATACCATTTTGACTAAAGCAACTTGCCTTAAGTAAGTTACTATTTATACCAACTTGGATTTATCATGAAGGTATTACGTAATGCGTCCATAGTTTTACATGATGAAACGTTCCCTCTCAGTTTTTGTTACATCTTTCATTTCTGCCTGATTAACTCTTTTCGCTTCAGGGAGGAAAAGAAGCCCACTACATGCAGACTTGATTAAGTCAAGTTTCATATCTGATTTATTTATTGACAGTAAAAGATGTGTTTGAATAAGCCTACACATTACGTAACATTTGGGGTAAGCTAACAGTTCAGTCAGCATGTGTTAATTGCTTTTCATGCAGTGTGAACACAATGAAAGCATAGCTCATTTGAGGTCACAGATCATGTAACAAACTCAGATATTAGTTACACCCCATACCGCCTTTGATGTACTGGGGTGTTTATGTTCCTTTTTCAAGAAGCGACGTCACAGCATGATTAAGATAACAATATTTAAAAAACAAGTAATATGAAACTGGGCAAATATAAAGTTAATAGTTAAGCTAACTTTGCATATAAGCGCAGGCTACATGCTACAGTGATATTTGATCGGATTATGATCAAATTTTTGTGACATTTTGCTGAAATAATCCTCATATTTAGTTGGAAAGAGCCCCAAATTTACAAACCTGTGTAAATGTGTTATTTAAATCGTGTATCACATATTGTACCGCAGGATTACGAAAATCAGATTTTTACTATTTTATTCTGGAAGTCATGGAGAAAAACAGCCTTCTATCGGACGTAAGCAGTGGGGAAGGGGGGGGGGAGGGGGTGAAGTGACATTATTACGTCCTCCCCATTCGGACAAAAGTAGTGGATCCCTCTGGAAAATGAATGAGACACCCAAGAAAATAAATTGTGACCTGTTTTCGGGTCACATAATGCTCTCTCCAGTGGTATCAAAATCCGCACAACTAGATCCAAAATTCTAAATTCGGACAAAAACCATCCCTGATCCCTCCCCGAAAAGTTTCCAAGTACATTATTGACTCAACATAATCCGAACAGGTGTGTGAATTGACGTCATACCTTTCTGTGTAATATGACGTAATAAATTTGCAACTTCTCAGCTAGCTGTTTCTACCCTTTCTGCAACATTCATTGTTTTGCCGTCAATATCAACTAATTATTACTCCGGTACTAACGAAATTTGGTTTTGTGTTTTACTAAAAGTCGACCAAGGAAAGGAACCTCAAGAATCCTACTCTTTTTCAAGACGGAAAAAGATTAAAAGCATCCCAGTTTCAGTTATAAATTAACCTATTACGTAGATTTCCGCCCCGAGCGGCTTCATCATAAAACTATTTACGATGATAATTTGTAAAAGTGTCATTTAAGCTCAAGTGCATCCGCTAAACTAGCTAACATCATACCCTAGTGGGCAATAACTGCACTCATTCTCTAATTGTTACAAGAATTTGATTCACTGGTTTCCTTTTTACTTTGTCATTCCCAAATTCTTCATTTATATTATTAAGCCTATCTCGTGATTGGATAGTCTGTGTTGGGGAGTAAAAATAGTACCTTCACAGGTTTTTGCGGTGAAACGGTTGCCAGTAGATCACGTGACTGAATCATTTATAAAATTTAAGTAGCTGCTTACAGAACGACTCGGCTATTGAAGACGATTTGAGTTTACCAGAAGGTTGGAAACTTATCAACGGTTCAACGAGCCAAGGATGGTGGGTAAGTTTTTCAATGGAGGATATTATCTTTACATATACTCTCTAAATCCTAAAGAGTGAAATTAGGAAACTTCACTCTAAATAAGTTAAAATAACTCATTTTCGATTGATTTTTTACTCCAAATTTTAATTGTTCCCTGAATATTTCTCTGATAGCGTGATTTTGACTCCAAATCTTCGGAGAGTAAGGACTCAAAACTTCATGCTCCATGCACTCTTTGGCCAAAAGATCTTAATTTTAGATAGTGGTAGTCAGGGGCATAGCCAGGACTTTTACCGAAGCGAGAGGAATTTTTCGTGGCGAAAGCCCTAAATCAGTTTTCAGCTTCTTAAAGGGGCTTATTGAGTTGATATTGATAACCCAATGAGAGTGTTTAAGGGTCACTACCACATGGCAATGCTTATAGTTAGCAGATGAGTCAAATGTCATATCCAATAGTTATGGGAAAAGTTAAAGTTTTGAATTTTAAAATGTCATAACTTGTAACGGTTTTGTGTATAATTTGAAAAAGTGTCTGGTCACGAATTTTTGAAATCTGAATTGAACCGTTGAATACTCACTCATACGACAGCTGTTTATATGTAGGATATGGTGATTGTTTTAGTTTGACCATTTGTCATTGGTTTGTGAACTTTAACAGGTTTGGAAAAAATTGAATTCCAAGAACCAACTCAATGAGCCTCGCAATCATTAACGCAGAACGCAAGAAAATATCCCCGGGTGGTTGAAAATGGCACCAATAGGGATCGAAAACGCAAGCAGTTTTGTAAAATTAAACATTAAAAATGTTGAAAATGTACAAAAAGGACGGGATGGCTTCCATCTCCGCTTGGCTAAGCGTCTAATGAAAGCTAACGACCAGCATAGAGTAACGTTTCTTCAAAAATGAAGGAGAATTACGTATATGGTACCTGTATCAAAAATAGGGGCATTGATTATTAGAGAATCGTTGGGTGAAGTGGTGAGAGACGTGTTTGTTTGACACCAGGGGTGATCGGTTTGTCCTTGTACCTCCTGATATTGAAAAAAGGAAACAATTTTACGTAGCTCATTTTTAGTAACTATGTTTCCACCTTGTAATCTAGTTGGTTAATTAAAAGTTAACTAATTTGTTCCATTTGTGCAAAGAAAAAAGATAAGAAACTTCATAAATCTTTCCAACTTAGGCAGTTTTAATTTTCCGACAAAATCATCTCTAGACACCAAATTTCGAAATGATGTCGTTATCTCCTTAAAAGTAGCTCACATTGTATAGCATACACAGTGAGTGCTCATGGGAGACTTTAAAGTGTTTGGAATGAGAATATTTACCCTTTCAAAGGGACGGTCACACTACAGCAATTTTCAATCCGAATTCCAATCCGATATTTCTAAATCGGGCCAATAGTTTTCACTTCTAACTTTGTTCGAATGATGGTCAAGCTCAATCGAAAACTCAGTCCAATTTTACTCCATCAGGACTGAACGTTTCGTTTAGCCAGATCTCCAACCGGCGCTTTGTCAGCGAGTCGGAGGACCAAGGAAACGATACTAATTTGCCACACGAAGAACTGTTCTGCTATCATTACATAATTCATGTGGCTCAACAGAGCGGTACTTGTTCTAGAATCAACCCACATTTTGGGTGATCAAGTCTCTGGTCCGATAAACGCTGTCCAACAGTATGGAGAAATCATTCTAATTACCTTAACATCTCATTTTCATGTAGACCCATACAAATCATATACTCACACAAGTCAGCAACATTATTTTGACCAGTGAAGAGGTTTTAAACTTAAGCTTAAAAAAGTCGTAACTGCAATCCGATCCGAAGAAATATTTGTAGTATGTGACCAGCTATAAAAGGGCAAAATTAGTTACAAACAACCAGATCCCACAATTTTCTATTTATTTCTCTTCCAAGTATATTTCATGATATTTTAAAACTTAGACATTGCGTGTTCAAGGTTAACCAACAAGTACCTCTGTAAAATGTCAAATTTTGTTAGTTTCTTAAATGAATGTTTTACTATGTTGTTTCCAAACAATTGGATTAGGCCTGGAAGGCCCTTTTTATCAAATTTTAATGAGCAAAATATGGTCACATGAACCTCAGGAGCCAATCATGAAACACGACAGACAACACTAATCCAATTTGGTGAGACTCCATTTCCCATTTAAGGACGCCGCACGCTACACGATTTTCCGCGAACAAACTACACTCTAAAATCAAAAGAGTGAGATTCACTTCAAAAATAGTGTCCATAATGATCCCTCCTAAGTACGAGGGAAATTCACCTGGAGTGGAATAAAACTTCACTTCAAACAGAGATATGTTTCATTTCATCTGTGTGTGGAATATCACTCTATTTGGAGTGGATTTTCACTCCATTTCGAGTGAAACTTGCTCTTACTTAGAAGTGATCATTCTCGACACTCCTTTTTGGAGTGAATTTCATTCCCTTGTATTAGAGTGTGAACTTCCGGTGAGGTGAAAAGGTGACATTGAAATAACTGCGCTATTTCAGTTGGGATCTAGGCCTAGTTAACGAGGGAACTTGAAAGGCAGTCCACCTGAAATTTCCAACCCGTATATAAAAATTGCGATCGACTTGAAAAAAAATTAAAATGCCGTAACCTTATACCATTAACTGGAATGTAGTCATATGCTTGTCTTTAATTTCAGAATACTGCACTATGGGTCGTAGTCTTGTCATTGGATCACTCGTTTTCATTGCCTGCTTAAGTCATGTAACACCAGACCCCCTACCAGAAGAGAGACAAAACAGCAACCCGAAATCGCCGCGAGGTAAGTACACCAGAAAGGTTTTTCCCTGGGATGGTACTTCAAGTATGAAATTATGTTTATTTCTTCATTTCTATCTGTGTTAAGCAAGGCCGTAGTTATGGGGAGGGGGCAAGTGTCCTCCAAAAATATCAGAGTAGGGATCCATTTTAAATTCTTCAATTAACCTCTCCCATAGACACAGGCGTAGGAAGCGAAGAGGGGGTAGCTGGGTTGCGACATCTCCCAGTGAAAAATGAGGAGGGCGGAGGCAAGCTTACCCCCCCCCCCACTTCCCGGGTTGGAAAACCTTTTTTTTTTATTTCTCTAACTCTCACAATTTGTTTCGAATTGCACTTTACGGCGCCCGTAGCGCCGCAAAGTGTATTTTAAATGCAGTAGTGTTCACTCATAATAAGTTTGTAAAATTTTTCGTGCTGTGGAAATGATGAATTCGTATATTTACCATATGTGACACTACAGAATCCAAAACTTTCGGTAATACAAGCTCCATATCTAAAAATATTTGTTTAAAAGGGGCTATAATTTTAGCGCTCTTCGCGTGCCGTTAATTATGACCCTTATACAGTGGTGTTTACACTTGAAAGAAAAAGTCGGAAATTTGGGTGCATGCCTTTTCCCCCCGAAAAAATCTGTTCACCTCCCCCTGCTGCTTAGTTATACTTACAAGCCTAAGAAATGCAACTTCCGGCTGTCTGAGGGGTCGCGATTTTGCAAAATTTTTCCATACGCTCCGCGCCAACCTTTGAAGGTGGCGCTCAGATAGTCTCTCGAGGAAAGACTTCAAATTCCAGGCAGGGAATCATTTACCTACCGTACTCAAATGTTGTCATGTATACACCTATCCCCCATCAGTTACCTTAATCCTTTTCTTCCAGCATACCCTGTCAGTTGAGTAGTCTGTGTAGATGGATTCACTGTCAAAATGTTTTAAATGCCCAATGGTTGAAGAGGGCATATGAAGGCCTAGTGTAGCATGGCTGGCAAAAAACGAATATTTCCACCTCTTTTAGTGCCCAGTTTCATTTGAAAGATGATTTTGGAATTTAATTTTTTTCATTTAAAAAAAAATCGTTCTTGCTCGTAGAAATCAGCGAAGATTTAGCATAAAAAATGTACCTTTTGGTCAATAGAGTAGGATGAGATGCATTGTCCAAAACTTGTTCCGCCTCCCACTTTCATATTGCTTCCTATGCCACGTAACTGCCTACATACCTGCCTCTCAACCCAAAGAACTGCGATCAATATATCCGGTGCCCCCCCCCCCCCCAAAAAAAAAAAAGAAGAAGAAGCAAAAAAAAAAAAACAATCCTGACTAAGGACCTTGTATTTAGCGAATGAGGAGAGAATTTGAACGTAAACTCGCATCACCGTTTGGAGTCTAATCTTCCGTTCAGAAAGTTGTCCGATTTAGTAAGTTTCAGATTCAGAAGCGAACTTCCGTTCACCTGTCGATCAGAGCAGATACCCTCCACGCCTCGCAGTCTACGGCGATGCAGGATATGGAACAGCATTTAAATAGAGTAGAACACAGTGGCCGAACCAGAATGTCAAAATAGGGGAGGGGGAAAAATAAGGGCCAAGGATAATGTTAGGCAAAACTTTTCTGGCCCAAAGCATAGCTGAAGCGCTCGTTCTTGAGGATGGGAGTCCAGTGGGGGGGGGGGGGGCGATGACCCGGAAGCTTTGAGGTTCCAGCATATCTCTGGATGAAAAAGTAAGACCCCGTGGAGAGGTATATTGTCTGTTTTCTCGGTTAACCCAACTCCTAACTAACCTACATTTGGGGGGGGGGGGTAGGGGAAGGTCAAAATCTGGGGGCTGACCCCCACTTGCTCTACCCTAGCGCCGCCACTGTCAGTACACGTCTGTCTCTTTAACAAATGGGTACTAGTACTAGTTTGTGGAAAAATAGGTTTTCATTTACACTCACAGTGGAATAGGGGCCTTGATGAGTCAATCGGCTTCCTGATCCTCAGTGTAAGTTACCTGAGGAAATCGTGTTTTTTTTTTTCTCCCCTTTCGTCGAAGTTCTTAAAAGTGAAATATAGCCACCCCTCCCTAAAGCATAAGTGTAGTATGGATCATTAAATCGTTCGACAATAGTGTTGTTCTTACATTGCTAAATTTTTAGTAACAATTGCTTGGTTTACCTTAAAGGTGCTTTTATACCTGATCCGGATATGATCACCCAATGTTATCAGCATATCTAACTACGTGTACAGCTTGATCCTGGCGCATTTACACTTGCCTCGTACTCTGATCCTCCTCTGTGCTTCAGGGGAAGTGGCTCCAATAAATTACGAAACACAAGCACACACACCTATGCGCTTTTCTGGCGCCTATCGGGGACATGCGCATTATACTAGTAAAGTGGGGATATTCTGTTTTTCCTAGTCAACTGGGGATAATCACAGGTTATAATCAAGGTAACTGGGGATCCTGAAAAATCTTCACACACATTTACACACAAATTCAAACAAAAAAACATGGAATCAACCTGTGAAGCTACAGTCACTTATCTAACACCCACTTTGCATTATTTTGGACTTTCTGAAACCCGGGATATCCCCGTTTCGAGGGGTATCCCCAGTTCCACTGGAATTTTCATGCGTGTATCCGCAATTGACCCAGAAACGCACGCAAAATGTAAAAAAAGAAAAAGAAAAGAGAAACCACATGTGCATGTGTGGACTTCTCGCAGTCTATCTCCAGACCCCGGGAAGATGCGCACTGTTTAACAAGGTTTTCCTTGATTAGTTGTTACCATTGTATTGTATCGATTGTACTCTTTGTTAGAGTTTGGAATTAGGTTAGGGATTAGGCTATCGTTAGCCAGTAAGGAAATTTCTTGTTAAACAGTGCGCATCTCCCCTCTCCAGAAAGGAAGTAGATAAAAGGTCACCGTTGATCCGGGGAGCATTTACACTACAAATTTGGTCGCCTGCGCGGGGTCTGATTCTCCCCCACTTTACTAGGATCAAAATCGGGCGATCAGGTCCAGATCTGATCTGCATTTACATTACAGATTTGATCTCGAGCAGTGGATCAGATCCCGCGCAGGAAATTAGATCAGGATCTAGTGTAAAAGCACCCCCAAATTTGCATGTTCAAGGAAAGAAAATCCCCATAACATAGTTTAAGACCTTATAAAGCTGTAAAAAAGTAGGCCCATATGGGAATCTCAGAACAATTACACGAGAAAAAAATTCAATGGGTAGTTTTAAAACTAAATATTACTACTATCATTCAAACTAAATCATAAATTCACGATATTACAAATGCAGTACTTCGACGGTTATCGTCACTTGGCATCTTCTTTTGCAGTCGAAAACCAAATGGGAGAGTATACCACTAAAGGTATACCACTAAAAAGACACTAATTGGAACTGCCTCGTTGAGAGAGATGTGGGGATCAAGAATCACAAAGGGGTCTTCTAACCGTAAACGGATTTTAAACATGGCGTTAAATGACGTGCTTGTATTAATATTATATTACATATTCCGCCGTCAAGTTGAGCCAATTAATTACTTTGCTTAACTTCACCATTTAGTGAGAGAAATTTTGTCACATGACTGTCAAGAACCAATCATGTCGCACGGCAGGCTACTACATTTTGATCCAAATTGGCGTGGCTCCATTTCATCTTCCTATAGACGAATCCGATTAACGCTTTTTTTACTGACTGTAGGCAGCCATTAGTGGGGTCCACCAGCCTTTAATCGTCATTTATTGTCTACGTGAATGTCAAACCCTCATGTACAGTGAAGTTGAGAAAATTAAGATACACATCAATTTAAAACCATCCATGAAACAGTTAAGAAAGGAAATGTAAAGATTAAGGGTGGTGGACCCCAGTAATGGCCAACTAAAGTCAGACCACCACAATCCGTGCGGATTCGCCTATAGGAACATTGTATTACGGATCAAAGCTAAGATCAAAAGCATCTATTTGAAAACAGAGTACCTATCAATTGAAGTCATGCCTACTGAGCCCCTGCCAACATTAATTGATTGTGTAAAAGCTGCGTAAAGCCTTGAAGACTTATGTCTTTTTCTTTGAGGAGTCATGATATTACCCAAATTCCATTTCAATTCGATTCAGTTGAATCTCATTTCAAATAAGTACACAGAATGATCTCCTTTCTTTCTGAATTCTTAATAGAACTTCATTAAAGACATTCTCATCAACATTTTAGTAATTTTCGCAATGTTTGGTTCATACTTTTGCCGAAACTTGTAAATCTGGCCATGACTAACATTCTTGCTTTAAACATCAAAAATATAACGACAAATGATTGGTTCTGATGTTGTTTGAAGAATATGCAACGCAGGTTATTCTTACATTGCAATCACATCGTACCTACACGCTGCACTGGCGTTAAGAAGACAGTGATCGACTCATGATAACTTACTGTAGACGAATATCAACAGTCAACTGAGGGTCAGATATAAATTATTAGTGACGTAAATAATTATAGATTATTAGAGATTATAAGTTATTAGAGATTATGCACGTGACGTCGGCGCGTTCCACTGGATGGAAAAGATCAAAGGTAACCGTGGTGTTACCGAAACGCGCGCACAACAGTATCTTAGTAAAACGGTCGCCTGCATGAAAAACAAAAACAGAGAGATGCGCAACGCAGTGACGTAGGTGCACCATAAGTCCTATAAGAGTTAAGTTGTGAGAGTAAATAATAAGAGAGGGTTTACACTTATAGAGGCTTTTCACATGACGTCATAATACTCTCCTGCGGCCATGTTGGAGTACATGTAACTACGTAGTAAACCATACGGGACGCGCTTGCTCGTTGAATTTGTACACACCGTGCATATCACAGTGCACACTGTGCAGTGCGTTCGGCACAAAGCCACGTGTATTTGGCATGAATGTCCTCCAGCATGGCGGTTCCGTGACGCAATTGCAAAGCCTCTATACTCTGGGAGGGAGTGATAAATATGCAGTTGGCCATCACCGTAACCTGGGACCAGAGTCAGCTTTACTCTTCAGTCTTTAGAATTCCAGTACTTGTGTCAATGATAGTTGTGACTAATCCCGGGATCTTAGTCGACCCAGGATTTGTAAATGCATTCAACTAAAAAATTAATAAAAGTACATTTTCCAAAGTTCTCCCGACCCTCTGGCAAAGGGCCGTTCGGCGAAGCCAAACTTGAAACTGCTTCCCGAAGAAGCTATACGTCCACTTAATGACAACACTTGACCGACGTCAAGGCCTTCATTCCATTTACATTCTTGGTCTGCCATGCATGGCTCCATTCTAGACTGGCTGAAAAGAACAGATACCACACATTGTCTTAGCCAAAAGGCCGAAATAAGTGTTCAAGCCGATGACTATATAGCAAACTTCATATGCTATCCAGGATCAGCCCATATAGCAGATAAATCGAGTCTTAAGATAAAAAGTGTTACATCATAAAATCTGCCACAGCATATACAGTACGTAAAAGATGAAGAACTCTATGAGTAATACGTCAGACGGAAGCGTCCGTAGATGCTGCATTGGAATCGTTCAACATTTTCAATGTTAATAAATCAATACAGAGTTTATCCTTACAAATTGGTTTAAAAATACTGTTGCCTTTTCGATTTACATTTAAAACTACTCAAGTCCTTTCCCATCATCGTAAAATCGTGATTCAGAGCAGACGATAAAGATTATGGTGGTTTGAGGCAACAAATTACGCCAAATAATTATCATGTAAATACTACAACGCGCCACCGACAACGTGGGAGTCTTGTAATTAGTTCGCACGTAGAATGGAAACGTCTCACCCGCTTTGTGACGTCACACTTAATTTTCATTAACACCTTTGAATTACAACGAGGAAGCTGAACAGTTCCGAAAAAAATAACTGCTGGTCTTGACTTACTGGATTTTGTCATGACCTCAGAGCGATTGTATCAATTATACTAAGCCTACTAATATTTTAAAGAAAAACGACTGGCACATCTCTAACAATTATTTTATCTTAACGTTGACAATTTTATTCCCATATTTTGGAGGAAGAGGGCCGTGATTCATTAAGAGAACTAGCGAATTATATTTTGTTTTCACTTCCGTCCAATTAAGTTAAGACCTAAGTTCATTTAGAGGACACTTTTTTGTATAGCTGGGTAGAAAAAATTACATCACATTCTGCAATGGAGGAATACGCCTAAGTTGTGGTAAGGACGTGAAGCTCTATGTTTCTAGATTTTAAAACGACCTTCACTGAAATGACCAAACAACTAGAAATCTGCTAAACTTCGGCTAGAAAGTTGACAAACAGACAATGGCCTACCCAGATATTGTAATCAAGAATGGAAAGAGTACGGTAAACTACAAACTTGCTTGATGTATATGAGACAACCTACGAATATAGTGTTTTAATATTTGGTTACTGAATTAGGTATGAGAATGCGGGAGCGTCAACATTTAATCTTCTTAATTTTATTGACCCCCAGGAATTCTTAACCCATAGATTCAATAAACAAAGAGTTATTTTTAGAGTTTTCAACCATACAAGATACAGGAAACGAAAGACCTGAAAAATAGTACAGCTGATGGATTCAAGCTGTGGTGGAATAAATCAGACCATCACTTGACTGATGGCAGAAGTTCGTCTTTAAGAGTTAAAATTAGAAGTTAGAAATTTTGGGCGGACAAATTATGTATGTGCTACGAAGCAGAGATTTTCTTTCTCTGATTGCGATGTCTCCATAATTCTAAGCAATGACGTAACCAGACCTGACCAACCGGGGGTGGCAATAGCGTAGATGTTTCTCGATTTTGTTCTATTTGAGTTGTTAATTTGTGGGTGTCTTAGGACCTTAAGGAAAGTGTTGAGGGGGGACAATTTTGGACCATGAAAATCACCCTACCCCATTGAACAAAAGGTACATTTCATGCTATTTTTTTTTTTTTTGCTTGCTTTTTCTACGAGCAAGAACAACTGTTTTTAAAATAAATCTGATTTTTATTCTTAAATGTGAACACTACTATATAAGGCCCGTAAAGAAAACTTTTACACATTTGTAAATATGGAGCTTGTATTGCAAAAAATAGATTACATTTAGGGTAACCTGTAAGAAAATTCGCATATTTGGGGGACTGTCGAAGAACTTGCGTTTCCTATTAGCATATATCTGAGATAGAATGTCGACTGAAGATCGTGTTATCGAAACTTTGTTGCTTTTTTTAGACATAAATGAAGCCTATATTGAAGAAAAGGTTAGGGATACGGCACTGTAGCGGCTAGGACAAATTATCCACTGACTGCTTCATGAGTGATCACTTACGGCTTTAAGGCTTGCGATTTAAGGCTCGGGAAGCGCGCGGAAAAATTTGTCTTTTTATAACTAATAATTTCAAGTATGGAACTTTTATTAGGATGAATTCGGAATTTTATTAAGGAAAAACTTGGGAAAACCGCACTGTATTTGACTGGGGTCTTAAATGGCAAATTTTCGAATTTTTCACTTTTTCAAGCAAGGGCGCAATCGCCCCTGCCTCCTGTAACTACCCGACTGCTCTGCAACATTGAAGATTGATAACATTTTGACACTTCAATAACTAAAGAATCCATCAACAAAGATTACACAGCTGATAGGGTTGAAAGATATCTGATGACAGGTGTGTATGAGAGAATTTGAGTACGGTAGGCCAGTGGTTCCCCTGCCTAGAATAAGAAGTCTTGCTAGAAAGACTATCTTCAGTTGGCGCGGAACGTACAGAAAGTTTTGAAATATTGTGACCCCTCAAACAGCGGGAAATAGCATGCCTCGGGTTTGTAAGTAAGTAGTGAAAACCACTGTATCAGGAAGGTATTGCTGCCCGTTTGAAGCAATAATTTGTTGACATGGAGCTTATATTGCAGAAAGCTTTAAGTTTAAAGAGTTGGGGGATTACTGAAGAATCTGCACTTCGTTCAAATATTGGTGGCAAATCTGAGAATGATTGCTTTTCTAAAGTCCTCCCGACTGTCTGGCAAAGAGCAAGAGAGGACAGTCTTTCCTCCGATAAAGTGGACCTCAGATATTGTTTTGTTAACTTTAGGCGACTATAAATGAATGTTCATATATTGACCAAAACAGTGTTCTATGAATGCAGATCAATCATGCTTTTGATGTTATGTTTAGCCCACTTTCTTTCTTTTCTCAATTTTTCTCTTTTTTCCTTTCCCCTTTCTTTCCTTTTCCCCTTCTTTTCCGTTTTCCTTTTTCTTCTGCCTTTTTTTCTTTCCTTCCCCTACTTTTTCTCTTTTTCCTTTTCTCTTCTTCCTTTTCTTTTTCTTCCCGTTTTTTCTTCCCTTCCCGTTTTTTGCCCCCTGCCTCCACTGATTACGCCACTGATTCTAGGGAAAAGCTCCAGAATTAGGTACCGCAAATAGTTTTTAATCCAACTCTCCCATGGCTAATTATTGCTGCTAGTCCCTCTCGCAACTTCTAAAACTCATCTTTATCCAGAGACAATCTACAGTTTATTCCTTTGGACCGTTGGACATACCCAGGTGATCATACAAGGTGTAATCAAAGCAGTGCATGCTGTGTGATATGAACTATGCCTACTCTGCATTTTTTTACTTTGAGGTCAATCATAGAGCTTTACCAATAAGTCAGTTCGGTTATTCGTTTTGGTGGCTACGCACATGCGCACATCCTTCAAATTGTCGGGATAAACAATCCTGCCCCGCACCTACAAAACGTATTCTAAAATTTGAGTTAAGGCTAGCATGAAAAATTGGTGAAATCATTCTTTCTTAATCCATCCATAACCATCCATAAGGAGGGACCTCGAGTGTCGGTTAATGAATTTTATCATAAGCTTTTAAGAAACGATGTTAATGACGTCATGTAGAGACATACAGTGCCGATAATGTTGCAAGACAGCGTTTTAAAGCCTAAAAGGACGATGACTTTCGATCTTGGTCCGACATGGAGCAGTTCCTAATCATGTGCTTGCTCGAGTCCGCCACTGCGTCCACCCAAAGTCATGTGATTCTACTAACCTGTTTAATTCTAAAGACCTGTCCACACGCGTTCCGTTCCGGATACGACACGTTTTTTCCCGCATCCTTCCGGATACGTCAAGACGCATGCCTGTCCATTTCACAGCACGCGAGAAAATATAAATATTCAGTGTGGTAGTATGTAATCAGTGGCGTAGCTTCGGGCCTTATGGGATCGAACCCTTCCCCTCAATCGTTGCGCTCCAAGTGCCCCACAAGCGATCTGGGCCAAAACACTGCACCCGACTGGGCTACTCAACTTGATAATGATAGACTCTGACTGCAGAAAATCTCCATTCCAATCAATCCACTGAAATTAGTGGCGTACACAGGGGAAGGCCGCCAGGCCATTCCACTGATGCCGATTTGTTTATGTTCCTAAAAATACGCAAACTTTTTAAAACAAATTTTACTTAAAAAGTTAGCTAATGTGGCACCAGATTGCATGCAAGGACACTTAATATTTCAAACGCCTTCAAATGAGGAAGGGGACACCTCCTCCACTAGGACACCTTCCCCCAGGCCGGCGATCACGCAACATACTGCATGTCCCTACACTTCCATGAGAGAAATCCTGGGTAAGCCACTGACTGAAATCCATCAAGATAAACCCTCTTTGAATAATTTTGTACAAATTTGGAAAGATTGTGACAAACTGAATGTGTTTAGGAATTGGTTTTACATTTTTTTCACAAAACTTACACTTTTTTGTCAATCAGCATGCATTGTTGTTGGAAACTACACACTGCATCTCAAAGTGACGCATCGAAATTGACGTAGTGTGAAGGCATCCTGTACAAACAGGCATGCGTCTTGACGTATGCGGAAGGATGCGGAAAAACGTGTCGTATCCGGAACGGAACGCAACGCATCCTGTGTGGACAGACGTTGGTCCCCTCAAAATTTGTCTAAAACTAACTTTTACCCAGACACAATGCTATGATTAATTGCTTGTGAGCATATCCAGGTGGATACAGAAACCCCAATATTTAATCAGAAGACACTCAGTGCATGCTTATCAATACCAGCTGCTCTTCTTTTTTTAAATCCAATGTCAATCAGGCTGCAGAACTGTGTGCTATTAAATGAGAATTTTGGTACCATGGGTAAATTTTATCATCTATGTGTTTTACACATGCGTAATTACCCAGTAACAAAAACCTGAAAGTATCAGCTACTCACTTTAAACATACAACAACTGTGATTAGGCCTGATTTAAGAATGCTTTTACACAAAATTTTTTCCTTCCACAGATTTGTTTACTCTATATGACGTCAACAAAGACAACCACCTTGACCCTTATGAACTGTTACTTCTTGCAGTACGTGACCAATCAGTGATCTCCGAGCAGCTGGACTCCGTTATCGATATGGTCAATGACGTATTTGATAATTTAGAAAAAGACGGTGAGGCAAAACTACGGACCTTTAGCAAGATTTAAGTTCAGTAAGAAAAATGTAGGAATATATGTAAAAAATTTCATCAATTTTAGGCGTATCTTGATTCACCAATGAAGACCAAGTCTTTCCATGAACAAACACGTGTTAAAGGCGTTTGGGACATAAATAACAGTTAGCCCGCAACCTTTTGATTAAGACCGTATGTACAGTGGTCACGGACTTCCTATATAAATGAACAGAGAGCATGTAACGCGTACGTCCTATTTGCAGTTTGTTGCCAACGACTGGACAAAAGAGGCCCACCAAGATGACCGCCTTGAAGCTATAATTTGTATGATTTAACGACGACCCTGTAATATTTCAAACAAAAGTTAAACTTGAATGGCTTACAATATCATATTACTGTAATACGTGAAGTACTTCCGACATTACCTTGTATTATTTCGAAAATATTTCAACTTTCTTGCAAAATCTGTTGATTTACTTGAGCAAGTCGAAACTTTCACACAGAACCATTGCAGACAGCCATCTTGGTGCGCTTTTTCTCACACGTACGGCAGTGACAATCTATGTTCTGTCCATGTATAGGAAGTCCTTGACTTTGGTACCTCTCCCTTTCGACTGGTTTACCTAAAGCGAACATACATGACAAACCAATGATGCAGAGGTAATACACCACTAATTATATACCCCATATATCCAAGTTAACTTACACACTAAATCAGACTTCTTTCTCGCCTTGTAGGTCCTTGCAGAACTTGTCAACCTAGATATACCACTTCCATTGTTAAAACTCACTCCGTGAACTCTTATGGTACTTCCAAATTTTCGTATCATTACCATTGGAAAGTTGGGCAGCGAGCCTAGAATTATACTAAAACTGCAACTCTCTTAAATCAATAGAGTTAAAATTAGTCTACTCGAGTTAAAATAAATCTTGAAGAATGGAATAACTGACCAATCGATCCTCCGATTGGTCACTAATTCCACTCTTTTAGATTTAAACTCCAATATTTTAAATCTAACGATTTAAGAGAGAATACAATTGATCTGTTTTTTTTTTCACATTCTGTATTCAGCTCATTGTCGACGAAACCCAGTAGCGGGCGTATGAAGTTTATATAGAAGGCGCCCGTGCAGTATGTTGAGTGATCGCCGGCCTGCACTGTTAAAAATGCCTGTGAAATTACAGTAACAAAAACAAAGAAATACATGCAGCAGAGATTCTTATGTATTTCTTTTCTTACTTTAATTGTACAGACGCTTTTTTAAACAGTGTGGAAGGGGGGTATAAGACGAGGGAGTGTGCCTCCGCTTTGAAAATTTTTGGCTTTTTCAATGAACCTAGACGCAAAATGATGCAAGATTGTCGACTTTGACAGGAATAGTTAGTCAGTCAGTCAGTCAGTCAGTTAGTTAGTCAATCAGTCAGTCGGTCGGTCGGTCAGTTGGTTGGTTAGTTAGATAGTTATTTAGTCAGTCAATCAGATAGGTGGAGTTTTACGGCACAGTTTCCAATCTATTGGTTCAAGTCGAGCCGGCCACGGCTTTTCCTCCAGTTGTGGCTCACTGGCTTGTTTTCCCTACTCCATTGCTTATGCAGAGGATCAAGCACGGCGGCAGTAGATTCCATTTCTAGAGCCTTTGGTATGACTCGACTTGGGAATCGAACCCGGGCCTTCCACTTGAGAGGCGGATTCTGTACCGTTAAACCAAACTCGCGATCTTGACAGGAATAGTCTAGACAATTGATTTGTCGTGTTTAATGGGAAAAAACTGAAAATGTTGTGTCTTTACCTGCAATTTCAAAGAAGGGTTTACGGTCATATCAAGTTTTACTATGTTAAAGGGGTACTTATTCTAAGCATTTTCGAGAAATTTGCATTGAAATCCGATGTGTGGTTCTCAAGATGTGGGCAAGTGAAGGTGTCACATTTTCAACACACAGTGAACTTGAAACAAACATATATGACATCATATCCCCACCTTTATGGACAGTCTTTTGTTTTTTTTTTAACTTTACAGCCTACTTTCTCTTCATTGATGCCAATTATCAAAATGTGATTGCATAAGTGGCATTGGAACTTTTCAAACTTTGCACTCCTAATGGGGAGGTCCTATTCCTATTAACGTCAAGGTCAACACAACAGTCTGAAAAAACAAAGGGAAACAAAGCATTCCTTGTAAATGTGAGGAAGTGATATAATCTCTGCTGCCCTCAATATTTCTTTGGAACACAAATCTAGTAACTTAATTTGCTGATATCTCAAGAAATACATGTCCGATTTGAATGGGAATCTCACCACACTGAGTAAATTAAGTTCTTCTTTTACATGTGAAAACTATTTTTTGCTTATACTTCCCCTTTAAAGCCATGCATGATACTTGAATGTGCAATAGCGATTTCATAATATGTTGTGAAAGATACCTTGAAAAGAAATAACAAAAAAATTGTCATTTTTGCTGTAGCTTTAAATTAACTTTGAGGACTGTTTTCGAACTTTAGGCCGCAAATTATATTCCTAATACTGTAGGAAACAGGATTCCTAATACTTAGGAAACAATCATTTTTTTTTAAATTTTTTTTTAAATTGTTCCTGCACGTAGAAAAAAGCGAAACTGCAGAAAGCTTTGGATTCTGGATTTCCTGTAACGAGAGTTGGGGGATTACTGAAGAATCTGCACTTCCTTCATATATTGGTGGCAAATCTGAAAATGATTGCACGACGACTGAATCGTTGTTGCTACATACTGCTATCTAAGGCCTACGAACTGATACTCTCCGATGACATTTCAAAAGTTTCACAAACTTTGTTGTCCTTCTTAGACAAAATATTTCAAAATCAAGAGCTTTTACTGAAGAAAGTTTTGGAATTCTATGAAAGACAGTTAGTTACAAAAATAGCAATATATAGCTGCCGGTGTCTCTTGATGATGTGGTATCACATATGGTACATATCCGATTTTGTCATTTCCAGAGCTTGGAACGGTTTATCAAACTGATTTACGAGTGAGAACTAATGCATTCTATATTGCTTCAGCCTCCTCATTTTTCACTGGGGGTCTCCCCCAGTCCCCCCCCCCCTCCGCTTCCTACGCCTATGTGTCTAATCGTGTTCAAATATTTAGCTGCATGTTTCATCTTCCTAACAAATGTTTAAACAGTTGCATGACGATATTCTTGAACAAATGTATGATCGTGTAGAACCGGCTTGAAATTTATTTTAAAAAGCTTTTGAAAAGTTTCGGCTCGTTTCAGGTAAACCTAAAGTTGTTTAATTATTGACCCGACTTCTAACTGTGGGGAATATTTCCCGTCAATTTGATACATCTTTGTGTTTCTTTGTGTTATGATTGACATGCTGCATAGATCCCCTTGGTTTCAGCCCCACTTTTCTATTGTTTAAGTGAGGTTATGAAATTCCCAATCCTATTGCCGGAAGTGTAATAATATCACTAAATCAAGTTTTAATTCATCTAGTGTTGCGCTGGATTGGGCAGGGATGTGAAGAAACTCCCTCGTCACGTCCTGCATGCCAAGAACTACTTTAGCTAGATTAAATGTCCATATGTAAGAAATACGTCGGTCTATGGTCCATTGCGTATAAGAGCCGGGAAGGAACTCAAGTGTATATTTTAAAGGACCGAAAAAGTAATCATGAACGCAAATACATGAAAGGAGAAAATTCTTTATTAAAACTCTTATCCTCTCACCCCAAATAGTTGCTACTTTCCTAACCTACTTACTTATGTCCCTGCCATAACTTTGTAAAACTCATCCTCATCTATACACAACATGAGTTTATTGCTCCGTGGTGAGTATTTATAACCACAAGTATAACCAATTCCTCTCACTCACAGGACATGCTGTGTAATATGGGCTACAGTACTCAACACTTTTTAGCTTGCTGTCAATCAAAGAGGCGTGCCAATTCAGAATTTCTGTCGGCTACTACCAAATTTGGGGTTTGCCGTGAGAGTTGCCTTTAAAGGGCCGATCCTCTCACCCCTAACTACACTTCTTGTAGGGGGGTACAGAAACTTTCCATTGGCCCAGCTGTTTGATTGACATTGTTTGATTGATTCAAACAATGCAGATTACCAAAGCTTATATTACACAGCATGAACTGTCCTAAGAATGTTTTGATTTTACACATAGGGCTTTTCTATACTCACCCTGAAGCAATAAACTGAGATTGTGATTGGATAAGGATGAATTTCAGACAATTGAGGGAGGGGCTTAAGTAAAAAGGTTAGGAGAATTGTTACTGTTTGAGATGAGAGAACTGGGCCGTTAAGATTCAATATTTTACTTTATCTCTTAGGTGATGGCAAGATTGCCTTTACTGAATTTGAGCGATTGTTCGACGAACCAACCGACATTGCAACAAACGTTGAAATTTTAGGAATGTTTGAATTATTTGACCTGAACAATGATGGAAATCTCAGGTAAAACTTCTTCATTATTGCATTTACTAATTTTTACAAAATGAACCAGACATTGTCTTTTAGTTTCAGTTTACGTACTTCTTTCCAGGGTTTGCCCGAGGGGGTGGGGTGGTGGCGAACTCCCCAACGGGTATTTAGGCAAGTAAATCAACGCCACCGACAACGGCAATGAGTTGCCAGGAAGACAAAAGGAGCAAAATTCGGGGAACGAAGGTGACGGAAGGATTTTGTCTTTTTTGACGAAAAATGAAAATTTAATAATTTAATGGAAAGAATTGGGTAAATTTTGGATTTTTACGGATTCCGAAACGAATCTGAAAATTTTTTCGCACTTTAAGGAAAAGTTGAATTCTTCTTGGAAGGACTTCCTCTTCTATATGAGCAAAATCATGTATGTTGAATGTCTTAGGGTTGTTGTTATGTTATCCTACGGGTTCTGAATCTTGGACGACATGGAGAAAAATTCCAAGGAGCAGCATTACCCGATGAAGGACGGGGGGGGGGGGACACCCATAGTGACGCTCCTAATGGGTATAAGAGCCAAACTGGAAATTACATATTTTGTGGTTGCATTAGGTTAATATCGGATTTATGGTACGTTAATTCAAGAATTGAAGACAGAATGAGTTCAATTTTAGGAATTAAGCTTAGCATTCTGAAAAAAATAATTTCTTAGTAAATAAATTGCTTCCCCTAAACTCATGTTTAACTCATGTGTTACATAACAGTGAATCAGTCGCGGGTCCAGGATTTGCCAGACGGGAGTAGGTCAATTTTTTTTTTTTTTTTTTTTTTTTTTTTTTTGCGGAACGGAAGCTCATTGAGGGAGACCGCCACTGTTGCAGACTTGGCGCAGGACGTACAACAAAATGTCTGAATTTACAAATCCCACACATGGCCGAAAATTGCACTTATCGATAAAAAATACGAAAAGTGGTGGAACTGTTTCCATTTTTCTTTCAATGTTTACATAAAAATGTCACATTGTGAGACCAGCATTTACAATTTTCACTTAGCTTAAAGGTAAAGAGCAGTCCCCTAAAACTTATTTTGAAGAAAAGCTAAATAACTCAATTTTCAACTAATTTCTCTTCAAAGTATCTTTAAATTACATTTTATGACTTCACTGTTGCATATTCAAGGTAAACCAAGCATTTATTTCTTGTAAATTTCACATTTGAAGAGAAAAACATTGTTACATGACTCCCAACAGCCAATCATGAAACTGGACAGTCTACTACACTTCCTCAATCTAGGATGACTGCTCCTGCCCTTTAAAATGAAAATGCCGCTGATAATATATGTTTTATGTCTCTGTGGTTCAAACTGGGAATCACGCCCTAAAACTCCATCTAACTTACCTAAGTAATTAACAGAGGTTAAAATTTAGTTATGTCCAGAATTTTGTCACTAGTTCTGTATATTTCACAAACAGACGGTTACACAGGTATTGACTAAGGGGAGTATTTTGTTTGTGTGAAAAGGACAACTCTGCCCGAAAACTACAGCATCTAAACGTAGTTCCACCATCAATTGGCCTCGGAGCGCTGAGAAAATTTTGAAAAATCGCGACCACTCAGACAGCCGGAAGTGGCATTCAACATGTATGCTTGTAAACAAAACCTAAGCAGTCGATATTTTGAGCTCCTCTGGACTGAGTGATTTAAATCAATAAAAACGAAAAGGAAAGCCTAATAAATCACAGGAATTTTGATGGCCATATCTACACTCTAAAATCAAAAGAGTGAACTTAGCCACTCTTTGATAGAGTGAGAAGTGTGAATTTACTCCATTGGAGTGATTATTCACTCCAAGAAGATTGAAATTCACTCCAAAAAGAGCGAAATTCCCTTAAAACGAGCGAAGTTTCACTCTTGATGGAGTGCCCACAGTGATCGCTCTTTAAAAAAGAGTGATCATTGCAGGCACTCGTGGAAGAGTGAATTTTCCCTCTTCCTGTAGTGAATTTCACTTTTTTGGAGTGAGTTTCACTCCTCTTGGAGTGAATTATTACTCTAATAGAGTGAATTTGCACTTTTCACTCTATCAAAGAGTGAATAAGTTCACTCTTTTACTTTTAGAGTGTAAGCGTTTAATGTGTGCATCCGTTTGGGCAGTTGGGTTTACTAAGTTAAATATCCTGATCAAGAGGTTCCCTCTCAGGCATTCGTAGCACTTCCCGGGTCAATCAGGAATTCAGGGTCATAGCACAGATTTGAATAGGTGTTCAGCTATTACAACTCAGTTGAGATTTACAGGCGTATGTACTGGCTTTCAAGCGAAGAATGGGATGTGGTCTCCCCTCCCTCACCGAGAGCAAAACTTTCCATGTCAGAGCACGAGTACTCTCCCAAATTTCATTTGATAATTGTTTCTTGATTAGAAGACTTGAGGACACGCTTCTTAATGTTTCCATCTCAATACAAAGTGCCCGAGCAACTTCTGGGGCTTCTCCCCTTAAACTCCAACCTCAGCTTCGGGCTTGGATCGCGCTGCGCCCAAAAACGTTTGCCCCAAACATTTTCATTTACCCTTTCCTTGCCCCTAATTTTGAAATTCTCGCTCAGCCACTGCAAATTCTTAATTACCGTTTTGGTGAAATGCGGGTCAGTCTTCCATTACTGTAATTTACTTCCTCCACATTTCTCCCCTTCTCTTTAAAATAAGCAAGTGAAAAGACCTCATTAAAATTATGTCACCTTTTTGCAAAATAGTTCAAATAAAGTCTTGCAGATTCAAAATTTGAATATAATGACATAGTTGTTGCAACTGCTTTATTGTCATAACCCCTTGACTTTCATTTTTTCAGCGTAATAGAGGTGGCGCTCGCCCTGTTTGATGGCGTTCTCACGGCAGACAATCGCAAGAATATTGAAGCAGTAGATACGGACAGTAATGGTTATATCAGCTATGCAGGTATGGTTTAAATCTTGGGTAGCCAAAGGGGTCGCGACCCTCGAACATATTTCGAAGGTTCGCCAAAAAGATTCACGAGGGGGTATTAGTTGGACTGAATTTTTATATTAATTAAAGGATTTCTTATGATGCGAAAATCCTGTTCTAGACGGTTTAAACGGGTCAAATCCATCTAACATATTTTGTCTTGTCACCAAGATACTGGAGTGGAAAGTTGATATTCGAGACATTTTATGTCACCAAAGATTTGTGCAACGTAAAATGTATTTGGTCACCTTTAGAAGGACCAACCAAAAGGGTTTGAAGACCGTATGAGTGACTTCAATTCCTTAAAAGTGTTTCTTAACGTTTAAATATCTGCTTGTGATTACTGAAACGACTAATAAACAGCTACCTAAGTTTAACACGACTGATTAAAATTTTAGATTAATTGATTATTTCAATTCAATATCGATATCAGTCAATGTTACCTTCAGAGCATTTGCAACACGACGCGTGCACCCAAGTGAAGAGATTAATTCCAAGCAATTTAAGATTTCAAGATCACAGCCTGGAGGTTTTCCCAACGTGACCATATTTACCTACCCACACTCAAACCTTTACGTTTGGCTTCACCAGAAGTGTTCTAAAGCATCTCGTAAGATCCAGATTGTGATACCATTTTTTCACATGTAGTCCCAAATGTTGCCGCCCTTAGGTCTTTAATAGTATCTCCATTCTTTTGCAGAATTTGCATCGGCGATGAGGCAACATCCCGTAGTCAGTAGTAGTGTTAAATAGACGATACACTCGACGGTGGAGGTTCCATATGCACCTGTTCTCTGTAAATATATTGTCCTTATGAAGATTCGATGGCCATTTTAGAAACTTCTACGTACAAAAAACAAATAATTAAAATATTCTCCTTAAACATTTTATTTCACTGTAAACACAAATTAGTCGAAACAGTGCCCGAACTGACTAACCACGTTAGTCAACAATATCGACTAACATTTCATTAATATTTGACCCAGTTGAATGAGTTTCTAGCAAGTATCAAGCCACCTTATCTAAGATTTGACTGATATTCCTTAGTCCATTACTACGAAATTAGTCAGATATCATCACAAGTTAGTCAAATATGAGTGTCTAACGTGGTTAGTAAATTCAAACACCACTTGACTAACTTGTGTTTACAGTATTTAAGCTTAAGACTTTGGTATAATTCTCTAGTCATCGTGAAACCTCAAGGCGTCGAACCATGAGGCTCTTACAGTTCTCTGGAGTAATCAAATTCTGATGGTAAATGTAAAACAAGGACAGACTATAGATTATTTGGCTAAGTCACAAAAACGTTCTTTATAAATTTTTAACTTGTGGAAACTTTTCAACACATGCTATAGACTTTTTTATCCCGAATTGCCAAAGCCTACGCTTGTCGCCTAACACATCTGAAGTGTCTTTACAAAGATCTGAGACACATCATAATGTAAAGATATGTATGTATAGTTAAAATATAGTTGAATTAACGAATGTTATTGTTTGGTGCCTATGTTGGCCATTACTAGAGAAGTCATGAGTTGGTATTTTCAAACTTAAATAGATTTAATTAGCTCTCAGTACTGGCAAGTGACAACATGGATATCAGTGTTTAATTAAGTTTGAACAAAATTATCCCTGTTTAGTTTCTTTCGCTTATCTCTTATATGCTAGATTCACTCAACTTGCCGAAAATCTGCTGTTAGATCAGGGGGGAGACTGATTTGCGTTTTCACTATCTTAAATAGTACATGTAAGCAAAAGACTGAGTTGGAAATAAAGGATGATGGAATAATGGCGATCCTAAATCGTTCTCACGTGATTAGTCTGTATTGATTCCCATCCATGAGTTTAAGGGGGTGTAATTTGGAGAAAATCCATTTGGTCAAGGACCAAAATTATCTGCTGGCATCATTTATTGACACTCGCCCCAACAGGCCATTCTCGCACCCTCTGAACAAAATCCAAAGCTCCTCTACGGACATGATCCCCAAGGATATAGCACCAAAAATAATTCGTGTCTTATTAGGAACTATTGTATAATCGTTGCGTTTCTCAATTTCGCCATTTTTTCTGTCTTATTGCCACATATCGCTGTCATTTATTTGCTGTTAAGTTATGGGAGTCATAGCGTCTCCAAACAAACAAAAATTTCGTGAAATGTTGGACTGCGCAATGCATCAAAGAGGTCATCAAAGATAGCAGCTGAGCCTGGCATCAACAATGGAGTTTTACTGAGAAAGGAGGCATGCAATACAGAGGGATTATAGTAATGCCCATCTTTCGGACACGCAAATATAAGCATGCGCACATTGGAGAAGCAGATACCTATGAACAGTAGTGATCAAACCCATGAAGAGAACAGAATTTTCATCTATTGAATTAAGAGAGCCTAGCATTTCTGAATAAATAAATACCATGTAATACTCTGCATTGTGTTCATGAATGTATGGGAAATCTTCTGTTTTCATACTATTCTCAGGAAACACGTCAAAGGAGCTTATGTTGTTATGGAGAATGAACAATGAACAAAGAAACAGCTTTATGGGCCCATCTTTGAAGGTCAGGAGCAGTCCCCACACTTATTTTGAAGCAACTAATAAATCTCACAATTTTCTTCTTATTTCTCTTAAAAGTATGTCATCATATTTTCTGACTTAACTTTTGCATATTCAAGGTAAACCAAGCGATTACTTCTAGTAATTTTCACATTTGGGGAGAAAAAATGTTGTCACATGACTCTGAACAACCAATCATGAAACAGGACAGTCTACTACACTACTTCAGCTCGGGGTGACTGCTCTTGTCCTTTAAAACGATTTATGGCTCAAAGATGTTTCCTTTATCGAAGCTGATTCATTATATATAAAATGTATTTTGGGGGAAATCTGAAGACAGAATCAATAAAAAGCTGTATGTAAACTTATCGTTACTTCTGTCCTTACCTTGAGAATTTTTTTCATCTTTGTCGTGGAATCGATGTAGTAGATATGAGAAAGAATTTTTGAGCGCAAAATGGAAACATGTTGTAATGCTCACATCAATAGTAAGACGATCCCCTTTCCTTCGCAAAAGGCCGGTATTCCTTTTAGTAAAAAGGTGGGGACATTCATTTACTGGCATAACTGTTTTCATGCCTGTATTGGAGGAACGATTAGCCCAGCTCCCAGAGGCACTGGGAGGGGGCGCCAGAATGTCGAAATGGGGGGGGGGTACATTAAGGGAAATGGTTATGTAAGGGGAAAAAATTTTCAAGCGGAGCTTTTAACTGAGCCCAAAGCAACCGATCATGGGGGTCTGGGGTGTAACATACCTTTTGCATGAAAAATTAAGTCTCTAGAGATGTATATTATTTCTTTTTTAGGGTAAACTCTACTAGTCCTACGTGACCTAACTTGGGGAAAACGGTGGGGGGGGGGGGGGGGGGGCAAAGGGGAAGGGCAAGAACAAAATGTGGGAGATAAGAGGGGGCATTTGTATTTGCATTGATCTGAGTTTCTGTTCATTTATTTGCGTCCTCAAATAATCGATCTTCGTAAAAATCGTCATAAAATCCTAAGAGAAAATCAATGCATCAAGTTTATACATCTGATACTCCATACGTAAGTCGCTGTGGAGGATACTCTGTATAAGCAATGGAATATCAGGGAATATATCCACTAACCCTAAACTGGATAAAATACTCTGATATCCGCCATAGACGAATCTGGACAGATTGTAATGGTTTGATTTTAGTCGGCCATTACTGGGGTCCATCACCTTTAATTTTTAAATTTCCTTCCTTACCTCTTCATGGATGGTCGTACACTAAAGTGTATCTTATATTCTCAACTTCATTGATTATGAAGATTCGAAATTCACGTAGACAATAAATGAAGACGATTAAAGGCTGATGGACCCCACGAATGGCTGCCTACAGTAACTAAAAGCAATCGGATTCGTGTATAGATTAAACCAGAAGTTCAAAGGTGAGTCGTACAACGCAACCCACGCTCATACATCTTTTGTGAGAAATGTGATCTACTTCAGACCATGTACCAAAGTGGTTTGCTTGAATGGAAAGTAAGAAAATAGAGATGTATCACCTTGTAATTAGTCAAACAGTGCCTGAATCGACCAACCACGTCAGTCAACAATATTGACTAATATTGTAATACTACGAAATAAGTAAGATATCACCACAAAGTAGTCAAACATGAGGGACTAACGTGGTTAGTCAACTCAGACAAAACTTGACTAACTTGTGTTTACAGTGAGACTATTTGAAAACAATAATTGAAGTGGTCTGTCATGAAATTGAATAGAGTTCTCACACCACGGAACATCCTAGTTACATACCTTGTCAGATCACCCTTTCTTCTTCGGAAAGCAGATTCAAGTTTGTATGGCCATTTGTCAGAGGGATGACTGAGCACAGCTATTCCGAAGATGTTAAGGGTCGTTTCTCGGCCTTTTGGCTAATATCATGTGTGTGTAGTATTTGTTCTTTTCAGCCAGTCTAGAATAGAGCCATGCATGAACCACCAATAATGAAAACGGTCTGAAGTATGGAACGCCAAAAGGGCAAGGTTTGTTGTTATTCCAAATTATGTCGTTCATTTGTTTGTCGTTGTTCATTTCTATTTCGTTGCTATTTTTCATTTGCTTCTGTCTTATTTCGTTGTCTAATTCTATTTTGTTTTCAAATTCTATTCCGTTATCAATTTCAAATTCGATGCCCATTTCTATTATTTTGCCTAGTTCTATTTCGTTGTCTGTTTCTGTTTTGTTGTCTACTTTTAATCCGTTATCACTTTCTAATTCGTTGTCTATTTCTGTTTCGGTGTCAATTTCCAGTTCGTTGTCGGTTACTATTTCGTTGCCTATTTTTATTTTATTGTTAACTGCTATTTCGTTGTCAATTTATTATCCGTTGTTCATTTCTATTTCGTTGCAAAGTGCTGTTTCGTTGCTCCACGCGATGTGGTTGTTTCTATCTAGCCTGTTGTGTAAATGCAGTCCGTTGCACACTTCAATTGGTTTTTCACTTTTAATCGGTTGTTCATTCTTAATCGGTTGTTCAAAATCGGTGGCGTTCTTCATCAACTCTTTGGGGGCAATGCTGGACTGTCAGAGCGCCAGGTTTTCTCATATCACGTTCACATCTCACTTCATAGCAGATCGTAATTTATACTAGCGTTGCTCATTTAGGATTTCTTCTTATATTTTGCAGGTTTGTACATTATGGAGGCAGTCTTGAAAAGATTTGGATATGAGAGGACGTTTTTGCAGACCGTATATAATACCACAGTGACGTTTTGGTAAAAAGTGGGGACGTTTTGGTAGGAAAAAGGGAGGAAGTTTCCTCTGAATACGGCCCTAGGCGTCCTTATTCAGTGGCGTCACCAGTCTTTTCATTCTAGGGGGCACAAGGATTTTCATGGGGCACTGATAGACACGCGAGGCCTTACCGAGTGGGATCTAGGGCCCTCCTTGACCTCCCTGGTAGGGTCCAGGTGCAAAGCCTAGTTGGGGTCCGGGCGAGGTCTCAGGAAGCCTGGGTTTTATGGTATTGTTCATCATTTTGAGGGTAATTCTATCAGTTCGGGAGATAACCACTTTCGGGGGAAAATGGTTTTTCACCCGATCGGGGGAAAATACGGCCATGGGTGGCGCCATTTTCAAATTTCTCCCCTGATGCTTTGCGATCCTACCGCGCAATTTAAACGGAAACAAACGTTCAAAACACCTGGAAAATTTAATCGGTCTTAGGACAGAGAAATTTTGGAATATTTAGAAACTTTGTTGCTAGGGGAACAAAAAAGCCCGATCATGTTTGGTAGTTCACCGCGCAAATTTTGAGATATCGAGCAATTTTGCCACGTTCTGTGTCCTAAGCTTAAATTATAGACTTGACACAGCCGCAAGATTTGTTCAATTTTTTTCTGCAGAAAGTTGTGTAAGTTACTCGTGCTAGCAATTGAACCCATTAGTACGTTCTTGAAAGTTACTTTAGATTTCTCTCTGTGGTGGTGAACAATAACCTTGTATTTGATCATATCGACATTTATAAAACAAAGCGACGACTGTGATGAGGTACACACTAAGTGCTCATGAATATTCATGCTGCAAATTTTCTCCCGATCGGGTGAATTCTCATTTTCACCCGAAAACGGTTATCTCCCGAACTGTCTATTGACTAAACACTAGGTTTAAAAATTAATTTCTTTTAACTCCAAGTAAGATTTTATTGGTAACAAAATTATTACAGGAGCGGCAATGGGCAGACATTTCAAAAATGGGGTAGGAGAAGCTCAACTGTATAGAGAAAGCAGTTGATAGTCAGTTATGTTCTTCTTAAGGAAACGAACTCCTGTGCGAAAGACTACCTGAGATGTGCACCACCTTCAGTTTGCATTGAGCGTAAAGAAAACACAGTCCCTCAGGGAGCAGGAAATGACATTTCCCGGATGTTTAAAGCGAGTTTTCATTTGAAGAACTTAAGAAATGCTGTCTTTTCTTGACCCCAAAAAATCAAATCATATGAGATTTGGTAGTCACACGGCTCACAGAGGACATTTTTATTGAAAATCCCAAATCTCAGTTGGGGGGACATACGGGAGCGCAAGGATTTCCAGGGGGAACAGCCCGGAAATGCCATTTCCTGCTGTCTGAAGGGTTGAATTAAATTTTCTTAACGCTCTGTGCAAACTAAAGGTGGCACTCAGCCCAGTTAGCCTTTCGGGTAGGAATACGTGGTTCCCTCAAAGGAACACATTTAACTGATCATCAACTTCTTTCTGAATAGTTCAGCTCACTTTTCCCTTTGGCGACCCCACTATCCTCATCCCTCCTCTATATTGAATGCATCGATCACACGTCGATTATATCCCAGTCTTTTCAAGATTGTCGCCATAATGTACAAACCTGCAAAATATGAGACGAGATCCTAAAATTGAGCAACGCTGGTATGATTTATGATCTGCTATGAAATAAGATTTGAAAGTAGTATGTCCAACTTTCGCGCTCCGACAGTTTTTTAGCTTTGTCCCCGAAGAGTTGATGAAGAGCGCCACCGATTTTGAACAACCGATTTAAAATGAACAACCGATTAAAAATGAACAACCGATAAGAAGTGACCAACAAATTTGAAGTGTGCAAAGAACTGCATTTACACAATAGGCTAGATAGAAACAACCACATCGCGAGGAGCAACGAAACAGCACTTGGCAACGGAATAAAAATGAACAAAGGATTAAAAATAGACAACGCATGAGAAAGTGATAACAAATTAGAAGTTGACAACACAACAGAAATAGACGACGAAATAGAACTAGACAACGAAATAGAAATGAACAACGGATAATAAATTGACAACGAAATAGCAGTTAACAATAAAATAAAAATAGGCAACGAAATAGTAACCGACAACGGGCTGGAAGTTGACACCGAAACAGAAATAGACAACGAATTAGAAAGTGATAACGGATTAAAAGTAGACAACAAAACAGAAATAGACAACGAAATAGAACTAGGCAACGAAATAGAAATGGACATCAAATTTGAAATTGATAACGGAATAGGATTTGAAAACAAAATAGAATTATACAACGAAATAAGAAGGGGACAAAATGAAAATAGCAACGAAATAGAAATGAACAACGACAAACAAATGAACGAAATAATTTGGAACAACAACAAACCTTGCCCTTTTGGCGTTCCATATCAAGGACCACTTGTGAATCTATGGCACTCTAATGTAAATTATTTGTAAGATGACAAGATGACACTTTTTTCGGTTTGATGCCTTAAAGCGTTCTTTCCGACCTTTCTAAACAGTGAAAGTCAAGGAAATACATCACTTTAGAATGCTTACACACGAAGCGTAATAGTGACTTTTTTCTAATGTGATATTTCTTGGAATGAATTTAGGTCTTTATTCATCCATGTGTTCTTCCAACATTTGAATTAATCGCCTGTAATGTGACGGCAACTTATCATGCTTAACTGCAGAACACGCCGGATTATTAAAATAAATTCCACTAATGTTGTGTTAATGTAAATTTTGTGGCATTTGTTTGATTTAGACCCTTACACACATTAACCTAAGAGCATTTGTACTGTCAGGTAAAAATCGTCTCTTGCTTTCAATTATTCAGACATTACTTCTTAGTTGTTCCCGTAATTTCGAGACTTTGTGCCAAAAATGCAGTTTTGTGACAACTGTTTAATTTTCCGGTTCAGTTTTACCCCGAAAAGATCTTAAACCAGAATAGTGAAATGTACTCAAAAAAAGTTTTTGAAGATAGACCACTCGTAATAAAAATATATTTCACTCTAAAAGGAGTGAAAATTCATTTTAAAAAAAGTGATATTGAATAACATATCGATCGGCGACATCATATGAAATGCTGCTCTTTTAGAGTGAATTTTCAATTCACTTCTGGTGAAAATCATACGTTATCAGGAGTTGTCCCTTTGAATACTCTCTTTGGAGTAAACTCTCTTTGTTTTTAGACAGGCGCGTAGTCATGATTGTGTCATGGGTGTCGGGGTTGGACTGGGTTGGTGTCATGGGGGGCACGACATGAGGGAAATGTCTGAGAAAAGAGAGAAAAAGCCGCTATTTTAGGTGTATTCTGCACTGAATGGTTTGGTCATGCATGGGACGGGAGGGGGGTCTGTTCCACAACCCCCCCCCCCCCACGTGCCTACACCACTGTTTTTAGAATTAAGAGAGATCTTTATCGTGGATCCAGGCAGAGTTTTTTCTCTTTAAACTGGTTACGCACCAGAAGATGGGGTGGGAATGTATCAGAATCTCCTTTTTCCCCTCAATCTCCCTCTTTTAATCTTGTCATGGAGATCTAAGCAGTGTTGTAGTCAGTTAGTCAGGTCCGGAGACTTTGAGTCACCAGCATGGTAAGTTTCAACTTTCAAAGAGTTGAATCCGGACTCGGACTCAAGTCCCTGTACTTTCTCAATGGGCGAAAACAACCCCTCTGTTCGAGTCCTTCAAAATCTGAAATCACTTTTCGAAACAGGAAGCAAATATACAGTGTGGGGGAACTTACATTCAAATCGGAGATATATTTCTTGAGATATCAGTAAATGAAGTCACTAGATTTGTATTCTAAAGTAATTTGAGGGCAGCAGAGGTTATATCACTTCCTCACATTGACAAGAAATATTTTGTTTGCTTGGTTTTGTCAGACTATTGTTTTGACCTTGAAGTTAATAGAAACAGGACTTCCCCGTGAGAAATGCAAAATTTGTTAAGTTCTCATGTTACTTATGCAATTACATTCGGATAAGTGTTGAGAAAACTGGATGTAAAGTTTCGAGAAAAACAAAAGACCCTCCATTCATGTGGGGATATTTTATCATACGTCCTTGCTTCAGGTTTACTTTTTATTGAAAATGTTTACGTTGCTTACTCATATCTTGAGAACCGCACTACATCTGATTTCAACGCAAGATTTACCGGAATGCTAACAATAAGAATCCCTCTAGCAAAGCAAAACTTAATATGACCTTAAACCCTTCTTTTAAGTAAAGATTGTAAGGGCGGGTTATGGAATTAGTGATTGCTTACGCTTCGTCTACCAGCCACATTATGCTTATTTTCAAGTACGTTGAATGTTCGGGCATGGTTATTTGAAGAACATCACGTAGCTTAAAGGGCCAAACCTCTCACCTCAAACTACAATTTTGGTACCGGGGTACCGAAATTCTCAATTGGCTCAGCTCTTTGATTGACAGCTAATTCAAACAATGCAGAGTACTAAAGCTTATATTACACAGCATGAACGGTACTGAGAGTGTTTTGATTATATAAATTGAGTTTTTCTATACTCACCTTGAAGCAATAAACTGAGATTGTATCTGGAAGAGGATGAATTTCAGACAATTGTGGGAGGGGCTTCAGTAAGAAGGTTAGGAGAATTGGTACTGTATGGGGTGAGAGAACTGGGCCTAGCGGCTCATTGAGTTGGTTCGTGAAATCCAACAAATTTTTCCAAACATTTTAGGTTTTCTTCACATATCAATGACAAATGGTCAAACTTAGACAATCCCAATATCCTTCATACAAATAACTGTTTTATGAGTGAGTGATTAACGGTTCAATTCGGTTTTCAAAAATTCGTGACCAGACACTTTTTCAAATTATGCACAAAACCGTTACAAGTCCGGACACAACAAAACTCAAAATTTTAACTTTTTCCGTAACTATTGGATATTAAAATTGACTTGTTATGCTACATGTAAGCATCATCATGTGGTAGTGACCCGTAAACACTCTCATTAAGGTATCGATATCAACTCAATGAGCCTCTTTAAGTCAGACTGAGTCTTAGTCAAGACCCTAAAGCTACATTAATTCAGCATTTGCTACTCTTTAATAACGTCCTCTATTACCGCCAAGTACACCCTCTATTTCCCATGTTCTCAAATTTACACTATCTGAAATATGGGGGCACGGTGTCCCTTCAACAGAGTCAAGTTAAGTTGTTTAACTACGCCCAACCCAAATAAGGTCGAACAAGTTGTGGAACTAAATTATGGTCAAATGTTATTACATATGACCAGAATATGGTCAAACTGTTGAATTTATCTGTTGTCAAAAGTTTCCACTTTAATGTTCAGATATGATCATTACATTTTACATTTTCGCCATGTTTCAGTACAGCTCATTTTATCATATTTGGGTCGGTGCATTTATAGTTAAACAATCAATGGTCCATTTTGACCGTAGGCCTATTGGTATAAGAGTAAAAAAAAGCATCTGGGAATAAACATATAATCAGCCACAGAGATTCTTTATACTTGGTCCACGGATAGTAACTCCAACATTTCTGTCCCGTTTTCAAAGAGGAGGCTCGTAGCCGGGAGTCAAGGGGCGTACGCTGGTGAATATTTTCGGTATTCGTAATGTAGTATCCTACGATATCGCTTGCATTTCCCCATTTCTATGCTAAAATGCAACTCCCATAGGTCTGAAAAGTGGGCTGTCATTTTCGGTCAAAAATGTTCTTGCAAGGTTCAGTAGCGCCACTCATGGTGATGTTATGCAGCGCTTGGTGTGTGACGCCTCAATGAATAATGTTTTGAATAAAGCGTCCTGCCAGAAATCTGTCACGTGACCTGTGAATAGACTACTCTTTCCCCCACAAAATTCAATGCTTAAGACAGTACATTTCCTCTTTCACGAATGGTCCAGTGATTAGAGCATCTCACTTGGAGACGGAAGGTCTGGGGTTCAATTCCTGACCGGGTAATACCGAAGACACAAAGTGCTGCACAATTACGCTTGGTGCTAAACATGCAATGGTGTAGCGAAAACAAGCCAGTGAACCATAACTGGGAAAGGACAGTGGCCGGCCCGACTTAAACCAATTGGCTAGAACATGGGCCGTAAAACTCCATCTAACTTCAGTTCATGACTTTCAGAAGCCACCAAAAGTTGATAAACACATAATCAACCCAACAAACGAAATTAGCTTGTTATATGGTTGGGCCCGGGCTAGTAAAGCAAGCAGAAGGATGGGCATAGCACCAAATTTATATATAACGATCTCCACTCTTTTCATAGCAAAATCTTAACAGTCCTGATTAAAACTTCATTTGGCCTTTTTGTTTAGATCCTAAATATAATATTGGCTCACAGACCGACAAGTTGCCATCGAAGTAAGTATTGACTCTTGTAAATTTAGCCCTCGTCAGTTTTAAAAGTTTTGGTATGAAATACTACGTTTTCTAAATTAAGTTTTATGACGACAAGTTAGATTTACCCCTTTAATCATAGATATGGGTTTCTTATTACCAACAGGCCAGTGAGCCACGCCTGTAAAAGCTGGCCTTGGCCGGTTGGACTTAAACCAATTAGTTAGGAACTGACTCGTAAAACTCCATCTACCCAGTCTTTCCTCCAAACCCCCAGACCACGAACTTATAAACATGGGCAGAGCATGTAACGTGTACGTCCTATCCGTAGCTGGTCGCCACCGACTGGGACAAAAAATGCGCACCAAGATGGCCGCCGCGAACCTATAAATCGTCTGATTTGACGATGACTCTGTAGTATTTTAAGCAAAAGTTTAACTTGAATGAGAAACAATATCATATTCCTGAAATACGTGAAGTGATTCTGACCGTACCTTACCATATTTTAAAAATATTTCAACTTTCTTGCAAACTATGGGGATATACTTGAGCAAGTCCAAGCTTTCACACAAAACCCACAGCAGACGGCCATTTTGGCGCGCATTTTCTCACACGTAAAGGTACGTTCACACTTGTCCGGCAACGGCAACGGCAACGGCAACGGCAGCGGCAGCGGCAACGGCAGCGGCAACGGCAACGGTAACGGCAAAAATATCCCACACAATAGAAAATGAAAGACTGTTCACACTAGCACGGCAACGGCAATGCGGCAATCCGGCAATCCGGTAAAAATGCGTCCGGCAAAAAAGTAATCGCACATGGAGCGATTCAACGCCATTTGCCGTACGGCAAAAACCTAACCAACTTCAAAGTGTGCAAGCATTTGCCTGCCTGACCAGCGGGAGCCAACGGTACTGGGGCAGGGACGTTCTGTGATATCCAGCCAAAAACAGAGCACAAATTATTTGGATGAGTGCAACTACAAGATGCCTCGAAGATCTGACTTATCTGACCAGATTATAGAAAAAATGGTCTTTTTTGTCCAATAGGAGTCATTCATATACGATGTGACAAATCATGGTTACCATGATAAAGTAAAATATTTTAACATGTGAGAAAATAGCAAAAGAAATGGGAAATCCCCACATCAATGGAAACTTTTTATATCATTTACGTTGATAGCAGGTATTGTTAGTAGTATTATAACAATAAGCCATCAATCATAACTTTTGTTTTGTCCATGATGTAGCGTATGTCAGACTTGAAAAATACATGATTAGGATATAAATTATTTCCTCTTAAATACAGACCTATACTGCATTGCAATGTTTATTAAAGAATGGGTCGCTCATTTTTTCCTTAAAACGTATGCCTATGTTGCCTGGCCCGACCTGACTTCTAACTCAGACAAGCATAATGCAGTCACGGTGACAAAGGAAGAATATGAGTGGTGTGTACATGGGGAGAGGGGGGGGGGGCAATTTTGGACTATGCACCTCACCCTACGCCTTTGACCAAAAGGTACACATTTGATGCTGATTTTTCGCTTTTTCTACGAACAAGAAAGATTTTTTTCATAAAAAATTAAATGCCACACCATATTTTTTCAAATGAAACTGCGCACTGAAAAAGGTGGGAATATTCGTTTTTTGCCAGCCATGCTGTAACAGATAACTAAGTATATCTATGACCTTTGCAACAATTCGACAGTGGCTTAAATAGACTTTTCCGGGGGACATTTTCTGATAACACTGTCACGAAAGTATTTGGCTCAAGTTCTGTTCAGACTCTAATTGTCAGATTTAATTGTTCTCCTGTAACCATCTTTTTGTCTTCCGCCCTTTCTTCCGATCTATTTGATACGCAATTGCCATTAAAAATATCAGCTCCTCATCAATGTCTGCCATGTTCTATACTCAGATAATGGAAGCAGGGAGGTGTGATTAGTTACACCTCCCTGATGGAACAAATTTGTCAGGTTCAAATTCCAGTCAGTGTCATCCGGTAAAATTTTTGCCGTCATATGTGAACAGCTCTGCCGGATTGCCGTTGCCGTTGCCGTTACCGTTACCGTTACCGTTGCCGTTACCGTTGCCGTTGCCGCTGCCGTTATATGTGAACGCACCTTAAGGTAGCGACAATGTACCGCGCAGTATGCTCCTTACATGTATAGGAAGTCCGTGCCCCAGACACAATATGTTTTGATCTTCTCGGCTTCCGTATGCATTGATGTAGAGTCTGATTCAGTTCCCTGGCTTGATTGAGACAACCCCTTGAGTCAGGAAGTTGCCTCACCCTGAGTCCACATTCAAGATGTGTAATCCTGTTGGCTCCAAGTCCTTGTGTGCACATTGTCCTTATATACATGGGATCTCCTACGCTTTCAAAATATGTATTGAAATTTTTTCTCCATGCAAACTATTTTTTTTAACTTCGTCCATCATTCACGTGCCGGTACATAAACGTTCCTACTTTCACAAAAGGTTCCTAATTAGATGAAACAAAGGCAATTTCTTCAGATCATACTTTGCGAAAAAATATTAATGGAAGTACGTTACACCAACAGAAGAGGTGTTAGTATGGGTTATACCTACAGGTGACGTCAGAAGTTGTCTGATATTTACACCATTAATAAAACCAGAGCTCCACCAAAGGCAATGAGTTGAGGAGAGGACTGGGCATGCAATTTGAGGTGTGCTAAGACAACCGAAAATTTTCCTTCATTACCAGATATTTGAGAATATGGGACTGATATTGAAAAAAATGTTGAGACTTTTTGTAAAGAAAACTGTGGATTTTGATTTTTTCATGGGAAAAATCTGCCAGTCCGGGCTTCTTGTAAGCAAAATTCAGAAGTTTGTTGGGGGGGGGGGGGGGGCTCGGAGTTACATCTTTTATTCCGCGGTTAAGCCCCCTCCTCGAAAGTAGATAATCATGGGGGGAAGACTTCTTCGAGGGTAGGGGGCATTCATCTGGAGCCACTCCATACCCCCGGGGGCTGAATGGTGGAGGCCGTCATTATCGTTACTTGACAAACTACCTAACTACAATCAAAGCCGCAGCTTCCATTTGACCGTTAAACACGTTTCGACTTACTCGACAGCTTACGTCAACAACCCTTTTGATATTAGAAAAGTATCCTTGCTGTGTTTTTTTTTTTAAAGTATATAGCTTTGATAGTTAGAGTAGGCAATGAAAACTATGTAAACCATTTAAGTGACGGACGACATTCTTCAATCCGTACAAACAAAATGCAAACTCATAACAAGAAAATGTACTAAATGCTTTTTATTTCTTATTTTTTTTAATGTCAATTTGTCACGATTAACCACCAAAAGGCATCCGTTTTTGGCCTTCGAGGCTGGTTTATCTATTGTGCTCCGATATCGAACGAGGACCGGAAAACGAATACACGAGTGAAAAATGTTTTCAGTCTTCACTTACGAGTTCAGTGAAGAATGGTAACAGAGGAAGAGACGCTATCACATCAATCAAGTAAAAATACTACTTTACTCTTTTTTATTTCTTTTTAATGTTATTCCACGCATGGAGAACAGAAAATTTACAGTAGCTCACGAAGGCCGCTTGAACGATTAGTTTAAAGATTAACTGACTATAGAATGCCGCCGGGGTAAGTCTTCCTTTCCCGATTTGTATTTTGAGATTGACCTACTCTTTTGTTATGAAAAAAATGAAGACTTAGGAAAGAAAATCTGAGCAAAACCATTTTTTTACTGTTGGAATTGCTAGATGGACTAATGGGACGGCAATAAATATATTAAATTATACTTAAGAAAAGGCTCAATCGTTTGAAATTTCAATTTATATTTGTTGGATTTGTCTCGTATGCTATGTATTGTAAATAAGTCATAATGTTCTTGCCACCAGGGAAACACACAAAAGCCGCAGACCGAAAAACAAAAATGAAGAGAGAGAGAGAAAAAAACGAAAAACATGAAGAAAGGGTTAATAATGTGTTCGATACTCTTATATGAGGGATATCGTGATTCGTGACTTCGAAAACTAATAGTCTATCGGCGAACTTTGAACATTTTCATCCCGATACAACTTCCTAAAAGTCGCCACCTCTTAGAATGGAAAACATCAGTTTATTTTGACTATCACCATTTAAGTTTACACGAATGTGTTAATCTGACGATTCCAAGGTCACAAATCGATTTTCGTCCAAGTCCAACAATGTCGATATAAAGTGTATCTATGGGTTTTATCATTTAGGGACTTTTTGAATCTAGCATTTATATATTTTAAAAAATATTGGAGGGGCTATAAAGTAGGTTATAGGAGAACGGTTACTGACTGGGGTGATAAACTTCAGCCTTTAACTACAATCAGTTTTTTTTTTATATATTTGTATATAGACATAATATTATAACAGACAAAATCATTACATTCCTTTAGAGTATTTCCTAAGTACAGACGAATCCGATCTGCGCTTGTTTTTTGTACTGTGGGCAGTCATTAGTGGGGTCTATCAGCCCTGAATCGTCTTTATATATCGTCTACATGAGTTTCAAACCCTCATATTCAGTGACATTGAAGGAATCAAGACACAATTTAGTGTAAAACCATCCATGTTACAGGTAAGCAAGTAAATGGAAAGATTAAACTGTGATGGACCCCAGTTATGGCCGACTGAAATCAGACCATCGCTTGCTGTCCGGATTCGTCTATTCCCCAAAAGTGAAATGTGACTGGAATTAACATGCACTTGTACGTCCAAATAAAGGGGAAAGATAAATTGATAAATGAATTTGTAAAGTCTTAACAATCCTTTACATATGAGCAGGTAAACTTGTCACATTTTCAACAAAAAGTGAACATGAATCAAACACATATGACATCATATTTTCACATTAATGGACAATCGTTTGTTTTTCTTTAGACATTATAGCCAATTTTCTAATCAACGATATCATATTGTCAAAATGTGATGGCATAAGTGGCATGAGAGCTTTGCAAAATTTGCATTCTCCACAAGAAGGCCCTACTAATATCAAGTTCAAGGTCAACACAACAGTCTGAAAAACAAAGAAACACAAAACAGTCCATGTCAATGTGAGGAAGTGATATAACCTCTTCTGCCCGTAATTCATTTTGAAATACAAATCTAGTGACTTTATTTACCAATATCTCGAGAAATATTTATTCCACTTGAATGAAACTTTCACTAAATTGTATAGATGTAGTTCCTCTTTCACGTATGTAAATATGATTTTTAATTAAACGTCCCCTTTAAAGCCACGAAAACACTCCAAATATATAATGATTTTTAACTCCTTTTCGCATTTTGAACATGCACTCTGAAACAGCATTTTATGACCATCGTCATATTTAAGTGTGTTAAAAGTAATAAACTTATGAAAAATTTCCTCCATGACCTTTTACCCACTAGCAGGGGCTTCAATCTGGTATGTTTGGTAGGGGACAAAAACTTTCCAACAGTCAGAACCCTGAATCGTCTCCCTGACTGGACTCATCTATCCACAATTCACCCGCACAAATGCGAGCACACACGTATACGCGAACACACAAACATGAATGCCCACTCACATTTACACGCACATACACAAAACATAGACAGATGTCACATAATTAATGCATTATTACGACTTTATTACGCCTCAAATTGATGTTTCTCGAAGCCCTTATGGGATTTTTACGTTATCTATGTACAACATATTGTATTTTGTCCATTCTGCCTTTTGTGTTTTTATGCCTCAGTCACATTACCACCGGGCGCCGGCCGATGAGTAGAAATCGGCCGATGTCTGACATCGGCCGGGGGCCGGGGGACTTTTACCAAATCTCACCGACATCTTTCATGTGGTCACATTGCTCCGGTCGCCGCTCGGACGCCTCCAGGTGATCGGCCGATGGTTTCTCCATCAATTTCGCCGGGCTCCGGCCGGTGTTCTTTAGGACGTCTGCAGGTCACCAGCCGAACACCGGCAGGGCATCGGCAGATGTCCGATGGGACATCGGCCGGCACCCGGTCGATTTAACTCATCTGCCGGACCCCGGCAGTGTCCTGCCCGGGCGCCCGCAGGATGCCGACCGGGTATCTGACGGTCGCCCTTCACATCGGGCGATGTCAGGTCCGGTGCCCGCCGATATACATACTTTTTCCGTGCTTCGGCGATGTATCCACCGGCGCCGATGTCCCACCGACGTCGGCAACTCATCTGAAAATTTTAACTCCGCGCTTAAACTTCACCGGGCGCCGCCCGATGTCTAAAAATCGGCCGGCGAGGCAAATTCTGCAGGGCGCCTGCCGATGTCGCCGATGTCTGGCCGATTTAGTTCCTGCCGCCTTTTCGGACATCGGCGGTAATGTGACTTTAGCATTAGTCTAGATCCCACTAAAGTAGCGCACTGTATACCTTGCGGGATTCCACACTAGAGTTTGTCTTATGGGATCGGAATTGGAAATTGGGGTGATAGGGTAGAAGAACCGTCCGGAATAATATGAAACTTTACATCGGCTTCTTTTTAGTGGAATCAGCGCTTTAACTTTCACAAAGCACATGCACCTCAAAGTGTGACTTGTGTCGTTCGCTACATTTTGACGCCAATGAAGGCCAGCAGTGGCATAGCTGGGGGGGGGGGGGGGAGGGAGGGTTAAAACCCCCCATGACTCAACCTTGCAGTGCAAAAACACCTATAAATAGCGTTTCTTTCCTCTCAATCCTTAGACTTTCCCCTCATGTCGTGCCTCAAACCCCACCATGACACCGAACCCCCCCCCCCCCCATGACACAATTCTGGCTAAGCGCCTGAAGGCCAGCAGCTGTACACACAGGGTGTGCATAGCTGCATACGTCCCGATGTATCTTTTTAACGGTATTTCACTTGAGCCCTGCCGAAGGATGGCGATCCCGGCAACCACTGGAAGCCACGGCCCCTATAACCCTGCCAAAGGACAGACCTAGAAAATGATCCCAAATATTGATCGGATTTACGGTGTACACTTTTAAACAGTTGAGCAAACTTTTAACCAACACTGGACATGACCATCTGTTGATTAAAAAAAAGTGGTCTCTTTAAAAGGCGATGTTTCCTTTTAATAGACCTATTTCCAAATAGCAATTACAAAGGATTGTGGGATAGAGTTTTGGTGTTTGTCATTTTTGTCAATGGCATTTTACTGTGGTGAAAATTGACGCACACCCAAAACTCTATCCCACAATTCGTTGTAATTGCTATTTGGAAATAGGTCTATGACCAACTGATGGGTACATTTTAACCAACAGTTGGCTGTACATATCTGTCAAAATTTTGCCCAAGAGATTAGTAGTTGATAACCACTTTTGTTCTGACGTGTACATGTACGCACAAACACACCTTCTCAGACCATACACATACTCACACACATCATCGGATATTTGACGTTAAATACAATATCTCATCCCTCTATATGTTACAGCCCAAGCCCGCATAGGAAGGACATTAAACTGCATCCAGTTGTGGAGTTGTTTAAAAATGAGGATAATAAGGTTACCTTTTTGAAACAACTACCTTCGGGGTACCATTGGGCAAGATCCACAAGCATTTCCCTAAAGTCTTTGTCATGATGTACTAACTTACTGACCGAACGACCGACCGACGGACCGATTATGATGATGACGCCGACTCATTATCTACCAGATATTGGTACAAATGAGAAAATTTTCAATGAAGAGAAATAAGAAATACTGTGAAATTTTCACAAAAAAAATTTCACTCTTTTGTGATTTTTAGCCAAGTTTTACAACTTTTGAAGGATGCCTCGTTGTTATTTTCATGTGCGTATGAAATTCATTAGGATTTCATTTTTTTGCCTGGGGTGATTTGTGGGAGATGGGAGCCGTCCTCGCACACACCGATTTTGTGTTGAGTCCGTTGATCTAAAGCAGCCGAGTTGATCAGTCGTTCCCGTGGTAAAGTAGGCCTAAGGTATGTTAGTTGGTATGCTGCCAGAAGTATCTTCCACTGTGAACGATGGCTACGTTCGGTAAAGAAAGTGACGATGTCCTGCATGAGGATTTAAAGGGCCAATCCTCTCACCCCAAACTACATTTCTTGTAGGGGTAACAGAAACTTTCAATTCGCTCAGGTTTTTGATTGACTGCTTATTGGAACAATGCAGAGTACCAACACTTATATTACACAGCCTGAACTGTACTGAGAGTGTTTTGATAATACACATTGAGCTTTTCTACACTCACCCTGACAGCCTGAAGCAATATAAACTGAGATTGTGTCTGGATGAGGGTGAATTTCAAACAATTGTGGGAGGGGCTAAAGTAAGAAGGTTAGGAGAATTGGTACTGTTTGGGGTAAGAGAACTGGGCCTTTAATAAAAATGAAAACTGTCTCCAACTTCATGGTTTGACAGTGTTGGTTATGAGCTTGTGAGTAGGGGTGAATAAAACGTAGCTGTTGGTTAGAACCATGATTGCTCAGGAGGACTGAACTGGGAGCATACGATACCCTTTGAACAGAGCTGAGGGATGGGGCACTGTAGGCGTTATATTTAAACAATTTTGTTTTAAAAATAGGGGGGTACTATCGAAAATGAGAAAGGCTACTCCTTGTCGATATAAGAGAGTGCTTCATCTAAATTTGTCAAAATGTTGCACAAATTCAGTTGACGTACTGACTTATTTCGAGTAGTAATACTCATTTTCGTGAGGATCCTAATTTTTAACAAAACTGTGCAAAAAGTTTTTTCAGTGAATTGTTTTATAATATTTAATTTTCCAAGTAACAATATTAAAAGTGACTAATTAAGACTTCCTCTTTATGTTATACAGAACTGCCCAAGCCTGTAACATTTTTATCAGTTTCATAGTTGGGCCATCAGACCACATCAAGCCCGCCATCTTCACAGGCTATGCACAATGTGCGATGTTAACACACATGTACACGCAAGTTTTCTGCCCACCCCACTGTTGTGACGTTCCACAGCCCAACAACTAGATTCCTGGTCCTATCATAGTTTGCAATTGTAGACTTTTGTCGCCCGTGGGTTCTGTCGGGGAATCGGTCAAAAAGTGTTTACATGGACCGACACGACACAAGTCTGTCAACCGACAAGACAGTCGGCCGACAAAATCGGCCTGTGTGGCCACGACTGCAGTAAAGTCCCAACAGTAATGTGATGATCTGATTAAGTCGGACATAACTGGGGTACATCACCTTTAATCTTCCAAATTCTTCATTTTCCTGTGTCAGGGTTGATTGTACAATAAAATATCCATTGATTCCTTCAATTTCACTGAATATGAGGGTTTAAAATTGCATGTTGACGATGAAATTAAGTCGATTTATGGCTGATTGGACCCTACTGTAACGATAATTATGTATGCGCCCTCTTTATATTTATATCACCTTTAATGTTTATGTATTATCTTTGTTATGTCAGGAATCACCGGGTGACAGGCTGTATTGTAGTACTTGACCTCTAGCTGACCCGATCACGCAGCGCGCTACTGTTAATTCCCCTGGCGCGAGGTATTAGCCAATCACGAAAACACAGATTTCTTCACCCGTTGATTCCTGCGTGCATTGCTTTTAACAACGTGGAAGGTTCTGGGGAGAACGCCATTGAATTCTCGTTGTGTTGACACGTGCGATAGAGTCGAAAAGAGAGAGAACAGCCCAGCAACAATTAACTATTGTAAGTTGTCCAAGTAGGGATGTAAAATGTCGTATTTAAGTTTAATTAATCGATAACAGGTAATCTAGAAGTTACTGGGATAATCTGTTGTATTTTAAGACAATCTCTTGTTCATGTGATTACCTTCACAGGGAGAGAAAGATAACGACACATTTTGCTTGGTAAGGCTAACGTAATGGTTAGGCCGTTAGGCTCCTAGGCCTCGTTAGGATGCTTAGTCTGTGAATAGTCCTTACGTTACAGTTGGAATAGGCGAATAGGTTAGGTCCTGTATTTGTAGGCAACAATCCTTGAAGACAAGCATTAGTTAATGAGTCTACTGTTACTAAGAATTCTGAATTATCTCTAACAAAAGGTTTTAGAGTGCGTTTGAATCAGGGTACGGAATTATTTTACGGGAGTTTAGGTTGATACACGCGGCCCCCTTGGTTCTTGGTTCTTATACTAATTAACATTTATTAAGTGCAGTGTGTAGACATTACAAGGAAAGCCTAGGGAATGTTTAGGAGGTGTTAGACAGACGTCGTTTCTTAAGGCTCCTTGTACACGAATATTTACCTTCATTCTCGCTATCTTGTGTGTGCTATTTGGAATAAGTTACTCAATTTGGTACAATAGCTTTTGGTTCATGTCCAGTTACGTAGGTTACTCTTAGAATTTATTTTCTCACGAGAGAGTTTGCTCACGAGTAGGTTCACATACAGGGATAGGCCCGTGAGGAAGACTGCTCAGGAAAGGTTACTCACGAGTCAACTGCTCGGAAGACTGCTGCTCGCGGGAGGTTGCTCACGAGGAAATTTAACTCAGAAGATTGTTGCTCGCGGAGAGGCTGCTCATGAGTCGACTTCGAGGGAAGAACCTGCTCACGAGAAACTACCCACAGGGCGATTACTCGGCGAAAATACCTGCTCGCGTGCTGCCTGCTCAAAGGAAGTCCCTGCTCATCTGGATCCGTTCCCGAGTCACCAACTCACGAGGACACCTTTCTAGGGAACCTGCTCACAGGAGGTCGGCTGAAGAGAAGCTGTTCGGCTGTTGGCGAGGAACTTGCTCGTGTGGGGTCCTACCTACTTTCTCTCAGGGGCCTACTCGTGAGAAATCTTTCCGTGCACATATAATTTGAGACAGGTGGAATAATTACAGTATCTAATTTGTTTTACTTGCTCATATATTGTAAACTGTATACTTTTAAGCAGTAGTAGGGTGGTCCGTTGTATATGCAATACGCACGTACGTATACTTAGGCCAATAAGAGAACCATATAGAGGTTAGAGAAGCAAAGTAAGAAATTGTTGCAAATCAGTGCTGTTCTTCGACTCACTAATCAATCCGAATCAGATGTAATTAACTTGATCAATAAAGTGATTATTAAACAGGATAAAACCTCTCTTCATCTTTGTGGTCAACTGTGCTGACTAATTTATCTAAGAGCGGACGAGCGCGCGGCGCTACACGTGGTGGCAGCGGTGGGATGGTTTTCAGTACCAGTGTCCGAAGTATACTGCACAGTTTCCAGCCTGTCCACGATGTCAAGAGATTATCCTGGAAGACACTCTCCTGAATCACAAGAACTGGACGATGGGGAGCGGAGAACGTCACAGCTAGAACAAACACCTTTATTGGCGGACCTGTTGCGAGACGATAACCAAGAGAGAGATATGTTTCCAAACGACTATGAAGCTCTCGAGTCTGCAGATTCCGAAGCCTCATGGAGAACAATTGACAGGGTTGAGCAACACGAACCAAGTGACCCACACCAGGAGTTTACTGACCCCACTCCAGGGAGATCTTGGGAGCTTGACAGGGGTAATGTTAACCCATTTGCTAACACTAGACAAGAATTTGGCTTTCAGAGCAACCACACTGGAAGGTTTAACCCACCGTCTGGTCCTGATCCGATACACAACTGGAACTGGACGAGATATGGTCCAGAAAGAAATAGTCTACCTACAGACAATAACAACAGAAGTATGACAGCACCGACTAACCCTTTTAGTCCCACCGGGGAGAACTTGCGAACGGAGAGGAATGCACCATTGCCAGTTGAACAACGTGATAGTACAGGAATTCAACAGAGACCAAGTATCCTTCCCCCTCCTTTCGATGGCTTATCAAACTGGGATGACTACTTGGTTCAATTTGAACTTATTTCAGAACTAAACAGCTGGTCAGAGGAGCAGAACGCTCTTTACTTAGCAGCCAGTTTGAAGGGACAGGCAAGAGCCATTCTGAATGATCTTAATTACAGACGCCGAAGAGATTACAGGGAGTTAACGGCTGCCTTAAGCCACCGTTTTAGCCCCGCCCACCGAACGCAACTGTTCCGGGCTATGCTCAAGAACAGAGTACGGCAACCAAAGGAAAGTTTGGCAGAACTCGCCCAGGACATCAAGCGTCTCACCCTACATGCTTATCCTGAGGCCCCCTACGAGATGGTCGAGACACTGGCCAAAGATCATTTCATCGATGCACTACAGGATACCGATATTAAATGGAGAGTGTACCAATCTAGACCCACCAGTCTCTCAGATGCGGTTGTGGTAGCAGTGGAACTAGAGGCTTTCCACCTCGCCGAGACAAAGAAAGGATACATTCGAAGACCTATGGTCCGAGCAATAACCCAGGAAGATACAGCCTCAGGAAGAGCAGAAGATCCATTACAGAAACTGGTAGAGGTGTTGAGCAAGAGCTTCGAGAGCTGTATAGATAAACTAGAAGCTAAATTGACACGTGATAACACTAACCATTCACCAATCCCAAGTAAGATGTCTACAGGAAGTGGACAGGGAAACAAATCAAGTTCAAAACCCGGCTGGCAGAATGACAAACGACCACCGCCTAAGTGTTGGAACTGCGGTAAAGTTGGACACCTTAAGAGGAACTGCACAGAGGAACGGAAGGAGGACAATCAGAAACTTGACCAAGACAATCCGGAAAACTATCAGGAGTCGGACTTGCAGGCCAAAGCCCGACTGCAGTAGAAGACGAGAAAAGGCCTGTACAGTTGAGTGTCCGAGGAGGAAGCAGGGGTACTGACTCAGGAATCCGCGTGAAAGGTTATGTCAATGGCACGTTAGTCAGCTTCTTAGTTGACACCGGGGCGGACGTAACCATCGTCAGTCCTAGGGTTTACAGATCCATCCCAGAAATCACCAGACCAGAACTGAGGCCAACAACTCTGACTTTGAAGCTTGCCGATGGTAGTCCGTTTCCATTTATGGGTCGAGGAATGTTTGAAATTCGTGTAGGAGACAAGACTGTGGAACATGAAATATGGGTTGCTGATGTTGTAGGAGACGCGATATTGGGACTTGAGTTCTTACGAAGTCACCGATGTTCCTTAGATGTTTTAAGGGGAACTTTATCTTGGGATGAGGCGGTAGAATTGGAGCAAGAACATGGCGAGGATTTGTCGTCTTGTGAGCCGTCAGGGAAGCCATGCAGGCTTGTACTCTGTGACACGGTTGTGGTTGCCCCAGGAGCCGAGTCAATGATAAAGGGAAAGCTCTCTGGAAAATTTCAAGGGAAGGGAAATGCTCTTGTGGAGCCAGCGGAGAAATTCGTGAGTAAACATGGATTGTTTGTTGCGAAATTGCTGGTTGATCCTGGACAAGAATTTATGCCCTTGAGAGTTTTGAACCCAAGTCATGAACCTGTAACAGTCTACCAAGGTACAGTCGTTGGCATACTGGAGGAGGTTACTGGAGTAGTTGATGACGAGGAGAGTGCCAACTGTAATCCGATAATGTCAGTAAGAGCAGTTGAACGAAAGGAAAATGGAAAAGTTCCAGATCATTTGGCGGGACTGGCGGAATCATGTGACCAAAGACTGGACAAACATCAGCAAAGACAGCTGAAGGAACTTCTGGTCCAGTATGAGGACGTGTTTTCTCGGTCTCCGAATGACCTTGGGAGGACGACGGTTGTTCAGCATACCATCGACACCGGAACGACAAAACCCATCAAACAACCAGCTAGACGAGTGCCAGTTCACCAAAGACAAGTAGTGACTGACCCACTGAAAGAGATGATTGAGGCTGGCGTGGTCGAACCATCCTCGAGTGCATGGTCCTCTCCAGTAGTTCTGGTTAAGAAGAAAAATGGCCAGATGAGATTTTGTGTAGACTACAGAAAAGTAAACGCTGCAACAATTAAAGACTCTTATCCAATCCCTCGCATTACAGAATCACTGGATGCACTCAATGGGTCTCGCTGGTTCAGTACTCTCGACCTGGCCAGCGGGTACTGGCAAGTTGGAATGGCAGAAAAAGACAAAGAAAAGACAGCCTTTGCTACCAGTGACGGGTTATTCCAGTTCTGCACCATGCCTTTTGGTCTGTGTAGCGCTCCGGCAACGTTTGAGAGACTCATGGACCGCGTGTTATCTGGCTTACACTGGCAGACGTGCCTAGTCTACCTTGACGATGTAATAGTATATGGACCGACCTTTGAGAAGTGCCTTAATCGGTTGAAAGTGGTATTTGGTAGACTGAGGGAAGCAAACCTCAAGCTGAGTCCAGAAAAGTGCCATCTTTTCAATTCAAGCGTGACTTACCTAGGACACGTGGTTTCCGAGGCTGGAATATCAACAGATCCAGAGAAATTGATTGCCGTTCAAGGTTGGACGAGACCGACCGAACTGACCCACGTAAGAAGTTTTCTTGGACTGTGTGGATATTACCGTAGATTCGTTAAAGGTTTTGCGGAGATCGCAGCCCCACTCTTCAGGTTAACTGAAAAAACACAGAAGTTTGATTGGAACATGGATTGTGAAAAAGCCTTCCAAAAGTTGAAAGAGGTTCTGACATCGTCGCCGATTCTAGCTTATCCAGACCCAAAGAAAATGTTCATCCTAGATACTGATGCCAGCAACTTTGGAGTTGGGGCCGTTTTGTCACAGGTGCAAGACGGGGAGGAGAGAGTTATTAGTTATTTCAGCAAAACTATGACGAAGCAGGAAAGGCGATACTGCATTACCAGGAAAGAGCTCTTAGCAGTAGTCAAAGCGGTAAAGCAGTTTCATCACTATCTCTACGGGGCACGCTTCCTGATAAGAACTGACCACGCAGCCCTCCGTTGGTTAATGACATTCAAAAACCCAGAAGGTCAGATTGCTCGCTGGTTGGAACTACTTAGTACCTACCAATTTGACATACAGCATCGACCAGGAAAACTGCATTCTAACGCAGACGGCCTCTCTAGAAGACCATGTGGAGATGACTGTGACCACTGCCTTCGCCAAGAATTGTCGGAAAAGGAACGAGCAGTCAACGAGTTTCCAACCTTTAGACATAAATATGGGCAGAAGAGGAAGGAAAAGAAATTGAGGTAGCAACCGACGACGAGATGCCTCAAGAAGTGGTGGTGACAACGATTACTGAAGCGGTTTCCGATGAGAGTGGTTTACCTTGGCTACAAGACTGGTCTAAGCAAGATATCAGGGCAGAACAAATGAAGGACACAGAGACAAGAAAGATGATTGAATGGAAAGAAACTAAAGAAACAAGACCAAGTAGTGATTCACTTTCCTCTGAAGGAAAAGAGTTAAAGAATTATTGGGCGCAATGGGACAGATTTGAGATGAAAAAGGGAGTCCTGTACCGAAGATGGGAGAGTCATGACGGAAGCAAGGTGACGTACCAACTTGTAACACCTAGGGGAATGAGGGGGCAGGTAATACAACATCTGCATGACAAACCAACTGCTGGACATATGGGAGTGAAACGGACCTTAGAAAGAATTCAAAGGAGATTTTATTGGCACGGATGGAGGCGGCAGGTAGAATTATGGGTCAAGGCTTGCGTGCCGTGCCAAGAACGGAAAAAGCCCAAGACAAAGGCCAAAGCCAAGATGCAAGTCGAACATGTTGGAGCTCCCTTAGAACGGGTAGCCATTGATATATTAGGACCATTACCAACCACTGACAGGGGAAACAGATATATCATGATTGTTGGCGACTACTTTACTAAGTGGGCAGAGGCCTACCCTATCCCAAATCAAGAAGCTGAGACAATTGCCATGGTGTTGGTAGAGGAGTTTATTTCCAGGTTTGGCATTCCAAATCGTATCCATACGGATCAAGGACGGAACTTCGAGTCAAGAGTTTTCTCAGAAGTCTGTCAACTTTTACAGATTGAGAAAACCAGAACAACGGCATATCACCCCCAGAGCGACGGTATGATCGAGAGACTAAATAGAACTCTGGAAGACATGCTGTCCAAAGTCATCCAGGCGAACCAGAGAGACTGGGACAAGTGTTTGCAACTTGTAATGATGGCGTATCGATCTTCCCGACATGAGACGACAGGTTGCTCCCCTAATGAAATGATGTTTGGAACGGACCTGAAACTCCCAATTGACTTGCTTATTGACACTGACGTATCCTTGGAAGAGAATGGGAAATCGGAACAAGACACCCATATGGTGGTGCAACTCCAGGACAGGTTGAGACAAATTCACGAGCTTGCCCGAAACAGCATGGACCTGGCAGGAAACCGACAAAAACGGAACTACGATCGAACAGTCAGTCAGCAGAGCCTTAAAATTGGAGATGAGGTTCTCTTGTATAACCCAGCGAAGAAGAAAGGGCTCAGTCCAAAACTCATGAGATTCTGGGACGGACCATGGGTGATTTTGGATAGACTTAGTGACGTAACATTCCGTATCAGAAGAAAGAATACTGGAAAGAGGAGAGTTGTCCACCATAACAGATTAAAGTTACTAGAGTGTCAATTCCGCCAGGCCAAGGAGACGGGTAATAAGCCGGACAAACCAGTTGGCCAGGTAGACGAAAGTGATACCGGAGATGAACATTTTCCAAAGGAACAGAATAACCGCACGGATGAGGATCTCAGTGACCAGGACATTTCAACCCGTAGAACCAGGAGACGTCCTCAGTGGCACCATGACTATATCTTTTGACTAGTGTTGTTTAACACATAACAGAGCAACGTGCTTATCAGTTTGTTTCTTTTGTTTACTTACAGATTATCCGTCTGATTCAAGTACCATGGACTTCACTGATGTTCTTGACGAGAAGGAGTTGGAAAGATCGAAAGAATACAGATGCAGAGTGTGTAAGGAGAGGATGAAGTCCTTGACTAAGTTGAGAGATCATCTCAGGTGTAAACACAAAGCTGAACGCTTTGCCTGTCAGATGTGTACGTACAGCTCAGACAGAAAGGGGAACTTAATCCGCCACATTGAAACCACACATCAGAAGAAACGGTCTTCCAAAGACAAAGCTGTCGCTGGTACGAGTGGTGGATCTTCGAGTAAAGACGGAACCCCTGGCAGAGAGGAACCACGTGACAAGACGAAGACAACTCCGAAAGTCGAAAGGAAAGTGCTTCCCCAATACGCACCAGTCCTGTCGGAATTACTTTCCCAAAGTCCCAGCGAATGCAGGCTGAAGATGAGTGCGGAAGTGACCTCTCCACAAAGCCCAGAAAAGAGGGAGATTCCCAAACAGTCACCGAAGGAGATCCGCAACGAGTTAGGAAACCAGGAAGGGTTACCAGACCCCAGAATGTTCCAGAGACACACCTTGGATGGCGGGATGACGGAGATAGGACAGACCATGGAGGAGGCAAGACGACAGGCTAGCAAGCTGCCAACTGGAGACACTTCGTGCGAATGGAAACTGGTGAGGATGACAGAAAGAAAGAGGTACGTGGTAACCACAGAGACAACAATAAAAGACGGGTTCTACTACAGAAGAGTGCGGGAAGAGCACTTGGAATAAACATCAGACACACTAATGCGTGGAAGCATTACGGTTTTGAGAGGGGGGTAGTGTAACGATAATTATGTATGCGCCCTCTTTATATTTATATCACCTTTAATGTTTATGTATTATCTTTGTTATGTCAGGAATCACCGGGTGACAGGCTGTATTGTAGTACTTGACCTCTAGCTGACCCGATCACGCAGCGCGCTACTGTTAATTCCCCTGGCGCGAGGTATTAGCCAATCACGAAAACACAGATTTCTTCACCCGTTGATTCCTGCGTGCATTGCTTTTAACAACGTGGAAGGTTCTGGGGAGAACGCCATTGAATTCTCGTTGTGTTGACACGTGCGATAGAGTCGAAAAGAGAGCGAACAGCCCAGCAACAATTAACTATTGTAAGTTGTCCAAGTAGGGATATAAAATGTCGTATTTAAGTTTAATTAATCGATAACAGGTAATCTAGAAGTTACTGGGATAATCTGTTGTATTTTAAGACAATCTCTTGTTCATGTGATTACCTTCACAGGGAGAGAAAGATAACGACACATTTTGCTTGGTAAGGCTAACGTAATGGTTAGGCCGTTAGGCTCCTAGGCCTCGTTAGGATGCTTAGTCTGTGAATAGTCCTTACGTTACAGTTGGAATAGGCGAATAGGTTAGGTCCTGTATTTGTAGGCAACAATCCTTGAAGACAAGCATTAGTTAATGAGTCTACTGTTACTAAGAATTCTGAATTATCTCTAACAAAAGGTTTTAGAGTGCGTTTGAATCAGGGTACGGAATTGTTTTACGGGAGTTTAGGTTGATACACGCGGCCCCCTTGGTTCTTGGTTCTTAAACTAGTTAACATGTATTAAGTGCAGTGTGTAGACATTACAAGGAAAGCCTAGGGAATGTTTAGGAGGTGTTAGACAGACGTCGTTTCTTAAGGCTCCTTGTACACGAATATTTACCTTCATTCTCGCTATCTTGTGTGTGCTATTTGGAATAAGTTACTCAATTTGGTACAATAGCTTTTGGTTCATGTCCAGTTACGTAGGTTACTCTTAGAATTTATTTTCTCACGAGAGAGTTTGCTCACGAGTAGGTTCACATACAGGGATAGGCCCGTGAGGAAGACTGCTCAGGAAAGGTTACTCACGAGTCAACTGCTCGGAAGACTGCTGCTCGCGGGAGGTTGCTCACGAGGAAATTTAACTCAGAAGATTGTTGCTCGCGGAGAGGCTGCTCATGAGTCGACTTCGAGGGAAGAACCTGCTCACGAGAAACTACCCACAGGGCGATTACTCGGCGAAAATACCTGCTCGCGTGCTGCCTGCTCAAAGGAAGTCCCTGCTCATCTGGATCCGTTCCCGAGTCACCAACTCACGAGGACACCTTTCTAGGGGAACCTGCTCACAGGAGGTCGGCTGAAGAGAAGCTGTTCGGCTGTTGGCGAGGAACTTGCTCGTGTGGGGTCCTACCTACTTTCTCTCAGGGGCCTACTCGTGAGAAATCTTTCCGTGCACATATAATTTGAGACAGGTGGAATAATTACAGTATCTAATTTGTTTTACTTGCTCATATATTGTAAACTGTATACTTTTAAGCAGTAGTAGGGTGGTCCGTTGTATATGCAATACGCACGTACGTATACTTAGGCCAATAAGAGAACCATATAGAGGTTAGAGAAGCAAAGTAAGAAATTGTTGCAAATCAGTGCTGTTCTTCGACTCACTAATCAATCCGAATCAGATGTAATTAACTTGATCAATAAAGTGATTATTAAACAGGATAAAACCTCTCTTCATCTTTGTGGTCAACTGTGCTGACTAATTTATCTAAGAGCGGACGAGCGCGCGGCGCTACACGTGGTGGCAGCGGTGGGATAGTTTTCAGTACCAGTGTCCGAAGTATACTGCACAGTTTCCAGCCTGTCCACGATGTCAAGAGATTTTCCTGGAAGACACTCTCCTGAATCACAAGAACTGGACGATGGGGAGCGGAGAGCGTCACAGCTAGAACAAACACCTTTATTGGCGGACCTGTTGCGAGACGATAACCAAGAGAGAGATATGTTTCCAAACGACTATGAAGCTCTCGAGTCTGCAGATTCCGAAGCCTCATGGAGAACAATTGACAGGGTTGAGCAACACGAACCAAGTGACCCACACCATGAGTTTACTGACCCCACTCCAGGGAGATCTTGGGAGCTTGACAGGGGTAATAATAACCCATTTGCTAACACTAGACAAGAATTTGGCTTTCAGAGCAACCACACTGGAAGGTTTAACCCACCGTCTGGTCCTGATCCGATACACAACTGGAACTGGACGAGATATGGTCCAGAAAGAAATAGTCTACCTACAGACAGTAACAACAGAAGTATGACAGCACCGACTAACCCTTTTAGTCCCACCGGGGAGAACTTGCGAACGGAGAGGAATGCACCATTGCCAGTTGAACAACGTGATAGTACAGGAATTCAACAGAGACCAAGTATCCTTCCCCCTCCTTTCGATGGCTTATCAAACTGGGATGACTACTTGGTTCAATTTGAACTTATTTCAGAACTAAACAGCTGGTCAGAGGAGCAGAACGCTCTTTACTTAGCAGCCAGTTTGAAGGGACAGGCAAGAGCCATTCTGAATGATCTTGATTACAGACGCCGAAGAGATTACAGGGAGTTAACGGCTGCCTTAAGCCACCGTTTTAGCCCCGCCCACCAAACGCAACTGTTCCGGGCTATGCTGAAGAACAGAGTACGGCAACCAAAGGAAAGTTTGGCAGAACTCGCCCAGGACATCAAGCGTCTCACCCTACATGCTTATCCTGAGGCCCCCTACGAGATGGTCGAGACACTGGCCAAAGATCATTTCATCGATGCACTACAGGATACCGATATTAAATGGAGAGTGTACCAATCTAGACCCACCAGTCTCTCAGATGCGGTTGTGGTAGCAGTGGAACTAGAGGCTTTCCACCTCGCCGAGACAAAGAAAGGATACATTCGAAGACCTATGGTCCGAGCAATAACCCAGGAAGATACAGCCTCAGGAAGAGCAGAAGATCCATTACAGAAACTGGTAGAGGTGTTGAGCAAGAGCTTCGAGAGCTGTATAGATAAACTAGAAGCTAAATTGACACGTGATAACACTAACCATTCACCAATCCCAAGTAAGATGTCTACAGGAAGTGGACAGGGAAACAAATCAAGTTCAAAACCCGGCTGGCAGAATGACAAACGACCACCGCCTAAGTGTTGGAACTGCGGTAAAGTTGGACACCTTAAGAGGAACTGCACAGAGGAACGGAAGGAGGACAATCAGAAACTTGACCAAGACAATCCGGAAAACTATCAGGAGTCGGACTTGCAGGCCAAAGCCCGACTGCAGTAGAAGACGAGAAAAGGCCTGTACAGTTGAGTGTCCGAGGAGGAAGCAGGGGTACTGACTCAGGAATCCGCGTGAAAGGTTATGTCAATGGCACGTTAGTCAGCTTCTTAGTTGACACCGGGGCGGACGTAACCATCGTCAGTCCTAGGGTTTACAGATCCATCCCAGAAATCACCAGACCAGAACTGAGGCCAACAACTCTGACTTTGAAGCTTGCCGATGGTAGTCCGTTTCCATTTATGGGTCGAGGAATGTTTGAAATTCGTGTAGGAGACAAGACTGTGGAACATGAAATATGGGTTGCTGATGTTGTAGGAGACGCGATATTGGGACTTGAGTTCTTACGAAGTCACCGATGTTCCTTAGATGTTTTAAGGGGAACTTTATCTTGGGACGAGGCGGTAGAATTGGAGCAAGAACATGGCGAGGAATTGTCGTCTTGTGAGCCGTCAGGGAAGCCATGCAGGCTTGTACTCTGTGACACGGTAGTGGTTGCCCCAGGAGCCGAGTCAATGATAAAGGGAAAGCTCTCTGGAAAATTTCAAGGGAAGGGAAATGCTCTTGTGGAGCCAGCGGAGAAGTTCGTGAGTAAACATGGATTGTTTGTTGCGAAATTGCTGGTGGATCCTGGACAAGAATTTATGCCCTTGAGAGTTTTGAACCCAAGTCATGAACCTGTAACAGTCTACCAAGGTACAGTCGTTGGCATACTGGAGGAGGTTATTGGAGTAGTTGATGACGAGGAGAGTGCCAACTGTAATCCGATAATGTCAGTAAGAGCAGTTGAACGAAAGGAAAATGGAAAAGTTCCAGATCATTTGGCGGGACTGGCGGAATCATGTGACCAAAGACTGGACAAACATCAGCAAAGACAGCTGAAGGAACTTCTGGTCCAGTATGAGGACGTGTTTTCTCGGTCTCCGAATGACCTTGGGAGGACGACGGTTGTTCAGCATACCATCGACACCGGAACGACAAAACCCATCAAACAACCAGCTAGACGAGTGCCAGTTCACCAAAGACAAGTAGTGACTGACCTACTGAAAGAAATGCTTGAAGCTGGCGTGGTCGAACCATCCTCGAGTGCATGGTCCTCTCCAGTAGTTCTGGTTAAGAAGAAAAATGGCCAGATGAGATTTTGTGTAGACTACAGAAAAGTAAACGCTGCAACAATTAAAGACTCTTATCCAATCCCTCGCATTACAGAATCACTGGATGCACTCAATGGGTCTCGCTGGTTCAGTACTCTCGACCTGGCCAGCGGGTACTGGCAAGTTGGAATGGCAGAAAAAGACAAAGAAAAGACAGCCTTTGCTACCAGTGACGGGTTATTCCAGTTCTGCACCATGCCTTTTGGTCTGTGTAACGCTCCGGCAACGTTTGAGAGACTCATGGACCGCGTGTTATCTGGCTTACACTGGCAGACGTGCCTAGTCTACCTTGACGATGTAATAGTATATGGACCGACCTTTGAGAAGTGCCTAAATCGGTTGAAAGTGGTATTTGGTAGACTGAGGGAAGCAAACCTCAAGCTGAGTCCAGAAAAGTGTCATCTTTTCAAGTCAAGCGTGACTTACCTAGGACACGTGGTTTCCGAGGCTGGAATATCAACAGATCCAGAGAAATTGATTGCCGTTCGAGGTTGGACGAGACCGACCGAACTGACCCACGTAAGAAGTTTTCTTGGACTGTGTGGATATTACCGTAGATTCGTTAAAGGTTTTGCGGAGATCGCAGCCCCACTCTTCAGGTTAACTGAAAAAACACAGAAGTTTGATTGGAACATGGATTGTGAAAAAGCCTTCCAAAAGTTGAAAGAGGTTCTGACATCGTCGCCGATTCTAGCTTATCCAGACCCAAAGAAAATGTTCATCCTAGATACTGATGCCAGCAACTTTGGAGTTGGGGCCGTTTTGTCACAGGTGCAAGACGGGGAGGAGAGAGTTATTAGTTATTTCAGCAAAACTATGACGAAGCAGGAAAGACGATACTGCATTACCAGGAAAGAGCTCTTAGCAGTAGTCAAAGCGGTAAAGCAGTTTCATCACTATCTCTACGGGGCACGCTTCCTGATAAGGACTGACCACGCAGCCCTCCGTTGGTTAATGACATTCAAAAACCCAGAAGGTCAGATTGCTCGCTGGTTGGAACTACTTAGTACCTACCAATTTGACATACAGCATCGACCAGGAAAACTGCATTCTAACGCAGACGGCCTCTCTAGAAGACCATGTGGAGATGACTGTGACCACTGCCTTCGCCAAGAATTGTCGGAAAAGGAACGAGCAGTCAACGAGTTTCCAACCTTTAGACATAAATATGGGCAGAAGAGGAAGGAAAAGAAACCTGAGGTAGCAACCGACGACGAGATGCCTCAAGAAGTGGTGGTGACAACGATTACTGAAGCGGTTTCCGATGAGAGTGGTTTACCTTGGCTACAAGACTGGTCTAAGCAAGATATCAGGGCAGAACAAATGAAGGACACAGAGACAAGAAAGATGATTGAATGGAAAGAAACTAAAGAAACAAGACCAAGTAGTGATTCACTTTCCTCTGAAGGAAAAGAGTTAAAGAATTATTGGGCGCAATGGGACAGATTTGAGATGAAAAAGGGAGTCCTGTACCGAAGATGGGAGAGTCATGACGGAAGCAAGGTGACGTACCAACTTGTAACACCTAGGGGAATGAGGGGGCAGGTAATACAACATCTGCATGACAAACCAACTGCTGGACATATGGGAGTGAAACGGACCTTAGAAAGAATTCAAAGGAGATTTTATTGGCACGGATGGAGGCGGCAGGTAGAATTATGGGTCAAGGCTTGCGTGCCGTGCCAAGAACGGAAAAAGCCCAAGACAAAGGCCAAAGCCAAGATGCAAGTCGAACATGTTGGAGCTCCCTTAGAACGGGTAGCCATTGATGTATTAGGACCATTACCAACCACTGACAGGGGAAACAGATATATCATGATTGTTGGCGACTACTTTACTAAGTGGGCAGAGGCCTACCCTATCCCAAATCAAGAAGCTGAGACAATTGCCATGGTGTTGGTAGAGGAGTTTATTTCCAGGTTTGGCATTCCAAATCGTATCCATACGGATCAAGGACGGAACTTCGAGTCAAGAGTTTTCTCAGAAGTCTGTCAACTTTTACAGATTGAGAAAACCAGAACAACGGCATATCACCCCCAGAGCGACGGTATGATCGAGAGACTAAATAGAACTCTGGAAGACATGCTGTCCAAAGTCATCCAGGCGAACCAGAGAGACTGGGACAAGTGTTTGCAACTTGTAATGATGGCGTATCGATCTTCCCGACATGAGACGACAGGTTGCTCCCCTAATGAAATGATGTTTGGAACGGACCTGAAACTCCCAATTGACTTGCTTATTGACACTGACGTATCCTTGGAAGAGAATGGGAAATCGGAACAAGACACCCATATGGTGGTGCAACTCCAGGACAGATTGAGACAAATTCACGAGCTTGCCCGAAACAGCATGGACCTGGCAGGAAACCGACAGAAACGGAACTACGATCGAACGGTCAGTCAGCAGAGCCTTAAAATTGGAGATGAGGTTCTCTTGTATAACCCAGCGAAGAAGAAAGGGCTCAGTCCAAAACTCATGAGATTCTGGGACGGACCATGGGTGATTTTGGATAGACTTAGTGACGTAACATTCCGTATCAGAAGAAAGAATACTGGAAAGAGGAGAGTTGTCCACCATAACAGATTAAAGTTACTAGAGTGTCAATTCCGCCAGGCCAAGGAGACGGGTAATAAGCCGGACAAACCAGTTGGCCAGGTAGACGAAAGTGATACCGGAGATGAACATTTTCCAAAGGAACAGAATAACCGCACGGATGAGGATCTCAGTGACCAGGACATTTCAACCCGTAGAACCAGGAGACGTCCTCAGTGGCACCATGACTATATCTTTTGACTAGTGTTGTTTAACACATAACAGAGCAACGTGCTTATCAGTTTGTTTCTTTTGTTTACTTACAGATTATCCGTCTGATTCAAGTACCATGGACTTCACTGATGTTCTTGACGAGAAGGAGTTGGAAAGATCGAAAGAATACAGATGCAGAGTGTGTAAGGAGAGGATGAAGTCCTTGACTAAGTTGAGAGATCATCTCAGGTGTAAACACAAAGCTGAACGCTTTGCCTGTCAGATGTGTACGTACAGCTCAGACAGAAAGGGGAACTTAATCCGCCACATTGAAACCACACATCAGAAGAAACGGTCTTCCAAAGACAAAGCTGTCGCTGGTACGAGTGGTGGATCTTCGAGTAAAGACGGAACCCCTGGCAGAGAGGAACCACGTGACAAGACGAAGACAACTCCGAAAGTCGAAAGGAAAGTGCTTCCCCAATACGCACCAGTCCTGTCGGAATTACTTTCCCAAAGTCCCAGCGAATGCAGGCTGAAGATGAGTGCGGAAGTGACCTCTCCACAAAGCCCAGAAAAGAGGGAGATTCCCAAACAGTCACCGAAGGAGATCCGCAACGAGTTAGGAAACCAGGAAGGGTTACCAGACCCCAGAATGTTCCAGAGACACACCTTGGATGGCGGGATGACGGAGATAGGACAGACCATGGAGGAGGCAAGACGACAGGCTAGCAAGCTGCCAACTGGAGACACTTCGTGCGAATGGAAACTGGTGAGGATGACAGAAAGAAAGAGGTACGTGGTAACCACAGAGACAACGATTAAAGACGGGTTCTACTACAGAAGAGTGCGGGAAGAGCACTTGGAATAAACATCAGACACACTAATGCGTGGAAGCATTACGGTTTTGAGAGGGGGGTAGTGTAACGATAATTATGTATGCGCCCTCTTTATATTTATATCACCTTTAATGTTTATGTATTATCTTTGTTATGTCAGGAATCACCGGGTGACAGGCTGTATTGTAGTACTTGACCTCTAGCTGACCCGATCACGCAGCGCGCTACTGTTAATTCCCCTGGCGCGAGGTATTAGCCAATCACGAAAACACAGATTTCTTCACCCGTTGATTCCTGCGTGCATTGCTTTTAACAACGTGGAAGGTTCTGGGGAGAACGCCATTGAATTCTCGTTGTGTTGACACGTGCGATAGAGTCGAAAAGAGAGAGAACAGCCCAGCAACAATTAACTATTGTAAGTTGTCCAAGTAGGGATGTAAAATGTCGTATTTAAGTTTAATTAATCGATAACAGGTAATCTAGAAGTTACTGGGATAATCTGTTGTATTTTAAGACAATCTCTTGTTCATGTGATTACCTTCACAGGGAGAGAAAGATAACGACACATTTTGCTTGGTAAGGCTAACGTAATGGTTAGGCCGTTAGGCTCCTAGGCCTCGTTAGGATGCTTAGTCTGTGAATAGTCCTTACGTTACAGTTGGAATAGGCGAATAGGTTAGGTCCTGTATTTGTAGGCAACAATCCTTGAAGACAAGCATTAGTTAATGAGTCTACTGTTACTAAGAATTCTGAATTATCTCTAACAAAAGGTTTTAGAGTGCGTTTGAATCAGGGTACGGAATTATTTTACGGGAGTTTAGGTTGATACACGCGGCCCCCTTGGTTCTTGGTTCTTATACTAATTAACATTTATTAAGTGCAGTGTGTAGACATTACAAGGAAAGCCTAGGGAATGTTTAGGAGGTGTTAGACAGACGTCGTTTCTTAAGGCTCCTTGTACACGAATATTTACCTTCATTCTCGCTATCTTGTGTGTGCTATTTGGAATAAGTTACTCAATTTGGTACAATAGCTTTTGGTTCATGTCCAGTTACGTAGGTTACTCTTAGAATTTATTTTCTCACGAGAGAGTTTGCTCACGAGTAGGTTCACATACAGGGATAGGCCCGTGAGGAAGACTGCTCAGGAAAGGTTACTCACGAGTCAACTGCTCGGAAGACTGCTGCTCGCGGGAGGTTGCTCACGAGGAAATTACTCAGAAGATTGTTGCTCGCGGAGAGGCTGCTCATGAGTCGACTTCGAGGGAAGAACCTGCTCACGAGAAACTACCCACAGGGCGATTACTCGGCGAAAATACCTGCTCGCGTGCTGCCTGCTCAAAGGAAGTCCCTGCTCATCTGGATCCGTTCCCGAGTCACCAACTCACGAGGACACCTTTCTAGGGGAACCTGCTCACAGGAGGTCGGCTGAAGAGAAGCTGTTCGGCTGTTGGCGAGGAACTTGCTCGTGTGGGGTCCTACCTACTTTCTCTCAGGGGCCTACTCGTGAGAAATCTTTCCGTGCACATATAATTTGAGACAGGTGGAATAATTACAGTATCTAATTTGTTTTACTTGCTCATATATTGTAAACTGTATACTTTTAAGCAGTAGTAGGGTGGTCCGTTGTATATGCAATACGCACGTACGTATACTTAGGCCAATAAGAGAACCATATAGAGGTTAGAGAAGCAAAGTAAGAAATTGTTGCAAATCAGTGCTGTTCTTCGACTCACTAATCAATCCGAATCAGATGTAATTAACTTGATCAATAAAGTGATTATTAAACAGGATAAAACCTCTCTTCATCTTTGTGGTCAACTGTGCTGACTAATTTATCTAAGAGCGGACGAGCGCGCGGCGCTACACTACTAATGGTCGATTTCACTACCTGCTCACATTTGTATAACGATTAACGATAGTTTTTGTTCTTGCAATTTACACAAAAGAAAGTTTATGGGGTACATAGCTTTCATATTGTGCCCAAATACTGAAAATATATTTTTGGCCTCAGGACTCATGCATTGAAAGGACCAATCCTTTCACCCCAAACTACAATTTTTATAGGGGGTTACTGAAATTCTCAATTGGCTCAGCTCTTTGATTGACAGTTAATTCAAACAATGCAGAGTACCAAAGCTTATATTACACAGCATGAACTGTACTGAGAGTGTAGTGATTATACCTTTTTACACTCACCCTATCATTTTACAAAACGATCGAGAAATGAAAAAAAACTTTTGCTTGACTACAAAAAGTTCACATTCAAATGAAACAATATTACAAACAAATGATACAATGTCTTCATAATCTTATCCCACTGCCGCCTCTTTCACCCCGCAGGGAAATGAAAATGAAATTGTAGGACATGAATACTTTTGTTTGCTTCGAGAAAATGCCGCCCTACTAACTTGAAATGTTCAAAGTTGCCCAGAAACAGTGCAAAACGATAACGGGAGCCAGAGGGTATTGCCTGAAGTAAGAAGCGTAACACTTGTATTTAAACTATGTCACCCACATCATGGTGCCGACCCGCATCAAGTTTAAATGTTTGATTTTTATTCCTTGGCTTGATCATTTCAGCATATCCATATTTTGTCGTTCTAATGTGAACTTCATAAATATTTCTTATGCAAAGTTTTCAGTTCAATACCTTGTTGTTATGTCATGTGAAATAACGGATATGACTTTCTAAACTCACAATCGGGGAGAATAGACCTTGTGCACATGATGTCACAATGACATAAAGCACCCCCTCCTTTTGGGGCAAAACAAACCAACAACAAATGCAGGCAGCTGATTTGTCAACCAATCGTATACGCACATAGTCTGCTACACGTGAAGGGCGAATTCTTATGCATGTGGCCCTGTGTTCCATTGTGTGGCAACCAAGGACGACGCCAGTGTGTCGTCAATGCACAAGGTCTATAAATATTGTCACATGATTCTCAAGAGCCAGTCCTGGAACAGGACAGTCTAATGTTCAAATACAACTGCAGTGGGTGACTGCAATTCCCCTTTGATGACCCTAATGCAGATAGCACTTACCCATAATTCACCTTAACTAACGTCTAAACATAGAAAGCATGCAGTTGTGAATAATTCTTGGCATGTTTGAAATGTTGCATGAATTATCGATGTGCATTATTAGTGTACGAAACTTTGATTGACATCTTACCGGTCTTTGATGTACTGTACTTGGGGGAAATGTGCCGCAGAATGTTAGAACTGAGCACTAACATAGTTCTAACTTAAACCGCCAACCCTGCCTAACGTTAAAGGCGATCCTAATTCTAAGTACAACCCTTATTCATAAACCCAACCCCCACTCTTACCCTCATTAGTTTAGTGTCATCTAACATTCTGCATCACCGTTGAAGTAAACTGGAGCTGAACAATGAACACGAGGAATTAACCAGTGCCACTTTTTCAGTCGATCAACAATTTAAAACTGCAAGTAACTCTGAAAGTACTAATTTCGGCACGTTTAGCGGGTATCTGTTTTTCATATAAAGCTCTGAGAAGCACCGTCAAAGCGAAGAATATTATTTGAAAACTTTTTCCAAAGTTCCAAAGTGTATGCCAAGAACTATACAAGTTAAACAGTTAACTAGGCGACAGTGAATCCTCGAATTGTACAGAACATTTTGAAAAATCGGACCCGTTAGACAGCCGGAAATAGCATTTGCTAGGTTTATAGGCGGAACAGATTCTAAGCAGTCGTTATTTTGGGTTTCCATTGGCAAAAATGTTAACTAAACAAAATTAGTAAACTTAAAAGTGATCAAAAATTTAATATTTATCTTTTTGCCAGAAAAATGAAATTCTTCTCTGAAAATTACTTCAATGGAGCGTCACCATTGGTTGGCACAGAGCTTACAGAACATTTTAAGAAAAATCACGAACCCTCAGATGGCCGGAAATGGCATTTTCCAGACTTGTAAGATGAATTCAAGCAGTCGTTTTTTGAGCTTTCGTTTGCAATAATAGAAAGGAATTGCAACTTGCTGAGTGTTCAAAATCACCCATCCAGTATCTTAAGTCTTGTACTGTAGGTTCTACTCAAGCCTCCCCGACGAAACTGTCCCCCTTTCCTGACTGTGGTGGCATATTCAACTGCCCCTCCTGTGGCGCTTCCATTGAATTCACAGCTTTGAATGATGCTATTAAGTCGATGCTCTTTATACAAAGACGATTTAAATTAAAAATGATGTTTCGAACTTTCATGTCAAACTCTGAGTTTGGATAACCCGTACAGAAGTAGGCACGATGCTTCTTGGATAAACTCTGTGCCTGCGCCTCGTCCCTATTTTTTGACAGACAGACGTCAGATCTCCTTGAAGTAGTTGAATTGATGCTTTCTTGAACTGCTCGCTACGTAGAGCATACAGAATTGGATTGACAGCGCTGTTTAGGTAAGTAAACCAGCTTAAGACGGTCCTAGCTGTCAGAGAGGCTTGTAGTGAAGGTATGTGTAAATCAACAAGCACAAGCAAAATAGACGGTAGCCATGAACAACCAGTAAAGCCAACTATAACTGCCAAATTCGAGAGTGTTTTTAATTCTTTTTTCCAAACTGAATAATTTCTCGAAAAAGTAGGTTCAAATTGCCTCGCGGAGGCGTGTTTGTCAGAAACAATCTTAAACATGTATATATACATTCCGAGGATAATTATGAAGGGGAGAAGCCCATTAAAAAGGAACAAAACGTGGAGATGATAGTAATTAAAGAAATGAGCAAAATCAAAACATAGCACGTCATCATTACGTAATCCTGCAAAAGGAACGACTACCACCGAAAGAGCTCCGTATGTCCAAATAAGAAATATAATGACAAGTGCCCTCTCCTCAGTTACAATTGTTTGGTATCTAAGGGGCTTGACTATCTTAACCAGTCTTTCAATACTTACACACAATAGGGACAAGACACTCATGGTTGAAGCAAAGATCTGGGAACACCACAACATTAGACAAAGGTGGGTGTTGTTGACGAAGGTGGGATCAAAGGTTATTTTGACTCCTGGTATTAATGCGATGGACAAAAGAAAATCTGCAAACGCCATACTGGTTGTGAAGTAGTTGGCACAGTTCCTGAGTCGACGGAAGCGCGCCACCAGTAACAAAACCCAAACGTTCCCGATGAAAATAGTAGCCATCAATGCAATTTGAATAGCCACTGATATATAAACAATGTTTGGTACAGAATAGCTAAAAATATAGTCGATAGGCTCACCGTCATAGCTGTAATTTGAGTTGCTTAGGTTGGTTTCCATTTTGTAACGCTTACTTTGGTGTGATAGGCTACCTCAAAGGCAATATGTTTTGAAAATAAGTAAACATCACCTTCTCATATAAATAGTATTCAACTAGTCTTGCAGTTAAGAAGTTATGTTTGAATATTAACGTTAAGCACACCAAAGTTGGAATGTTTACTTACTTCCCACAATTTGTGCTCGTCAAAATATTTGAAAATCTGCTTTTAACGGGATGTTGAAATTAATACAAGAGTTCTTGCTCAGAAGGTTTCTGTAATAACTATTCCGTGGCTTGAAAAATAGTTTTAAATAATGGCATCCTTTTATCATCCCCTTTGAAAAGATCAATTAGAATTCTCCGCCTCGCATGATTTGATACCGTTTTTATGATTTCTTGAAAGCACTGCATCCTTAGAAATAACGCAAGAAACCAAAACGACAATGAATTCCAACTGGGTCTTAAAATAATGAAGGAGAGTTTATTAAAGACACTATTATCTCTGCTCTGGTATCTTTCTTCGAAATTGTGCGTTCAAATGATTAAAAATAAATTTGGCACTAAAATTTCTCCAAAATTAAAAGTTAAATGAAGCAAAGCCGTTTTTGACCAACTCCCTTGTATGTATATTTATCAAAATCATTCACCTATAATAACAATGGTTTCACATGAATTGAGAGAAAATAAGCGACACCTCAACGTCGATAAGAAAATCAAGAATCGGTTGGTTTTAATATACTGTCAATTAAAAGCCTACCCAAAGAAACTCAAATGCACATAACATCAGATACCGTTACCAAGTAACGGACTGTGATTGGCTATTTAGTTTTATTGCTGAATATTCAGTTTCGAAGTCTTCTTTCTTATCTATTTAATGACATATAGCACGTTAGCATACGCCCTATAGTCAGACTTGCGTGACTTAAGTGGCTTTGAGATTTCACCTGTATTTTGTAGGTCAGTTCAGTGTGATGCTCGAGTATGAGTTTTACAGAGTTGAGGGAGGAGCTTAAGTAAGTAGGTTAGAAGAATACTGGAGCTGTTTGGGGAGAGAGGATTAGGCCTTTAAAGGGCCAAACCTCCTACCCCAAACTACAATTTTGGTACGGGGATACCGAAATTCTCAATTGGCTCAGCCCTTCGATTGACAGCTAATTCACACAATGCAGAGTACCAAAGCTTATTTTACAAAGCATGAACGGTACTGAGAGTGTTTTGATTATATAAATTGAGTTTTTCTATACTCACCTTGAAGCAATAAGCTGAGATTGTATCTGGATGAGGATGAATTTCAGACAATTGTGGGAGGGGCTTAAGTAAGAAGGTTAGGAGAATTGGTACTGTTTGGGCTGAGAGAATTGGGCCTTTAAGCAAACCAATGTGAAAAATTGACTTAGTGTTTAATTTTGTTCTCTCTCTGTCTTTAAGTGTTGGGGAAGCAGTTTTGTGTTCAAATTTGGTTTAGGAAATTTTTTACAAAAATTTCTTTTTTTACCGCTGATGACCCCAGATGACCCTCTTGGGAAATTATGTTCCTAGACTTCCTTGAATTGATTTTGGGGATACTGCAAAATTTGCATTTAATCCATGACTTGTGGGACGGTTTTGGATTTTCGGCAACTTTTGAAAAGTATTAGATAAACTTCTGACCTTCACCAGAAACGATAAGGATCATCTACTCACCGAAGCACATCCTACCTTGACGTCAAGGTTTTCAAATTTTTAATCCTGGTGACAGCTGTAAATGACCCCCGTCCTCCACCAAAATTAGCAATTATCATCCTCTAAATATAATGCATTCACAGTGCCTTTTTTTCTCAAAAAGGCCGCCACTGTTATTGTGACGAAACTGTCACTGTCTCTCCACTTGTTTTTTCTATTACGTAAAAACAACATTATTTTCGTTAAAATAGATCGGAACAGTTTTCCATGTGGGAAAATGATCTTGTCTGGAAACAACAGAGGCTTTGGGTCCTCAAAACCGATTTTAGTCTTCAAAACGGGTTTTCGGGACTCGACGAAACTGTTATCTGTTATCTCCTGAAATAGCAGTATTCTATCACTGAAGTCAAAGACAGAAGGTGGAACATAAATAAAATATATACAATTATTTACAGGTTGGTGAAAAAAAAACATTAATATTGAAGGAGAAAAATTCAACGTAGAGGGGATTTTATTGATATATACAACCAACCACAACCAACCAACTACAATTACCCTCTTAAAAATGTTGGGAAAAATTTTGCCTAACTTTTACCCAACGTTGGGTTCGTATATCACCACACCACCATCTGGGTAAATTGTGCCCAACAAATGAGCAAATATATTTAGCCATATATTTGGCAAAAGTTTTCCCCTTTTCTGTGTAATTTATTTTGCCCATTTGCTGGGCAACAGTTTTTGCTCAACCTTGGGGCAAACTTTACCCATCTTTCGGTGTGGTGGTATACGAACCCAACGTTGGGCATTTGATTACTTCGAAGTCATGGGGACAAACGAAGTACACAAAGGTATTTCAATCTTTTCTAAGTTACAATACGCTGAAAAATAGCATTATTCCGGCCTTAATAAATGTCTTTTTATTTTGGTGAGGAACTACCACCAATTTCTGACTGGTCAAAAACTTACGCTAATGATAACACAGCCCAGAAACGTACTTTTTCCAAAGTCCTCCCAATGCTCTGTCAAAGGGCCGTTCGCGCGAAACCAAACTTAAAACTGCTTCCCGAAAAAGCTATACGTCCACTTAAGGACAACACTTGACCAATCGCAAGGCCTTCAGACCGTTTACACTATTGGTCTGTCATGTCAGGCTCTATTCTAGACTGGCTGAAAAGAACAGATACTATACACGTGATCTGAGCCGAACGGCTCCCAGTAACCCAGTAAAGTTGTAAGCCTAACGTTAGTCAATCTTATGTAATTCTAACATAAACCTCGGATCTGCAGTACCTTGTTCAGGTTTGCACCTCAATTTTGGACATTTTTTGGCATTCACTGTACAGAAATGACCGAGAAACAATTACAACTTTACCTTGGGATATGCACGTTTGTGCACACCTGTAAAAGTATTATTGTAGGTACCTTATCCACATGAAATAAGCTTTATCGTCACAATTTCCTCCGCCTTTGCTGTCGTTCGTCTCGGACCAGAGAGTCTTCCCGTCTACTAACAGTACTGAGAATGCTCATTTCGCATACGTCATGGACATTTGCCCAACTAATTGGCAATGACCTTATACGTGCCCAACCATCGCTGTGTTTGCCCAACTTCATCAAAACTTTGCCCAACGTTTACCCAGGTTATAAGTGCCCAACCCGTTTTGCCCAGAATTGGTAAAGCATTACAACCTCAAATAATTATCCCGTAAAGTCAAGTCTCTGATAGCTCATATAAAGGAAGGAAGCGCCTTCAAGCCACAAAAATTTTATGATGATAAGTTCATGTGATCCGACATTACTCGTGATTTTATTTCATTGACAATATCGGTTCCCATCTGCCGCTCAGATTTTAACACCGGGCCTGAAAAACTAACACCCAACATTGTTCGGGGGCGTGGCGGAGGGAACGGTGGCCTACTTGTTAAAGGAGAATGGAACAAGGGGATTCTAAATCACAGTTTTGTCCAAGATTGTGGGTGGTTGCCCATGCCTATATGCAACAAGTTTTTCACATAAAACACATGTAACGTAAACGCGATTCCTTTCAAATAGATTGAAGCATACTCAATGTACTGTGCTCTATTTTTGTTGTAAAATATGCCAGGATTTTAAAATACAGTTTATGGCACAGAGATGATGCTATAAGTGACGGCCGAAGGTCAAAACTGGCATTGAAGTGGAAAAGTGTGGCGACGGGCTTTGAGATTTGTCCTTAACTAATACTTAACTTTCTAAGTTCAGTTCTCAAGGTTTCGCTCTTATTGGATGCATTATGACATACAAGTTTCTTCAAAACAACGCAATTAGTTCATTGAAAGAATCATATTATATGGAAAGCGATTGCATTTCATGTGATTTTTGTAATGATCAAGCCTTCTGAATGTTATAACTACACTCTAAATAACGTCTGGTGAAATTTCACCAGGGTCCGTGTTGGTACAGCACCAACACAATCCTAGTTTTTGTTTTTGGCCAAGAAATCATGGTCATAATAACCATTGCAATGGTAAATTTAACCAAATAAATGGCTATTCGTCTAGTTTTTAACCAGTTTCTTCATTCATTTCAATAAAAAAAATTCTGGTTAAATTAACACAGGATTGGGTGCTATACTGACACAGAATCTGGTGAAATTTTACCAGATATTTTTAGAGTGTAGGCCAAAAGTAAAAAATAACTTTACTTGGACTGAAATGAGCTTTAATGGTAAGACGGTGTGTGTAAGACACAGATTGGTATATATCTAAACTAAACATATTAATATATCCTATAGAGTGTGACTCTCCAGAAAATTGCACTGCGGGTAAAATTTTTCCCCACGGTATATGACAACTATCCAGGGTACGTTGTTACCAAAATGAAGTGTCTGTCTTTACATATAACTAATTAACGAATGAATGTTCCAGTAAATTTGACCCCACATCAAATAAAACTTTAATAATTATCTCTTCTATTTGGTTTGTATATCCGAAAATATGAAAATGATCACGACTTCCTTAATCGTGGCATGTTTATTTAAGTGCCAAAAGAGAACAAAAGTAAAGGCCGCACGCTAAATTTTCTTTCACAAAATCCGTAAATTATTTAAGTGGTCTAAAATCCCACAATTTCAAGTTTCAGGACACCCACTTTCTCTTAAGCTTGTGATGTAGTGCATCCGTTTGACATAAATACCACTTAGTCATGTAATTGTACTTAAGAATTGTGTCAAAGTGTGTTAGGAGAAACCTGAAAGTTTGAGCATGACACGCTTTTGACCTTATTTTTAGGGTTTATTTTTTGAGTGGGTTGTTCAATTTCAACAAAGAGGAAAATTAGGCCTGAAATGGCTTGCTACCTGCACGAAAGCAAGGATATTACAAGCAAAGGTAACAAACTTAAAATGGCGCGGCGACCCCTCATGAAGGCCAAAGGGAGGGGCGGAAGTGCTAATCACTGTTCAGTCGTTTCGGGGCCAACAGCCTGGTTTATTGCTATCTTTCCTTACTATAAATACATGAGATTTGAAAACATTTCAAACCGTGCTGTCGTTTGTCAGTAAATTTTACAGTTTTTGCTCCTTCGAGTCTTTCCACTCAAGAACTCTTGAGTATGAACGCACTACGACTTCATGGTTTGGAAAGGTTCATGAACTTACCGATTGTCCAGTTTCTACGGTATCTTCACAATTGCGCGCAACTGGGCCTTCGTTTACATTCTTATGCGATCTGACGAAAAATCAAAAGCACGCATAGGTTCGCGTCAATTATTTCGTACTAAACACAGAGAAAATGTATTGTGCGCGTGTATAACTCGTTTTGAAAATGAAAGCAAGTTGACATCTCGTCACAATTGAATTTTCTGTTAGCAGACGGTGCGCATGTCATTTCAACACTTCAGTCCCGGCCCTCCGTCCGTTTGAGCCTCTGTGAGGATTCAGTGCATCTACGGTAGGGATAGGAGTTTACTAGTACTACTAGGCTTACGACATAAGCCTATGTAACCGAAAGCGAACTTGGGGGCAAGCAGAGACTGCATCATTCCCCCACATGAAAAGTGAAAAGGGATGTATAGTTTTTCTCTTTTTTTGTCTAGCTCTTGTGTAAGTTAGTTCGATGGAGTTTTACGGCTTAGTTTTCAACCGATTGATTTAAGTCGGGCCGGTGATTTGTGGCTCACTGGCTCGTTTCCCAACTCAGTTGCTTATGCCGAGCACCAAACACGGTGACAGTCTGTTGTTGAAGTTAATAAAACTATCGGAAAGCCCTCTCAGTGAAGAATGTAAAAAATGTTGTTCTAATTTATCTCATGCAATGTCATTCAAAAAAAAAAGAATAACATAAAAGAAGGAAAGAAAAAAGAAAAGAAAAAAAAAGAGAACTACGGGATTTTTGATGAAAAAAATTGTTGAAAAGTTAAAAGGAAAATAAAGACTTCTCAGTAACTTAAGACTACGACGTCTTAAAAGTGCTTGCCCCAAGTTCATTTTACGTGGAAAATAAGAGAACTTTAATTACTGAGATCACACAACGAATTATAAGCCAATTTAACTAGATTGACTAAATGTGTTTTACTCTAACAGTTTAACACATCGCGATTGACTGGGCTCATTAGACCATTAGCTTATACTTGTATCATTAAAGGGCAGGAGCAGTCATTCCAAACTGAAGAAGTGTAGTAGACTGCCCAGTTTCATGATTGGCTGTTGGGAGTCATGTGACAATGTTTTTCTCTTCAAATGTGAAATTTACCAGAAATAACTGCTTGGTTTACCTTGAATATGCATTAGTAAAGATATAAAATGTAATGAAAGATACGTCGAAGAGAAATAAGATGAAAATTGTGTTATTTAGCTTTTTCTTCAAAATATGTTTGGGGGACTGCTCTTTACCTTTAAATTTTTCTTTCATCTTCATTTAAAGCCCGGTACTCACCGCCACGACTACCGAAGACTCTCCGTCGTGTCGTTGACACTTTGCATAAATCGTAGGCACTTCTTTGGTAGTCGTGGTCGTGTGACCCGAAATTAAAACGCACTGATTGCATCCGACTACGATTGAAACATGTTTAATTGTACGACGGAAATCTAGTGGTGAAACTGGTCACACAGCCAGGACTACAAACGACGCGAGGTCTTGTCGCTTGGTGTCGTTAGTTGTCGTGGCAGTGAGTACTGAGCTTTACTCCTTGCGGAGGGGACATGAATTGAAAGAGGTGCATATAAAATAAACAAAATTATTAAACATTTTATCAAATACTAATAACTTGATAACCCCAAAGTACTTTTATTTTTTGTTTATTCCATGTAATTCACGGACTTATATCTTCCTCTTGAAAAGGTTACACGTGCGAAGAGAGAAGACACTTCCCGTGGAGAACTGATAAAACATTCGTGATTACAGACATGCAGCAATTACTGAGCAACGTTTTTCATTTTCATTCGGAAGGTTATGAAAGGAAATAAGGTCGTTTTGGCTCTTTGTGCTTAGATGTGAAATCTTCCTGTATCGGAAAATAAACTTAGTTTATTGAAATATATGTAGAGTGAAAAAAGTAACTCCGAAGAATACTTTTCTCATTATTACGGTAAGAAAAAAAAAAAAAAAAACAGCTGCACCATGTGCCGGTAACGGCTCAAACTTTTATATGACGTGACTAATCGACAACAGAACAAGGGGTGGTTCGTATATTTCTGACTAGGTTTGGTTGATTTTGACCAGAGTCGGCTTCATTAGCGAATGATCAAAGCGGTTCTCGGTTATTGTTAATGTATTGGATTCTGATGAAAGTTGGTTGATATTCTATGTGTAATAGAAATCAGTGTTGTGTTGGCCAATCTTTTACGAGAGTGATAGCCTATAGTACTAAACTTTTGGGTTGATCCCGAGTTAACTGCGTCAGGATTACACGAGTTTTAAAAGAATAGAACATTTAAGCCATTTTACATTGGTAGTTGAAAAGTATATCGCGTAAGTGGTATTTGCTTTTCGGTTAAACGTGATCTTACCTAAATTTACTTTGTTGGTTCCCGAAATAGCATGAACATTTACGGTTAACATAAAATCAAGAAGAACAGACCCCTACATAAAATTGCTATCCACTAGTGACAGTACTTTTTATGTATTAGTTATGTACTTCTTCATCTATTCTTTTTAGATATACAAAATTCTTGTAATATTGGAGTTTTTTCAGTGTTTTTATCACAAATTGAACTTGAAGCAAGCTCACGTGACACTTTAATGTGGTCATTAAGTTTTGCTCTTATGTATACTTTGTACTCTATTCTTCATCCATTTTTTCATGCTTTAATAAAAAATAAGTAGTGAAGCCCCGCGACTCCAGCATGTAAAATAAGTAAGTTGTTGTACGGGATCTTTAGGTGTAGCCCCAAACAAAAAATATTCAGAGAGTTCAAATGATTTTATTCGATGATTTGACTTCCAAAATGAATTATCTCTTAGTTATTCGGCCGGCCCAATATTAATCAAATATCTACAGGTTACTCAAGTGCTCCTCGTCTGATGTCTTATGCACGAGTGTCCAGCTCGCAGGCTCGGTGTTGTGAATCGTGCGAACACAGAACGCCTGCAGTCCCCTGATTGATCAAAAGTTATGACGCACCCATATAAATAAGTATTATGATATAAATGACCAATGAGGAGGCTGCAAAGGGGAACATTGGCGGCACCTTGAAAATAGGAGTCACAGTGTGGACGAGCAACTACGGCAATGTGATATGTCACGTCCACTGGTAACACGTGACGGGAAACAGGAAGGGCCCTGGGAATCTAGAACAAAAGGAAGGCGTGTTGCTCGTAAACAACAAGATGGCGTCGGGTAAATGTCATGGAGAGTGCACCATGCAATAACACTTTTCATGTTAAATCCATACATGGCTAATTCCGCAAGCTTCACATTAGGAACCTCACACTTCATTTCTTTTTAATTTCCAAGGTCAACGCAACATCTTTCAAAACGAAAACAAAACATTTAAAGGGCAAGTTTGAGCAGTCACCCAAATCTTATTTTGAAGCAACAACAAAAACTCACAATCTTCTTCTTATTTCTCATCAAAGTGAGCCTATATTTTATACTTCTTTAGGTTTTCGATATTGCACATTCAAAAAACAAAACAAAAAACAAAAAACAAAAAACAAACAAACAAACAAACAAAACAAAACAAAGAGTTGGGACTTCTCATGGCAAATTTTTAAGTTAGATGAGTCAAAATATCAAATGATTCTCCAGAGCCTATTACGCACAAGGACAGTCTTCAGTATTAATTCAAGCAAGTTGTGGTGATTGCACTATAAAAGTAAAAGAGTGAACTAAGTCACTCTTTGATAGAGTGAAAAGTATAAATTCACTCTATAAGAGTGATAATTCACTCCAAGAGGAGTGAAACTCACTCCAAAAAGAGTGAAATTTTTCACATGAAGAGGGAAAATTCACTCTTCTACGAATGCCTGAAATGATCGCTCTTTTATATATATATATATATATATATATATATATATATATATATATATATATATATATATATATATATATATATATATATATATATATATATATATATATATATATATATATATATATATATATATATATATATATATATATATATATATATATATATATATATATATAAAACCAAATAACAAAAGAACACAAAAAATGGATACATTCATTTCCAACTAAATTATAATATAAATCCGTGAATACAAAATATTTCGGGCTTAAATTACACAGCCCTTCGTCAGTTGTACAAAAACACTATAGTGCAAAAAAAGACTGTATACACGTACTCGTTCTGCTTCCTCGCTTAGGTATCAACTGCTTGGGTGCCCATGAACGCCAAATCCCTATTCAGACCCGATTTATGATTGTTAAGTGAGATGATGGTTTGTAACTCACGGTTGCATCTCTGCTGAGCGCTTTTAAAATTGCCGTACAACAAGGCACACTTTAAATGGGAAAGGTTATGCTGAGGGAGATTAAAGTGTTCGGCAACCGGGAATCCAGGGTTATTCTTTCTTATGCTGAGCTTGTGATTATTGAAACGAAGTCGGAATTTTGTGCTTGTTTCGCCTATGTACGTAGCTAAGGGACATTGGGTGCAGAAAGTAAATAAACTACATTATATGAGTCACAATCGAAGTCTCCCGGTAGAGTTATACCTGAAGCATGGTGGTAAATGGTGGGGGAAAGCTCTAAATGATTGCAAACTTGGCACCGGGGTTTATTACACTTCCTGTTGCCTGTTTTGGGATTGTCTACAGTGGGAAGGGTTTTGCGAACTAACATGGCTCTAAAGTTACGTGGCTGTTTATAAGCAATCATCGGGAGGTCCCTGAAAATTTCAGAAATCGAGGGGTCAGATTTGAGTATTTCCCAAGATTTCTTGATATTGTGGGTAAGGGTGCGATTGGATGGGTGGTACTTGCTTATAAACAGCCACGTAACTTTAGAGCCATGTTAGTTCGCAAAGCTAAGCCAGGACTTGGCTAGCCTGTTGCCCAAATCCCCGTCCACCGAATTCGAAACTAACAATAATAACCCGCCAGACACCAAGCACCATTCCGCCCGATCTGGAACTCTCTTCCTCTGAGCGCTCAGTTTTAGCGAAAAGTCTCAACTTTGTTCCACTGTAACCTTCGTCCTGAAGAACGAGATGCCATTTTATCCCTTAAAAGTAACAGGGATATCATTATTAAACCAGCTGACAAGGGTGGTGCTGTTGTGGTTTGGCGGAAGGACCTGTATATTGCTGAGGCCAACAAACAGCTATCAGACCAAAGTGCTTATTTAGAACTTTCCGTTGACCCCACTCCTGAGTGCCAAAATTTAGTTAAAAACACTTTGACCCAACTAATGGACAATAAACAACTACCCCAAAACGCTACTTCTCTACCCCACCCTTGCCCACAGATTTCTAACTTCTACCTGCTTCCCAAAATCCACAAAGCCAACAACCCTGGAAGACCTCTCTTCACACAGCTGCCCCACCGTACTTATTTCTGAGTATGTGGATTATGTGCTCTCTACTTTAGTTTCAGCTTTGCCGTCGTTTGTCCAAGACACGCCACATTTCTTGAGACTTATTCGTGACTTTGAGTTTGCTGAAAATTGCGGAGAACGTCTTTTATTCACCATGGATGTGTCCAGCCTCTACACGTCCATTCCTCATAATGCTGCCTTAACAGCTATCCGTTACTACCTAGACAAACGGTGTGATCCTCTTATACCGACTGACACTCTCCTACGTTTAACGGAACTTGTTCTCACGCAAAATTGTTTTCAGTTTAATGATCGTTTTTTCTCCGTCAAGTTAAAGGAGTGGCCATGGGAACCAAAATGGGTCCCTCTGTTGCCTGTTTGACCATGGGACCTATACTTTACAAAAGGTAAATTGATGATATTGTAGGAGTTGCCACTGGATCCCGTCGTAATTTAGAAACTTTTATCGACTTTGTTAATTCCTTTTTTGAAATTTACCCATTGTATCTCGGACTCATCTGTTGTTTTTCTCGACCTTTAACTGTCCATCAACAACCGTACAATTACCTCTAACCTACACTTTCAGCCAACCGGCTCGCATAACTACCTTTTGTACCCTTCCAACCACCCCAAATCTTGCACTAAATCTATCCCTTATTCCCAGCTCTTGCGAGAGAGACGAATTTGTTCGGAGGATTCTGACTTCTCTACTGCCTCTGAAGAAATTTTGTCCTTTTTTGAAAAACGCCAGTACCCTGCCTCTCTAATCCCCTACGCAGAATTCAAGGAACCAGCAGAGAGGAAGCCTTGGAGAAAAAGAGAAAATCTGGTACCAATCTACGTATTCCTTTAGTTATTTCTTGACACCCTTCGGTCCGTCCTATTTTACACGCTTTCCACAAAAATGTAGAGTTGCTCCGACAAGACCCCTCAACCCGTGATGTTTTCCGGAACCCCCCATCACTGCTTTGAGAGTTGAGAAAAATTTAGCCAACCATCTAGTTCGGGCTTCCCACCCACAAACTTCTTTCGACGACACGGCTGGTACCTTTCCATGTAACCGTCCGAGGTGTAATACATGTCCAGTTGTTGGCAAACACGACCTCGTCAACATTTCAGGCCCCAACGGCAATAGCTTTATTGTCAAACAAAGATTCTCCTGCATTTCCTCTAATGTAGTTTATATTTTAGCATGTGGGAGATGTAACTCGTTGTATGTGGGAGAGACCAAGCGCCGCCTCGCGGAACGAGTCACCGAGCACCTTAGGTCCATCAAACAGAATCTCCATGGATACCCGGTGGCTGCACAGTTTAATCCCCCCTTCACCTTGTTCTATACAGCATTTAACTGCAGCTGTAATGTGCCGAGGCTCCGACCGTGACCGCCTTAGTGCTGAAAACCGACTGATCATGAGGATAGGTACTCTCCCTCCACACGGCCTTAACGTTAGAATTGACCTTTTGTAATATTCACCCCTTTTTGAGCCAGTTTTTACTCCTTTTACACTTACCCGTTTGTGCTCATTTTTTACTGTGTAGCCCTAATTATTATTTTTTCCGGACCTAGTTTTTGTCTACCTTTTCCCCCCTTTTTTCCGATAATGTTCGATTTGTACGTGCACTTTTTTCATCCAGGGCGCTTTTTTTCTTATTTTGATTTGTGTTTCATCCTTCGCCCTCATGTTTTCTGACAGTTACTTTCGTTCGGTTCTGTTTTTACAGCAATCGCTTCGGATTTGATCTTTGTCGTATCCAATTGTTACTGTTGGTTGCTCAGTTTGGTTTTTGCCACCTGATAAAGGGTTTATACCCGAAACGTCGTGGAGTTTCCGAAACCTTTTAAGCACTTTTTACTACCTCTTTTCGACCTTTATATATATATATATATATATATATATATATATATATATATATATATATATATATATATATATATATATATATATATATATATATATATATATATATATATATATATTTCACTAATTCGGCACTTAGGGGGAAAGTTGTTGTTGAAAAGTCGACCTTAAGTGAAAAAATTTTTGGGGCGAAATATAAGGAATATATAGGAATACGTAAACGGACAAGGGCGCCCTCCTAGGTTTACGAAGTAGACAAAATTACTTCAAAGTTGTCAAATTTACGGACACCTTACTGTTAACACGAAAGGGTGTCTGGCCATTGAAAAAACGTTGTTTATATTTTAAGACGTTAGGGCGAACAATTTTTCTTATGTATTTCATTGCTATTTTTTCGCCCTAAGTACGCGCAGATATAACAATTTCCCCCTAAGGTGGGAATTAGCGTTTTATATATATATATATATATATATATATATTTATATAAATATATATATATATATATATATATATATATATATATATATATATATATATATATATATATATATATATATATATATATATATAATTAGAGGAAAATCCGAAGGGACAAAGATGGACAAAAGAGAATACTAATGTTTTGTAGTCAGATATTTCCGCCCCACCTGGGGCCTTCCTCGGTGACAAATGAACAAAGCTTAAAATTTAAACATACACAATGGCAGATTGCGTTAAAAGCAGAGATAAGATCGTTACGAAATAATATATATATATATATACTAGAAAGCGGGAGGTCCCGAGTTCGAATCCCGGTTGAGTCAACACCGTTTTTTCACCTCGCCAGATTTTCCAGCTTGATTTGATATATATTTGATATATATTTTTAGATATAGATATATATATATATATATATATATATATATATATATATATATATATATATATATATATATATATATATATATATATATATATATATATATCTCATGTCCCGTAGGCAACCTCCCAACCTTATATCCCTAATTATCCCAGTTGGTCCGACACGGGCAACCGGAAATGCGGAAAGCCTAGATGTCAAGTATGTAGTTTTTTATCACTCACCCCTGTTTCACCCCTCCTGGTACCAATGCCCGCATCCGCTCGGTCCTTTCAATTGTGATACCCCCAACGTCGTGTATTTGATTTTTTGTAATAACTGTGTGAATGGTAATTACATTAATCAAACAGGTTCAAAGTTCAGGTTCAGATTCAACAACCACAAAAAGACAGTTAAAGATAAGGCCATCAGTTATCCAGGAGCCAAACATTTCAATCAATGTAATCACAACCTCACCAATCTCAAGTTTGTCCTTTTAGACTCTAATTACCCCACTCTCAACAATAGACTAAGGTCCGAGAGTAAGTGGATTATGAAACTTTAAACCCATATCAATGGTTTAAACTTGGATTTGGGTGTTTTGAGTGATTTTCCGTTTGCCAATCGTGATGAAGCGTGACTATGCGCTTTTGCAATAAGTATACCATTGAGTACAGTATACTAGGTCTCCATTATATTATTTTCACTTCACTGTTGGTGCTGAAGAAAGGCACAGGTGTGCCTGAAATATAAACTGTTTTCTCTGTATTGGAAGTTTGTGCTCTTATGATGTCATCTTTGTGTAACTCAGTATTTTTCATCGCTTTTATATATATATATATATATATATATATATATATATATATATATATATATATATATATATATATATATATATATATATATATATATATATATATATATATATATATTGAAGTCCATGCATTTTGTCTCAGACAGATACTTTAGAGGTTTATTTTTTCAACAAAAGAGAAGTCCTGCAAAAGGGGTGTTCTGTTCTATTAATTCGATGGCGAAGGGCATTGGTACCTAGCAGTATATGTAGAAATCTAAACTGAAAATATAGCAGTTTACTTTCCCGGACACAGAGAAAGGGGATCCTAAAAAAAAGTATTCCAGTGCTCAGTTAAATCGGGAAAAGCACCAGTCCACTTTGTGCAACATGTGGGGGTAGAACATAACTTGCCTGTAAATTATTTTCAACCTACCGGGAGACGCACAAGTACCATGTAGAGAATTATTTGGTCTTCTCCCCCTTGAATAATGTTTTGCTTCCAATGTGCTGGACTCGCATTTACCATACCATAACACAAAGTAAATGGGCAAACACGGATATTAAACTTTTACTCAAAAAAGGATTACACGACAATAATTGATTGTTGAAATTAAACAGATCCTTTACATAAATAACACCATTTTCAAACAAACGTCTGTTGAATATTAACTCGTTATCCACCTTGCTGTAAGTATTATCCAATGAAATCCGATTACTGTAATCATTCAGGGGTTACTTACAATTGTAATATGCCCATGTAGTACAAACATCCTCAATGAAAGCATTACTTAATTTTATGTCTGTAACACCAAAATTACACTTGAATAAAAACGATTTCCCATAGGTCTTCAGGTTCAAATGAAAAAAATCTTTCCAAGAACCTCTAGTATCATCTAAGTATTTGTTAAACCAAGAGCACTTGCAGACTGCTCATAAAAGCAGATATATGACTCACCTTCTGAGATGGGGCCATTAAAGTGGTCCTTTTTACCTTGTCTGGTTTACTGGACTAAATGAATTTAAAAACATAATCTTCTAGATCTTAAATAACATTTTTAGGTGGGTAAGGCAAAATTTGGAAAAGGTATACAAATTGGGATTAACCAATGGTCACTCTTCCTACAGGAGTAAGGTCACGCTGCGACCATGAGTTAAGTATAGGCCTATTTTTTAGGCGTGACAATTTTGGAGGAAAATTTAAGCAAAGCAAATTATCTCTACAGTGATCAAAAGTAACCTAAAGGACTGTGGCAGGACCAACTGTCCACCTAAAGCGAAATTTTAAAATAAGGTTGGGTTAATTCTTTAGCAAGGGGCCTAGTGGAGATGTTTGACTTTACAAAATTTACCTTTAATCCTGACGATATTTGTAGTTCTTCAAAAATATCAACAACCGCCTTCACAGAAAAATGGTATGCGTCGAGGAAAATACACGTGTCATCAGCATACTGAATAAAACGTGTTTCATGATTAAGAATTGATAATACTTTAATTGCCGGTGACATATTGATACGAAGAGCAAGTAATTCGGCATGTAATATAAAAAGATATCGATTTATGGGACATCTCTGTCTTACACCTCTAGAGACTTTAACGAAGGCTGAGGAATAACCATTATTACAAACACAAGATGTTGCATTGGAATAAAGAGTAGAAATACACTATATAAAGCTTCTATTGAATTTAAAAAGCTCTAAGCAAGGGTGAATAACCCCCATCTCCAGCCTATCAAAGGTTTTTTTTTTCTCGAAATCGACCAAGAGGAGAAAACTCGGCACTTCATTGTCTTTACAGTACTCAATAGAATCTAGTATGTAACGAATATTGTCTTCAATTAACCTGCTCTTCATGAAACCCGTTTGATTATCGTTAAAAATGGTAGGTAAACTTTTTTTAATCTCATTGCTAGTGCTTTTGAACATATTTTATATTAAACATGTGTTTGTAGAAGTCAACCGTGAGTCCATCACTTCCCGGACTCTTGCATTCTTAAGGGAAAGAAGAGCATTTCTACACTCATCGTTGCTAAGCTGGCCATCGCAGGCCTTGGGGTTCTCCACAGACAATAATTTCTTGTTAAAAACACGACTGCAAAAAGTAAAAGGAGTGCAGCCTTCACTATTATAACAGTATAAAGTGAGGGGTAGAAATATTTAAGTTCACTGAGGATGTCACGATTACCTAAAATCTCTCCCATCCTCCCTAATAAGTCTTCTATAAACATTAATACTTTTATTCCTATTTCTAAGTTAAAGAAATATTAAGTATTTCTTTCCACATCTTCCACCCAGCGGGAATTTTGAAATCATAGATCGCCTGAGGTTTGTTTCTTGCCTCTAAAAGCATAAAACCAAAGTTAACAGAATGTGTTTTGCAATATGTTTCCTCTAAGTGACCAATCTCTTTAAGGAGCCCTTTTTCTTAGATACACCACTCTCCCTGGTTTTTTGATGAATAATTATCCTTCCCTGGTTACACATTCAATAATTTTGAATAACAAAAGAAAGCCCGGGGTTAAAGAGGATACAAACTCCTCGACTTCGAGATGTGCCATGGTTAAAAATAATTTCCCCTCCCAATTCATTTATCCAAAACCTGTCATCCTCTTGAACACCGTCTATCACTTGAATACAAAAATATCGCTTTTTGAGAGTGAAGGAAAGTACATACCTGTGGCCTTTTTCCCGCTGTCTTAGGCCTCGCTAAGCTTTATAGTAGACATGGAGGGATGTAAAGAGGATTAAACGTGGATACCATATGCGCGGGAACTCTATGTGCACATAGTCAGAACAGCAGAACTAATAACAGTGTTTCGACTGCAAGTTTAAATTGTAGTACCTTATGAAACTGCTTTCGTCGTAGATATCTTGATTTGTGAAATCATAGTGAATGTAAGAACATAGTATGATGGAACAAAAAGAAGAAAAAAAAGAAGAAGAAATAAACATCAAACCAACTGAACGTTTGGTGGAGGCTTGAAGAAACAATAGGGAACTTTAGATTTCACGACGGGGACCTCATCTACAACGAAATGAAGTCATTTGTACCTATGCCATTCCGAACGCAACGCGCTACACACAGTTGCTAAACGACAAGGGAAATGTAGGTTGTGACGTCACTACGTTGTAGTTGACGTCCGCGTCTTGAAATCTAAAGCTCACTAATAACCAAGCATAGTCGGCGGAAGCTGGGGCCAGGGGCCTGGCCCAAAATATTTTTTATGAGATTTTTTTTTTTTGGGGGGGGGGGGCACGGCCCCCAAAAAACTGAATGTAGTAAAATAAATTTCAAGTTGCTTTTATTACATTTCGGCTATTCTTTGGCTCAAATATCACTTTCCAGAGTGCAAAAGTTGCAAATCTTCCCGGGACTTTGCCCCTGACCCCCACTTTAACGATAACCTGTAGGAAAGTCTACTTTCGCCCTTCAAACAATTAAAAACAAAAATTTTTGCAATTTCCAAATTATCTTTCACCTTCTCAAATCAGGGCCTTTAAAACTTACTGAGCAAGGGACATGTCCCAGTCCCCTTATTGGCCCCAATGACACACATTTGCCCCAGTAATCATGTCCCTTTTAGGATTATTAATAATACCTATACAAAGGTATTTTTTGCTTCTACTAAGTCCACTAAAAGCCTAAAATGTCAGAGCTTCCGGGGCCCTGTGCGGGCTCCTGGACCCCCGCATATTGCCTCGTGATTTTAAATAGAACTTCCTATTGATAAAACCCCCCAAACACTTTGGATCTCTTAAAAATGCCCTGTCTCAAATAATCAATCAAATGTTCAATTTTGAGTAGCTTCAACATTTTGGCTTTGTCCCCTAAAATTTCTGTAAAGTATGTTTCTCCTTAATCAAATGACATAGTACTTCCCGATTTCATCCTCGTCCCTTACCTCGCCACACTCCTGAATTAAATTCATAGTTTAGAATCCTTAATCTGTATATGATTTTCGACCATTTTGGAGCCTCTAAAATCGCTAAAATCGCTTAACTTCCGGGGGCTTGGCCCCTGGACCCCACCAGGGGCCCTTTAGCGAGCCACTGGACCCCACGCCGGTGGGTCTTACGATGTCACCATCATGTCGACTGCGAAAACTTGTGGCCCCCAATAAAAAATCTTCCGCCACCTATGACAAGTCCGTACTAACACAACCCAGGCGAAAAGGCCCCAAAAGGTCTAGGAGCAGCTTTGGGAGCTGTACAACCAAGAAACGGTCTTTGTGAGGTATACAATCCATTTGTATATAGAAATACTTATAAGCATATATAAATGATACACTCTCACCAGAGTAAAAAACATCGAAGAGTAGAATAACATCAGTTTATGGGAAGCATAATAAGAAAAAAAAAGGGCAAAACCAGTCCGTGCTTCCGACGATGCTAAAACTCAAACTGTTTCCCGGAGTCATCTCTCTTGTAGACCAGATTTTGTCCCATCATCTACAATAAAGAAATTCTGGAGTACAGTGCTGTTCTTGTGTTTCTCATGATGAAAGTTTTTGCCTTATATGATAAGCAACGCACAAAAATATGAGGTGGCTTACCAGAGAACCCTTGAAGACATCTCTCTATAGACAGGTCGGGAGCATTGTCGAAAAGTGAAAGGACCTTCTCCTTCACCAACCCTCCACAAAATTCCTGACCAGACAAGGGAATGCCTATACAATTCTAAAATTATTCCTCCGAGAAAAACGTTCCAGCTTGTTTAATTCTTTGGCTCTGGTCCCTTCAGCGTTTCAAGTTCTTCAATTCTCTGCATAAAGCTGGTCGCATTCCTTTTCCTTCTCTTCAAATTTACTTTCCAGGTCATCAATTCTTCGGCTTTGAAAATCAACTGCTTTTCCCAGATCTTTCTTCAGCTTCGTTATAGATTTATTGAGGTCTTTCAATGACCGTTCCACAGTCTTTTGGAAAGATTCAATGGCTGACCTCCAGCTTTCGCCTCCTTCTTGCTCACTATCACTCTCGCGGAACTGGACATTGACGGTATTTGTGTAATCGGGGAGGGTAGGTGTGGCCTTGTCCGCCCGATTGGAGCGTTTTTGCATATCGAAAAGTTTTGTACAAAAACGATCATTTGCTTCAAAATTTCTAAATTGTTTTAATTAAAGTAAGCTTAATCAGTTATGTTTCGAAATGATGCTTCTAGGTAAAAGTAATCGAAGGAAACGCCGATTTTCATTCGAAATACATGATTTTTGAGAATTTCAACATTTTGTGACGTCACAATTTGGGGGAATATGCACAAAATAATACGTCATTTCATGTCACAGACACACGGTTTACGACAACATTATTGATTCAAGTAAACCAACTCTTTTCTTCCTGCTACCTATGACGTGCAGCCACCAGGAACGCGTTTAGCCATTACCGTATTTGTGGCTAGAAGTATTTCTACTTTAAATTATGTAAATTTTGGGGTGAAAAGCACATTTTTGCTTATAGACATCAAGATCCATAAATTAATGATTTACGACAAAATTAAAGGGTTTGCCCAATCAAAAAGTATACAATGGGGTGTGTAATAGTACGAACTTTGCAAATCCAAATTAGCCAGACCTTAAAACGCAACGCGAGTACTTCAGTAAGAGAAAACCAAACAATACACCATGCGCCCACACACTGTAACGCATTTGTGAGGTTTATGATCGAAACTTTTCGATATGTTACACCATTTAGCTGTAATAGAAAGTTCTTGACTTTTCCGGAATATGTCGACAACATGGTGGCCATGGGAATCCCTTTTGCAGTCACGGTAGAGCAATTGCAGGGACGGTCAATACATGGGCGAACATCGCTCTGTGCATGTGTGTACGTGAAAGTACAACTTCAGAGTACATCCATGGTGGGTCCACGGAATGTACCATTGTACAATGTCATACATTTACAACGTGTTTCGTTTAATTAATAATCATAACAAGCCCTAAAATTTGCTGTTCTAGTAACCTATTGCTTTCCAGCACATGTTCTCCTTAAGTTTAGCCATTGTGCAAGTATTTCCTTGCAATCCCACCGAATTCGGTAGGAAGATATCTTCCACCATATCTTATTCACTGTTCGTTATCGTTCCGCCACCAGTACAACCAATGTGTGCGAATAAAGTGAAAGTTTAAGTAAAAACTGTTAGTTATTTCAAATGTAAAAAAAAATACTTAATCCAAAGTGTACCTCAGGTCAACAATTTCAAAAAAAAAAAATATATATATATGTCAAACAGCATTGAAAGTGAATCCTAATAGTCAAACTCCCATCTTCATCAGACATTCTTGAGTCGAGATATAAAATGTTTAACTTATTCACTCAAAAAAAAAATAGTCGTTTACGCAATAATTTGTGACTTTCTTGTACAACTCACATTACCTGCTTTGTTTCTCTTTGAAATTAAAAATGTTTTTATAACCCTTAACCCTTCCTGTTTGCTTGCATGGCATGTTGCACAGAGATGGGTTAATAAATTGCATTACCCCCTTAAGAGTAAGAGTGCTATCACACCTTGGTACAAGGTGCAGCACTTTCAGAAAAATAAAGAAATACCAAGATTGTAATTTGAGTAGTATAACAATGACGTCACAAATTGTTGTGCAATGTACCATTTTAATTTGAGGGAATAAAATTTAACATTTTACATCTCGGCTCAAGATTGTCCCATGATGGTGGAAGTCGGACTGTTAGAATTCATTTTTTCATGCTGTTTAATATATATTTTTGAATTTTTTACTTGACGTACACTTTAAATTAAACCACTGAAAACCACACATTGCATTTTGATGCAAATTTTACCACAACGCTTACTGAGAATAAGTACTCCTCTAAACATATCAAAACTTGATTTGATCTAGGACCCCTCTTTTAAGTGCAGGAACCGCGGTTTGCAAATGTGTTCTTTCGTAATTGACTTGAACAGGAGAGAGCAAGGGGTCGTATATAACCGTTAAGTTTTACTCAAATTATGATGATAAATGCTTATCCATCGTACATAGAAATTCCGCATTTCTATCAAACAACTAAATGTTTATGATAGATTATGATTTTAATTAGGGACTAAAATCCGTTACTTCAAATTCATGGCCGATTATGTCCTCCCAGTAGGTATTTATCATATACGAATTCCTTTTTATAAAAACTATACAATTTCTCTATTTTATGTTATACATATGGATATAAATAACTCATGAGACTTGTTCGAAGAACCGTTATGGAATGGAGTCCTTCACACTTGTCACAAAACAATCGATATTAACCCAATGAACTTGAAAGACGAACACTTTTCTCTCAGCAACTAATACCTTTGGAATAAAAGAATAAATCATTTATTCTTTGATTAACAAGCGTGGAATAAATGAATAAAAAGGTTAATACGTAAAAACGCATCCGGCTGAAAAGCTTTGTGAATGTTACACTAACGGTTGTTTTCACGGAAGTCATTTACATGTTCAATTAGCTATTACACTTTTAAAGCTAAATCATTCCTTTGATTATAATTTGTTAAATCCTCATTTCCTTTACTTTGCATTTAAGTAATCGCAATTATACATGCAAAGTAATACAATAGCGACCATGTTGCGATTCGTTCCCCTACACAATGGCTTTTGCATTCAAATTAAGAACGAATATAATGGCTTATGATATTCTGCGAAACGAAACGAAACGAAACAAATTAGTTAAGGCCACCCATGGAATAGGAAGCTATAACGGATAAGAGGAGGACAAAAACCAATCGGTCAAAGTAGTCCTAGGTTTATGAACTTATTTTTTGCTCTGTTTCGCAAATTATCATTAGCGTGGTGGGCTATTGATATTCTGCGAAACGAAACGAAACAAATTAGTTTATGCCACCCATGGAATAGGAAGCTATAACGGATAAGAGGAGGACAAAAATCAATCGGTCAAAGTAGTCCTAGGTTTATGAACGTATTTTTTTTTTTTTTGCTCTGTTTGGGCAACAGCCCAAGACGTCCTGAAACTTCAACATTGATACAGGGAGCGGGGTTTGTCCCATGTATTTTCGTCGAGTATTGTACTTATTATAGCAGAGGTACCAGGAAACGTTAACCTTTATCAGGCTCACAATTCACATGCCTTTATACAATACACCAGTTAAAGAGGTTTGCCTGTATATCGGAATGATTGCTTGGCGATCCTGAGAATAGAGGAAGCTAATACAAACGCGCACTAAAAGAAATAATTATTCCACAGAGATACAGTGAAACTTTCATGAAAAATAGAAAACAACTTACAAATTTGGAGATGATTTTTTATTAGTAGGTCTACCCGATATTTGATCTACAGTTTTGAAACCTGTACAAGTTTTTGTTGAGCATAAATGTAATATAATTAGAAAAAGAGAATGATCTGATTAATGGGAAGGATTTAAAATCAGATCAGAATCCGATCTGAATACTCTGTGCGCCTCGTGAAGGCGGCTAGAATTATTACGTTTCGTTTCGCAGATTATCATTACCCACCACGCTATTGCTATTTTGCGTAACAGAACAAAAAATATATGTTCATAGGCCTAGGCCTTCTTTGACCGATTGGTTTTAGTCCTCCCCTTGCTCCGTTATAGTTTCCTATCCCATGGGTAGCCTAAACTAATTTGTTTCTTTTCGTTTCGCAGAATATCAATAGCCCACCACGCTAATGATAATTTGCGAAACAGAGCAAAACAATACGTTCATAAACCTAGGACTACTTTGACCGATTGATTTTTTGTCCTCCTCTTATCCGTTATAGCTTCCTATTCCATGGGTGGCCTTAACTAATTTGTTTCGTTTAGTTTCGCAGAATATCAATAGCCCACCACGCTAATGATAATTTGCGAAACAGAGCAAAAAAATACGTTCATAAACCTAGGACTACTTTGACCGATTGATTTTTTGTCCTCCTCTTATCCGTTATAGCTTCCTATTCCATGGGTGGCCTTAACTAATTTGTTTCGTTTCGTTTCGCAGAATATCATCAGCCGTATATAATTAACTCCAAACGGAAATCTTCCGCAAAAAAAAAAAGAAAGAAAAAAAGAAATTACAAAAATTTGATAAAGTAAGAAGTCGTTATGCATATATGCTCTATACTTTGTTTGAATGCTGAACTTTCTAATTTTAAACATTAGCTGGTGTAACTAACATTATCTTAGATTGCAACTTTTCATGCAGAGGAAAACTTCGGAAGCTATCTTGATATTGTAAAAAGAATATAAACCGGCGCCAGTGGCGTAGCCACGGGGTAGGGGGGGGGCTGGGGGCCTAGACCCCCCCCCCGATTTTCTTCAGGCCCCCAGAGTTTTTGCGTCCTGATGAAGTAATTGACAAAAAAGAAATGTTTGGACTGAAATAAACTTTGAAGTATTTCTTACAAAAACAGTAAATAAATAAAATGTGGCACGTATGAAATCAAGTAATTACTTCAAAATGCCTAACTTTCACTAAATAAGATACCGTATATAATCTGAACCGTCGTTTATTGCATTTCACCTCGAAGATGTTACTTTGTTAGGTTAAGACCCTTTCTGCCTTTCGAATGGCTGGTTGGTTTACTGAAAACAAGGCAATCATACACTGGAGACCATTCTTACAAGACCATTCCTATACGTTATCATACACAAAATATGCCGTAAGGGTAAGGTTCTGTCTTCGAATAATTCTTCCCTTCTATCCTTAACAACTAGGCCTATGTCGTGCCTCACTCCTGCCTATGACAAGTGCCACTGTAGAACGATTTTTTCAACAAGTCCTCTTTTTACTAGTTATCACTGGCGTCCGTGAGGATTTTTAAATTGTCCACAAGGTCCGGATTTCATATGTTTTCCAAATGATCCCTACTTCTGCTTTGCGGTTTAAATATTTTGAGAGATTTACTCGTAGTATTTTAATTTTGACTACGTAATGTACCAATGATTGAACAAATACTGCACCATATTGCATCTTTAGAAACCACTGAAAACCAGAAAACATTGTTTCTTTGGTAGTATGTATGTCACTTGTAAAATCTCTACAAAGACTAAAAACGAGTATTTTGAAATTTTTCATGCTCCCCCAAAAGCAGTGGCGGGGCTAGGGATTTCGGTCAGAGGGGGCGAAAATGGTCTGCAGGGGCGCTTCCAAGGAGTAAATACCCTAAGCCTCAGCACGATGGAAGCCGCGGCTTTCAAGACTTTCCATTTGATTTTCCGCACATGGTAGAAGACTACTTTGCCATTTCTCCTCAGCAAGTTTTTCTATTAAAACATGTTTAAATTTTCTATCCATCGGACTCCGCAGAAGAAATATCGGGGGTGGAAACAAAATTGTTTTTAGACCAAATTCTTCGGGCAAGAAAATTTTGGTCCAAAATGCCTCTCACATCGCTGGAAATGGCATTTCTAAAGCCTATTTACCTCTTATTAATAGGAAAATCTCTGAGTGAACTGTTAAGAAATTTTGATGTTAATTTTCCTTCGTCTTTTTCTTTATGTTTTCTTCGTTTTTTTGTAGTTTTTTTTATTGTCCAGGGGAGGGCAAGTTTCCCCTTGCCCCTACATGCGGACGACGGTCATGTTTCTATCCCTCTCTTTCACATTCTAGTATGAAGGCGGTCATTATATTTTGTGTTATTGTCAGGTCTCGATTTAAAATTCTAATGTAATAATGGACTACTTTGTGAAGATAAAGATTAAACCTGGTAGATCCAAATAGCAGGAATACTTACAGGAGGGTAAAAGTTATGGAAATTATTCACCTTAAGGTGTACATTTTTGGTATCTGGAAATCAAGATAAGTACACGAAAAACATTAATTGACGTAATTTTCATCATGTGACCACTCTGAAGGAGCCATTAATTAAGTACATTGTAAGAAATAGCCAAGGCAAAAGGTCTGCTTGGCTCTCTAGAAACCGAATTCATAATAAATAAAAGTAGCCTAATTAGCCTTATTAGACAATTTTCTGGCTTTTGAGACAACGAAAGTACAGAAAAGCATATTCATGGGATTATCGTGCAGTGTCAGAAATAGCCATTTATCATGAGAATGACCACTTAAAGAAAAGTAAAATTAAAACTGCTCATTAAAACTCTTGAACCATTACTTCTATGATAACATTTTTATTTTTTTAATCTGAATATTCTCTTCAAATGATTTTGTAAAATGTTGTGGAAGCTAATTTGGTATCTTTATAAACTCTTTTTATTGTCTATGTTGACAATTATCCCTGACAATAATAGGGCTATTTGCGCTGCAAGTATTGTTGCGCTCTTTGCAACATCTTTTAAAGGCCGGGAGGGTAAATTTAATGTCAGTCTGTGCATTTTGTTAGTTTGTAATCACGCTTGGTGTGGAAGCAATTAATTTAGCATAGCGACATTTATTAGTGAGTATAAGGCATGAAGATACGTCTAGGTAAAACCTACCCCTATATTACAGACCTGACAGAAGATGACCCTTTTCATCAGAATAAAGTGCAGATAGTACAGTTACTGGTGGCTGTTTTAGCATTTTGTTTCCTGGGGTCATAAAACAACGCTATTAAATTATGTCTTATGCCAATAATGGTGCAAGAGAAAAGTATGTTAAAAACCTAAAAAGGGCGCCGACAGACGGTTTTGGTCCGTCAGGGGGAGGGGACACCGCCCCCTGACCATATGGCAGCTCCGCCACTGCCCAAAAGGAAAATCCTTAAACGCAGGACTGTAATCACTTCAAAGTTTTGGTAAACAGAGCATCATTTGCATGTAGGAAATCTAACGCAAAGAAAGTTTCTCAGATGGGGACACTACTACTTTTGGTTTTCCTATTAAAACTGAAATCCATTCAAACATTGCCGCCTTTGCATTCTACGTCCTCCTGAAGTTTACAATTTTTCCCAAGAGAAAGGGAGATACCGGTTCACTTAAGTCTCATCCCCCAGGCCACAGATCACAAATACCCAGTTCTGGGGTCCCAAAAAATGCATGTATTATCATTTTGATTGATTTTTTTTATTCTCATTATTTGAAAAGTGGAAGACATGAGATTCGTATTTCAAGGTTGGGTACATGTAGCCTAAAACACGTGGGAAGTGCCGTTTCCGGCGATCTGGAGGTTATGTAAAGCCCAAAATTTTCTTGTACGCTCTGCGCCAACCGATGGTGGCGCTCCGCTTAGATAGTCTTGCCACGCCTGACCCTCGGAGGTACCAGCCCCCCTTGTTACCTAGGCCCCTCTAAAAATATGATCCCGACTACACCCCTGACCGCCGCCGAGCGCACAAAAATGACCATTGGAACTATCAAGAATTTATTCAGCACCCACTTCGAAGCTCTTCCTGTGGTTCACACTTCCTGGACAAATTGGCAAAATCGGGAATGGGGAATTACCCCTATCTTATTCACGGGGGAGGCTGAGCCCCTCCAAGTCCCCCCCCCCATTCCGTCACTAATTTCTATTTCTGCAATCACTTTGTTTCTTTCCTCTGGACATCTATTTTATTTCACCAAATTGTTGGACGTTTTTGAGGGTGTGTTAATTGCTCTAAACGCCAGGGTTATCTGTGGATGTATTAAAATAATGAGAAGTGCATAGAAAAAAAGTACTTGCATTATATTGAATTGGGAGACAAGTCTCTTTCAGAATTGAAAACTTCTATCAATATTTAGAGTTTTTCTAGTCTTAATCTGTAACGATAGCGATCACTGCAAGTCTAAGCATGAAAGACTTACTATTTATCACCCCAATGAGGTGCAATTCTCCTAACCTATGTACATTCATGGGCGTCCGCAGGTAAGGGCAAGGGGGGGGGCACTTGCCCCCCCCCCCCGAAAAATCAAAAATTTGAAAAAACGTATAAAAATCAAAGCAAAAACCCGAACAAAACGTGTTTTCCAAGTTTCTATGTCAAAAATAGGCTTTAGAAATGCCATTTCCGGCGATCTGGGAGGCATTTTGGGCTGAAATTTTCTTAAGTTTCATGTCAATTCATGATGACTCGGAGGTTTTCCCCCGTCTAGAAATTTTGCCCCCCCCCCCGACTTTTTTCTGCGGACGCCCATGCCTATGTACTTCTTGTAACCCTTCCTATGGGTGTTCAAAACTCATCCTTATCCAGACAAAATTCGAGTTGATTGCTTTGGAATAAGTCCTGGTGATCATGCAAGGTCCTAATATGAGCACTCTCAGTGCATGCCGTATAATATATGAACTAGTCTGCAGTTTTTGAATTTGATGTCAATCAAAGAGTTATAGCAATAAACTAGTTCTCTATACAAATAGTTAAAATGGGACGAATCAGTCTCAGTCACTGGCTGTAATAGAGACTGATAGGTGCACTGTAAAACATATATCAAAATAAGCATTCGTCTTTTACTTACAGCCCCAATGCTCTCACCCCAAACAGTACCAATTCCCCTAACTTTCTCACTAAAGCCCCTCCCACAATTTTCTGAAGTTTATCCTCATCCAGAAAAATCTCAGTTTATTGCTTCAGGGTGAGTATAGAAAAGCTCATTGTGTATAGTCAAAACATTCTCACTACAGTTCATGCTCTGTAATAAAAGCTTCGGTACTCTGGATTGTTTGAATTGGCTGTCAATCAATGAGCTGAGCCAATTGAGAATTTTGGGAAACTTCTACTAAAATTGTAGTTTTGGGTGAGAGGATTGGCCTTTAAATTGTCTGTTTTGCGTTAAACATAAATAGTCTGCCATTGAAGCAACATTCATTTTCAGCGTAAAAGCCTGATATTTTAAATGATGGTTCCGTTTGTGTCTACAAAATTCGACACCGTTTTTCTTTTATAGTGATTCACATATAAATATCTGTCTTTGTCAAGATTATTTTGGATATGTGAAATGTTTTTTTTCTAAGTATCACTTCATCATGAAAAGGGTGCGGCTTATTTCTGTCAATAATTCTTGTTAAAAAAGATGTCATTTGTTAATCTTTTTAAATCTTTGTAATCACTGATTAATTATTAATAGTGCCTAAAAATGTTTGCAACTTATATACTGCTATCTCTTGTAGTGATGTATTTTTAAAAGAATAGTTTCATTTTATTCAAATTTTAGCCTTGAAATCATAAAGTTTCCAGTGACGTCGATTCCATCATCATGAGTAAAAGGCAGGCTGAATATATTTGAGGAATTTCAACTAAGACGGTTAAAACATCTGCATGTATCTTGTCTCGATTGTTGCATATGATAGTAGCTGCATTTAATGTCATTTAAAAGTATATACGAAAAATGAACTAGTGCATGTTCACAGATACCGTTCGGCAAAAACAAAATAATCTGTATTTAACTATTGTACCGGATAGTCTTACAAAACATGCGACTGAAATATAATGTGAAAGAAAAAAATTTTTCCAATCAATTACTTTTTACAGTTCATCTGTATCACAGGAAAAACAAAAGAAACAGGCAAAGATTGTAATCTTTTGAATCAATTTCGGTTGATTTAGCCTACATAAGAAATTAACGATCGGATTTTCCAACAAATGTTGAAGTGTGTGTTTTTCAGCTGTTCTGTACGTATTTGGCGTATATTTATGACACCCATTGTGTTATACTGGGTGATTTAGCCACATAATTTTCCACACTCGTGGTCACGTTGCGTCTTAAAACAACTGACCGATTTCAAGATCTACTCTTAATAATATCTCGTATCATCCATTCCTAATCTCATTCTCCTCACATATTGGTGAGCGGTATTGTTTTATGAGAGTACAAATTTTCCTCAAGCCATTCAGAGACTACCAATACAACAAGTGTTCTTAAAACAAAGGTAAATAAAACTAACAAAAGGTAAAGAACAACACTGTTGATATTTTGCAAGTCCACCTTTGAATGTCACAAATTTACACATTGATATCATGTTTATTCATGACATCATTTTGTAAAATTGAATTAATTCTGTAACTGGTCGATTTGATATTCGATGTAATGCTGTAGTACCTGTGGCTGTTTTGTGGATTCTAATGCTTCTTATATCAAATATTCAAATACGCCATTGCCAAGCCATCAGACTTTTAAAAGTTATTCTGATAAACTGATAAAAGAAAGACAAGAAAGAGAGCTGTGGTTAGACATTCACTCGCTTTTCAATGAGTGTGTTGAATGAATGTTATGTACAATATCTTTGTGTAATGCGTATATGAAGTCGAGTTGGAACGTATCACTGCAACTCGTACTAAGAAATGAAATAAGCTGGTTTGTATGGACCTCACGCATGCGCATGATGTCTTAGATTATCTTTGTCTGACCTCGAGGAAAAATTAAGCGGTCCCTCATTCGGAGATGAAGGAGTAAGAAATTCAGAGAACTGACTAACCGAATTGTCAACGAATCAGGTACACTGAGAAGTATCAAGTTCTAATCCTGACGATTGAAGTCTTCTGAGTGTGCGCGACCATGAACTTTATAGATTTCCTCTAAAATGACCTCGATTCATTGGCAAGGCGTCAATGCATAAGGTCAATTTCGTCGGAGAAATCCTAATCTTAAATTCTATGCTGCTATAGAAGGTATATTACAAGCATGGCCTTCGTTGAGCGTTAAGTGTGCAGAAATACCCTAAGCTTCAGCTTTAAATGAGGATTTCTCTGGCGGTGTGTTCAAATATTTAGGGGAGACGGTGACGTTATGTGACGTCAATGCGCAAGATGCCAACATTCAATCTCACAAAAAGGGGAATAATAGCTGTCAATTGTTTACTTCTTTAAAATAGTAAACGTTACAGGTTTGAGTTGAATAGCTTGGGGATTACTTAAGTTAGGTGTGCGCCCATTTTCACTCGCACTTTGTATCTTGAGAACAAAATTACTTTTAAGTAGTGTTTGCACCGGGTACGCAGGTACCCGACCGACGTTCTTGCTACCCGGGTAGAAAATTACTACCCGGGTAGCGTTTTGCCAGTGATCTTCGCAAAATAACATGGTTATTGAAAGTAACAAATGTATTAACCCACATCTCATTCACAATTATTTGAAATGAAGTTGCTTAACTTGTTTGTTTCCGTAACGTGCTTTTGTTAAATTGCACTTTTCCAGAAACAATTCCCGCGATGTGTGTTTCTAACATCCGCTCCAGTACCATTTAGCGAAACAGCATAGGCCTACGTACTATACTGTGCATAGCCTAGCCTAGCCCGCTCGGCGTACGAAAGATATTGCAAAGTTTCCGATCGGGTATCCGGGTACCCCGGACGGGTAATACGGTTCGGGTACCCTGGTACGAATTTCATACCCGGCGCAAACACTGCTTATAAGCTGCATTTTGAACTGCCGTCATTCTTATATTTATATAGCATGATTTCATTTAGTCTTGGTCAAGACCCTAATACTAGTACGCCGTCTATTTCTCTCAGAAATTCTCAGTTCTGAATTAGCAAATCTCCCTGCAAAATAGTAAAGTTTAAAGCCCGCCCTGTATTTGAATTTTGGTGAGAAATAATGTGAAATAACGTCTTGACCAAGACTACGTTTCATTGGAAAAGATAAAACACCTCTAAGACACATCTCTAATTAGCCACCAAAGCTTGCCAGTAAGATGTCTTCTGTTCTTGAGACAGAAATAACTCTCAAATAATGTCTACACCTACACTTGAGTGTCTTTACATCCATATAGGGATAGGTTTAGCACGAAATCCAAAAAAGAACTCAAGCAAATTCGGTTGACAGACGCCTGACTTTGTCAAAAGAAGGGTTTCTACAAGTCGGGACGAGTCTGTTTCCTCATCCCCTTTTTGTTAAACATTTTGTATTTCCTGGATTGCAGGTCACGATTTGAACATTCTTTCGCATCCCGATACTGTGATTAGCCAGAGATGGAGGACACCTGTAAATTAGATTAAATATTGAAAGGAATAAATCAGCTTTTGAAGAGTCATAGCAGGTAACGGTTACTTACCAGCTCCCCGGTTGTAGGTTAGGATCTAGGATTGTAGCAGGTGAATAAAAAAGCCGAGAGGGACAGACTCTGAACCATACGTGTGGCTTGAAAGGAGCGAAGCTATTTTTGCTAGCGGTCAAAAGGATATGCTGGCCAAAAGATTATCTAGGCGGATTACCACTATGAGTTGGATCTCAATCGTTATTTTAAACTTTTAGCTTGTCATAGGCGGCGGAAGATGTTTTTTATTGGGGGGGGGGGGCACACGTTTTCGGCAGCCGACATAATGGTGACGCCGTAAGGCGTCGGGTTTTGCATGAAGCCCAAACCCTCATCGGCGTAAGGGTCCAGGGGCCGCTTAAGGGCCCCTGGTGGGGTTCAGGGGGCCAAGCCCTGGTAGGGGTTGGCTGGAGTTTACTATCTGAGCGCAACGCCACCATCGGTTGACGCGGAGCGTACAAAGAAAATTTTGGATTTTAAGACCTCCCAGATGGCTGGAAATGGCATTTGCTAGGTACATTTGTCGCTAATTCTGGTAAGAAAAATTTGTGATTTTTCTAAGAATAAAACACACTTTTGAAATACTGATTAGCTCAGTTCATTACTCCACTGGACTATGTATCCTAGGATCGCAAATCCGGAATCCTGCTGAAAGTTGCAAGCAGCTGTTCCAGTGCACGCCTGAGGAAGGTATTTCCAGAAGCGTAAGGGAGCATTTCAGTTTTGGGGCAGAAGATTTTTGCCCGAAAAATGTAATTCTGCCCAGCAGACAGTCAAAGCGGAGCGCCACCACTAGTTGGGGCGGAGTGTCCAGAAAATTTGAATATTCGTACCTCTCAGACAGTCAAAACTGACATTTCCCAGGCTTGTTAAGGGGATACAAACAGTCGCTTTTTTAAGTTTCAATTGCAGATAAACGTACGTTCGTTCCAAACTAAAAATCAGCCAGAAAGACTAAGTGGAGCGCCACCATTAGTTGGCGCGAAGCGTACAAAACATTTTTAAATATCCGACCCCTCAGACAGTCGAAAATGTCATTTCCCGGGCTTATGTGGGGATCTAGGCAGTCGCTATTTTGAGTTTCCTTTTGTAAAAAATGATCACTTGAAACTTAAATTATGCTATGAAGCGGTCTAATTGGAGCACCACCATAAGTTGGGGCGAAACGTACAGGAAATTTTGAAAAATATGATCACTTCAGACAGTCAAAAATGTCATTTCCTACGCTTATAGGGGGTCTTAGAAGTCGCTAATTCGAGGTTCTGTTTGCGCAAAAAATGTTCACTTGAAACTAAAATGCTGCTAGGAAGACTATCTGCGCGGAGCTTCACCACTGGTTGGCGCGAAGCGAACAGAAAATTTTTTGATTATTGGGCCCCTGAGACAGTCAAAAATGACATTTCCCAGGCTTATAGGGGGATCTAAGCAGTCGCTATTGGATCAGAAAATTACCAGATAAGATGTATCACTACCAATCGATGAAATGGTCCAGCATATTTTCGGGGGAAACTACAAACTGGAATTGAAAACAGGCCAATGAATTTTACTCTATTGCGACTCTTGGCTAAATTCAATATATATTGAAAAAATTGTGTGCCCGAACTTCCGACTATATATGATTTTACTTTTGAAAAAATTAGGCCTGTGAGGATCTTAGCAGTCGCTATTTTGAACAGAAGAATCAGATAAAATGTACCACTACCATTGGATGAAATGAAGTAGATGATTTTTCTTCTATTAGTAACACTTATTGACAGAATTGTCACCTTACAAGGTGTGTTGAAATGAATTTTCAAGCAGACTTACGGGGAGACATTCTCACCCTGCATCATTATAGTATCGAAAAACAAATTACCCGATTCTCATTTCCATTGCCCGTATTTGGCTCTAGAGCAGGATAGATGGCAAACTTTTGGGCACCTGAATGCCCTCCTGTCTATCCGCTGAATTAATTTGGCAATTGAAAACATCCCAGCATTTTTTTAACCTTTGCCCGAATATTTGACCATTTCGGGCAAATATTTGCAAGACTACAGTGTGAAGTTGGGATGATGAAAGCCTTTTTTCACATTCTACCCAAATGAGTCCCAGATCTTTTTTATTTTCCATAAAAATTGTACTTTAAATATAGCGTCTTCTGTTTTTCGGCAAAGATTTGAAACTATTACAATAATCGGCCATTTCGGGTTTTGTGTTACACAAGATTTAAAAACAGTCTCAAGAATAATTGCTTCTTTAAAGCCACAGGCTTGCCCAACTTGCCGCGATTTTTTTTTATCTCTTAACCTTTCGTACATATGTTACCCTTAATATGATACTTTTCCTTTTTCGGGCAAATGCTCGAAAGAATTTGGATATTCGACAATTTCGGGCATTGTGTTGTGATTATCTGTGAAGTAACGGTCATAGCTTTTTTAGCTAATAGACCCAAATATTCTACTCACCACACCAAGTATGATTTTGGAACGATTTTGTGCATCCCATGAACTGAAAAAAACCCTACATGAGGTAGAAACATGACAGATGCCAGGAGCACACTTTAATCCACACAAAGGTAGCCAGTTTTAGCCACTCCAAATCTGTTAGAAAATTATCCATCCTGAAACCCGACGAGTAAAAAGTCAAGAGAATCCGAAGATATGAAGCTTGTCACAGCCTACCTGAATTTATTCCGCAATTCAGAGTGGAGCACAATTGCAGAATACCCTGCAACTGTTTGAAGGGCGAAAATAAACTCTCCTACAGGTTATCGTTAATGTTGGGGTCCAGGGGGCGAAGCCCCCGGAAGCTTTGCAACTTTTGAACTCTGAAAAGTAATATTTAAGCCAAAGAATAGCCGAAATGTAATAAAAGCACCTTAAATTTGTTAAATTACTTTTGAAAAATTTATTTTGCGACATTCAGTTGATGGTGGGGGGGGGGGGCATGCCCCCAAATCTCATAAAAAGATTATGGGGGGCAGGCCCCCCTGGTTCCCCCCCCCCCCCCCCCCCGCTTCCGCCGCCTATGCTTGTGCGTAGAATTTAGCCAATCGTTATTTTTAACTTTAGTCCGTGAAAATCTTCACTGTCCCACATTCATATACTATGAGTTTGGTACATATAGCACCTTCCAACAATTGGGTTTGGACCGAATACCTTACCATCAGGTGCAGATCAAGGAATTTCGAATGTGAGAGGGGGCTAAACTTCCGAAGCACTATGTACGCGGAGCCCACTATTGATTCGCGCGGAGCGGGCAGAAAATTTTGAAAAAAAAATGCGCTCCTGCAGACATCCGGAAATGGGTTGTAAGTGGAATTTAATCAGTGCCATTTTAAAGCAATTTTGCAATAAAATCCAAACTTCAGTGAAACATGAGCAAATGGCAAAATCATCAGCCTGAGAAAATTACTAGATAAAATGGGCCATTACCATTTTATGTGAAACTTTGGACACTGTTATACACAGTCATGGTTTAGGAAAGAGCACTGTAGATAACCTGTGCTACCACTTCCAGCTGGTTAAAAGAAAGACGTTCTGGTGCCATTGTCATTTTAAGGTTAAAAGCTTTCTCTTTGATCCCTTTCCATGGGTTCACGTTTTGCTCTGAAGTTCTGAACCTTTGTGAAATCATAACTTTGGCATTACCAAACTAGCAATATTGACATTTCACAGCATTATAGGCATTTGAAATGTCTAACTCCTCAGAACTTCCAGGGGGTCCGCCCACGGGATCCCCACTGGGACTTCGGCCCTGGACCCCACCAGGGGCCATCATGATGTAAATGGTCTGAGGGCCCCTGAGGTTGGTCAAGTGGTGTCCTTCAGTGGATGTAAAGCTTCTTCGAGAAGCAGTTTACAGTTTGGTTTTGCAGCCTCGGCCCTTCCTCAGAGGGTAGAGAGAACTTTAGAAAAAGCCACACTTGAAATCCCTTTTTATGTTATCGATGGATTAAGAAAGAACTTTTTCACCAAATTAGTAGCATATCTCAGGTAATGTGTTACATTTAATTCATTTTAAATGGACCTACGGACCACCACGCAGGCCAAGTGAAGAGATTCCACAAAGAAATTTGACCTTGCCACTTGCAATTCCAGAAGTCCATTGATTTTCATGAGGGGTAATTGTAATTGTTGAAAACTGTTTTATCAAGCACATATGCATGACATCCAATAGGGGATTAGGGGGTATGAGCTGGGTACTCAGTGCAACTCTGTCAAATTACTTCTGTAGGTAAGGGGCATGTACCCCATCACACAAGCTAATGCATGCACCAGCCAATCATGCAACAGACGCACAAAAAACAAAGTAATCGACATAAAATGAAATAAAAACATAGAAAGCATACTTGATCTTCAGTATAAATTTTATATTATCCTCATTTCCAGATTTGCATGTGAACTCTGTGAATGCAAGACTAAGAATGCAAACACAACAAACATCTTCTTGTCGAAGCCCTCAAAACTTCGTAAAACCTGTCAAAGCAACAAGACCTTTGTAATCTTGAAATAAAAAAAAGTGTGTTTCGACATAGATGAGCTGCATTACATGTAACAATGTCCAGCTAGTGTTATCATGTTCAGATTTAGCCTGGGTCTGTAGTGATGTTAGGATTCCCACGGGTGGGGTGACAAGGGGATTATGGGAGAAAGCATAACTGTTGCAAAACAGACTGTGAGCAGGAAAGAAAAGGGAAATTTGAAGAAAGGCATCCACTAGGGGAATTTCCCTGAACCTCCACACTAGAAAAGCCTATAATGTAATGACCTTCATAAAAAAAACCCATTCTCCTCAGGTCCCCCTGTCCCCACCACAACCACCCATGCACCTTCTAAATTGACTTTCATGCCATACAACATGTTACACTCTTGACAACTCACTCCCAAAAAAAATGTGGGTAATTGTGATAATATTTGCCTCCTCTATAAAATAACAATAAGGTTAATATCCAATATTTATACATTTCTTCATAATATAGTTTTCATTTCATATAGTGAAACCACCACATAGTAACAAAGATAAAATGTAATATACAATCAGTTGCTAGATAAATTATTTACAATAATTCTACACAGTCATTAAAAATAGAACTTTTTACAAGACATGTTACGTTCATGTTCACTTTGGCTTTCTACAGACTATGTTCATCCATTTTAAAATAACGTGTACAAAAAGCAGCATTCGTTTTAAAACAATTACTATTGCTCATAGGATCCAGTTGTCGGGCAAAAAAAACAAATTTTACTTTATTTTCCAAAGTTTCATGTAACTTCAACCCTATTACGACTACAACAGTTTGCTAACATGCAACCTGTAGGATATTAACATTCCAGAGAAGCTTATACATCCCACCGCACTCTAGATGCTCCCACCAAAGGTCAAAAGGTTACAGGGTCAAGTTCAATGGATAAATGTTTGCGGGGGGGGGGGGGATAAATCAATTAAGTATGATCTTTGTATTAAAGGTCAAATCATCTCACCCCCAAAAGTTCTAATTTTCCAAAACTACCTGTTTAAGTCCCTCTGACAACTGTCTAAAATTCATCCTCATCCAGACACAACCTCAGTTTATTTCTTCAAGATGAGTATACAAGACCCCTTGCAATGTGCAATCAAAACACTTTAATTACAGTACATGCTGTATAATATGAGCTACAGTACTTTGCCTTTTTTCGACTTGCTGTCAATCAAAGAACTGTTCCGATTGAGAATTTTTGTGGACTTGTACAAAAATTGTACTTTTGGGTGAGAGTTGTTAGCCTTTAAGCATGATCCTGATTAAATATCATACCATCCACTTAAAATTAAGTTGTCTGTCCTGCTGAGCAGGGTTACACTTGTTGGCATTAAGTTGCACATGTGTAACTGCCTGTGACTGTTTGTCCTGCAGAGCAGGGTTGCAACAGTCTTGTTGACATTTATTTGCATACATGAAACCTCCCTTTACATGAAACATCAATTTATTTGAAAAGTACCACTTTACTGCTAGAACCTGTCACTGCAAGGCTTTATATTCTAAGGTAACAAATTTCGTTGTACCCCTTGTTAATTGATTTTTACTGATTTCATCCCTTTGCCTTTGTTAATAAAAAAAATAGTCAAAGAAGACTTTAAACTTTGGCAAATTTTCAAATAAAATAATCATCACCTTAAAAATTAAGATTTTTTTGTAAATGAAGATGACATATCTACATCAAAATGAGGTATCTAAATAAAACAAACATTTGGTGGCTGATATACTCTTAGACCCAGGACTCCCCTTCCCTCTCATGTCATACATTCTGGGCCTTCCCCTTCCCACCAATGTTAAAATATGAAGATCATGCAGATAACAAGCTTAATTTCTCATAAAAGATTTGCATCTTTTTCAAATTTGATTTCATGTGAACTATTACTACTGCATCATTCTTGTACAAAATTCCTATTCCCTAATTTTAAACACTACCATTTGATCTACAACAAAATGAGGTATGTAAATAAGCAAACATTTAGTGGCTGATACACTCTAGGATCCCACCTGCCCTCCCTGAGCCCTGGCATATATTCTGGGCCTTCCCTCTTCCATACAATGCTGACATATGCAGATCATATAAAAAGCATCCTTAACTTTTCCTTTATTCTCTAAAACGGACTATTAAACATGTTTTTTAATTTCAATGCATGTGAATTACGAAGTTCATTCCCCTATCTTATCTACTTATCTCTCTACCTTTCAATCTCACACATGATAAATACTGGACTGGACTAAATACTGGACTGTCACTTTTAAATGTAGTAAAATGAGGTAAACTTTGGTATAAATATGTCAATTAAACCTTTGTCAACATCTTTTCACAAAATATTTTACACTCTGTGTACAGACATTATGCAAGTCACTGAGCTGCACAACTAGTTTGCTGTCCAGGCATCCGTTGCATAATAACTGGTAGTAAGAAGCTGTGGTGCTTGCGTAGTAGTACCACACCTAAGGTGTATGACCAATGAAATCCAGTATGCAGAGTTGTAACAAGTCTCAACTCGAGTCACTTCCTCTCAAAATGATAGTGACCCAACAAAATTAGGGAGTAATTTCCCCACTGAAATACTACAGTGACTGGAGTCAATGACTCCACTTGAGTCGCTTTGAAAACTGGTGACTCAAGTCACTAATGTAGTGACTCGATTACAACACTGCCAGTATGCCAAATTGAGACATGCTGAAATCATAAGCTGACTTCACAAAATATGAATGATTTGCTGCCTAGGGTAAAATGCCATAAAAATGGCATCATATGGTTGCTATGGAAGAAAGCTTGCCCACAGAATATACTTAACACTTGACATATATCACTACAGAAGAAAAAATACAAGAAAAATACTGTAAGATGTTCAGAGGGACCCCTCTTACAAGATTTCAGAAAAAACTCAGCTGTGATTTACTTGAAAGAGAATTTGAAGATAAACATTTGAGGTAGACCCCTGTAAAGGTCATGAAAATAAGTCCTAGGTAAAGAGACATCTTGGACTTCATTTTAAAAGCTTCCACCATCCCCCAACCCCTCCTAACAAAGCTGCAGAACAGCCTACAAAGCTACTAAATAAACTATAGCCCTAAACTTGTGTAACACACAATTATATTCTTAATCTGAAGGGTTTTCATATGTCCTTAAAGGCATATTTTCATCATCCCAAACAGTTCCAATTCTCCCAACCTACTTACTTCTAGCACCTCCCACATTTGTCTAAAACTCATCTTTATCCAGACACAATCCTAGTTTATTGCTTCATGGCTTGTCCCAGTGGGCATACAAGTCCATAATGTGTAATCAAGACACTCTCAGTGCCCATGTTGTGTGATTTAGCTATGATGCATTGTTTGAATGTGATGCCAATCAAAGAGGTATACCAATTGAGAGTTTTGATATGTATACTGAAACTGTAGTTTAGGGTGATGAATGACTGCCTTTAATAAGTAAGTTCAGTATTAATTTGTTGGTTACATACACACATCCACCAAATCATTCAAATAAATAAAACATTTCTGCACCAATAACACCTCTCCCATAACTTGAATTTACTTGGAAAATTTGTCCAATCATTCCTTTTCAGTTCACCCATCTCAAGCATGGGGACTGTAATAAGAGAATTTGTGCCAGCTAGTGGACAACAAACAAACCATTTCCTTAGTGTAAAAATCTGTATTTTAAATTGCCATAAAGTAGGGTTGAGACATTATTTTTGCACAGTTAGACTAGCAGCACAAATAGAAGAATCCAAGCAGTTATTGAGAGCGGCCATTAGTGGGCGTCCATCAGTCTCAATATTATTGTCTTTATGCAACTCTAGACCTTCACATTCAGCGGAATTGAAGGAATCACAAGATATTTTATTGCACAATCAACCATGACAACATTGACAAAGGTAATCAAAGAATTTCCTATTCTCATATTCTAAGTCAACATCATGCTTTAAGTAGAAGTATTTTTAGCATTGCATCAAAAAGTATTAAGCTACTAGCAATATTCATATTACTTATGTTCACTGTTTATTGTATAATGCTTATTTTTTTCCTGTTGTTTTCTTTGTTATAGGGAGTGATCTGCTGCACAAGCCTACCAAGGTTTCCTAGATCACTTCCTTCCATAACTTGTTTCTAACCTGCAACAATAACTTGTAATTTTGTACTTCATGTTTGTTACAAGGAAACAAATAAACAAAACAAATTGTAAACAGCCATAAAGTATGGCTGAGACCTTTTTTTGCAGTTAGACTCGCCTCACCTATAAAAGCCAATTGAATTAACCCAAATTTCCATGACTCTGACACAGTTCTCTGAGACCATTTACTTAAAGTTAAGAGGATTTCTATGTTTGACCCTGATTACAGCCCAAGATCTTAACTGACATTCACAAAATGACCCTTCCTGGCAGTGAATTAGTAGTTTGTACACAGCAAGCTCATTCTTAACATTATATGTAAGCTATCTCAATGGTATCAGCTGTCATGTACTTAAGATTCGGAAAATTCATACTAAAAATAGAAGGCAATGTCAGTACATCATTGAAGTTGATGCACCTTTTATTGTGTGAGAATTTAACACGTTCAGCTCAGATCTTAAATCAGGGCTGTCCAACCTTTTGCAGTGGTGGGCCAGATGAATTGGTTACAACCGAAGAGGGGCTGAATGCTACACTCATGCACTTGGGCTGCGTATAAACACCCAAACCATCCATTCTCCCATTGTAGATTGAAACTAAACTAGCAACAATAAACTTGACATACTAATATTTGTCGTCGTTATCTACACGTTCAAAATGCTAACCAGTTGAAAGTTGAGCCGAGTTTCATAGGAGACTAAACCAGAATGCAAAAATGCATTGAGGTTTCGATGATGCATAAATTTTTCATTTCAAATAATGCCATCATGCACCATTAATCTTCTCACTCAAATGTTATACTAGCATGTTCAAAAAATAATTTTGTTATTTCAGATGACCTTTGACCTCCATAAAGGACATACATAGATAGATAGACAGACCAACATACAGACAGGCAGACAAACAGGCAGCTATCTTGAAAAATAACATTTAAAAGGGTTTACAACTTTTACCCCTGGAGACCCAAAATGACCTTTCATCTCTGCCCAAAACAAGAGGAACCATCTCCTGACCATAATGCATCCACTTTCCCAAATAGGAAATGTATCCAAGCTTCCTAAACATATGATATCACGTTAACAAGGTTTTCAGACTTTGACCATCGGTGACTCCAGATGACTTTTGACCTCCACTAAAAGAAATGGGGACAATCTCCTAACCATAACACATCCACATAACAAATAAGAACTTCATCTAACTTTCCATACTTGAGATATCAAATTAAGGAGATTTTCAGACTTTGACTCCTTGTGACCTAAGATGACCTTTGACCTCCACCAACAACAAAAGGGTTCTCCCTTACATCATAATGCATCAACATATCAAGTTTGATATCAATCCAAATTTCCTAACTTGAGATATCGTGTAAACAAAGATTTCGGGGTTTGACAAAATGTGACCCCAAATGACCTTTGACCTTCACCAAAACAGATAGGGTTCTTCCTCACCTCATAACACATCAACATATCAAGTTTGAAATCAATCCATGTTTCCTACCTTGAGATGTCTTGTAAACAAGGATTTCAGGGTTTGACAAAATGTGACCCCAAATGACCTTTGACCTTCACCAAAACAGATACCTGTAGGGTTCTTCCTCACCTCATAACACATCAACATATCAAGTTAGAAATGAATCCATGTTTCCTGCCATAAGATGTACTGCAAACAAGGATTTCGGGGTTTGACCCCATGTGACCCCAAATGACCTCTCACCGCCAACAAAATTTAAAGGGGTTCTTCCTTGCATGAAAACACATCAACATGTCAAGTTTGACATTATTCCAAGTTTTGTATCTTGAGATATCGTGTAAACAAGGATTTTGGGGTTTCACCCCATGTGACCCCAAATGACCTCTGACCGCCACCAAAATAGATAGGGTTCTTCCTCACCTCATAATGCATCAACATATCAAGTTTGAAAGGGATCCAGGTTTCCTGCCATGAGATATCGTGCAAACAAGGATTTCGGGGTTTGACCCCATGTGACCCCAAATGACCTCTGATTGCCAACAAAATTAATAGGGTTCTTCCTTGCATCATAACACATCAATGTATCAAGTTTGAAATGAATCCAAGTTTCCCATCATGAGATATTGTATAAACAAGGATTTCAGGGTTTGACCCCATGTGACCCCAAATGACTTCTGACCACCAACAAAATTTATACGGTTCTTCCTTGCACCATAACACATCAACATGTCAAGTTTGAAATTATTCCAAGTTTGGTATCTTGAGATATCGTGTAAACAAGGATTTGGGGGTTTGACTCCATGTGACCCCAAATGACCTTTGACCTCCACCAAAATCAATAGGGTTCTTCCTTACATAATAAAGCATCAACACATCAAGTTTGAAATTAATCGAAGTTTTCTATCTTGAGATATCGTGTAAACAAAGATTTCGGGTTTTGACCCCGTGACCCCAGATGACCTTTGACCTCCACCAAAATTAATAGGGTTCTTCCTTACATCATAACACATCCACGCATCAAGTTTGAAATTACTCCAAGTTTCCTATCTTGAGATATCGTGTACACAAGGATTTTGGGGTTTGACCCCCTGTGACCCCAGATGACCTTGACCTCCACCAAAATCAATGGGGTTCTTCCTCTCAGTATGGGGTATCTGTGTACCAAGTTTGAGAATTGTCAGATATTCCCTTCTCAAGATATCGTGTAAACAAGCAAAGTGTCACAAACACACACACATACACACACACACACACGCACATACACACATACATACACACGCACGCCATCATGAATGCATAGGTTTCTCTTTTCATCGAAACCAAAAAGGTTGATTGCATGCCTTGTAGCAGATGGCATAGCCTAAATTGCCATCAATGAATCTGCCTACTGAAAAATTTTGCACTACAGGTTATTTCTGATGAGCTACAGCAACCTTTTGGCTGCCTTATCATGGCCTGTGGGCCATACTGTAGGTTGGACAACCATGTCTTAGATACTACACCAGAAATCCAGTCGCTAAGTTAGAGTTTGATGTCCTGCTTGAAGGAAAAATATTTACACTTTGGGAATTCTTCTGTTGGTTCACTGTGCATAAACATTTTGAGAGTCATTCTCATTTGAAACTTATATAAGAAAAGGATAAAACAATATCCCAAATTGAATGAAAGTAGTTTTCCTCAAGTCCTCCCCAGCTCTTTGTTTGGCAGAACCAAACAAACACTTTGAAAGGAAAGCTCCCTGCTACACCATAAAAGGACAGTACTGAACTTAACAACAGCAGGGCCCTCAGACCAGTTACATTTAACAGCTCCAATATTCTTTTTTCTAAAAGTCCCCTTGAATCTCTGGCGAAGAGCCAAGGGGCGAAAACCAAACATTTACTCCCGAAGGAGTTCTGCTCCCTTTAGGAGCTAAACGTCCCAAATGGACAAGTACGCCCACTAAGGGCAAACATGTGTGGTCCTGCTCTAGACTGGCTAAATAGAACAAAAGCCACACCCTGGATGCAGTTAAACGCCATGCCACCAGCATAATGTTAAGAGCTATCTGAACATCTAAAACAACATTTAACAGCTCCAATATTCTTAAACAAGGCACAAAGAAGAAGTTCAATACTACATACAGCAGGAATAAGAATTAAAAAAAAAAAAAAAAGATAAAAGGCAACGAAACTGCTTTGCATTGGATACAGCCCCCTCTACTTCTCTAGTAGTTAAATTAAAACTTTAACTAATGGTAATATCAAAAAGTGATGGCAGTATAGTAAATTATATTATGAGTACAACAACATGGTATGTGCTTTCATCATCTTCACAAGCAATAAGAATCATCTTGTAGAGTTAAGGCAATTCTTCTTCAAATAACCAAACACATGTCAAGTCCATCCTTGTGGTAATACAATATGTTAACTTTGTTAGTATTCAGTAACAGAATGAAAAGTTGGGTAAAACACCTTTCACTACAACAGCTTTAATGCCAGTTTAAATCAAAAGATGCTTTGCTTTTATCAAACCAAAATTAAATGGTCCAAATACAGATTTTGGTTTAATATGAGTACACATTAAAGCCATGATTTCTGAATACTTGCATTAAACTGGGTCTGGATAGGACATTAAGACATTGCCAAGGTTGGGGCAGGGTGGTTCTAAGTCCATTGGTCACACTGAGCTGCTATCATTTTAAGGCTTCTTTGGGTGTAAGTAAGGTCTATAAAAAATTTCCCCCTGACAATTTCTTGTCAACTCCATTCTAAGACAGAACTTGCAAAGTAGTGAAACCAAAAAAGTAATATAAAGGAGGTGGGCTGATGACTGACCGATGGTCATTAAATAATGAGAAAGGAAGCTACTCAATCAGTGCTTCTTTGGACAAAGATGAAATGACAACAACTTCCCCTCCTCTGATTACATCTAATGCATGATGTTACTACTTTCAAATCAAACTTTCCCCCTCTGATTACATCTACTGAATGATGTAAGTACTTTCAAATCAAAGTTTCAGCATATCCATCCCTCACACAACATCAAGAAACTTCTTTCATAATACCACTTAGGTGACAGAATTGTTTTCTTGTTATAACTGGTTTCCATGGAGACAGATTGGTAACACCCATTATTCTTCTTAGCCATACAGTAACAGTGTTAATCTTTTCCCTTTCTGTCAGGAAAGATCATCTTGACCCCCCATTAACTGAGGGCAAAAACTGCCACAAACATCAAATGAACATATAAGTTGATCAATTTAGGTGACAATTTATCATTATTCATACAGACTCAAAATAATCAGGGGCTTCCTCTTGAATTATTGGCAAGCGAGGATATGATTGGACCTTGCGGTACTGGTGAGGTACTCTAGTAACTACCTGGATAGAAGACTCGCTGTCAGATGACCTCCTGCCAATGCGATAAAGTCGGCCACGTGGTGGACTTTGTATACTGGAAAATGAAGGCTGTAAAGTAAAGAAAATTGTGCCCATGATTTTAAGGAACAGTAGGAAGACAAATATATTTACCCATTTGTATTTAAATGGTTACAAAGAGCTGCTTTTTGAAATTCACCAAGTTTTTCCAAACCTGTAAAATTTCCTTTGCATACCAATTACAAATGGTCAAACTTAGTCAATGCCCATGTCCCAGATACTAATTAACATTTTGTAAGTGAACATGGGTGATTTAATTCCGATTTAAAAAATCTATGACCACAGAGGTTTCCAAATTATGGCTTTCAAATTCACAAAGCTTTTACAAGTAAGGATACAAAACAATTAAACACTTCTACTATTCGCGTAACTGTGGTATTTTCAACTTGACTTGTAATGCTAATAATAAAAGCATTTTCATGTGGCAGTACCCTTGTGAAATCATCGATATCAACACAATCAGCCCCAATAAAGGAGGAATAGATGAGTTTTGAAATTCATGCACCTTTTTGAAAAAAGTAGCATTTTTAAATCTCCAAACAAATCTCATTTTGAAAAGATAGGACTGCAGTGCTTCCTCTAAAAAGTTATCTATTGGGTATAAATACAGGAAAATTTGGCTCACTTAAAGGTACTATGGCATGGAACCCTGCCCTTGTATTTTCAAGAGGTACAGTTTTATATATATTGCTCCTGTTTAATTTCACATAATTTATGCTAAAGGATGAAGCCAACAAAAAGGTTTTTATTGTAAAGGGCAAACAGTTATGAAAATTCAGTTGCCTTGCTTAAACTTTGATTGACTTGGCAAATGTTTGCCTTTTTCTGTTTTTTTTTTTTTTTTTGAGGGAGGGGGGAAGTGTTTTCATTCACAGGGCAACACCTAAAGTCAAAAGAAACAAATGAGGTCCTCTTTTTCTAAATTTTCTCGCAAAATTCACCACATCAAACCAACAAGTTATGGTGTTAAAGCTAGTCATTTTGATCTCAGAAGACTAAGTAAATGACAATTAAAAGAGCATTCATTGCAATAATCCTGACCGGGTCATCCAAAATACTTCCCACGACGAGTCATACCAAAGACTTAAAACAAGAGCCCAATGGGCACTGTGGTTCCTTGCTGGATATTATAAGAACTCTACAGCCAGTCTGTGAAATAGAGCTAAGCAAAAGTTTGTACTCAATGTTGGTAACATATTCACTAGGGGTATTTTAGTACTAATATTACAAGAAATCAAAGATTAAATTTCTGTGGCCTTACTGACATTCAACTTTTGTAATGCTTGGTGATCCTTCAAAAACACTACCTCATTTCCATATGTATATGCTTGTAATCAAACTTGATATTATCACCAATAAACAGTACACAATGTGGTCTGAGAGAGAAAAACACCCATTGTAGTTTTCTCACAAGTTATTTTTACCTGCTCTCAAATAAAACTTGCTATTACTTTAAAACAATCCTACCATTTGTCCTATGTGCTATCTCTACACAGAAAACAGGGTTTATTCAGCAGTTAAGCAGAAAGCAAGGGATTAATGAAGTGTGATAATAGAATGAGGATTAGGTTACAGAGCACAGCAGTATTAAAGAGATGTATACTGTATAATCCATGCATTGCTTCCACTGGCAGAGAGACCAGTTTAAGGCAGAGTGACCTGTGCTCAGTCAAATCTACAGAGTTCAGTTATTGCCCTCTTAAAACTTTGAATGATCCAAAATATGTGTACAACCCAAAGGAATCATTTCTGAACGAACATAAAGGACAAATTTCTAAGGTGTTTGGGTGTGTAAGCATGCAAAACCAGGTGAGATAAAAAATTTATTGAAACTATCTTTATCTAGCTTACAAGATTTTCTAAATAACATTTCAGCAGTTGACCTCCAGTTCCAGTGACCTTGATGACCTTTGACCTTAACCAAACACAGATTGATTTGAAATCTGTCCTTTCTACCTTAAAATACTGTGTTAAAACGTTTTTCAGTGTTTGACCCCTGGTGACCTCAGAGGACCCCTTGACCTTCACCGAACATATCCAATTTCATCCTTACACCATAACACATCCACACACCAAGTATGACATCTATCCAAGTTTTCTAACTAGAAATATCGTGTTGAGAAGGTTTTTAGTTTTTGACCTCTGGTGACCCCAAATGACCTTTGACCTCCACCAAAAACGATAGGGCACACCTTCTCCCTATGACGAATCTATGTACCAAATCCAAGTTCCATTCAACCTTCCCTTGTTGAGTTAGAGCGTACCGAAGCAAGTGTCACACACACACACACACACACCAACCTGACTACATAGGTTCCTTTGCTACCGCAAGGAACCAAAAAGGAACCTACTGCCCATGTGCGGCTGTTGTGCGTGATGCTCCACATAAGCAATGGAGTAGGGAAAACAAGTCAGTAAGCCACAACTGGAAAAAAGGCCATGGCCAGCTCGACTTGAACCAATAGGTTGGAAACTGGGCTGTGAAACTCCATCTAACTAACTAACTAGCTAACCAAAATACTTGACAAAATCATCCAAAATAAGAAACAAGGGTGACAAAAAAATGCATTGAAAATGACCTTTTAAATTAAATTTCATGTGATGTTTGTAAGGCTATATGCAAACCATAAACATGTGAAAATTCTGTCATCATTATGGTCAAGCAGCACCAGTCTTGACTGGATACAAAACTGGTTTAATTAACCACTAGTCCCACACTAGTTCTGTTTAAATTATCCCATATACATACATGGTTTAAGACCTGTTGGCTGTTGAGTTTATCCTCCCCATGGTGTTTCTTCAACACCTGAATTATGGGGAAGGGGAGCGCAATCCTGAAGGGTCAAATAAGGACTTGGAGATTTTACAGTCTGCTCATCACAAAGCAACGTAAGGGAAGGACTTTGACCTTATGTGAACTGTGTTTGAAACTTAACTTGAAACTGCATTTGAACATTAGCATTCTATCTAGTTGACATTATGTACCTCGTTTGTGCTAATGAATCATTAAAGACTTTACAGTGATTTGGGGTTAGAACCCCCCCCCCATGACCCAACCTTGCAATGCAAAAAAATAGGGTTTTTTTTTTTCTCTCTATCCTTAGACTTTTCCCTATGTCGTGCCCCAAAACCCCCCATGACCCAATCTTGGGTACGCTACTGGACTTTACATCAGTCAAGTCTAACCAACACATTCACATTTGATTAAAATAGTATTATTCATAACCAGGGATCACACCGTTCACCGATAGATTACCAAAACTTTATCCTTGAATTGGATGAGGTGAAGAGATCATTTCCAGAGGGAGAAGATCCCTTAGTGGAAAGATTTATCATTTCTTAAAGCAGTTGCAAGTTTTGGTTTTAGGAGATACATTTTTAAGTCAGTCAGGTGAGATTTAAACACTCATGACTTTGAATTCAAAAATTAAATAATGTTATCAAAAATCAAACAACTTTTGAGGAACCTCTAAAAGTCCCCCACGATAAACTTTTCTTGGGGAGGGGGACAAGAAGAAAGCACTCAGAGCAGCCTGAAAGATTAAAAAAAGAAATATGCAACCTAATTAAAGTCTAGTGAGTTGAGACCAGGAAAGAAATATTTACACGAAAGACTGATCTTCTCGGTAGGATTGGTCTCTCTTCATCAGTTTCCCGATCGATGGGATGAAACACAAGTAGTAACGTCAGAAGTGGGATAAAAATTGTAAAAATCTGCAAAAAAGGAATGAAAACCTCATTGAATTACAAAGCATATAAAGGATAGGAGAGGTGCAGTGGGTGGAAACGTTTATCTCAGAAATGGAGTGGGGACACTTTATTTGTCAAGATGATAGCAGCTTAATATTCAAACAAGTTGCACACGCCCACAGATGTTATGTAATACCCCTTTTTCCTCGCCTCAAAGCATCTTACATATGTCTGAAATATTATGAGGTATTATTTGAATGTTTTGCAACTGTTTGCACTTTGACTTCTTTTTCCGACTGATGGCACCACCAATTGGTGGCACATGTTATTCTAGTCGACAGGTACACAAAAAGTTAAGATATCTATCCTGTCATAACTGCACGTTGCTGCTCAAGATGGATATCTCTCCCGTAACATATGATGCAATTTCATGTGACGTCAAGCGATTGAGTTTGCCTGACATTAAATGGCAAAACACACACAGTAAGCATATTTTCAGCAGAAGCCCACGGTATTCCCATCAAAACTATTGTGACTTATAGACGAATCTGGACAGCAAGTGATGGTCTGATTTCAGTCGGCCATAGCTGGGGTCCATCACCCTTTGATCTTTCGATTTCCTTGCTTAATACCTCTATCATGGATGGCTGTTCACTAAATTGTATTATTGATTCCTTCAGTTTCACTGAATATGAGGGTTTGAAACTCATGTAGAAGAGTTATACAGTAAAGGCAATTCAAGCCTGATGGACCCTACTAATGGCTGTGCACAGTCACTAAAAACAAGCACTAATGGGATTCTTCTAAACTGTGTGTGTTGCAATTTCTCTTACTGCTCGTGTTGATAATGTAGACCAGTGGTTCTCAAAGTGGTCCCTACCGCCCCCTGAGGAGTTTGCAAGCAATAGGGGGCATTGGCATTGACTAGGGGGTCCCTGGAGATTCTCATACATTCGTTCAATAAAGGAACCTAGGAGGTTGCAGAGTGGTTGGCAGTGTCTGTACAATGAGAGCATTTTGAAATACATGCTTTTCAGCTATTATGAAGGTTTTGTTTCAAAGATTTGACTGCAAGAAAAAAAAATCAAGTTCAGAGACTCCATCCTTTTGTGTTTCCCTGTTTACATGAGCTGGTCTTTAGAGTTTAGACTAAATATGATGGCATGTTGGGTGGGAGGGATGGGGGGCATTGGATCAGTCATGGATGCCTTATGGGGGGGGTATTTTGAAAAAGTTCGAGAACCACTGATGGATGTAGATGCTTACTCGTCAATGACGTCGAATTGCCTTATACACTGGACTATGTCTCTTAATGCACAGCCATTCCACCATAGGCCCTCAAAAAATTATGCACCATTTGTTGTGGTGTATTTTCTTTCAGATTTCACTGTTACAATGGCTGTGCCTTCAATTGAACTTCTATTGAAGATGCCAAGAGACATTGTATTGCTGTGCTATTGGATTATTGGGATATAAGTTCAAAAAAAAAAGAAGACTTTTTTGGAAAATTAATTCACATAGAATCAAAGATATAATATTTTACTGGTCAAACACATTAAGCAATGGAGATTTGTAAAACATTCTGAGAGTTTATGTCAATTTTGACTGAGCACCTATTTTATTAGGATGATCCTGTCTCAGTCTTTTACTTGGTGAACATAAAATGAGGTACAACTGTAGATCTATAGCAGAATTCTCACATACTGAACTTCAAGACTGGACTTTCTGAAGACAACAATGGAATTGTACAAAGAATTTCGTTTCAATGGCCTTTTCTTCCAGGCTTACCTAGCATAAATGCATACAAAACATGACCACAGGTGCTAAAAAGGTACAAGTTCAATTTGAAGACCACATGGCAATTTTTCCAGACCAAATGCTGATAATTCAATGGTTTTTCAAGACCTTGACAAAATTTCTCCAAACTGTTTCACATTTACCCTATAGACCTTGTGCATATCATGTCACAGAGCAGAAAGTACGCCCTCCTTTGGGGGCAAAACAAATCAACACAGACAAATGCAGACAGCTGATTTGTCAACCAGTGAAATACGTGCATAGTCTGCTTCACGTGCACGGAAAATTCTTATGCAGTTGGCCACATGTTCTTTTGTTCTGCTCAAAGGATGTTGTCAGTCTGTTGCAATGCACAAAGTCTATACTGTGGGAACCCTGTCTTATGTTCTTCTTGACATTCACACATCACGAAAAAAAAATATGAAACCGCTTACCATGAGAAATGTGTACACAATGCTGTAGACAACTTCACTGGAATTCTGTGAAACAAAAATACAACATCATATAAAATCTGTTAGGTGTCTCAGAACCATTTCAGTCTTTATTTGCAGAACCCTAGAAATACAGAGGGCAGCAAATAAAAACATACATGTCACACATTTGCTACATTACTTCACTCTTTGATTTTACTGACATTCCCTATATCTTGAAATTACAGGGTGAAACTATTTTGAGACTTAGAATTAAAGCACTGCAATTCAGTATTTACATTTTGGAGATAAGTCCACTGTAAAGCCAGTGTGATTTTTTTTGGAGGGGGGAGGAATTGTATGCTCTTTTAACTTGTTTACTTCAAATTTTCCTGCAATTTTACTTCTGTTTTCATATTAATTTTCAGTAGATTTGTTTTTGTTTTGAAGAACTGTTGAAAACTTTTAAAATTGTTGTTAATTTCGCTTGAAATATCACACAAACTGAAAGTGAACATTGTAAACATTACGGTTTTCCAAACAGAAGATATTGAGAGGTCAGATTTTTCAATGACCATGCAAATAGATGGCAGCAGACATTGCTGTTTCTACAAGCATCAAGCTCCAATGGTTCATCATTCTGTTTCTCTTTTGATATTGACTATTGACAAATCAAAACAGTCAAGTGATGGTCTGGGCATAACAGGGGTCAATCAGCTTTTAATCTTTCAAATTCTTTGCTACACTGTATCATGAATTCTTGTACAGTAAGATATTCCATGATTACCTGAATAATTTTCACAAAATATGAGGGTTTAGAATTGTATGTAGACAATAAAACTGGGATGATTTTAGACTGAAGGGCCCCACAAATGGCAGCCTTCACTAACTGCTTGAGATGATTTTAGACTGAAGGACCTCACTAAAGGCAGCCTTCACTAGCTGCTTGAGATGATTTTAGACTGAAGGACCCCAATAATGGCAGTCTTCACTAGCTGCTTGAGATGATATTAGACTGAAGGACCCCACTGATGGCAGCCTTCACTAGATGCTCGAGATAATTTTAGACTGAAGGACCCCACTAATGGCAGCCTTCACTAGCTGCTTGAGATGATTTTCGACTGAAGGACCCCACTAATGGCAGCCTTCACTAGATGCTTGAGATGATTTTTGACTGAAGGACCCCACCAATGGCAGCCTTCACTGAAGCTTGAGATGATTTTAGACTGAAGGACCACACTAATGAAAGCCTTGACTGGCTGCTTGGATTCATTCATCAAAAGGTGGTTTCATGATTTTATGAACAATTTGAAAATAATTGTTTCTGTGCTGGTCTTTCTAGTTACATTAAAGAGGCTCATTGAGTTGACATCAATAACTCCATTGAGGTGTAAAAGGGTCACTAGCACATGGCAATGCTTATAATTAGCATAATGAGTCAAGTTTCATATCCAATAATTACAGGAAAATTAAAAATTTTGAATTTTGTAGTATCCTGACCTGCAACAGTTTTGTGCATAATTTGAAAAAGTGTCTGGTCATGAATATTTAAAAATGGAATTGAACCATTCAGTAATCACTCATAAAACATTTATTTGTTCGTTGGATATTGCCATTGTATGAGTTTGACCATTTGTCAATGGTATGAGAAGAAAACTTACGAGGTTTGGAAAAATTTGTTGAATTTCATTCACCAATTACTCAATGAGCAGCTTTATAAACTGTGCATTTTGCAATAAGTAAATACTGTTGGTATTTCTATAGTTTTTCTCCAAACATCCACTTGTGACAAGATTGTAGATTCTAAAATCTACTTATCAAGAAGCTTTCAACATGTACCACCCGGTAGCTTAAAAAGGTTGACTAAATAAAATAATGCAGAACAGGCCTGATATTGTACATACTTCAAAGATACACAGAACAGAATATTTTGCTACATCACTTTTGACCATAATCACAGAGCAAAGAAATTAAACTTGGCAAAAAGGAAATATACAATGAAATCTGGGCTTGCTCTACTTTCAAATGCTATTAAATTTCTTCAACCATATTTAACACCTGTACTCTGAATCAAACAGAATAATAAAACCCACTGGGGAGTATTGAAATGCAAACACAGAAAATGAAATTTCATGATTATGGATAGAGCAGGAGGGAAGGGACACAGGATGTTATCCCCTTAGCAGGAATTCCTGGTTCTCACTTTAGATTCTGGTTTCATTTTCGACTGCTACTGTATGCTTGAATGAAAGGTGTATTTGGGCTTAGTGACATCAGCAAAATGTAAGTTTACTCTGGATGGAGAATCAAGGGAATTCTACAGAGTTATCTAAACTATAAGGCAATTTTTAAATTGGGTCATTGGGTCAGAAGGGTTCCTGTTAAAGGAGGAATTTTTCCCCTAATGAAATGAAGGAATCAAATAAAAAACATTAACTCGTGTGAGTTTTCTCTCTCTGTAGCGATTGCAATTGTGGGTTGTAATTACAAGCATGGGATGCTATTGCAGTAGTCAAGCTCCCTTCCTTCTTTTTGCAATTCTGGTAGAAAAAAATGGCCAGGGATGCACTGAGAGTCACCAGATATATTGATCTCAGATTGATATTGATCTCAGATTGATACTGATCTCAGATTGATATTGATCTCAGATTGATATTGATCTCAGATTGATATTGATCTCAGATTGATATTGATCTCAGATTGATATTGATCTCAGATTGATATTGATCTCAGATTGATATTGAGCAGAGAAGACGCCTCTCATGTCATTCACGTTTGTCATTAAGTACAGATCCAATACTTACATATTTATCACTGCAAGTTACTGTATCACGCATTTCTGTGGAGCAAGGAAAAATGATGACATTATTGAACAATACAAATAAACCATATTAAATTTTAGCAGTGATGAAGTAAGGTTAAAAAATACTGTCAAAATGTCACATTGACAAGTTGTATCAAAAACAATTTTAATAACATAATGTTGCTATATCAGCATGTACATTCTACACCATGTGATATTTATCTTGGGTGGTTGATGGAAATAATTACTGTGGCTAGTTCCTACAACTCACTAGTGCAAGTTTTGTAAATCAAATGCATATACAAGTGGTTGATGACAGTCATTGTGATCTTTGGCCTGCTTCCCGTTTTGTCAATAAGGAAGATAGCAGATATAGCAAAGGTTGAGTGGGTTGGAAACACAGACTCATACACATGAACAGAGCATGTAACTTGTATGTCCTATCCGTAGATTTTCGTCACCGACTGGGACAAAAAAGGCACACCAAGATGGCCGCCATGAAGCTACAAATCGTCTCATTTGATGATGGCTCTGTTATATTTTAAACAAAAGTTAAAGTTGAATGGGAAAAAATATCACATTCCTGTAATACGTGAAGTGATTTTGACTTTACCTTGCCATATTTCAAATATATTTCAACTTTCTTGCAAAATCTGGGAATTGACTTGAGCAAGTCCAAACTTTGACACAAAATAATAGCAGACAGTCATCTTGGTGCGCTTTTTCTCACATGTACAGCAGCGACAGTTTACTGTGCAGTATGCTCTGTCCATGTATAGGAAGTCCGTGGTTGGAAATTTTAACTTCATCAAGTGGCAAATAAAGCTGGGTTCATAGGAAAATTTTTAAACCCTTTTTTTTCACATACTAATGGCAAACAATCAAACTTAGACGATCCCCCATATCCTACATGCAAATATTTCATCATGAGCGAGTACCAAATGATTCAATTCAGTTTTTGAAAATTCATGACCAGACACTTTTTCAAATTATGCACAAAAGCATTACAGAAAAGGACAGAACAAATTCAATGTACTGCTGAACTTTTGGATACAAAGAAACTTGACTTATTATGCTTATAATAAGTACATGTTACCACCCTTTAACATCATGGCTAAGTTAAGGATAAGAACTCAATATGTTCAAATAAAAGAATAGTCTAGAGCCAAATTTATTTTTGATATGTTAACGGGAACATATTCTAACCATTCTGGTGAAATTTTTGCTTATTTTCCATGTTCCATCCTTGAGATATTAGTAACTGAATGTGGCAAATTTTCTGCACAGGGTGAACTTGAAGCAAGCAGACGTGATGTCATGGAGTCACATTTTTGGCCAATGTTTTGTTTTTATTTGTAATTTACAACCAATTGTGTGCAACAAAACTCTTATATATTGATACCATAGGTGCACCCTGAGTAATGAAGTTCTAAAAAGTTTACATGTCTTGGGGCCAAGCTAACATCCCTAATCAATTCAAGGGCAAGCTAAAAGGATGATTAATAAAGAAAAACAAAACATTAGTCAACAATGTGAATCCATGACATCACACCTGTTTGCTTTAAGTCCACTCTACATAGGAAATTTGTAAACTTCAACTATTAATATCTCAAGAACGGAACATGGGAAAGGAGTGGAACTTTCACCAGAATGCTTAGAATATCTTCCTCTTTAACATATCAAACTTAAATCTGACACTTGACTATTCTTTTAAAGAGAAATACAGACACTACTGTACTTTCATTTTTTTTAATGTAAACTAAGATTTAAAGAGCCAGAGCAGTTGTCCCAAACTTACTTAGAACCAACAGCTCAACCTCACAATTTTCTCTTTATCTTTCCTATTACCGTATCTTTTACACTATTTTTTAAACTTCAATATTGCATATTCAAAGTTAACCAAGCAGTAACTTCCAGACTATAAAGTTCACATTTGAGGAGAAAAGAGGTGGTCACATGACTCCCAAGAGCCAATCATGAAACAGAACGATCTACAGTACTAATTCAAGTTGGGTGATTGCTTTTCCCTTTAACAGCTACTAGACTATGTATAGCATGTAGATACCTTGTAGGGCCTGTGAATAGCAATGAATAAATTCAGACTTCTTGGCCTAACCCGAAGGTTGTCCTCCCTGGCCTTGAATGGGATCTTATGTTTAGCTGACAGGACAGGGACTTTGAACTCTGGGCTATCTCTCTCAGAAAACTGAAATCGTATTTCTGATACAACAGCATGAAGGGAAATGTGCATTCTGTCTCATTCGCAAAAAATTTCAAGCCCTTATAGAAAACAACAAAGAAAGCTATTCTGCATGGAAATCCCTCGATCTTTGCTTACTGAAAGTCTTTGGCACTCAAGTTCCAACAGAACAATTATTTAAAATTTATACAATCCTCAAACCCAAACAACCTCTTTCAGAAGGGAAATTCCTTCTGAGTTTATTACCACAAAGTGATTTTAAACTGAAAGGATATTAGAAAAGAGGAAAAAAACAAGCCCTGTGCAGCCACTTGTCTAGTCTAAGACAGGCCATCTTTTACTTTAAGGATGTTGTACAACTGAGTTTCATGCAAATATTCAGCTTGTTAGAAAACTCTTCTTTTTTTAATTTTACTCTTCTTTTCTTTTATTAGACAATTTATAAAAATCTTCATGCCCCATGAAGTCCTTTAGAAGGGAAAATTCCGTCTTGAATTTGTTTCTAGTGTCAACAGTGCTCCTTTATTATGTTGCCATGGATACAGGAATCTCGTCTTGCCTATCCTTCTCGACCCCTTAAAATCCCTTAGGACAGCTAGCCTTCTTTCATACTGAACCACATCTTCTGTGTATAATAAATCTGTCTTGCAAAACATTTTAATCTTCTAATCTCAACAGAAAAAAAAACACTTTTTTTTTTTTTAACAGCCTATCACTGCAATGATGAAAAATAATTATCTTATCTGGACTTACTGGCAAACATAAAAATATCGTAGACAAGTGATGCTACTGAGGCTGCTTCAAAGGCTGCAATAATACTGCGAATAAAACAAAACAAAAATGTTCGGTCATTTACAACTCAAGGGACAGAAGCAAAGTGGGGGGGAGATATGAAAACACCTGCAAGGCAGGCCACTTGTCCTGTCTCAGACAGGCCATCTTTCACTTTGACAATGTAATTGCACAACTTATCTCATGTGGGTTTCAGATACATTACGTAAAATAGCCCTTGCCCAAATTGCCTGCCAACCAACCGGTCACTCTACACCCTGACCTCTGGAAGGAAAGATATTTTTTAGCTGATGATTATACCTACCATTTGATAGCCACATTCAAACTTATCAGGTTTTATTAATCTTTCAATGATCATTTAATATTCTGAGCCCTGAAGTGGTTGTTAAGTGGAGGTCTTAATCTTCACGTGAAATCCTGACTTTCTGCCCATAAGTCAGGTTTTTGACTGGCTTTTCTGTTAGGCTAACTGCATAAGGGTTCTCTATGTAACGTAAAACAATCATACTTGTCACATACTGTAAGAAGGTGTCCATGCTGCCTCCACAGCACTATAGTTGCAACTTAACTTCAACAATTTAACATTTTCTGGCTTTTGTTGAATCTTACTTTGACCTTTGACATTGTTTTGTCACCTTTACACTCAGTCACAAAAGTTTCAGGTGAACTGTCCTAAAAGATACCGGCAAGTGAAATAATGTGCATTAAACGAGGTAAAACATATCCTGCATTGTAATGCATTTTGCTACTCAAAAAGGACAAATTTTTATATTAATGTAACATGTTTAACCCATTTTGTACATAAAATATGAGGGACTTTGATGATTTGGGGGAAAAGGAACCCCAAAACAGCAAAATTGCTATTAAAATTGTGAAAAAGAAATTATTCCCTAAAATGCAGCACATAAAAGCACACTAGATACAGGTGATGAGGTCTTTTCTCAACACAGATAAAACACAAACCTTTTACAATGGAGCAGCAAAATGCACCTCCCCACTCAACCTGTGAAAATACCCCTCCTTTAGCCTAATTGCAACAAACTGCAGTCACTGCTGCTAATCACTACAGAAAGTAAACGTTTGGTGTCTACACAACTCTACCCTTCTACTGCCCACTGCCTCCTTCACCCTGCCTGCGTGCAACTAATGCCACTGTTGTTTTAACTAGATGGAAAGTTACGAGCTTGACACTGAACCAATCCCCTTTCCCCTCTCCCACCCCCATGGCAGTAAACATCATTTAACCTGCCTGTAATCAGCTACCATAACTGTCATTTACAGTTGTGAAGGGTCAGAAGCTTAGCATTAAAGCAGTCCCCTTTCCCCTATCCCACTCCAATGGCAGTAGACATCCTTGTGCCTGCCTGCAGTCATCTTCTATCACTGTTACTTATAACTAGGGACAGTAACAAACTTAGCATTAAAACAGTCCCCTTTTCCCTATCCCACCCCCATGGCAGCAGACATCCTTGAGCCTGCAATTAACTTCTATCACTGTTACTAATAACTAGGGGCAGTTACAATCTTGGCATCAAAATGATCCCCTTTCCTCTATCCCAACCCCATGGCAGTAAACATCCTTTAGCCTGCCTGCAATCAACTTCTACCAGTGTTACTCAAACAACTGTATAGAGAGTTAAACCCTTGCTATCTGGTAATCTACAACTCTAACTTGAAAGCAATTTATCTGACATAAAAAAAATTTCCCTGAAATTTATCTGACATACAAAAAATTTCCCTGAAACAAAACCTACCATGCAGTCTGATGAACAGGGATTTTCCATTAAAGCAAACACTAGGAAGAACAACACTAAAGGATAAAAACTTGTTGAACTCAATATGCAACAAGGGTGAATTTCCTGGTGGATGAAATACACTCTGCACTAGTTTCGTATTGTCTGTATGTCACTGAGACATCTCCTGTAATAACAATGTTGTGTAACATTATACCAGCGAGTTGAGTAGTTGAATATGATGAAGAACTTCAACGATTTGTTGTCGAAGCTCCTGCCTACCTTAAGTTTTTGTCTAATGAGATACAACATTTCAAGTGTATCTCTGGAAGAGTTCAAAGAGTGAGCTCAGAGTACAACTCACACTAAATTTGCTGCATTTGTAAATGGTGGAAATCAAGGTAATTTGTTCGGGTACACACCTTCCAACCGAGGTAACACGGACAATTGAGGAGTACCTTGGTTAGAGAAACGAATTGGGGGCGCCCTTCTGCCATGAATTATTGGTGAGAAAGTGTTTTGGGATCGATTTGAGCAACTTCCTCCCATTTGGTATGTTACAGCCTTATCTGGATAACACTTTTGTGTATGTTTGTGTGAGGTAGAAATCGAGGTAATTTGTCTAGGTACACACCTTCCAACCGAGGTTACATACGATTTGAACCTATCAAGGGGAGGTCATAGGACATCAGTCAGAATATATATTGCTTATGTAGGCAAGCCCTTCACAACCTTCGGTAGCTTCTATGTCTCTTAGCTAATTTGACCGTTTCCTCGTTTGTGTGGTTCTTGTTTTCCACAATTGACAAGTATATGTGTTTTCTAGTGTAGCAGTATGTGCACTGAGTTATATTGTTAGCAGTGTTTAAAGCTTCTTTACTCAAGGGGAATCATTTGTGTGTGGGTATGTGTGGGGGTGGGGAGAAACTGTCCACAAAGTATTTTTTAAATACAGACATGTAAACATACCTACACCCACAAAAAAACAGATCTATGTAGCCATGCAACATACATTATATCATAAAAATCCAGCCCACATTTCATTTCCACATTCCTTCCCCTCTTCAAGTGTAGTGAAATTTCACCATTGAAAAAATTTTGTGCATACTTTCCAATTGCACAATTCTATATTTACAGTCATGGATGACTCAAATTTGGGTTACTACACTGAGTTGGACAACCAAGATTAAGGGTCATTTTGATGCCTCACCTCCAAAGATCCATTATTTGTGTTCTCCTTCTACTCTCCAGTGTGACTACTTGATTCATCTTTTTGGTGATGTAAACACCACTAAGGAGAAAAAGTTGAACCAGAACGCACTCTGCTAGGGACAGTAACACCCAATACGGATCTGAAAATAGAAAAAAAAAAAAAAGTGATAAAAACTGTTAACCTCTGATGGTATCTCTGATTGCAAAAGATAAAGCTTCCTGATCAGGAAGTATTTTACCCCAATAAGTATCACACTTTAATACAGACAGAGACAGGATGTGTCCAAAGCTATGAGAAGATTAAAATGTGTCATCAGCATTCAGCACAGACAAACCTTATGACTCAACTATTTACAAGCACTACAAAGTATTTAATATTAACATGCTTTACAAATATGAGATTATTATTTTGCATCAGTTCTACTGGTTTTGTACTGCAAACTACTGCTTAAGATTTTTTTTATTGATGGTGTGATAGGTAAGGTGTCAATTTTATATTTCTGATCTTCCAAAATACTGCATTTTACAGTTGTACTAAATGTAAGACACATAGTTTTCTTAAACTACCGTGATTCTTTCTTTGAAAATAATTTGAAAATAAAAATGTAATGGAGGAGAGAGGGTAGCTGATTAACTTTTTTCATTCATAAAGAAATGTCCATATCAATATTAATGTGTACTTCTACTTAGGGCTGTGAACTTATAGAGATTCATCGCTAAACCATCGCATGTGGAATGAACGTTTAGTACAAAGCCTCGAGAGATTAATCGCAAAACCTGTTTTTGACATTTTTTTTAAATTATTCTGTGATGACCCCAGTTTTTTGTTAAATGGAACATTCTGGGCATGTTTGAACCTTGTAGGCTTCAAAGTTTCAGAATAATTTGATTTTACCAGGCAAGATAACAACTATTATTTCTGCATTACATTTAGTATCAATCCCTACATACTGAAATAATTTTTTTTGCGATAATGTAATCGCGATTAATCGCTAAACGATCGCCTTTTTTGAGGTTAAACATTTAGTTATTTTGCTAAACGTTCACAGCCCTACTTCTACTGAGCATTTTTGTAGGCATTTGAAAAATCACCCGTGGTCCCATCAACAGTCCCCCATCCCTCATTTCCAATGCTACAGGTGGGAGGGTGTGCTTATTACATCTATGGTCATACTCAATGTCTTCTAGGGCTCCCACGATAATCGTTTTTCATTTATCGATATTGCCAGCATTTCCACAACAATATCGTGATATCGCGCATTTAAAACTGTATCTTAACATTTGCCATCAGCATGCTAATAATCAAACCAACAGTGTGTGTGTATGTACATTACACTGTAAAGCCTAGGCTACTGTACTTAGGTCCTATTGTACAGTAGGTATATTTCTTTGTACGTGTGGAGATAGATTATGAGGGCACATAGTAATGTTGATTGTGCACAACTGTACACAAGTCTACAGTAGTATGTAAGCTGCTGCTGTTGTGATTGTACTGTATGCATTTTGAAACAACTACTGATTTAATATTATGTTTTGTGGTTAGTTATGTGCTGTTTTTCAATTCTTGTGACACAAAAATACGATCATTTTAGTTGCTGACTAAAGACAATAAAATTAGGGATTTCACAGTGGTTTAGTCATTTATTTGATTCTGTTGGGATATCACATCTTGACAAAACATAGGTCCATATCGTCAGGGCAAAATTATATCTGCAATGTTGCGATTATCATGGCGGCCCTAATGTCTTCCCATAATGCTCTTCATTTTACTAGTTTTTCTTCTTTTACTTTTGCGTGGAATGTCACTATAAAAACATTCCCAAAATGTGCAGCTCAATAAAAGATTATTACATTATTAAGCAACCAACTATGACGAAAAGAAAACGAGTTATTTAGGTAAAAGTGATAATGAAATCAGGAATATTTGCTAGTTATGCTGTTTGTTATAACAAGAATGACAAAAAGTGTGAGGTTATCAGGTCACAATGATATTAAAACACAAAACCATAAGGTGTTACACAAGAATTGTAAACACCCTAATACTTGGGGAAATGAATCACCAGGATTCACAAACAAAGTGACACGTTTCATTAATGAATATTCCCCATTCTGTTTCACTTTAACTCTGATACTTTCATGTTTCAATGCAAAATATTAATAAAACCTAGATCAATGACATTTCAGTCATGTGCATTTGACAGACATTTGCGTGGTTTATCTTTAAAAAGGGTCTGATTACTCTAAATTGTATACACATTCAGGATACATTTCAATGGATAAACCTTGTCATTGCAAAAGAATTTGACTGAATGAATTCAGTCTTTGCACATAATTATTTACAACCTCAGTACTTTCACCACAATGAAAAAAGGAACAGAGACTTAACAGGTGATTTAAGAGTTAGACACTGTTTCATGGAACTTAGGTTATTGATCAATAGGAGTTTGACTTCAGTAGGAAGATTACATTTTAGATTAAATTTAGCATCAATTGTAACTCTTTCCAAAGCAGGACACTGTTTTCTTTTTAAGGCTTTATTAAAGTGCACTTCAAAACAGGAAGAAGATTTGAAAATCTCTCAAAACTACTAAATGCAGAGATTCAGTTTTTCAAAATTTATTAAGATGATGGGAATTGGGAAAATTTTGTTAAACTAGATTTTAATGCACCCCTGACTAAGTTTCAACCAATAGCAAGGTTATTACTAAGAACTGCATCATGGGGTAAAAGATGATTGCATGCTCTTTGGGTAACAAAATTCCAAGGCTAATTCATGTTTTTTTACTTTATTCTCTTCTGGCAAACATTTCTGTGGAAACTAACCCCACCATGGCCAAAGGAAAATGATGCAAAGGGGTTGAGCCCCATCACTGGTAATAAACATGTTTCAATAAATGCATGCATTCCATTAATTTGATTCTTCAACAACTTGGCAAAAATTTATTTACACGTAAGTACATTTATGGAATTACTTGAAGGTTTTTCTGAAACTACAAACTGAGGATCTTCTGTTTACATAATGACAGTTTCTACTACTAAGTAATAGTAATGAATTTTTGTTAGTTAGTGAGCGAGTTAGATAGAGTTTAAGGGCCCAGTTTCAAACCTATTGGTTCAAGTCAAGCCGGCCACAGCCTTTTTTCCAGTTGTGGCTCACTGGCTTGTTTTCCCTACTCCATTGCTTATGCGGAGCATCATGCACAACGGCAGTAGGTTCCTTTTTTAGAAACTTTGGTATGACTTGACCTGGGAAGCGAACCTGGGCCTTCCGCCTGAGAGGCGGATGCTCTTACTGTTAGACCACACACGCAGTCTGTAATAGTAATGAAACACAATAGCAAGATTCTTTAATATTAACAACTGCAAGTTGGGATAGGAGTCGTTGAATAAACTCTTGTGAGCTGAACTGGAACATAACTCAACTGAAGAAAACAGTTTCCCTTGCAGCACCATATTCAAATTACTACACCATAAATAACAAGTCCCCTCCCTCTAAAACAACAAGACCCACCCTCTCCCTAAATTAAAAAAAAATCCTCTCCTCTGATACAATTGTAGATTCTATGCTTACATTTGCTGGGGAAATACTTCCTAGGGTATTAATTCTTGAAACTGTTCATTGTGAAAAACTCTTGAGATTTAAGTGGCAAAGAATTCTACCTTTTAGCTACATCTCTGTGGTTCTACTTTATTTTAAAAGCAGGCATTCAATTTTAGATTGGATTCCTATTTTTACAGAAATTCTGGTATGATTAAAGAAGAATTATTATTTTTTTTTTGTTGTAAAATCAGTATAGGCCTAAATGCCAATGGGCTAGGCAGGATTTTGGTTCAGGAGGGGATGGCCAACTACAGGACTAGACTGCCCTCCCTGAGTATGTTAAATACCATCAAATGCAATCTGGTGCAACATCATTTGAAGTCATTTTATTCAGACTGAATTGGGGACCACAGATTGTTGGTCCCACCCTTCTGATTATGTCAATGCTGAATACATGATTTTACTTTCCTAGCAATCACAACTTCAGCATCATTAGGACTGTGAGAATTGTGAGAATTAATTCACATCTTTGTGATATGTCCAGCTCAGACTTTGTCATTATGAGAGGTATAAATAGGGACTAGTTGGGCTGGGAGAGGGCAAATAAAAATTACAAATTCCTTTCATAACAGAGCACCCACAGTTCCCTGATGCAGCAAGAATTTGAAGAGCAAAGTAAATCACTACAGCAGAGCTGCAGATTTTACAAGACAATTTTTAATTAATGTGCTAACACAGTGAAGACAAAATGCAGAAGGAAGTGTTATGTAGGGTGGAACCCTCAAATGTTAGGGACTCCCACAGCGTCATTTTTTTTTTTTTTGCCAGACAGTTATCAAAGGAAATAATGGAGTACATGGGTAAATAGGGGGTAAGGAGGGGTAAAATAGACTTAGGAAAAACATATCAGTGATAAAATATAAAATGCTTACCAAAACATGAAAAAAGAGTTGTTTGATTCTGTTTTGAGGCAGACACAATAGCAGCAATGACTACTGCACTGAAATAGAAGAAGAAGAGTCCCAGTGCTGTCAGCAAAATTCTGAAATGAAAAGAATATTGAATAATAGATGGAAAACGTAAAATTTTTGGGTCAGGCTAGTTTTAAAGCATATACTGGAATCTTCAATCTTTCATTCACATAACTGCTGATGCTACAGTAAAATAAGGGTAAACTTGGCAAAATAAATGAGGTTTTACAGCTCAGTTTCTAACCAATTGTTTAAGGTTGGTCCAACCATGGCCATTTTTCCAGTTGTGGTTCACTGGTTTGTTTTCCCTACTCTATTGCTTATGCTGAACACCAAGCACAACAGCATTTGGTTCCATTTTTAAAGTCTTTGGTATGAAGTCTTTAGTATGACCCTGCTAGGAGTCAAACTCCGGACCTACTGGCAGCAAGTCCAGCAGATGCTCTGACCATTTGACCATTGTCATCTTATTTGTACAATTTTGTGAGGTCCTCTACATACTGGAACTACAGGCAGGTGCACAAGAACTGTGATGATATGCAATGAATTTTGACTTTGTCCATTTTTGGACCAATCGCATGGATGGTTGATTTGTAGATTTTGTGAAAAGCTTAGCAGAAGAAAATGAGAAGGGCAAATTCCCTCTGTTTCAATTAGGGAGGAAGGGGATGTGGGTGGGGAACATTTGAAGGAATCCTGCACTTATCATGCAAACACTGATTAAAAGATTAATCCAAGACATAGCTTTCAATCAAGGCAACACTCTGATTTTAGATTGAGTATATCCCTGTAGAACTGTCACATTTCCCTTTGTCATATTTTTAATATTGGGAGAGGGAAAGAAGCAGGTCACATAACTGTCCAACCAAATTTACCCACTATCCTAGGGTTACCATATACAGGGATTTGCAGCCTAGGGGATGGGGTATATGCGAGGTGGATCCTTCTTCCCTTGGACTTTTTTATAAGTTCTTTGGCTTTTAAAGGGTGACGGGATACAAAATGGGGCATAATTAAAGCAAAATCATCTGGTTCCTTCACTTATACAACCCATGGCACAATGTTTACAGCAAATAAATAAATTTTAGGCATAATATATATGACTGCAATATTTAGGAACCATCTAGCTACATTGCAACTGTAGAGAAGCTGCAGCTCCCTCAGCAAAGCTGAACAAACTGCAAGCAGGCTAACTGTAATAATGCTTTGTAGTGCATGCATGCATACAGTACTACAGTAGCTACCAGCAACAAATCATGTCCACTGACTCTTATACCTGAGCTTAGGGCAACTGCAGTGTTGCGATTTCAAAAGGAGTCCAAAAACAGTTAATAAATCTTACATCTTGCTCTGCTCCCATCGTAAAAGTCTAGTAGCTCTTGACAAGTAGAAATGACAGATAATAAGGAGTTGTACAAGTCTCAAATATTGCACTATAGCTTCAACCTGGATCATGTGCATGTATACCCAGTGTACCGTCCTGAAAAGAAGAAAAAGTTGATACTATTTAAATTCTCATTTAAATTACAAAAGACAGTGATAACAGAGATTTCTTGCAAAGCATGTTTGCACTTAGGAGTGTGCTCAACATGGTTGAGAGGTGAGTAAGAAAAAAAAAAAGAAAAAAGAAGAAAAGAAACAAAAAAAAAACAAGATGAAAAGACTATAGAATGCTTGACGAGTTAGCAGTAGATTGCCTACAACACAATAAAAGTTGAAATTTTTTAGTCTTCTTAACACCATGAATTTACAAATGCTTGACCAAATTTACAAGGAGGAGTGACCAAGTTTAAACAGTACCTCTATCCTTAAGTGAGTTTGATATGTGCTAGAGAAAGGGAAAAAGTGTTCCTGCAATTCCACAACATTTCTCCACAAATTAAATTGAGTACAAGTAGTACATATTTAATTTCTCTATTTCAAGTTAAGTTTTCATTGACAATATATACTTGGTATTATTAACTATTGATCAAAACAGCTAGTGGGGATCTCCTTGTGGTAGCAAATAATTCCGATTATATAGTGACTGTATCTTGAATCGGTCACTTCGTACAAAATGTATGGCACGGACACAATTTACAACGCATCTTAAATGACTGACTCATGGTACAACCATCATACTGCATTTCTGTGATATTATACCCCTTTGGTCTAGCCTGATGAATGACTGATACAGTAATATACTTGCAGCAAGATCATATAAATGATGTAAAGTACTGTAAGTACCCCCACACACTATTCTAAACATTTTCCATTTGATCAATACTGTATACACAAACATGCCAACAACACCATCCCAGAAAACAGAGCATATAAAATGTGATACACAAATTGGCCAAATTGGGAATACTAAAAGCTGGAAAAATAGAATTTTCTGGTTTGTATGGGTTTCAAAGCTCAGAAAATGGAACAGTTGTGCTTAAAATCTAACAGTTGGCAAGTATGTATTTAAAGTGGAGTTTACAAGAGAGGATGCCCTCACAGTCTTGAAAATGAAAGAGACAATGCCACTTGATTTTAGGCTACATATACTGTATGTTCCATTCATTACTGATTTCCTATATGACCTACACTAGGTATGAAATCAAGGATAGCAAGTTTTACACATGGCTAGGTCAAATGAAAACAATCTACTCTGTAATACACTACTAATAAGACACAATGACCCCTGGGTAATAACAAAGTCTCCAAAGAGAAATATTGCAAAGATTCAGGAAGTAAACTTTGACACAATGACCTGTAAATAAAAATATAACAAGCTGGAACGTGATACAGGACATAGAGAAGCACGTACACATGCAGTGGTCCATGTGCTACAGTAGTACTGTATACAAAATTTGAAAGTCACAGTTTAAAGTCAGAAAGTTCAGTAGTATAGGACTGAAGGATTCATGTTAAAAGTCACATCACCAACACCATGGATCAAAATAGTGGATGCTAGACACTTATCTCAGCCTTGGCAATTCAAAGGGCAAGAGCAGTTAAGTCCCTGGCCTAATTACCTATGATCACGAAGCAACAACTAAATCTCACAATTTTCTTCTCTTCAAAGTATCTTTCATAATATTTTTAGGACTTAAAGCAGCTTATGCTGTTTGATGGAAAAAAAATAACCTTCATCGTTAATCTTCAATCTTGCTCTTCCATTTGATACCAACCCGATAGAAATCTTTCACGCCAGGTTTTTCCGGTGAAATTTCACTAATTAGAGCGCTAATTACAATAGAAAAAAACTCCATCTACTTTTTTCGGCTAAACTCTTATGCAAAGACAACGGGCTCTAATCTCAATTTGACCAATCACAATGCAAGAAATGAATGACGTAAAATTATGCCTACCCTTTGACACAACGATGTACGTATTGCCAATATATCACACATGTTGTGTACATGCATTACAGGAGTCCTTTCACAACCGTTCGGGCCCAACACAGAATGACAGTTAGTTTCACACGTATGTAACCCAAGCCACAGCATCAAATCAAAGAGAAAATGAACATTATCTTGAAACTTGGGACGGATTCAAATAGCACAATCAGCGACAAAATTAAAAACTGAACGATGGAGCTGAAACAAGTGAGTAGGAATTTGTCACTGAATCTGGGTTCACAAATGAAACGAACGAATTGCGCAGCCGGTTCGATGCGATGTGCAAATTGGACACGTAAAGGCCGTTTAAATAACGTATGTATCAATTGAACGAAATTTCACTGTCTGTTTTGTTTACATTTTGCTTGACTCCTTCTCAAAATGACCTTCTGAATATGCATCAAATTCATTGGGCGGAGCTAGAGCAAGATAATAAGGCAGAATAGCGTTTGGAAACCATTGAAATCTTTTCAAATTTTTGCTCATTTTCGGAGAAAAGACTAAAGTATGTTAGTTTTTAAAGCTTTTTACATTTGTATGGAGTACAGCCCATACATTTGATGAACACTGGAAACGTAAAAATAACAGCATAAGCTGCTTTAAATATTGCATATCAAGGTAAACCAAGCAGGCCTAACTCCTGGTAAATTTCACAATGGAGGAGAAATAATAGTGTTGCCATGATTCTCAAGAGCCAATCATGAAATACTGTAGGATAAACTGTAGTCTATTGCACTACTTCAAGTTGGGTGACTGCATCCCCCCTTTAATATTTGAAGTCCTGGACCATACTACATAGTAGTACTTCTATGGACCTGTGAAGCTTTTGGTCATTCATGATTTCAAATCTTTAAAGAGGCATATCAAGGTGAGATCAATATCTTCACAACAAAGTTAAAGGGCAACTATCAGCCTACCACATGACAATACTGTACTTGCAATTAGTAAAAAAAAGTTCTATTTCAAATAGTAGTAACACAAAATGTCATTAATTTGAATTTTGTTTGAAACCTGGAAATCTTGTTACAGTATTACTTGTGTGCATAAATTTGAAAAACGTCTGGTCATACAATTTCTCAAAAATAAATTCAACGGTTGATTTCTTACTCATAAAACAATTAATACTTGTTGGAATGGTATGGACTATGTCTGACCATCTATCAGTAGTATACAGTTATACGTGAAGGAAACTTTACAGGTTTGGAAAAGTAAGATGAATTTCATGGACCAACTCAATGTATAACCCATTTAAGTTTAATGTTAAAAAAGGATTTTGTCAAGTACCAAAAAGCCAGGAATTATTGAGCAAAGTCTGGTACTGAGTCCAGGTATCATTAAGTATAGGTGTCATTGAGAGAAGAGTTTCACTGACTAGGAGTTCCACCAGCCAACAGCCACATAACTTGCTGAGTCACTACATTTTTGTAACAGCACTTATCCTGCTCTTATCAACTGTAACTGATCATTCACCTCAGTACAACATTGTTTGTTCAGTAACATACAATATTTAGTCTAGACATCAGAATAAAACAACAACCTCTACATGTACTTACTCCTATGTTTGCAGTATGCAATGGCTCACTCCAAATAAACTCTTTAGATATAGTAATAACCAGGTTTTTCATCATGGAGGGTATAGGGGTGACACATGAGGGGGGAGGGTCTGGGGACATCCTCTCCCCCCCCCCCAAAAAAAAAAAAAAAAAAACACATGAATAAAATCAGTTTCTTAGGTTTCCAAAAGGGATTTGGTGAAATTTTTTTTTGTACCTTAAAATATATGGAATGGTACAGAGATCAATATTCTGCCTTTATTTTTTTTTTCAATGCTTTCAAGCTTTATTAATGAAGGCTGTGGCTACATTTCTTTCATTTTCATTTGAACTGAACCAATCCCTGATAGCTTCCACTATAATTGCATAATAACTAATGGTCAGAGTGTGTAGCATGTGTACACTTTATGAATCATGTGACAAAGAACCACTACCACCACTTTAAAATAATTCCTGTCTGTGACACTATTATATTGACCTCCTGAACAGAAATTTCCTACTCCATGTCTGATATGCAACATGTTTATAAACATACCAAAGGATAAATGACACCCAAGTACTGTAGGTTTTGTTGATACCTCTTAGTGGAAATGGGCTAAAAATAATTCCTGTAGCTATGGAATCCCTTCTTGTTCACTTCCACTGTGGAACTTCCCTTCTCACTTGGAAATCTGATGCCAAGCTGGGAGGAAGACTATTTATGTCTGAAACACATGATTGCTAAGTGGGAATTCCCCAAAATGTGCAACATCAACTGTAATCACCTTCATACAGGGATGAAGCACCAATGATTTCAAGAAGTACCACACTGAAAATTTCTGAAAGCTAGTGTTAAATGTTTTGCCAAAAAGGGTTCCACATGAATAAGGTTGACTTGAAGGAAATCCCCTAGGTTTGACTTGTCTTGATAAACAGGAAGTAAGGAGAGGCGATGCAGGTTGCCGAGTAAACATGAAAAGGGAGGAAGCAGTCACCCCACACTTACATTGTTCAAACATTAATATCCAGGTTATTCTGACACTTCTCTTCATTAGAGAATTCTTCCCCTAAAAAAAGTGGACATCATGACTTGGCTAATGTCATCACTTGGCCAATTTCTGAACAATTGAAATTGGCAGACACCCAGCATTAGTGCTCACTGGACCATGTAATCTCTAACAATGTGTCTTTTTGTCAGTTGCTTCACAAGAAAGGATTTCAATGATTAGTTTGTCCAGACTTCAAGGGAGTTAAATCTGTAATGTCTTACTTCTTTTCGAGGAACAAGATCATTAATAATTCTTCAAGACCTAAAAAAGGGTACTGCAGTCACCTCAACTTGAAGTAGTGCAGTAGACTGTCTTGTTTCATGATTGGACCTTGGGAGTTGATCATGACAAAATACTTTCCCTCAAATGTGAAATTTACCCAAGGTACCTCCTTGGTTTTACCTTGAACATGTGATACTTAAGTTTTAATAAAATATTATGAAAGATGCAATATGTATTGAAGTCCTAAAATATTATGAAAGATACTGTACTGTAACTTGAAGAGAAATAAAAAGAAAATTGTGAGATTTATATGCATATTGCTTCTAAACAAGATTGAGACAACTGCCCCTTCCCTTTGAACACTGCATAATGCAGTTATTTCTTGTAAATTTCTCAGTTTGACCCAGATGAAAAAATATTGCCACATGATCCTCAAGAGCTATACATGGGGGTCACATTACAAAATCTAGCCCAATGCTCTCCATAAAGCACCTTCATGGTTGATTTAATGAAGCGTAATTCTCTCATGTCCAACTGACTACTATGCTCATTGACTGATTACACTGAGATAACAGCACAAAGCTTCCTTTTGTAGTCACCCTATTTCTTCATGGAGAAGAGTCTTCTGGCACCCTCTACAAATTCATGGTCCACTGGGCCAGGAAGTCTTTATCTCAATGAACATTTGATGAAGTAGAAATACCCTGAAAACAGCCTCAAAATCAGGGTTTTTTAAGTATCGGGAAAGTTAGCCTTATGAGTCTTCGATAAAAACTCAACGGGGGTGACTGCATTGACCCTCTATTTGGTGATTTATCTAATATGAAACAAAGTATTCATGTGACCCAATGTAATTCATGCTTTGGCTGGCAATGGCAGCTCTAGCAAATTTGAATTCAGTCACCTGGGGCCCTATCAATCTGCAACCCCAGATGAAGTAACAAATGAGGAACACATGCCTCAGCAATCTGTACTTACATTGCTATATACTGCTGTCATGCAATAGACTAAGTACTGCCAGACAATCACTTTTGCTACTGCACTGAATTATTCCAGTCCCTGTCCCTGTACATGTCTGGTTACAAACATGCATTAGACAGACACGTATACATGTGCTTAAAATTGTAACCTCATAGTATGACTAGTAATTTCTAAGGGCAGCAATAAGAAACTATCTAGTTTTGCTACTCAGCTCCCATCCAACAGTAACAATTCTGAAATAAATCAAGTGACTGGACAGTGTTGAAAAGAATCATGGTCAGTTTCAAACAAACCTCTGGTCAGTTACTGTTGCCTGGCCATTTGGTCACATTAAATCCCTTACCATGCAGGACAGCATAAAGATTGCAAAAGAAATTTAAACAGGTCAAGTGGGAAGGGAAGCACGCTCATGCATAGTGGTGGGGAGGGAGGGATAGGAAAAGGTGAATGAAAACTTACTTTACTATTGCTATATAGTATCATCCCCTGCCTCTAATGGTACATGAACATACTTCACTATTGCTATGGTACCCCTGCCTCCAAAGGTACATTCATCCCAATTTGCACTATATTTAAACACTCACCACTTCTGCTACATGGTATCCCCTGTTTCCCATGGTATATCCAAATTCCCAATATGCCTACATAAGAATACAGTACTCCACTTTTGCTACATGGTACCCCCTGCCTCCCATGGCCAAATTCCCAATATACTTACACAAGAATACACTCCACTATTGCTACATGGTACCCACTGCCTCCGATGGAATATCCACATTCCCAATATACTAACACAAGAATACACTCCACTATTGCTACATAGTGACCCTGCCTACAATGGTATTTATAACCAAATTCCCAATATACTTACACAAGAATACACTCCACTATTGCTATGTAATAAACCACCATCTGATGATAATACCGTTGACCATGTCGGTGGATGTTGAAAACCTGAAGAGTGAAAAAAAAAGTGCTCTCAGTATTTTCCAAAAGCTTTTAGCGATTTCTCCTCAAGCTTATTCCAACTTCTCACAGCGAAAAATTCAACAATCCTCAAGAAGGGCTGGGAGATACTGTAACTGTTATGAATGCCTACATTGATCAGTACCTTTAAATTTAGTTTTAAATTTATGGGTCTAGCAGTAAAATAATTTTGGCAATGGGTAGCATGCAAATGTTATCAAAATAGGTGTAACTAGTCAGCATTTTTAAAAGCTGGGCCATCAATTAACCCCATTCTTTAGCAGGTCATGTCCAAAGTCTCCAAAATTACATTTTGGAACATACTAGGTACTAACATGCACTGCGCACCACTGGCAGTTTTGAACGACTGGCCCATACCACCCATAACATTAACAAGGAGGTGTCCCACTCATTACAAACTTGCAGCAAGTTCTATGCCAATCTGAACAATAATTGTAACGTACAGAAAAAAATATGGTACACGTAACAAAGTCTCCTATGTTGAGGCTATAAACCTTCTCATCCCAGACAGAAACAATCAATTCTCTTAAACTATACACTGCACTTAAGCCCCTCCCACAACTGTCTTAAACATCCTTATCCAAACACAATATCAGTTTATTGCTTCAGGGTGACTATACAAGACCCAAACGTGTAATCAGATTGTACAGTACATGCTGTTTCATACAGTATGAGGGACAGTACTCTGCATTCTTTTTTCTAATTTTCTGTCAATCAAAGATCTTTATCAATTGAGAATTTCTGTCAAGTACTACAAAAAATTGTAATTTGGGGTGAGAGCTGCTTTTTTACCTTCCTAGATAATAACTTTCTTCATTCAGCCCTCCAGGCTAATCATCTCCTATCATCTTCAAATTCCATCAAGACACATAATCAACTCACTTTCATGATAGGAGTTTGCACATTAAGTCTATTCCTATTGTTGTTAGAAATCAAATTGATAAATGTATATTTTCTTGTCTTGATTTGGGAGTAAATTTGTCACCAGATTTGTGTTGCCCTCCTACGTCGTTTACAAACAACACATGGCACATCCTAAACATTTTGGCCCTTGCAAGAGACCAAGGAAGAGCCTGGACCCTGAAAATGAGCTTCTAATCTACCAGTAATCCAACTGGCAGAATCCTGCAGTACATACTTTACATTTATTTTTCTGTGTCAATGAATGTTGGTTTAAAAATATGATTTGTTTTCTGTCAAACACACCAAGCTTTTATTCTTCCCGCTAATTTTATTGTTCTACACTCACTAAAATTTTACAGACTACTTGAGGTATTAAAGGATACCCGTTTACTCTTTTGAATCTAGGCTAATTCCTTCAAATTATAAAAATATTCTGTGCTTAAAACTTTATAGCCTACATGTAGTGCTAAACTCCATGCACACTGTATACATTCCCAGGCTACAAGTTCATCAGTCATACACAAAGTCAAGTTAGTTGAAATTTGAAAGCAGATGGAGCTCTTGTCAAGACGGCACATATACTGTACCATATGAATGGTTATGAATTAAAGACAAGAATGGTCCCATAAATAATGAGAGGAAGATGAGACGAAGTTGTTTATATGTATGAAGCATTCTCACGTGAATGAATGTGTGAACAGCAGTATTTAATGCTCTTTGCCTGCATATAGGGAACAGCTAGTCTGCTCCATGGGATATATTGCTCTCTGCTTGGAAAATGTTATCTGCGATCTGTATACATGCACAGATATAATGTTTGCATGTCATATTTAAGCATGCTTTTATAGTACAGTTTTAAAAGCAGTCTGCACTTGAGAACTGAATGGTGTATGTTTGCCACCATCTTCAAGATATATCTTCAATGTTTTACAATGCTTCAAACTAGATCATCTTTGCTTATTTATTCTTAAACGATAAGAGAGGATTTTGACCTTAAAGAAATCTATCAAACTGCTTCCTGCTTAATACACAGGCCTTTATCATTCATCCAATATTTCATAACTAAATTACTGTATGTAGCCTACATGCAAATTTAAAAATGGACTGTTTTTTTTTTTTTTTTTTTATTTATTCTTGTTTTGGTCATTGATCTAAATGTTACCATCAATGTTTCACAATATTTCCATGAAATATTAAAATCACACTAAATCTGGGCTTCCATTCACTTCAGGGGATCAGGTATGTAACTGTAGTGGTACTCGCAGAGCCTTAAATCATTAGATCTTTAGATCATCTATATAGGAAATGCTCTTGTAACCTTTTGGTGACCATGTGAAGTGAACAGAAACACTACTGTTGCCTCCTTCAACTTTTATTCCAAAAATAACACTTGCATCCTTGTTTGATCTCCAGCTACATAATAGCCTATAAAAGAAACAGAAGCCGAAATAGCAACAACGTTCTCTTTTGGACCCTTGCCTCCAGATTCTGATGGAGAGGGGTACGTTGACATACTGTACGACAAAATGTATTTGTTACAATAGAGAGTTCATGAATTCTTCAACTGTGTCCTCCCAACAGTTTGAGGTCACATGTACACGACTGCTGTACTGTTTTAACGAGGAACTAAGTAAAACAAAACAAATTAGCAGAGATAAAAAGAGTTTCGTACATTTCATTGTCACTATATCCTCGTACTGTAGATACCCTTTTATAGTAATTATATGCTATCCAACTCCAACAAGTTGAACTTTGCCTGCCAAGTCCTGACTTTCAGTATATGGGAACTGTACTGATCTAATGCAAATTTAAAGGGATTTTTTTATAAAGAGCTGTTTGTAGAAGATTATTATCAGTTACTTATCTCCTGAATAGCTTTTGATCAGAGACCACTTTGACAAACTGGGCAGCAATAAACTCAAGTACTTTATAAAATACTGTATCTACTAGAGCTTTATGAGGAATTTTTAGGAGGTTATCATGCCACTGTACCATGTTGAGACTGACCTGAAACTGCCTCAGTATACAGTAGTACTTTGGAAGCTGTAAGATCTACATGAGTCCTAAAAGCCCTCCCACAATTTCACAACAACAGGGATTGCAGTATATAGCCACTGAATGATACCCTAGAATACAGTAAGCGAGGTTATGAAGTTACAAGTCACAGCGCAACTTTCAAGCACTGGAAACAGTTACAGTATGAAACTGACCTAGATAGTAATTAACCATAATGTCAACAAAATGAAAGAATGTGTTAGATCAGTTTCTATTCAAGAGAATGAAACTTTCAAGACAGCTAGAAGCATGACATGCTTTCTCAGATACAACTATCTGAACAACTGTCAGCAGGGCTGGAAAAAATGTTTATTTTCCAGGAAGGGAGTAAAATTATTTCCCTGGAAGGGAGTTAAATTTCCCACAATTCCCCCTATGTTTTTATGTACAGAAATGGGAAATTTCTCTCCAGCTGCCTAAATTTCCCTCCAGATGGCCAAATTTCCTAGGAATGAGCCTCCCATCTTCCCAACTTTTTCCACCCATGAAGTCTGTCAGGCAAAGTAGTGTACAAAGCCTAGATGGCATAATTTTAAACAGTCTTAAAAATTGTGTGACATACTGTATGAAAATGACAAAGCTGGGTGTATGTGATGTGAGGAGCATAACAAACCAAGAAAATTGCTGTAATTCCCATCAAAATCCATCAAAAACTGACTGTTTTACATGATAATATCTGATCTGCAATTAACGCATAAAGATGAGCAGTCAATATGCAAATCTTGTGATGTCTATGATCGGACATGCCATGCATGGCTAATGTTATCCTTTGCTTTTGCAATCTTCATTCGAAAGACAATTGTAAAATACTGTAAGTACTGTACTGTATGTTCTGAGGGCTTCCTTTTGAAAGTTTAAATTGTGTCCTTGAAAATCATCAGTATCAATTGTAAAACCCATCAACTATCTGATGAATAATTTTAGAGATGTAATTACTGTAACATAATGTGGGGCAAAGGAATGTCAACACTGTGCAACTTTCCATGTGCTTAAATAGCATTTAGCAACAAGTTGCTTCAGAAACATTCAAAATTTGAAGAGGTATAGGCCTCCCTTGAGACCCATAAAAGATACTGACATAATTCCAACTGATTTTCCCCAATGAAAGCTTACTTCTTATCTGGCAATTAAAGTCAGGGCTTTGTGCTGAAATGTCACACTAGCTTTAAAACAATTTGTAAAAGTAACAATTGGAAGAAACACTCTGTCTGCTAGGAGCGGTCCATCAATGTACTGTACTGTACTTAAGGATTATCAAATATTTATGTACCCCTCCGTCACCAAGCTGACCGAACATTTCATAGACTTTGCTGCACATTTCTTGTAAAATATACCAGACTCATACTCCGGCCTATGATGTACTGTACAATATTAATAGCTTTCACACAATATTTGGAGGACTTTTTCCTCTCCCCCCCCCCATCTCTGCATCACAGCTGGCACAAACATGACCCATATTTGACTTTATAACTACTCCTACAGGTCAGAGGGTGAGCCTTTTTTATGAGAAGAGTAAACAATTCAGATCATCTTCTATCAATGTGGCAATAATTGTTCTTATTTTCAGGTACTGTAAGTAACCAATCTATTTTTAAGGCAAATTGCCAGGTAATTTTCGTTTTTATGTACAGTATACAAGACAAAAAGAAAAATACCCAGGCCAATGTTGTGTATGGCAAGTCTTTGATATTTGCTAGATATTAAACATGATGAAGTAAAAGTGGAATTATACTAAACACTGCAATGTGCTATCACATTCAACCCAGGCTATAAAATTTCAACGACTCTTGGCTCTTAGAGACTTCCTTGTGTCAGATAAAGATAATTGACTGCATAACTAGGGATAATCTTACAGTGTGCTGTGATGAAAGAATGATTGTAGTTTAAAGTTAAACTCAAAATTATTGGGAAATGAAATATCTGATTAACCTTTCTTACCTCTTATATCTCAAGGGAAGATGTTTTATCAGTCAGTTCTGTAATTGCATGTGAGAATATGAGATCATTCTGACTGTAATCTCAAATCACATCTTCATCATTACCATTTCTTGACAGACTTACAATATTACACATGAAGGAATTTCAAGTTCAGCTAAGCATTGTCGCATTGACTCATAGACTGCAATCAGAATGGGGGATGTGAGAGAAATTGAGTCACCCCCTCAACCAAATTGTGACAAGATTTGAAAAATTGCTAATTGACTTAGTTTTTACAAACATCAATTTTTTGAAAATGACATCCCCTCAATATTGAGATCCCCCTGAGGGCTGGGGTTTGTAGAATTTGCCCACGGTATTTCCCATCGGCTTCCGTAGGCCGTTGACCCCGTGACCTTAAACTATTGTCTCTCTCGCTGTTGTGGCCCAATTTTCGGGTAGCTACTCGCAGTTTCGAGCTCCGCGTGAAACAGTAAAGATGGGTAATAGCTGAGCTCTCCGCATGGGTCCAAAAGGACCCAAACAACGGTAAAGGGTTAAAATAAGCCTGTGGAGTGTGTTTACTGCAAAGCTGATGCCACTGTCTCTGCGTGTGTGCACGTACACCTTTAGCCGAGTGGGGCAGATATTTTATATTAACCCTTTACCGTTGTGCTCCGATCGGGGCATATCTGCGCGCCTCGGGAGTGGGCGGGAAAGCGGACGTAGGCCGCCCCGCATCGGCCTCCGTAGGCCGTTGACCCCGTGACTTTAAACTATTGTCTCTCTCGCTATTGTGGCCGAATTTTCGGGTAGCTACTCGCAGTTGCGAGCTCAGCGTGAAACAGTGAAGATGTGTGACAGCCGAGCTCTCCGCATGGGTCCAAAAGGACCCAAACAACGGTAAAGGGTTAAGCCTCTCTTACAACTGTCTAAAACTTATCTCCATGCAGACACATTCTCAGTTTACTGCTTCAGAAGGAGTATACAAGATGCCCATTTCATAGCTCCCTAGTTCTGGGAGGCTAGATGCGGGTCCAACTGACCTTTCTGTTGGTGGATTGCTGCCCTGGGGAGGGGTATAAGGGGAGGGGGTTATGATACTATTTTTTTTTAAGGTAATCTAGAAAAATTGTATCAAGAGATTTGCCAAAATTATACAGATACTCACAAACGTGCAATAACTAAAACCTCTCCTAAATCACAATCAATCATTATTGTCGCCGTAAATTTTGGCAAGGCACCAGTACAGTTTTTGTACCAAGGCCTATCCATTGTATAGCAGCGCAAGCAGTTGAATATGCACTGTGAGATACAACTTACTGAATTTATAGTTACCAGTTAGCTGAATTATTTGTTAATTTGTGTGGTTCTCTACAAAGGCAAGGATATTTGGAAGATTTGAAATGCGGGTTTTTCAGACGGCTGGGCAGGTCTGCGGGTTTGGGTGTTCAAATGCGGGTAAAACCCATGAAATATGGGTCACTTGGGAGGTATGCCATTCGTAATCAAAACTTGAAGTGCAGTTGTGTAGTATAAACTGTAGTACTCTGCATTTTAAACACTTGCTGTCAATCAAATGGCTGTACCTCATTAAATATTTCTGTGGACTAAGTACAAAAATAAAAGTTTAAGGGGACAGTTGATGCCTCTAAGAATGCTGAACCCCCTCAACCCCCCCCCCCCCAAGTACTTAAGTTGTTTTTTTATTCATTAGAGAGAACACCATGATGAAATGGTCACGGTAAAAATATACACTTGATTTACTTCCTTGCCCAATAACACAGTTTGATGATTGACAGACAATAATACTCCATGCAAAGACATTTAATCCAAGTCAAGAAACTCTGGCGGCAGCATGCGGAGCACGCAGAGGGGTTTTTGATTACAACCCTGCCCAAAGTAGCGTGTAATTTTTTGCAATGTAAGTGGACTAGATGCTTGTTGAAGTGATGATATGGACCTCCAGTGGGTTTGGAAACTTGATATGTACCTCACTAGAACAATAGATAACTGAGGTTAGAAAATCAACTTTGCCAGACTTTGAATGGCTTTCAACTATGAAATGATTGTGAAAATCAACTTAGCCAGACTTTGAATGGCTTTCAACTATAAAATGATTGTGTTACTGATCAAGTGTACAGTGCACTGGTTTATAGGCTACATCATGCAATCATTGCAGCTAGATTCAATGATGATTTTCATTCAATGATGTTCTTCCACAGTTCACACACTGACTGCTGTCACTCATTTGTAACTTTGCCAATGATATTTTTTATTACAAATTGACTTCTTGAAGAGCAACCATACACTACAAACATTTTTGACATCAGCAAACAGACCTTTCTTTCTATGTTCTAGTGTTACCATGGCAACTAACTATCAATAATACACTCACATGAATGATGCATTCTTTGGAATAGTGCCCAGTGTTTCCCAGAAAGCAAGGTCAAGAGAGGAAGTTTTAGCCCTCAGTTTGTAAATGATCACAACCGATGAACAATTTCAAAGGATTTCAAAATTCCTAAACTCACAGGACTTACAGTCTGAATACTGTAGTTATCAACCTTGTACTCAGGGCTGGAGAAAATGCTACTTTCCCAGGAAAGGAATGAAATTATTTCCCAGGAATGGATTAAAATTGCCAATAATTCTTGAAATATTTTACTGTAATATACAGAGGAATAGGAAAATTCCTTCAAATTCAAATTTTGACATTCAAATTGTCAAATATTCCCAAAGATACCAAAATTTGCCAGGACGGAACCTCCCAGCTGCCCAAGTTTGGCCAACCTCTCTCCTACTGTACATATATGTTATGAACCTCCAATGCCATCTTATTTGCTGGTCCATTGCTATTACTGTAACTTCAAGGGCAAACACATTTGCTCCAGTCAGACCTTAGTTTCAAAACAACAGCTAAATCTCACAATTTCCTCCAATTTCTCTTGTAGATATCTTTCATAATATTTCAGGGATGCTTCATATAGATATTGCACATGAATTTTCAGTACAGTATGATTCAAGCATTGACTCTGAGAAAATTTCTTTTAACAACTGTAGGCTAATTAAGGGACAGAAATATTGTCACATGATTCTCAAGAGCCATTCGTGATATAGGATCATCTATTCCACTGTGGTAAATGAATGCATTTTTCATTTAAGCCAGCAAGATTTATCAATGAGTTACTCAAGTATCAGGTATTCTTAACATTCTATTTAATTCATGCAGTGCATGACAGAACAGGATAACAACAGGGCATTTAATTAAAAGGTAATTCATTCAACATTACTTTGAGACAGATTTCAACCTCAAGTGTGGTGAACTGTAACCTTTGAATATCACAGTCTTTCACAGTGTTACATAAAACAAATATTGTGAAATCACAATTTATCGAATTGTTAATCTTCGATCAATAGGTCTACATGTAAAATGTGTTCATACAAAATCCAACCATAGGTAGCATGTGATTGGACACACTGAGGCTTTGAACGATTGAAAACAACAGGGGGTTAATATCTGATCATCAATTATTGTTTCAAACAACAATTGTCAATATTTACAAATTACAATACTTATCAACATTCTAAAGATTGCATACAAATGAGCTAATGAACTGAGGAATGTGATACTACTTTCTCAGACATACTATTAAACAATGTTATCATAAACAAAAAGTTTTTCATGTTCTCAAAAAAATTAATTAGTTTGAATGTTATCAAATCAAGATATGTTTAGTTTCATTGAGCTACTGTAGGGTATTAACTGCTAGTGAGCTATGAACTCTAGACAAGAACCTAATGGTGTGGTTGCTATACAAACAAGAGTTAAAGTCACCTTCATTTAAGTGTCAACTGTTGACAGATCACTTTTAAACTACCCCGTATAGTTATAAATCCAAACTACTCAGGATATACTGTAGTCGGCCTACAGTAGGCCTATATATGCCAAGTGCAGATAATACCACCCTGTACAATTTGTACACTACAGTATCTCACTTGCCATGTGTACAGTACTGTGTCAACCTGTGTCAGTTACACACATGCTCCTATGTGACAACATGTTTTTGGAATCCTCTTGATACAGTACAGGTTTGGTTTACAGGGCTTGAAATAATCTGCAGCACCGATAGCCATGGCTCTCTTGCCCTTTGTGGTGGCTATGGTGCCCTTCAAGATGTCCCATGGAAGTAACATAGACTGATAGCCATTTTGCTAGACAGATCGCCAATTTGGTCTTTTGGCTATGCCCTTTTTGAATCTTTTTTCCTGCCCTGGGTTTTATCTTTTCTTGTCTTCAATTGTAAGCCACAGGTTTTGACTTCAGTGTCTTTGTGAATTCATATTAGTTTTAATTGTCACAGGTTTTGCCAGTCAAAACTTTGGCAAATCTGTGGCAAAGTAAGACAACTGCAAACCTGTGTAAATTTCACAGAAACACACAGGATTTCAAATCCCTGCAAAAACCATTGACAGAAAACATGGGAAAACCTTGGAACTAATTGACTGACACACCTTTTTTGGAATACTGGTCTATGGACCACGAAAATTCAGTTCATAGCACTTTTGTGTAGCAAATGGTTCTTTGTATGTACAGGCCTGGTGTTGGTACAAACAGGGAGCTGCCAGTTTGTCAGCTTCCTTTTCTGGCAGAAGAGATTTTTAAAGGGAGGAATGGGGGTGGGGTTGAGGGATATAAGCAAGGATATGGTACTGGGGTAAAAACATGTATCCATTACTATGACTGGGCTTAAATGTGACTGTGACTCACAATTTCATTCTATGATTTGATGGTTGGTCTATCTTCTACATAAAACCTGTTTGTCTTTCCTTTTGTATACTCTATTGATTGGCTGTAAAATTTTAACATTAGTTATGAGGACACCAAAACAGGTACCTAACCATATTTTTGGACCCAAAATGTAGGCAATAATATAATTTGATGTTATCTGTTTAAAAACATATGTTGGAGTTGAAATTTAATCGTTTTTAAACTGCTATTCACTTACATTTTGCCAAGGTTGGCTATATGTTGGTTATGAGGACACCAAATGGGACAAAATGGTGTCCTATGTAACTTGCACAACATTTGGCATTTACAAGGTCATACATTCAGAATGTGAGGAGCTTGGGTTCAGAGGCATTAAAAATTTATCACTACAACTTGTAATACACCTGTATGAACATATTAACAGTTAATTTATACACTTAACCCTTTACTGTTGTTCGGCTCCTTTTGAACCCAGACAGAGAGCGTGGCTGTCACCCATATTTACTGTTTCATACGGAGCTCGAAACTGCGAATAGCTACTGTACCCAAACATTCGGCCACAACAACGAGAGAGACAATAGTTTAAGGTCGCAGGGTCAATAGCCTACGGAAGCTGATGCGGGGTGTGCTACGTCCGCTTTTCCGCCCAGTCCCGAGGCACACAAATATGCCCCGATGGAGCACAATGGTAAAGGGTTAAACTTAAGTATCTGCACCACAGGGCTGTGCACACACGATGAGACCACGGCATCAGCTTTCAGTAAACACACTCCACAGGCTTTAATCAACCTTTTACAATTGTTATGGCCTTTTTGGACCCAGACTGAGAGCGCGGCTGTCACCCATCTTTAATGTTTCACGTGGAGCTGGAAACTGCGAGAAGCCAAACGAAAATTCGGCCACAACAACGAGAGAGACAATAGTTTAAGGTCGCAGGGTCAATAGCCTACGGAAGCTGATGCGGGGTGTGCTACGTCCGCTTTTCCGCCCACTCCCAAGGCGTGCAAATATGCCCGATTGGAGCACAACAGGTTAATATCAGTCTTCTAAGTTTATCCTTGCTGGCTTTAACCAACTGTACTTTGGTGTCTCATGTAACTAACATAACCTTCAAACCAGTTTTTGCAACATACTTTATTAGATCCTTCCACAAACATGCTGTTCTACCATTTAATGGCCCTCTCCAGCACATCTATAAACAATTTGCAGCAATTGAATCAAAGATCATTTTTCTTTTAAACTTAAGACCCAAACGTTGCACTTTTGGGACCCAGTATCATATCCTTAAATACATATAACACTCACTGTGTACCTATCTTTTTTGAGCAAATCTAGAAGCTTTGAGCTGATGTAAAACTTTGCTTCAAATATTTGATTTTGGAAGGTGGATAGGTGGCTCTAAAATGATAGCTTACAGTAAACCCATATCCCCTGCAACAGACCTTCCTCTGTCCTTGCTGTACTGGAGGGGCTTCAGATGCATATAATATGCTGTATATAATAAACATCTTTTGTTTGTAATCATAAAACTAACTTGGTAAATTTAGACCTACACTGAACTAAACTATAAAGTAAAGGGTATCACCAAGTCCTTACTAAAACCAAACAACTCTTCAAAAAGGCTATGGGTCAATGAAAACAATCTATAAATGTAGGGGTATACCACCATGTTAAATTCCAGAACAATATGCATCCACATCAATTTTAGAAGGCAAACTTGCCTTCTATTCTTCTGTACTTTACATTGATATGATGTAGGGTATCCCAATACTACACATGAGCACTAAATGCTGCAGAGTGCATATTAAATTGGCACACTGTACAACTAAAATACATTCACTTAACTTCTGTACATTATTACATTTTATTCCAGAAAAAAGGATTCCAATACAATTGGGCGCATGAGGAATTAAGACTTATTTAATTTTTGACAAGAGATAAGAAATGAATTTGAAACCCAACTGATTAGTTTAAAACTTGATACTTAGGCATGACTTACAGTATGTAGCAACACTCTCTTTTTTGGAGTTTTGTGTGTATATATATATTGTGTTGTAATGTGGCATTAAACGCACTTCCTTAGAAGATGTTGTCCATCCAAATAAATTTATTTACAAATTCATAAACACTGTACAAGCTCCTTGAAGAAATTTGCCAGCACAAGTTGACTTGGTCAGGATTTCAGACAATTTATTGGTCAGACATTTATGTAATGGCTATTTTATAGAGGCCCAATGCAAGACATATCTCTAACAAACAGGCAGTGGGGGTACAGATTTACATCGATTCATAATGGCTATTCTGTCATAGCTTGTGGCCTACGGTACTAGCCAGAGACTGCAGTGATTCAGCACATTAAGTAAACGTCAGCTCAGTAAGAATCCTAAGATGTATACCTACTGGGTCTCTTAAGTTTTAGAAAACTAGGAGTTGTACTATAGCAGGCCTGATTTTTGAGAAATTTTCAGATCCTCCGGGTGACAAGCCAAAGCCAAAGAAAAAAAAATGTTTGGTTAAACAAATGGAAAGAGAAAAAACAAACAGTTGTATTTGATGTCAGAGCCACAGAAAACAAGCAATTAGATTTTTATTTTGTAGTTTTCAATTTTTGTCTGTTCCAGTGATAAATGATAGGCCATGCAAATGTCTCAATACCACAAGAGTATTTTGTAATATTTGTCCTTGTCAATTACAAACAAAATGGAATTGTCCTCTGAACAACCTCAAAGAGTGAAACTGGTAGTCTGGAACAAATTTTTACCATCTTGGAAGATAGGAAAAGTGCTAAATTTCAGCATTGTACAGGACATTTTCATTACAGTATATATATTCCTTGCAACCTTATTGTACAGTACTGTAGCACTGATGACCACAATGTAATACTACAATGAATCCTAGCTACAGTACAGTATTTCATACTCTTGCTCTCTAAGACTTGTGGAAGTTGTGGACAATCATGATAAGGGTACTCAATTTTCCTTTTCAAATGTGGCTTGAAAGCTTCAAAGCACAAGCTGAGAACAGCAATAATCTTTCCCTAACTGTGCCACAATTCACACTTTATGTAACTTTCCCTTTTGTGTCTTTAACTACAGCAAGGCTACAGTATATGTATTCTCTGTAGCCTACTGTACTTGTTTTTCAAGAAACAACATCAACTTGTGATCTAATTACTTACCCTCAGCAAGAAAAGAAACCCGAGAAAAATGATGAAGAGGGAAAGAACTCCGTTCCTGTAAAAGCAAAACAAAAAATGAAAAAACTCGAAAGGAAACAATTATCGCTGTAAGGAAATCAAGGTACAGTGTACACACAGGTGGCTGGTTGTCTAGAAGCAGTTGTCAAAGGAAACTTAACATCCAGCACCTTCAGTACAATTTAAAACATGCAACAAAAACACATCCAACCAAAAGATTGGGAAAGAGTTTTGTGAACCTGTGATTTCTGAAATATTTTGTTGATTGTAACAAAATTACATACAGTATACAATAGCTTTATATTTTCCATTTTTTCTTTATGTAATATGATGAGACTATACTCCCATTTTCAACAATGAAAATGTTCTTTTCAATAAAAGGGCCAAAACAGTCACCCCAACTTTATTTTCAAACAATAGCAATATTCCAAAACCTTTTATTTTGCTTCCAAGTACAGTATCTTTCATGATACAGTATTTCAAGACTTAAAATTTGCATGTTCAAGGTAAACCAATGGGTTACTCTACTATTCTTCATAATTTAGGACAGCCTGGGATGGGCTAGGAGTAATTTAGGGCACATTGGACCTGATTTAGGTATGGAGATCAATGCTTCAAAACTCAGTATGTACAGTATACAAGTTACAAAGTTTTCCAAGCACATTCCTTGAGGCTAGTCCTTCCTCCAATTAAATCAAACACCCATTTGGTACAACTGGGCAAAACGATATCCTATGCATAGACTGCAAGTTAATGTTCGGGATCACATTATCACATGTATTACACGTAGCTGCCTGATAATATGTAACCGAAGGAGATTATGCCAAACAGACCCCTAGCTTGGGTGAAAGAGGGGCAGGGGGGTACACAGCTTGGAGGCACAATGTGTGCACGTGAAGACTGCTAAAGGGCCCCTGAAGGGGGTCCAGGGGACAAAGCCAGCAGAAGCTTCTGGGTTTTAGCTACCTCTGAACTCAGAATTTGGCATTCTTTTATTCTTTCAACACCAAAGACTGAAAAGAGTTTGAGGGCTGGTTAAAGGAGCAGGGTGGAAAAAGGAAATCAAAAGAGGGGCAGGGTGGGAGAAAAGGGGCAAAGTGGGCCACCCCTATGAAACAACGAAGCTAGGGGTCTGCCAAATAAAAAAGAAAGAAATAACTTACATTCTCAGTCTTACTTTTAAAAATTTAATAAAAAAAGTAATTTAAGCTAAGATCTTTAGTCATATTAAATCCAGAAATTTTCAGGCATACTAAATTCTGGGATTTTCAATTTTGATAACAAAACACTGAGAAAATTTTATACTTTCAGTAAAATATTCTGGTTTAAAAAAATCCATGCAGCCGGAAACAATTCATGCTGCTTGGGACAAGACACTATATTCTTAATTTGCAAATACAAGAGAATGCAAATGATATGAATTACTGTACCTGGCACATGTCAAGGGAGAGAAATTACAGAAACAGTCATATTGCAGCACGTTGGTGACTGACTTGAAGGAAGCATTTGTGATATTACACACAGGAATAGCAGTAGACAGGAGAGGCATAGGAGATGTCACGGTGGGCAGGCCTTCAGATGAGATTAAACTTGCAAAGTCTGTCACTAATGAGGAAGTCGAGTTAATGAAAGAAGATGACCCCATCCTGGCAATTACACTCAGCTCATCTTGTTCTTACCAGCAATGGCAGCCAGTCTTTTTATTGGAACGTGAAATTCCTTGCTTTCAAAAGTTCAAAGTTTCCATTAATAAGGTACCTGGACTACTTGGTATTAAAGAGTGATTACTGTTTCCTTTTTAAGAATGTTCCCACAGGTAGTCTCAGTTGTAATTCCTCTTCTCAAGTGGTAAGATTATTTGCTGTACAATACATAGGATTGAAAAACTGTCTGTGACTTTGAAATCAATCACTCTGAAAAAGAGAAGGACAAAATTACAATCACAATTCTAATAGAGCAATGGTGACCTTTTGCATTGCCAGAGATGTAATTAAAGGAAACACAGGCCTTGAGTTTTAAATTTTGCAGATGTGCTAAAAATCACACTCCACATGATGATTTGAGGTAGTAGGTTACTGAATGGTGTGAGATCAAAATCACACGCCTAAAATTCATGGCCCGAAAATACTGGGTTACTAAGACCCTGTTCAGGCTTCGGGCGATTACATCTAAATGTAATCGATTATGATTGCGATTACTTCATATTTTGTGACTGCGATTACAGATAAAATTGAAAGTAATTGATTACGATTGCGATTACATTGCAATGTAATCATGATTGCAATCATAATTACATTTTCTTTCCACATAAACAATGACTTAGGCAAAACAATCCAGTGCCCACAACTGGAAAAAAGGCCATGGACATTGCTCTAGATAAGTCCGTGCAAAACCAAGTCCTCCTAAAGTAGAGATTATTGAATCAATGCACTTCTCACTCATTTTAAGCTGGAACATCCAAGAAAGAGGGACAATTAAATTTTGTCATTCCAACAGAAGAACCATGCACTGAAAAATTGTTTAGTAACTTTACTTCTTTGTTCAACTCAACTTCAATGTACAGTAATCAGAAATGAAACCACGATTGCGATTACTTTGCTACTGTAATCGATAAGATTGCAATTACTTTGCGATTTTCACAAAAGTAATCGATTGCGATTACAACTACTTCAAAATGTGTAATCGATTGCAATCGATTACGATTACTGATTACGATTACCCCAAGCCTGACCCTGTTGAATCCAACTTTGTCAAGCATGTTACGGTATTTGTATTCATGTTTGGAAAGGGTAAAAACTAAAAGAGGACTACCTTCAAATTGCTTTGTAATAGTGTTTTTAACACAATATTTCCTGTTAAATTGGTACACTTGCAAAATTTTAGCCTTTTTTCCCATGTACATGAAATAACACAGTGAATGGTGTCACAACTTCACTTGTGCATTTTTGCCATGATCCCCTTCACTATTAGTCCCTGTAACACAGTAGGTTAGGCCTAGTCTTAGGTAAAAGGAGTCAGACTTTGGTTGTTTGCTAGACTGGCTATATGAAAACCTTATTCCAATTGTTCAAATTAGAGGGATTATTGTTGAACGTCGTAACCTTGAAATTAACTTCCTTCCAACAGCACATTTTGGATCTCAAATATTCATTTCATACAATACCTGTAACTACTGTATTAGGCCATTGTGGTTTTTGTTTTTCTAAAGAACAGCCATCCAAATACTCTTTGATCACTGAAATCTTCCATCAAGGATCAAACTTTGAAATAAAATCAGCAACTTTTTCAGACTACACCAAGCCATTGCTACTGTACTGTACCATTGATACTGCAAAAAATTGCCTACCCTACTGTAAGTTCTACTAGGGGAAACAAGACAGTGAACCACAGCTGGAAAAAAGGCCATTGCTGGATCGACTTGAACCAATAGGTTGGAAACTGGGCCGTAAAACTCCATCTGACTAACTGTAAGTTCTACTAGTTACTAAGTAAAAGAATATGCCCCCACAGTATGCCCCAGATTGCATAGTTTGTTGATTGAGTGCAGAATTTAATTGTTAAGTTCAAAATTGCATTCCAGGATGCATTCCATGGAAAGCCTACAGTACACCGAAGATAAAGTAGGGAAAAACTACTGTAGACAAAGAAAACAACTGAACACAATGTTGTCTGGAGGCACACTGAAGCATATTGCTGTACTAAACATGTGCACCTAAGTCTGTAGCACACTTATCAGCTGCCTCACCGTACTGTTACAACAATACTTAATGAACATAAATCACAACACAATTTACAGAAAGCAGAAAACATTCTTAAGTCATTACACTATGCCAAGGTCTGCATCAATTTATGCCTGCCTGGTTTTGAGATCCGTGCACATACAATGCCCCAAAGATGTGCCTACATATAGTACATAGCTACAGTATATTGCACACATTGGCAATGCACAGATAGGCCTAGAAGTATACACATGTTAGGACTCAGTTGTCAGCAGCAATCTGTAAGCAATTGTACGTAGACCTACCTATACATGTAGGCTACCATTTATTTATTTATTTGTTTCATCACATTACATATTACAATATGATGTGAAAGGAAGTCATCCAGAAAACCAAAATTGGCTCAACAAGGTGGATGACTCCCTATAACAAAGAAAAAAGATAACAGATATTTACAACGTCTACAAAACAAAACAAACAAACAACAAACAAAAAACATACATACATAACTATGACATGTCTCCGTATTATGCACTCACATTTGGAAACATTAACAGGAGCGTACTTGAAAGTTAGATAAACAGGCAGAATTTTTCACTGGGTCTGTGAGGGTATTTCCAGATTTTAGTGCTACGATTATGCAAGCTAAACAATCCAATGTTCGTACGATAGTAATGGTGATGGGCAGAGTTAGCATGTTTTATTTGATCCTCCCATGTGGGTACTCGGCAATGCCCCAATGAAGGGGTATTAACGCCAAGCTGGCAATGCCTGTCTCGTCAGACAAACTCACAGTTTAACGTCTATGAGTAAGGGATAACAGATGAACTACAACCAAGAAAACTAGACGACAATTTTAATGTCGGAGCTGGGACTTGAACTCATGACCTGATGATGGAAGACGCAGATCATTACCACTGTACCACCCGCTCCTTGCGTGTCTAGTACTATGCCTATGAATAAAAGTATTGCTAATAATAAAATTATGAAATGTATCTGGTAGTGATCTATTCCAAGCCTTGTAAGAAAATACAGCAATGTTGTAATCAATGATGTCAGTAAATTTGAACAATTGAAAATTTTTAAGTAGTGGGCGGGTGTGGTCCCTGGTACCTGCATGAGCTAAATGGCGAACCGCTCGTTTCTGCAATGTAGTTAGTTGACTAAGGTAAGAACTGTTAGCCCCATTCCAGACTATGGAACAATAATTTCAGTCTGGTAGAGTGTTATGAGTATATTTCTTGGCAAAAAGTGTTTTAGATTGGATAGTGCGCCCATGTTCCTTGAAAATCTCTTGGAAATATTTGTAATTTGTTCTCGCCAGATGAGCTTTTCATCTACAGTATGTGTACCCCTAGAAATTTGGTTGTATTCACTTGCTTAATAGCAATCCCATTTAGGCCTGTACAGACATCACTATCCCGCCTGCTAGTTCTATTATTACCAAAGATGATATAGCTAGTTAGTTTTACTTATGTTTAAGGATAGCTTGTTAGTGGAGAACCAGTTACATATCTTACTCAATTCAACTGAAGCATTCATACAATGAATCTACACTCTCATGTCTGAAAAAAATGTTAGTGTCATCAGCAAAAAGTATAATATCAGCTTTATCAGCAACAAAATAAATATCATTCATATAAACAATGAACAAGAGTGGCGCCCCAGTATGGACCCTTGGGGTACCCCACAACGAATATCCTTGAGACTTGAAGTTGAAGTCATACCCTTGTAATAAGTAGGCCTAGCCTAGTCCTCAGCAAAGGACTATGTATGGACGGTCGCGTAATTGCTCCCTATACATAGGGAGCAATTACGCGACCGTCCATACATAGTCCTTTACTGAGGACTAGCCTAGCCTAGGCCCTAGGCCTATATTGGGATCAATTTGAGACGTAGGCCTAGCTGTGAAACCAATCTAGAATATTACCTCAGATGTAGGCCTAGTTTAGCAATTAGGATACTGTGATCAATTGTATGGAATGTTTTAGGCCTAGGCTACTTAAATCTAGGCCTAGAAATACACCCACTGAAATATTATTACCATCTTAACTTGTGCACATGGAGTTGGCCATATATTTACAACCTAGCAAATCCAGTATGCTGTACTGTAAGCTACGAGAACATATTGGCAGGTGTTGATCGATTCTGCCTAGGGCCTAGGTACGGTACCGGTACGCCAGTACAACAGGAATACTGTTTGCCCTCCGCTATGTAATGAGGAGTCGGGACGTTTTGGTCTGGGGACGTTTCGACTGATAAGCGACAAGAGATTACCCTAGGCTATCTAGGCGCGGTGCTAATTTTGAATCCGTGCCCGGAAGTAGACATAATTTTACTCACTTCACAACTTCCAAAAGAGGGCGCTCAAACTTTAAGTTTTTTTTTTTTCTTTAAGTAAAAAACCCTTTTCTTTTTTTCCTCACTCGAGGAACAGCGCTATAAGTGTGTGCTGAGGAAAGAAGTGAATGGTTAGTGCTGTGGAAGAAAGAAAAGCATTGTTAGTACCGGGACCCGAACCCTCGACCCTAGCGATATAGCGATTCTAGCATGAAGACCAGCGCGCTTGCCTACTGCGCTACGAGCGCCGTTGCCGGTGGTTGGGTTAAAAATAATATAAGTACTGTCTAATAATACTATCTATTACATATAGCTGTAGGTATACGTATTTACGTATACCTAAAGCTAACTGTATGTACTGGAGAGTGTATATAGCTATATGTACAGTATGAGATACGTATACGTAAATGTTTATATACCCCTACGTATACAGTTCCTATGCATGCGTACACCTGCATATGGCCCACCCTAACCCTATACCTATGCGTACGTAACCCTAACCTTATTACTATGCGTACGTAACCCTAACCTTATTACTATGCGTACGTAACCCTAACCTTATTACTATGCGTACGTAACCCTAACCTTATTACTATGCGTACGTAACCCTAACCTATTACTATGCGTACGTAACCCTAACCTATTACTATGCATACGTAACCCCTAACCGTACAGCTATGACGCAGTTCCGGGCACGGATTCTAAATTAGAGCCCTAGGCGCTAACGTTAGGCCTAGGCCTAGCCTAGGTCTACGTTCACGTTAGCTAGGCCTACAGTACTGTAGTAAAACTTACACTACAGTTACAATCATTCAACTGCCAATAAGGCTAGGCCTATGTTTAATTTGTTAAGCAAGTCTAACGTTGGATGATTCTCATTTTCACAATAATGCAACTTACCAATACCACTGTCTTAGGTAAAATTCCTTACTCCTCTGCTCGTTATTGTTATTAATACTAGCATCAGTAGCATGTCTTGTCACGCGTTTTCGCATATGGAGATGATTTGTGACACTCACTGGCATGACAGTACTCGTTAGTAATAGTACTGCATGTACTTACCGTGACTTCAGCATAGTGTGATCAAAACAAATGTAAACAAACGACGCGCATAGCATACTGCATAGTACACCTCACCTAAACGTACCGGTGTACAGTCAGACATAAGACCTTTATATGCACGCGTCCTTGTTTCTGCTAGAGGCGTTGACAAACAGGAATGTAAGACACCGGTTAGATGGCGCTAGTCAAAACAAACCTTTGTCGCAATAGTTTTGGCTCAATTCCAAAGGATCGGTAAGCGGTGTGGACATGAAACCAGTTTGAAACTGAGCCAATTGCAGCCTTTGCGGCTTCAAGGAAAAAAGGAATTTCAATTTCCGTCCAAAGAATTACAGTTTTGCTCCTTGTTTAATGGTCACGCACATTGACGGATAGGATCACGGTAACTAGTGGAGTAGCTAGATATTTTTCCTGGGGAGCAACTGCACCCTAATTTTCTGATTTTTTTAAGTGTGAACAGTAGTATTTCCCCGGCGACGTAATTTGTATTTGAAAATATGATGGAGCTTAAAGTAGATAAAAATTTTTAATTCTGGGGTCCTATACAAGGAAATGTAAAAAGTTCGGGAATTACTGAAGAATCTGTATTACTAATTGAAAAGTCTCCGAGATTACACAGCGAATAAAGATCGTTGTTGCAAAACAAAGTGTTATCTAACTTTAAAGGTAAAGAGCAGCCCCCAAACTTATTTTGAAGAAAAAGCTAAATAGCAAAGTTTTCGTCTTATTTCTTTTCAAAGTATCTTTCATTACATTTTATGATTTAACTATTGCATGTTCAAGGTAAACCAAGTCGTTATTTCCAGTAAATTTCACATTTGAAGAGAAAAAGCATTGTCACGTGACTCTCAACAGCCAATCATGAAACTGGACAGTCTACTACACTACTTCAATTTGGGGTGACTGCTCCTGCCCTTTAAGGCCTACAAATTGAAGCTCAGCTCCGACGACATTTTTCAATGTCAAGAGCTTTTTTTGAAGAAAATTTGGACTTAATTTTATGGAAGAAGATTCGTGATAATAACACTGTACGTAGTTTCCGATGTCACTTGCTCTGGGGATTTTGTCATGACAAAATCCCCCATAAGTCCGTTTGGTTAACTTTTCCGAACTCTGGAAATGCATTTCCAGAGTTCGGAAAAGTTAACCAAACGGACTTATGGGAGAACACTACACAAGTTAGAAACTGCAAATCATCTTGGCACGGTAAATTTTGCATTTTTGAAACAAATAATATTACAAAAGTGGAGTTTTTATTTTGAGAGAGAGAAAATTCGGAATTTCATGAAAGAATAGTTACATTGGGGGAAACCACAATAGAATTGCCTGGTACGTGTCACAAATTGACAAATTTCCGAACTTTTGCACTTTTCAGAGCCCCAAGTTCATGCAGTTACGCCACTGATGGCAACTATATACCTCCGCTTATTCAGCTATTGAAAGCGTCAAACCGTATTTGGGCGTTATGGTCTACGCATGGGGTGGGGGATCTGCCTGCCCCCCTCCCCCCCCCCCCGCCATGTCATTTTTAAGATCCTAAGAATAAGGTAAATTACAGTAACACAAATTTTATTTCAAAGGTATCGTATGTGGCACCAGATTGCATGTAAAATTTTATCCAAAAATTTTCAAATGGGAGGGGACTCCGGCGCTAGACGCCCCCCCCCCCGGCCGACGATCGCTGATACCATTTAATTTTAGTTCCTAAAAATATGTAAATTTTGCAACAAATTTTATTTTCGAAGGGAGCATAGGCCTACATGACACCAGACTGAATGCAAAGAACCCAATCTTTTAAAAATGTTCCAACACCCTTCCCTGGGCCGCGATCAATCAGCATAAAATACCCCCCCCCCCTTCAGAGACTCCAATGCGTACTAGCTCCAATGATTGGAGTCAGTGGGGACGGCGGACCTGTAGCCAAAAAAATTAAACGACCTTCAGTCCTGAGTAAGCCAAAATATGACGTACGTATATTACCCCATTATATGTTTTGCAAACATAGAACAACATCTTTACTAAAACTGTTGAAACTGTTTTGATCAATTTGGGCACTCTATAAACCCTGACTTGACTGAAGAGATTCCTGGAAATATTTTCTCCCCATACCCGCCGATTTGAAGCCTTCCGCATTGTTGTTATAGGGGAATACAGTTTGTTGTAGTAAGACTGTCTTACTGACACTCAGCCCACCTTATTTTTACTTCCACTTGCGCCTAATATGCAGACGGCATTAACTTCTGTTTGAAAGCTAAGTCGTTATCCTATCTGATGAGTCTACCCATTCAGTCTACTAAAATTATGGTTGTTGAAAAAGTAATTAATGGTTGTTGAAAAAGTAAATCTTTGGGTGATTCTTTAAACAAGGCGGTCACAGTGACTGCGCTACGAGGGGAAGGGGGACTTTTTTCTTGCCCGATTTTGTCCTTTCCCCCTCCCCACTCCCCTTTCCCCAAATTAGGTCAGTTATGACTTGGGTTAGCGGAAAAACTGAATAATACTCACTTTTTCTGAGACGTATATTGTTTCATCCAGAGATATGCTAATTCCTCATTGCCTCCGGGGGCCCCAAGGAACGGGCGGTTTGGACTCGGTTTCTGCGCCCCAAATTCCCCTCATCATTATCATATCCCCCCAGCCCCCATCCATTTTGAGATTGTGGTGTCCACTGGGTGATCAGCTTCTGACATTCGGGTTATCTTCAAGTTCCAGTTGCATAATAAAGAGGCTAACTATAAATTTTCCCCAATTTCTCAACTTTTGTCAAGATGTAGGAGAAGAGAAAATCATGTCAAAGGTTTGAAGACTAAAATTCCTAACAAATTTTGCAGTTCTAAGAAAGCTGTTTCCTCGAGTCCGTGTAAACAGGAAACAAATACCGATTTTCTATATAATTCATTCTACAAAATTAACAAGTCCTCCAAAACGGCGGTGCAAGCATGTGAAAGGAACACTTCATGATCCTCTGTGGATTGGAAATGCATAACCTGAAGGGGCGACTGCAGCGTTTTAAGCTTGTGGAAAGTCTCCACAAAAGCAGGACCTCATCGCTTGGTGTCCCTCAGCGCGGTGCACAGCTGTTCAAGTTGAATTCGGCAAACTTAACGGTTTCAGTGACTATGCATGTGTCGTTTTTAAAAGAAAACAATCAACATTCTTTCAAGCACTTCAGATAAAATTGTACCGAAATGATAACTGAATGTTTTTAGTGAAATTCCCCCCTCCCCCCCCCCACCAAATACAAGTAGTTTTACACTCAGAACCTGTTCTATATAGGTTAGTATTTCATCATGTACATACCTAATACACTGTCGATGTCCCATTTACACTGGGGATAAAATCAGTCTCTGGCTTATATGATTACTTCAATGCTTTTATGCGGCCACTTGAATATTTGAATGTGAAATATATCACACATTAAAGGGGACACCGAATCTACTGACCCCCCTAATTATGGAACTTAAGCTTTAATAAGCTGTACATAGTACATTACAAAAATTGGCAATCTTAAATGAAGCAATAGGCCTACCGCAAAACTTGAATGGCAGGAAGATGTCTCGGCGCTCTTCGCTTGCACCCAACACTGTAAACATAAATTAGTCAAAGTCGTGTGTGAATTGGCTGACCACAAAAGTCACTCATATTTGACTAATTTGTGATGATATATCATTGATTTCGTAATATGGACTAAAAAATATCAGTCAAAACTTAGTCCTTAGTCAAGGAGGTTTGATATTGTTAGAAAATAATTTAACTTGGTCAAATATTAGTGAATATTGATGACTAACGTGTAGTAGTAATTTCAAGCACTCTTTTGACTAACTTGTGTTTACAGTGAAAAAAGACCTGGATTAGCCGAACAGTCGATAGTCGCATTCGATAAAATCTTTCACAGAATGGTCTTCTATTCCTATTTACAATATGTGACCAAGGAGCTGGGAAAGTTCCCTGAAGGGACACAGTATTGTTTCTTGAACAGTTAAAGCTAACTTGGTTCGTGCCAAACAAATCATTCCCCTGTATACAAAAACCTAGATTTCAGTGTGCATTTAAAGTGATTCAGTGAAATGTAAATTGAATTATAGTAAACTACTGCCTAAGATGAAAACTGTGCAGAAATTGCATTGGTAATAATACTCTTATTATTACCCTAGCTTTTTACAGTTTTTCCCCATGCACCAAGTTACCAACTATTATTATCTTCATGACATTGACGGACGGGTGTGACTTAGCTATAGACTTTTTCCCGGGGATAGTAATTGTATAGTGTTGTATGATTAGGGACTTGCAGTCGGTCGCTTATTTCTTTCTTTTAAATATTTATGCATCTGCAGAAAAAGTAGTCTGTGGATTCTTTGAAGAAAATTTTTGGTTTCTTGCCAGTGAAAGGATATTTGAAAAGTTTTTGGACTATTGAAGCCTGAATCTACCCTTCCTTTTCTTTAAGAAAAATCCGCGTGTGCACAGCGACTGAAGATCGTTAATTGTTGTTACATAATGTGTAATATTAGGTGTGCGGATTGATGCTCTCCAATGAAATTTCCAAAGTTTGCCTTTTTTAGACTATTATTTGGGAATCCGCGGGACCGGACTATTTCCACGTTGCAGCTTTTCACACTGCATCAACATCAACTCTTTTGGGAGTCGACTGCAAACCTGTAGGGTCGCAGTACGGACAAACTTTACTTCCAGACTGTAATCATAGACCGCTTTCACACTTGAGAGCTGATCTCGAGGGAGGGTTTATATCCGGATCAGATCCTCCCCTCGAGATCAAAGGTTTTGCTTTCACACTTGATCCCCCGCGGTGAATCAAGCCACGATCAACAACAGGAAGTGACGCCAATGAACCCGCCCTATCCTCGTAGCTGTCTGAAACTGTAAACAACGTACACTGTACGTCATAGGTCATGTTGATCTCGGGTCACCTTGATCCTCCGAGCTTTCACACACGGTTTTTTGATCCCCCGCGTGAGATCTGATCTGCCCCGGTGGGTGGATCAAAATCTCCGGATCTGATCCTGAGTGCGAGAGCTTTCACACTACAAAGTTGATCTCGAGGGGTGGATCAGATCCGGATCTGATCCCCTGCTGGAGATCAAGTGTGAAAGCACATATATTTCCTCGTTGTGGCTATATCAAACATGTTTGACACTGACATTCGTTGAGTAGGCTCGTGATAGTGCGTGCCTGTTACTACCGAACTTAAACTGTGACGGGATAGCCTGTAGCCAATGGCAGGGCATTGTAAAATCAGGCGACAGTTGTAAAATTGCTGAGTGGAGGCGCCTAGTGGAAAGAAGAATAAGCTTTTGGAGCAAGTTCATCACCAATGTATGACGCCGCTTACTTATGTAACAATATTGCTTATACAGTAACTGTACAGCTAGTCGCATTAATTCGCAGTTTTGGGTGTCGTACCTTGATTTGACCGTCGACGCTCAACGCTTCAACTAGTGTCGCTACAGCCGGCGGACAACGGGCGAGTTAGCTGAAAACCAAGTTTTCTTGTAGCCCCCACCCCCCCCCCCAAAAAAATGAAACAACTGATGACATTTCGCGGAACTAATACTGAATGTATCCTTAGGTTTACGTTGATGAATAAAGCAATAGAAGGCGTACCAAAGTACCAAAACATGATAATTCGAAATTCGAAAGTCTTATTTTCCTAGTAAGACTCAAAACATTTTTCGATGGATCGTAGAAAGTGAGAAATCAGATAATGAAATAAGGTAGCATTTTTCAAGGCTTAAAAAGTTGCTGTATATTTGCCGTGAACTTGACTTCGTTAAAGAATAAGAATGGAGAAACTTGGTAAAATCAGTTAGAAAAGAGCCTTAGCTTCCTATTGGTACCAATTTTGCGATTGGAAATGATCATGCAATGGTGTAATAGTGCCTAGAAAATTCACTTGAAATGTCCTGCTCAAAATTTCAGGAGTCATGATACGGAAATCTCAATGTGCCATATGCAAAGCCCATATCGTAAGCTTTAAAAAGGAAGGAAAATTCCTACACTTATGGAGCTAGGGGTGGGAAAGTAGCCTGATTTAGTATATAAGACCATTGGACATGTGATAAATGATGAGCTACCTACAGTGTGGGTTGGTCAGCGACTGTGACTGGCAATTATTGTTTTTTTTTACTTCTTTTTCTCACGTTGCCTTAATTTAGCCGGAAAAACGACATGGTGATTTTCCCCGACTGGATTCTACAATCGTGGTAAGGCCGGAGCCGCTGGACCAATCAGTAACCAGGGCGAAAAGCAACTCCTTGGGCTAGCCATTTGGGGTATTGTGCCTTGGGCAATCTCGAAAATAAAAATTGCCACAATTAAAGGAACCAAGCCATGACAGTAGAGTTGGTGACTGAAACTAGTGAGCTTAACTGATAAGATTATGCCACTCTTCCAAGCTCTTTCATACATCACATCTTTTCGGCTTAATATCGCCGTCAACGTCTTTACCAAAAGACAGATGAAGTTGCAACAAATGCCGACGTTTTGCACAAAAAATTGCTAGTGAGGCCTGCCACATTGCTTTCCAAACGAGGCAGTGGCGTAACCAGTCTCTTTCATTATAGGGAGGGGGAAGGGGTGAGGTGGGCATGCGCTACACTGACGGGTAAGTGAGAATGCCGTAAGGAGGGAGAAAGAACAGTGGGTAACATAAGTCACACACTCACTGCCACACACACAAACAAACAAACAAAAACATTTGACAAACTCCTTAACTTTCTTTATTAATCTTCCAAAGTCGAACGAGAAGTAAAAAAAAAAACATTGGAAACCCTATAATAGTAACAACTCACAAAGGAAACTTTACCTGCAGTAAAAAATCTTAAAATATGTCATATGAATGATATAATGGTTCAAGTCAAGTTGAAAATACTCCTGGAACTCTAAATGCTAAACTCTTTGCCTAGCCTGCACATTAAAGCACTTCTTGGCAGAGCAAATGACAACAGGAAATCATTTCCTGTTGTCATTTGTTCTGCCAATAAGTGCGAACTGGAGAAAAATAATTATTTTTTTAACAGAGAAACTTGTCAGTTCTATACCTCCTATAGGAAGCTCCAGACTGATATTCCTCGTTCAGTCATATACCCACCACAGTGGATTTATGAAGTTTTAAAGGGGGACTGAACAGACCAACTCTGCTACGCGGGATAGGTCCCACAATAAAGATGACGGTGGGCCTATATGAACATGGACATAAAAAATCTCTACTTTGGGGGACCGGACTGGGTAAAGAAAAAATAAAATATATACCCTAGCGGGATAGAAAAGATCTCATTAGCATATTTCACCCTCTCCGTCATGCAAATTCACGTATTTCCGTTAATATCATTAAATATTTACGCGTTCGTGTATTCATATTTCTGCAATCATTCACCATATATATTTATATTCTCAAAATCATTTATTTCATATCTATGCATATTCATAACTGTCAAAACTTATCTCATAGACGATCGTGTGTGAAGTCGCTTCGTCTAAATGTAATACAATTGCTTCTATTTTTTTTTTTTTTTTTGTTTTGTTTATCAAACTAGTTTTAGGTCTTTTGAATGGCGTGGATTCAACTCCAAAGATGGGGAGGGTGACTTGCGGTCCATGAGGAAGGGTCCAAGCCGGGGAAAAGGTGTCCCCTCCTTCTTTTGAAAAATGAAATTGAAAGGTGTCTGGGCTAAATAGCCAATGGAACCATATTTGAGTGCAATTCCGTTTCTGAAAAAGGCTCAAATTCCCATCTATAGGCCTATGAAATATTATTTAAACTTTCACGTAAATAGTTTGAATCCTGTCATCGCCATTTCGGCAACCCAAAATCAGAGATCATATTGGCAGTAATTAAGTTAGTTCAGTAATTCAGTAAGTTCAGTCAGTTCAGTAACTGGCAGTAAGTTCAGTAATTATCGCCAAAACAAAAGATCGCCAAAAATCCGACCCATAAATTATCGATCCAGTTTTTTAAGTTCGTCAACGGAAAACATACCGCCACGATATAGCTACGGCCTTGCATTACAACTCCGTAAAATTGATGCAATGTTGACGTTTGAATAGAAGAGTTCGAAGTTAATATCTGCGCATGCGTTAATGGCCTTAGGCTGTTCAGGTCAACTGGTAACAAAACATCTGACCGCTGCGCCGACCGCGCACAAGGTACTGTTTTTACGTGAGTTTTCATCTCGCCATCAGCTTAAAAGAATAGTCTAAAGCCAAATTTATTTTTGACATGTTAAAGAAGAACATATTCTAAGCATTGTGGTGAAAGTTTTATTCATTTCCCATGTTCGGTCTCGAGATATTAGCGATTGAATTTGGCAAATTTTCTACATAAAATGAACTTGGAGCGAGTAGGCGTGATGTCATGGCTTCACATTGTCGGCCAATGGTTTGCATTTATTTATAATGTACCACAAATTTTATGCGACAAACCCTTTATATATAAATACCACTGGTGCATCCTGAGCAATGGGATTTTAAAAGCTTTATGTGCCTCAGGGGCAAGATAACATCCCTAATCAATTCAAGGTCAATCTAGAAAATGTGTCAACTTCAATTGCTAATAGGCCTATCTTGAGAACAGAACATGGGAAATGAATAAAACTTTCACCAGAATACTTAGAATATGTTTCTCTTTAACATATTAAAAATAAATTTGGCTTTGGACTTTTCTTTTAACACTTAAAATTTTTACCCCCTGACCTTTAACCTATTGCGCAGTACTGCTCCTTGAAGAAGCTTCGGACTGGTCTATTCAAGAAGTGTGCTCACCCTATGTTTTTAACCCCTAGTTCAAAACAACTTAAGTTTTCATCGTGATGAAAAGGTGTGAGGGTGGAGCTATTGAATTTTTCCAAGGTTCCAAAAAGTGAAGGGGTTGCCCTGTTCCTTCATAATCCACGTCCATGTTTTATCTTCATCCCATCTCTTGGGAATGATATTCAAACTCTGCATGATCGGCGACTTGCAGTGCTGTTGGTCCAGTACCGTGTACATCACGCTCATGTCTTTTCCGACTGTCTTTTCTTGGAAAACGCTTATCACAATAAGAACACTTAAATGGCTTCTCGCCAGAATGAGTCGCTTGATGTCGTCGAAAATTCCACGAATCGGAAAACGATTTCCCACACTCCGAACACATTATCAGTTGACTGCTAGTCATTCGAGGTATAACCGGTTTTCCATCAGAGTTCATTCCGTCTTTTTCTAATTTTGTTATCGTTAGTAAAACAGCGCCATCACCTACAACAGAAGAAAAAGAAGAACGTTTCACTTGTCTAGATACATGCTTCTACGAGGCAGTTGTCAGAGCTTGATCGGAAAACGTAGAGATTTAAATTGGATTTGAAATACCCCAGTATCTTAAATAATAAGTGAACCTTTACATTCATGTGACATTTTTGTAGAATAATAGTTCTAAATAAAATTTCCTTTCTATAGGGCAGTAATTTACTCCTGCTAAATTTACTTAAAGAATTGGGAAAGCAGGCACATAGACAAGGGATTTGTGTGTGTGTGTGAGTGCGTGGGAGGGGGGGGGGGCGGAGGGTGTAACCGGAGGACTCAAACTTTAAAAAAAAAACAATAAACAAAAGAGAAAATAATGGCAAAAATTGACAAAATGGTGGTCATTGTAAGACCAGATTGAACTCATGTATCTCGGAGCGCAGACTCCGTTTGCCCAGCCCTCGGTTATGCCTTAGACAAGTCTAAACAGTCCAGGTTGACAATGGTCTATGATGAACCGTGGATCAGACCAGGGAGTTGCTAGTCTCTAGCAACTCCCTGATCAGACTTGAAGTCGAACATTACGAAAGAGCTGATTTTAATAGACCTGTCTCAGATTTTCACCGAACTGTGAGCAAAGTGAAAAAAAAAAAACGTTTTGAAAATGAGATCCACGAACTGATTCAAAAACTTAAACGAGTCATGAAGAGAGCAAGTAGAGCTGTTTTGAATGTTCCTGCCTAGATAATTGATCCCGACGTCATCAGTTTCTGTATTAAATTGAACCTTTTTATCTTTAAAAGCAACACATGTGATCTAGAGAATATCAGAAAACGGAGACATGAAGGGAGGTGGAAGGGGGGAGGGGGCGGGGACTTTAACCCTTACTTTTTCTACCGTAGAAATTTGGGGCCGCCTACATTGCTTTTATATTGTTGAATATGTTAGGCCACTTTAGTCTGTTGGTGACTTGAAAGAAAAATCGGAAAGAAAGATCTGAAAATTTAGCTAATATTTACAAGCCCATGACATGCCATTTCCGGCTCTCTGAGGGGTCGCGAATTTTCAAAATTTTCTTTACGCTCTGCGCCAACTGAGGATCGTCTTTCAAGCAAGACTTCATATTCCAGGCGGGGGACCATTGGCCTATCGTACTCAAGTGCTTCCATACACATTTATTATCAGATAGCTTTCAACCTTGTCAGTTGCGTAGTCTGTGAGATGGATTCTTTAGTTTTTGAAGGATCAAAATGTTATCAATGTTCAATGTTGCAAAGCAGTGACGTAGCTACAGGAGGCATGTGGGGACGATTGTCCCCTTGCTCGAGAAAGTGAAAAATTTGGAAATTTGCCATTTGAGACACCAATCAAAGACAGTGAGGTTTTCCAGACTTTCCCTTCACAAAATTCCAAATTCTTAAAAAAAAATAAAAGCTCCATCTTTGTTATTATTAGTTTTGAAAGTGCAAAATTTTCCGCGCGCTTCTCGCGCCGTAAATTGCAACCAGTAACCAGTAACCAGTAAGTTGTCGCTCATAAAACAGGCGGTGGCAATCTTTTCCGAGCCGCTAAGTCCGTTTCCGTAATAAATTTTCTTCAATGCGGGATTTTAATTTTTGAATATTTTTTTTCGGGAGCTTTTTGAATGTCGCCGAGAAGCCTCAATTCGTACTCCTAACAACAACGATCTTCAGTCGACACGCCCTCTCAGATATATGCTAATAGGAAACACAGATTCGTTGATGGCTCCCCAAATATTCAAATTTTCCTTACAGGAAACTAGGAAACCCTTTATCTAAACTATTTTCTGCAATTCAATTTCTGCAATTCAAGCTCCATATTTACAAATGTGTAAAAGGACCCAAATTTTCGGCGCGCTCCGCATATTACGGTCTTAATACAGTAGTGTTCACACTAAAAAGAAAGGTTTAAGGTCACAACAGGATTTGGTGTGTTAGACTATTAGAGTGGTACTCATTCTGAGCATTTCTGTGAAATTTGCAATGAAATCCGATGTGTGGTTTCCAAGATATGAGCACGTAAAGTTTTCACATTTTCAACAAAATGTGAACTTGAAGCAAGCACATATGACATCACATCCCCACATTAATGGACAGTCTTTTGTTTTTCTTTAAACTCTAAACTGGATTTTCTCCTCAACAATCCCATATTATTAAAATGTGATTGCATAAGTGGCATGAGAATTTTACAAACTTTACATCCCCTACAGGGAGGTCATACTCCTATTAGCTTGAAGTTCAACACAACAGTCTGATAAAACAAAAGGAAGCAAAGCATTCCTCCTCAATTTGAGGAAGTGATGTAAGCTCTGCTGCCCTCAAACTCACTTTTGAACACAAATCTACTGACTTCATTTACTGATATCTCAAGAAATACATGTCCGATTTGAATGGAAATTTCACCACACTGTGTACATTTCGTTCCTCTTTCACAAATTTAAATTAAATCTTTGCTTAAACTTCCCCTTTAAGAAAAAATCAGATTTTTTTAAATTAAGAAAAAAATGTTCTTGCTCGTAGAAAAAGCGAAAAAATATAGAATAAAAAATTAACCTTTTGGTCAACGGGGTAGGGTGGCGCGCATGTTGCAAAATTGTTCCGCCCCCACTCTCATTTTGCTTCCTTCGCTACTGGTTAATATGAATGTCAAGTTATGGGGGAGGGGTTAAATGGGGCCAATTGTACACATAGAGCGCCGAAACATTTTCCATACTAAACTTTTGCCAACATGAGACTTGAATTGCTCATGAAAGCACATGATTGCTTTGTCGGTGATCATGTGACGACTGGCACATACAGGGGCGTCGATTTGATTTTCAAAAGTGGGATGGGGGACATCTGGCCTAAATTTTTCTCCTGTCCTGGTAAGGTGCTTACAGCGGCGTAGCTAGACATTTTTGTGTGGGTAGGAGGGGGAGGTGGGCAAGCACTCAAATTTTACGATTTTTTTAAGTGTGAACATTAACTAGGGCCGTAATTTGCGGCGAGAGATGAAATGTTTGTCCTTTTCGATATATTGCAAATATGGAGCTTGTATTGCAAAAAAGTTTGGATTCTGGGTTTCCTGTGAGGCAATTTGAAAAGTTTGGGGATTACTGAAGAATTCGCATTCCCTAGTGGCAAATCTGAGACTGAACGGCGACCAAAGATCGTTGCTACTATACACAGTAATGTTATTGAACTCCTGCTATATACAGCAATGTTATTGAGCTTATACAAAATGAGGCTCTCGGACGGAATTTTTGAGTCAAGCGCTCATATTGGAGAAAATTTGGCATTTTATGAAAGAAAATTTTTGAAAAGAGCACTGTAGGCCTAGTTACCGGTGCTACTTGTTGATCGGGTGCTGCAAATGCAGCAAGGATTCAATGTATTCTTTTGTGTTTGTTACTGTAATTTTACAGGCAATTTTAACAGTGGGCCTAGCACATCTCCACTTTTGTCACTTCCAGAGCTCGGAAAAGTTTACCAAAGTGAAGGTATGAGCGAGCACTTCCGCTTAAGAATTGCAACTTGCGGCGTGCCAAGCGCGCGGAAAATGTTTCCTTTTTTGAAACAAAAATATGGAGTGTTTATTGGAGAGAATTCGAAATTTCATGAGGTTATCAAAACCACAGAGTGGACTGGTTTCACAAATGGCAAATTTTCGAATTCTTCACTTTTCAGAGCCGTCTGCCCCTGTAGCGAAGCTATTAGGTGTCTAAGAGAAGGGGGCCCAGATGCAAAATGATGCTAATTGAAGTTCAATATTTTGAGTAACAAGGAAACCTTCGAATTTTCAAAACATCGTCTTGAAAGTGTGGCTAATTACTAAACGGACTATACGGTCAACCTGAATTTAAACACCGGGGAGCCGTTCCACAAAGAGTTACGCACAATCTTAAGTTTGATTCACCATACTAAAGCCAACAGTAAATCAAACTTAAGATCGTGCGTAACTCTTTGTGGAACGGGCCCCGGGTGTACTCCATAGCAGCACAACGAAAATTGTGATAGTTTGCGAAGGATTATTGCAAAAGTTCTAATTGTTGGGAACCATTTATAATGTAAATGATAAAATAAATCTTTGAATTGATCAAAAGCACACTTCAACCTACTGCAGGAAAATCACAGATCGAAGGGGGGTGGGGTGGGACCCACTGGTGCTACTGAAACACTATCTGCAGACAGAGGATGAAGGTGTACCTCTAATTCCAGACTGGAGTCTCTTATGAGTCTTATCTAGCAAACGTAAGTATGATTTTAGTTCTCTGATAATGGTCTAAATAAGAACTGGTCGAATCGTTATTCGAATGTGTGATGTGCGTGTCGAAATTTTGCATTAAAAATCATGCAAGTTTTTCTGAAAAAAAAAAATGCAAGCATACTGTGCACCAAGAAATTTTCAGTTTCTTTGAAATGTCTTTGCCAATTTCAGCTTGCCAGGCAGGTCATTCACTAAAGATTACAATTTCATGAAAGCATAGTAGTGGAAGATTCCTCTTCTTCAAATTCCTAAATTTTGTCCTCCTCCATAACCACACCTGCTGGCCTATGTACATGAACAATCGACACAAACATAGAGACCGATAAATAATGTGAGTAGGCCTATGTTTGTTATGCAGCTGAAAAAAGAACATCAAAGAGACTGCAAGCGTGCGGAGCGCGTAAAAATTTACGGGGATTTGAAAAGTAAACATGTGGAATTATTGATACAGAATATCATTCGTAATCAGTAGCAGACACCTTCCATAACCTAGATGTACAGTCTTTTTGGTAGAACCTAACTTTTTAAGTTTCAGGTAACAAAAAGTGTGTGTGTGCGTGTGTGTGGGAGGGGGGGGGGGGTCGGTGGTGGCGACTTTTCCGTTAGTGTCCCCTCCACTCCAAAAGTTGGGGGACATGTCCCCCCTGTACCCCCAAAGTCGACGCCCATGGGCACATACATGTAGGTAGGCACAACTTTTCCCCACAAGAGTATGGAAGACTCTTGCCAAGGCATGTAACACTTAGCTTCTTTGAAACAGGCAGCACTCCTTATTTCATTTGTAATGGAAATGATAAAATAAATCTTTGAATTGATCAAAAGCACACTTCAATCTACTGCACGAAAATCACAGATCGAAGGGGGTGGGGGTGGGACCCACTGGTGCTACTGAAACACTATCTGCAGACAGAGGATGAAGGTGTACCTCTAATTCCAGACTGGAGTCTCTTATGAGTCTTATCTAGCAAACGTAAGTATGATTTTAGTTCTCTGATAATGGTCTAAATAAGAACTGGTCGAATCGTTATTCGAATGTGTGATGTGCGTGTCGAAATTTTGCGTTAAAAATCATGCAAGTTTTTCTGAAAAAAAAAAAAAAATGCAAGCATACTGTGCACCAAGAAATTTTCAGTTTCTTTGAAATGTCTTTGCCAATTTCAGCCTGCCAGGCAGGTCATTCACTAAAGATTACAATTTCATGAAAGCATAGTAGTGGAAGATTCCTCTTCTTCAAATTCCTAAATTTTGTCCTCCTCCATAACCACACCTGCTGGCCTATGTACATGAACAATCGACACAAACATAGAGACCGATAAATAATGTGAGTAGGCCTATGTTTGTTATGCAGCTGAAAAAAGAACATCAAAGAGACTGCAAGCGTGCGGAGCGCGTAAAAATTTAGGGGGATTTGAAAAGTAAACATGTGGAATTATTGATACAGAATATCATTCGTAATCAGTAGCAGACACCTTCCATAATCTAGATGTACAGTCTTTTTGGTAGAACCTAACTTTTTAAGTTTCAGGTAACAAAAAGTGTGTGTGTGCGTGTGTGTGGGAGGGGGGGGGGGGGTCGGTGGTGGCGACTTTTACGTTAGTGTCCCCTCCACTCCAAAAGTTGGGGGACATGTCCCCCCTGTCCCCCCAAAATCGACGCCCATGGGCACATACATGTAGGTAGGCACAACTTTTCCCTACAAGAGTATGGAAGACTCTTGCCAATGCATGTAACACTCAGCTTCTTTGAAACAGGCAGCACTCCTTATTTCAAAATGACAGCTTTGTAGCTTTTTATATTTCTTACTCCGGATTATGAAAGACCATGCCACATATACCAAGTTGTCCAGTTACCTTGTGACTTTAAAGGGCAAGAACGGTTGTCCCAAACCTATACTCTTAGCAATGGCTAAATCTCACAGTTTTCTTATTTCCTTCCAAAGTATCTGGGCCATTGTGCACTGTTTAACAAGAAATTTCCTAACTGACCAACTGTCGATAGAGCTAATCCCTAGTAACCTAATCCCTAACTCTAACAAAAAATACAATCATACCGTACAAAAGCAACAGCCAATCTTGCTTGTTAAACAAACAAGTGTGCATCAGCTGAGACATCTTCCCTCTTTTTTTAATGGAATCAATATGCATATTCAAGGCAAACCAGCTGATACTCCAAGTAAAGTTTTCAATTGAGGAGAAAAAATATTGCCTAATGACTTTCTAGACCCATCATGGAACACGTCAGTCTACCAATACTAAAGAAATTCAACTTGAGGTGACTACATTTCCGGGTTGAAAAGAAATCTTGACCAAGATTCTGAAATAAATTTGAATACTGTGAAAAAATTAAGAAGCCCATAATTTCACAGGAATAAAAATTGTGCTGTGTGCACTGTATGTTGGAGATGCCTTAGAAGCTACCATCGAACAAAACCAGGGACAAAGAAGTATTTGCCATTCATACTGGGTTACAAATAACAATTTAGCACCTCCATTTTTATACATCAGAATTGTTAATGGTTGCATGTAGTGCCCCAACTGGCGAGAATAAATGCCTTGTGTTGTGGTTTTCAGCTGTACGGAAAACAACCCAGTACAATACTGCACTGAGAGTAACTAATCTAGTATTGCGTCCCATTCTGCCGCACATAATGGACAAACTGCTATACAAATGCAAAATTATGCAGCAGAATTTGTCCATAAAAATACACAGATTATTTCAATGATCTAATTGTGATAGAGGGGGCCAGAAACAGCAAATTGCTTTGCAAATTTCGAACACCGAGTTATTCATTACGTATAAGCAATGGAGTAAGCAGGGAAAGTAAGGCAGTACTGGATTGCTTCAATATGGGGTGGAGTGCAGGGACAATCACCTTTATATGGGAGGGGGACAGTATATAGTTTCACTTTCAAGTGGTAACATGGAAGTGTGGTGGCATGGGACTTGTAGGGGCGGGGGGGGTGGGGGGTGGGTTAGCATTGCCTCTAAGAACATAATAGAATGGGATACAATACACAATAAGTCATGGTGGCTCTCTCATGCTCTTGCCAGGAGAAAAAAAATCTTTTAATTAATTATTGCAAGTTCTACAAGTTAAGTAATGGAACATCATTATTAAAGATTAAAAAACAGAAATATTACTTCTGATTATTTTTTTATTCAAGTGTGTAAAACTTAATAACTATGAATCAACTATGAAACAAACTTTACACTTTACATCCAGTATATACATGTTGATTCTTAAAACTGTTCAACTTGATCACACCCATCAATTAAAATTTCTGGACACACCAGTTATTGCAGAAATACTGTCAAGTCATGATAACTTTCATCCACCAAAAAGTCATTCATTAAAGGCATATTTTTATCATCCCAAACAGTTCCAATTCTCCCAACCTACTTACTTCTAGCCCCTCCCACATTTATCTAAAACTCATCTTTATCCAGACACAATCCTAGTTTATTGCTTCATGGCTTGTCCCAGTGGCCATACAAGTCCATAATGTGTAATCAAGATACTCTCAGTGCCCATGCTGTGTAATTTAGCTACGATGCATTGTTTGAATGAGATGCCAATCAAAGATCTGTACCAATTGAGAGTTTTGATGTATGTAAACTGAAACTGTAGTTTGGGGTGACGAATGACTGCCTTTAAATTAAAATGTGAACTTCTTCATAAATAATTTCTTGTCCTAACAATGTTCCAACCAATTTCTTGTAACCTTGTACAGTCCAAACAGCAAGGGATGCAGCTGACTTTGAGCCAGGTCCACGACATTAACCCCACAAACACATCCCCTACCAAAAAAATGTCATTCATTAGGCTAACTTGCCCGATACTCTAAAAACCCGGATTTCAAGGCCTTTTTCCGGGTAATTGCAGAAAAGGTGCCAGAAGATATAGCCTATTACTACATAAGGGATCTTTGTTCTGTTATCTCAGCATAGTCAGTCAATAAGCAGAGTGGTCACTGGTCAGTGGGATATGAGAGCATTATTTACACTTGCTATTTGGAGAGCATGGGGCTAGATTTTGTCATGAAAACATCCTCCAAGCAGTGGTGAAGATTGAGGAAGTACCTATTCCCACACTTTACTGAACCCCACTCCCTTCCCAATAGGCTAGTTTGGTACGTCCTTGCAGCATGGAATTGTGGGGCACAGCATGGGATAGACAAAACAAGCTTAGCACATACTGTAATGTATGGCATTCCCTTGTTTTCTAAAGTATGTGTGCACACAACACTACCAAAGTGTCTGGCCAACTTGAACAAAACTAGGGATCTCTCATGCTGCTAGAATTGAATAGGACATTTTAGCCGATGTTACCTGAGAAGAAGGCCTTTTCTCGGGTGAAGATTGCCTGTGTCATTGCAGCGGTTAACCCCATTTAAACCAACCTTGTTGCTCTATTGAGCAAATAGTCTTTGAAGGGGGCAAATGCCTTTATCTTTATTGATCTCAAGATATCTGAATAACATGCTGTGACGTCGCTTCTTGAAAAAGCAACACAGACACCCCAGTGCATCAAAGATGGTATGGGGTGTAACTGATATTTGAGTTTGTTACATGATCTGTGACCTCAAATGAGCTATGCTTTCATTGTGTTCACACTGCGTGAAAAGCAATTAACACATGCTGACTAACCTGATAGCTAACCCCAAATGTTACGTAACTTTTTGTGTATTGAAACACATCTTTTACTGTCAATCAATAAATCAGATATGAAACTTGACTTAATCAAGTCTGCGTGTAGTGAGTTTCTTTTCCTCCCTGAAGTGATAAGAGTTCAGGCAGAGAGGAATAATGTAACAAAAAGTAAGAGGGAACGTTTCATCATGAAGAAGTTCCCTGGTAGATTTTGGATTATTAGTTGCCAGCTTGAGATGGCTAAAACTTGCTATTCGCTTTTAGCATCATCTGTGCTACTCTTAGGCAGCTTAAAATGCAAATTTTTCCCCAAAAGACAATTAAAACACAATCCACTACACACAACCAGACTTGAGATCCTCCTTATGTTATGGATGGATTAAAAAAGAATGATTTCAAAGAAGTTACATGTTAACTCAAATTTTGGAATATGTGTTGTAGGTGCAGGATTGGTTTGTTTTACCCCAATGGTTTGGAGGAAGTGCCCATGTGCACAGCTACCAAAACAAAACAGCTTCAAGCTGGTTTCACTCTCATTTCAACAACTCAAATATTAGTTTTTATAACTTTGTAAGATTTGGTTTCCAGCATGATAGAGGGCAATGTGGCAGATTGCTAAAGTACCTCAATTACCCAGAATTCCTAACACTTTGCTGAACCCAAGTAGTCTTACATCTATTTTTTAATGAATATTAAATCTTTTGTCCAATTATGAATGACACACTTCATGACTAATAAACCTTTTTTTTATCATAAATGTTTATGAGCTATGAACCTAATTATGAATGATGAACTTTTGCCTTTAATCATGTTATGAATAATGACCCTTATCAACAATGACCCTTAGAATAACAAAGCTTTTGAATATCAGACAGATCCCCAGCTGTCAGTGGAGCACCAAGAATTCTAAACTGAAGGTGATGAAAATTGTGAGAGAACTATCTATGCTCACTACATACCATCATTGACTGGCATAGAGCAGACCAGAAAAATTTTAGATGAAGTAACCTAATATATTGAAGGAAATTGACCCTTCCCAGGCAATGCAAGTAACCTTCTGGAATTCTCAGAATTTTCTTGAATGAAAAACTCATCTAACATTTTATTGACAGTAAATGCAAACAAGATGAACCCACATTGTTACTGCACCTGCAATATTACTGCAGTTGTTGATTACCTGTATAGTAGTCTTTGAGTCAAATTTGGCAATGAGAGATTTATTACAGGAAATGTTTTCTGGAGGAGTACATGGCCTTGGGCAATACATTAATTAATAAATAGGTGATAACAAGGATGGCATCAAGACGGCAGGGGTGACTGCTCGGTATATTCACAAGAAAATGTGAAAAGGGAAGGAAAAGAAGGGGAAAAAGAAAAAGAGGAGAGTTTGACTCATGCCCCCCCCCCCCAACAAAAATACCCTGGTGTGGCCCATAATCAATAAGGGAAGTCATTCATTACCCCAAACAACAACTTTACTAGTAGTCCACAGAAACTCTCCATGGCCACAGCTCTTTGAAGTCAAAATCTAACCAGAAAGCCAATGAACATCATTAAATTCTTAGTTTTGAAAGGGACCAGATAAAACCAAAAATTTGACTGAAGGGATTATTTACTCTTAATCAAGTAATCCAACTAAATACTAAAACATATCTTCAGACCAAATAATGCTACCACCTTCCTTCAAACTTCTTCAAAAATCTCCAAAATGAGTGAGAAAAACAAAATTGTATGGCACGCAAAAAGGCTCACCTTATATGATGATGTACTTAAATTAAACATTCATGTACCAAAAATATACGATGATGTACTAACTTCATATGATCATGATGTAAATTTACACCATCATGTACTAAAACCATATTTTTATCATGTTAAATGTTACGATGTACATGTAAAAACACACGTTGTACATCTAAAAACACATGTTGTACAAACGTAAGATCATCATGCTATTATTGTCCCTTCTGCATGCCATACTAAGTGAGCCTTTCGGCGTACCAGAAGTCCGCCAAAAGACTCACTGAAATACGATGATCATCTAAACTCATGTGATGTAGTAAAAGTACACTTTCATGTACTAACTGCGAACGATGATGTAGAATGATTGCATACGATCAGATACTGATTTCATACGATCATGTACTGATTGCATACGTACATGTACTGATTTCATACAAACATGTACTAAATGTATACGTTCATGTACTGAATTCATACAATCATGTACTAAATGTATACATTCATGTACCTAATTGATGATGGTGTAAATTTAAATCATGATCGTATGAAGTTAGTACATCATCGTATATTTTTGGTATATGAACGTAGAATTTTAGTACATCATCATTTAAGGGGAGCATTTTGGCGTGCCATAAAATTGAACAGAATTTCAAAGTGCATTTTTCAGGTGGGGATGCCAAATGGATCATTTACCCTTCTGGAGGGTGTCCTTCCACTGTGCAAACTTGTAACAGCTTATAATTGCAGTATTTAAGTACAAAGGTTACAAAAATGACTTAAATTATAGGAGGTAAGAAGGTGGGTGGGGTTGCCAACCCTAAAAGAAATGTTCTTGCACTATCTATACCACCTTCGAGGTGAAGAAGATAATGCCAATTTAAAGGGATTTACAGAATAAATCAAATTGAATCTTTTGGGGAAAACACAGTTATGACTATTAAAGGGCAGAGTCATTTTTCCAATTGGCGGCTATGGCCAAGTCACTTCCTTTGCCCACCTGCCCATGCTGGCAGGTTAGAAAAATGACTCTCGCCTAACACTCCTTTGAAACATCAGATATCGTTTACTAATTTCCCATACCAGACCAACAAACATAGTTGTTCAACTTGTTCATGTCTGTTTTGGATCATAAGGATGTTGATAGATAGCTATAGGGTGTCAGATTACAGGGCTGTAACCATATGTAGTGGAAGTAGCCTACCACTAACCATACAGTGCCAAACACAGCCAGTACTACTAATTTGGTTTTGAAAAAGGGGGGTGAAAATCTATAATAAAGTAAATGGTATTTGAAACTTTAAGTAACACACAGACATGGGCCAGTAGGTCAAGTATACTGTTGGCCAGGTGAACTCACTTGAGACATTGCCAATATATAGTCCCACATCTCACAAGCACCCTGTCCCATTGTTTCTGTCTAACTGGTTCCTGGTTCTATTCTGTCTAACCCTAGACCCTAACTCCTAACCATGAGACCATAACCCCTGTTTCCAACACTAACCTAAGAAGGGGGGGGGGGAGGCTAATGAGACAGGATACTAAGATGGAGAAATGTACAGTAGAGCAGACTCTCATCACCTCAATATGATCCTAATTAACTCCTTGACTTTGACACAACATTTAAAGCTGGTCTACCCTGTTGAACACCCTAAATGAATGAAACACCTACCAGTTGAATGATTCAGTGATAAAGTCTCATGTGTTTCAACAGACTGTCTCTTCGTGTAAACTCACTCAGACACAAGGAACATTTGAAAGGTTTTAGTCCAGTGTGAACAATTTGATGACGTTTACACATGGAAGGACTTTTAAAGCTTTTGTCACACTCCCCACAAATAAAGGAATGTTCTTGAGGAGGTCTGGTCCAGCTATTTTGCTGTGCATAAAGTGAACTTCCATAGCATTCATGCATTTTCCAATCACCAGCAGGACAAGTTTTAGTGCAGTGAGGACACCTCCACAGGATGTTCATTCCTGTATAGGAGGAGAAATGAAATAAAATTGTGTTCATTGAGGGACTGCAAGTTAGAAATTATTAATATAATTTTCAAATGACTAAAAATTTAGCCCATAAATTTCTTTAAAAATACAATGACTTTTCTGGATAACTCTCTAATTCTTCAAATTCAAATCTTTGAATCGTCTGTGACATTTTACTAATAAAATTTAACCAAATTTAAAGGCTCTTTCATCCCTTCTTTTCAACTCCCACATCATGCTTCTTGTGACAAGTTTGGTCAACAGTTTGAATCAAAGAGTGCTTTCCTTTCTTTTGACTTAATTACTCCTGATGGGGTGCAGGACCAATGAAATGGGGTGCTAATAAGAAAAGAGACTAATGAGATGGAATAATGAAAAAGGTACTAAATGAGAGAGGGGACCAATGATACAATTTAAAGAGCAGTCCCCCTAAACTTATTTTGAAGAAAAAGCTAAATAACACAATCTTTGTGTTATTTCTCTTCAAAGTATCTTGCATTACATTTTATGACTTTACTATTGCATATTTAAGGTAAATCAAACAGTTTTAGTAAATTTCACATTTGAAGAGAAAAAATGTTGTCACATGACTCCCAACAGCCAATCATGAAACTGGACAGTTTACTACACTACTTCAATTTGGGATGACTGCTCTTGCCCTTTAAGCTAACTGTGGGACCAGTGAGGCAGGGGGTTATAGACAGACCTGGAATAGCTATAGCCAGTGAAGTTGCCAAAATGTCATGCAAGCTTAAAGTTTAATGAAAATTCTTGAACAAAACCTATGCAGTGTTTTCACATGATATCGCAAGCCCTGCGCCTTCCTTGGCTGCTGGCAGAAACTGTACAGTTTTGTAGAGCTAGCTAAACTGCAGCTAATGACAAATACCAGGACAGATGGTTTTTTGCCCAGAAGCGGGTGTGGTTATACCAATTATGACCTCACTTGAAAACACTCAACAAAAGCACAGTTCACTCATAATAAAAAAAGGCACAGCCTGTGTAAAATGGAGAATTTTCATATTCTTTCTTTGGGTGCTACTGTAAATCTCTCTAAATATTCCATGAAAATGAAAAATGAAAATTAATGGATTTCAAATAAAGCCAACTCAAGTGAATGATGAATAGCAAAACTTATGCTTTGGTGAATGTAATATATTGTTAGATCTAGGATTGTGCAATTTATGAAGGCTGGGTAAATTCAGGTACCGATGTATTACAACTTGAAAGTGATGTGGAATACGGCATATTGTTGGGGAATATGGTGACAGCAGTTTTAAGCATCTACCTAAGTTCCCTCTTTCCTCTTAATACATATTCATCAAGATCATATCTGATGGAAATTTGCATAGACGTATATATGAAGGTTGCCATTATTTCTAAACAAACGACAAGGCCCTGCAGGTTTCAGGTTTTCAAGGATATTTCAACTGAACACAGGCTATACAGATACAGTAAAACTCACTGTTATCATCTTCAAAAGTTGGACCTCCTTAAATTTTTTCCCATACAACTTACTTGTTTTATAAAAAATGATTTATCTGAACTGCCCAATATTGAACAGTTGTCTCAATTTCATATGTATACAGTACATGTGAAATCTCCCCTGGAAATGCAAATTGCACATAAACAAATTAAGTTACAGAACAAGGCACCACCCACATTTTGTATGAATTAATTCAAAACAACTGCTTTTTATATAAATTTTGCCTCTTAAAGGTCAAGTACATGGAATCAGTATATGGAATGATAATGACTTTACTTTATTCTATCAACAATTAAGTAAAGGAACCATAAATACTTGTAAAATACAGCTTTTACAAGCCTCTTACATGCATTTCTTTGCTGAGAAAGGAATTCCTTAAGAACAACCATTCTTGAGAAATTTTCAATATCTATACGACTTGGTTAAAGTATCAAATATTCAGTCAACCGAGTAAATTATGATAATTTCATAGTTTTTCATGTAAATCTAGTTTGCTAGTACTGTATGTTAAAAAACCAAAGCAAAATTATTTTATGCAAGTCAAAGTGATCACTGTTTGTTCATTTTTTTTGTAAAGCTATTTACATACCACCTCTGTAAATAGAATCAAACCATATGAATAAACACACACTGCTTTGAAGAACAGGAGAGCTTATTTAATCAAAGAATTACAGTACGTAAAAGTGTTCACTGGGCATTATTCATCAATTAGATGTGGTTTAGATAGGATGTCAAAATTGTGTGTGTTTAAAGAGGATACACATTGATGGAAAATGTGAAAATTTCATTTTCCTTAATATGCTATTGGCTAAAGTATAGGACGTACACTAGTTGTTTACTGGATTGATATTTAACGGTTCTGCAGTGGACTTTGCATGAACAAATAAATGTTATGAATACAAGTGAAAGCACTATGATTGATTAATAATGATTGAGGCATATATTGTTCATTTGTCATTTCTGTGAAACTCATAGAGCTATGCTGAACCGACTGCATGGTCAAGTGGTTAGAGCACCCGACTTGCAGTCAGCAGGTAGGGAGTTCAAGTCGAGTCCTGCCAGGTCATACAGAACCTTCTGCCATTTGGTGCTCAGCATAAACGATGGAGCTGGGAAAACAAGCCAGTGAGCTACAACTGAAAAAAGGGCATGGCTGTCTTGACTTGAACCAATGGTTGGAAACTGGGCCGTAAAATTCCATCTAACTAACTAGCTACAGTAACTACAGCTATGCTATTTTAGCTAATCCATGATAGGATGAGACTGCTCTCTAAATGGGACAAAACAAAGTGTTCAATATGGTTCAGGTGAGGTGATTGTAAGAATATGATGAAATGCATGCATGATGAATGTCAAACAGACACAAAATATTTATGAGGATTATAGTAAATGCACTTATCAATTGTAGGGCCCACACCCTGACCACTGGAGAGTAGTGGTCAAGTCAGTGTGTGTCATGCTCATCTGTGTTGTGACAAAAGAGTGTGTCAAAATTCTCCAAATATTATAACTATCAAGACAGTATGCACTAACTTTTAATAATTATGTTGTAAAATTACTAACAGTAATGTAACATCTTAAAAGTATACAGTGCTGTGTATAAATACTGTATGAAGTACAGTGCTCTACATTTTCTTAACTTGCTGTCAATCAAAGAGCTCTGCCAATTGAGAATTTCTATAGACTATTACAAAAATTGTAGTTTGGGAGTGAGAATTGACTGCCTTAAATGACAAATAGTAATTGCCCCAAGCAAATAGACATTAGTAAAATCTGAATGCCTTATAAGACCTCATACCTTGATCCTCATCACTAATACAGTATCTGTTGTTCATGAGTCTTGTTTCATATTATATCATAATTTAGTTTTTCTGTATTATGGCATCTTTTGGATTTGATGTCAGTCAAAGAGCAGAACCAACTGAGAATTTTGTCCTTCCCCACCAAAAATGTATTTTGGGGTTGATGAGTGACCGTTTTTACCCTTCCAGAGGATAATCCTAATCTTATCTTATTTATGCATTGAATCTGAATCCTTACCCTAACTACAACCGTAGGCAGATTTTTTTTTGTTGAGGGGCCATCAGACAGGAAGCTACAGTAAGGGATAGAATTACATAAGGAGCAACCTTTTGGTGGCCCAGAAGGGTTATAAACTGCAATCCTACAGCCCTATGGTCCAGCAGTAGGCCACTGGTAACAGTGGACCAGTGTATGTTGCATGTAGGTAAGCCTGTGCATGCATGACTGTAAGATATGCAAAGAAATATAAGGTTCACACTGATTAGAATACATTGACACTAGTGTGTATGTTTTGAAGAGCCATAATATGGATAAACTTGTCAATAAGACTATAAAGGAACCATTTTGTGCATTTTCCCCATGAAATCACTGATGAAGAATCACAGAAATTAGATGAACAGTTACAGTGCAAACAATGACTGTGCGACCACTTTGCATAAAAGGAAAAAAAACATGAATAATATTGCCAATCTCCTACTAAAGATATAGACCAATTGGAAAATTGGGGACCTCCTGTTGGGTCACAAGGTCAAATGTACTGTACCATGACACCATTTTGCTTGAGTGCACAGTGCTTGGGGAGGCATATTATTCTTGAACTTACATGGACTGCATTGGTATAAATGATGTGCAAATTTGAGATGTTGTATGCCATAAAGGTAGAGGTACAACTTGACCTTTGACCCAATTAGATGCATTGCCTGTGAACATTTCCCAAGTTGCTTTTTAATTGCCTTACCTAAGATACACTGAGAGATCCTTCTCAATATGTTCTGACTTTACACTGACTTTATGAGTGATTCTCACATGTCTTATCATGTTATCCATCCTAGAACAACGCTTGTAACAGAAAGGGCATTTGAAAGGCTTGAGACCAGAGTGAACCAGTTGGTGACGGTTTAAGTCGTTATTACTCTCAAAACTTTTACCACAAGTTTTACAATTATAAGACAGTATCTTGTTCTTCTTCTTTGGACGCTGAGTAGAGTTGGATGGTGGATGTATTGACTCAGCTACAGCAGTGAATAAAAAGAAAATACAAATTTTGCTGAGAGAGTAGTGGTAAAGGACCCACAACTTATTTCTTGTTGAATTATACTTGGGTTGAAAATTCTGTGTGATGAAGAGGTCTGCCATATGTTATCCTACATCCCATAAGAGATGTGAAAATGACGGGCCACTGAAAGTTCTACAGCTCATGTAACTACTAATATTGGGCCAATATACAGGTTTTGGCAAATGTCAAGTATTTTCAGCCTGTGGTATTTGTTGATATACCTGAAATGGTAAAAGGAGTCACAGGTACACTTATGCCAAGCAGCACCTAAATCTAACCAAGTTCTTAAATATTTCTCTTCCGGATAGCTCCATCATATTTCATACTTTGCATATGGACAGTTTCAGCCAATATTGAGAATCAAAATATTGATAACCTCCCCAATTTTTAAAGTGCAAACTTCCATCACCCCCATCAACCCAGGACAACAGGGCAGTAATATTAAACCAGTGGTCTGTGACCATCCTATATTCGTCTATACTCAGGATCCACTGTTCCCATGAGCAATCCATGCCTTCCAAATTTTGATCAGATTTAAAGGTACAGTAAAAGTTACCAAAGGCAGAGACAGTAAACAACAGAAGTGTGCTACTTTTTTTTAAGTTTTAAGTTTCATGTGAAAATTTTCGAGTTTCATGTGAAAATTTTTGAGTCATACTAATTACTAATACTTGCACACCTTCTTCATGGCATACTGTATGCATGTATGCATACTAATTGGTAAATTTTACTGCAGGTTTGTCAAAAAAGTTAAATAGTTGGTGGCCATTTGAATCTCTAAAGGGGGGTCATATTCTCCCACCCAAACCATTCTAGAGTTGGCAAGTATGCATGCTTGATACAGAATGATCACAACTCTAAATTTTTCATACACACATCCTACTTTACTTTTAAGGTTTTTTAAGTTTCCTACAACAAATGCACCGCTTGGGTAAGGCAGGAACTGTTCACAGTACCCCTTAAGTCATCAAAGGTGAGTCCAGGGTCAGCAGATCTTATTCTAAAGCTACACGTTCTTTACCATATACCTTTTCCATATAGCAATTACAATGACTTGTATTATAGGACTTTGGTGCCTGTCGTTTTTGGACATGGTAAAATGACGTTGACAAAACTGACATGTACGTACCAGAGTTAAGTCTATATCCCACAAGTCTTTGTAATTACCATTTGTGAAATGATTTATGGTAGAAGATGTTTTGCTTTTCATTGATTCAAGAAAAATTAAGGTATTAGTAAACTATTACAGAGCATGATGATATAATACACTTGAATCTCAACCACACCTACTGTAAAAGTTTTGCATGTCACTCCTATTGGTATTATAGCATAAATCTGATGAGATGGGTCATGCTTTCATTTTTTCTCAACAGGACAGGGTGTGAGAAGAGGATGGAGGAGAGGGTAATTGGCAGTAAAAACCTTTTTCCTCTGTTAAAGGCATTCAACTCTCACCCCTAGCTACAATGTTTGCAGTAGTCTACAGAAATTCTCACTTGGCACAGTTATTTGATTGCCAAAAGGTTCAAAAAATGTTGAGTACTTTAGCTCATACTACATAGCATGTACTGTACTGAGAGTGTTTTAATTACACATTGGGATCTTTAAACAAGTACTTTCCCTGAAGCAATTAAGTGAGATTGCGTCTGGATGAGGACAAGTTTCAGACAGTTGCAGGAGGGCCTTAGGTAAGTAGGGTAGGACAATTGAAACAGTTTGGGGTGAGGAATTTTGGTCTTTAAAACCAACGTCTCTGCAGAAATACAATGGCTAAACAAATATCTATTACTGTAGTATCGTGGTGACGTGCGCAGAAATCTGCGGACCTGGCAGGCTAAGCCTGCCAGGTCAGGTGACAGTTTACACTTAATCTATTAAGCAGAAGACAAGTCAAGGCACTGTCCTATTCAGACAAAACACCTCAATGTGGTAGTATCTTGTTAAACTTTCCTACAGATACATCGTTAGTTAGATGACGTTTTACAGAGCTCAGTTTCTAACCGATTGGTAGTCAGCCGGCCACATGCAGCCTTTTTCCAGTACTGCTCACGTACTGCCTGGCTTGTTTTCCATACTCTGTTACTAAATGCTGAGCATGGTCTAAAACCTTCGGCAACTCATAATCAAGCTTGAGCTTGTGGTATTTAAATGGGTTAATTTTCCCAGTGCTATATAGGCTTACAACTCATTAACAATTTAATAACAATAACAATTTTCCTCTGTTATCAGTTACGTGTAGTTTCTTCCAGTCATTAAGCTGTGAGATTGTTTACTTTCCTAGCAGAACAATTATTTCCCTGTCACTGTGTATCTTCGAGTAAGGATTTTCAGCTGCATAATTTGTTAATTGATCCCATTCAAATGTCCCCATCAAAATGGTTTATTTGGCACGTATGTAATTAACAAGTTTAAAAGCAACTGTCTTCTTCATGTAGGTTGTTGGAAGCACCTTACTATTGGCATGTACAGTACATGTGCATCTGGAAGAGGTTTATACCAAGGCCATTTAATAAAAGAATTTGGGATGTAGGTATATTGTAAGGAAATATTTTTTTTTTCCTTTTTTGGTGAACCAAGTTACTGAGTGCCAATGTGTTCACTGTTAGATAGTTAGATGAGGCTTAATGACACACCAAGACGAATGTGTTATATAGTGACACCGAGACAAAGTACAATGTTGGGGTAAAACTACCTAAAAAAGTTAAAAAATAAAAAAGTTACAACGGGTGGTTAATTTCTACTACAAGCATAGCAAACAGGAGCCATGTCAGAAATTTTTATAAAGTTTGCTTTCTTTGAGGAAGTCAAGAATAAGGGAAGAATCAGTTTGTTCAAAGTTTTAAGGTCTGGCACGGTACTGTATTTTTGGCGAATATGCGAGTATTCGTAACAGTTGACAAGAATATGACTGATGGTGACAGCACTGTGAGTGCCAATGTGGATTGTCTGGCGTTCTTGTGTTAATTAACCAATTAAAGTTGTGCCTCTAGATGACTGTAATATGGCAAACAATGACATGTTTAGGTTGCTGCCATGCATGCTAAGTTCACTTCTACAGTAAACCTAAGATGAAGTAATTTTTCTTACCTAGCTATGAGTAGTCCTCTGTAATCTGTTCAGACCTTAGGGTGATTTTATGGTTTAATTTGATATGTCTTAACATGTTGTCCTTTCTAGAACAGCGCCATTCTCTGGTGCAGAAGGGGCATTTGAAAGGCTTTAAACCAGTGTGAACTCTTTGATGCCGTGTGTATGTTCCCTGCTGCAGAAAACTTTTACCACAGATATCACAAGTATAAGGCAGCGGAAGATTCTTTCTTTGACCTTGTATCTTCAAAGACTTCATTAGGGTGGGGTCAGATCTTCCAAGGGTAGATTCTACGAGGGTAAAAAAAACAAGAAAAAAAAAGAAATTGTTGGTTTAGGCATTTTATCCTTTCTAAAACCTGTGTCTTTTTTGCTTGAAATGCATATTAATTTTTACTTTATAGCCCTGTATTCTTGTATTTTGAATGTTAATCAAATATTATTTGCTATTAGTTCATAACTTGCACTTATCTTAACGACAGAAAGCAAAATTCCAGGATTCTTAAGGGTAATACTGTATAGTCTCCTTATGGCAGGCAAAAACAGAATCATTGGCATAGCCAGGAGCCATCATTCCCCCCCCCCCATTCCAATTCTGCAAAAATATTTTGTAATGGAACCAAACACTGCCAGCTCAGATAGCCTAGTACCAGACTAACGTAATTACGATATTTCTACAAGGGGATGTCATAAGATCAAGCTGTACACTGGCTGACGTCAGTAAAATTCCATTTGACAATGTCATTTGCCAAGTTCTTAGTTTACTGTGTTGATGAAGTTTACCTATAGGGTGTTAGTGTTGACTTTTGTATTTCTTTTCCTCTCCCTTCTGGTTACTTGGTAGGGTTTTTAGTGCTTAGTGTACAACAGTGTTTAGACAGCTAGTGAAATTAGTGCAAAGCTTTCAAGAGCAATCATAGTGAAGTGAATAGCAACTACTGTACAGTGTATTGTTTTAGCGATTTAGTGTATGAACTTTGAACTCTTTCATTCCAAAACTGTGTCAGCTCCCTGGACATTTTATAACCAGCTGTAGTAAGTCAACAAGGGCTTTACAGGTAAGCAAGCTTTCACTGGAAGTTTTTAACACAGGGTGTGTTCCCTGATCACACACCAAAGGGTGAACAACCTTAGCTCCTTGCTACTGGTAGAGGAATACCACCTCGGTTTGGCACATCACACCAGAATTTTTTTGGTTTCACAAACTCTGTAAGATAGTTATAAAAGGCCCCTGTTTTAGGCTGTGTGAATAGAGTTGATGAATTGGAGTGCTGTGTTTGGAAATAAAATTATTTCTGGAGCAGAATAGAGGAATATTGAACTTCCTGCACAATATATGAGCCCCCATGGACCACAAGCTCTAAAACCAGATTGTCCAGAGAAAAAAGGGACAACTGGCCACTCACCATCAAATAGCCTACTACAGAAGGACGAGCATAAACTGTTCTCATACAAAACTTGAATCAATACATATGTTTAAGGGCAGAGTCATTCATGTAACTGACAGTTTTTTCCAAGTCACGTTCACTCTTCCTGTATACAAATGCACATACTGCCCACTTACATAAACAACTCTCCCCTTCACATGTGTGTACATACAGTGAACAGTAAAAACTGTTTACAACTTTAAATTTTGCTTTCAAAATGAATACTATATGTGATTTTTCTAATCTCCTTCTAGTTCTCCCTACCTGCATCACGAGATGGAACCCTTAACCAGAATGCAAAGAAGCATTGAAGTTTCAATGACATATAAATGTTCAATTTCAAATAATTCCATCATGTACCGTATCTTCTCACTCAAGTGTTATATTAGCATGTTCAAAGAATAATTTTGCTATCCCAGATGACCTTTGATCTGGGACCTTTGACCTTTGACAAAAAATATAGATACTGTACATGGTGGTGGATGGCAATAGCTCAAATAGCTCTTAGAGCTACTCTGAGCTAACAATAGGCACAATCTTCTAACCATAATGCATTCACATACCAACTAGCAAGGTTATCTATTCACATTCCCTACTTTGAGATATCATTTTTTCAAGTTTTCAGACTTTGAGCCCTGATGACCCCAGATTACCTTTGACCTTCACCTAAAATGATATGGACCATCCTCATACTACAAGTCATCCACATATTGTACCAAATATGAAACCTTACTAAGTTTCCTCCCTTGAGATATTGTGTTAAACAATGTTTTCAGACTTTGACACCTGGTGACCCCAGATGACCTTCTACCTCCACCAACAACAATAGGGTTCTTTCTCTTAATATGGGGCACCTATGTACCAAGTTTGAGAACCTGCAGACATTCATAACTCGTATTATTGTGTTAACGAGCAAAGCCCCACAACCACACACACATGCACAACTCTATGCTTTTGCGGCACATATCGGGGACATACATCACACATCACTACTAAAGTGGGAAAATTCTGTTCCTCCTAGTGAACCGGGGACAATCACAGGTTTCACACCAGGAAACTGGGGATACCAAAAAATCTACATACACACACATATACACATGAAAAAAAGAAAAGAAATAGGGGATGTACCTCGGAAGCTGTAAAGCTACAGGCACTTAATTGACACCGCACTTTAATTTGCATTGTTTTGGACATTTGAAAACTGGGGATATCCCTTAATTGTTCAAGGGTATCCCCAGTTCATATGGAAGTTTTCATGTGTGTATTCCTGACACCCAAGAAACACACACATACACACTCACACATGTCAACACATGCCATCATGGTTGTATTGGTTTCTCTTATCATGGAAACAAAAAAGAGCTGGTACATCTGCCTGTATTGGTACCCTGTCTGCCCCTTAATTGTATTATGTAGCCTACTATAGACACACCCCACCACCATTTATGGCTTACCAGAGCATGGTTCATTCCTGTAGTACTACATATCCTTGTTATGTCCTTTCAAATGCCTCATAAGATTGTCTTTCCTAGAAAATTTTGCATCACATAAATGACACTGGTATGGCTTGAGCCCAGTGTGAACTGCTTGGTGCCGAGTGTAAGCCCAATGCCATTGGAAGCTTCTGCTGCAGATTTCACATGTGTATAACTTCACGTAACTCTTGCTAGCCTGATCTTTTATCTCAATCCCTTGAGAGTTCCTAGAGGAAGTTGTGGCAGATGTACCAGGTAAAGTTCCTAAACAAAGGAAAAAAAGATGTAAAAAAAATTCCTATGGTCTGCCTCGCAGAGTTAGAATGAGCCACTCAATTTTTCAGTTGAGTCGACATTTACTACAATAATTGGCATTGGAGTCAAGCCATTGTGAAATTTCTATGAGAAAAATTACCATGCAATCCCTAAAATCATTTCCCTTTCAAAAATTAGTGACTTTGGTCATCACTCATTACAACTCTGGTGCCTCAAATAGTTGGTTCTACAATCTAGCACTGGAAGACATTTTTCATAAATCATACAGTGACTAATAAAGTTGATTAGTGAAACATGCACCCATGACAATGTTATGCAGAACCTGCAGGTATCAGTTAATTAGTCAGATGAGGTTTAGGGGCTCAGTTTTTAACAAGTCTAACCAACAGGTTTAATTCGGACCGGGAGAAAGAAGTTTTCTGTTATTTTAAACTGTTCCTTTCCCTGCCCAAATACACAATTCGATGATAGACAGACAACTATATCACAAGCATAGACATACATCTACAATTCGAGACAAAAAAAAAAAAAAAAAAAAAGATAGCCCTCAGCTCCCTCCTTCAATATTACAATTCTTGAAATTCTGAGTATGTTTTGTCAAGGACTACTGTACATTGATTTACTGTAAGGGGAAGGGGTTTCAGAAGACCAACTATCTTATACTTGTATACATGTTGCTACTGTTCATTTGGACGAAAGTGTCCCATCATTTTTGTTTAGTATTATCTGAACAACTGTACACATGTATGGGAGCATTTAGATGAGTAACTTCATTAAATCTGAGTTTTCAATGTTTGGTAATTTTTGTAGTGTGTACATCTCCAAATTAAATTGATAAACGAAAGGGACTTATGTAATTGTTATATTTCATCACAATGTAAAGTATGATTTTTGGCAGACAGGGAATTAACTTCTCTTACCAGTCAATTATACAGTTGGGTAAAGGGCGAATTTTAAACAAGTGTAACAGAAACAAATAAGACACTCATAACAATGACAAGTAGAAAAAGAAAACTGTACATAACTTAGTCTTGTTTTAATTAGTGCCATTTGACATATTAAACAGATGTAACTACAATTTCATACATTTAATGAATGACAGAACACTACAACAATTAAAGAAAGGTTTAAACATAAGATTCCGAGTAAAGGGCATGATGCTGTTCATGTGAGGATAGAAACTTTTGAGGTGCATGTTGGTCTTTCGTGCCATGAAAATTTCATAAACTGGACATTTAGTAGGAAAGACCACTGAGGTAGGGAACATCATAGTAACATGTCAATCAAGTGAGACCAGGGGATGTGATGTTAGAAATAACATATATTACATTAAAAAAAATGAGAATACACTTTGTACGTAAAAACAGTTAACATATTTCTGAAGAACGGTGACTTGTAACCCACTTTGGTGCAAATAATTTGATGTAGTTACCTGACATGTATGTGACAGTCTACTATGTATCTCCCATTGACCTACAAAGCATCATGGGAATGATGGTTGAGAGCACATTTTTGGGAAGAGGCCTACTACACAATTATAATTGCAGTAATTTTATGATTGACCCTGGCAAACAAGTAAGATTGAAAGGGAGTAATGTAACTAATATTGTTATAATGTAAACATCACATCATGTTTCTGTACTGCATTCTGGCAAAAATTCAAAAGAGAAATGATAGATGATGTGGTCTATCCTACTTTAAAGATGGCAATGATAAGAAGATACTGGCCCTCTTCTTCAATCTATGGCTTATTTCTAAATTCCAAAATGATTATTTTAGTAATTCATTCTTTCCAATAATGATAAAATCTATTTGATTTGGCAATGATGAAAGAATGTAAACAATTACTCCATGGGACTTAACTACAATAGTATTAGCTACTTAACTAGCTGCCTTGAATCCAAAATGAAAATTGTACTGTATTGTATCCTTTCTAAAGCGGCTCATTGAGTTGGTTCATGAAATTCAACAAATTTTTCCAAACATATTTAGTTTTCTTCACAAACCAATGACAAATGGTCAGATTTAGACAATCCCCATACCCTGCATACAAGTAACTGTTTTATGAATGAGTAATGAACAATCCAAGTCTGTTTTCAAAAATTTGTGACCAAACACTTTTTCAAATCATGTACAAAACCATTACAAGTCAGAACACTAGAAAATTCAAAATTTAACATTTTCTGTGACTTTTGGACTTGAAACTTGACTTGTTATGCTAATTTTAAGCATTGTTATGTGGTAGTGACCCTTTGAGACTCTCATTAAGTTATGCATATCACCTCAATGAGCCTCTTTAACAGTGACATTTCCATCATGGCTCTCAAACTATCCTTCAACAAATTCTCTACCATCTACAGTACATGTGAGCCCTCCTATACATACTTACAGCAGCTTAGACAATTCTGGACAAAACACATAGGACAGTCCCCTGCTCCCCCATTCAATGTTGCATTCTTTTTAAATTTGGAGTATATTTTGTTGAGGGCAACAATGATATGGAATGAGGGCCAGTGAATCTGTACATATGTATTTATACTACATTTAGGCAAAAAAGTCCAACCATTTTTGTCCAGGATGGTACCTCCAGGGGCAAAGATGTAGAAATGACCTTGACAATGCGATTAAAACAGAAGTCCATGATATTCAGGTCAATTCTCTAACTTAAAAGTCATAAGCAGTCTTCCAACAGCTTCGGCTCACAATTTCCTTCTTTTTATTAATTTTCTTCCACGTATCTTTCATACAAACACCGAACATCCGGGGAATTTACCTGGATGTTCGGTTCATCGCTGCCCCACTTTACAGGGTCTTTGCATCAAAGTTAGCTGGGATGTGCAGTTAAATGTTGCCCTGCTCTACAGGGATTTTATTTGGATGTAGCCAGGAAGCAAATACACTTGTTAAATTCCTGTAAATCACAACCTGGCCAAAATCCCCCTATGCCCAGGTATCGGGGGGCCATGGTTCCAACTGACAAGTGCAATTAACAACTTAAATACTGCGCATTCCAAGTAATCCAAGAGGTTACTTCTACTATTGATGAATCCGATTAGCGCTTGTATTTAGTGACTGTAGGCAGCCATTAGTGGGGTCCATCAGCCTTTAATCATCTTCATTTATTGTCTGCATAAATTTCAAATCCTCATATTCAGTGAAGTTGAGAAAATCAAGACACACTGCAGTCTAAAACCATCCAGGGAGCAAGTAAGGAAGGAAATTTAAAGATTAAAGGTGATGGACCCCAGTAATGGCCGACTAAAATCAGACCATCAAAATCTGTCCAGATTCGTCTATATTTCACAATTGAAGAGAACAAATATTGTCACATGATTTACAAGAGCCCTTTATGAAATAGCATACTGCAATTTTGAGCATTAACTTACGCTGGTGTGACAAAATTTTCTGTTTTAAACATACCTCGAACAAGTGCAAACTTCAACATTTTCAACTGTTTATTGCTACACACATGCAAGATCCAATAATGGACCATTTAGCATTTTCAATATTTAGATACAGGTAAGACTTGTCAAATGACATAAAAAAACACCAAAAGGTAAAAAAAAACATAAAAGTCACAATCTGAATCAACACACAATTTAGGCTAAAAGCAATGTCTCCATGAAGATCAATCATTTTTACACCATAACATTTGCTAAAATATGCTTTAAGAGAACTTGTTTTGATAATATTAAAAAGTAATTCACCTGGCATAATGGTACTTGTATTATTATAGTTCCATGTCTTATAGCCCATCTTGCTGGTCACTTGTCTAGCCTAACCCTACCTTCTAACTCTTACCTTGGAAACCTTCACATCAATGCCTCATTTAACCTCAAACCCCATCCCTTGGTGAAAATAATAAGGTCAGGGACTAATGAGAATTATCAAGCTAAATGTGGGACCAATGAGAAGGGACAAATACTTTTCTGATTTCTTCCTGATTTTGTCACTGGAACATATTTTGACATAGATCTGCATCCTTTGCAGTAACATTGGTTGATTCTTTTTTTCTTTCTTTACTCAATATCCTTCATTTTCATCCAACCCCATTTCTGCCTCTGATGTTGAAGTTTCCTTTTGGGCTTTTCTCCTGATGTGTTCTAACCTGTTCAACATCTGTTTCGTCAGCGACGAGTGTCCACTCCCAATAACTCTGTTTTGGTACTCATCCCTAAAAGAAGCAGGATATTTATTGATAATTCTCTCGGCAATTATGTCCAAATTCTTTTTTCCAGGATTGAATGTTACCTTGGCAACCTCCAATACAATAATCCTCACCATTTCCCTCCTATATTTTGGTAGAGGGCGTTCTTTCCTCTCACAATTCTGAAGAAGTTGTTCTGGCATCTTCTCCCAAGGTATGGAAAAAACTGATACCCAGTCTTTATGAACAGGTTTCTTAGAAACAATTTCAGAGACTGGCTGTCCAGCCACATGTGCTTCCAATACAGGTTCCTTCTGTTTTGACACATGAGGTTCATCGGCAAGATTTCCCTGTGGCATTAAATGAGATTTAGACATAGGGTTCTTCTGCTGTGATGAAACCAGCCAGAGTGGTACATGTTGTCCTGTGAACACTAAAAAAAGAGAATAAATTTTAAGGGTTTTCTTCCCTTTTTTCAAATCAGCTTCATATATGATACATAATAAACAGTGACAATGAAATACCCACTTTTTCTGATATTCAATGCGCTAGGCTATATTCTTCATATTGGCAAAAATTCAGGAGACATTTGTTAAAATGTTCTGATATTTTGTCCTTGCCTGTTTTCATAAAGTCAGTATGTGTTCTCCTCCCTCCCTGCTTCTGCCAATTAAGTGTGCCAAAAATTGTGGCAGAGTTTAACACAGGGTGATGCAGTGTCTCATGATTGAAAAAGCTTGTTTGTGGCCATGTCAAAATAAATAACTGGGAAGTGGGGCTGAGGTGCCACCAATACAAATCTGTACCAGCTACTGCACAGTATTTCAATCCAAGATATTGCCTGAAGCTAATATTTTAGAAATGAGCCATCACTGCACCCTACAGTGAGATACCCACAGTGCAATATGATTCTCAATCTGCCAGGTATACATGTGACACATGCATAAAATACATGCACTGTATCTTGAAAGAGGGGTCCAGTCAATATAGGAAAGACACATAAAAAGCAAGCTCATTAAATTTGTAATTCAGCATTAACAGTACCACTAATTCATTTACAGTTCAAGTATTTTAGTGATCCAAGTAGCAGGAAATACTACCGTATTAGATAGATTTTTTAATACAGGTGCAACTACTGCATTATGACGAATGAATATGGAATTAATTCAACCACTATAATAACATCAGGTGAATGGGGGGGAGGGGAAGACTAAGTGATGTATGACATTATGGTTAAAGGACATCAGCTCTTTTCAGCTTTCCTTTTTCCTGCAAGGTAAGATTCTAAACCCCTGGCATCAATCTCCTCAAAACCATTCAGAAATACAGTACTTGAACTCCACAAAGTTTAATAAATAACATTAATAAAGTTTAAGTTTGGGAGTATGACAAGTACATACTCTACAGACTCTACAGTATGCACCAAGTATAGCCAAGACCAAAGCTTAAGGCGGGGATGCTACAAGTACATATTATGTGATACCAAGTACAGTCAAGACCAAAGCTTAACACAGGGAGTGTTACAAGTACATACTCTGTGGTATGTACCAAGTACAGCCAAGACCAAAGCTTAAGGTATGGGAGTGCTACAAGTAAATACTCTGTGATACCAAGTACATAGCCAAGACCAAGCTTAAGGTGGGGAGTGCTACAAGTAAATACTCTGTGATATGTATTAAGTATAGCCAGGACAAAAGCTTAAATTGTGGACTGCTACATATCTGCGTAAACTCTACATAACTTTGACCTTTTCTTGCCAAAAGAAAATGTTCATATAAATTCAACAAAGTATGGTAATGAAATGGCTACTTACCCTTTTCCCCCCTTTAATTTGAAGTTTGGGTCTTGTCTCGTACTTGGCATCACTGAATATTCATGGCTATAAAAATTTCCTAGCAGAATTTGTGCCACCTCCAAACAGGATATGCTGGAATCAGATAGGCTATTTCTAAAATTGTGTAAGACATATCTTGGGACCTTACAGATACAATGGAATCCACAAACGTTTGAATTCAACTTATTCCACAACATTTTCGTTATCTAAACGTCACACAGCTGCAGTAACAATCTGTAAGCAGACGAAATCATGCAACACTATGCACACTTTGATCAAGTACAGTACAGTGACAGTCCAACTTCGTCATCATTTTTTGTTGAATACAGTGTAAGCTTATGCTATTGTCACTGCTTGCCATTAGTGGGGTTTATCAGCCTTACATGGTCATAATTTTACTGTCAATTCTAAAGGCCCATAAGTGATATTGTCAAAATCAAGCGGCATTTGAGAATACAACTTCCCATGATCCAGGTAAGCAAAGAATTTGAAAATTTGAGGGGAATGACCCGAGTTATATCTGACTCAATCATACCTTAACTTGACTGTTTGGATTCATGTAAAGGTAGTATACAATATGTATGTCAAGAAATACTCTCAAAAGTCCATGGATGATGGAAAAACAATAACAGTCAGAGCTTCTGGCCTGCCATGTACCTCCCAGTGCTGTATGGAATTAACCATGGGATGGTGGGGGGGGGGGGTGTTGACGGTGGGGGAAAGGTATATGCAGAACATTATGGGAACTGCAAAGATGAACTTAACATATATCCATTGAAAACGAGTTAAGGAATATCACCTTAAGAGGACTATGATTGCTATGTCCATCTTCTAGACGCTTTACATTAACTTCATTGCTTCAGGGGACATTTCCACTAACACGGCGACCTCAGGATTCAGCTAAACAACTTCCTCCTGCAGTGAATCTTTCTTGCTTTTGAGTGAGGGGCACAATTTTGGGATTCATTACTTCTCTTTAGGACAAATCTAGGCTGTCATTTCAAAATTTTCAATAAGGAAGGGAGAGGTGGTGCAGCTCTCTAGTGGGCCGTGGTGGGGTCACTGATCTTTTGGAGTTGCCATCTCTTACTGGACTGGTACTCAACAGTGCTTGTTCATTAGAAAGACTGAAGGGAAATTTAGTAAGAATCATAATAATGATTGATTCTACTTTTTCAACTGTGTCACCTATAGGACTAGACCAGGGTGTACCCTACATGAAACTGACAAAAGCCTGCACCCTTCGGGTATAACCGTATCACCCCTATGTAATACACAAAAGCTGCCAAACTTTACACTTCATTCAGAAACACTTCAGCCAATCAGTGAGCATGGTTCTTCCTGACAGAGTATAACTCAATGTTCAGTGAATAGAATATCTGCGAAAATGCTGGGTAATTATTTTCAACAGACTATCAAATGTACCCATAAAGATATACACATGCTATGTACATTGTTGGTTGTGATATGTCCCCAGGTGATAAAAAGTTTTGAAACTTTTTTTCAGTTCAAAATTAACATATACATGACACAAATTCATGAATAACAAATAGGAAGCTAAGCAAGTTTTTTCCTGAAAAATTGTGTTGTGTGTGATGTAGTCTCTAGACTGTTTTTATCATGACTTCTACCGAATTTTGTGACTGTAAAAAAGGGAGTGCTCATAAATGGCGATAGAGCGACATTCATGAGGGGTGTTTTAACATTTTGAAACAGACAACCCCTATGAGGATTTAATTCCTACCCAGCTTGATGAACAAAGAATGTTATAGTATACTGTCCAACACATGGTCAGCCAATCTCATTAGGCATAAATTTAGACTGGGGGCACTGCACACATTTAAGAGTATAGAGAATAGAGTACTTTCCAGTCTTATTCTCTCACATCTCTCTCAACCTCCTGTACAACTACATTCATTTCCTTCTTGTGCAGATACAAACCAAGTAAGGGTAAACACAGGTATTTACCATTTTACAGAAAACAGAAAATAATTACCCAACTGACCAATAGGAGCACACCCTGCTTGCATGCTGGTTGCATGGTCTGGAGTAAGCCATGTAATATTGTTATGTTTCTGGATTGTAGTGTGTGTGGCTACATCCTGTGCAATATGTGAATGTCTGAGCATTCACTACTAAGAATTCTGCTTTCCTCAAGGGACATTAACATTGAGTGCATTTCTGCAACCCCCCACCCCTTCCCATTGTTTGTTGACCCACTTTATCATGCTTTGGTGCCAGTGCAACCTAAGATGGTGTCCAGAAAGACAAGCCTACTGCCTTGGCCTAATGAGACAGCTCTGGTTGCAAGTACTTGGTTTGCATTGAACGTCTCTGTCTATATCAAATCTGACTGTTGTGGGTGTTCAACAAGGTTCTAAAGAAGCCTTCTTTTGGCATAGTGCTAGACAGTGGTGGCTATTATTAAAATTGAAACAGATCTGTTAATCCCAAGTTGGGCTCAACTTTCTAAACGAAAAGTGAGGTAAAGGGTTGGAATTAAATAAAAGTGGAAATTCAGGGTGGCTTGTATCCCCTTTTAAGTGAAATGGACTATGACAAACAGACACAGTCTGAATCATTTAAAGCAGGAGGGGGGTGGGGGTATGATAAATCAGATCTATAAATGACTCCATGAAAAATTAGTTTCCTAATTTAACATTTCTACAAGCCATAAAAGTAAGTAGTGTCTGCTGACATAATGCAACATTTCTGCATGTTTTGTGTTTTGGCTGTGGGTACTTTTTGGTTTCTATGACCTTATGAATTAATTTGCATAATGACAGTTTAAAGCAGTTTGTTGAAAGAAAAGCATACCAAGTTTTAATCACCTCTCATTGGTGTCTCAAAATCCACAGTCTATCATAAAACTTCAAGCAGGGCTTATATATGGCTTCTGCAACTAAGTTAAAGGGGTTTGTTGTATTGTCATTCAGGCACAGATAAAGGATATTTCAAGATGAGTAATAGCTTCTTAACAAAGGCATGACTTGAGCCCCCTTAAAGACTGTTTGCTAAACAGCATCACCTTGTTTAAAAAAGGGATTGACTGAATATTCCATTTGTAGATATAAGTTTCACAAGGATAAATGCCTTTTTGCAGGATGATATTGGCTAAAACTTTGGATTCTATTCTAGCAGCTTGTCTAGGACACTGATAATCTGGTTTGACAAAAAAAAAAACAGAAAATAAATTTTTCAAACTTACTTTTGTTTAAGCCGCCACCCCTTCGTCTAACAGATTTCAAAGACTGTCTAACTTTTGCTGATGTGGGTCCTGCTTCCCTTATAGAGGGGGTACTTCCCAATGTTCTTTTACCAGCATGTAGAGGTAAAGGGTACTGTGATCCCCTAGCAGTATCTAAAGTTTGTTGAGAAGGTGGAAACCATTGTACAGTTTGTCTCTTGTTTGGTGATTGCTGAAAGTTTTGGAATGCTGTTGGAGAATGACTTGTTCCCACTTCCCCAACGGGGTAGATTTGTGAACTCTCACTTGAAGTGCCTGGTGTTGGATTTGATGCAGACTGACCGGGGTTGTAAAGTTGATCACTTTGGGATGGTGTACCTGTAGTAGTGGACCACCTTGAGGATGAGGGAGAAATTTCACCTGAAAATGAAACAGAAATTATCACAAGTATTATTTTATACTTGCAAAGAGTGTCATCTTAGAAAAAAAAAACATGTAGCTGATGATCCATTGTGCCCCTCCCCCCTTCATAGGTATGAGCGAGCATACTCAATGGGTGCTATCCAGGGGGTGAAACTTGTCTTCTCTTTTGCAAATATTCACAATCACTGGAAAAATCACCAAGGTTTATGCAAACCTTTGTGAATAACATCATTTTGGTCCAGCAATTTTTTGTGTATATTACTGATCATTCTCAGTCAGTAATCAGTGTTCATCTATTTCTAATATAGTGAGTCAGAAAATTGAAATTTTGTGGTTTTAAGCTCAGAGAAAGGAACATTTTTCTTTGAAATGAAGTATGTTGTTTTTCAGTTCCCAGTATCAGTCGCCCCACCAAAAATATTCATGGCTCAAGTTAACATAAAATGCTGACATTGTCTATTATGATGTAAATGTTTTGCATAAAATTTCCTTTACATCATTTTATTTACCATTCATGTGACTGGGCAATCAAGCTCTTGATATCTAATCCGAGGAACATGAGCAATTTGCACTTGCACATTGATTCCCTGCCTTGAGTTGGATCTGCATTTGATCTCTTGATTGTAGTCATGTGAGAACACACTCATAGGTTGCTGACTGATATTGTAATTAGTTTAGTTTAGTTTAGTTAGTTAGTTATTTTGTTAGTTAGTTAGATAATATTTAACATTTAATCAGCACTGAGTGGTGTATGCATTTGTAAACTGTCTTAACTCATGCATTTTACATGAATATGCAAAGTTCTGTTGTGTGTGCACCTGCGAATGCACTAGGGGATAAGACAGAGGGAACACCACACATAGCATGCAAGTATTGGTATTGCCACACTTAAAGGGGCAATCAGGAGTTTGACAAAGAATATTTAAAGGCCCAATTTTCTCATCCCAAACAGTACCAATTCTCCTAACCTTCTTAATAAAGCCCCTCCCACAATTGTCTGAAATTCACCCTCCTCCAGACACAATCTCAGTTTATTTCTTCAGGGTGAATATAGAAAGCTCAATGTGTATAATCAAAACACTATCAGAACAGTTTGTGCTGTGTAAAATAAGTTTTGGTACTCTGCATTGTTTGAATTAGCAGTCAATCAAAAAGCTAAGCCAATTGAGAGTTTCTGTTATCCTATACTAGAAGTATAGTTTGGGGTGAGAGGACTGTCCCTTTAACCTTTTGTTCCAGCATCTCTTTTTCCCTTTCTGAACTGATTGTTTACCAGAATATAAAAAAATATTGAAGACATCTTTCACCTTGGAAGATGTGATTGTGTAGATAAATGTTGGATACAAATTTCTGAATATTTATCTGGTAGGAAAAAGTTAGTTAGTTAAATAGAGTTAGATAGAATTAAATAGAGTTAGGGTTTTATCTGGTAGGAAAAAGCCACAGAGATCCAAGACTAGACTACACCGTAACCAATCTAAAGACCATGTTCAGGGATCATTCTTAATTAGTTTTAAGTCAATGTACGAATAAGGTGCAGAATTAAAGTTGTGGTGAAATTGTGAACAAACTCTAATTCCTGCTATAAAGATATACCGTTCATAATGTAGTCTAACATCTGACAAACTTACTTGTTTGGTTACTTTCAAAGCTTGCTTCATCTTGCTGGAATTGTTGTGTTCTAGACGATGTGGTTTCACCATGAAGTGAGTCAGAGGGAAGTTGTACATGGGGTGAGGGAACTTCTCCTTTGATTCTATCTGTAAGGGTAAACAGAAAATACAAGACAGTGAAAAACAATTTCAAGTGTTTCATAATAACATTTTGAGCAAGGAAAACAAAACAGGATTAACCTAGTTTTTGTGAGTTTAACTACTTATAAACTAAAAACTTCCTTAATTAGTATTCATGAAAATAACTTCCGCAGTTTGTAAAGATTACCTTCAAGAGTATGTACAACAAAAGCATGAGTCCTGTGTTAATTAGTTAGTTAGATAGTTAAGTTAGTTAGTTAGTTAAGAAGTGAGTGAGACAGAGTTTTTCACCTCAGTTTCTAACAAATTTGTTTAAGTTGGATTGGCCATTGTTCTTTTCCCAGTATTGACTCACTGGCTTGTTTTCCCTACTGTATTGCTTCACACACTGAACACCAAGTACATTGGTAGAAGACCCTCCCTGCTGCACATTGCGTGAGTCGTGTGAGCGTGAATCATGCCAGTGCCTGCAGCTTGAGCTGTAATATTTTAAGTAAGTGGCATTGCTGCCAATCATTAATCTTTAAAACCTGACATTTTCTGGCCCTTGCCCCAAATTACTTTGCCATACTGCTCCACCACCATCACAAAGTCCACTTCTAAATGCATCTATCTGTACAAGGCTTAATCCTATAGGTCTCTGTCACTGGTGGCATCATTCCAAAGACTTCTGCTTTTGAGCTTGGTGATCAGCATAAGAAATGGAGTAGGGGAAACAAGCCAGTGAGCCACAACTGGTAAAAAGGCCATGGCCAGGCTGACTTAAACCAACCTGTTTATTGTTAAAAACTGAGCCAAAACATCAAACTCCATCTAACTGTCTCTCTTTTAAAATCAGTACCTGTACTAACAGAGACATCTATATTCACCAAAATCATGTGCCTTCTCATTCACTCACTATTTGTTTTCTAATTCAGTCTCTAATTCAACTTAAATGTTGGAAATTGAACAAAGGTGAGGTTTCACAAGCAGAATGTAAACTACAATCCTGGACAAGTTTCCTGGGACAAATCCCAGCTGAAAATCTCAATGTTGGTTTGGAAAGTGAACAAAAGTTGCGCACTTGAGCAAAAAGGGCTCTCTTCTTTTTGCAACATTGATGAAGGGGTTGAGGGGAAAACATGCTGACAAAATGTGACAGGTAGGGAAGTATCACAATAATTTTGTCCAGGATTGTAGTTAAGCAGCTGGATAAAAGGGCATTAAAATAACAGTCAAATAGGCTGCGGCTGTACCTTCAACTGAGTATACTAATTCTGTCTCTTGTAACATATTTCCTGAATTTGTAGATTCGTCTCCAGTCAACCTATCAATTGTCTGACTTCTGGTGATTTCATCTTCTCCCTGGATATCTTCAAAAACTACACCATCTGTAACTTTGTGTGCTTGCACAGTATAATGTGCTTCATTGTCTTCTGTACAGTTAAATAAAAGACAAGTAGCAGATGATAAATTAAACCAGGGCTAGAATTAATTGAAGGCCATGAAAGCCATGGCCTTTGTACTTTTGTCAATGGCCTTGTTGCCCTTTAAAACATAATGCCAATCAAGGCAATTTGGCCTCCATGCCCTGCCTGTGAGATCACATTGTGGTCAGTGTTAAATCAAATTCTGGCCTTGGTGCCCTCTCAGTTCATGTGAGTCACCCTTAAAACTGATAGGGAAATGGCCTTGTTGCTGCTGGAACCTTAATTCCAGCCTCATTTATAAACACACAATTCCAACTATATCAAAAATTTCGAATAGAAATAAAATGTTTAAAACAACACTATTGTCATTAAGATCAACAGTAAGTTTATTCCAAAGAACTTTTTTCACTTCCTTAACATCCAAGAGGCAAAACAGATTGGGGGAAATTTAAAGGGGGGGGGGGGGAGTAGGGAGTGCTCATCGATTTTTAACACTCATATATTATTGTGCATACCAAACACTCATAATAAACGATACCAATGAAAAAACAGCTCCCACATAGACAATCTTTAGTACAGTATGACTCAACAGAGGTTCCAGGGGAACAGGCAGGTGTACTGTGCCTACCAGCAACAGCCAACCAATAAGAGAAAAGGTGCATATAACAACATTTTAAGATTATAAAGTAAATCATGGTTGGATCAAAGAAAATCAAGACACTACTGCTGTAGACTTTAAGACAGTCAACCCCACAAAAATTTAAAACCTACAGAAATTCTCAATTGGTACAGCTCTTTGATTGACAGCAAGTACAAAATATGCAGAGTATTGCAGCTTATACTGCAGGGCATGTTCTGTACTTTGAGTATTTTGATTACACATTAGGCTCTTGTATACTCACCCTGAAGACATAAACTAATATTGTGTCGGATGGGGATACAAGAACAGCAATGGCATCACAAATTATTGCACAATGTACCATTTTAATTTGAAAGAATAAACTTCAACTTTTTAAATCTTGGCTCTAGAAAGTCCTATGAAGATGGGTGTTTGACTGTTAGAATTCATTTTTTCATGCTGAAATATGTTTGATTTTTTTGACTCAAGGTACACTTTAAGTAACATTCAAACAATATTTTACAGTCTGTTTGACAGGTTGAAGATGACTTTTTACAGTCAGTTATGCTCCCAATTAAACTCAGATGCAGTCTCTGCAAACATATACTGAATTTAAGGGAAAATGTAGCCAGCCAATGAACTCATACCACCATAGACTATTCTGTCTCATAAATGGCTCTGGAGAATCATGTGATATTTTTTTCTTTCTCAATTGGTAAATTTACTAGGAGTAACAGCTTAGTTTACCTTGATGCAATATTTAAGTCACCATGTGTAATAAAAGATAGTTGGAAGGTTTTCCGAAAGAAAATTGTGAGACTGAGCTGTTCCACCAAGTAAGTTTGGAGTGATTGCTTTTAACTATTTAACTCAGACTTAAGGTTATGTCTCTGTGTTGGAGGTGTTCCTTGTCAAGATTAGCTGAGGGGTAAAAAGCACACTTAACCCTTTACTGTTGTTTGGGTCCTTTTGAACCCATACGGAGAGCGCGGCTGTCACCCATCTTAACTGTTTCATGCAGAGCTTGAAACTGTGGGTAGCTACCCGAAAATTCCGCCACAACAACGAGAGAGACAATAGTTTAAGGTCATGGGGTCAATAGCCTATGGAAGCTGATGTGGGGTGTGCTACGTCCGCTTTTCTGCCCACTCCCCAGAGGCGCAAATATGCCCCGATTGGAGCACAACGGTAAAGGGTTAAGAGGGAATTTTTCAGTTAAGGTTGGGGTTACAGGGTCTGGAAGCATCATTATCTGTTTCACAAGTGAAATTAATCAGTTTGTGTAACGTGGTTGGGATTGTGTCATGTACCCCTCCCCAAGGCAAACACACATATTATCACCCCCAAAATATTAAAGGGTGTCTTTGCTCAAAAGAATTTCACTATTCAAAAAGGCCACAAACAATTATCTTATGTGGGAACATGGTGTCAGATTCCTTTTTTTCTTTCTTACCATTAAATGTATGTCCTGTTTTTCCTTGAAATTTGATGCTGTTGAGTTGAGTACTTTTCCTGCAAATCTGGCATTATATACCCTACACCATGTGCGGCATATAGCAAACAATCTTGTGTAGTACTTCTCTACATCATCATCAATGTAGTAATAAATAAACAATTAATTGAATGCAATTTTTAATTAATGTGTTGCAATGACATCAAGAATTTCCCATAATTGACTAAATTCCAGAAAAAAAGTTGCACTGCTACAGTAAGAAAATTAACATCTTCTGAACACTGTATGTTACTGAAATTATGCAGTTTTAACCTTCTGAAAGAAAATTTTTCTGCACCCTTTGAAGTTAATGACTTTGTCTTTGAAAAATACTGTTAATTTTTTTTACTGTACCTCTGGAGTAATCTTCCTCCCAGCCTAGTACATCTTCCGTCTCATAGTCCTGTGATGTATCGGGACAAAGCGATGAATAACCAACGAGATAAACTGTACCTGTAACAAAAGGTACATAAAGAAAGCAAATGTCTCTGAGAAGCACTTTGCACTGCATATAAAACATGTGAAAGGCACACAGTTCCCCCTCGAGTAACTTCAAGTCTGCACCACCCCCCAGGTATAATTCCATGCGGACAATTTTCACCACTATTGGACAGTCCCATCTACTGCAAACTGATCACAAGTCATGAACGACAACCTACAGTTCCTGACAGAAGTAAATGAAACAGGTCACCTTCCACATCCCCCCCCCCCCACCCTTCAATGTTGGTTACAACAATTCTGTAAGGACCAGTTAGAGCAAAACATTGAAAGCAGGCAAGGGGGTTCAATGTTGAGTTGTTTGCGGGATTGTGAATGCATTTGTCACTTTAACAGTGATTTCGTTTCATTTGTTTTGTCAAGGATCGTAGGTGTAGCTATACTCCAAGGGTGAGTTAAAACAGCTTGCTGTAGGAGCAAAGATATTATAAACGTAGATTCCAAACTCATATCCCTACATTGTTAGATGCGCTGACTCCTCACAAAGGTTTAAATGGAAGGGGAAGTGTTGATTTGACATGTGCACAGTTCTGTTTGGTGATCTGCACAAATGCAGTAACTATGAATGTGTAACAGAAAATTCCAATTTGATGAAATGTCAGTACGTGCATTTTTAAAAAAAGCTCTATTTCAACACAACACATTTCTCAGTGTACAGCCCACCGTAACTGACACATACTTCTGTGTGCTTGGAAAATGGACACACTGGTTGATTTTTCATTGTGAGCACATGAGAAAGTAAACAGATGCATGGATGCAAACTTGTGAAAATACTGTAAAAACTGACAAATTAGTAAGTCCATTATCTTATAACAAGATGTTGTGCATTCACATTCAAGAGTTCCTAAGTGCAAAGCCTCAAAAAAGCTAAAAACTGTTCCATGTAAGTGAAATGTATTGAAGAATGATGCTTGTATAATTTTTTATGTTTTGAAATCACACAAATTCATAACACCACAAGATATCAATTTACCTGTTGGCTTCCATGAGGAGTCACCTCACAATTTGAAGTTTGGTATCTATGCTTGTAACATCTTTGTGAAGGAGGTGGCATAGATCATGCTTCATTGCCAGTGATCATTCTGCAGTAGATGGGACTGTTCAATAGCAGTTAGCCGTAAGTTAAGCAGGAGGATAATATGTTTCCATAACTGTTCCATGGTACAGGACCAACAACCAAACAAAATCTATTGATCCCTAAACCAACTCACAGTTTTGAGGAGTTTTTCCAAACCAACTGAAAGCCACTGTAACCCTCAGTAAAATGTGGTGTTAAGGGGGGCTTCAGTGAGGTAACCCTCAGTAGATGGCATCAGAGCTTTTAAAGACTTACTGCTTCCCTGAACTGAAAAGGTAACTTTCTCCTGTGGCATAATTTTAAGGTCCAGTGTTTGCTGGTAACTTGCACCATTCACCAATGTACACAGAAGGTATTCAGCATTGTAGGTCTTCAGGATGATGTGAGAAAAATTGCTCTCATTTTCACCTGAATATAAGGGAGCAAAATTAGGCATAAATGACAGTTGATGAGATACAAGTCAAAAATTGAAATTGCTACTCTGTTCTTTTAATCACTGCAAACAATGCAATGACTAACATTAACTAGCAACATTGCGCTGCACATAGTAAAAGGTTACTCTCTATACTAACAATGATGCTAGACCATGGACTTCCTATACATGGACAGAGCATACTGCACGGTACACTGTCGCTACCATAGAGAAAAAGTGCACCATGATGGCCGTCTGCTATGCTTTTGTGTGGGAGTTTGGACTTGCTCAAGTAAATCAACAGATTTTGCAATCTGAAATATTTTTAAAATATGGCAAGGTAAGGTCAAAATCCCTTCACTTATTGCAGGAATATGATACTTTCCCCCATTCAAGTTTAACTTTTGCTTAAAATATTACATTATCAAATCAGACAATTTATGGCTTCACGCCGGCCATCTTGGTGGGCATTTTTTGTCCCAGTCGGTAGTGGCCAGCTACAGATAGGACGAGCATGTTACATGCTATGTCTATGTATATAAGTCCGTGTGCTAGACCTAACATTAATGTCAGCAAAAGCAAAATGATGGCTCTAAGTTGTGTTTTATTCTCTTTCCTCTATATATTTTATCCTGTACAGGTATGTGATGCACCATGGCAGATCAGGTATTATGTCAGCAAATGTACAATTGAAATACAGCCATTTTTTATCAAATTTAATGCTATGTATTTCATTGAACTCTGTTTAGCTTGATAAAATGTATGAATCTCTTCAATTGTCATGTGCCCATGATTTTGATATCAAAATGAAGTATTCACAGAGCTCTTTCCACCAGTATTAAAACTCAATATGGTACATGGTTGACATACAAACCTGATCTGCCATGGTGAGTCACATGTAAATTATTCTTTTCCTCTCTCTTACTCTTTTTTCCCCCTATTTCCCAAGCTGCATGTAAATGCAGCGAATCACCAAACTGCATGTTTCTCTCATGGAGGTTGCTATTATACTGCACTTTTGGGTGTAACCAGCCTCAATGATTAAATAATGTAAAATTCTGCAGTGCCACCTTCAAAGTGTTTATTTCCCATGCTTACATTTGATAGGTAAGTTGAGGATAAGCTGCCTTACATTTAGTGCCATGAGTCGAACAATCAGTTGAGAAAACAGGTGACTGATTAGCCAACTGCAGACTTATTTTGATGTGCATGCTTAGCTGGGCAATGCAGTACATCAAAATTATAAATTTACAGCTTCCTCCGCTACAGTATGCAGTAAAGTATCTTCTACGATACTTTGGTATTATTCAAACTGCAATATCACCAGCTTAGTTCAGCTATTGTAATCTTTGCAGCAACAAATTAATGGCTGAGGCAGATGCAAATAGATTGCAGTGGCTACAGCCTACAGTATATGTACTGTACGTACAATTCTGACATGGTGCCTTTACATGACCAACACACTGTACAATCAAGTTGCAATGCAAACCAACAAAACTGCAGATACTAAACATGTTACTGCCTTAATTTGCCCTAGCTGGTAGGGGGGTGTAGAGGTTCAGGTACAATATAATTTGTCAAATGTGTACAATTTAATCTTTACTTCAAGTTTTAAACAGCTATTTTCAGTGCTGGCCTCTCATCTTTGTTTGATTTTAATTGCACTGTTTGACATAAATGTGAACACACAGTTTAGAATGATTAGACACAATGTGCACCCCTGATAAAGATCCATCAGTATTGACTGTTGCATACTTACTTATACCCTTCCTACATTCCAGAATTGCCATTGATAGCTGTAGTTCATCTTGTATTATTTCAGTATAAGCCTTCCCAGGCTCCAGGGTTAGACCTGCAGACCAAGCAAATGAACATAATTATAAAGTTATTTCAAACTTGCAAGTTCTCCAAAGTGACCAAAACTGAAAAGCTTCATTACGTGTTAAGCCCGATGTGAAATTATCCAGCAAATACCGCCGACCGATGGTCTTTTGAAGTAGATAATACTGAGTCAGATACCACAGTACTAGATAACGGCCCTTTGATCCTCCCCGCCTGGTCACACCAGCTCATCCCTATCTACAAAACTTGTGAAGTGTGAATAAACTTTTAAACTGTCTAGTGCCCATGGAAAAAGTTCTCTTAACCCTTTTTGTTTGGGTCCTTTTGGACCCATGGGGAGAGCTCGGCTGTCACCCATCTTTACTGTTTCATGCGGAGCTTGAAACTGCAAGTAGCTACCCGAAAATTCGGCCACAACAACGAGAGAGACAATAGTTTAAGGTCACAGGGTCAATGGCCTACAGAAGCCGATGCGGGGCGGGCTACATCCGCTTTTCCGCCCACTCCCGAGGCGCGCAAATATGCCCCGATCGGAGAACAACGGTAAAGGGTTAATCTAAAATATCTGCACCAGTCGGATTAAGGGTTACGTGCCCACACTCAGAGACAGTGGCATCAGCTTTGCAGTAAATACACTCCACAGGCTTATTTGAACCCTGTACCGTTGTTTGGGTCCTTTTGGACCCATGCAGAGAGCTCGGCTGTCACCCATCTTTACTGTTTCACGCGGAGCTCGAAACTGCGAGTAGCTACCCCAAAGTTCGGCCACAACAACGAGAGAGACAATAGTTTAAGGTCACGGGGTCAATGGCCTACGGAAGCTGATGCGGGGCGGGCTACGTCCGCTTTTCCGCCCACTCCCGAGGCGCGCAAATACGCCCCGATCGGGGCACAACAGTAAAGGGTTAACAGAGGTTGTTCATAACGAGACAATGGACTGTTCTGTGACAAACTGGGGCAGCAAGACTGCTTACTCATTGCCAAGTGGGCTTATTAAATAGGATCATCTAACTGATAGTGCATGCTTGATTAGATGGTTTAGTGAAGACAAGTGGAAAGTGCAAGCTCAATGCCCTTAAGAGAGAACACGTAATGTGTGCTGTATAGCAGCAACTGGATTAAACGTACCGTAGTATACAGTAATGTACAACAAACCAGCCCTTGACTCCTTAAACCAGAACTAATTTAATTTTGAGCAGTGGTCAAATTGTCACTAAAACTAATGCTGGTGCACCTTTTTTGCACAGAATACACAGTCCAGCAGTGTCCTAGCACAAAATGTAGCAAATTTTAATCCTTGTACTGTAAATATGTAAACAGTGGTCTTGATAAAATGCAGGATAGTATTCAGTTGTCTTCTATGCAAGCAACCTTTCTATTACTTCAAACCCTTCCAGTGGTTCTGGGGTGTTAAAATGTTTCATGGCAAATGCAAGAAGCATTGTCAACAAAATGAGCGAATTTTTTAAGGGTTACAAGATTTTTCGTAAGGACAGAACAGTTTCTAGAGGTGGTGGTTGCATTTTGTATGTAAAAGATGTCTTATCAAGCATTTTGATTGAGGATTTAATGTTTTTCCCTAGTACACTGAATCTGTTTGGTGTGAAATTTTTATTCCTGGATCTAGTATTCTTATTGGTGTCTGCTATCACAGTACTTCTGCTACAGATGTTCATGAAGAGGCTCTCCACAGTGTCATTAGAGAGGCTTGTAGTAAATATGATAATGTCCTCATTTGTGGTGACTTTAAACATAGGTCTATTAATTGGGAGCTTAAATTACACTCCAGTAGTGAGGGTCAGAAATTTCTGAATCTTACTTTAGACTGTTTCCTTCATCAGCATGTTTGTGAGCCAACTAGAGGTACAGTAACAATATTTTAGATCTAGTTTTGTCTTCAGATTTGTCAATGGTGGACAGCTTAATTGTCCATGAGCAGTTTGCAAATAGTGATCATAACTTTTTAACAGGGTTGTTCCAAAAGTGGTCAAAACCGGTGTTGACTACAAAACAGTTTTAACCTGGTTTAAACTGGGCAAAAGTATGTTTAAACCGGTCAAAACCTTTTTTTGTTACAGAGAGTAAGCATAAATTCATACATCTAACTAACTGTGATATAGGAATGGCTTTGTTTCAGTAGTAAAACTTAGGTTTTGTTTGCTTGCTGATTGGTGTGTTTCTCATTATATTTTACTAATTTGACCCCCAAAATTGTATACTCTCAATAATGGCATATGGTGCAATGCAGAAAGTACCCTATAGAGATTATGTGTACTGCAAAGTAAAAAGAAAGCTTACACTATGCCCTATTGTGCTGGGTTTGATATATGTGTACTAGTCTATAACCAAACTTATCTAACTGTGTAGGCCTAGGTCTTTCATATTTAAAGAAGTAATTGTAATTGTTTTCAAAATGTTTTCAACTCTGTATTCTGAATGTTTTATTTTATAGTGGTAGTTGAAGGTAAATTGAATGTTTGTTGTGGATCCTGTGAAATAAATGTGTATTTTAGTTCAAAGAAAGCTTACACTTTAGGGTAAATTAGGGGTTTTTTGACCACTGAAGGGGTTTTGGTTTTTAAAATTAAATCAAGCAAGGTAATTGAACCAACATACATTTGGTCAACACCTCCCATGACTGTACTTACAATTTATTTGTGTCCTTGATTTTATTAGTTTCCTCCTATTGGGATATGAAATGTTAACAAAAGAGGTCGAAAATTGGCTATTTTCAACTTACCTTAGGGTATTTTCAACCTCCCTATTGAAAACCATGCAAATTTATGGTTAAATTAACTTCATGAGGGTCATAAGAGGTAATCATCCAAATGTTGTGATAAAAGTTACCAATGAAGATAACTCTTTAACATTTGGTAAATGACCATTAAATTATGGCTCTTTAAATAAAAATTGATCAAATGTCTGTGGTTTCAATGATTTTATGAAGCTTTAAAACTAGGTGATCGAAAATAGCCTTAGACATTGAAAAGCCTTGGGTGGTTTTCAACCTCCCCACTAAAAGAAAGCACAGACGATTTGGGGGCAAGTTCTGTTTGTGACAACATCCCTCCAACTTATTTTTATTTAGTTTATCAAGTCTGACCAATTAATAATCAAAAGTGTGGGTATAAAGATATGTGGAAATAAGCAATGTGGCTTACGGACCATTATAAGAAAAAAACACAATTTTTAACCAAGTTCATCTGCATTTGGCTTTTGACTTCAGATTTTTTGTTTTAAATGATTAGTTCAGGTCAAAAGGTGGGTGATTTTCAACTGCCATAAGTTCAAATTACTTGTTGATAAAGTCTTTGGAACTGTTGTTTCTTCGAGATATTTACAATTTGCAGAAAAGGCTTAGGCGGTGAGAAATAGGCCTGTAGGTTGAAAACCCCCTGTTAACACTACCCTACTGTGTTGTTTTATTTGTCCTTAGCTTTAGTTAAGGTTTTTGACATTTACTGGACACGTTCTGATCTATTTTAGTTGAAAAATAAGAAATTTTGAGTTTTGACCAGTTTTGACTTCTTTTATGTGGTCAAAACTGACCAGTTTAAACAAGGTTAAAATCGGTTTTAACCGGGCGGTTTAAACCACACCGGTTAAAACCAAACAACCCTGCTTATTAACGTTAAATTTCGTTTAAAATGATGACAGGAGGAGCTGGAAGGAATTTTATTGTGACTACAGAAGAGCAAATTATAAGAAGATGAGGAAGGAGCTGAACTTGGTCAATTTTTTGAGCGATGTGAATGTAGAAAGTACGTGGAATATATTTAAGAGTAAGTTAAATGGGGTTGTTTTACAGTACATCCCAAGGAAAATGATAAAGAAGGAGAGTAAACCATTATGGTGGTTATAAAATGTAGAAGTAGCTAGAAAGAGGAAAAAGTGAGCTTAGGCAATTTATAAGCAGACTGGTAGTTACTCTGACCATGTGCAGTACAAGAAAGCTCTTGATTCTGCTACGAGAATTGTGAGGTTAGCGAAGGGCAATTTTGAAAGTAAACTGGCCCAAAATATTGTTGAGGATCCAAATGCTTTTTATAGGAATGCACATGTATAGCAAGATCAAGACTTAAGATACAGTAGGTCCTTTGATTGATGAAAATGGTCAACCGATTCAAGATGACAGTGCAGTTGCTAGACTGCTAAATGAGTACTTTTCATTGGTTTTTTTTTTTAGGTGAAAAGAAGATTTTGTGGGGGTAAAATAAATTTTGTAGTTGAAAATCTGTTGACTGTGTGTGAAGGAATTGAAGGGGAAACTGCACATGGGTGGTAGGGGAAAGAAGAAAATTTTGAGTGGCAGCCCTGGTACCTACAGTATAGGGCCTAGGCATTGTGTAGCAGCGTAAGCAGTTGAATGTGCTGTGAGATATGATTTACTGAATTTTTTAGTTATCAGTAAGCTGAATTACAGTATTTGTTAATTTATGTGGTTTTCTAACCAAGAATCCTTTGGAGATTTGAAATGCAGGCTTTTCAGAGGGCTGGGCAGGTCAGCGGGTTTTGGTGTTCAAATGCAGGTCAAACCCGCAAAATGCGGATCACTTGGGAGGTATGATAAATGGTCTTGTGATTGGCAAATGCTTTTCAATGCTCAGAAATGTAAATGTCTTCACGTCAGCCATTTTAATGCTCAGGCTAGTTATTTTATAGACCTGTGGTGTTAAAGTTGAAGCCATTGAGTATGAGAACCTTGGATTTAGGCCTAGGTGTGCTTATCAAAAATTCATTGAGTCCAAGTAGACAGTGTGTCAAGCTGTTAGCTCTGCGAATAAGGTACTTGCTATTATTAATAGCACTTATGACTGTAAAAGTAGTAGCAATAAAATCAGATTGTATAAGTCACTGGTTAGACCATATCTCGAATATCGTTGTCAGGCATGACACCCTTATCTGCAGAAAGATACAGATAACATCAAAAAAGTGCAACGTGGTGCTACAAAATTGTTCCCAGAACTATGTACTCTTACAGTAGTTATGATCAAAGGCTTGAGCGAACTGGTTTAGTTTCATAAGAAATGTGTAGACTTAGAGCAGATTTGATTGAAGTTTTTAAGATAGTTAAGGGACTAGAAAATGTGGATCAGTCAATCTTTTTCAATCTGTCAGAAAGTAGTAGCGTTAGAACCAGAGGACATAAGCTAAAATTTCAGAAACACTATTGTCAACTGGATATCAGGAAGTATTTTTTTTTAGTCAGAGAATTATTATGGAAAGGAATAATCTGCCACAGGAAGCTGTAGCTAACTGCTACGACAATCAATGGATTAATAAAAAATGTAATCAATCCTACTCTATGCAAAAGACAGGGGTTCTTCAATGCCAAAAACGGCAGTCTGCCCCAGTTTTACAACCCCATGGTGGGCAGTTTAGCCTACTGCCGGTGGGCTCTGGTGAGTTACGCCTGTGAGCCACACCGGAGACTTACATTTGCCATACGCCAAAGAATCTTCTTCTTCTTCTTCAAAAAAGGTGATACATCCAAAGGCCATTCTTTCACCACGCATGCGTCGAGAGGCTAAATATGCCCAGTTATATAGGTAACAGGGTCCTTATGGACAGAGGCAACCCTCATTACATTCAGGGGGAGACAATTCCAATCCTTAATGGTTCAAGGCAGGAAGCTAAATTTATAACAGTTAGTACTGGTATGTGGGAGACAGACATGAAGGTCATGCATTAAACAGGTACAAGGTCATGCATTAAACGGGTACGAGTAGGCAATCAACAGGTAATTGAGCCTGGCCAAACACACCTTTGGAAAAAAAGATCAATCTACTTTTCCTCCGCCTATCAGTTAAGGGCAGAAGGTTTAGTTCCTTAAGGAGCCTGGTCATTGATCCTGACTCCCTAGAATAGTCAGAAGCAATGAATCTAGCAGACCGTTTTTGTTTACTCTAAAGCTTGTTGAGCAGGTAAACCTGGTGGGGGTCCCAAACAGTACTGGCATACTCCAGCACAGGCCCAAGGATGGATGCCATCTGGTCCCATGGCCTTGTTGATTTTAAGACCATGCAAAAGCTTTTCAACGCCAAAGGTGGATATAGTTATATCATTCATTCTCTTACACGTGGGCCTGATGAGGGGAACAGTATGAAACACTGTTTTAGTGAATACACTACAGAACTGGTTATTGAGAGCACGAATTTTATCCAAGACAGTGACAGCTAGCTTATCATTGGTCTTAAGAGGGGGGAGATTATGCCTATCTTTCTTCTGACCATTAATATATCTCCAGAAGGGTTTGGCATCAGCTTTGATATCGCCGATCATTCCATTAATGTACTTTTTATGGGAGGTGTGAATCTCTCTTTTGATTTTAGTTCGCAGATGAGCCCATCTCCCATAAATACCAGCCTTCTGGGTTTTTTTAAAAAGTGCATGCAATCTGTTCCTACGCCTAACTAACCTGTGAATATTGTTGGTTATCCATGGGAGAGATTTTCTGGATTTGGCCAATCTAGTGGGAATATTAGCCTTCACAGTTAATGAGTTGCTAATTTTCTTCCACAGTACGATTATCTTGCCCCGTTGAAATAGGTAGATGAGAAACCCCAGGTGTCCTCCCTCATAGCAACAAAATTCCCCTTAGAGTACTGTAAAATGAGCCTACAAGGTTGCTTAAAATCAGGAAACAAACAATTCAATTTACAAGAGATACCCTCATGATCACTTGGAGAATCTATGGCACTAACATCAGTGTATTGACTAGGAATATTTGAGATAACCAAGTCAAGTGTACTATCCCCTCTAGTGGGAAAATTCACAAGTTGGTCAGCAGCAAAGTCATTAATTAGGCCTATGTCCAGAAGTAAATTACCTGAGCAATTGGATAAACAGACACCACTTTCCTTGTGTAACCTACTGGTCCAGTCAATTTTGTTAAAATTAAAATCACCCAGGACATGAAAACAAGGCATCTTTGAATTCTTATGCCAGGTCATAATTTTGGTAAGTTGGTCCCGTAACAGGGATATATGGTCAGCATGGGCATCAGGATCTCTATACCATGAGGCAAAATAATGCCAGGTCCCATTAATGGAGACCTTAGCCCAGAAAGATTCAGACCCATCCCCAGAAAAGCAAACTTGGGTTGGAGCAAGGCAACTTTTGATTAATAACATGGTTCCGCCCCCCCCCCCCAACTGTTGTAATTTTCCCTGTAGCAGCTGGGTACGCAGTACCCCAAATTTGTTGGCGTACATTTCCATACACCACAGATCTTTCTGTGAAAGGTCCTACTTTCCAAATTCCAGTACGGCCTGTGAGAAATGTTTTTGTGCAGGAGATCAATTCCCTGTGCAGGGCATCCTTTCCAATCTGGCCGGACACAGGGCTTGGACCTAGCCTAGCCCAAATGGAAAATGAGACCACCTTTAAGAGGGAAATAAAAAACTGGTTTCAACATCAGTCATCAATAATTTTCCACCCTGTAGACCCAAATATCCTCCATCGAATGCCTTGCCAGGGTGCACTAGAGTACCACAAAGAATATGCCTTATGGCAAACTTCATTATCGGTCAATCATACATACTCTAACGTATGCTCCAATGCAGTTACAGTTAGTTTCTGCCCTCGCTACTTTCCGCCCCTCAAAAACGGTGTTTGAGTTGATGGAATCTTCATTTGACAAAATTACCACTGAAATCATATTCCATACCATTACTTTTTGCCTCCCAAATAGATGTTTTCTACTAAATATTAAAGGGGCGGAAAACACTGTTTATGAGGGGCGGAAAGTAGCGAGGGCGGAAACTAACTGTAACCATATGCTACTACTGGTTCCAGCGGAACTGAACTTGGATAGGCTAAAGCCTAACACCACCCAGCCTATAGGCTGGGCCTACTGGCTGCCTTCTAGTTCCTTCTAGTCACTCCTTACTACGAAATGAAGTGTATAGGCCTAGTATAGGAATGTAATGCTACGTCCTGTTCAAGGGCTAATTAGGCCTAACGTTAACATTCACACCTCCCATAAAAAGTACATTAATGGAATGATCGGCGATATCAAAGCTGATGCCAAACCCTTCTGGAGATATATTAATGGTCAGAAGAAAGATAGGCATAATCTCCCCCCTCTTAAGAACGATGATAAGCTAGCTGTCACTGTCTTGGACAAAGTTCGTGCTCTCAATAACCAGTTCTGTAGTGTATTCACTAAAACAGTGTTTCATACTGTTCCCCTCATCAGACCCACGTGTAAGAGAATGAGTGATATAACTATATCCACCTTTGGCGTTGAAAAGCTTTTGCATGGTCTTAAAATCAATAAGGCCATGGGACCAGATGGCATCCATCCTTGGGTCCTGAGAGAGATTGCCACTGATTTTGCACCTGTTCTAAGCCATCTCTTTCAGCAATCCCTTACAAAAGGATGCATTCCAGAGGATTGGAAGACTGCAAATGTTTGCCCTATTTTCAAAAAAGGTGACAGTTCCCTACCTTGTAATTACAGGCCTGTTTCTCTTACATGTGTCTGCTGTAAATTGTTAGAACATATTATTGCCTCAAACCTTATGAACCATTTTGAAATACATAACTTACTCTCTCCCACCCAGCACGCCTTTCGTAAGTCTCATAGTTGCGAAACACAACTTGTGTCGATAATTGAGGACTGGGATTCCTCCCTTGATGCCCATAAACAAATCGATGTGTTTATCTTGGATTTTGAGAAGGCCTTCGATACTGTTCCTCAAGAACTGCTGAAGACCAAGCTGTATACACTTGGTGTTTCAAATCAGATTCTTCGTTGGGTTGATGACTTTCTTGTTGATCGTAAACAATCTGTTGTTGTCAATGGAACCCGGTCTCCCCCGATGCAAGTTCTGTCTGGAGTTCCCCAGGGGTCTGTCCTAGGACCGATTCTTTTCTTGGTTCATATCAATGATATTGTCCATGGTGTTTCTTCCAAGGTTCATCTTTTTGCAGATGATTGTGTCTGTTACCGTATTATTGAGTCCGATGAGGATTGTCATAAACTTCAGAATGACATCAAGCAGTTGGGGCTGTGGGCTTCCACGTGGGGAATGAGATTTCAGCCCACTAAGTGTAGCGTTATTACTTTTGCTCGGAAAAAAAGTCCCATACTTTTTAGGTATGTTCTTAATAGGATTGAGCTCCTGAGGGTAGATAGTATTACTATTAAGTATCTCAGAATTACCATCACTTAAGATCTGAACTGGGAGAAGCATATTCAAAACATCTGTAAATAAATAAGATTCTTGGTATTTTGTATAGAAATCTATCTTCCTGCCCTGGTGATGTCAAGTTAATGGCTTATAAAAAAGAATCCTTCGGCCTGTGCTGGAGTACGCCACTAGTGTTTGGGACCCCCACCAGGTTTACCTGCGCGACAAGCTTGAGAGTATACAAAAACGGTCTGCTAGATTCATTGCCTCTGACTATTCAAGGGAGCCAGGATCAATGACCAGGCTCCTTAAGGAACTAAACCTTCTGCCCTTAACTGAAAGGCGGAGGAAAAGTAGATTGATCCTTTTTTCCAAAGGTATGTTTGGCCTGGCTCAACTACCTGTTGATTGTCTCCAGCGGCCTACTCGTAGAACCCGTTTAATGCATGACCTTCATGTCTGTCTCCCACATACTAGTACTAACTGTTATAAACTTAGCTTCCTGCCTCGAACCATGATTAAGGATTGGAATCATATCCCCTTGAATGTAATGAGGGTTGCCTCTGTCCATAAGGACCCTATTACCTATATTACTGGGCATATTTAGCCTCTCGACGCATGCGTGGTGAAAGAATGTCCTTTGGGAGTGTCACCTTGTGAAGAAGAAGAAGATGAAGAACATTAGTTAGGGGGGCCGGGGCTAGGCTAGGCCACAGGTCGTCCTAGCGTTATATAGTATATATATATAAAAAGGAAAAGGTTGGTCACATCGCCTAACACCAATGCAGTGCTTCGCACAAAACTATTCATGATTCCTCACCTTCCACTAGATTTTACCCCTTCAAATCTCTCGAAAACTATCCTTCATCTTTCTCTGATAACACAAAACAAACGTTGAGAAAAAAACTGACATCTAATGCAAGAAATCTTCTCATCTGATTCTTCGTTAACCACACTCTAGATCACTCTTCTCCAATTCCTGACGTCACATTACGTAATGGGAATTGCCCTGTACGAATCCGGTACTCCCTGTTAACCCAGTGCATGTTTAAATGCCGAGAACGCCTGTTGTATAAATGCTGTACGTAAAGACCGCACGTAGGCCACACACAAGGTTTTTTTTTCGTAGCACAGCTTGGGGAATTGTATGCTCGTGTTTTCCATTTCTTGTTCACGTTCCCCGAGCAGAAAAAAAATTACAGTCTGGTCGTTGACAGATTCGAAAGCAGTTCAAACTATCCAATGAGAGAACCGTATTCGTATAGGGTAACCCCCATTACGTAATGTGACGTCATGAATTGGAGAAGAGTGATCTAGTCCGTTGTTAAGATTGAATCGGAGGAGAAGATTTTTTGCATTTGATGTGAGGTTTTTTGTTTAAGACAACGTCAAGTTTGTTGTGTTTCTTTAGAAGAAGGTGATGGGAGGGTTCTGGAGAGATCTGAAGAGGTTAATGTAGTATAAGGTGAGAAATCATGAACAGTTTTGTGCGAAGCACTGTGTTGGTGTTAGGCGGTGTGACTTACCTTTTCCTTTTTATATAATATATACTATATATACTATATAACGCTAGGACGACCTGTGGGCTAGGCCTAACGTTAGATGTTAGGCCTAGGCTAGGCCTATGCCTAACGTTAGGCCTAGCCTAGGCACTCTAGACTAATCAGAAAAGTTAAGCCCCTAGCCTATACCAACCCCAAATCATTGTTGCTTCCGTGTTATTCAATTTCTTCAACTTCAAGTAACACACGTCGCGGAAAGCCGGAAACAACTTGGACGCTTATTCGCGAGCACCTGACAGTTGAAGCTACACTTCTTTCACTGTTTCAGTCTTTGGCGATATTGACCAGTCTGAAGCAGGCACAGGATTCAGCCTCACATTCAGCCCCAAATTCAGCCTCACATTCTGAAGCTAGCACAGGGTTCAGCCTCACATTCGGCTAGCACAGGATTCAGCCTCACATTCGATCTCTGAAGCTAGCACAGGATTCGGCACCAGATTCGTCTAGCACCACATTCGGCATTACGTAAAGTTTAAACACATAGCACAGTTTTCGAAATTTTAATTCACTTGCCTAGCACAGGATTCGGCTTGTAATACCCAGCACAGGATTCAGCCTCACATTCTGAAGCTAGCACAGGATTCGGCCCCACATTAACCCAGTACAGGATTCAACTCACATTCAATTAACGTTAGCACAGGATTCAGCCTCACATTCTGAAGCTAGCACAGGATTCGGCACCAGATTCGCCTAGCACCACATTCGGCATTACGTAAAGTTTAAACACATAGCACAGTTTTCGAAATTTTAATTCACTTGCCTAGCACAGGATTCGGCTTGTAATACCCAGCACAGGATTCAGCCTCACATTCTGAAGCTAGCACAGGATTCGGCATACTTTCACATAGCACAGGATTCGCTGTATTATGGACGTACGGTATGCAGCTATGCAGTGCATATCAAAAACAAATCCTGTGCTAGCACAGGGATTCGCCCAGCACAGGATTCGGGTTCGGCGAATAGTGTGAAGTCAAATCCTGTGTTGGGCGAATGTGAGGCTGAATCCTGTGCTAGGCGAATGTATGGCCGAATCATGTGCTGGGCGAATCGAATGTGAGGCCGAATCCTGTGCTGGGCGAACGTGGGGCCGAATCCTGTGCTAGCTTCAGAATGTGGGGCTGAATGTGAGGCTGAATCCTGTGCCTGCTTCAGACTGGTTGTTATTGTTGTTAGCCTATAAGTTGCTACATAGGCCGGTGTCGGTCCTATATGTACTTCATGCTGTACTGTAAGCCTGTATTTTTGGATGCCGACTGCACAGGCTGGTACAACGTGATTGCTCTCGTTCTGACGAATGCCCGTGGTGATTGCTGACTTCTTAGTGGATGCCCATGGTAAAATACATCTGCCAATTGTGAAAAGGCTCGTGGTTTCAGTTTTGACGTACCGACAAAGGACAAAAATAATACGAATTATGGTTAGTTACGAAAATGACCACAAGCTGAGCCAACTATTTGGAGTTAGGAAGCAGAGATGGCGCGAAGATTCCTCTGATCGACATGTGCCCTTAAGCGAAGCCTCGACAAAGGGCCGGAGCGATTAGTAATGCTAGTGTGACGTGAATGGCCGCAGAATTTGACGCGCGCATAGCGCGCTGATACTTTTGGCTTCTTTTTAATAACTACTTAAAAAAATCCCGCGCTTATTTTTAGGCAAATCCAGAAAGTTTTGAAAGAAATTTGATTATTTGTAGGGATCATTAAAAATCGGGAAACACTGCTCCTGATAGAAACTTTTGGAATATAGGCCTAGTAAAGCAGAAAAAGTTAAAAACTCTCAGCGAATCGTCAGCTTGTAAGAGAATCGACCTGTGATTTGCAGATGAACTTTGTTACAAAGGATAAGAAATGCAAAAACTCAGCACGATTCCTGCATGGGCATTTACGAGATGGTTTATACCCCTTCTCTTGACCATAGGCCTATATGAAGCCATACAGTTCAGAGTTTTTTTCGGGGGTCTCTCCAAGCAGGATGCAGGACACTTATGTTTAAAAAAAATTTCAGCGAAAAATTTTGATCACATTTTCTTGCAACTGAAGTCGATACGTATACAACTCCCCTAAAATCGACTTGGACTCCTACGCCTAGCCTATGCTTAAATATAACAAAAAAAAAAAAAAAATCAAGTAGGTGGCCGAGGCAGAGGCGTCTTAGTTTGTTGAGGTTACCTGGTTACTAAATTTTTTCATTTATGAAGGCCTTCGGACGATGCTGGGAAATTTCCCGAAAAAGTTTTGCTTCCGCCTTACGTATATTAAAAAGTTTTTTGGAACAATGGAGCTTGTATACACTAAAGGAATTTTATGGAGAAAATTTGAAAAAATGGTCTATTTTTGTAAAGGAGAATTGGAATTTTTGGAGCATTTATGCTTAAATATAAAAAAAATCAAGTAGGTGGCCCGGGCGACTCAGTTTGTTGAGGTTACCTGGTTACTAAATGTCACCATTGATTAATTAAGGCCTTCGGAAGATTGGAAATTTCTCGAAATAGTTTCGCTTCCGCCTAACGTCTGAACGTACAAAAAATCTTTTGAAGCAATTGAGCTTGTACACACTTGAGGAATTTTATGGCGGAAAATTTGAGAAAATGGTTTTTTTTGGTAGAGGAGAATTCAAAATTTTGGAGCAGTTACTGAATATAAATCTGCCTAATGTCATTTGGGCTATATCAAACTGAGGGTGTTGAGTGAGGTTTAATTCACATTTTGTCGTACGGTGAAAAAGGAGAATTATACGGGTTAAGTTTTAGAATTTCTAAAAATCTTGCTGCTTAAATTGGAAAAAATCCGATTCAAGTAAGAAAAATTGGGAATTTCGAAAATTCCCTTGAAGAATGTTGGTCTAAGTTCTCTTAGTCAAAATCTATAAGACTGCTGGGGGGGGGGGGGGCAGATGTTTAAACTTTTATTGTTTGGACGGAGGCTCCCAAACGAAACTGGACGTTTTCTCTGACGAGGCAGCCTTCCCCGGCCATGGCCCTTTCGCCACCTCTCCCCGCTACCGAAACCATTGTTCATAAGAATAAATTCGAGTGATCGATCGGGAAGCAGAAAGAGAAAATAAGGAAAAACTTATGGGAGGGCCCCAAATGCACCTGAAAAATGAAAGCCGGAAAGGTTTGATGCAGACGAATCAAGCCTGCCGGTTGACAATTGTTTGACTCTCCGTCTGACATGTGCATGAGTTTCTCGTATTGATATATTAGGATTGGACGGACATAGCTTATTGTCACTACAGCATAGCCTGAAAAATTTTAGTGCCTGCCGCACTTTGTCAGCCTTATCATGATCAGATATAGTACCTTACACACATTTTAAGTAGGAACGCAGCTAGACAAGGCGTCGTTAGAAGCGGGAGGAGACAGGGAGGTGGCGATCCCCACTTTTACAAGAAGGGGGAGTCCATATGTTTCGCTTCCACGTTTATCGGACTTCTTAGTGAAATATATTTTGATACCCAAACCTTGAATGTAGAGGGCTTTTTGACACCCACAGTAGGTTAGATATTTAACCGGTAGTATACACCACCATTATGTTTTTTATCAGGAATTTTAGTCAAATTCAATGCCATAATTTCTTACGATTCTGCCGATCCTGTAGTTTTCTCATTACTAATCCAAACAATCTGAGTGTGTTCCTTTAGCCGAAATTGCAATTTTTATATAGTTCCCAAACATTGTCAACCGCCATGCACATGCCTTGCAGACTTGCCAGTCGGTTAAGCAGCCTTCATAGCAATAGATATGTTTTGACAATTCTTAAATTATTATCACATGCATATGAGCAGGACCCTTACTCAAAATCCATGTGCCATATATAGAAATTAATATATGTCTCATATCTGGTCCAGATATGGAATTTGTATCTGGCTTCAACAAAAAGTGGGAAGAATGATATAACTTGACAAAACATAAAGGAATTTATGGCCCATGTAAAACTTGATATGGCTCAAATAGGGGACAGATATGGTGCATATTTGTTCCATGTAAAGATTATACATCAAGGACATATCTGGACCATATATATATATGTCTGAATCATTGTTAATAAGCGCACTGCAATTGTGTAAAACGTATCAAAAGCGCCAAGTTGCTTTAATTCCTTAAGTCCTCCCGACCTTCTGGCAAGGGGTCGTTCGGCGAAACCAAACATAAAAGTGCATGCTTCCCGAAGAAGATATTACCTCCACTGAAGGGACAACACTTGACCAACTTCACGACCTTTAGGCCATTTACATTATTGGTCGGTTATGTATGGCTCCATTCTACACTGACTGACAAGAACAGATACTACACATGATCTTAGCCAAAAAGGCCGAGAAGCGAACTACAATTCGTAATTGGTAGCATCAGACAGTCAGAAGCAATTAGCCCGTAACTTTTTCTAAAGTCCTCCCAACCCTCTGGGAAAAGAGCCGTTCGGCGAAACCAAACTTTAAACTGCTTCCCGAAGAAGCTATACACTGTTAAAAAATTTCTCTGTAAATTTACGTAATTTTTATGGCAAATTTTTTTCCAACCAAATAATGTTTTTTTTACAGCCAGACTGTAATCATGAAAAAACATTAAGGGTTTGTTTTTTTTTTACAGTTTTTGCATGTAAATTAGTTTACAAAAGTCTACTGTAAAATCGAATTACAGAATTGTTCTGTTTTGTTTACCTTAATTTTATGTGAATTTACAGCCTACTCTTTTCATTCCCGACGTTTTCATATTTATTATAATATCGCTTTTTCACCTTTCATATGTTATTACGTAACATACACTTCACCATTACGTAGATCAGGTATTTGCTTATCAACGTAATGTGTCGTTACGAAGTTGTTTTCAATCCAAACACATTGAGGATGCTTTGTTGTCATATTGTTGTCAAGTAGACTTCTATCTCTAGGAACTTTGTAATTGGAAAGTCACATTTTTTGTACAATATAATAATTGTTTTTAAAATAAATATGACAAAGAATGCAAATACATTGGTTGCAAACATTTCCAGGCAAGGTAAACAATAAGTTTATCACTACCTGATTAAAAAACACCAAAGAAGATATTATTCAGAGCAACAGCAATCCTTTTGTTAGGAAAATGCCTACAAAATAAGCTCCACCCATTTATGCAAAATGAGATTTACGTCATAAAGAGGTAAATTTACAGACTCTTTCAAGTAAATTTGTGAAACGTTTTTAATTTGCTCCGATCAAGTGCATGAGTGCCTGTGGCGATGAGTTGACATCAGTATACCAATTGTCAGTGCTCTGAAATTAGGGCCTTACAATTTCTTTTTACTTAGAAATGTGTGACAAAACAACAGTTGTATGATATTTATAACTAAGAACGTAATAACTAAGTATGCTTTTATAATAAATGTAAGTTAATTTTCAAATAGGGCCATAAATTTGCCAAGAATGTTTTTTTTTTTTTTAAACTGAAACTTCGCAGAACGATGCATGTTATACATTGAAAATTTTCTGGCTATTTCTTATTTGTTTGTTTGGCCTATTTTTGTTTCTTTTTCAGCTTAAAAACAAAATGAATATTTGTTAAATGACAGTATTTTTATGTGAAATCAGAAAAATACAAAATACTGTTAAAATTTGTGTAAATTTACAGAAAAAGTTTTACAAAGCAGTAAAATTTGGTTAAAAAAGCAGACAGAAATGGTTTTTCAAAAAAACAGAAAATACATGTTAAACAACTTTTTTTTTATTGTAGCAATACAAAGTGTCTGTAAAGATACAGAAAATCTCTGTTAAAAGTAAAATACAAAAAGTTTAAGTTAAAAAAAGTCTGTAAATTTACAGAAATTTTTAACAGTGTATATAAATTTCGCTTAGCCAGTAATATGTAAGAATTATCTGAACATCTCGAAAAAAGTTTTATATCCATTGCAATATTACATTCACTTAAGTATTTGAAGTTGTTTAATTACTTAATAGTGAAGAACAAATCTTCTTTGAGGTTCCTACTTTTAAATGTTTACACTACATCTGGTTGAAATTACCGTATGAGGCAATATTCAAACATAAATTTTGTTACAGGTTTTCACATTTTACCTCCTTACTTCCTTCATCGTGAAAAAAAAATCATGGCTCCAAATTCTTCAACACGCCTACATTGGAAAGTCATTTGCATATATAGAAATAATATGGCTGAAAATTAGGAAAATGGTTTGAATGTAATGATTTTGGTTTGCTGATACTTATTCAGCTGCCAATTAAAGAATGCCTTTGTGTGGGACAGGTAAAAAATCATTTCAAATAGTATTAGTATAGCCGTACAAAAGTTTATATGTATATCTGGCATGGTAAATTTTAATCAGTTGTATATGGCTTGATGTGATCATATGAAAAGTTTATTTCTGGCTTGATACGGCAATACAAAACTTTATTTACACATCCGTAGTGGCATAATATTGCATTTACTGTAGCTATATCTGGCTTGATATAAGCCGGATACAAATGACTGACTGAGGAGAGGCAGGGAAACACGACACCCCAAACTCCGCATGACCTGTATTTCAGACAAGCGTCTTGAAAATTCTGGGTAGCCATTAAGTTTGGTCTTAAAAAAATTTCGAATGATTTAAATTAGCCTACACAAAAAGTTCCCAAACGTGCCTGAATTCTATTAAAGATTTGCCGAAATGCCAAAAGCATCTTCGTCACTGTAAATTTTTTAGTAGAATGAAAAAAGGTAGAATGGACAGACATTCATCCAATAGTAGAGTATTGGTCCTTTTTATTTGGCAATATTTTGATCATGTTGTAATTTACCGTGCCCATTATTATTGCAGTGAATCATTCATCTCAAGCGAAAGATGAAAATAACGACTTCTTAAAGATGCTAATTACAAGCCCGAAAATCGCGATTTCCGGCTGTCTGAGGATTTGCGATTTTTTCAAAATTTTCTGTGCGCTCCGCGCCAACTGATGGTGGCGCTCTGTATAGATACTCTGTCGGGCGAGACTTCATATTTCAGGCAGAGAATCATTTACATCCGACGTCACATTACCCGAAACCAATTCCCATAACACAAACTAGATTAGTTGACAAACCAACCAGACTTTATCCCACTGATTTCTTGGGTAACAATTTGCTTTTATGTTAAAAGACATGCATTTCATCTATGTGTTGCTTTGTATACAAACATTGTAACATTAAGTTACCCATTGCGATTTCTGAAGCTGTTAGTCATTCTAATGCTTGCAATTATCACTACTCGAAACAGGATTTTATTTAAACTAAGTAAATACAGCACCCTACATGCCGAAAATTATGTTCCTGTAAAATTATTGCTACAACCTGTTGCAGTCGCTTCCCCAATCCGCTAAATCAGGTAACTTAAGCCCCCAAGGTATTTTCAAGTAAACTTACGAAATGAAAGAGCTTTTTCAACAATTACCAGTGACAGTGACACCAAAGTCTTCACTATGTTCTAAAGGCCCACATATACGATCATTTTATTAATTTTATAAATTAAGTGATGTCAATTAATTGATATCAAAGAACTGACGAAAAAAATGATCGTTTAAGGGAGACATTGTAGAGAGAAATATTTCAATCAATATCAATACAGCAATTATAGACGGATCAAAGTTCCTTGATATTTTGTGACCGCTCGTCAATTTTTTCGAACACTTCCTCTTCTTTTTGCGGTTTGGAGTATGAGCCAGAGCAGACCCTTTCATTTCAAAGACTTTGATAAGGATGAAACTTGACACTTAAGATGAAGAAGTCGATCGCGTGTGAGGAACGGTAATTAATTGACATTAAATAATTGGTATCAATTTATTGACGAAAAATTGACGGTCTATGGGGGGGGGGGGCTTAAGAATTGATACCTTCTACTTTTTAGACCTTTGTCTTCTCCCCTCTCTTCCCTCCCTTTCTCATCTTCTCTTTCTCCTTTGTTGCTTTTGTTTCTTCTTTTGTTACTTTGTTGTTTTTTCTTATTGTATTGATGTTTACATTCCTGGTATTATTTGCATTTAGGATCACCTACATACATAGTAGTCTCATCTGTTTATCAAGTGCTCTTTATATCTCATAATGTTCATCCTTATATTATATGGTAAACTCTATAAAACACAGGAGCAATATCCTTGGATTTTTTTCTTCATACTTTCGCTATACACTCCCCGAATCCAATGAGAAAGTGCCTACAAATGGTCACGGGATTTCCAAAACGTGTCGACTCTATCAACAATGAAAAGGCTTACATTTTCATTATTGTGCTTCAAATGATAGTTTCCTCTTAGTTATGTATCGATTAACAAAATGACAAGAGATTTTCTTTCCCTCGAAATAAACAAAGCTAGTTAATTAGCAATAAAACCGAAGAAATATGACAATGCAGGTAGTAATTCCATGGACAATGCATTGACTAAGGTAGCCATGTGGGTACGTTTACGGAAGTAATTGCAGCTTATTGTAAACTATGCGTAAATCATTAAGGATAAACAGCAGGCAAAATTGTTATCCAACGTCCTTAGCGGCATGAAAAGTACCCTCACTTTGGTCCATTTTTTTGACAAGATGAATGCCTGCTTACTTAATTTTATATTACGTAGTAAAAATGATGTAATAAATCAAATCTTACAGTGGACAAGACATCTAGTGGCGGCGCCAGAGAGTAAAAATTGGGGCCGGGGCGAACTAAGGACAAAGGATAATGTGGGGGAAAAACTTTTCGGGCGCAGCGTGAAACCGAGCTTTAAGCGCCCGTTCCTGGGGGTGTGGAGCTAGGTGCGAAACCTTCGGAAGTTCTGAGGTTTTGGCATATATCTGGAAGAAAAATTAAGTCGCAGATCAGGAGACTCACATCATTTATTTCTTTCGGTTAACCTAACTCCTAACTGACCTGACTTGGGATTTAAGTATGGGAAAATGCCTCCTCTTGCGTCCCACCACCCTCCGTTGCGCCGCCACTAATGACGTCCAAACTTGTGGTTGGTATTTGAGAAGTTAGCCAGAATTTTAAAATCCTCCTGTAGTAGATTAAGCATGTTCAACATGTTATATTGGTAGAGTGTCACGTAGGGTATTTTAGCCATCTCAGAGAACAACTCCTTAATATACCCCCAACCTTGCCGTCAGATATGGTGGGTGCTAACTCCTGGCTGTGGCGTCACTGGGAACTATCTTTAGCCTGGGTACTAAAACTGTGTTTTAAACGTGATATTATACTTCCTTAATGAAATATCCAGCTAGAGACAAAATCAAACAGGAACTAGAAAATGTGTTTACGTACCGTAACCACAATGGACATGACATTGTGCTAGTCATTGATTGCCTTTGTAGGGGAAGGATGGACTGCCTGGTTAATCCGACGGAAAAGGGACGTAGATCTGGTATGTGGTTTGGGGGAAAAAAATTTTCCAACAGACTATGTTGAACCCTGTATCGTGTCCAGGACCGGAATGATCTATAAGCAATCCACCCTATGAAAGCGAGTGCACTCGTAGGCCTACATACACACACAACCAGGCACACATACACACTCACAATGACATACACATACCTTCAAAGTGACGTTTTCAAGAAGCCCCCCCCCCCCCCATATCCCAAAAGGTTATTACATTTTGGTTATTCTCCTTTTTTTCTTTTTCTTTTTTTGTTATTTTCAATTTGCCTGAATTATTGGAGGGGCAAGGCCTATGTTTGCTTCCCCCAATATTTTCATTGGTGATGCAATTAGTGTAATTTGCACTGGGGTACCCACTCGCTATCCTATAACTCGGTTCCAAATCTACTACCCGAAGCTTAAATATTTTGCATGTGAAAAGGATTACCCAATTTACGCTATTCCCCACGGTAATGGAATAAAATATTACAATTAATTTGGTAAACATTCTCGGGGCCTGAGAATGAAGAAAGCCCTAGAAATTATGTGTATTTGTTTGTGTTTTGTGCTTAATATGTACCAGATAAATAAATCAACAAGTTTGAAAGTTGTTTGTACTTTATTTCCTGAAGTTAAAATTTTTTTCTGCGTACTGCCCGATCGCGCGTTACCGTCACGTAGTGAGTTACTTCTCACACAGTCAATGTACGTCACTTTGTTTAAATCTTGCAGGCGAGCAAGCTATCCGACGGTGATTCAAAATCACTCCGTACTTCACGCAGAAACTAGCAGACACATCCCACCGCCCAGCTTGCAGAGACAGTCCCCGTAGCATTCGGCATGCTAGGTAAACTGAGCCTTGCATGCATACGCTCTTAATACGGCGGTATGACACCTATATTTGTGTCACCATGTCCGGATGTCAACATGAGGCTCGCTAAGCCTACGTTAGAACGTACATAACCCTGAAGTGAAAATTCCAACGTGCATTGTGCATTACTGTGAGAGAAGTTCACGAGCATGACGTCTTTTGTTTACAATCGGTAGTTTTAGACGTGCAAGAGAATACTATAATACAGGGCTCTGATTGGTTGATGTTTTTAAACCGGTGTTTTAAAAGGAGAAGCTTCGAACTCTTAGGATGCTTGCTTTTAGAGTAGGAAAGCGGCCCAAAATTTAAAATCAAATTGATAGAGACCTTGGAAAGTACTTATTTTCTTATTTGACTGTTTTCTGTTACGTTTCTTTGGGATCATGGCCACTATACGCGTCCGGTCGTTCCACTAAAACTAAAATGCACTTAAAATAGGGGTGAAGGTTGTTGTTGTGGTGTTTAAGGCACAATAGATGTTCCAACAACAGCCCTTTCTCGTTTCTTTTACTTGTCATTTTAATTTAAAACAAAAGGAGATGATAAAACCTTGTGGCAAATCAAATGTGTTGAACTTGGGAATGTGAACATCACCTCTCCAAAACAGCTGTAAATATTATTTTGCATGTCTTATATGGAGCATGCCTAACAAAATGTTCTAATCTTTTAAGTCAGTGTAACACTGTAGGTACCCGACGGTATGGCGATTTGGTACCCGGGTCCTATTTTTTAGTAGGACCTACCCGTGCAAAGTCACTTGTTGCAATTCCCTACCTGCCACCGAGGATTGACAAACCTGTCCGAAAAAAGCACAGCAAGTGTGTAGTAGTAAATTTGTCTCTGATTTAGAATAATTGCCCGGAATGAAGTGAACCTGCGAATGTACGTGCAGTTAATGTACACTAGCTACGTTTACGTTTGACCTCAGCTGGCCCATATGCATGCCGCCAATCAAATACCTATAATGGTTTATCCGTATGGTAAAATAGGAGATTGGCATCGGAAATTCGGACTTGAGGTTTAATTGATTGCACTTTGCCTTCGATCGATCTGTACGACATTATGTGAAATTCTTTTTGTTTATACGTTCAATCGGTCACATTGCTTGTACACGATCGCAATGGACCGTACAGATAATGACTTTAAATACTGCGTAACGCTGCGCCAAACCCGTCACTTACACTATACTGTGCACATTTTGTACATTCCTTAACTGAAAGCAGTTCAAACGGAGACATCGTAGCATGCCGCTCAACCGAAATTCCAGGCAATTGCGACAAGAAAACGATACGAATGTTTTCAAATTTGTACAATTGTCTTTATAATCACTTCATAAGTCAAATGTAAAATTAATTTGGTTACCAAACAGTTCTACTAAATAATGTGATGTTGAAAATACAGACCAAAGTAGGCAAGCATCCCGCGTTCATGACTGTATGTAAAGTAACAGGCATATAGCCTACTTAATATTAATATTAGCCTACTTAATATTAAAAGTAGCCTACTTGATATTACTATTAGCCTACTTAATATTACTATTAGCCTACTTAATATTAAAATATCGAGTATTTGAGGGAAAAGGTACCGCATTTCGTAATTAGCGACATTTTTCACACAATCTTGTCACATACCGGTCTCCTTTGCTGTACAAATCTTTTCCCAAAAGATCGGTTTGTTTCTCATTGGGAGTAGTCCGATAAACTGAACGAAAGAAATAGGGTCACGTGATCATCAGAAAATGCGACCAACCACAATAATGGACATGCTGTGTCATGTCCATTAATAATCGAACTTTCCTTTTTGCGGTTTTTATTTTCCCTCTCATCACTTGTTCCTCTGGCTTAAGTACCGTATTAGTTGGACTAAAATAAAAGTGTGCATGGTAGATTTGTAGAAGAAAGAATGGTTAATATGTTCGAAAGAAATTTAAACAACTGGTGACAGATTTAACACCTTCTCATCCGTGTTACTTTTATAAGGAACGAGGGGCTAAATTGAGGGGGTCACTCCCGACGGAAGCGAGTAATAGAGAAAAAGAAGAAAACAAGAAAAGACAAAGGGGTTAGAAGAGGGAAGATAGAGGGGTTTTGATAGTGTCCCTACCATCAAATGTAGCTCCAATTTGCATTTAGCCCATCCTTCTTAAGCAATAGAGGCTTTTCACATGACGTCATAATGCTCTACGGCGGCCATGTTGGAGTACATGTAACTACGTTGTAAACCATACGGGACGCGCTTGCTCGCTGAATTTGTACACACCGTGCATATCACAGTGCGCACTGTGCAGTTCGTTCGGCACAAAGCCACGTGTATTTGGCATGAATGTCCTCCAGCATGGCGGTTCCGTGACGTAATTGCAAAGCCTCTATAGAGGAGGAGACAGGCATCCCTCCACTTTTACCTAGGACGGCGATGATTCATCATTTCAACCGCATCCTTAGATGAAATCCTACAGTATGCCCTTGGTATAGACTGAGTTGATTAGTTGGTTTACTTCTAAATCGATCCAATTGGTTTGGCCCCGCATTACTCAGTAAGGATGTTGCTCTCAAACAGTCAAATTTGTGTATCAAATAATTGCACGAAAAAAAAAATGAACTTGCATTCATAAGGGACTCTACCCCTTCCATGCACTGCGAAAGATTTAGTCGTATTGGAATAGGTTTTAGGAAATAAATCCTGGAAAAGTGTTTGCAGTAAAGTTTTAAACTTAGTCCATGGCGGGGCAGACCGAGAAACTCTTTGTAATCACTGTTAAATGTCATTCTATAGCCACGTGAACCCTCTCTCAAATACCACACGCACAAGCTATCCAGGAACCATTAATACATCTAACTTACTTTTCTCAATTTGAAATGAACATATGCTTTGAAAGGGGTTCAAAAGAATAACAATACGTCTTGCGTTCCTGATAGTGAGCCTAATGTGAGATTAAACATGATTTTTCATACAATAAATAATGAAACTCAATAATACTGCACTTATACTTGAACAACAGACACTTTTCCAAATAGCTTTTACAAAGGATTATGGGATAGAATGTTGGTATGCGCTATTTTTTGCTACAGTAAAATGTCATTGACCAAAATTATGCACACCTAAAACCTATCCCGCAATCCTTTGTGATTGCTATTTGGAAAAAGGTCTATTCATACTACAAGAGTACTACTTAATTTAGCCTTCTTTACCATAAATTCTCCCAAAGACCTAACTTCCCCGACTGTAGCATGTCGCCCCTCCTCAGTTACACTCAATGGTTTCTCCACCGTGGGTACCATCCAACCCATAGGTGGAAGAAAAGGGCAACCAATGTGAAGTTATTTCTAATCGTACGTAAAAATAGGCACGCAGTAACGAAAAGACAACTCAAACCGGACCGGAAAAATGTTAAAGGCATATTTTCATCATCCCAAACCTCCCAACCTACTTACTTCTATAGCCCCTCCCACATTTATTTAAAACTCATCTTTATCCAGACACAATCCTAGTTTATTGCTTCATGGCTTGTCCTAGTGGCCATACAAGTCCATAATATGTAATCAAGTCTCTCTCAGTGCCCATGCTGTGTAAGTTAGCTATGATGCATTGTTTGAATGTGATGCCTATCAAAGAGCTGTACCAATTGTGAGTTTTGATATATGTATACTGAAACTGTAGTTTGGGGTGACGAATGACTGCCTTTAAGTATCTTGCTCAACGACACAGCGATAGTAATTGTGGAGGAGGGGGGAAAAGCATCGGTTGTTCAACACCTCCAATAAAAGCCTTTCAGACTCTCTAAAGGTGGCTGAGTCAACTCCTGTTCTAGTGTGTAAAGCGACTCTTCCACAGATACATTTTTACAATTGTCCTCACTTTTACGGGCACACTTACCAGCAGAAATACTTTATCGAACGTCCTCATTTCGTGTCTCATTAAGTGTCCACTATCGACCCTCAAATGTAAGAGATTTTAAAGTACATAATAGGACCAGTTTATAATTACAGCCTATAATAACACCGATCGAAAGTGCAGGAAAATTGTTCAACTCGATAAATAACTCCAATATTGCTTACGTACCATACTAGTTATTGAAAGATGTAAATTTACGCACATGGGGCGATTCTGGTCGCAGATGAACAAACTGGAAGAGAGTCAAATTAATGACAAGAGTTTGTTCAGGCGAAACCCAGGCCTGGTACATTCTGAAGGAAAACCAAGTCGAGCCATTTTTAAAGGAAGTTCATGTTTAAATCTCATCTTTTAATTCGAATGATTGTTCAAATAATGTTATAGTCTACTTCCAATATCTTAGTACTACAAGAGCAAAAAAGAAAAAAAAAAGGGGGGGGGGATGTTATACTGTAACAAATACCGGTATTTTGCGGGTATATGCCTAAGGGTCGAAGTACTACTGGTATTTCTCATTCTATTTCGTAATCTTTGCTTTCATTCTTTAACCCCTAAACATGGTTTGACATTTCTGTTTCTGTTTGATAAGAAATGTGCTTGAAAGAGTTCTGATGGCTATTAAATCACCCGCTAGACATGCGCATATGATGTCGTTGTGCTCCATGAGTTTACTGTGACTTTGTATGCAACTTGAGAGTTCAGGCACTTCACATTTATGGGACAGACCTCAGGCTTTCTGAAGTTGCAAGTTCTGGTCGGTGTGGTGGATCTTTCAATAATTTAACGATTGTGTGATTTTTTCATTTAGCCTATGGTTTACATGCAGCTATAATTGTCGTAATTTCTGTTTGACTTTTTTTTAGACAGTAGCGGCGCTACGTGGAGGCAAGGGGAAATTTTCCCCCTGATATTTACCTTGCCCCCAACTGCCCCCCCAAAAGTCAGTTATGAGTTGAGTAAACCAAAAAACAAATACCCCCCCCCCCCAGGCTTAATTTGTCTTTCAAACTTATGCTGAAACCTCCCAGCTTCCGGGGAGTTCGCCCGCTGAACCCCCACGTCAAGGAACGGGGGCTTGGACTCGTTTTCACGCTGCCAGTAAAAATGTCTGCCGCCCAGCATTATCCTTGCCCTGAAAGCCCCCCCCCCCCCCCAATTTTGACATTCTGGTGCCGCCACTGTATATAGATAACATGTAGGTACAGTGGTGCTCAGCAACCAACAAGAAATGACAGTACGAGTTATAAACTCATGCACAAAATGAAACAAAGTTTATTGCGGTCTGCCCCAGACCTTCCTCAGGTTTGACTAAGAGAAAACAGCGTTTAACCTGTTGACAGACTGTACAGACTGGGGTCGAAATCGATTAAAGAGCAATGAGTGGCTTCATAATATACATGAAAGCATACCTGAAACGCTGCGCCAAATTTGCGTTAAGGCCCGTTGAGTGTGACTCAGCTAAATTCTTGTTTATTCCTGAGCTCCCCTCCTGTCTCTCCCACGTATTGCTCAGGTTTCACAGTCAAGACAGTTAACCAAATACACCACACCTTCTCAGCACAACAAATAATGGAATCAGATTAATTCAACTTTTTACCAGTAAAGATGCGACGGATACACTTGGTTGCTTTTCGAGAAACATATGTGACACACCGAGCTAAATGGGTCTTAAAGCACCCTTTATCTAGTCACGTGTTGAATGGTCAACTAACTTGGCTCTGATTTCGTTAGTTAGTTAATTAGTTAGTTAGTTAGTAAACATAGTTACCGTAGTTAGTTAGTCAGTTAGTCAGTTAGTCAGTTGGTCAGTTGGTGAGTTGGTTAGTTAGCTAGTTAGTTAGTTAGTTAGTTAGTTAGTCAGTTAGTCAGTTAATTAGTTAGTTAGTTAGTTAGTAAGTTAGTTGGTTAGTTTGTAAGTTAGTTAGTTAGTTAGTAAGTTAGTTGGTTAGTTTGAAAGTTAATAAGTTCGTTAGTTAGTTAGTTAGTTAGTCAGTCAGTCAGTCGGTCGGTCGGTCGGTCGGTCGGTCGGTCGGTCGGTCGGTCGGTCGGTCGGTCGGTCGGTCGGTCGGTCGGTGGGTCGGTGGGTCGGTCGGTCGGTCGGTCGGTCGGTCGGTCAGTTAGTTAGCTAGATAGTTGGTTGGTCGAACGGTCGGTCGGTCAGTCGGTCAGTCGGTCAGTCAGTTAGTTAGTTCGTATAGATAGGGTTTTACGGCCCAGTTTTCAACCTATTGGTTCAAGTCGCGCCTGCCCCGGTCTTTTTCCAGTGGTGACTCACTGGCTTCTTTTCCCTAATTGCTTATGCGGAGCAGTAGGTTCCTTTTTTAGATTCTTTGGTATGACTCGACCTGGGAAGCGAACCCGGGCCTTCCACGTAAGAGGCGGATGTTCTACCGTTTGATCCCTCAAATGGGGCGACCAGGCTCGTACAATTCGTTAACAAATATTTCATATACATGTGTAATCCTTCATTAAATTCAAAGAAGTGCCCTTGAAAAACACATCGATCCATTCGCTGTACACTAATGTGTGTATCCATACATATTCTGATTAGTAGACGTCTCTCAAAGTGTATATCAAGACCTTAATCACGATAATTAAGAGAAAGATGCAGCTCTTTTTCTAAATTCCTCCCGACCCTCTGGCCAAGGGGCGAAACCAAACCAAACCTTAACTGCTTTTTTCTAAAAGTCCCCTCGACTCACTGGCGAAGAGCCAAGGGGCGAAAACCAAACATTTACTCCCGGAGGAGTCCTGCTCCCTGAGGGAGCTAAACGTCCCAAATGGACAAGTACGCCCTCTAAAGGGCAAACATGTGTGGTCCTGCTCTAGACTGGCTGAAGAGAACAGAAGCCACACCCTGGATGCAGTTTAACGTCATGCCCAGGACGGAGCCTAGAGGCTGAAAGCCTGCACAATAGCTATGCTCGATCAAACCTTAACTGCTTCCCGAAGAAGCTGTTACGTTCACTGAAGTAATACGTTACCAACCTCAGGGCCCTCAGACCATTAACATCTTTCATTGTAACAACAATTCGCCCTCTGAGGTAAAGTGTCTACACTCAATTTTTTCTTTAATCAAGTTGATTCCCGAATTCAACCATTACATAATATGTCTAAAATCATAACCATGTAGGCATTAGAACGGCCCACAAAAAGATTTATTTTCTATAACTCACACAAAGCATAGAACACTTAACTCACAACACCCACTACTGGAGCGGCTTGTTGCTACTTCCAATTGGACGGCAGATACACGCATGCGCGGAGTTCCGCCAATCCTTTCATCGTCATGGTTGAATCAATTTTCGCGTACTTATATGACAATGGTAACAAAACTTTAAATATGTTGTATTTCTGAAAGAGTTTTCATAGTGGTGTAGGCAAGTTGAAGTTTTCATTCGATTCCAAATCTGAGACGTCTGCTCAAGATGGCAAAGACTCTGTCGATTATATTGCTACTATTTGCCGTTTTTTGTGCCTTTGAAGGCAGAAAGCACACCGTAGTTTACAACGAAGATGATCTTATTAGTTCCTGCACTAAAACGTGCGACACTCTCCCTGATAGGTCGGACATGTTCAACTGCGACTGGATTGACAATTGTGCCTTCAACCGACCGGGATGGACCAGGGGATTTGTAGAGTGTGAATGGTGTAAATGTGACTGTGCCACTTCAGATGATCTACCAGAACAGGTAATTGTCTCTAATTTCGGCAATAGAAAGTGACAAGTGCGGCTACATTGTTGCTGCTTGTAGTTGTCATATTTTTTTTCACTTGTCGTTAAAGGTCTGGTGATTTGAACAAAGTTGGATGGGTAGTTGATGTAAGAAAGGACATTAGAAGCTAAGCAAATATCCATCATAATCTCTCAAAAGTTTACCAGTTTACTAGGTAATTTTTTTATTTAAAGATTATCATGAATAAACATGAGCTCATTATGCAAATCTTGTTATGTCAAAGGAGGTACATGCTATATATGGCTAATGTTACTGTATCATTTGTTTTTGCAATCTTCCATTTGAGAACAGATGTAACATTATTATGACTTGAGGATTCTATTTTACAAGTTTGAACTTTTTCCTTGAAAATCATCAGTACCATTTACCAAACCGTAAACTATCTAAGGAGTAATTGAGAGAGATAACTAACACAGGACTACCAAAAGAAATGTAAACACCCTGAAACACTCCAAATCATTATTTTTGCGTACGTCCTTTTCACTGTGTGAGTGTTTTTTGCTTGTTGTTGTTTTTTTCTTTTGAAGACAATTAGTCAAAAGAAAAAGCGAAGTGAAGGAACAAAAGCTGTATTTTTGCTGCCAGACTCTGTTTGCGCTGTTTTACCCACCATGGTGTGGTGGGTAGAATATTTAAGTCAAATATGGTTGGAAGGAATTTGCACTTTGCACGGCCATTGCTGCCAGTCATTGGCCAGTGCAACAACGAAACCCATGTTGGGTCAATGCAGTCTCAAGGGAGGCAACGTTAACCTTACCACTATTACCTCACATGACCTCAATTAGCTCTTGGGTGGAGTGGACATACCCAGTGGCGTACGAGACCGGGCAGGGGGAAGACTGCCCCCAAATTTCCGCGAAATCTAAATTCTGGCAGAAATTTGGGAAAAACTCGGGCAGGATTTTGGACAGCCCTTTAATTTTGGAAAAATGGGATGGTTTTCCAGAAACTTCCTAAAAGTGGCCGAAATCTTAAAAAGATATGCCCGAAAGAAGAAAAGAAACGTCACATAAAATTTTCATGAAAAACCAATTCAAGATTCCAAAAATTCGCCATACCTTCGGGCAGCGCAAAACGTTATTATTCGTGACTTTTACTTCACAGATAATCACAACACAATGTCCGAAATTGTCGAATATCCAGATTCTTTCAAGCATTTGCCCGAAAATGGAAAAGTCATAGTAAGGGTAACATAGTTACGAAAAGTCAAACAGATGAAAAATCGCGACACATTTGGGAAGCCTGTGGCTTAAAATAAACATTCATTCTTAAGCCTGTTTTTAAATCTTGTGCAACACAATACCTCTAATGGAGGATTATTTTAATAGCTTCAAATCTTGGGCGAAAAACAGAAAACGCTATACGTAAAGTAAAATTTTCATGGAAAATAACAAAGATCTGGGACACATTTGGGTAGAATGTGAAAAAAGGGTTCTCATCTTCCCCACTTCATACTTTAGTCTTGCAAAAACTGCTCGAAATGGTCAAACATTCGGGCAAATGTTAAAAAAATGCTGGGGCGATTTCAATTGCCAAATTAATTCAACGGACAGAAAGGAGGGTGTTCAGGTGCTTAAAAGTTTGCCATCTATCCTGCTCTAGAGCCAGATACGGGCAATGGTTATGAAAATCGGGTAATTTGTTTTTCGATACTTTAATGATGCAGTGTGAAAATGTCTTCCCATAAGTCTTTTTTAAAATTCGTTTAAACACACCTTGTAATGTTACAATTTTTCAAAAGTAAAATCATATAAAGTGAGAAGTTCTGGCAGTCACACTTTTTTTCAATATATTTTGAATTTAGCCAAGAGTCGCAACAGAGTAAAATTCATTAGCATGTTTTCAGTTCCGTTTTGTAGTTTTCCCCCGAAAATATGCTCGACCATTTCATCGATTTGTAGTGATACATTTTATCTAGTAATTTTCTGTTCAAATAGCGACTGCTTAGATCCACCTATAAGCTTGGAAAATGTCATTTTTGACTGTCTCAGGGGTCCGATTTTTACAAATTTTCTGTTCGCTCCGGGCCAGCCAGTGGTGGAGCTCCGCGTAGATAGCCTTCATAGCAGAATTTGTTTCAATTGAACATTTTTGCAAACGGAACCTCGAAATAGCGACTGCGTAGAAACCCCAATAAGCATACCAAATGACATTTTTAACTGTCTGAAGTGTTCAAAATTTCCTGAACCTTTGGCCCCAACTTATGGTGGTGCTCCACTTAGACCGCTTCATAGCAGAATTCAAGTTTCAAATTCAAGTGAACATTTTTTGCAAAAGGAAACTCAAAATAGCGACTGCTTAGATCCCCCTATATAAGCCCGGGAAATGTCATTTTCAACTGTCTGAGGGGTCGGATATTTCAAAATTTTCTGGACGCTTCGCGCCAACTAATGATGGCGCTCCACTTAATCCTTCTGGCTGAATTTTAGTTTGGAGTGAAAGTTTATCTGCAATTGAAACTTAAAATAGCGACTGATTGAGACCCCTTTATAACCCTGGGAAATATCATTTTCGACTGTCTAAGAGGTACGAATTTTCAAATTCTCTAGACGCTCCGCGCCAAGTAGTGGTGGCGCTACACTTTGACTGTCTTACGGGCAGAATTACATTTTACGGGAAAAATCTTCTGCCCCCAAACTGAAATGCTCCCCTAAGCCTATGGAAATACCTTACTTAGGAGTGGAGTAATGAAACGCGAGCTTATCAGTATCTCAAACGTGTGTTTGAATCTGAGAAAAATCACAAATTTTTCTCACCAGAATTAAAGACAATTAAACCTGGCAAATGCCATTTCCAGCCATCTGGGAGATGTTAACGCTCCGCGCCAACCTATGGTGGCGCTACGCTTAGATAGTAAACTCCAGCCTCCCCTACAAAAGTATTCGGCCCCCATAGCTCCCCATAGACCCCCACCCTTAAGAAACAAAACCTAGCTACGCTACTGCACACGGGCAGAATCTCGGTTGGCACGAACGGATCGTAAGCACAGTTGTAGAAGGGCGTCAGTCATTCTTGAAAAAAAAAAAGAAATGTGCGGGGTACTGTACATAAAAGTGAGCTTAGGTGAATAAAAGTTCATGTCAGGATTTTGTGCACATGAAGGAAATTTAAGGATAAGGCCCTCCTTCTGGGCTACCGTGACATATCGTCCCATGCACCTATGAGCAGATGCGTAGTAAGAGCTAAGGGTCAGTCCCCTTGCTTTCCAGTGTGCAAATTTATATGCCACAAATGTTCTCTTCATCCACCTCTGCGCATGTGCCGTTACAGAAGTCTGTCCTTATAATCGTCCAACTTTAAAAGTGTTGCACCTTTTTCCAAGGTCGGTGACGTGCACAGGAATTGTTACTAGACTTTAACACCCCCCGACTGACATGTCTGATGGTACCCCCTCCCCTTTGGAAAAATTGTTTTCTGAAGACAATTTGAAATGAAAAATGGTACTTCCTTATGAATAATATGAAAGATGTGGACTTAAAAATTAGAGAGGATGCAAGGTGTGATTTTGCCCTGTTGTGGAGGATAGGTGTAGTTGAAGGAAGGTCCTATCCTTGTTGAAAAAGACTTGAGACGCTAAAGATTGTTATATATTTGAATCGTTTTGGAGAAAACATTTACAAGCATTACGTCTATTGATTGGCCAGAGTTGGTTAGACTGCTTCCAAGTAAGTTCCCCCGACTAGCTCATTTTTACTCGACTTCATTCCGAAATTAATGGCACGGACTCCACCTCATTACGCATGTCACTGTGCAAGAAATACAACTTGAAACCATGTAGCTACCAACAGATATTGGTTAAATCCTTTTTGATGCATGCCCGTAGTCGGACAAAGATCTGGAAACAGGGAACGGAGATTTCAATGTCGATTCATATGTTTCCCTTTAAGTTGGGGATACACTGCAATCAACGCAATCAGGTAATGATATTTTTATTAGGGACCTATAACTCGCCCCTTTTCAGATGTTTGAGTTGTTTGACAGTTGCAGACACAAGGTGAAGTTTGACAGAAGGAAAACGTATTTAACTTTTTCTTAAAGTAACAAAGGTTCCAGTTCCTTTACCGCCTATTTCCGTTTATTTTGTATTTTTCAGGAAGAAATTTCGCGAGAAAAAATCATCCTCACCGAACTAGATATTTGGAATACGTGTGAGTGGACCTGTGATTACGATGGACTGCAGCGAACAGATCATAAGGGATGCAGTGAAATCAGAAACTGTGAATACGATTCGAAGGGATACCTTTACGGGTTCGTTCGTTGTGATTACTGTAAATGTGACTGTGTCCAGAAAGGATATCCAAACAACTACCGAATTGAAAACGTCGAGTACAAACTGAATGATTTAAATATGGATCTTGGCGATTCCGTAAATGTTGGCGAAATTACGGTCGAAAACCATGGATCGGAAACTGAGACGACGGATTATGCGATTAAAATGACGTATACCCTGGAGACTACTTGGGATAGCGGTGCAGCCATCATGGCGGGAGCCAGTGTCTTGATGAAGTTTAAAGAGCTTATTATTGAAGAGGAAGTGACAGTTGGAGGGGAAATCTCCTACGACTATACTTGGGGTGAAACGAGGACGGAGGTAAGATGAAATAATTTAATCGTAAAACATTGCAGGGATATCAATCTAACGTCCATTTTTAAGTGCATGTTTGTCTATCTTTGAGTGACCAGGAAAGATTAATGAAGCTGCTTGAATGCTTGTCGAAGGCGAAAGTGATTTATTCTCTTAAGTGGAACATGAGTGGGAAAGATGACCACTGTTTAACAAGTAATTTACCATCAGCTGCATTTGTGAGATTGTGACATGTTGCTTGTAAGTGATACTTCAGGCGAGCAATAATGAATGGCTTTTACTATTCGTGAGATTTATAATTCTTGTCGAAATCAACCTAGTCCGCTCACATCGTGAAAAAAAGGGAATGTATAAAAAAAAGCTGTTTATTGTTAACAAGGAATTTCATGAAATCAATTGTAAGCCAGTTAGGAAATTTCTAATTAAATAGTGCGCATCGCGCCCTCCCCTCCCTCACCCCCCCCCCCCCAAAAAAAAAGCTGACGCATCCTTGATACCATACAAAAACTGCGTTAATCCAGTGAGCAATTAGCAGCTAGTATGTGATCAAATTATCCAGTTTGCCAAAAGTATTGACAGTGGTCTTACGTGTGGTCACGTGAACATCACATTCTTTATCTAACAAATGTTTACTAATCTAACTAATCCTACTGACACGTGTTCTACACACTATGTATGGCGAATGTTGCTAACTCCTGCCTTGCATTCCAACCGGTTGGTGCATGTTAACAACTCTTATCTCTGATCCCCTCGATTGCGTCAGCTTAAATTTGTCTCCCCATTTGTCTCCCTATAAAGAAGACAAAAAATCAATGCCGGACGTCTGAAAGCACTTAGGGACAACAGCCGATTTGGTGACGAGAAGCAATCAGTTGGTTGAGATACTCACAGTGAAATGGTATAAGGGCAAGAACAGTCACCTCAACTTGAAGTAGTGTAGCAGACTGTCCTGATCCATGATTGGCTCTTGAGAGTAATGTGGAAATATTTTTCCCGTCAAATTTGAGTATGCTAACTGCTTAGTTTTACTTGAGTATGCAGTATGAAGTCCCCAAAAGTAAAGTATTATGAAAGATACTTCGAAAAAAATTGTTAGATTCAACCTTTGTTTCAAAATAAGTAAAAGGCGAACTCTCTTGCCCTATAATCAGTAGCGTATTTAAAGGGGGCCGGGGGGGGGGGGAGCACAGGCCCCAATTCCGAAGTCAGTTGGGGAAAATCGCTCAGTCGGGGGATTTACGGGTTTGAGGAAGAGGAAAAGTTTGAAGGAACACACTGAGCATTCAAACATTAAACACACACCAGCCCCCCCCCCTCCCCCCCCCCGGGGGGGGCAGAAAAATGGCTTTCCTCTTAGGGGAATTCCTCTGCCTCAAATTCGTCTTGGTGAAAATGTAATAATTGCATTTGTTAGCATATTAAACGAAAACTAAACATCGAATCCACCACGACATGTGTCTTGATTACCACTCGTACTTCTCAAACATTAACTTTTGATTAAAACCTGTTCATAAATTTTTTTTATAAACCTTCAGATAGTATACTCTACAAGCAAAATCAAATGTTTTTTTTTTTATTCCAAAGACTATCGAGAACTCTATGATTGCACACCCAACTTCACCACCACATTCTACAAGGCAGGTCTGGGCGGAGGGTTCTAGGTACATTTTGGACGTACCATACACTGCGGACCTTATCACCGTCTACGATGATGGCACGGAAGTGACGTCACAAATCTCTGGGACTCTCAACCAAGCGTCAGTTGCTCAGTTCCACGTGGAGTATGGGGAAATACATGAGCTTCCAGAAGAATGAATCGAAACGCTTGTAACCATCGAGTCGCTGGATTACCAATAGTTTTTTTTTTCAGTAATATCTCTCCATGAATTAAATTGCAAAAAATGGTCGTAACAGAATCCTCTCAAAATATTGATGGTGGAAATAGCAAGATGATGAAATCGGCGGTTATTTATAATACAGGTGGCGGGGTTCTTTTTTTTTTCTTTTTTTTGAAATGTGAAACTAACTTCCAAAAATCCACATACTAAAGCAGTAATATTGTATCTCTTTGTGCTTTAATTAAATGAACGAGGACAACTTCCGTGCACGTTTAGTTGTAAATGATATCTTAAGCTAATCAGGTTCATTGTAGTTTTGTTCTTTTGGGGGTCAACTCCACAATATTAGACCGAGAGGGCCCGGGTATTGACTGGTAAGAAGTCGATTCCTTAGTGTATGGAACTTTCGTAATCAACTTCAAATCCGAGGTAGTACTACCATGTTTCCAAGTGATACAAAATTTAGTTTTTTGAACATTTCATTCATTTGATTTATTATTTGCTTTCGGCAAATATTCACTCAGCCAAGATCATTTTCAAGTCCAATGAAACATTTTACCTTGTGAAACATGACAGTTGAAATAAACTTGTTTGCTCGAGTCCATACACTGGGAAAATATCGAACAGCGTTGGAAAAGTTGCCGAAATGCACGCGCACGTGTTAGCTCCCTACAATCCTGGACAAAAATGATGGGACACTTTGGCACAAATGCAGCAACATATACACCAAATAGCTTCGCCAGTCTTCCAAATTTCCGTCCCCCCATCTATTTCAATGTTGCCCGAACCAAAATTTAAAGAATTTCAACATTGAAAGGGGGAGCGGGGGACTGTCCCATGTATCTTTGGCCAGGATTGTAGCTACAGTACCCCCTACGTTACTTTGCAACAAGTGTAATACAGAAAATGTGTAGTATTGTTCATTACTTTCCTCACTGGCGTTGCCAGGATTTTTGACTGGTGGCGGCCAACTGTAGAACCTGATCGCCGGTACAGGGAGGTGCTATTGAAACTCATACCTTATCACCGTGTCGTTTCTTCCATATTGGATAAATTTTCAAGACACACGATGAATTGTATTCGTCAAAACTCCTCTCCCTTTGTGAAGATGATGTTAAAGTAGGGTGTCCTATAGATGCATGGTGTCATCCTGGGAAAACGTTTGAACTGTATTACTTCAATTACAGAGTAGAAATCATGCTGAATACTCCCGAAGCGAGCAGAAAGTTTGTGTTCCACATCATTTCTGTAATAAAATATGAATTCAAAGTCTGCATGGAGACAGTTTCGATTCCCCATCAAAGCCCATCTGCAAATCACAAAATGAGTCTCCTACCTGATGATTCGAACATAGCCATTAAATTTTGCTGGCGTGCTTTTCCGAAAATTGTTAAGTTGTTACAAGAAAATGCTGATAAAAATAACAATAATATTAAAAAACAACATCATTGGAGCAAGGTGTGAAGCTTGCGGAGAGAGCGAAAAGTTTAATGATCCTTTGAAAACCAGAAACATAATCAAAATAAGGCAGTGACTTGGTCGAAAACACCCCACACCCTTACCCTTATAGGGATAATGTTTAAAAACCTTTCAGGACATGTACCTCGAGGGCCGCATGCTGGTGTCACTGAGATATAAAATATAAGCACTGGCACAAAAATGGGGGGAACGCTAGAACTAATGTAAGAATAAACCTTAGAGATATTTAAAATATGCCCTTTGTTGGCTTCCACACGGCTTTTTCACTGGGCACACACCTGGGATTTTCCGAATCTTCCATTTTCCAAGTGGCACTTTGGTCTCGCCGTAACTACGCCACTGGAGCCAAAGTGTCCCAAAATTCGACAAATGTAAGAACATTTACTCATTATGTTTTTCTATAACAAAGTACTTGGAATTCTTTCAACATTGTGATTTTTGGACTAGGTAGGAGCACAGTCATGAAATCTATGCGACATCAGGAAGTTCTCAGTCCATGGTTATAACATAAAGAATTTTGACTAGAACAGGTGACCAACTCAGGCGACAATATTGGATTACAAGCTGTAAATGAAATAAATTCCCGTCGGTCCTTGGGATGGTATAAGCCCCTAACCTCTCTTTAACTAAGGTGTGCTACTGATTCTAACATTTGGAAACAAAAATGGCAGAAAGGGACAATGATGGGGTCAAATGAGCTGACTGTGTGGCATGTATGGAAGTGGGGCACACCCTTCCTACACTGTAGTATGTTAAAGATTGCACTGAGGAATGGTAACCTCCGTACGTAGAAATAAGCGTGCTTGACTTCACAGTGAATGATAGGTTTGTACCCGGTGTCTGTGTTACTCTCAACACGGGGCTGTTAATGCAAAAAACAGCAGCTCCTTGCTGTCATGACAGCAAAGTCATTGGCGTATCCAGAGGGGTACATTTGGGGCAAAACCTTTCTTGCCCTTTGCACCGATCCAATGATGCATAGCAATGAAAGTCTGATTATTGCTCGAGCCCTTAACAGGTTCCTGGATTCGCTATATGTGACATAAGATCATTAATTGACATTGATCAACTGCAGTTCATGCTAGTTTTCACACGGTTTCCTTCACCTAACATAAAATCTGAATTTTCTTCAATTTAAACGAGCAAAATTATGTGTAACCCCGACTTCCAGGATTTGCCCCAAATCACGGATTTTGCTAATCTGAAGAAGATTCTTAAATAACACTGAATCTTTTCAAATCCCTTAACATAAGATTCTTTTTTTTTTTGGGGGGGGGGGGGAGGTTGTATCCCAAATTATCTTCACTACAAGCTCAATACTTTCAAATAAGTGTCAAGAAAGGAAAAATTCTGGAAGCTTGAAGCATATAGAAAAAAAGGAAAAATCGCTTTCCCATACAGCCGGAAAAGGCGTTTGCAGACTTGTCAGTAGAATCAAGTGAAAACAGTCCTTATTTTGAGCTTTCGTTTGCCAGAAAATTTTCACATGAATACATAAGTGGAAAAAAGTTCAAAAAATATAATAAAGTAGGTCTAACATAACTACTATGCAGATATCATTTCATAAAATGGAAATTTGAAAGTTAATCAAGCTGAAAAATATGTCTGTATCCGAGATCATGTCTTAAATTTACACCAAGAACGGACCTCTGCCGATGTCATATGACCGACTGCATGGTCAAGTGGTTAGAACATCAGACTTAAATTAAGGAGGTTGGAAGTTCTAGTCCTGGCCACGTCAAACCGAAGGCTTTAAAAACTGAACCACCTACCATTGCGCTTGGTGCTCAGAATAAGCAACGGAGTAGGGAAAACAAGCCAGTGAGCCACAACTAAAAAAAACCGTGGTCGGCTCTTCTTGGTCCGATTGGTTGGAAACTGGGCCGTAAAACTCCATCTTAGTAGCTTCCGTTTGTAAAGTTTCGGTATGACCCGATTTTGATTCGAACTCCCGACCTCCCGACTGCAAGTCGAATGCTACTTGACAATGCAGTAGGTCCCCTCTTACTAAAACCCTTAGCTTCGCCAATGCGGTGTGCACGAGGTTTGTATTGAAGTGGTTTTACAACCATGAATCTTACGAAAAAACACTTCAACGGGCAGTCTGAAGGTGAAAAATTGGATACCAAAGCCTTGGAAGGATCTTCATGCCTGGTGCCAAGATAAATGAGGCACCGTTCTGCGTGCCGGTGTAAGCGTTTTGATACAAAATCATTAAAAGATATCCATTATTCTTTCGAAGAATACCTCACCCACACCCCTGCAGAGGATGGCGATGTGCCGTTAATTTCCCGATAGGTGCCTAAGCTAGGTAACGTCTGCGTTATTTCATTTCCTTAATAATGGCCATAAGAAATTAAGTAAACAAATCGTAACGAATGCTTGACTAGTGTGTCGAAACTTTATTCGTTTATTTGGAAAATGTGACTTTGAACCAAGGGGCTTTTATTCCTCAAAATGTGTTTGCCATTTACCGAATGAGCAGTTTCCTGGTCAATTCACTAAATGTTTCTATCCAAACCTCACATTCCATTCTCTATTCTGGGCTCCCTTGTGGCAGTATAGGTTATGTTAGATGGATTTTTAAGGCCCAGTTTTGAATTCATTGGTTCAGGTCCAGTCGGCAGCGGTCTTATTCCAGTTTTGGCTCACTGGCCTGTTTTCACTACTCCATTGCTTATACTGAGCACCAAGCACAATGGCAGTTTTTAAAGTCTTCGGCATGGTCCGACGAGGACTGTAACTTCTGACCGGCCGACTGCAAGTCTGATGCTCTAATTAACCACTTGACCATGCAGTCGGTCCCCGTGGTAGTATTAAGTTCATCAATAATATAATATCGGTGCTAGTTTGCAATTAAATAAACAATGCGCGTGTTGTGTTCTTGGATTAGCCAATGACGACTATCGGGCGGCACCATTATTTAGTACTGATGACTGATCATAATCGATCTAAATTGAAGGAATCTTGCATAACGTATAATACTTTCAGGTAGAGCTTACTTAGTTTCAAGTCCCAAAAAGTGAAGGAACTTTTGTGTTAACGCCCTCTCGACTCAAAAAAAAGGTTACACCCATGAATCAACATCAAACACATTGGGAAACTCACGGAAGTTAAGGTGCACTATTCACAGAGATTGAAATGAAATATGTATTCGTACATATTTAGCTACTTAGATGAAGTTTTACCGCCCAGTTTCTTAGCAATTGGATATAGTCGAGCCTTTCACGATCTTTTTTTCCAGTTGTGGCTCACCGGCTTGTTTTCCCAACTCAAGGTGGCGGACCACTAATTCCATTACTCGTATATGAGAAAATGTTCACTAACGGATGAAGTACCTTAAAAAGTTCATGGGATGTTGTTTCTGACTTTGCTACTCACATAAAATATGATCAATTTTTCATTTGGATTGTGTAGACAATGAGTTGAAGTAGAGACTGTGCAAAACTTAAAGGCAATTTGACTAAGTTTAGTGCCATTTTTATTGTATTACTCCGCTATTTGAAATGCCATCTCTTATTAGGCCTATCATTTCAGCTGGAGTGGGCACTCTTACAGAACCATTATCTGGTTTTATAGACTCTATCCTCAACCCTTTGTTGCCGAGTATTCCTTCTTTCAATAAGGACACTACACATTTTCTTCGCATTCTTCGTGATTTACCGCCGCTTAACCAAAATTGCTTACTTGTTACTCTAGAGGTTAGTGCTTTGTACTCCAATATCCCTCATACGGATGGTATTGAAACATGTAAGAACTTAGCCAGCACGGTCATACCCAGAACTTCATCAGTGATATCATTGCTCCCTAACTGAATTTATTCTAACTCATAATAACTTTAGTTTTGATAGTATTCATTTTTTGCAAATCAAAAGTACTGCTGTGTGGACAAAAATGGCCCCTTGCTACGCCAATAATTTAATGGCCCATTTAGAAGAAGGCCTGTTTTCGTCTTGTACTCCGAGAGCTATACTTATTACCGTTATATTGACGACGTCTTTTTCAATTGGCCACATGGCGAAGATGCACTTCAAACATTCCTATGACGTTGTAATAGTTATCATGACAGCATCTCCTTTACGGCAGACTACTCCCTTCGAGAAATCCCTTTCCTTGACGTCTTAGTCCGTCTTCAAGATGGTAACTTATCTACATCCCTGCATTCTAAACCCACGGATAACCACCAGTTTCTTGATTTTCAAAGTTGTCATCCCATCCACCTGAAAAGATCAATTATCTCCAGTCAAGGATTAAGAATTTAGCCTAATTGTTCCAACAACGACGAATTTGAGAAGCAGATTGCCTTATTTGTTGGCCACCTTATGAAATGCGGTTACCCATTCTAATTTATTTCTGAAGAAATGTCCAAATTGTCCCAGTACACCCAGCCTGATCTCCTGGAATACAATGGGGGCAATGCTAAATGCCTTAAACCTAGATGCAAATTTTGTGAGTTCATCATTACTGAAAGTTCCCTCAGACCTCCCGACACCACAGTCACCACTAACCCCCCCCCCCCCCCTTTGCTCTGATTCGTCCGACGTAGTTTATCTTTTGACTTGTTCCGTCTGTGATTCAGATAACTATGTAGGAGAGACAAGTACGCCGTTCCATATGCGTTTCAATAACCATACTAAGTCAATACGTGACAACTATCAAGGATTCCCTGTGGCACAACACTTTTACCCAACCACAGCATAAGGAGCATTCGTTGTACTCTTATTTCCTCCGGTTTTGCTTCTCGGGGAGCTCGTAAAAGTGCGAGTTACACGGGATCCTTCGACTTAATACTCACACTAAGGGCCTTAACAAGGACTTAGACATCCTCAAGGGTTATTCGTTTGTTCACCCATCGTAGCCAGACGATTTTGCTTGTTTAAGCGTGTAATTTTAAACAGTTTCACTTTTTATGTCTATCCGCTTCGTTCGGCTGGTGAAAGACTGGTCTTTCCCATTCTCCTTGAGAATTTTACTTTAACATTCATGAGAAATAAACATTATTTGTACATACTTACATTTGCATTTAGTATTTCCGTATATACTTGTATCTACTATTTCTCTGCAGTCAATATCCCAATATTACCTGCAAATTTATTTCTTTTTGTGACTTAACAATTTAATCTGCCAGCTTTACTTGCGTCTCTTTTTTGTACGCGCGCCTTCTTTGTTACGTCACATAGATGATAATTAAACTCGTAACGGTCATTGTAGCTACTAACAACAGAAAGCTGCACGAACAGCGGCTAATACACAAACTCCAATCCCATAGCACTGGCCGTAATCGGGACTCATCTTTTTTATCCCCTTACTCAATCAATAAGTGAAGCTTCAGTGCGTCCGTCAAGTGTAACAGTCTTGGTCATTTCTGAGGAAGATTGCAGGGCAATCGAAACGTTATTTGTGTAGTGTTCTTCTACGTGTATCACCATTTCGTTGGAATTAAAACGTTATACTTTGTATTGACATTATATATATATATATATATATATATATATATATATATATATATATATATATATATATATATATATATATATATATATATATATATATATATATATATATATATATATATATATATATAGGTCGAAAAGAGGTAGTAAAAAGTGCTTAAAAGTTTGCGGAAAACTCCACGACGTTTCGGGTATAAACCCTTCATCAGGTGGCAAAAACCAAACTGAACAACCAACAGTAACAATTGGACACGACAAACATCAAATCCGAAGCGATCGCTGTAAAAACAGAACCGGACGAAAGTGACTGTCAGAAAACATGAGTGCGAAGGATGAAACACAAATCAAAAAAAGAAAAAGAGCGTCCTGGATGAAAAAATGCACGTAAAAATCGAACATGTTCTTAAAAAAGGGAAAACAGGAGACAAACACTAGCTCCGGGAAAAAAATTGTGAATAAGGCCTACACAGAAAAAAACGAGCACGAACGGGTAAGTGTAAAAGGAGTAAAAACTGGTACAAAAAGGGGGTGAATATTACAAAAGGTCAATTCTAACGTTAAGCCCGTGTGGAGCGAGAGTACCTAGCCTCATGATCAGTCGGTTTTCAGCACTAAGGCGGTCACGATCGGAGCCTCGGCACATTACAGCTGCCGTAACGGTTAAATGCTGTATTGAACAAGGTGAAGGGGGATTGAAATGTGCAGCCACCGGGTATCCATGGAGATTCTGTTTGATGGACCTAAGGTGCTCGGTGACTCGATCCGCGAGGCGGCGCTTGGTCTCTCCCACATACAACGAGTTACATCTCCCACAAGCTAAAATATACACTACATTTGAGGAAATGCAGGAGAATCTTTGTTTGACAATAAAGCTGTTGCCGTTGGGGCCAGAAATGTTGACGAGGTCGTGTTTGCCGACAACTGGACATGTATTACACCTCGGACGGTTACATGGAAAGGTACCAGCCGTGTCGTCGAAAGAAGTTTGTGGGTGGGAAGCCCGAACTAAATGGTTGGCTAAATTTTTCTCAACTCTAAAGGCAGTGATGGGGGGTTCCGGGAAAACATCACGGGTTGAGGGGTCTTGTCGGAGCAACTTTACATTTTTGTGGATAGCGTGTAAAATAGGACGGATCGAAGGGTCACCCTTCGATCCGTCCTATTTTACACGCTATCCACAAAAATCGGGTCTGATCGGATTACTCGGGTGTAACCCATCAACAATAGGAAAATCCTCTTCAAAGTAATTAGAGAAATTGTTAGGCCGGAATGACCTGATCGGATTATTTTGGTTAGTATCATCAGCAAGCTGGTAAATCGCTCCTGATGTTCAAGCCGAAAGGCGATGTGGTTTTGAGATTGAGTTCCCAGAAATTTTCTTTAGCTTTTCTACCTTTGTCGGTCCATGTATCGTTTTGGTCGATAGCAATGACCCGTAAGTTTTTGATAGAGTGATGAGGCAAATTGAAATGGTTTGCAACAGGTTGTTCAACCTTTTTGGTTTTAATTGCTGACCTGTGCTGTGTCATTCTCATTCGAAGAGTATTTATATATATATATATATATATATATATATATATATATATATATATATATATATATATATATATATATATATATAGATATATATATAAATAAATATATATGTACACACATATATATATATATATATATATATATGTATATATTGAAAAGGTTGCAATAAGTTCTTACAACATAGCTTTACAGAACTGTTTCGTAAGGGCCAATAAAGTAGGTCCTCACTCCTCAGAAGCCTGAAGTAGAATGATGCCAATAACGTTAACTACGTATGTGCTCGCTGCTTTTGAACGTGTCCGTTTTAAAGCACGTGTTCGTTCCGTGTTCGTTGTGAACAGGCAAGAACGGTGTACAGCGAGCCAAGATACATTACCTATTAGAATAATTACACAGTAGATGTTTATTCCTGTGTCTACAAGAGCTTATCAGTTCGTTTCTTTTATTTAGAGTTGCTAAGGAAGGTTTGAGTATAATGAAGAACTTTTCTTCCAGACAGAGATTACAAGTTTTAGAGGATGTGGAGTATGCTCGGGCTTTGTTCATGAGTTTCCATTTTACGGAGTGTTCTACATTTGAATCCTTTAGTTTCCAGATGTATTCACTGAGTGCAGTTGCGTTTCTTTTGTCTTTGTTTTTAAAGCTAGACTTGTGGGCGGTGTATCTTGTTTTAAATGTGTTCTCTGTTAGACCAATGTATGTTTCTTCGTTGTGGTTGTCGTGGCGTGTTACAGTTGCTTGGTACACAATGTTGTTCGTGAGGCAGTTGCCTTCCAATGGGCATTCGCTTTGCTTTCTGCAATTGCAGTTGCTTCGCGTTTCTGGTTGTACTTCCTGTTTCGCCAGTATGTATTTGTTGTGCGCTGATATAATTTGGTTTATGTTTGCCATGCAGCTGTAACTCAGTTTCACCGTGTTTCTGTTGAGTAAAGTATGTAGTTTGTGCCCAGGTGGGAAGCAGCTGTCCAAGAGGTTAAAGAATTTCTTGCCAATGTTGGTTGTGACACTATCACTATACGGGGGGTTGAACCAGGTTATGTTCCTATTTCGTCTTCGTTTCGGGGCTCCCTTGGAATGACTGGTGCTAGGGATTGGGTCTCGTACTTTAGGTTGTACCCATAGCCACTTCTTTGTAATGCTTCTTGGTAGACGGGCGATGATGTGTTGAATGTGTTTTCGTCGGAAGAAATGTTGGACAGTCTCCTGTTGATGCTTTCTGGGATGTTCTTTGTGATAAGTGGGGGGTGGTTGCTCTGTTTGTGCACATAGAGAGGGGTGTTGTTGGGTTTCATGTATGGCTTGTATGTGCTTGTGCTAAGATCAAGGGTAAGGTCTAAGAAGTTCACTATTTTTTTGTTTGCTTCAATTTCTATTTTAAGCTTATTTTTTGAGAATATCTTGCATATTTCTTTCTTTAATTTTTCTGTCTGCCTTGGTGTTGCTTTGCAAACAGCCAAACCGTCGTCTCTGTATAGCCTGACATTCATGTTAATGTGCTGGAGTTGTGATAGGAGGTACAATCCTATCAGTTCACAAGTTTCAGCACCGTCAAAACTACCCATGGTGACATCGAATAAAGATTCGGTACGCTTGCACCATGGTGTTTCAACGTTGAACAGCATAGTTTTCTTTGTGTGGAAGATAATATGCCTTTTTTGCCTGTTTTTTATATATATATATATATTCTTAATATGGGAATCAGCACTGACAGTCTGAAGACCATAATGATAAGTTCAGTACTATACCATACATAGTACATTAAATTATAGTCCTATATTCATGTCAAGCGCAAGGCATTTGTTATTAGGAAGAAGGAATTTAACGGTACTGAAGAGACTACAAGCAACCGGTCCTGTTCACCGATAGTCATAAGATATACGCTTGCAGTGGTTTACATTTGACTTAGGGAGTGCCAATAAAAATGACAGTTTTTTTTAAGTTCTAACAGATGATTAATCTGTCAACTCGATTTTGTTAACGCTACCATGGATATCACTTAGGGCATATGTCCCCGAGTTTCGTATAAATTAACCTTTGTGATATGGAAACTTAGACGACGGTTTCACTAAGCCATGATGTATTCAACACAAGTAAATCACGAAAAGCGAAAATCACTAAATATTGTGTCCAGTGGCTTAGGTAGCTAGACGTCCGGGGAGCAAAAACTCCTAAGTCTCTTTTTTGTTTTAAACCGATGCATATTTCTGTGATTAGTAGGTACGCTACTTGAGAGGAGAGAAGCGCGCCGAAATTTTTACCCTTTTTTCAAAATACAGAGTTAAATTGGCATACCCTGGCGTACCAATGGTTTCGCGGATAAGACTCAACCACCTGTGGCCTGCAATTATTCCATCATCACTACTCGAAACAGGAATTTATATCATTAAATTAAATCATCATAACTCACTGTATGAAAAATTTGCTTCTTAACAGTTATTGCGCATATCTGCTATATCTGCTACGCTTCTAGAACTTTTCAACAATTGTCATTGACTCTACCCTCTTTAGTCACTACGTTTTAACTTTCAAGACCTTTCTCTCTTTTCCCTTTTACTTTCCTTTTCTCTTCCTTTCTCACTCTTTCTTTCTTCTTTTTTCTCTTTGTTGCTTCTCTTATTGCATTAAGTTTTCGTTGTACATTCTTGGTACTACTTCGTTTTTGGTCACTAGCATAGATAACCAGCTGTTTAACAAGGAACTTCTTGATTGGTTGTTGTCATTCTATTGTATCGTGTCTTTCTTAGGGTTGGGGATTAGGTTTTGGATTAGCCCTATCGCCAGTCAGTTATGAAATTTCTTGTTAAACAGTGCAACTTGGCCCTAGATAACAGTCTCATCTGGTAATCAAGTGCCCTTCATATGTATAAATCTTATAATCAGCGTCACTGTATTGTATAAACCCTATAAAACAAATGCGAAATAACTCTGGGATTCTCTTTACCAGCTAACTTTCGCTTACAATCCGTGAATCCAATGAGAAAGTTTGGTGTCATATGGTTACGGAATCTCCAAAATGACTCTATTATCAATGAAGTATTGTAATTTCAGTATTGTACTTCAAGTGATAAACTTTCTCCTTGGAATGTTTTGGAGAAATAGAATAATATGAGACTCTCTTTCCCTCGACATAGACAAAGATAATTAATCAGCAATCACACCGAAGAATTATGGTAGTTTACGGACCAAGGTAGTCAATATACATGGGTTAGTTTACAGCAGTTACAGCTAATTGAAAATTATGTGTAAATCATTAAAAATAAACAGCAGTAATTATTGCTGTGCAATGTCCTCAGGGACATGAGAAGTACCATTACTTTGGTCCATCTACTTGACAAGAAGAATGCTTATATAATTTTATATCACTAACCGAAAAAAAGTGTAATAAATCAAATCTGACAGTGGATTATGTCAGCCAAACTTGTGATAGATATTTGGGAAGAATTTTTAAATCCTCCTCTAACAGATATACCATGTTCACGTGGGGTATTTTAGCCATGGCAGAGGACATTCCAAGCAAATACGCAAACACTTTTTCTCAGACATGGCGGTTGCTGACCTTTGGCTCTGACGTTACCGAGAACTACCTTTAGGATGGGTATTTAAACCAAAACTCTGTTTTAAGCATTATATATGTACTTCCTTCATGTAATATCCAGTTCAATGCAATAACAAACAGGAATGACCGAGGTTTGCCTTTTGTGGGTTTTATCTTTTCTCTGCCTAATCTCTACTTGCTCATTAGATGGAAAGAAATAAACTGTGAACAGAAGACTTGTATAAGTAAGAATGGGAAGTTTGGGAAGTACAGACCAACGGATTTTCCCCCGGTTTTTAACCTAACCCCGCTTGCCCCTCCCCCTTCAAGTCAGATCAGTAAGGAGTTGGGCTAACCGAAAAAATAATTTACCTCTCCGGAGACATAATTGTTCATCCAGAGATATACCAAGACATCAGAGCTTCCGGGAGCATCTCCCTCTAGACCCCCACTTCAGGAACGGGAGTTTTGGGCTTGGTTTTATGCTGTGCCATAAAAGTTTTGCCCCCAACACATCCTTTACCATACGTTTACCCCCCTCCCCATTTTGACATTCTGGCACCGCCACCGCTGAGTGCTGCTTAGTGTCGGTCGTTCAAAACCTCCAATGAAAGCATTTCAAAATCTGTAGAGAGTCAACTCCCTGTCACGTGTGTAAATCGAATTTTCCACAGATACGTCCTTACAATTGTCCCCTTGAATTACGATGACACTTACCAGCAGAAATACTTTCAAACGACCTCATTTCGTGTCCCATAAAGAGTCTACTATCCACTCTCAAATGTAAGAGCTTTTGTAGTACAAAACAGGACTAGTTTATAATTTGGTCTTTTTACAGCCTAACAATAACGCCGATTAAAAGTGCGGGAAATTGTTGACTCGATAAAAGTCCCAACTAGCCTAATTGTTTATGTACCATCATGGCAAGTGAATCATTTTCATGGAGTATTTTCCAAGAAGACTTTATGTGTTTCGAAAGTTTTCTAGTGGTAGGATGATGTTTCACCACAAACGGGATGCGATTGCCACTGTTAGTTTTGCGATTGTAGGAAAGAAGTGATTTGCGTGTAGCTCGGCGAGCCCTACCAATTTGTTTTTTGACTAGGCTCAAAGGATACCCCCTGTCGGTGAAACTAAGGGTGAGGTTGTGGACGTGATGCTCAAAGTCCACCGGATCTGAGCAAATACGTTTTAAGCGGATAGCCTGACTATAAATTAAGGAAGATTTGATGTGGTGTGGATGAAAGCTTCCGTAACGAAGGTAAGTGTGAGTGTCTTGCTGAACTTTTCGCACAACCCCCTATTATTGCTACCAAACAACCCCCCAACCTCAGATCGTTACTTGTACGTTCTAGATTAAGATCTACTAATACCCAACAGGGTAATACTCTATGTAAGAAGCCGCGTTGTCAGGTTTGTCAACACATGTTGACCGGTGCCTCCCTTACTTTTAATGGTATAACTGTCCACCCTGGTCCTTACAATTGCGATTCCTCCAACGTAGTGTATATTATCTCATGCAGCAAATGCCCGACTGTGTGCTACGTTGGAGAAACCAGTACGAAATTTAGATTGAGATTCAATAATCATAAACAAAGCATTCGTAACGCGAATCCCAACGGATTCCCAGTTGCGGAACATTTCCAGAGTAGCGGGCACACAGGTGACGACTTGAGGTTTACCATTGCCCTCGGTAGGTTCCGATGCAGTGAAGACCGTAAGCGCCACGAACTCAAACTAATTTTACGTCTTAATAGCCACAGGCAAGGTCTTAATAGAGATTTTTCTTATTTATCAGGATACAGTTTCTTCAAGTAATTCAGTAATTCTGTTTCCTTCTTTTGTACAACTGTGCTACCTTGTCATTTACTCCCGCTTCTTCAATTTTTTACTATTTAATATAGCATCTCACATTCTGTAAAGTTACGCCAATTTTTTTTTTTTTTTTAAACTCGGATGCTTTGTTATTTAATATTATTTGTAATGTACAATTTAGTGCTTTATTTTTTAAGTAGATATGAACAGTTTTTATTTGTCAGTAAGACAGTTTTATTATTTGAAAATATCTCACGCACTCGCATCTTGTCGCTTTGATAAACTGTTTAGTTACCATGGAGTTTTGAATATGTGCATACGCTTCCATTCAAACAACGAAATTAGGTACGCACACTACAATTTTAGATTGTCTCGTCACTTTACATTATTTTGGCTAATCAAGCTTGCCATGGTTATGATGTTCGCGCTTTGTATTAATTACTATGTGAGAACGTGCGTTCTTTGTAACTACGTACTTTTCGATCATCATCATTATGACGTCACTTTACAACTTTTCAAACTTATTTTAATATTACGCGGTACTGTACGCATTCAACTCTATCTTGTTTGTATGTAACGGTTGATTTCCATAACACAGTTGACAAAGCCGCCAGGAGGCGGCGAAAATTTCTGTTTCAATAAATCATTCGTTGGATCTATATGCACACTCTGTTTTCCATTTTTCCTTATAAATATATATATATATATATATATATATATATATATATATATATATATATATATATATATATATATATATATATATATATATATATATATATATATATATATACATATATATATACATATATATATATATATATATATATATATATATAATTTATTTTGAAGCATAACAACTTTACCTTTAATGAAATAAATTACGTCCAGGTCAATGGTACCGCCATGGGCACCAGAATGGCGCCCTCTTATGCCAATCTATTTATGGCCGAATTTGAGGGTAATTTACTTTATTCGGCCAACCATAAACCTGCTTTTTTCGTCAGATATATCAACGACATATTCATCATTTGGGAAGAAAGCTTTGAGGAGCTCCAGGATTTTTTTCAGTTAGCCAAAAGCCTACATCCTACCATCAAATTTACGGTGGAGTCCTCTTGCAATAATATCCCCTTTTTAGATGTCGAAATTCTTTTCAAGCGAGGGGTTATCTCCACTAAAGTATTCACCAAACCCACTGACAGGCATTGCTATTTGCATTTCAATAGCTTTCACCCAGCCCATATTAAGAAATCTATTGTTTTTAGTCAGCTGCTGAGGTTCAAGCGCATTTGTTCGGAAATTGATGATTTCACTCTTGAGTCGGCTAAGCTCATTCATCATCTTATGCTTAGAGGTTACCCTTTTAAACTTTTAGACGAAACTTTTGAACGCGTCTACTCCCTCGATCGCAATCAACTTCTCAAGTATAAAGAGAAACCTATCCAGAAGCGCATACCTCTAGTCATTAAACATCATCCTGTTCTAGAACCCCTACTTCGCAATATCAAATCGTCTTGGTGTATTCTTCAGAGTGATCCTGATATTGAGTCTATTTTCCCCTTACCCCCTACCATTGCCCGCAAACAACCACGCAACCTGCGTTCAATCAACAGCAGAACCAGACCCCGCCCCAACTCCCCCAAAGGCAATCGACCCTGTCATAAATCTAGATGTCAACTGTGTGATCTCGTCAACCCTTCCACTAGTTACATTGACCCCTCTTCTGGTTTTGCTCTCATCCCTGGTTCATTCAACTGTGACTCAGCCAATGTAGTCTACTACCTCTATTGTGCCAAATGCCCCAACGGAGCTTATGTAGGAGAAACTTGCGACAGATTTCTTTTCAGATTTAACAACCATAAACCCTCAATTAGACATAATAAGACCGGATTCCCTGTAGTAGGGCATTTTAACTCACCTAATCATTCCATCCACGATCTACGTTTCTTTATTTTAGCTGGTAATTTCCCCTCTGCTGATAAACGCAAACAATTCGAATTGAAAACCATCCTAAAACTTAAATCCCACATAACAGGATTAAATAAAGATTTATCGATTCTAAACCATTACTCGTGGGTTCTACAAATTTAACTGTTGTAACTAAGTTTTCTAACTCTTGATCTTAATCCGATTTGTGTTATTGTTAAAAGCTTTCCGAGTGGGGTTGATCTTCCCCTCTGTGTGTAAGACCAGTAGCTAGGTACTGACTTTTCGTAGTATTCAACTCTCAGTCGTCTTATTTAGCAACTGATGACGGGCAAGGTGCCTGAAATATTTTGGCTTTAGTTTTACACTTTTTTCACTGGATGTAATGAAAGCGTCACCATCTTGTTCCTTCTTTTCTGTATATTTATATATATATATATATATATATATATATATATATATATATATATATATATATATATATATATATATATATATATATATATATATGTATATATTTATATAAGTGAACCAGTGCGGTATTGAATAGTCGCATGAAGACCTTAGGCCATTTTTTCCTCAAACATAGGCATTATATATATATATATATATATATCAGTATATACATATATATATATTATATATATATATATATATATATATATATATATATATATATATATATATATATATATATATATATATATATATATATATATATATATATATATATATATATATATATATATACATACATACATACATACACACATACACACATATATATATATATAAATGCTGCGGAACACTGTGGAAATAGGTAGGTCGAAAAGAGGTAGTAGAAAGTGCTTAAAACTGTGCGGAAAACTCCATGACGTTTCGGGTATAAACCCTTTATCAGGTGGCAAAAACCAGACTGAACAACCAACAGTCTGCACGTAGAGCAGAAGGTCTGGGTTCGAGTCCCAGTGGAGGCGGTCAATTTTTCGTCGGGGCAGATTTTCAGTTTGATTTATTCTTTATATTATAAATTATTTTCACTTTGCATATACATGTTTATATTTCACTCTTCATTCTTTACAGTTTCGTATCTCTTCGCGAGATCCATGTATTATGCGGTGATTCAAACTGATTGCATCAATCTGGTTTCCAGAAGTGATCTCTGTCAAAAGGCCGATCGGAGTTTGAAATGGATATATGTCCACAACTCTGTGTAGCGCCCTCTCGGCGAATCATTGACTCCTTTCTGGAAACTCGAACAGCCAGGACTGGCTTCATAGCCAAACTGGTAAGGCGTCTGCACGTAGAGCAGAAGGTCTGGGTTCGAGTCCCAGTGGAGGCGGTCAATTTTTCGTCGGGGCAGATTTTCAGTTTGATTTATTCTCTCTCTCTCTCTCTATATATATATATATACATACATACATACACACATACACACATATATATATATATATATATATAAATGCTGCGGAACACTGTGGAAATAGGTAGGTCGAAAAGAGGTAGTAGAAAGTGCTTAAAACTGTGCGGAAAACTCCACGACGTTTCGGGTATAAACCCTTCATCAGGTGGCAAAAACCAGACTGAACAACCAACAGTAAAAATTGGACATGAAAAACATCAAATCCGAAACGGTGAGTGTAAAGGCAGAACCGGACGAAAGTGTTTGTTTGAAAACATGAGTGCGACTGGTGAAACACACACAACAAAAATAGAGGGTCCTGGATGAAAAAGTACACACTAAAATCGAACACGGTCGGAAAAGTGAAAAAAAGAAAGAAAAACCGGGACCGGCGAAAAAAAAAACGAACACGGACGGACAGGTGTAAAAAGAGTTAAAAACTGGGTCTCATGAGGGTGGATATTACAAAAGTCAATTCTAACATTAAGGCCATGTGGAGCGAAAGTACCTATCCTCATGAAAAATCGGTTTTCAGCACTTAGACGTTCACGGTCAGAGCCTCGGCACATTACGGCTGCCGTAACGGTTAAGTTCTGTATTGAACAAGGTGAAGGGGGGGGGGGGTGGTTGAAATGTGCAGCCACCGAATATCCTTGAAGATTCTGTTTGATGGACCAAAGGTGCTCGGTGACTCGGTCCGCGAGGCGGCACTTGGTCTCTCCCACATGCAACGAGTTACCACTCCCACAAGATGAAATTAACACGTTAGAAGAAATGCAGGAAAATCTTTGTTTGACAGTGAGGCTACTGCCGTTTGGGCCTGAAATGTCAACGAGATTGTATTCGCCAACAACTGGGCATGTATTACACCTCGGACGGTTACAGAGAAAGGTACCAGGGGTGTAGCTGAAAGGAGTTTGTAGGTGGGAATCCCGAACTAAATGGTTTGCTAAATTTTTCTCAACTCTGAAAGCAGTAATGATGGCAAAGACTCTGTCGATTATATTGCTGCTATTTGCCGTTTTTGTGCCTTTGAAGGCAGAAAGCACACCGTAGTTTACAACGAAGATAACCTTATTGGTTCCTGCACCAAGACGTGCGACACTCTCCCTGATAGGTCGGACATGTTTAATTGCGACTGGATTGACAACTGTGACTACAACCGAATCGGATGGACTAGGGGGTTTGTGGAGTGTAATTGGTGCAAATGTGACTGTACCACTTCAGATGACCTACCAGAACAGGTAATTGTCTCTACGTTCGACACAGAAAGTGCTCTTACAGTGTTGCTGCTTGCAGTTAATATATAACTTCACTTGTCGTTAAAGCAGTTCATTGAGTTGGTTCATGAAATTCAACATTTTGAAAGCCTGTTTTCTTCACATACCAATGACAAATGGGCAAACTTAGACAATCCCCATTTTCTACATAACTTTTTTATGAGAAAGTATTAAACGGTTCAATTCGGTTTTTACAAAACTCGTGACCGAACACTTTTTTTCAAATTATGCACAAAACGGTTAAATGTCAGGATACCACAAAAGTCAAAATTTTCCGTAACTATTGGATAAAACTACTGGATGAAACTTGGATCAGTATGCTTACTGTAAGCATTGCCATGTGGCAGTGACCAGTTAACGCTTTTATTAAGTTATTGATATCAAGTCAATAAGCCCCTTGAAAGGTCTGGTGACTTGAAAATAAAAAAAGTTGGGTCAGTGGATGTAAAAAAAAGCACGAGGAACTAAGAAAATATCAGCAAATACCATCAAAATCCATCACAAATTGACCAGTTTACCGGGTAATTTCAGCTTTGAGCTGGGGATGAATAAACATGAGCTCAATATGCAAATCTTTTGATGTCGAAGGAGGGACATGCTATATATGGCCAATGTTATCCTTTGTTTAGCAATCTTCATTTCAAGGTCTGATGAAAAATCAGTATGTCGTGAGAATTCTTTTTGAAAGATTAAATTATGTCCTTGCAAATCATCAGTATCACTTACCAAATCGTAAACTATGTAATGAGCAGTTGAGAGAAAATATCTGATAGCCAAAGAAATGTAAGCACTCTGAGTCACTCCACATCATTATTTTGGCATAAGCAGAAGTTGCTTCAAAAACATTCAAACTTTGAAGAGGTGCAACAACACTGTTACAAAATCTTGTAAATTAACAGTAAAATTCTGTGAAATTCTCAAGATTCTTACTGTATTTTTCATTTACGTATAATTTCTGTAATTTTTACAGACGTTTTACGTGTGTCAAATGGTTTACGGAAAAGTTTATATTTTTATACCTAATGAAAATTTACAGATAATATCTGTAAAATTTTGCAGATCATATCTGATTTTCATATTTTTGAGAATACTCTGCAAATTTGACAGAAATTTTAAGTATTTCCAGCATAGTTTTCTGTGTGTTTTGCATATTAATGATCAAAGTTAGTATGCAAATAAATAGTAGATCTAATTGGTTAAGAGAAAAACAGTGTATAAATGCATGTTATATACTTGATTAAAAATATTACAATAAAGCATTGTGTAATCTTGAAATAAGTGAAGACTATAATAAGTTTTTTATAGGAAAATTAAGTTAAGTAGGAGTTCCCAAAATTTGAAATAAAAATTGTAAATTGGCCCTTGGAACAGGTTTAAAGTAATCAGAACTGTAACAAAAGGCACTTTTGGGTAAAAAACAAGAAGTTTATCAGATACCGATAAAGAATATTAAGATGTATGGACTTTACTTCTGTAAAAAAATATGTAGTAAAATTTTTCATTATAACTAACGTTTCATAAACGTGGTACATAGCACAGTTCAATGTCCGTACATTAAACACAGGGATCAAGCCTGCCACTTCTCCGCCTATGTTCTAAATTGTGGTCACGTATTGTCCTTCAGTGGACGTAATAGCTTTTTCGGAAAGCAGTTAAAGTTTGGTTTCGCCGAACGGCTCTTTGCCAGAAAGTCGGAAGGAGTTTAGAAAAAAAAGTGTTTCATTCCAATCACGTAAGTGAGAAAAGGACTGCGTAGTCCAAATGACAGCTCCTTGCTTTTAAAGCATGGGCAATGATGGGTAATATGGAAATTGACAGGCAAAACTGTAATTGCTATAAATATCAGTTTCAGACTTTTTACGGAATTTATATGTTATTTGAAATTACATAAATTTCTGGAAAGTCTGCTGCCAGAAAAATTCTGTAAAAATAACACTTACATGCTGTAAATTTTACCTACCTTTGGAATAACAAACTTCCTGTAAACTCTTCTGCCAGAAAAAGTCTGTAAAAACAGCATTAGTTTTTTTTTACAGTATAACGGCTTTTTCCTTAGGAAACCCTACCCCTTAACTGGGATTGGAAGGAACGTACCATGTTGAAAATGGCTCAAAATCGCTGAAAATTTATAGAACAAAAAAATAAAGAGAAAGATAAAGATTACAGAAAAGTTCTGCTAATAAGTTTCCAGAACTTTCCTGTAATTCTTATTTATCTCTTTATTTTGTAGTTCTGTAAATCTGCTGAAATGTTTTACAGTGTATAGGCTTACTCGCTTTTTTGCTGACATGTACCACATTGTGTCTTCCCCAGTGGGGTAGCCGCGGGGAGGGGGTTTGGGGTTAGAACCCCCATGACCCAAACATGCAACGCAAAAAACACCTAAAATAGCGGGTTTTTCTCTCTATCCTTAGACTATTCCCTCATGTCGTTAGGTATCCATTCTTGTACTTAACTCATTTCAGTAAAGCAGTTTTCTACTTTTTTTTACCACCATTCCATATTTGAACACCATCTAAAACTTGTAGGACTGTCTCTGGGGCATTACTTTCATGACTGGACAATCGAACCATTTGTGACTAGCAGAGGTGTTTGTAAATCTTATTTGCTTTGAAAAATATTTTGTTTGCTATTGACAGAGTAAAACCGTAAATTTTGAGTTAATAAAATTATTTGCAGACGGAGGGTAACAAAATGCTCAAACAGCCACAAGTAACTGTACTATCTGATGAAGAGTCTTTTGTAATATAAGGATAGGTTTTGCCGAAGCGTATCTTCATGCTTTATACACACTAATGAATGTTGTCGCTGTGCTAAGGAAATTGCTTCACACCAAACGTGATTATAAGCTTACAAAATACACCGACTGACATTAAATTCACCCTCCAGGCTAATAGGCTAATAACAGAATAAAGGATGTTGAAACGTCGCAACAATAATTGTAGCGCAAATAGCCCTCTTGTTGTCGGGTAAAATTGTCAACATAGACAATAAAAAGAGTTTATAAAGATACCAAAATGGCTTCCACAACATTTTTCAAAATCATTTGAAGAGACCATTTAGGTTAAAATAAAATAAAACTGTTATCCTAATGGTAATGATTTGAGGGTTTCAAAGAGCAGTTTCCCTTTTTTTTGCTTTTATTCAAGGGACCATTCTCATGATAAATGGCTATTTCTGACACTGCACGATAATCCCATGACAATGCTTATTTCTGTACTTTCGTGGTCTCAAAAGCCAGAGAATTGCATCTAATAAACCTAGGTTAAGGCTACTTTTATTTATTATGAATTCGGTATCTAGAGAGCCAAGCATACCGTTTGCCTTGGCTATTTCTTTCAATGTACTTAATTAAAGGCTATTTCAGAGTGTTCACATGATGTAAATTATGTCAATTAATGTTTCTTCGTGTACTTATCTTGATTTTCCAGATGCCAAAAATGTACACCGAACGGTGATTAATTTCCAGAACTTTTCCCCCTGTAAGATTGCTTGCTATTTAGCTCTAGCAAGTTTAATCTTTATCTTAACAAAGTAGCCAACTATTACATTAAAATCTTAAATCGAGGGCTGACATTAACACAAAATATAATGACCGCCTTTTTACTAGAATGTGCAAGAGAGGGATAGAAACATGGGCGTCCGCAGGTAGGGGCAAGGGGAGAACTTGCCCTCCCCTGGAAAATAAAAAAAACTGAAAAAACGAAGAAAACAAAGAAAAAGAAGAAGAAAATTATCATCAACATTTCTTAACAGTTCACTCAGTGTTTTCCCTATTTATTTGCGGTAAATAGGCTTTAGAAATGCCATTTCCAGCGATCTGAGAGGCATTTTGGGCCAAAATTTTCTTGCGCTCCCCGCGAAGCTTTTTCCCCTATAAGAATTTTGTCCCCCCCCCCGAATTTGCTTCTGCGGAGGCCAATGGAGAGAAAATTTTAACATGTTTTAATAGAAAAACTTGCTGAGAAGAAATGGCAAAGAACAAAGGAGTCCTCCACCAGGTGGGGAAAATCAAATGGATAATCTGAAAAGCCGTGGCTTGGACCGTGCTGAGGCTCTGGGTATTTACTCCTTCGAAGCGCCCCTGCAGATCACTTTCGCCCCCTCTGACCGAAATACCTAGCTCCGCCACTGATGTTTGCCTTTAAGTTTGGGAGATACTCTGCGACCCAATCAAGTAATGGCAATCTTATTAGGAAGACATTGGACCTAGCTCCATGGGGAGACCTACATCTCTCTTCCTCTTTATGATGTTTGAGTTAGTTAGATGGGGTGTAATGGCTCAGTTTCTAGCCACTTGGTTCATGTAGAGCCGGCCAGGCCAGTTGTGGCTCAATGGCTTGCTTGAGTTGATTGATAGTTGCAGACGCAAGGTGAAGATTGACGAAAGGAATACGTATGTTAATGCTTCTTTTAGCAACAAAGGTCTCCATTGTCGCCTATTTCATTTTATTTTGTGTTTTTTCAGGAAGATATTTCTCGAGAAAAAATCATCCTCACCGAACTAGATATTTGGAATACGTGTGAGTGGACCTGTGATTACGATGGACTGCAGCGAACAGATCATAAGGGATGCGGTGAAATCAGAAATTGTAAATACAATTCGAAGGGATATCTTCACGGGTTCGTTCGTTGTGATTACTGTAAATGTGACTGTGTCCAGAAAGGATATCCAGACAGCTACCGAATTGAAAACGTCGAGTACAAACTGAATGATTTAGATGTAGATCTGGGCGATTCCGTAAATGTTGGCGAAATTACGGTCGAAAACCATGGATCGGAAACTGAGACGACGGATTATGCGATTAAAATGACGTATACCCTGGAGACTACCTGGAACAGCGAAGCAGCCATCACGGCGGGAGCCAGTGTCTTGATGAAGTTTAAAGAGCTTATTATTGAAGAGGAAGTGACAGTTGGAGGGGAAATCTCCTATGACTATACTTGGGGTGAAACGAGGACAGAGGTAAGATACCAATAATTTAATTGCCAGTCATTATAATAATTAATCAACCCAACGCACATTTTTTGCAGTGTTTATCTATCTTTTATTGACCAGAGAATATTGATGAAGCTGTTTGAATGCTTGTCGATCCCTCTGTTGGCTGGGAGTTGTAGAATATGCCCACGGTATTCCCTGCCTGTCGTAAGAGGCGACTAAATGGGAGGACTTGACTCACAGTATTGGAACAGTATGACACTATATAACACATTCGTGCTGGTGTGTCGTTAAACCTTTACACCAGGGTTGTACAACCTACGGCCCGCGGGCCACGGTCCGGCCCGCGAAAGGGTTGCGTCCGGCCCGTCAGAAATAATCTATATTGCAAAATTATTCAATAAGCAGATTAATTGATGACAACTTTAGGCTTCGCCGTCCGCTATGGCATGCTTACTTTTGAATGAAATAATTCATTTCAAATGTCTGTTACATGTAGCTACATTGGAGTGTTGTCCACAGGGGCGGGTTGAGAATGATTCAGGAGGAATATTAAAAAAAAAGAAAACTTTGTCCGAATATTCTGCCCAAAACCATCAATTTTTGCTAAAATTTATATATTTATTCAATCAAGCACGAAAATGAGTCAGTGTTTCCTATGCGCAATGATTGCATTTTATTTCCTTGGGCGTCAGGAAAAATTGGGAAAAAAAAGTATAGAATGCGGCCCCTCTTCCATCATAACCAGTACATGTGGCCCACCGCTGCGAAAGGTTGGACAACCCTGCTTTACACCATGCCAAAGCAGGGTTAATTTAGTGAGCATTTAGCAGCTAGGCCTATGTGATCAAATCATCTACTTTGCCTGAAGTATAAACAATGGACTTCCGTACGGTCAGGTAAACATCACGTTCTTTGTCTATCAATTGTCTCTTTATCTGTCCCTCTAACATGCTTTCTACATACTGTGTATGGCGATTGTTGCTTACTTTGGCCTTGCATTCCAACACGGGTAGGTGTATATCAAATGATTAACAACGATCCCTGATCCCACTCAATTGCAGCAACTCTAAATGCAAAGTGCGAACAGGGAGCTCAGCTGCAAGGCCCTTGCAGATCCCTGGTGCGAACAAGGGAATGTGACCCCGAATTCCATCTGAGAGCACTTCGGGTCAACAGCGGATCTGGTGAAAAGAAGGAATCAAGAATGGTTGAGATACTCACAATGGTTTTCCGAAAGGTCAGGAGCAGTCACCCAACTTGAAGTAGTGTAGCAGACTCCCCTGTTCATTGATTGCCTATTGAGAGTCATGTGATAACATTTTTCCCTTCATATGTGAAATTCACCTCAAGTAACTGCAATTAGTTTATCTTGAATATGCAAATTTGTAAGTCCTAAAAATATTATGAAAGATACTTTGAAAAGAAATACGTACGTATACGAAGAAAATGGTAGCTTACATAGTTTCAAAATAAGTTTGAGGCGACTCCTCTTGCCCTTTCATTAAGAGAAAGACCCGTAACTCATGGTTTCACTTTACCTGCGAAACTAGGCTGTACAGCATATTCCTTGTTCCGTCATATCCTTAACGGTTTTGAAAGCTGAGGAGCTGAGAAAAAAAGAGTGCGCTTCGCTGGGTAGGTTTCAGTCGAATTACATCTTAAGTCACGCTGTACGACATAGTCCACGAAAACATCGTTAATTGTGTTAGACGTCTGTTTGTGCGCGAACAATTCAACTGTTTTACTCCTCTTTGGTCAAATATCATGACACTATGTTCAGTCAGCTCCTGTTATAGACGAATCCGATTAGCGCTTCCTTTTAGTGACTGTAGGCAGCCATTCGTGGGGTCCATCAGCCTTTAATCGTCTTCCTTTATTTTTCTACGTGAATTTCAAATCCTCATATTCAGTGAAGTTAAGAGAATCAAGATACTGTACACTTCAGTGTCCAGCCATCAATGGAACAGGTAAGGTAGGAAATTTAAAGATTGAAAGTGATGGACCTCAGTAATGGCTGACTAAAATCAGACCATCACAATCTGTCCGGATTCGTCTGTATCGTAAGCGTTCATGATGTGTTTAATTGTGCTCCAATAATAACGGATGACTAGGTAATTTGGGGAAACTCTCGTAGACTTGCATGGGTACAAGTCAAGTCAAGCTGCAAACTGCAGTCCGCCATTCTGGGTCGATTTCAATTTCTTTCGATTATGACCTTTTGTAGACAATAAATTGAGTCAATATCTGTCAACCGCCTACAGGTGAACTTAAGGTGATTGATCATCTAATCACATTAGTAAGGAATTCCTTTAAGGTATGACTTTATCAACCCAAAACGTAAGGTTGAAAAGTTTCCTTAAAACTTTGGTCTGCTTTCACATTGCGAACTTTAAACATGCCCTACGAGAGCGGGGGATGGGTACTTATTAAAAAACATAAAACTGCTAATGTACGTTATTAATTCATATTATGCATGGCTGCCCGGCCTCAAATTCGTCTTCGACGAAAATGAAATGATTTCTTTCATTAGCATCTTAAACGAAAATAGACATCGAATCTACCACGATGTGAGTCTTAATTACTCCTCTTACTTCTCAAAATGTTACGTTTTTTTGTTTTTGTTTTTCTTTTGTTGTTAAACTTCAGATGACTGAGTGAAATCAAATGTATTTGTTTTATTCGATAGACTATCGAGAACTCTATGATTGCACACCCAACTTCACCACCACATTCTACAAGGCAGGTCTGGGCCGAGGGTTCTAGGTACATTTTGGACGTACCATACACTGCGGATCTTATCACCATCTACGATGATGGCACGGAAGTGACGTCAGTTGCTCAGTTCCACGTGGAGTATGGGGAAATACATGAGCTTCCAGAAGAATGAATCGAGTCGCTTGTAACCATCGAGTCGCTTGATTAACAATAGTTTTATTTCGAGTAATATCTTTCCATGAGTTGATTTTCAAAAATGGGCGTAACAGAATCCTCTCAAAATATTGGTGGTGGAAATAGCATGATTATGAAATCGGAGGTTATTTATAAAACAGGACGGGTTTTGTGTTTTTTTTATTATTATTATTTTTCTTTGAAATGTGAAACTAACTATCGCCTTCCCCAAAATCCACATACTAAAGCAGTAACGTTGTACTTCTTTGTGTTTTTATTAAATGAACGAGAGCAATTCCTTTATGCCTTTAGCTGTGAATGATTTCTGAATCTGATCAACTTTATAATAGTTTGGTTCTTTTGGGGGCCAATTCCACATGGGGTCCTTGTATTGGCTAGTGAAAGTCGATTCTCTAGTGTACAGAATTTTCTTGATCACTTCAAGTGACATACCGTAACGTTTTATTGTTTGGAAAAGTGGCCAAATGCACGCGTATTTGTAAGCTCCCTACATGGCCCCTTTGTTGCCGTGAAACAAATGTGACACAGTACTGTTCATTACTTTTCTGGTGTTACATGCAGCGTGGAGCTGCTAACATTGGAACAACAGCCCCCTGGTGACAGTAACGCAGACACCATGTACAATTAACCAATCATTCACAGTGCAGACAGCACACTTATTTCTACGAACAGACGTGACCATTCCTCTTACCATCTTTAAAATACACACTGGGAGCTTATGTGACCCCCCCCCCCCCACACACACACACTTTGATCCTTTTTCTGGAATTTTTGTTTTCAAATGAGAGATCCAGTAGCACACTCAAGTAGGAGGGCGTTAGGAGGCTCACACCATCCTCAGGAAAGATCGCCGGGGTTTTATTTCATGTACAGTATGTAATCATATATTGTCGCATTAGTCGGTCAACGGCTCTGGCCAAAATCTTTATAAGGACTGAAAACTTCCTGATGTAACAGTAAGTTTCGTTACTGTGCTCAAACCACTGCAGTCACAAAACCATATGTTGCGTGAAAGCAAGTTAATAGGAAAACCGCAATGAACAAATGTTTCTAATCGAATTCTTTGGCTCAGTGACGTAGTTATGGAAGGACGCAAGTGCCCCTTGAGCATGGGAAATGGAAACGTTCGGAAACTCCGAGGTGTGTACCCTTAGGGCATATTTTTAATATTCCTCATGTTTATTTTACATTAATGGCATTGACCCTATTTTTATGCAGTAAACAGGTCTGGAAATTGCCATTTACAGCAGTCTGGGAGAGAGACATTTAGGGCCAAATTTGCACTTTGCACCGACTCACAATGGTGTACATAGCACTAAAAGTCTCTACATTTCCCCCGTTAAGAGGTTCCTGGATTTGCCATGTGTGACACTACAGATTTTCAATTGACACACGTCAACTACAGCACAGTTTTCCCAATGTTAGTTTCATCTTTCATAAATCCAAATTTTCAGTTTTGAGAAATATTTAAGCTTTTTCGGAGATTTTCAATTGTAGGCCCAAGATAACATTACAGTATAACCCCAAATTTCGAGAGTTGCCCCTTGCAGGGTCTCTCGCAGCTCCCTGCCCCGATTCACTGGTTTTGCTAATTTGAAGCAGATTCGTCAATAGCCCTGATACTTTTCAAACCCGCTTACAAGAATCTTTTCTGGCCGGGGGAAACAATCCCAAATTCTTCACTTCAAGCTCAGTAATTTCAAATATGTGTTAAGTAAGGCAGAATTTTTGTCGCGCGAAGCGTGCAGAAAAAAAAAAATGAAAAAAAAAACGCGACCAACAGACGGCCGGAAATGGCACCTCGAGGCTCGCAAGTAGAATCACTAGATAGTTAGTTAGATAGAGTTTTACCGCCCAGTTTTCAACCTATTGGTTCAAGTCCAGTCGACCACGGCCTTTCTTCCAGTTGTGGCTCACTGTCTTGTTTTCCTACTCCATTGCTTATGCGGAGCATCACGCACAACGGCAGAAGGTTCCATTTTAAATAGTCTTATCTGCCCGAAGCCAAAATATGCTTCCCTCTTTCCATGCGGTACTTGAACCAAAGGCTGGATCCGCCCTTGGTCGGACTCCTATTGAACACTGGCCAGGAAATATCGATCACCATCGGGGATCATCAGAGCAAGAAATCCCAGATCCACCCCTGCCATTGTGTTTACCAAGGCCATACAAATGTCCTCTCTAGTAATCTACCGCTGGAAGGCCTACTACCACAGAATTAACCCTTTACCGTTGTTTGGGTCCTTTTGGACCCATGCAAAGAGCTCGGCTGTCACCCATCTTTACTGTTTCACGCGGAGCTCGAAACTGCGAGTAGCTACCCGAAAATTCGGCCACAACAACGAGAGAGACAACAGTTTAACGTCGCGGGGTCAATGGCCTACAGAAGCCGATGCGGGGCTGGCTACGTCCGCTTTTCCGCCCACTCCCGAGGCCCGCAAATATGCCCCGATCGGAGCACAACGGTAAAGGGTTAACCAGAAAGCCAAAAGGCTTAGTGATTCCTTGCCGCTAAAATTTAAGCCTATCTTTTTTTTTCGAATTGACAGAGCTCTGTAATGTTTTTAAAATCGTCAGTGTTCGGTAATGTACCCACAAAGTATACATGCAAGGCATCCAAGCTTCCTACATTGAGATCCCGGATGACCTTTGACCACCGAGAACTAGGGTCGTGCTGATGATATCACAACCACATACTACGTGTGAAATTTTGCAGTATCCAAGACTCCACCAAAAAGGACAGGGTTCTTCTTCTCAACATGACAAATCTATATACCAAATATGAAAAGTGTCGGTCATTCCTACCTTGAGATATCGTGTTTACGAGATTTTCGTGTTTTGATCTCTTGGACCTCAAATTACCTTTGACCTCCACCAAAATCAATAGGGTTCTTCCTCTCAACATGACAAATCTTTATACCAAATATGAAAAGTGCTGGTCATTCTTAACTTGAGATATCGCGATTACAAGCTTTTCAGACTTTGACCTCTGGTGACCTCAAATGACCTTTGACTTCCACAAAAAACAATAGGATTCTTCCTCTAAACATGACAAATCTATATACTAAATATGAAAAGTGTTGGTCATTCCTATCTCGAGATATCGCGATTACGAGCAGTGTCACAAACACACACATATATATACACAAACACGACATCACCACCGCATAGATTCCTTGCCTGCCTTCGGCAAGGAATAAAAAATGAATGAGATGGAAAAAAAAGACTGAGAGGGACACGAATGCAATGTTTCACTCTGCAGTCAGATGGTTGTTACGAAGCTGCAGCTGATAAGGGTTTAGTCTGCAAAACGGTGACTTCGTGAGGTGTTTCGGAGGAACCGTTGTTCATTTTACACTTTATTAAGTTTGTTCTCCTTTTTTCGAGACGGTTCGCGTTTTTTGGTGAGAGGATGATGTGAGGAACTGACAAACTTCAAGTTACACAACAATTGACTAAGAAATCTCATTCAGTGGCGAACGTTCATATGGCAAGGGGCCACCCCTGCCACCACCGAAGGACCGAATTTGCCTGCCGGCGCCCTTTCATTAAGGTTTTCAACAACCTGCTTTAACGCACCCCAGAGCATTCTCGGCCCCTCTGACTAAAATCCTTACCTTCGTCAATAAGAAGTGCAAGAAGTGTGCACTACTTGGTTACAAACTTTTCTCACACAATAAACAGACTCTCCTTTAACCATGCCTGGTGAAGTCTATGAATATTATAACAGTTTGCATGAGAAACATTTTGATGAACCTGACTTGAATAGAACCATGTCTCTGTTAAAAACACACTCCGGTCAAACAAAAGGTGAAAAATTGGGATAACAAAGGCCTGGGGAGGTTGATCACACCCGGTGGCGATTAAACATCACTGTAAGTGTCGGTGTAAGAGTTTCGATACAAATGCATTAAAATACATCCATTATTCTTTCGAGGAATACCTCGCCATACCCCTGCAGTCAGAGGATGGAGATGTGCCTTTAATTTACATGTAGGTATCTTAGCTAGCGTTAACGTGCGCGTTATTTCATTTCCCTAATATTGGCCATAAGATATGGAGTTGACGAATCGTTACAAATGCGTGACTGACATGTCGAAACTTAACATAAAAAATCATTCATTTGGAAAAAGTTGCATGCAGACTCTGCACCGAGGGGTTTTCATTCCTTAAAAAAGCGTTTTCATTTACAAGATGAGCCTGTTGCCTCGTCATTCACTAAAGATTTCTATGCAAACTTTTGTGAACGGCAATAAATGACTGTTCGGTGCATTCCGTTCTCCATTCTGGGCTCCCCTGTGGTAGTTAAGGTTAGGTTAGATGGGGAAATCTCCCAGTTTCCAACCAATTGGTTCAAGTCCAGCCGGCCACGGCCTTTTTATCTCATCGCTCCGTGAGGAGGATGAGATATTGTAGTCACTTTGCCTATGGGGCTATATATGGCAATGCCAGCTTAAATCGCAATGGTTACCATGGTAACGGTAAATTTTCCCAATTTACTAGTCTCAAGGTCTAACCCATGGTGAGGTACCCTGGGGTGACTGAAGGTCCAGGGCTGAGAGAGGGGTCAAAACCTGTCCGTGTGTGTGTTTGTGTTGGTGGGTGTGTGTGTGTGTGTGTCCAGTTTTGTTTTCCTAATATCTTGTAAACGGCTTAGCCGATTTTCTTCAAACTTGGTAGGATGGTACTTTTTTTGTGTTTACTTTAACTCTTAAAGTGGGCATGACACGGCAACAAAAACTTTTGTGTATTGCAAGATTTAATACATGCAGTATTTTACAAGTATCATCTCACACCCCATTAAAAACCCGTACAATTCGGCATAAATGATATTCGAAGGTAAAACGTTTTAAAATCCAATTTCGAAAAATGCCGCAACAGCTCACCTGACTTTTATGACGCAATTGGCGGCACAAACCCCGCCCTACCTAGATGTGGAACTAATCAGCTAATGTAACGCTCGGTAAAGTTATCTTATCTTAGCAACCTCGTGAAAACGATTGCATCACAATACAGAGTTCAACATACAGAGCGAAAGGAGCGGACCATGGTGGGGATTCGGAGCAAATCATTGGCCAATATGTTCGCGTGCATATGCGCGGGTAAAAATAGTTCTGTTGTTGTGCAAGAAAGCGCGTCCCCACTACGAGCGTGCCTTTACTGTACGAGCTGTTTGGTGAAGATGCTATTGCGAATGCTAAGCAGTAACCGTGCAATGCACAATTCACAATGTAGTCAGTGGCCACGCTCACTGCTATCGTAGCACCGGTGTTTGCAATTATGTATGCGCTAACACGCGTTACCATGTACATGATTCAATGATTGTGAGCTCTCTAGTACAGTGTTCCTAACCGTGCCCAGTGAACTATATTGCTCACTGGCCGTACCTCCAATGACGTCACCATTTTGAGACGCGTTCATATACGTTTTTTCGCTTTCGAATTTCAAATGGGCTGAGCCTGGCCTGTAATTGGGAATTCAAAACGTCGTATTTCGGTATTTATGGACATAATTTAGTAGGTAAATCATTCACTTTATGTCAAGGTGTAGGCCTACCCAAAGAATAGTTACCGAGAAACTTACTTTGACCGTGTCAAGCCCACTTTAATGTTTTGTAACTAGCCTATTTTTCATCAATTAATATAAATAAGCTAGACTGAGCCTCAGGCCTGGGTTAGTACTTCGTAGTAGCAGTCTCGTCTTCACAACTCAAATTCTTTTTTCACTAGCTTGTATGCTGCAGTGAGATTTTTAAGTTCCTGCTCGCACTTCACTTTGGTAGCCCTTATATCTAGAGTGTTCCCGTATGGTCTATGCAGACAGTTGTTTTCACTCCAAAGTTGCTGTAACTGTTAGCAGGTTAGGCCTAGTAGTATGAAAGTTAAAGTCTAACCTAGGGCTAGACTTGAAATCTGAAGCTGGTTAACGGTATGTAGGCTAGGTCTGGGGCTTAGGCATGGCTAGACCTACGCCATTCATAGGCTTGAGTTATAACCCAAGATATGAAACTGTGGGTGACTAACATTAGGTTAGGCATAGGGCCTACCTATCTTACATATTAGTGCCCTTAAAACTTGTCGGTTTTGAAGCATCGCCAAAAAAAACGTACGTGACAATTTTCTTGCCACGGGCTAGGATTCGTCACAGGCCAGCACCCAGAAAAGGTTTGTGCGTCGGCCGGAAATCTTCTAACGCCACGCTTACAACATGGCGCACACGCCCAGTTTTTTAATTGAGACGCACTTGATGTGCATATCAGCTCGACACACATGAAATTTGCCGTCACGTCAAAATGGAGAATACGCCCAGCTAGCGCCTGAATAATAACAATTACGCACTTGTCTAAAGGTCTTACTTTTATAATCGTTGCGTCCATATCCGTATGAGTTTAGTGTAACAGCCAAGCTCGTTTTTTTTTTCATAGTGTTGCAAGGGGATAACAGCATCTTAAAAAATAAATTTGTTCCAAAATCTTAGATAGGCCTACTAGGCAAGCGTTACAGAGATTGGGTAGCCTATTTCTCCAGTTCTTTTATAATCCGGTGTCAGAATTTAAATATCCAAATGATGTTTTTTTTTAATAAGGGGTGCGCCTATAGTTTCAAGAACTTGATTGGTCTGTGCCATATTCTTTCCCCTCGCTATCTTAAGAAAAAAAACTTCCGTCACTTGGAACGAAAAAAAAATCGCTTCCCTTGTACTTCAAAGGATTGTGGCATGGAGTTTTAGTAAGGTAATTTTCCCTACTCCACTACCTATGCTGAGCACCAAGCACAATGGCAGTACGGCACAATGGCAGTAGGTTCCGCTTTTAAATCTTCGGTATGACCCGGCCAGGACTCGAACTCCCGACCTCCCGGCTGCAAGTCTGATGCTCTAACCACTTGACCATGCAGTCGGTCCGCACGTAAGTGCATCAATAAAGCTAGTTTTGGTCAAGACCCTAATACTAGTTAATAAAACAACATTTTGCTACTCTTTTTTGAGTACGCCCTCTATTTCATTTAGAAATTCTCAACTCTGTTATTACAGTATTACTGAAGCAAATCTCCCTGCAAAATAGTCCAGTTTAAAGCCCGCCCTCAATTTTGAACTTTGTGAGAAATAATATAATAACGTCTTGACCAAAACTACAATAAAGACGATGCGGAGCGCAAAAAATATTGGTGCTGGTTTACAATTACGTAAACAAAATGAGTATTATATGGTTGGATAGACCTTACATAGTTTCAAGTCACAAAAAATTACGTACAACAAAAAGCTCCGTATTAACAATTATGGAAGTTGACACATTCAAAGTGAGCCAAATTTGAAACAATTGCAGGGGTAATGCTATGGATTTGCATTGACGGCCAATGTTTAATATGTTTAGTTGTATCCTGGCAGTGGCGGCGCTACTGGGGGGGGGGCTTTGCCCCACCCCCCTCAGATTTGGTCCTTGCTTCCCTCCTCCACTTGCCCCAAGTAAGATCAGTAAGGAGTTGGGTTAACCGAAAAATAAGTAATATATTATTTCCTCTCCAGAGAATAAACCTCACATCCAGAGATATGCTCAAACCTCAAAGCCGCCGGGACTCCTCCCCCCCCCCTCCCGGGCCCCCACCAGCTGGAGTGGACATTCTAGGCTCGATTTCGCGCTGCTCCCGAAAAGGAAATTTTTCCCCCAACATTGATCTTTGCTCCTCAGTTTGCCCCCCCCCCCCATTTCGACATTCAACCACTGTATCCTGGACTATTTTTTAGAAACACCGAATCAATGGTATTCACCCGGAAATAAAGTAAATGCGGTGGAATCATGCTTATTATGGTATCCTACAATTCATATTGAATTTGTTCAGCCTGTCCTAATCTATATACATTGCAAGAGGCCAGAAGAAGTCATACGTAATGGCGAACACCTCGGATCCACGAAGAGGGCCTTGATGTCAAATGGGGTTCCATGCCAGAAAACCCTGTGATTTGAACCTCAGAACTCAATTCACAGATATTGCCAACAACGTAATTGTTTTTGTTAGCCATTTTAAACAAGAACTGCGCATTTCGAAAAAGGTTTGAATGCTCCAGAATGACTCGGACTTAAAGAAATACTTGAATAACGGTTGGGGCACGAATGTCTCATTAAAAACCGTTTGGTAAAAGTGTAGTACCCTAGGGTGGTTAAAAATTACCCTCTTAAGGTATAGCTTGCCAACAAAGGGTACTTTGTCATTCACTTTGGCATGTTTAGTCAGCTGTTTATATAGGGCACTTTAAAAATACTTCCTAAAGTAAAATAAACGGTCGAGTAAGCAGTCAAATTCATTTACTTCCAAACCAGGTCCAAAAATTCCACTTCCTTTCCCAAACAAACCAGTCTGACAAAATTTCAACAATATCATTGCATGATTCTTGCTTATGGGGAAAGACATTACTTATAATAGGACAGAGGAATTTCCTTCTTTAACTCACCAATTGAAACCTATCAACTAAACGAAAAAGTACTAATCAACCAAAGTTGTAGGATATTTTAATGCTTAAAAGGGAGCAGGCCCCTTTGGACACTCATTAGATCTTCTCCTGATGTTAACTGATGACGTATTTACGCTTTTGTTTCCTTGTTCAAATATAAGCTCACATGATTCCTGATCGAATCCATTTATTCCACGACAGGCGGAGATTCTTTGGCAGTGGCGGGACTTGCCTCAACATGCTGAGATGGTGCATCCACATTCAGGTATTTTTATAGCTAATACACAGGTCGCAATAGGTTCGTATTCTCATTTAGGCTCTCAAAATGCCGCGGGTGGCTCGACTTGAACGAATTGGTTGGAAACTGGGCCTTAAAACTCCATCTAACCTAACCTAACCTAACCTCATTTAGCATGTTAGCTGACTCATACTAAAGCGGACAATAATGAACTAGGAATCTGTTACCACTTGGAACTAAAGACTATTTATTTTCATTTTTATCCTAGATTGAGTATGCTTATTTTACTTTTTTTTTATTTCATGATGTTTTTGGATGTTTACCAGAAATGGGAGGGGGAAGGCGGCAGGGGGAAGGGGGGGGGAGATTTCAATCCCCCCCCCCCTTGTCAAAAAGTGGAGGCCGGTGTTACAACCCTCGACCGCCCTGTTCCACCGCCCCCGATTCCACGGTCAATTGTCAAACGTGTGTCATGTATGGTAATGTTAACCCTTGTGAGCGTAACCATGACACGAAAATCTACGGTGCTTTACCTTTACCTCGTTCGCCCCGTTAAACAATTGCTTCAATAACCTTATATCGAGGAAATGTTTCCCGATTGAGAACCAATGTATGGAAAATTTCAGAAGCCATTTAACTGGAAAACACGTTAGCGAAGTGATCTTAGAGGCAGAACATTGAATGGGAGTACGTCTGTTTTTCAGCAGGAAATTATATGTAGGCTATAGGTTTAAAAGGTCCGTAATTCAGAGCAAAAATTACACGACCCATCTACCTGTTTTAAGAATAACAAGAAAGCAGCATGCTAGCACCATCACCAACATTTCCAGAAGCTTTCAGTATAACATTTTGAAAATCAGCTCATGCGATGATGATCCAGTTGTAACTAGTGCTAATCCAACCACTCGATGCTTTCAAATTCTTCGTTTCCTTCTTCAGGAAGATCATGCGCGGGTCCATACACCACGAGGAACTGAGACACCGAAGCTTGGTTGAGTGTTCCAGAGATTTGGGACGTCACCTCCGTTCCGTCATCGTACACGGTAATAAGGTCCGCGGTGTATGGTACATCCGCAGCATACCTCGAACCCTCAGCCCAGACTTGTCTTACAGAATGTGGTGGTGAGACTGGATTTGCGGTAATGTAGTTTTCAATAGTCTAAGAATAGAAATAAAAAAGAGTACATTACTCGAACTCACTGATCCGAAGTTTTGCACAAGTAAAGGGACTGCGGAGACAGCCCTCAACTTTTTCTTCCGTACACATTTTGGGCAGCTTTACATTGCTTGTTGAACACGATGGGCCGCTTTGGTTATCAGCCCTCTGTTCAAAATTCGCTCCTCGGGCCCTGAAGTATAAAAAGATTTAGACTAAGGAGTACGAAGGGGTATTTACAGAGGCACAGTCTGAGGGTGGTGAATTTAACGTTTAAGCTAGACGGAGGTCCTCGGGATAATGGAAAATGGACAAATTACATTTTTAACCATATGTAAATTAATGGGCCACCAGGGCAAAAATAACGACAACGAGAAACAAAGGCAAACATTGAAGGAAAGACTAACGCAGCTCCTTCATTTCTACCTGGAAAGGAAAAAAACAAACAAAAGCGAATAAAAGACAAAAAGAAAACCCGAAAGTTAAAAAAATAAAAAAATCGAAAAACAAAAGAATCGAGTTGAAGGAAAAGACAACCTTGAAAGGAGAAAACAAACCTTTGAAGAAAAAGTAGGGTGTTAATAGGAAAAGGTAAACTGTAAAAAAGACAAGTTAAATAGGAAAAGTTGAACCTTAAAGGCAAATAAAACTGTGAAGTTTAAAGTGGAAGTGGAAAAGACAAGCGTCCTGAAAGTTTTATAGTATGATCACCTGTCAATGGTGGCCTAAGATGAAAATCGACTTGTAAAGGTATTTTATAGCAATTTTGTATGCACTGGATGTATCTAAAGTATTTATCATTACTTAATCTTGCAAACTTTTCAGCTTTTGACCCTTGGTGCCCCAGATGATCTTCATTTCCCACAAGGGTTAATAACCTTTAACCCTCTGGCGATTAGGATTGTCGTAGCGAATTGTGGGATGCCACAGGTATTAACACTTTCTACCATGACTTTAAGCTGATCTAAAGAGGGATTATGAGCACGGCATCTGCTAAAACGCAGCTTAAAGAATGCACTGTGTTGTATTTACGGCAATGCGTTTGTTAATCCCCAGCTGATTGTTTGCGCGATGTGAGTGTACTAAGTCGATATTGAGAAGGGGGTTATACCACAGGTTAGACTTATAGACGGGTCAATTTATGCCCAAAATGGCCCGAACCTCAAAAAAAATTGCAACAAAAGGTTTTACACTGTTTTTTAGTTCTTTGGGTGTACTTTATAAGAGGAAAAATATCTATCAAAATTTGCCCTCGGAAAAGGTGTTAAACTGGTCAAATCCAAAATGGCCGCCATAGACCATGTGGAGAAGGGGGAAGGTGCCGTCACCCGAAAGCAAAATTTATGAGACCAAGTGGATTTGGTCAATTTTTAGTCGCTGATTCTGAAAATCGATAGTATTCTGGCCATATCCGGGCTTTTCTGCGCCATTTTGACCTTTAAAGTTTGAAGGGCGCCCTCTAATTGTCAAAAATCTTGCTTTCTCCATATATTTACGCCAAATCTCACATCAGGCATTGACTGATGTGAGATTTGGCCCTTTTACGCTGTAAAGGAATGTCTACTGAAAAATAATGGGAAATATTAATATTCATATTAATATGCAAATTAGATAGGGTCAAAAGACAAATTATAGTGTTAGCAGAAGAATAAGCCGAGGATTTGAGTCGGGGGAAATTACATCAAACTAAACCTGCCTAATTAACACCAGATCCTCGATGAAGAATATTGACATTGGTGACTTTTATTTTTGTCTTCATGTGCCGTAGTTGCCATAGCAATACAAAATTGTTTTTCTTTACTAAGCCCCATTCGGTTGTCCTGAATGACAGGGACATTAGGTTTCTTAAAATCCCAGGTCTCTCTATAAATCAGGAACTTTTTGAGAACTACTATTTTTAACTGAGGCCTATATTTTTAAGAATCAGATACACGATTTGATCTTCAACCCTATCTAATTTGCATATTAATATGAATATTAATGTTTCCCAGTGCTTTTTAGGCAGCCGTCTCTATAGGTTCTCATATTTAGGGAGTGCCATGGTCCAAAATTCCGACTGATTGGATGTTTTTACAACTGAATTGAGGAGCCACCAGGCCAGTTTCGGACAGCATGAGTACATGAAGCATGAATACCTGGTGGGATAAGTCCTATAGAGTACTTTCACGTTACGTCACAACTGAGAAACCACGCCCACTGACGGGCAAAAATCAGTATTGTCTTAGTGCAACACTCTCACAGTGGGTCATCAGCTACTTCTCAGCTAGCTACACTAAATGCGTATGCCCGTCAAAAGGGGCGGGGCTTGTGACGTAGGTGAAATCACTCTAAAGGACGAGGCTGAAGACTCTCTAAAAGGAGCGCCAACACCATATTAATGCCTTTAAATGTGGCGAGTGGGTGAGCGGAAGTCCTATCAGTTTGATAGGTTTCTGTTGGCTTTGTGTAGAATTTGATGTACAGCAGCCCTTGGGTTTCAAAGCTCTTGAATTTGAATATCAATATAGTGAGGTCTAAATATGTAGCCATTTTGTAGGACAGCTCCATGTAGATTAAACTGAGGCATGAATATTATTAATTTTATTCACTAGACTAGTGCAGAGAGTTCCGAGATAATAAAAAACGAAAGAATGTCGTCTCAATAGCGAAACCAACGAATGTTTCAAGGATCAGTCAGTACTTTGTTTCTCAGGTTAGTACCTGAAAATGTCTCATATTTCTGGCGAGGCTTGCCTCCCCCATGGTGCACCCAATTTTGTATATAAAAGTTACCGTTATAAACCAATTTCTTGTTAGGATGAGTATAAAGAGGTTGCCGAGGGATGCATTTAGTGGAAATTATTTGGTATTTCGTAGAGGCATTGCCTAGCATGTTTAATACGGGCTTCCCTGCACCTCGGCGGTTGGCCTATGCCAACTAACATATAGTGACAATCATCTCCCCTTAGGCTATAATGAATCTAATGACAGTAATGAAGAATAAGTTTTTCTCATTGAACAGTGACAGCTTAGTAAGTTTCAAGATGTGAGTTAAGCCTTTCAGTTGTTGACATGATGTCACCTAGTGCTACTGTATCAGTCTTGCTGGTCAAATATTGTCCAATATACTTTATCTGAAGTGCGTTAGTTACAAGTAAAGGTATGCAATGGCCAGTGAGCCTATTTATCATTTGCTATGGCCTGAAAATAACAAATCAAAGTTGGTTTAACAAGATTTTGCTTAAAGAGGCTATATCAGAGCATCTGGCTAATTGTATCCAATTTGTTGATGTCTTTAAACTGACACGGTTTATAGTAACGAACGCACTAATCGATGCAGATGAGGAGGGCTGATTCTTCTTGAAACTCATTCGAGCAAATTGATCATCGGAGACCAAGTAGAAATTTGACACTGTTATGTGTGGAGTTTAACCAGCACACTGTAGCTATAAAGATACTACACTTTATTTTTTTTTCAAAATGGTGGACAGCTGCTATCTTGGATTTAGGAGTTAAATGATCGATACCAAAGCTACATCAGGTTTACTCCAGTGAATTTGCCATATTAGATGTAGTCAAAATCGACACTTTATTCATCACTCCAACTCATCAAGTGCCAGTTACATAACATTTTATCATTTTCAAAATGGCCGACAGCCACCATCTTGGATCTAGGTGTTGGAATGATACCAAAGGTAAATCAACTTAGTTTCCTCCAGTGCATTTATCATGTTATATATAGTTGGAATCGACATTTTCTCATCACTCCAGTTCATCTGGTGCCAGTTATATAACATTTTATCATTTTCAAAATGGCGGTCAGTTGCATGTATCTTGGATTAAGGGGTTGAAATGATACCAAAGCTACATCAGGCTTACTCTAATGAATTTTTCATGTAAGAAATGGTCAGAATCGGCACTTTTTCATCACTCTAACTCATCTGGTGCAAGTTAAATAACATTTTATCATTTTCAAGATGGCGGTCAGTTGCATGTATCTTGGATTAAGGGGTTGAAATGATACCAAAGCTACATCAGGCTTACCCCAATGAATTTTTCATGTAAGAAATAGTCAGAATAGTCAGAATCTTTTGTTGCATTTTTGGGGGGTCAGACTCTAAATGGACCCATCTATTAACCAATATCGAAGATACTTGAAATCTTGAAATATCGTGTTTGCAAGCTAATACACACCGCGCACATGTAATTGCATAGATTCTTTTCGCTTTCAACAAGCAATCAAAAGGGAGGGACTGTTCCACTGAAAAAGTGGGCATAAAGTTTGCTATTCATCTTACCTCTGTCTTCGATTCACCCCAAGTGTAGTCGTATGAGATTTGTCCTCCTATTGTAACCTCCTCTTCAATAATGAGCTCGTCAAACTTTATTTTGACTGTGCTCCCTAATTGGATGCCTGCGCTACTACTCCATGTATCCGTAGATGTGTATCTCATTTTAATCGTGTACGATGTTTCCTGTGTCTCGTTCCCATGGTTTTCGACCGTAACTTCGCCAACATTTACAGAGTCGCCAAAAGCTAACTCTAAATCATTCAGTTTGTACTCGACGTTTTCAATTCTGTAGTTGTTTGGGTATCCCTTCCTGATGCAGTCACATTTACAGTAATCACAACGAACGAACCCACTGATCCATCCATTCGAATTCCATTGGCAATCTCGGATTTCACTGCACCCCTTGTAATCTGTCCGCTGTAACCCACTGTAACTGCACGTCTCTTCACACGTGTTCCATATGTCAAGTTCCGTAAGGATGATCTTTTCGCGAGAAATCTCTTCCTGAAGAAAAACCAAAATAAGCGAAATTGTTTTGCCATAATAACATTTATATTCGTAATTTTGGGGGATTTTTATGTTTTTTTTTGTTTGTTTGTTTGTTTTTGTTTGCTTTTACTTTTCGTTTGAAGCAACCGAGTCAATGTCCGTTATTTACTTACAGGGATGGAGGTCTGGTTTGTGGAGGGTGGGGGGGGGGGGGGAGGACAAAAATTTTCTAGCAGTTGAAACCTCAAACCACGTTCGTGACCGGACTCGTCTATAAGCAATCCCCACACACGAACGCGAGCACCATATATTGGAACTATATCCAACATAAAGAGGGCGCATAAAATGCAGAACTGTTACTTTATTAAAACAGGATCAAATTGACGTTTTCTAGAAGCCTTAAAGTAGTCTATACAGCACAATGTTACATTTTCTTTAGTCTGTCTGTTTTCTATTCTGCCCGAATTATTGGAGGGGGAACGATATGTTTTCCCCCAATATTAGCATTGGTGGGAAAATTGCCCCCTGTCCCCCGGGATCGACGCCTCTGTAGAAGGATTGGACGGGTAAGTTAGATGATTAGTAATAGTCTTTTACGGCTCAAAACCCAACTTACATAACAACCTTTTGCTTTTACCTGTCGGCACCCAGACTCTGAAAATGGAACTTACTACCAGTGTGCGTTATGCTCCGTTTGCGGGAAAACAAGCCGGTGAGCCACAACTGGAAAACGGGCCATAGTCGGCTTGACTTGAACCAATAGGTTGGAAACTGGGCCGTAAAACTCAATCTAGCTAATTAACTAACCCAGACTCGAAAAATGGAACCTAGCTACTGCCGTTGTGCGGGATGCTCCGCATTAGAAACGGAGTAGGGAAAACAAGCCAGTGAGTCACTACTGGAAAAAAGGCCGTGGCCGGCTCGACTTGAACCAATAGGTTGGAAACTGGGACGTATAGTTCCATCTAACTAACTAACCCACGTTTTTTCTTCTAGATGTGGGTTATTGGATTGTTTTCCCTACCCCATTGCTTTTACGGCCGTCGCATACAATAGCTTCCATTTTTAGATGAAGGGTGTGAGAAGTTCCCAAACTGATTTATGCGGAAACACTACCTTTGTTGGGATTGAAATTGTGCGCGCCCCAAAAATGTTTGGGAAAATGGTGTCAGCATATTTTTCCTAAGATACAAGGGTTTTTTGTCATTACTTTTTTTCAACTCTGGAAATGAAAAAAGGGGAGGGGGTGCCAAATATGTGTGACACCAGATAATCAAGTTGCACCGGCAACTTAAGTCTGTTGTTCTAAATTTTCTTCCAAAAATTCTGAATTTTCTCCAATATAAGCTCAGTTCAGTTCAGTCCTGTTCAGTGTAACCTTATTTCAATTTCAAATCAAATTTAATGACAATAACATAATGTGACTAAAATACAATCTGTAACATAAAGATTGGTACATTTCGTGAAAACTGGAAAATACTAGATGAGATGATGAGATGAGATTGAGGGGTGGCAGCTAAAGATGCTTAGAGCTGGTGGAGACTGACATCCAGTAACAAAAGGAAAAAAGAACAAAACAAGCAAAACTATAATAGTTTTGGAAGGAAACAAACACGGAGAATAACAATCACTACAAATATACTCTGAAAAAGAGAGGGAAAAACCAAAAGTACTTTGCGGTGAAATAAGATTTTAACTTTCTTTTAAAACTGAATAAAGTTTTGCATAAAGTACTCTCTGGGGATAAAGTATTCAATAATTTTGTGGCTATAAACCTAAGCCTACATAGGGAAGTGGAGAGCTGATTCAACGGAGTACAATTGGGTAAGGATAGAGAGAACCGCGAAAGCTATAGATCTCTAAGAATTGATGGGGTTTTATTATGTATTTAATTAGAAATAAACGTCCCCACATGATACCGATTTAAGTCAAAGATATTACTAAATTGAGGCTAGCTCTTCTGCAGTATATTAGGGTTTTAAGGGGTACGTGTCCCCAAACAATATTACAATATGTAAGATTAGAAAGTACATTAACACTACATAGTTGTTTATTGTTTACAGTTTGGCTGAGATTAGGTGACGAAAAAACACAAAATCAGTCTTCTTTACATTTAGAGATAACTTGTTAGCACAGAACCAGTTGTGAATATTGATAAAATCATTTTGTACAATATCTAATAAACGGCTGAGATCATTGCAACGGAACAAAAGATTAGTGTCGTCTGCATATGAAATTTCATGAAAGTTGTTACGGGCCCTGTGGATATCATTGATGTAAATAATAAGTAATAAAAAGCCTGAAATAGTTAGTAAAGATTGCTTCAATAATACCCAAACTTTTAAAATTTCCTTACAGAAAACCCTTGGAGATCCAAAATTTTCTTCAATACGAGTTTCATATTTTCCCAGCTTAAAAAAAAAAAGAAAAAAAATACTTTAAAAAAATGGACCCTACTGCTATAGTGCTTGGTGCTCAACAGATTGAAGCAATGAAGTAGGGAAAATGATCCAGTGAGCCATAGCTAGAAGACGGCCAAACGGTTGCAGGCTCGCCTTAAAGCAATTGGTGAGAAAGAAGCGTAAAACTTAATCTATCCAACTAACTTATCGTTCCACAAAAAACCTGAAAATTCAAACAAATATAATGGCTAGGAGTGGTGAAGACAGAGCTAGGCTCAGAAAAGATAGATATGTATTACAGCCATCAAAGTCATCTCTAAATTATACTCTCCACCCCACCCCCGGAAATTTATAAAGATTAAAATTCCTACAAGCGTGTGCGAAGCAAATGTTTCCATAATTTCTAAATTATTCTATATCTCTAAACTTCAACCGGTAGTTTGTAAAAAGATAATTTTAACATGCAGTGTAAGGGGACCAGTACACAGCGGCTTAATTTTAACCTTTATGAAGAAACAAAGCCCTTCCTCTTAATATTCAGATTAGTTCACCAACTTCGGTTAACTGGATATTGTTACCCAGGTATAGAAGCAGGATACTTCGGAGGTTTCTTGAGTTTCAAAAGGAGCCAAAATATACTGTATATACTGACAAAGTGGTGACAGGATATTTGGGAACAATGCTTCACTTCTGAGCGCGTATATATTTAAGAACGAAATAGGTCACACGCATAGAAAAAAAGTCTAAGGGCACTGTGAATGCTCCTGCAATCATTTTCTACTCGGCTTATCAGAATTGGGATACAGTTCAAGAAAACTAGCAAATTATTTGTCCCACTTTGAAACACACGTACACTGTACTCGAATTCGGACAGCAAGTGATGGTCTGATTTCAGTCGGCCATAACTGGGGTCCGTCACCTTTAAATCTTTCGATTTCCTTGCTTACCTCTATCATGGATGGTTGTACACTAATTTGTATGTTGAATTCTCCAATTTCACTAAATATGAGGGTTTGAAATTCATGTAAACAATAAATAAAGACGATTTTAGGCTGATGGACCCCACTAATGGCGGCCTACAGTCACTAAAAATAAGCGCTAATCGGATTTGTCTATGTGTTAAAGGTCAAGAGCAGTCCCCCCAAACTTATTTTGAAGCAACAGTAAAATCTCACAATTTTCCTTTTTGTCTCTTCAAAGTATATTTTATTATTTATGACTTAACTGCTGCGTACTTAAGTTAAACCAAGCAGTTACTTCTTTTAAATTTCACATCTGAGGAGAAAAAAAATGTTGTCACATGACTGGCAACAGCCAATGAGGGAACAGGACAGTCTACTACACTACTTCAAGTTGGGGCGACTGCTCTTGCCCTTTAGAGAATGAAAAATATTTTTAGTTTGAAACATTTGGAATAGAAAACAACATGCCGAATATTGTAGTAAGTTGAAAATATGTAAATTGAAGATCCTCTGGTGCTTACAAAATTGGTTTATATTTATTGCCACACAAGTCCAATGGATTTTCTTGGCAAACAAAATAGGGACATGTCCCAGTATCAGACTGACAGTTTACCAGAAAATCGTGAAGTTTTCCCTTGAATTGTGATACACTTGGGGAAATTCGGAGAGAAAACGCTAAGATGTATATGGTCAAAGTGAAATTCTTATTGAAACAACAACAAGAACAACAAACGACAATGGAAAACACGTTATTTACTTCTTTTGTCGAAATTAAAGTAGGCCTACGTTACCTTTGCTGGTAGATCATCCGGCGTCATACAGTCACAGTGGCACCAATTACACTTCACAAACCCCCGGGTCCATCCGATTCGGTTGTAGTCACAGTTGTCAATCCATTCGCAACCAAACTGGTCCGATCTATCTGGAAGAGTGTTACAAGTCTTAGTGCAGGAACCAATAAGGTCATCTTCGTTGTGAATTACGGTATGTTTTCGTCCTTCAAAGGCACGGACAACGGCAAATAGTAGCAGTATAGTTGACAGAATCTTTGCCATCTTTAGCAATGAGTAGACGTCAGAGGAAAACTTTCAACTCCCTACACCAGTATGAAAATGCATTCTCCGAGAAATGTTCAGCATATTATATTTTTGATTTTGTCATCAAAGTGGGGAAATTTTTTAACTTGACATTAAAACAACTGACACGTTTGGACACGCGGGCATGATGTCATGGTAATCCTTAAAACCAATTAGAAGAAACCACAGGCACTTTGTCACAGTTGTGGGCGTGGCTTAAACGAGTAGCTTTCTGATGTATTGGTTGTTGGATGATTTCACAAGTAATTCTCTTTTGTGAAGGCGACTTGATGACTGGTTACGACTTGGTATCTATATTCTGTAATATCTGGAATAACAGGGATCTGGCAGCTCATTGGTCAGTAGAGGAGGGGGTAGGACAGAATGATGTTGTGAGATCGCACAAACGACTATCCAAACAGGCGCCACAATCAAATTCCCTGATAGCAAAGTTTGGTCGGTCCTCTGACGTCCCGCTGTCGGCCACTTTGTCGGTCCGTCGGAGAAATGTCCGGTGGCTCGCTGACGGTCCTCTAATGGGCATGATGCCGATTGGTTCAAAACTGCCTTCCCATTATGCACTTCTGTGTCAAGCCAGCGGGTCTCTGACGGCTGACCGTCGGCCATGATGGCTACCGGCCGACCGCCAGATTTTGCTTACGGGGTTGGGGCGGAACGTACAGAAAATGAAAAAAAAAAAAAAAAAAACCACGACAGTTCATATAACAGGAATGATATTTACCAGCTTTAAATAGGCAAACACATATAGGCATTTTAAGGTTGGGGAGCTCTTTTTATACATGTTTTGAGGATATAAAGCTAGACTGCGGGAGTAAACTGGTGTGATTTGTTGTTTTAACCATGGTCCAAGTAACATTCACATATGGGACCCTTATGGGTCTCATTTCTGGGCTGATATGGAACCCATATGGTTTTGCTCCAGAGATTAATAAGGGGCCATAAGTTATAGCTAGTTTGACCCATATGACCCATTCGAAAATATGTACCAGTCCTATAACATCCCTAACGCATGTGGGGCACCCAGCATATGGGCCCTAAATGGGCCCCATATGAATTAACCCGTATAGAACCTATATAAGTTTGCTACCTGGGGATGTACATCTTACACGCAATATTATCCTATTAAACACCTCAAGTGTTCAAATAAGTCATGTTATTTTATTCACATTCAATATAAGAGGAAATATAAAACATTAGATGTGTCTTTCGCAAGTTATAGTGGAAGGAATTAATTCCCCGCGACCAGTTGCCCAGTGTTTTTGCTCGTAAAAACAGAAGTTCAACACCTCAAGTATACGTTTAGATAAAAGGAAAGCAAATCTCAAAATTGCTAAATTTCCTTTGATTGACAATTTGACGTTGGTCAAGAGATGCTGAGTAACTCACACTGTAAGTTTTCTTCAAAAAAAAAAAAAGACAAAAAAACCCCGCAAACCAAACAAACAAACTCTCTTTTCGGCATCGTTTCGGTAGGCCATTACGTATGGCTGTGCTTTGGGTTGCTGGATCGTCAACGGGGATCTTCTCATTCCGTGTTTATATAGCCTATATGTCCTTTCGTCAACGCTGGATGAACTGCCCATTGGATTTTACTGTAGCAAAATACCTTCAAAATATAGGCCATTTTAAGGGGAATATATAAAGACTTTTACTTTGGAAAATTTTGAAAATTACGAAGTTACGAAAGTACAGAAAGTTTATATGGCGTAACGCACGACGTAACGCATGGTTACTCAATGATATATATTTTTTTTTCGTTCTTGAAGTTCGACTGGTAGATCGCCTAAGAAATATATTAAAAATGGATGACAGACAGGTGATATGTTTGACTCGCCGCAGAATATGTAAATAAATCAGCAAAGAAGCCCAGGAAATATGGTATATGTGTGCACAGGTGTTTCAGCAAGATTTTAAACAAGACTTGTAACATGGGTGAAGAGATTTTTGAATATTATATTGAGTCTTCGGTTTCACTTGGTCTTCTTGCCTCTGACATTTCTGTTAATCAACTAGGACAAACCGACCTAGGTGCGACATTTTTCAACAAGGTGAGGAAGGTCAAGTCAAGTAAATGGACGAATCCCATTTTTTGAAACTGAACACACTTCTAAATCCAAAACGACAGCTTTTAAACCCTTTTTTTTAAAGTTTTTGCACAAGATTATGAAGGAGCAGGTTTAATATACAAGACTAACTTTACCACTGATAGAAAAAGGTGGGTGAAATGCAGGCACGTAGCCAGGATTATGTCATATGAGGGTGGGCTCGACATGGGGGAAAAGTCTAAGGATAAGGAGAGAAAAACGGTTATTTTAGGTGTTTTTGCATTGCGAGGTTTTGTCATGGGGTGGTTCTGACCCCTGCCCCCTCCCGTTGCTACTTAAGTGGCGGAAAGACGCAAAGACAGACAGATGGGCGAGCATTCAGGCAGGCAGGTAGGTAGGCAGGCACACAGACAGAGTGAGGCATACATACAAACAGATAGACATGGCTTTAGAATGTAACCTAGTAAGCCCTTTAAGAACTTCCTGGTAGTGCTTGCAGAAAGTGCTGTCACACGAAGTGAAGGGTGATTACACAATGGACGCTCATAATTTCATCACTGAAATGAAACTGGTAGATATAACCGAAGTAATATATTGAAAAAACAGAATGGCATCATATTTTCTTTCCCTAGCCGAAGGTCATGCCTATAAATCAGGAAAGAAGCCGAAGAATTATGACAAACATCGGACAAAGAGGATTGAAACATTGGAGTTAATTTAACGTAACTCACAGCATTTAAAGATAATAAATAGACAAGGATGCTTAAATCATTAAGAATAAAAAGCAGTAAATATTGCTTCACATTGTCTGTAGCTGTATTAAAAGTACCTTCCGATTATTGTGCGTCCATAAAAGGAAAAGAATGCGCACATGATTTGTTATCCTGGATTGAGGAGAGTAGTGTAATAAATTTTAACAATACTGTACAGTAGATATGACATTCAAAAAGTACCTTAAATACTGCAAAAAGTGCTTCAGCCTACTTTAATGCTCTTTTTATCAAATTTTTATTAAACTGTAATTTGGCATCCTAATATCACTAGTTGCACAAGTAGGCCGGTGTACTTTCCTTTCAAATGCTTTACGTTTACGATTGATATGAAATTGTACATGTAGGGCTGTCCAATTATGGTACATATGTTAATAGACATAAACATATTGGAAAACGTTTAAACACTACATTCTTTTGCCACTTTTATGAGCCGATTGAGACCTACATAGGCGTACGAGGATAACTTTTGTGTTGAGGGCAAGGGCAAATTTTGCCCGAATAATGGCACCCTTTATCGTGTTTTGCACGAATGTATCAACTTTTTTTGCCCGAGTTAGGAGGGCGAGTGGCCACAACGTTCCCCCGCCTCGTACGCCTATGGAGACCTGCAGTCGTCTATAAGTCAATAACTTTAAACTGTAAAAGGAAGGAACTGAGTACACAAGTAATTCGAACCTATCACAACTTGATCGTATTAGAGAGTGTGGATTTTTTTTGCAAAATAGTAAAAACGCTTAAAACGCATAGAATGAACTAAAGATGGACCATTTATACGGAAAATAACCCGAACTGATTTATTTTAGCAAAATAGTCCTGTCTGACGAAAGTCTAATCACTTAATTTGACCCGTTTTGTATTCTTGCAGTCCTTGCCTCTGTACAACTGCTAACCACATGATACATACAACAATATGATAGTTTTCTACATATAACTTTTGATTAGTGTTTCCTATGCCATTAACTGCAAACAGGTTTTGCATGGTCCTACAAAATATACACTTAAATTTGACAGTCGATAGTAAAAACGAAATTAGGTCATAATGTTATTTTTCCTGTACATTAGTAGATAAAGGACAATTGTAAAATTTGTCAAGAGATGGGTCACTTTTACATCCGTGACTACGGTGTAATCTTTTCAGGACTTTGAGAAGTAGACTTAAGACAACATTTCAGCAAAGGGAGAGGGTGGGCCAGAGGATTCTTTGCCCCCAAAATGTTTTCCTGTCCGGAAGAATATCTAGAGGGAACGAGGTCGTCAGTTGACGAAGATCGTAGAAAGACTTTTAAAAAGTCGAGATCACTCAGAAAGCTGAAAATGGCATTTCCCAAGCTTGAAATTAGAATCTAAGGAGTCGCTAACTTGGCTTTTGTATGCAATAAAATGTTTCCTCCAAAGTAAATAAACAATGTGCAGAATTGCATGGAAATTGACTGGAAATTCTTTACCTGCGGGAGGGGTATAAGCCAAGGGGATTACATGTTTTATACCCTGTTAAATGTTTTGCTTTTGTTAAAGGCCTATATAGGAGCAACATGGTTCCATATTTTGTTTTTGTTTTTTCAATTCTAAATCAACGATCTGATTTCATTCTCACAATTAATAGTGATTCCTGATTTTAAAAAAACAACTAAATATGATGTACAAGTTTGCATTGTTCTTTTATTATTTCGGGGACGCTTTAGACAAGTGCGTAATTGTTATTATTCACGCGCTTGTTGGGAGTATTCTCCACTTTGACGCGACGGCAACTTCATGTGTGTCGAGCTGATACGAACATCAAGTGCGTTTCAATTAAGAAAATGGGCTTGTGCGCCATGTTGAACGCGAGGCGTTAGAAAATTTGTGGGATTTGTGGGATGCTTCCGTTAAGAGTTATAGTATAGGCTATACAAAAAAGTATTTTTTAACAATGTAACTTCATCTGTCCTTCCAAATGGTTTTGTTTCTCAGACTTTCCACTTGGAAAGAGGATGTAGGCAAGGGGTCCTCTTGTCCCCTTATTTATTTATTCTATGTGCTGAAATACTGAATATTTTGATCCGCGCAGACAATAACATTTATAATATTAAGATTGTTATTAAAGAGTGTAAAGTTGTTCAGTATGCAGATGACACCACCTTTTTCCTTCAACCTGATGATAGATCTCTTTGTAATCTTCTCCACCAATTAGACTATTTCGGGTCATTTTCAGGTCTTAAAATGAATTTGGGTACATCATTTGTGGTTGGGCTGGGGTCTTTGACAGGGTCATCCTTACACTATGTTTGTTTATGTAATGTTCTACGTTACACTGCTGATGATGACTTTACTCTGCTTGGGATTACGTTCAATACAGATCATGACGCCATGGTTATAAAAAATTATGACAGAGCTTTTTCAAAAATGAATAATATTATTGATTTGTGGAGTAAACGAAACATTACAAGCTTAGGAAGAATCACTGTGGTGAAATCATTAATAATACCAATTTCTACCTTCTATAATTCATCACTTCCTTTGCCTGATAAGAATTACATATCCAAGGTCACGTCGTGTCTACTGTACTTAGCTTCTTGTCTGGTTTTAGCTCAGCCGGTGTGGAATAACAACGTACACAATTAAAGTAGGGCAAAATGTAATAGACTACTCGAATTGGAAGCGGAAAGGGGCTCTTTCTTAATGATTTACTTTCCACAAATGGAGACTTCCTTACTTTTGATGCTTTTTGTAAGAAATTTTATGTTAGACCCATTTTCTTGAGTATCACGGTGAAAAATGCAATAAAACTTTCATGAAACTATCTCATAGGAAAACGTAGTTATGTTTCAAGTAACCCCGTTAAAAGCTATTACAATTTATTGCGGAATGATGGTTACTTTGAATGTAAGCGTGTATATAACGAGATACTTAATTCTTCAGTTCATATCTGTAAATCGTACTTGAACTGGACTGAGACTATCCCTATCATTTTCTTTTTGGAACACAGCAGCAGGTGTAATTTCTCCTTGTCTAGCATTGTCATCTAGCAGGTTTAACAAGAACCCTCGGATCCTAGCATCCTAGCATCAAACATCACATCCAATAGACTGTTATGGGGATCTCTTACATTAGCAGTAGCTACTTCCAGGTTCCGTTTTCAAAAACGGTTCACTTAAAACTAAAATTCTGCTGGAAAGACTACCTACGCGCAGCGCCACCTTTAGTTGGCGTCGAGTGAACAGATAATTTTGGAAAATCGTACCCTTGAGACAGTCGAAAATGACATCTCCCAGGCTTATAGGGGGATCTAAGCAGTCGCTGTTTGATCAGAAAATTACGAGATAAAATTTATCAATACCAATCGATGAAATGGTGCCGCATATTTTCGGGGGAAACCTATAAAACGGTGTTATAATCATGCTAATTAATTTTACTCTATTGTGAACCTTGGCTAAATTCAATATATACTGATAAAACTGTGTGACTGCCCGAACTTGGGACTTTATATGATTTTACGTTTGAAAAAATGTAGCATTGCAAGGTTTGTTTAAATGAATTTTCAAGCAGACTTATGGGAAGACACTCTCACACTGCATCATTAAAGTATCGAAACACGACTTACCCGATTTTCATTACCATTGCCCGTGTTTGTATTTGTTCACCCAAGAGCTAAGTGATGTCCTGAGAGGTAATAGTGGTAAAATTGCGACCCTTGAAACTGCCTTGACCCAACATGGGTTTGGTAGTTGCACTGTCCAATGACTGGCAGCAATGGCCGTGCAAAGTGCAAATTTCTTCCAACCATATTTGACTCAAATTTTCTACCCACCACATCAAGTATGATTGTGGAACAAATTTGTGCATCCTTCGGCAGGAATTGAAAAAATCCCTACAGGAGATAGGAACAAACCAGATGCTAGGAGTGGACTTTAAACTACACCAAGGTAGGCAATTTCAGCCACTCTAAATCTGCTAGAAAAGAATCTATCCAGTAACCCGATGAGTACGGTAAAAAGTCAAGCAATTCCGAAGATATGAAGCTTGTCACAGTCTACCTGAATTTATTCGGCACAATTTCAAAATGCCCTGCAACTGACTGGATCTATCGAAAGTGTATCTATGTCACAGTAGCCGGGTAGCCCGGATTGAATATTATCATCGGCCAGCTTGAATATAATTTTTCTGCCCATGTCGCCAGCGGGGGGGGGGGGCTGTTGGGGGCTGGCGATCCAGTGGGGGATCCAGCCCCAAGTCCCCCCCCCCTCCCGCCGATGCTACGCCACTGACTGGATGTATTATCTAGGGAAACGACATTGTCTATAAGAAGATGAACCGTTCAATTTCACGTTGAGCTAGTTGCACTAAATCTTTCAGTTGTAAAAAAAATCCAGGTGGAAGCCCCTCTTTTCACTGCACCCAGTATACTCCCTTTCAAATATATCCCTTGGATACAGCTAAATTGGTCGAACGTCAACATGTAGATAGTTGGTTTACTTTTGCGGCTTAGTTTCTAACGAAATGTTTCCAATCGGGCTGCAACGACGTTTTGGTCAACATGGTTATACTACATTATTTGTGTAAATTGTCGTAACATATGACACCACAAATCCCATTAGTTAAGTGTTCAAAAATGTAAATTATTGTAGATTTTGTGTAAGAACAAAGACTTATTCCTACAAATGAAAAAACAAAGCCACAAACGTAACCTTTTCATTGATACAATCGTCTCTTTCTTGAATACGAAATCTTAAAATAAAATGTTAGGTGCAAGGTGCACCTTAAATGAGTGTATGGTGCCATTTCTAGCCATCTGGGAAGAACTTCCTGCCGCAATTTACTATGCACAACCTACAGCGGCTCCAATCATAAACAGTGGGCGTAAATAAGGAAAAGGGTAGGCCTTCTAAAATCATTCATACCCAACTCCATCCACAAGCTAAATCTTTCCATGAAATCAGTGTTCAAAGTTTAACATCAGGGAGCTGTCATGGCAGCATCTTACAGATCCCTGGTTAAATCAGTTGAGCAGTAATGCGGTTTCTTCTAGAGGGTTCCCTACTTTAAAAAGTATAATTTTAACAAGAACACTAGACGCACACTCTAAAATCAAAAGAGTGAACTTATAGTCACTCTTTGATCGAGTGAAAAGTGTAATGATAATTCACTCCAAGAGGAGTGAAGTTCCCTCCAAAAAGAGTGAAGTTCACTCCAAAAAGAGTGAAATTCCCTTAAAACGAGCGAAGTTTCACTCTTGACGGAGTGCCCACAGTGATCGCTCTTAAAAAAGAGCGATCATTGCAGGCACTCGTGGAAGAGTGAATTTTCCCTCTTCCTCCAGTGAATTTCACTCTTTTTGGAGGGAACTTCACTCGTCTTGGAGTAAATTATCACTCAAATGGAGTGAATTTACACTTTTCACTCGATCAAAGAGTGAATAAGTTCACTCTTTTGATTTTAGAGTGCAGTCTTTCTTCAAACTACTCTGTTTATACTAGAAGGTAAAAGTAATTTAGAAAATAACTAAAGATTCCCAGGATTGTTTTTGTGGAATCGAATCCATGGATGTTACCCTTCGCCGCCATGCACCAGTAAAAAAAAAATACCTTAAGCCTAATGAAACCAAAAAAGAAACGAATAAACATAACATAAAAAGTGATTCACTATGCTAGAACTGAGCTAATTTGTCCATGTAATGACACTCTTGATCAGTAAAATGAGACACCACAGAGACAAATTGACTCGCTTTTAGGACAGCGACTCACTTATTTCCAAATTCAAATAAAATGCACAAATAGAGATTGATTAGAAACTATTACGTACCAGACATTTGTTTTATAGGGAAAAATTATGTTATCACTGTATTTAAATATTCAAAATTAGGTTGAATTTAAAAAAAAAAATCACAAAAGGAACGATCGAACGCAGTTACCTGGAGTAAGGTATAGTCTTGTTCAGATGCTAATATCGGTCGACAGCTCAGAACGTTCTTAAAAACTACCATGAAGACGCTTGACTCCTAATTTTAGTTTGATACTACAAACGACCGAAACACTCAGGTACTAGTTGTACTAATCTAGTTGGCCAGCGCCCTCATTATGAAAAATCGTCTGAAAAGTAGCAATTTGCTATCGTCTTGGCGAAATCCAATCCGACGAAACTTCAATGAACTGACTGAGAAGTTTTAAAAAAAATTTATTTAAGTCATTCACATTTACAGATCCCTTACAGGTGAGGAGATCGTTATGGTAAAAGAGCAACGGAGAACATTAGCAACGGGGAGGCATGAAGTTAATTTCCCAGACGGGTCAAAATATGGTGGGGTTTTCATCCAAGAGCACTCTACGGTAGGCTACGTTTTCCTGTCTGAACTGACCTTTAAAAAAGTACCAAACTTAATCCAAATTGTTTGAGCAGTTTGTCACCCGACCTAAAGTTGTAATTCATAAGCCAATAGCTTCCCCCGCATTGATGGTCGCTTAGCGTCGTAAAAGAACTGCCCTTCAAGGTCTGATTGTCATTATTATTATAACTATTATTATTTGATTGAACCCATAGGGTGAGATCATAGGAACCTGTTACTCAACTCCTTGCGTTGACCCGACTGACATCCAAGTTCGTCTCTTACCTGGCACCTTGTAACAAAAGGTAATATATTGGATCTAACGAAATTCATATTTAACACTAAGACCAGTTACACCTCTTTAACACCACATACAATATTATCATGCTGTTCACATTACCCTAGATTTGTACATAATTGGAAGTTCAATTCGTTGAAGCATTTAAATGATTATCTCATTAAAAACCCTTTTCCGAGATCATCCCCGTCCTCTTGAATAAACGTAGCTTTACCGGTGTAGAAAGCTCGACCACTAATTTCAACAACGACACCTTTGAATTTCCCACACATAGCATTGCGCAAAGGCATGCCGGTAAACTGTGACTTGGTACAACAATTTTGGAACACACGTTTTTGCCCTATGGCTACTTGTCCTTTTTGATATTGAAGGGCAACACGAGCAGTTGTTCCTGAACCGCATGGACTTCTATCGATCTGAAACAAAGATTGTATTGGCTTTGAAGGGCTAATCCACCTTTCTACTCCCCCCCCCCCCCTTCCATTTCTCCATTCATAAAGTGTCTCGGTAGAATATCAGTCATACTTCACCCTTGGGGCCTCGTTTAATTTTTCGATTCTCTATTGGCAAAGCTCTTCGATTGGCAGCTAGTTCACACAATGCAGGGTACCGAAGCTCATATTACACAGCATGTACACTCTAAAATGCTTCCCCAACCTGGGCATAAAATTACCCAACAGTTGGTTCCGTATGCCTCCTGACCGGAATTGGGTAATAAATTGTCCAACTTAGTTGGTTAAGCGTTTTACTCATTAGATCGGCAAAAGAAATTACTCATCCATTTCACCCAACTCATTGCGCCCAACAAATGGTTAACATTTTTACCCAACACATTTGCCCAACAGCTGAACTGTTGGGTGCTTGTTGGGATGTCCATATAATCATATAGGCCTATATATCTATTTGATTTGGACCAAAACGAAGACTAAACGAAGTACCCTAGAGAACTCTCTGGCAGCTCCCTGCTAGAACTTACACCGTTTGCCCTCCAGGAGTAGTTGGGGGCACCAGTGACACTTCTTCTAAAGTCCTTCTGACCCTCTGGCAAGGGCCGCTAGGCCAAACCAAACAATTAACTGCTTCACGAAGAAGCTATTACGTCTACTGAAGGACAACACATGACAAACCTCGAGGCCCCCAGACCATTTACATCATTGGTCTCCCATGTATTACTTCATTCTAGACTAGTTTTTCTTAAGTCCTCCCGACCCTCTGGCAAAAGACCGTTCGGCGAAACTTAAATTTAAACTGCTTCCCGAAGAATCTGTTACGTCCACTGAAGGACAATACGTGACCAACCTCACGGCCCTCAGACGATTTAAATTATTGGTCTGTCATGTATGGCTCCATTCCAGACTGGATGGAAAGAACATATACTACAAATGATCTTAGCCAAAAGCCTAGACTGGATGACAATGCACTTGGTCAATAAAGAGTGAAGTGTGTAGTTTGAAGTAATAATCCCAATCGTGCATTTGGTATCTCTTGTCCCATTGGTTACGTAGTGAAAACTTTTTTCTTTACTACCCCCTCCCCTCCTTTAAGTAGTCTCGTCCAGATTTTAGTGCTATTCTCTCGCTAGCTTTTTATTAACCAAATCCAACCTTATTCAACCATGAGATCTTAATTTACCCCTTTTATTAAAGTATCTGTAAAACTTACCTGACCTTTTATTAATCATTTTAATCACATTTTACCCAAATGTTGGCTACTTTTAAACTTGCCCAACAACTTTTACCAACACTTGGCCTTTAATAAACCTTAACTTATCCCACAAATGTGGGTAGATTGTTTACCTATTTGTTGGGCAATAATTTGCCCATGTAAAGCACGTTGGATTTGCCCTACCCCTTTTACCCAACTGGTTTAAGAGTGTACGTACTGTAATTTGATTACACATTGGGGTCTTGTATACTCACCCTGAAGCAATAGTCTGAGGTTGTGTCTGGGTGAGGATGAATTTTACACAGTAGTGTGGGAGGGGCTTAATTGAGTAGGCCTAAGTTAGGAGAACTGGAACTTTTTGGGATGAGAGGATGAGGCCGTTCATGTTACAAACTTTCCGTCTGGAGTACAAAAGTGCGTCACTTCGAGCACAACCAAAGATTTTGTTTTGTCCTTGAAATTACTTCTTCAAGCAATGAACAGTGCCACCAATCATGATTAAAATAATTTTCGATTACGATCCTCAAAACGTCCCCAGCTGGCATTTTTTTTTTGACTTCTCGGAGTGTCTCAATGGGCAGGTAATAGTTGGTACAGCACAATGGTGTTGGTGCTTATTGGGTATTATATTTGCAACAGTAATACCACAAACGAATGTGCAACTAACCCATAACCTCACTCACTAACCAAATAAGTCGCCCCCAGTCAATCTACTGACTAGGACGAGAGGGCGTCTGTTTTGTTTGAGTTCATATACGGCGTATAGAAAGGAGTATACATGTGTTCAGCAAAGGGCAGCTCGGAATTTGCTCAAGAATTACCATTTTGGTAAGGGACGTTTCACCAATCGACTTCTAGGGCGTATAACATACAGGAGGGGACTGGGTGTTTGTAGGATGGGTACAGCAAGGGGAAATATTTTCTGGGGAGGCGATATGTGTTAAGGTGTGTTATGTCAAGTTTTGTGATGAAGTTAATAAAATGTTTGAAATTTTATATTCAGTGTCATTCATGTTTACAATAATGCTATTATTAATGGTGCAGGTACAGTAAATACCTGCTTGTCGGCAAATATACAAAAACTCTCGGTTGGTTTTTTGTTCCGTTCATCCTTCCCATCTGTAACAATAGTGCCAAACAGAAATGCCAAGTCATCGTTTTCTGGATGCTCAAACTTGACAATCCTGTTTACAGCTATGGTCACCCCATGCCGCATTGGCCCAGGATTCAGTCAAACCCAGTGTACGATCTGCTATAACAGCATAGAAGGCACCTTCGAATGCTATGTCCACAAGTAGACTCCAAGCCTGGTACTTCAAGTTCGAAATCTAAAGGACAATTTACTGCATTTATTTTATTATGAAATGTTCCTTCTTACTTTTTGTTAAATCCATGTTCTTTGCCTTATTACTTCCTATCGCTTCAGAGAGAGGAAATAAAGCTCCATACACACACTTGATATAGTCACATATTTCACACCTGATTCGCAGTAACAGATAGGCCTATATTAAGATACCCAAAAGTTGGGTAACATTGGGGGTTAGCTAACAGGCCAGTTATACATGTGTTAATTGCTTTTCACGCAGAGTGAACAAATTAAAAGCATATCTACACTCTAAAAAATATTAAAACGATTTTGTTTAAAAATTAGGATACTCACGAAAATGAGTATTTCTACTCGAAATAAGTGAGTACTTCAACTGAATTTGTGCAAAATTTTACACAAATTGCTGAATTTGTGCAAAATTTTACACAAATTGAGTTGAAGTACTCACTTATTTCGAGTAGAAATACTCATTTTCGTGAGTATCCTAATTTTTAAACAAAATCGCTTAAATATTTTTTAGAGTGTAATTAATATTTTACGGAACAGATCATGTAACAAACTCAGCCCCACATCGCATTCGATCCACTGGTTGTCTAAGAAGCAACGTCATGGCATGTAGATCAATACAAACTTTCATTTAATATCTTAAGTTGATTGAAAATTCATCAGTCGATCTGAATTTCATGAATATATTATCTTTTTACCGATACCGGAATGAATAAAAATAAAAATGTACGGATATATTTAAAATTCCTTCAACGGCCTCCAACTCCTTAGACAACTAGTGAACGCAATGTCCCGTCTACGCCTTCGTTCTTTTGGTGAACGCGAACTGAAAGCTGTTCCTCAACTTTATTCCCGGCCGAGATACAATCGTATATGTATATAGACTCCCAACAAAGAATACAAAATTAACGTGGTTAGCCTCAGCCTTTGTCTTTAAAACTTAACTCCATTTTTTTCTTTTTGTCAAGGAGAACTCCATTTCTATACTGGCTCTGTAAAGAACATTTGTTAAAGTTTAGTACCTGCCTACGTAGCAGGCTAGGTAAAATATTCCTTGTTTAGGCACATGGCGCCTTTTAAAAAGAGCTGAATAAATGAAGTCCGTTCCGCCGGTCAATATATATAGGCACTGCATGAGCAGGCCGAAAAATTGAACAATCGACATACCAGTTATTTATCCTTACACCTGAGTCTTTTGAAGGAGCTTTAAGCTATTAGCTCCATATAAAATGTTCTACAAGGGTTCCTGGCGGTAATAATGTCGGAACATGGTAGCACTATCTCGGACCTTCATGGTCGGAACAATCCTTTTAGCAGTTCGACAGTAAGTGTACCTATTTCGATGGAGTTTTATGGCCCAATTTCCAACCTATTGGTTCAAGTCGAGCCGGCTACGGCCTTTTTCGGGTTGTAGCTCACTGGCCTGTTTTCCCTACTCTGTTGCTTATGCAAAGCATCACACACAACCTCGTTAGGTGCCATTTTTAGAGTCTTTGGTACTATGACTCGACCTGGGAATCGCACCCGGGTCTTCCGCGTGAGAGTTTAGAGATGTATAGTGAAATGGTCTCACCTCCATTAACGAAAAACTCTAATACCAGGGCCGCAACAAAATGGCGTCACTGTAAGGACCTCGTGCTCGGCGATGTAGTGGAACTGATATTACCGCCGCACTCAACACCTCAGTCCCAAGCAAAATTGTCGAGCTGCCAGCTGCTGCCCGACTACACAGGACTGATGTGTTGGTGAGACGAATAATTTCTTGTAGATATCTCCGAGATTTTGGAAGGTAATTTCAAGTGCAGTAAGTACTGTATTGTCAAAGTCGAGGACGGTCAATTCGGAACTTCGGCGGAGTTGGTGTCCACGTCTTTCCTGCGTCGCTGACTTGATGCTAGTGAGGACCTCCTGACCGTTACATGTCTGCTCAACACAAGAGTCGTATGCGTGATTGGTCAGTCTGGTCCACTGCACACGTAGCTTATGCAAATAACAAGTTGCACTGGGACAACCTATGAATATGTATTATTTTGCACTCGAATGCAATTATTTGAAGTGCAAGTGCTACAAGAGGCCCATGTTCTAACGTTAGACTAAAGTTACTAAACACGCGGTCACTATTTCGATGGAAACGATCATGTACGTTTACATAGTGTACAGGAAAACAAAACCAAATTACAAGAGAGTATCTACGTCGAGGTTTTCATGAGCAATGATACAATAAAAGGTTAAATAGTAACTAACGAGCTCTCTTATGTGGGACTGCACTTGACATTTTCTGACAGTAAACTGCTCAGTTGAGCTTGGCAGGCTAAGCCTACTGATGTCCAACAATAAAACGGCTTGATAGGTGTTATAAATGCGCACACAGTTTACAGTTTAACATTTGTCTCATAAAAATCTGCTGCAAATAGGTTTGGCGCCAGGATTTCCCCCACAAGAGGCCAACATTTTGAGGCCAAGGCGAGTTAGGTCTGGCGGGGCGTGACATGGCAGAATTTGACTGGCGGGCACAGTGCTGAATTTTTTTAAACAAATATTTAAAAAGACTGCAGTTTGTTTTGAAGAAAATTTAAAATTTTTGAAGGAAATTTGGCTTTTGTAAGGACCATTAAAAGTTGGGGTGTTTATTGAAGAATCTCTGCTTCATTTGGGCAAAAAGCAAAAACGTGAAATAGACACCAGCTGAAATTCCTTTGGGGTTTCGCATTTTTTCGTTCTAAGCCTACAATCTTGGACAAAACTGTTGGGACACTTTGCCATAATATTCTTGAATTTCAGTTGAAAGGCTTACATGAATCCCCTCCCCCGCTCCCCCATCCAGTGTTGTGCTGAAAGAGTGACTGTATGCCGTGAATAGAGGCTTTGCAATTGCGTCACGGAACCGCCATGCTGGAGGACATTCATGCCAAATACACGCGGCTTTGTGCCGAACGCACTGCACAGTGTGCACTGTGATATGCATGGTGTGTACAAATTCAACGAGAAAGCGCGTCCCGTATGGTTCGCTATGTAGTTACATGTACTCCAACATGGCCGACGGAGAGTATTATGACGTCATGTGAAAAGCCTCTATAGGCTAACTGTGGCCAACATTGCGAAGGGGAGCCGGGGTGTCCCAACGAGTTTTTTCCAAGATTGTAGGTACTAAGGCCTTCAGTCAAAACTAAAAATTTGTCCGAAAAGTTTTTACGTTTTTGAACGACGATTTGAGAATTAAGAGCTTATTATATTGGAGAAATTTTGGAAATAAATGATTTTTTTGGTAAGGTTACAATGAAAAAATGGGTTTTTATTTATTTAGTTATATGGCTTCCAAGAACAAAATTTTCAAATGTTTTAACTTTGGTTTTTAATTGTACGGGTTATCCATCGAAAATGGAAAATTTTGCCAATTTTTGACAAATAGTTTAAGATTGGGAAACTTATATTGAAGAAAAATTTTAATTTTATGACAGATTTTTTTGTTTTAATGGAAGAATCTGACCTTCTTTGTGAGAAACATCATGTAGGGGCTATTTGTAGTTTTGTTAGAGTAACTGAATGTCATCATGTAGATTAATGCTCTTGGACCGTATTGGAAAATCCCCCCTTGGAAAAAGTTTCACTTCCCATATATTTGAAGTTTTATATTTTGTGTATTGAAATAGGCGTACGGAAGCGTTTCATTTTTGAATTTTTAATTAAAAGCGCACGGAATTTTTTAAAAAATCGAGAAACCAAAAGACGTCCGGAAATAGTATTTTCCAGGCTCGTAATCAGAAACAAAGCAGTCGTTTTTTCCAGCTTTCTTTCGCAATTAAATTTTCACTTTATAATATTGCCCCAAACGGAGAACTATTTGCAAGCAAGCATTGCTCTTTAAAGTAATCCTTTTGACACAAAAAATATCAAAGCCGAGCACCGTCATTTGTTGGGACACACATACCTATCCCTCAAGGCTCTCTAGCTCAAAATTTCAAATATCGTAGTATGGAATTTTGAAAGTGCCATGAAAGCCCAGATTGTGATCTTCGATCAGAGGGGTGGCATGTCCTGGTTGAAGAAGCTTTCTTCTACTGGGAGCTAGGGGGAGGAATTCAGTAGCCTAATTTGGTGTGTAAGGCACTGAGAATAATAATTAGTGACCCGCTACAGTAAGGCAAGGTATGAAATTTTTAAATTGTATAGCTATTTCATCGTCAACTTAAAAGAAGGGTTTAAGGTCACAACAGGATTTGGTATGTTAGAGAGGTGCTTATTCTAAGCATTTTGGTGAAATTTGCATTGAAATCCAATGTGTGGTTCTCAAGATATGAACAGGTAAAGTTTTCATATTTTCAACCAGAAGTGAACTTGAAGCAAGCACACATGACATCACATCCCCACATTAATGGGCAGTCTTTTGTTTTTCTTTAAACTTTATACTGGATTTTCTCCTCAACAATCCCACATTATTAAAATGTGATTGCATAAGTGGCATGAGAATTTTACAAACTTTGAATCCCCTACAGGGAGGTCATACTCCTATTAACTTCAAGGTCAACACAACAGTCTGATAAAACAGTGGGAAACAAAGAATTCCTTGTCAATGTGAGGAAGTGATATAAGCTCTGCTGCCCTCAAACTCACTTTTGAACACAAATCTACTGACTTCATTTACTGATATCTCAAGAAATACATGTCCAATTTGAATGGAACTTTCACCACACTGTGTAGATTTTGTTCCTCTTTCACATATAAAAATTAAATTTTTGCTTAAAGGAGCTTATTGCGTTTATAAATCCTCTTATTTCGACGCTAGAAACCCTTTGGTGCTTCTGCTACACTGTTACAATTCTAAACCCAATATACTTTGGAAGGAAAACTTCTTAATGTCGTCAAAATTTTAGCAAAAAGAAGTACAGTTTTCCTGAAATAAATGCTTATTATCAAACGATAAGCCGCGCCCACATTCTTGTATTGAATATGCATACTATGTCAAAGGTCACGTTGAGCCGGTATGGTAGGTCCCGTGTGTTTGTTGAACATGGTGCAAAAATAGTACATGCAGTGTGTTATTGTACATTGTCTAATAGCTGACTTTTGCCCACGAAGCTTCGTAAATCATTTTAGCCTTGTGCACTCGACAATTTACACTCAAACCCTAGACGGTTATGCCCACGGAATGGAGTCGGCATCATCACAGGTTTGCAACGCTACTTTCCTTCGTTCTGCTGTTAGTTTTAGGGTAACGTTAGATGTTTTTCCAGAGATTCGAATTTATTACTTCGAGGTAGGCAACAGCTGATTGCTACATGCAGGATACATTATTCTATAACGTTAGTTGTTCGGTTTACAGTAACGTTAATAGGGCTTACGCTACACTGGCTTACCACAAGAGGGTCCAGCTGTTACAGTACTGTTAGACATAACGTTACAGTACATGTTGTCAGGGGCAAACCCGATCAGACTCGATGTTTCTCATTTGCCTACAGACACTTTAGATTTCCACAATCCATTATACTAAGCATTTCCTCGGACAGTTAGCTCATTTACTGAGCATTTCAAAGGTTCGATGAAAAGTGTAGTTCACAGTGTGCAGAAGCAGTACACATGTTCATGTAGTATGGTGTATGCAGTGGCCACTTACCAAAACAAGTTGAAAGTGTGTCATTGTGTGACGTCATTAGTATGACCAATTTGATTGGATGACCGGAGAAAATGAAATAAGGAAGGAGAGGTTTGCATGCATAATTGTTTGGGTGAAAAAAATTTTCGATTCTAATTTTAACGTTAATTACTGGGTAATTAGAGCTTGTTGGTTAAAAGTTGTATCGTCAGAGATACTATGTAATTTTCAGCAAGGTACCGACGTGCTTAGATACCTGAAATGCGGAAAATACCAAACAAACGCAATAAGTTCCTTTAAACTTCCCCTTTAAAAACCCAACCTTAACCTACTGCTTACCATTAATTCTTTTCGGTATTCGTTCTCCTTTTAAAGCTGACATTAAGTGAAGTTCAGCTGAGATGGTGTTTGGTACCTCGCTGGTGTTGCCTGGTGAATTCATACACCCGTCAGATCAGTCAGCCATTCCAGACAATGGTTATGTAGATAGATTGAAATCTCACACGTCAAAATAACGTCCAGGTTTGACTAGGCCTACACCTCGATCAAGCCACATTCCCAGGGAACACTTACACCGACAACTACCCACCACCTATCTACACCGGTTGTTTCTACACCTTCTAGTGGTGAAACACTCGATCTGCCTCTGACTTAAGTCTATTCTAAAGAAGTCAGAGGACAAATCCACCACTACAACCCGGTCTGGTAGGAAGGCTCACTGGCCAAAAAGATTCCTTCAAATTGTCCATATTTAATAAATGGTTTACATTATCGATGACTTTTAAATTTTTAAGTCATCTAGGGGGGACTTATGAAACACTCGCACTTCAAAAAATTGTGTTACGAGTGCATAACATACATATTCATAAGGTTCTTTGAGTGCACCTTACAATTTACATATGCTGGGAGTGCAGTAGATCGGATGACCATTCACGTACGCACAACTTTAAGAGGCCTTCACTGGCACCAAGTCAGCGACGCCGGAATTGACGTAGAAGACCAAATCCAGCGAATTTTCCCGATTCTCTGTCTTTGACTGCAACCTGACAGTACTTACTGCACCTCGCATTATCTACCAAAATCTAGGAGATATCAACAAGACATTATTCGCTTCACCAATACATCAGCCCTGTGTACGTCGGACACCAGCTGGCAGCTCGACAATTATTACCCAGGACTGAGGTGCTGCGTGCGACATTAATACCAGTTCCACTACATCGCCAAGCACGTACGAGGTCTGGTCGGTGACGCCATTTTGTTGCAGCCTGAGATTTAGAGTTTGATTTAACTTGAGGTGAGACCATTTTGTTTACATCTCTGAAAGTTTTCCATGAAAAATCTCTGGGGCACTTTTTTCAACAGATTTACAGGTGCACTGATATACAGAAAGCAAGATAGGCCCTACAGATAAAATGAAAGTAACACTTTATAATTGATTGCTGGATCTTGCGCTAGTTCACACTGATAGCAGTACCTCAGGTCACAGCATCATGTAAATATGTAAGTGGAATGAACTTTTGTCCTCTTTTACAGGAATACCTCACAGAGTTATGGCAGCTGGAAATCAACTCTGTCTGAAAAATAAATAATTGCTTGTCATCACATCTGAAAAAGAAGAGGGATACAATTATTTAATGAAAGTAACATTTCAATTCTTAATATTCGACAGTGGAACACAGTATGGATTTCATTTCCACTCTAAAATTAGTTTCGCTTACAAGTTCATCCGGTGGAAAAGTCTAAAAATTTTCAATCAATGAGGAGAAAGTAAAATTATGCAAACCAAATTTAAACCACAACTAAGATGTTTTTAGATAAAATTCTTACATACTCGGCAATGATGGCAGTATTCTTTTGGTAATTTATCCCAATAATTTTAGTAAGCCATTTGTTCAATATCTGATGTGTGAACCAAAAGTCAGATGAGACTAAAATTCAGGATGAAGCAGAACGTCACAGAAGAAATTGGGAGTCACGTGAAAACCTAAAGAAGTTTGAATTCAACTACAAATTTTTCTTTCTTGCAAATAACGCACTGGACAGGAAGTACATGACAAATTCTTTCTCGTTGTTTCACAGAAAAGCATGGCGAACGAGCCTTCTTACTTTGTGGCTCCCCTCTTGCTCCTCCGGATGTACATGTTGTTTTACTTCCTTCTAGTCTATCTGCTACTGTGGATGTAATTAAAAAAGAAACAAATAAGGAAATATGTAAGGGTCAATTTTCCAGCTAAGATTTCAGTTAATTAGGCAAGTAATGACTTGGTCAGAATTGGTCTCAGCTTATGGTACTATGACCAACTCAAACAACATGTCTTAAAAAGTTCAAACACACCGTATTATTGTTAAATGTGATTGACTTAGTTAACTGCCCGATTTTGGCCACCGTCTTTATCGATAATTTTGATGGATTCATGGTGACCACTTCCAGAGAGGACTTACTTGGGGAAAGAAAGCTTTTAGAACCCAGACCGGATTCATCTTCAGCTGTAAAGGTCCCATTCTGTCTCCTCTGGAAACACGGCACAAAGACGGTTTCCTGACCAAATACCCCGATGCACATACATTAAATTTTATAACGGAAAAAAATAAAAACGAGATATTTGTTCGGGCCACCGTCCTCTAACCTAATTATTGCCATTAATGAGCGTGAACAATCAAATCAAATTTGGTGTCAATTGGCGATTTATTGCATCGACTTTATCATGATTTGATTGGATTGTCAGCACAAGCATGGGACATTTCCTTAAATGCCATACAAATTAAATCCCAGAATAGCATCATTAAATTTACATAGTAAAAGCTGAATTGCCCCCTCACATGTAAACGCCCTTTTGATGCACCGGGACCCTGTACAACTTTTTAAAAATGGAATTATTGTTTATTTCTGATATAATGGGAATAATGAGTGTATTAAAAAACCAGCACAAACATGACAAAGACGATTTGTTGACCAAGTACCCCGATATTAACACCTTAAATTTGATAACGGACAAACTTACTGTAAAAACGAGATTTTTATTTGGGCTTCCGTCCTCTAACATAATTATTGCCAATAAGGAGCGTAAAAATAAAATCAAATTTGGGTGTCGATTGGCTATTCCTTACATCGACTTTATGATGATTTGACGGGATCGCCAGTTCAAGCATGATACAAACATAGGAAATTAATATTTGACCTCTTATGATACAAATGACCTTTGACCTCAACGAAATTCGACAGGAAACATCTACTCAATACGGCATATCCATAAAAATATGAGCATGGTCACAGGTACCTATTTTGAGATATCGTGTTTACAGGGTGTTGACGTTTTGACCTATCTTGACCGAAAATGAACTTTGACCTGCCTTAAAACAATATGTGGGGATCATGTACTTAGTATGGCCATCCCACACACCCAAATATGAGTAAAGTCGCACTTACCTTTCTTTAGATACCATTTTTACAAGCAGAAGAGTCACTAAAGGGTACACACCTTCACACACACACACACACACACACACACACATGACAAAAACAAAAATAAAAAATCTCTCTAGGGCAGAAAGTACGGGTTCCCAGACATCCTCCCTTCTCGACGCTGCACCTGTTCCACATCTCCACCAAACGACCGTGGTAACACATAGCCGAATAGCTTCTTCAGCAGAATATTCTTCTTACTTCAGCTAGGCCAGACAATCACATCTGAAAATCTTACATAACTCGCTTCATGCTGATGTACTTCGTTATTTGTACCTCGTTCATCTACCCCTGGGATGCCTGTCTAATAGATCAAGTCGATAAATCATGAAAGAAGCCGATGAAATATGACAAATATTAGACAAAGAGGATTTAAACATTCGAGTTCATTCGACGTAACCCGCAGCATTCAAAGCTAATAAATAAGCAGGGATGTTGAAATCATGAAGACGAAAAAGCAGCGAATATTGAGATCCATTGTCTGTAGCTTTATGAAAAGTACCTTCAAAATTGTGCATTCATAAAAAGTAAAAGAAAATGTGCACATGATTTGTATCCGGGAGTGAAGAAAGAAGTATAATAAATGTGAAACATACCGCACAGTTAAGGTGACATTCTAAAGGTATCTTATATACTGAAAAAGCGCGTTAGCCTACTTTAATGCAAAAGTTTTGGCAAATTTCAGTAAATTTTTCTTTGTTTCCTAGTATAGCACAGGTAAGCCAATCCTTTCTTGGTGTGGTTTCCCTCCCTTTCTGATTTTGTATAATTACGATTTATGCAAAATTGTACACGCAAGGCTGTCGAATTATGGTACATATGTTAAAAAGATATGAGGACAATGGAAAACATAAACCATTAGATTCATAGGCCATTGTAAACACTAGACTCGTTTAAACACTAGATTCGTGTAAACACTAGATTCATGTGTCACTCTAAACAGTAGATTCGTATGCCACTGTCAAAAGCTGATTGAACTGTGCGGCCGTCAAAAGTCGGCAACTTTCCTGGAAGGAACTGAGGGGACACCTAATTCGAACCCTATCAAGGCTTAACCGTCTTACTGAGTGGAGACGTTTTTGTAAAAATAGTGGAAAGGCCAAATTCGCTTGGACTAAACTAAAATGGATCTTTCATAGAAAAAAAACGAACTGATTTATATTACAAAAATAGTAGCGTTTCATCAAAGGTTGATCAAAAAAATTGACCATTATTTGAATCGTTCAGCTCTTGCATACATTTATCTTGCTGGACAATTGCATGATACATAAAACAATGCAGTTGAACATTTAAGTACGACAGTTTTCTGCATATAACTTTTGATTAGTTTTTCCCTCGGTTATTAAATGTAAACAGGTTTTTCTTGGTCTTACAAAGCACACCCTTAGACTTGGGCGTCGATAGTAAATACGAAATGAGGTCGCACTATAAACTGTTCTCCCTGCAAGTGTCAACATAGCTTAGTAGATATAGGGCAATTGTAAAATTTGTGAAGGGATTAGTCCTTTTTACACACGTGACTACGAGGTACCAGAGCATTTCAATTGGGAGGGGGCTAGAGGATTTTTCGGCAAAAATGTTTTTCTGCCCAGCAGAATATCTAGAGGAGCGATTCCATCAATTGACGCTGATCGTAGTGAGACTTTTTTGAAAACGAGACCACTCAGGTAGCTGAAAATGGCATTTCCCATGTTTGAAACTAGAATCTAAGGAGTCGTTAACTTGGCTTTCGTGTGCAATAAAATGTTTACTTCAAAGTAAATTAACAATGTGCAAAATGACGGGGAATTCATTTGGAAAAGGCCATCGACTCTATTCTTTACCTTCGGGAGGGGTACGTATAAGGGGATTACTTGTTCCACACCTGTTAAAATGTTTCTGTTTCTTTTAGGGCCTAGTGGCAACATGGTACCATATTTTGCCTTTTTTAACTCTAAATCCATGTGCTGGTTTTCTTTCTCAAAAATAATAGTGATTCCTCATTTTGGCAAACAACGAAATATTATGTACAAGTTTGCATTGTTCTTTTTATCTAGCTCTTCTCATCTTAGTTTTCAATATTTTGAGGAGATCACACATACGAGGCCAATAGCTCCCGAATTTTCGTCAGCCTAGCCAATACCCTCCCGTACGGGCGTCATGCAAAAAATAAATAAATAAATAAAAAAATTAAAATTAAAATAAAAAACATACAATAAAAAATGGAGAAGCCAATGGGAAGAAGTAACTGCCCGAAAGACTATCTAAGAGGATCGTAACCATCAACCGATAAGGAACATACAGAAAATTGTTGGACAACTGGTAATGGTTTCCACAGACTTGTAAGTAGAAATTAAAGGGCCTAAGGGCAGTTTTCAAGAGGAAATTTCTTCAGTGCCTAAAGATAGCATTAATCCTAACCAAAGTCTAAATAAACCTAACAAATAGTACAATTAACATTGTGCAGTACCTGGAAAATAAATAGTTATTTTGAACATCTGTTTACAATGTAAGTTTGCCTCAAAAAAAAATATCAAATTACCAAGGGTTAGGCTAGGTTAGATGTAGTTTAACGGTCCTGGCTCTAACCGCTTGATTCAAGTCCAGCCGGTCAAGGGTTTTTTTTTCAGTTTTAACTAACTGACTTGTTTTTCCTACTCCATTGCTTATGCTGAGCACCACGCACAACGGAAGTAGGTTCCATTTTCAAAGAGTTCGATTTGACCCGGTCAGTACTAGAAATCCCGATCTCAAATTACAAAGAAATCAGAAAAAGTAATTACCACATAAAATTACCAATACCATTGCATAAAATGGCCCTACATCTTTTCAGGAGAAAACTATACATCTGTGACTCTTTTTGACTCTTGTCCGAATTCAAGGTCCACTGAACCGATGAAACCATATGACTGCCAAAACCCTCTACTATAAACAATTTTACTTCTAAACACTTTTGAAAAGATGTTTCTTGACAAGAAGGTATTTAAAGAAATGGAAAATTAGAAAGGGAGGGAAACCAAACCAAGGAAGGATTGGGAAATTTACTGTGCTATATTAGGATGCAAAGAAAGATTTACTGAAATTTGCCAAGAGGAGCATTAAAGAAGGCTAACGAACTTTTTCAGTATATAAGATACTTTTAGAATGTCGTATTTACTGTGAGGTATGTTTTAAATTTATTATACTTCTCTCTTCACTCCAGGATACAAATAATGTGCACATTTTCTTTTACTTTTTATGGATGCACAATTTTGAAGGTACTTTTCATAAAGCTACAGACAATGGATATCAATATTCGCTGCATTTTCGTCTTAATGATTTAAGCATCCCTGATTTTTTTATTAGCTTTGAATGCTGCGGGTTACGTCGAATGAACTCGAATGTTTAAATCCTCTTTGTCTAATAGCTGTCATATTTCATAGGCTTCTTTCATGATTTATCGACTTGACCTATTATTCCGGCAGTCCAATGCATGGAGGGCAGAGTAACGAAGTTTATCAGCATAAAGCGAGTTATCTGAGATCTTCGGATGTGATAGTCTGACCCAGCTGAAGTTAGCAGAATATTCTGTTGAAGAAACTATTCGGCTGTGTTACCACTTTCGTTTGGTGGAGATGTGGAACAGGTGCTTTTGGCCCTAGAGAGATTGACTTTTTATATACAACTTTACACCTTTTTTATTTTTTGTTTTTGTAATGTGTGTGTGTGTGTGTGTGTGTGTGTGTGTGAAGGTGTGTACCCTTTAGTGACTATTCTACTTGTAAACATGGTATCTAAAGAAAGGTAAGTGCGGCTTAACTCTTATTTGGGTGTGTTGGTTGGTCATATTAAGAACATGATCCCTACTGTTTTCAATGGAGGTCAAAGTACATTTCGGGTCAAGATAGGTCAAAACGTCAATACCCTGTAAACACGATTTCTCAAAAAGGTACCTGTGACTATGCTAATTTTTTTATGGATATGCCGTATTGGGGAGATGTTTTCAGTCGAATTTCGTGGAGGTCAAAGGTCATTTGTGGCATTAGAGGTCAAATAGGATATTCCTATGTTTGTATCATGCTTGAACTGACAATCCCGTCAAATCATCATAAAGTCGATGCAAGAAATAACCAATCGACACCCAAATTTAATTTTATTTTTACGCTCCTTATTGGCAATAATTGGGTTAGAGGACGGAAGCCCAAATACAAATCTCGTTTTTTATTTTGTCCGTTATCAAATTTAAGGTGCGTACATCGGGGTAATTGGTCAACATACGCTTTGGTCATGTTTTGTGCTGGTTTTTTTTATACACTCATTATTCGCATAATATACAGAAATAAACAATAATTACATTTTTGAAAAGTTTACAGGGTCCCGGTGCATCAAAATGGCGTTTACATGTGAGGGCGCAATTTAGCTTTTACTACAAAGATATTATAAACGTAGATACCAAACTCCTACCCCTACACTGTTAGACGCGCTGACTCCTCACGGAGGCTCAAACGAAGGGGCGGAAGTGTTGATTGGACATGCGCACAGTTCTATTCGGTGCTGTGCGCTCACAATTATGCATGCGTAACAGAAAATTCCATTGTGACGAGATGTCAGCGTGCGTGCATTTTCAAAGCCAGTTCTGTATGCGCACAATGCATTTCTCCATGTGATGAAGTCAGGAATAATTGACGCGTACTTCCGCGTGCTTTGAAAAAGAACGCAGTAGTTGATTTTGTGTTTTAAGCGCGTAAGAATGTTAACACGTGCATAGATGTGCGCTTGTGAAGACACCATAGAAACTGACCAATCAGTTAGCCAATGAACTTCAAACCAGTCGTTGTGTGTTAATGTTAAAATTTTCTTAGTGAGAAAGCCGGCGAAGAAGCCTAAAACTGTTTCATGTAAGTGAAATTTATTGAAGAACGGTGTTTGAAAGAATTGCGTTGTATTGAAATCACACGTATTTATACTACCGGAAGATATTAATTAACTGTTAGCTTTCAAAACGACTGAACATTGATCAGCACTTCCACCCCTCCGAATCGGCCTGTCGGCTTGTTTTACTACAAAGATATTATAAACATAGATACCAAACTTAAAATGGCGCGGTGACTCCTCACGAAGGCCAAATCGGAGGGGCGGAAGTGCTGATCACTGACCAGTCGTTTTGAAAGCTAACAGTTCATTGATATCTTCCGCTAGTATAAATACGTGTGATTTTAAAACATTGCAACTCCTGCAAACACAGTTCTTCAATAAATTACACTTACATGAAACAGTCTAAGGCTTCTTCGTCGGCTTTCTACCTAAGAACATTCGATCATTAACGCACAACGACTGGTTTGAAGTTCATTGGCTTACTGATTGGTTAGTTTCTATGAAATCTTTACAAGCTCACATCTATACACGCGTTTACATTCTAACGCGCTTACAATGAAAAACCAACCACTGCGTTCATTTTCCTAGCACGCAGACGTGCGCGTTTCTTTTACTCCGAACTATACACAGAGAAAAGTAGTTTGCACGTTTATAACTCGTTTTGAAAATGCACGCATGCTGACCTCGTCACAATGGAATTTTCTGTCATGTATCCATAGTTATTCACGCAGATAGCCGAATAGAACTGTGCGCATGTCTAATGAACACTTTCGCCCCTCCGATCGAGCCTCCATGAGGATTCAGCGCGTCTAACAGTGTAGGGATAGGAGTTTGGTATCTACGTTTATAATATCTTTGTTTTACTATGTAAATTTAATGATGCCATTCTGGGATTAAATTTGTATGACATTTAAGGAAATGTTCCATGCTTGTGCTGACAATCCAATCAAATCATGATAAAGTCGATGCAGGAAATCACCGATCGACACCAAATTTGATTTTATTGTTCACGCTCATAAATGGCAATAATTAGGTTAGAGGATGGTGGCCCGAACAAATATCTCGTTTTTAAATCTTTCCGTTAAAAAAATTAGTGTATATGCATCGGGGTATTTGGTCAGGAAACCGTCTTTGTGCTGTGTTTCCAGAGAGGACAGAATGGGAGCATTACAGCTGAAGATGAATCCCGTCTGGGTTCGAAGAGCTTTCTTTCCCCAAGTAAGTCCTCTTTAGAGTTGGAAGTGGTCACCATGAATCCATCAAAATTATCGATAAAGCCGCTGGTCAAAACCGGGCAGTTAACTAATTCATTCACCTTTAACAATAATACGGTGTGTTTCAACTTTTTTAAGACATGTTCTTTGAGTTGGTCATGTAACCGTGAGCTGAGACCAATTCTGACCAATTCATAACTTGCCTTAACTGAAACCTTAGCTGGAAAATTGACCCTTACATATTTCCTCATTTATTTCTTTTTTAATTACATCCACAGTAGCTGATAGACTAGAAGGAAGTAAAACATGTACATCCGGAGGAGCACGAGGGGAGCCACAAAGTAAGAAGGCTCATTCGCCACGCTTTACTGTGTGTAGAGTAGCTGTGTTTACAACACAGGGAGGTCCTATTTCTATTAACTTCAAGTTCAGCACAACAGTCTGATAAAACAAAGGGAAACAAAACATTCCTTCTGAGAGGAAGTGATATAAGCTGTGCCCCTTTAACTAAGAAGGTTGGGAGAATAAGTACTCTTAAGGTGAGAGAACTGTGTCTTTAAATCTAGCTAAACAGTAGATATGACATTGTAAACTTACAGTTTTTCAACAGGATGCTTTATATAAGATTGCGGACCTAAATAGGTAAAGGAAACTAAATTCATTCAGACCCAAGTCCATCCGCAAGCAAAATCCGACCATGGAATAAGTGTTCAAAGTTTTAAATCAGGGAGCTATTAGGGCAGCTTCTAACAGCTCCTTAGTTAAATAAATTGAGCAATGATGGGGTTTCTTTTAAGGGGTTCTTTATCTAAAAAAGCATAACTTAACAGGGACACAAGACGCAGTCTTTCGTCAAACTCCGTTTATACTAAAAGGTAAAAATAATTTAGAAAATAATTTAAAATGCACACCATTGTTCTTGTGAAATTGAATCCATGCATGTTTTTATTTAATGACACACACTAGTGTTTCCAAAGTTACCCTTTACAGCCTTGCACCATTTGAACCTTTACCGTAAGCCGCATGAAACCAAAGAGAAACGCTAACACTGTAATGTACTTATGAAATATAAGAGGCATAATGTCAAAACATCAAATTCAATACTTATACCAATGAAATCCACAAATGGAGAATAATCTGAAATGTTTAACAGAAATTTGTCTTACGGTACCATTGTACCCTAATATTCAAATATTAGGTTGAATTTTTCCCCAAAAGAAAAGACGGAACGTTACCTGTGTAGCAGGGTGTATGGCATATTCCTTGTACAGTCATACCCCTAACACCTGTCAAAATGAACACCGAACAAATTCTTTTGGATATTCATAGAAATATGTAGCGTCGAAAATGGGTAAATGTTACTGAATATTCACAAGAAGGTGATATCTAGTCCCATTAAAATCTTTCAGTAGTGAGCCCTTTCTACCTACAGAGTTGGTATGCCACCATACTCCGGTTCTGCCCGGCTGGTTTTGGAAGCTGATGAGCTGAGAAAACACAGCCCGCTCCGCGGGGTAGATCGAAAGTAGTTATCTGAAGTAAGGTATTGTCTAGTTCAGATCCTTATATCAGTCGACAGCACTCTTTTTCTAAAGTCATCCAGACCCTCTAGCAAAGGGCCATTCGGCGAAACCAAACTTTCACTGCTTCCCGAAGAAGCTATTACGTCCACTAAAGGACAATATGTGACCGTGACCAACCTCGCTCACGGCCTTTGGACCATTAACATTATTGGTCTATCATGCATGGCTCCATTCTAGACTGGATGAAAAGAACAGATACTACACATAATCTAAGCCAAAAGGCCGAAAAGCCCCCCCCCCCATGGTATCTTCAGATCAGAGTCGAGAGCACACAACGTTCGTAAAAACTACCATGAAGATGCATGTCTCCAAATTTTAGTTTGATACCACCAATGACTGAAATACTCAGGTACTAGTTGTTTTGATCAACTTGGCAAGCGCCCTCATTTTGAAAAAAAATTGTTCGAAAAGTGGCGATTTACTTGCTATTTGGAGAAATTCAGTACGAAGAATATTCAGTGTCTCCATCTGGAGGTAGTTCAAAATGATTTTGAAGTCATTAACAGTGAGAAAAGACCCCTTTTATACCGGCGAGGATCAGTAACGATAAAAGAGCCTGACCGGAAAGCATCTGATTAACTCATAGAGTGAAATAATAGGAACCTGATATCCTAATCTATGGTATGGCTAGACATTTTTTATGTTGCACCTTGACACAATAGGTAACTTGGATTAAACAAAATGCATACATAAAAAACAGCTGCATAAAATTTACACCATTAATAACAAACTCTGGCAGGCAGTTCACATTACCCAAGATTTGTACATAATTGGACGTTCAATTCGTTGAAGCATTTAAATGATTATCTCATTAAAAACCCTTTTCCGAGATCATCCCCGTCCTCTTGAATAAACGTAGCTTTACCGGTGTAGAAAGCTCGACCACTAATTTCAACAACGACACCTTTGAATTTCCCACACATAGCATTGCGCAAAGGCATGCCGGTAAACTGTGACTTGGTGCAACAATTTTGGAACACACGTTTTTGCCCCATGGCTACTTGTCCTTTTTGATATTGAAGGGCAACACGAGCAGTTGTTCCTGAACCACATGAACTTCTGTCGATCTGAAACAAAGATTGCATTGGTTTTAGTCTGGGTTGGAGCAGTGGCGTAGGCAGGGTTACTCTGAAGGGGGTCATGCAGTATGTTGAGTGATCGCCGGCCTGGGAGAGGGTCTAAGGGGAATGCCCCCGTCCCCTTTGAAAATTTTGGTCTTCTCAAGAAGTCTAGATGCAAAATGGTGCAAGCTTTTCGACTCTCATAGGAACAGTGTTAAAAGGTAAATTGTGGTGGTTCATGAGGAAAAACTGAAAATTTTGTGTCTTTACATTTTTCTCTAAGCTACCTATCGAAGTAAACTTTGTTTTTAAATTCGCATACTTTTAGGAGCCAACATAAAAGAACATCGATCGGCATAATTGAACGGGAGCATTTCAGTTTGCTTTTTTCTTGGCCACAAAACGTCATTCTGCTATGTAGATTATCTATCGAAACGCCACCATTGGTTGGCGCGGAGCGTAGAGAAAATTCCGAAAAAATCAGACCCCTTAGATAGCCGGAAATAGCACTTTTCACACTTATACGAAGAATCTAACGAGTCGCTATGTTCGTTTGTCGTTTGCAATAAAATGCTCACCTCAAAGAAAAACTGCAAAGTTATCAGAGAGTTAGAAAATACTTTGACCCGAAAAATGTAACTTTGCCCGAAATACTATCTAAGCGGAGTGCCATCATTGTTTGTCGCGAAGCGTAAAGAAAATTTTTAAAAATTGCGATCCCTCAAATGGCCCAAAATTGCGTCTTTATGCTTGGAAAAAGAATCTAGACAATCTCAACTTAATGTTAAGCTTTTGTTTGAAAAAAAAAAAAAAATCAGCAACATACTCAGTGATCAGAATATTATCACATAAAATTTTATACCACTATTATAAAAATGGTCTTGATTCTTTTCGGGGAAACTATACAACGGAATTGAAAATATGCTAATGCTTCTCTTTTGTGGCTCTTGGATAAATTCAAGATCCACTGAATTGATGAAATTGTCTGTGACTGCTCGAACTCCTGACTGTTAATGATTTTACACTCTAACACCTTTTGCATGATACATGGCAAACTATTAAGCACCGCACATCAACCCTCCTGTACAATGCCCCGTCAATTACGTCTATGCCGGCCAGGGAAGGAGTCTAAGGGATGGGCCCCTCCCTTTAAAGAATTCTTATAAAGGTATACGTCCTCAGATGCCACCAGGGTGTTACAGAGTCTAACTTTTTTCAAGTAAAAATTTGGAATTTGACAAAATTTGCCTATTTTGAGGAATTAAAAATGGCATCACTGAGGGGCCTTTCAGAGACAATACTTCCCCTTTGAAAATTTTTGAGAATTTTGGTGCCTTTACATGAAATCTGGTGCCACATATGCTACCTTTTGGAGCAAAATTTGTGTTAGTAAAGTAGGGCTAAAAATTTTTAGGGTCTAAGGGAAAAAAAACTGGCATCCGTGAGGGGGGTCATGGCCCAGTGACCCTCAATTCGTACGTCACTGGGGGTGGGTACAAAGGTGCGCCATTCAAGCACAATCAAGATTTTTTATGTTCCAAGTTATTTCATCAAGCAGTGGGCAATGTTACCAACTGCTCATTATGATATGAACCCTCAATACTTCCCCAGCTAGCAATGACTTTTCGGAGTGTCTCAGTATGTACTTAATAGATGGTAATAGCATAATGGTCTTGGTACTCACTGGGTAATGTATGTGCAAAAGTACAACCACAGAAGAACACGTAACTAACCCCCTACCCACTCCTCCCGTCGGGCCCCCCCCCCGTCTGGAAGGTCGACGATTTCGTCGGGGAGGCCTAAAAATAAAAAATATAATTAATTAATTAATCAATTAATTACTCAATTCATTAATTAATTTAAATTAATTTTAATTAATCAATTAATTAATTAATTGAAAAACCTAAAAGGACTGAAGTTACCAGATGGGTGATCTTGAAAACATTTTTAATGGACATGACACAGCATGTCCATTATTGTGGTTGGTCGCATTTTCTGATGATCACGTGACCACATTTCTTTCGTTCAGTTTATCGGACGACTCCCATCAAGAAACAAACCGATCTTTTGGGAAAAGATTTGTACAGCAGAGAAGACGGGTATGTGACAAGATTGTGTGAAAAATGTCGCTAATTACGAAATGCGGTACATTTTTCCCTCAAATGTTCTACATTTAAATATTAAGTAGGCTAATAACAATATTAAGTAGCCTTATAACAATATTCAGTAGGCTGATTACAATATTTAGTAGGCTAATTACAATATTAAGTAGGCTAATACTCGTGGTACTTTACATATGACGCAGTCATAAACGAGGGATGCTGTCCTACGTGAACTGGGTTCTTACTCTCTTTCCAGATCGTTGGTGTTTGCTACCGTTTCATGTATATTTTCAAAATTAATTTATTTAGAACCGTCTGGTTACCAAATATATTTGATAATCCATTTATAAAATGATTATGAAGACAACTGTATAAATGTGAAAAAAATGAGTTTAATTCTTTCTGGCAATTTCCTGGAATTGCGGCATACTGCAATGCAGATCTGTGGGTACGCTACGATGTCTCCTTTCGTCGTTTGAAAACAGTTTACGAATGTACAATATATGTACAATAGCATACAGACAGGTTACTGCAAGTCGCTGGCCGCGTGTGCGGAGCAGCGTTCAGTAGAAAGTTAGTATGTTAACAATCCTTGCAGTCAGTGAATGATGTGAAAAATGATGGGGTAATAAAACTCTTATTACTCCAAGGTACAAACGATGTGACTAATTGCACGAAGTTTTCTGACGTGTTTAAGGTAAATGTCGTAATAGACAGAGGGCCGTAGGGACAATTTCTGTGTAGAAATAGGCCGTCGATCGCGGCCACCATTTCGGGGGGGGGGGGGGGGCTAACTTTACAAAATGATGGCCAAATATGCCCTGAGTAACCATACTTTTTTCACAAGCACAACTGTTGCACATTAGCGAGATTAATAAAATCAAAATCTGGGGTTTTCCTGAACGTCTACGTGTAGCAGTTACTAGTACATTTTTTACTTGTATTTTTGATAATGCAGGCGATGGCGCAACGGTAAGTATCACGCCTTAGAATTCGATACGCTAGGTGGGGTCGTTTTTTTTTTTTTTTTTTTTTTTTTTTAAATTTTCAGAAAAACTTTTGCAAGTATAAGTGTGATGTGTTAAAGCAGACAAACAGAGATACAGTGATTCTAAGTTTAAAAAGGTCTGGACAGCTGGTAACTCCTTTGTTTCAATCAACGATGGTAAACTTTCCTTGCGTTTGTATTACACTGACAATTAATTTTGCGTTTGTTTTTATTCATTGAAATGTAAAATGTACTGTTGAAATTACGTGTGCTAAGCTAAATTAATTACTGTAAATACTTGTAAACATTATGTTATTTAACAAAAGTTTGTATATATTTGTCTGTATATATGCATTTGAAGCCACAAATAAAACGTTCCAGTGTTATTTCATTTAATTGACCTGTAGATATCTGTAAATAATGTATTCTTTTCTGTCACCGTATCATGTAGCCTATATATTTTAGGATGAATTCAATTTCTTCCTACAAAAAAATAAAAAAGTAATAATAGTAATAATTAATATTACGCATGTCAACCCCTTCAGATACTGTAGTGTTCTTGTTTTATAATAAAACAAAATCACATTAAAGATCTCCATTACAAACATAGCCTACCATATATATATAATGTGCACCTAACCTACTTAGTACCTGGCGTGCCCATGATCCATCCATCAAAACTTCCAAAACGTTTTGCTCTCCTCAAGATCTGGACCAATGACGGATCCGATGTGGGCGAGTTCTCCCCAGAATTTTCAAGGGCAAGTTAAAAGCCCACATTTTCTGGTCTTACGTTTTTAAAACGAGAATTTTCGAAATGGGGTTCCAGAACAGTCACTTGGAGTGTAAAGTCTTGTCAATGTGAGAGTGTGTGAATGTTTGGTTGTGTGTGTGTGTACATGTGCGTTCGCTTTCGTGGGTGGATTGCTGATAGATGATTCCGGTCCTGGAAAGGATCCAGGGTTTGACAGGATGTTGGATTTTGAAAAATATTTACCCCCCACCTCAGTCCACATACCAATTTTATGTCACTGTTGTCGGATTAAACAGGCAGTCCATCCTCACCCTACATAGGCAACCAGAGACCGGTACATGGTCATGTCCCCTGTGGTTACGGTACGTAACCACATTTTCTAGTTTTGTTTTGCAATGCTATTTTAAAGCATATTGTGAATCGAATTTCGATCACTTATTCTCAGCTCTGTTATACCTCATTCCATATGTACCTTAATTGTCCTATCTCATCCTCCGTCGGGAAGGGCGGCATTTTTTGCGGAAGGTCTAATGAAGAACGTAAAGGACTGAAGTTACTGGATGGATGATTGTGAACTTTTTTTTTCTTTATGATTTTTTGTTTTTCGTTTGTAACCCTTTTTTTGATGCATCGATTTTAAGCCTAGTACACACTACAGTGATATCGGATCGGATTACTATCCAATTTCTGTCAGTTTTAGTTAAAATCTCCTCCATCCATTTTCGGAAAGGACCAAAAATTTGCCATCCTGTGTAAATATACGATCGGTATGAGCAGAATGCGGAAGTCAAATATATACTACTTATTTCGTGACGTCACATTGTCAAATAGCTTTTATCGAACTACGCTTATCCAATAAAAGTTGTCTGTGGATGTGGAGTCACGGAATAATTGGCATAAGTTACTTGGAATTTCGTAGTCTACACTGGTTGGTAAATTTTTGTTTCTTTCCGACCAAAGATAAAGGAGATATTAATAAACCCTTACAAAAATCGGAGCGAAATCCGATCCGATATCGTTGTAGTGTGACGTGGCCTTTAATCGGTTTTAATCACTTCTTACTAGTTCTGCTATCCCTCCTCCCATCTTCAATCCGTGCGTGCAAGGTCATGCCCCCGTTGGGGAAGACTTCCCTTCCCCTGTTGTTGAGAGAAAATCCAATTTCATCGGGGATCTTTCACACACAGGCCCACGATAAAAAAAAAAATGATGGCCCGATAACTTCAGTCACCCCCGACGATCTTCTTAATTGATTTTGCTTTCTAGAAAACCATATTCTTCTTGGAAACTGGCAATTCCAAATTTTCCTTACAAAAACGGACAAGTGGTTTTTCATGCGCAGGCATTACCCAATGGTCTTTTTCCAAAGTCCTCCCAACCCTCTGGTAAAGGTCCGTTCGACATGCCCAATGGTTTGCCAGGCTGGCCTGTCCCGACAACCCAATTCCAGAAACGGTAACGAAAATCGGCGCGGCCATTTTGGGCTACACATAATGATTAACAGTGGCTTGAATATGTCTCCCCTTAAGTCTGACTGAAAATTTTATTTCAAGCCACCTTGTAACGTGACATTTTTTCAAATACGTTGGAAGTAAGATCATTTTGTCTGGAGTTCGGGCAGTCACGAAAAAAAATTTCATCTTTTTAGTGGATATTGCAATTGAATATAAAAAATAATTCTAGTATAGTAAAAAATACAGTATGCTTTTGCATAGGTTCCCCCCGAAAAGAGACAAGTCCATTACATCTAATTGAAGCAGTACTGTACCTTTTATCTGGTAGTTTTCTAATCACGTACCAAGTTGTTTTTTCTCCCTGTTAAAGTGAAATTTCTATTTCAAAAGAAATCTCAAAATAAAGACTGCTCAAGTCTGGAAAATGTCATTTTCGGGTGTCTGTGGTGTTAGTTTTTTTAACAATTTTCTTTACGTTCCGCGCCAACTGATGGGTGGCGCTCCGCTTAGTGTTTTGGTCGAAACAATTACAGAACAATGCATGCTTGCATATTATTCTTCGCTTTGGGGCAGTATTACAAAGTAAAAATTTTATTGCGAAAGAAAGCTCAAAATAATGACTATATCGATACTTTGTTTCTAGTTACCAGCCCGGTCGCGGAAATGCCTTTTCCTGCTTTCTGGAAGTTCTTAATTTTTCAAAAATATCTGTGCGCGCCACTTGTAGTTTTCGGGCAATAGTATTTTTCGGACAAAGGAAACATTTACCAATATGGTCCGAGGGCATTAATCTACCTGATGATATTCAGTAACCCCAACAAAGCTGTACAAAACTACAGATTACTCCCTAATTGATTTTTCCTATAAGAAGGTCAAATTCTTCCATAAAAACACCAAAATCTGTCATAATATAAGCTTCAGATTGTTAAAAGTGGCAAAATTTTCCAATTTTGATGGATACTCAAAACAACAAATAACCAGACAACTCTGTTAATCACCCCGACATTATACCTAATTTTGCTCTTGAAAGGCATATCACTAAATAAGGAACCCAAACTTTTTATTATAACCTTACCAAAACCAAATTTTCTTATATTAAATTCCTAAATTTCTGCAATAAAATAAGCTCTTAATTTCCAAATCTTGGTTCAAAAAAGGATACAAAACTCTTCGGGCAAACTTTAAGTCTCGTCTTGAGATAGTACGAAGGACAAGAACGATTAAATGCATAACTCCAACAGAATTTCAGCTGTCACGTCTAAAACGTTTTTGAATTTGTTCATACCAAGGATAGATTCCCTAGGATTAATACCCTAAATTTTTAATTGTCACTACAAAAGCCAAATTTCTTTCAAAAAATAAACTTCAGATTTTAAGTGTTTGTTTAAAAAAGGCCAGAAATTTCGGCGCGCTGAGCGAGCTGCGCCTCAAATTCTGTCAAGTTACGTCCCACCGGGACTAACCCATCGCTTTGTCGGGGCCTTGAACTGCTGGCCCCCTGTCGGGGAGCTTGGCCCCCCTGTCGGGCAAATCCTAGCGCCACCCCTGCTCACTAACTGACTAACCGAATAAGTCCGCTCCTAACCAGACAATTTACTGACGGGGACAAGATGGCGTCTATTAAGCTTGCACAATATGGTGTATAGGCTGATAGGAGGTGTATGCCGATCAAAATGGAGATATGTTAAAATGTGTTGAGCCTAAAGGTACGTTCACACTTGTCCGGCAATGGCAATGGGAACGACAACGGCAAAAAGATCCCACACAATATAAAGTGAAAGATTGTTCACAATAGAACGGCAAAGACAATGATGTGCAATCCGGTAAAAATGAGTCCGGCAAAAAAGTGATTGCACGTGGAGCGATTCAATGCCATTTGCCGTACGGCAAAAAATCCTGCCAACTTCAGGGTGTGCAACAGTGCATAAATTATTTGGGTCCGTACAACTACAAGATGCCTCAAAGATCTGATTATCTGCCGAGATTATATTAAAGCTTGTCATTCTTATCCTAAAAGAATCAATCATGTACGACGCCACAAATCCTGATTACGATGATAAGGCAAAGTTATTTATCGTGTGGGGAAAATAGCAAAGGAAATGGGAAATCCCCAATTCAGTAGTAACTATTCATATTTACGTCAAAAGCAGGTAGTGTTATTAGTTTTGTCAATCTTACTTTTTGTTTTGAAGATGATGTACGTGTCGTATGCCAGGCTTGAAAATTAGGATATAAATGATTTCCTCTTGATTACAGGCCTATATTGCATTGCCTTGAAAGAACATGGGTCGCTCATTTTTTTCTTAAAACGTACGCCTATTTTGCCTGTATAGACCTGACTTCTAGCTTACACCAGCCTAATGTAGTGGTGTGAGAAGCAATGGGAAAGCGGGAGGTGGCACAATTTTGGACTCTGCAACTCTCCCTACCCCATTGACCGTAAGGTACACTTTTAGTGCTAAATTTTTCTAGGAGCAAAACGATTTTTTAATAAACAAATTACGAAATGCCACACCTCATTTTTTTCAAATGAAACTGCTCACAGAAAAATGTGGAAACATTCGTTTTCTGGAGGGAAACTGGGTGTTTGTAGGGTGCGCGCGATCGGTGCTCTAGTGAAGGGTAATACTTTCTGGGTGGACGGTATGTATTAAGGTGTATTATATCAAATTCTGTGCGGTTATTAAGCATTAGAAATTTCATATTGAATGTCATTTATGTTTAAAATGATAACATTGTTCATGGTCCTCAGTGAATACCTGTTTGTCTGCAAATATACAAAAACTCGTAGTTGGTTCTTCGCTCCATTCATCCTTTCCATCTGTAATAATAGTGCCGAACAAAAATGCCAAGTCATCGTTCTCTGGATGCTCAAACTTGACAACCTTCTTTACAGCTATATTCACCGCCCATGCCGCATCAGCAATAACATCATAAGAGGATTCATTCAAATCGATACCCAGCGTACTATCTGCTACAACAGCATAGAAGGCTCCTCCGTATGCTATGTCCACAAGTAGACTTCCAAAGCCTGGTACTTCAAGTTTGAGATCTAAAAGACGAATCAAAAACAGACCAATTAAAATTTTTCATTTAAAATCTTCAGTTGATTGAAAATTTATAAACCAAGATGAATTTCATGAATATATTTCATGCTAAACCGATGACTAAATGACAAATGTATAAATAATTTACGGATATATTTAAAACATGTTCATAAAAGTATCAATGCGCAACCGTGAACGGCCCTAGTCTGAAGGCGCCCTTTTTAGGTTTATAACTTATTTTACTCTTGCACCATTATTGACGAAAGATAGAATTTAATAGCGTTGTTTTAAGGCCTAGATAACAAAATGCCCAAACAGCTACCAGTAACTGTACTATCTGTACTTTATTCTGATGGAAAGGGTCATCTTCTGTAATATAGGCTCTGCTGAATGTTGTCGCTGGGCTAAGTTAATTGCTTCCACACCAAACGCGATTATAAGCTTACAAAATACACAGACTGACATTAAATTCACCTTCCCGGTCAATAAAAGATGTTGCAAAGGGCGCAACAATAAATGTAGAGCAAAAAGCCGTCTTGTTGTCGAGGATGATTGTCAACATTGACAATAAAAAGAGTTTATAAAGATAAAGCTTCCACAACATTTTTCAAAATCATTAAAATAGAACATTCAGGTTAAAATAAAATGAAAGTGTTATCATAGTGGGTTATGGTTTAAGAGTTTCAATGAGCAGTTTCCATTTTACTCTTTTTCGAGTGACCATTCCCATGGTATAGTTATTTCTGACATTGCATGATAATCCCATGAAAATGCTTATTTTTGTACTTTTGTGGTCTTAAAAGCCAGTATTGCATCTAATAAGCCTAGGTTTAAGCTACTTTCATTTATTATGAATTTAGTATGTAGAGACAATTTGCTGTGCGTTCGAGACTGCACAGCAAATTGTTTCCATTTGGTATTTTCCATCACCCAGGATAAAATGCCAAATACACGTTTTCAGGACTTTGCGCTGCAAAAATAGATCGATTGGGCGGAAAAGCTCATCTTCATTTCAGATTTTGTCCCTCATACATGAATGAAATGAAATGAAATTTGCAGGCAAGGTTCCTGACAAGATTTAAAAGAAAATGAGACCCTGCATTTCTTTATTTTTTGTTCCCATTGGGAATAAATCCTGCTAACGCAGAATTACGGTTAATTTCCAGTTCAAAACCGTCACCGAAAACTCCTTTTGACCTGATATCGACCAACTTTTTGAACAATTGTTAGAAAATGACTTCCATTGAACACGTGTACAAACTTTCGGACAGGAATATCAAAATCCCTAGACGGAGATGGATTTTATGGCTAAATATTGGAAAATAAGCTCGGTAACTCCATACCAACCATCGATTGACACAAATATTGAGTGGTTCAATTTGCGCTAAACTTTTCCACATCCTCTTCACATTTCATGTCCGTAGCTGCTACAACGGCAGAGAAATCGCAATCGAAAGGCAGAAACCTGGGAACGCCCCTCCGAAAACAGCTGTTTAGATCGCATTACTTCGACGTCTTCGTCGAAGTAAAAATTGACCTACCAATTATTTATCCTGGCACCTAAGTGTGTCTATTTCATGCAGCTTTTAACTCCATGGTCTATTGCACTAGGTATACTGTCGCACTAGTTCTACCAGGGTTCCGTAAGAATGTCGAAACGTTCCTGACGGTTAAGCATTTCAAGAAGTAATGTGAAACACTGTAACCCATAATACATAGCAACTGTACTTACATCGATGGAAATGATTAATTTGTTTTATACAAGAAAACAAAAGGAAATTACAAAGAGGTGTTGGTAAAGTTTTCATTCAAGTAATAATTGAACGATACAATAAAAGGTTAAAATGAACAAGATTCTTCATCCGAAAATGTTGAAATTTTGCACTTGAAATATTTACATACTTTCAAGGGAGGGGGGAGGCAGTCGCCACCCCCAATGGAAATATTAGGGAGAACATTTTGTTTCCCCCCCCCTCCCCCCTCCCCCCCCCCCCCCAATTGAGGAAGATTAAAAAACAATAGGCAAAATCAACAAAAATTGAGGGTATATAATTGACTTCATGTCTTCCAGATAAGTCTGATCACTTTGAGTGTGTATATGTTAATATTCATGTGTGTGGGTTTCTTTGTGTGTGTATACGTGTGCGCTCCCGTACTTTCGAATGGTGGGCTGATGGGAAATTTTTGCCCTCCAATCCACCTTGACCAACCACATTTAGGCCCTTGCCTTCTGATATCCTTCAATGGAACGGCTTTTAAAATGTTTTAAATGTACATGCCACGATAAACATTTCCCTGATTGAAATCGACTACAAAAATAAAATCCGTTCGTATAAGTCGGGTTTTAAAGCCTATATACCCAACCATATTTATATATTGCCACGTATAGTTTTTGAAAGAGATACTGATATTCCGAAAGGATTCGACATTAAAAAAGTTCAGAACTATGCTAAATGGTCAATAAAGACGTGGACTTTTACCTGCAACTATAAGGCTAGCTCATATAGAGTTTGTGTGGCAAACATGGTCTCAAGCAGTTTAAGATCAGAACAGGCTATTATACTTTGGTCCTGTATTTGGTGCAGCGACATGTGATTTTGTTTAAATTCAAGCAGTTTTTGAAAATGAACCTTTTCATTGTCGTGGGTGAGAACAGAGGGCCTTTAAATCAAACTTTTGAAGTTGGTACTATCCCGTGTTTTAGACCGTTTAATAGTACAGATTTTTTGGAGAGAAAGTCCTAAAAAGTAAGTTGAAAGCAACTCCACTTCTTTACAGTAATTTTTTAAATCCCTAGATGTTTTAAGTGTATCTCAAATTGAAAAAAAAAAATAAAAAAAATACATTGAAAATTCAAAATGCATGGAAAATGAATTCTAACAGTTCAACTCTCATCTTTTAAGGGCATTCAAGAGCTGAGATACAAAATATTGAAGTTTATTCATTCAAGTTAAAATGGTACATTGCTTTGTAATTTGTGACGTCATTGTTGTACTGCTATCTACTATCGTATAGACGTATAGCTGCTTCTTTGGGATCCAGTTTAAAGTTTGGTTTCGGCCCTTTGCCAGATGGCCGGGAGGACTTTAGAAAAAGTAGTTATAACCGCTGTTGAGCAGTTTTTTTATTTCGGCGTTAAACCGACACAATTAAATCCTGTGATTTGTGTTTGTAATGATGCATGACTGCAATACGTTCAAATGCCTAACATGGGGGGTCGGAGTATTGTCCTGACCATATGCCAATAGACACCAGTCACTTGATAGCATTCATAAAAAATTTTAAACTTGTCGTACCTGTCTGAAACACAAAGGCGGGTACACTTTGAAAACGAACATCTCCAGTTTTACCAGCTTTACATTCAACAACGGCCTTGACTAAGCCACATGGACATTGGATGTTCACCACACATTCTGGTTCCTGTGCTGGTACCAATCCGCAGTCGACTGCAAACCTTCCCAATGCAATTACCCCGTGGCCACACATTGTACCGTAACACTCGTTGTGGGTGAAAAGAACACCCATATGCGCCCCTTCCTCATCAGGTTCCACAAGCAATGCTCCAAATATGTTCTCACTTCCCCGTGGTTCAAACATAAGCATTTTCCGAAAATGGTCCAACTTTTGTTTTACGAACCGTCTCTTTTCTAGAACAGATCTACCTTGTATAGTAGGGTATCCTGAAACAACAATCCGTAATACCTGCCCTGCGGTGTGCATTTCAACAGTTTTGATTTGCACTGCACTTTCTTTCAAACGCATGGTGTTTCCTTGAACTTGAAGCATGGTACTCTTAAATATCTTGATTTAAGTAAAACGAAGTATAACTGACATTCATTGTTATTTCCTTGGCTCCTTATGAACCGTTTGTCAATGAGTAGACTAGTTTTAAATGGAAATCGATATGAGAAACCTTTTGTGTCCGATGATGGTGTTGTGATGAAATTTTACCAAGTCAAAGTCAAACGATACAGGGCACATGTAGATTGGAAAGGGGTTTCCGGGTGCTTTAGTCGAAGGAAGGATAGCTGCACGTTAGGCTAACTCATCGATTATTGGACGACAGGTATTAGCTAAATCTGTTGATCCACCAATCATAACTCGGCATCCATGCAGCCTTCCGAAGTGCAGTCTGAAAATACTACTATTAACGGGTATGCCTCTCCCTATATAGCGTAGTACAAGTTCATCTATAAACATTACGTGTTGGCCGGGGGTGGGGGGGGGGGGGTGTAAAAACCAGGGCACCTAGGAAAAGAAATGGAAAACAAAAGTAACATGAAAGTGTTGTCATTTTGTGAATACCGAATTTAATCAATAATCAAATAGTCATATATATGATGAATAGGTTTGGAGTGTCAAAAATTGATTGAAAGGTTTTAAGAGCCATTAGCTGCTTTACTATAGCTATATCCATACAAATAGATCTCCGGAAATTGCCCTAACTTTAGTGCCTTGCTTTACTACTATACGTCCTCAAGTATTGGCATATCACGTGCTCTTGGAACATAGTGGGACTGTGATTTTACAAATGGTGCCAAACTTTCTCCATGTTGGGAAAAAATTTCATCACATTGAATTGAGGCCTCTGTTTCGGAAATAATTGAGTGTTTGTTAAGAAAACTTCAAATTTTGGGCGTTTGCGGAAGAGGGGAGTTTGAAAATTATGGAAAATTTGAAAATTTTTACGGCCTTAAAGGTCTGGTGACACGAAAATGACAAATTGGGTATGTGATGTGAGGAGCATTACAAATCAAGAAAAAAACGAAATTTTATCAGAATTAATAAAAAAAATTACCATTTTACAAGTAAGCTTGCATTTTGTACCTAATCATACATTAACATGAGCTCAATATGCAACTTCTGTAATGTCAACAGAGTGACATGCCATAAGGTATATGACTAATGTTATACTTTGTTTAGCAATCTTCATTTCAAAGACAGTTTTAATATTAGTGTGTCCTGAGGGTTTTAATTTGGAACTTTAAAGGGCAAGAGCTGTCACCCCAACTTGAAGTAGAGTAGTAGGCGGCCCTTTTCATGATTGGCTGTTGAGAGTCATGGGACAAAACATTTGTGAGAGTTACTTAGAGTAACTTCTTGTTTTCGATTGAATCTGCAAAATTGGAAGTTGTAATATATGATAAAGAATAATTTGAAGAGAAATAAGAAGAAATTGTGAGATTCAGGTGTTGCTTCAAAATAAGTTTGGGGGACTGCTCTTGACCGTCCTTTAATTGTACCCTTGAAAACCACATACTTTCTGGTGAGTCAAAGAAGTTCTTCTCATAGTTATAACTATGTCCTTAATCCTAGAGTAGGCTGTATTCGATAGTATATTTCTTAACAAATTGGGAGCCATACTAAGGCCTAAAGGAACATGAACTCAACTCACTCTGTAAAAGCTTAACGTTTCGGTGCACAACACCCTTCTCAACCGTGACTGTCTTTAAATATCTGGTAGATGCGCACTGTGTAATAAGGTGTTTCTTGATTGGCTGCTGTCATTGTATTGAATCGATTGTATTCTTTGTTCGGGTTAGTGATGGTTAGGGATTAGGGTTATCGTTAGTCAAAATATTTCACACGTATTTCAAAATTCATCACAAATGACCATTTTTCAGGACAAATTCCAATTTGCACTTAACCATCAATGAACATGGGCTCAAAATACAAATATTATGATGTCGACAGGGAGGCATGCCGGTGTAAGGCTAAAGTTATCCTTTAGTTTTGCAATCTTCATTTCAAGGACGGTTGTAACATTAGTCTGTCCCGAGGGTTTTAATTTAGACGTTTCATTGTGTCCTTGAAAGCCTTCAGTATCAATAAGCCGAACCATAAACTATCCGATGGTTAATAAAGAGATAACTAATAAATCAATAATTAATATAGGGTTACCAAAATAAATTAAAAAACTAATGCTACAATTATACTTGAAATGAAGATTGTAAAAACAAAGGATAACATCAGCCATGCACTCTAAAAAACATTGGTGGACTTTGCACTGAAACAAAAGGTAGTGAAAATTATTACCATACTTTGGTCAAATTTGACCAAATTGTTCCTTAATTTGATCTAAAAACAGCCAAAATATTTCACTTTTAATTATTTGTAGGATAGTTGACCGCTAAGTGGCCAAATATTATCAATCCTTATTTTAAGTGTTATTATGTATGTCATGTCCCTCCCTAGCTGCAAAAGAATGGCATATTGAACTTATGCACTTTCGCGAATGGTTAAATGGCCAAACCTCTCACCCCAAACTACAATTTTGGAACCCGGGTACCAAAATTCTCAACTGGCTCAGCTCTTTGATTGACAGCTAATTCAAACAATGCAGAGTGCCAAAGCCTATATTACACAGCATGAACGGTACTGAGAGTGTTTTGATAATATAAATTGAGTATTTCTATACTCACCCTGAAGCAATAAACTGAGATTGTGTCTGGATGAGGATGAATTTCAGACAATCGTGGGAGGGGCTTCAGTAAGAAGGTTAGGAGAATTGGCACTGTTTGGGGTAAGAAAATGGGTCTTTAAGTGCAAATCAGAAAATACCCTGTAAAGAATATTTAGAAACTGCAGCAAATTTTTTTGCTATTTAAATCTTCCCACATCAAATACACAGCTCTGTTATTTTAATGTAACACGGCCTTGAGATATTTAATCAATTAGTAACGTACAGTGACAGAGCTAGGGCGTTTGGTCAGAAAGGACGAGAATGGCCTGCAGGGCGCTCTCAAATAGGCCGTTCAAGTCCTCAAGAGCCTTATCAGCCTATGCCAATTTTGGTCGGTCGGAGCAGGGAGCTCCCTGGTCGGAGATGCTTCGCCAGCAGACCTGTGGGATAAAAGTTTTTCAATAGGCCCATTCTTTTAGACGCAGCAAACGCTCTCTCGTCAAATGATCTAGATTGTCATGATTTAAAATATAGGCATTTAATATTTCTTTAAGTCCTCTTTTCTCGTAAAACTTTAACACCGAAACAGCAGTAGGCCTACTTGCAATCTATATTTAAAGCGTAAAATCGACTACAAGAAATTTTAGTTGAAAATTGGAATTTTGACTAATACTGAGGCAATAAATGAACGAGGAGCAGTGGCCTAACTACCGCGGGGAGGGGGATGAAGCGCCCAGGAAATTTTGAGTTTCACAGAAGCCCCGCACTGGCTATAGGAGATGAAAAATATGCACTTAAATAAAACCCAAAATATCTTCACTTGCTGTCTACATGAATTTTAAATCCTCATATTCAGCGAAATTGAAGGAATTAATATATAGTTTAGTGTACATATGATAAAGGTGAGCAAAGAAACTGAAAGATTAAAAGATCATAGACTCTAGTTATGGCCGACTGAAATCAGACCATCACTACGATATAAATACGTTTTATAAAATTGTTACAGCAATAAAACTTAAGAAAATGAAGTTAACGAGATGTTGGACATATTCTTTGTATAATTGCATTTCCAACAATATACCTTTATTACCGTTATACCAATTATAATTTCCACGATGGCTACATAAAGATGTTATATATTTAGTCATACTTACATATACCTACAGGTATAAAAATTTTAATGTTTTTAGTTTTAAAAGTTTGGGCCTGCTTTCACAAATTCTGGTACCGTCATCGACATGTGACATACACAAGAAATGAAAAGATATTCAACATGAATAGAACATAAATCATAGAGACTTCTTACAAATATGCAAGTGTAATTTTACGGTATGTGACAAAGTAAACCTCGGCTACTATTTAAGCTTATTGGAATTGAAAGAAAACTTACCATGGTCTACAAGCAGCCACGACGCTTGGAAGGGAGTGTTGGAATTTTGTAATTTCACCAAGTCGCGTCGATAAATTCAATTTTCCGCTTATGTCTCATTACCGTCAGGTTTTATATGGCAAGATGACGTTTTAAACTGGTTCATGGACAAAGTATCTGGCACCAGACACAACACATTTGTTCTGTCTGCATCATATGAAAAGTGTCAGATACATAGTAGACACTGGATTAACAGTTATACCTTGATCAAATAGCAATCTGAAAATGATTACTATAAGGAAGTCAATTGCATTTAATAAAACCCCCTTCCTTGTGTCATATACCAGCATAATAAAACTAGTACGGCTCAAGCAGGAATGGAACGCTAAAAGGGTTACGATATTTTGACAAATTTCAGACCTGCCTAATATGGTATCTGCCCAGGTATTTATTTTTAACGAGTTGTCAGATACTTTGCTCCTTGTCGGGGAAGAGGGACTTTTAATTTTTAGTCCACCCGCAAGTTTTTTGCCGTGAGCATTTTGGGTGGTTATTAACTTAGACGGTAGGTTTTTCTTGAACAAATTAGCCCCTCGATGATAACCCCCTCCCCTCATTTCAAAATTGCCTCATCGGTCCATGCATCTTTCAAATTTTGATTGCATCAAATCAAAAACTAATGTAAAATACATCGGTGTAGCGAAACAGGACTGCATATAATGTGTAAATATAGACAGGCCTATGGGCGGCATGCGAATAAAAGCATAATCATAGCTTGTTTGCTCTTGAGTGGAAAATGCACAGAGATACACGGGCGCCCGCATGTATAGGCAATGAGAAGGAGCACGTCACCCATGAAATGTTGAAAAGTATTGAAGAAAAACATTTTACTAGGACATAGCGGAAAATTTCCAGAACAAAAGATTTCAAATTAGGAAATAATAAGAAAAATTTAAAGGCACGCCAAGTGCCGTTTTAGGGGACCTGGCGTGCATTTTGGTCACACTGTTTTGGCGCTTTGTGCCAAATTTTGATAGCGCTACGTGCACTTATGGTTTGACCACTAGATGATCCCCCCCCCCTAAAACATTTCCGCCCTTCGGTAAATGTTTCCCCTTCTCCCTCGGGGAAATTCTAATACAACAGACTTTACGGTAGAACAGACAAAATTTTCGATTATTCTCATAGCAATGGCAGTTTCTTCCATGAAAAATCCCATTTTCCCTTTACACCCCAGATCTTCAAACTTTCAAAAAACTAATTGTTCCCGAATACTTGGAAAAATTCCAAAATGCTAAACCTTTCTACACTCTAAAAAGGGTTGTGTAGAATTTACACAACATGTGACTAGTCCACCAATCAACAAATGTGTCGAAAGTACACATGGTTGTGTAATAAATTTACACAACGTGTGTATAAATTGCACAGTGTTGTGTAAATTCTACACACGTTGTGTAAATTTTTTACACAACGTGTGTACTTTCTACACATTTGTTGATTGGTGGACTAATCACACAATGTTGTGTAAATTCTACACAACGTTTTTAAGAGTGTAGGTTAAGAAACAAAAGGAAGCAGTAGGCCTTCTTCAAGGAATCTGAAGTCTCAAAAAGATGCTACATTTTCAATTACGAGACAAAATGTCCGTTAAGAACGCATAAAAGTTAAAAAAAATTGAAGCAAGGGACTGCATACGTAGTTTCAGATAATGCTACCGCCTGTTAAAAAAAAATCATGGTTTCACCTCGAGTGGAAGTATTATTCCGAATGAAAATGTAGGTTCAGATACAAACTTTACCAAAATATGCATATCATTCGCATATATAATCATATCATAATCATATATAATCAGTTCAAAGTTCAAACAGCACCATTTTGCATCTAGCAAATCTAAAGCAAAAAAAGTTTCTCAGAGGTGGACACAACTAATTTTGGTTTTCCTATTGAACCTGAAATCCATTCAAATATTGCTGCATTTGCGATCTACGTTCTTCTGAAGTTCACAATTTTTCCCAGGAGAAAGGGAGAGACCGGTTCCCTTTAGTCCCATCCCCCAGGCCATGGCACAGATCAGAGAAGCCCAGATTTTGGGTTCCTAAAAAGTTTATGTATTATTATTATTTTCCATAGATTGATTTTTATTAACACTACTTTAGAAGAAGTGGCAGACATGAGATTCGTATAACAAGGCTGGGTACATCCAGCTTAAAACACGTAGGAAGTGCCGTCTCCAGCCATCTCGGCGGTTTTTAAAACCCAAAATTTTCTTGTACGCTCCGCACCAACTGATGGTGGCGCTCCGTTTATATAGGATTGCCGCGCCTGACTCTCGGAAGTACCAGCCCCCCACTTCTTACCTAGGCCCCCTAAAAATTCCATCCTGGCTACGCCACTGTCTCAACTGAGTTAAATTTTTCTTCAGCTGTTAAACAGAGCGTAAAAGAAAATTGGTCGTTTACAGGCAAATGTTTCAAATACAGGTTTTTTTTGTTCCCACTTCTGCGTGATTCTAGAGAAACGCAGTATTGAACAAGTTCTGTTCTTTATTTTTAAAGTGCTTAGATTTTTCTTTCGGACACAACATCATATTTTGTCATAAAACAAAAAAGGAAAAGAAAAAACGTTAAGTGCCTTAATGCCATGTCCAGAGGTCGGTAAAAGGGGTTTGTTATTAGACGCCGTCATTCACCAGGCGTCTTGTTTGCGCTAAAAGACAAACGCAGGCAAATGCACCCAAGGTAAAAATTTGCCTGGAAGAAATCAAAATATTCCAACCCTTACTAAAAGTCCAGATATGTTTGGCTAAATATAGCCGCCCTTAATATTGCCATATAAAGTCATATCCAGCCAGGTGTGCTTTTTACGTGCTTGGAAACGTCGCGAGGGGAACAAAGTGCCAAACAAAGACCGGAACTGTCAGAAACAAGGCGAAACACTTACTATTTAGACACAAAACTACAACAATTTACCTGTGGTGGACAGGGTGATAGTGACACCCCAGCACAAGGAAGCCCTTGGCAATTACGCCAGATGTGCAGCCCAATTAAGTGTCTTCATTATTTCATGGTCATATCATGCCTACGTGTTAGGATTTTCCTATTTGGGGAGCATGAAAAATTTCAAAATACTCACTTTTAATCTTTGTAGAGATTTTAGAAGTGACATATACTACCAAAGAAACAATGTTTTCCGGTTTTCAGTGGTGTCTAGATGCAAAATAAAGCAGTATTTGTTAGGTCATCGGTACATTACGAAGTAAAAATTAAAATACCAAGAGTAAATCTCTCAAAATATTTAAACCACAAAGCAGAAGTATGGGTCATGCGGGAAACACATGAAATGCGGACCTTGTGGACATTTTACAAATCCGCCCGGACGTCAGTGCCAACTAATAAGAAGAGGACTTGTCGAAGAAAAATCGTTCTACATTGGCACTTGTCATGGAAAGGAGTGAGGCAAGACATAGGCCTACTTGTTAGGGATGGAAGGGAAGAATTATTCGAAGGCAGTACCTTACCCTTAAGGCATATTTCGTGTATGGTAAAGTATAGGAATGGTCGTGTAAGAATGGTCTCCACGTATGATTGCCTTGTTTTCAGTAATGATCAACCAGCCATCCGAAAGGCAGAGAGGGTCTTACCTTAGGATACCTTGGAAACCTCAGTGTGCGCAGGTCTATTGACCTCTATGTCCGCATCTTCTTAATCTTCATGATCTGGAACTGTAGTAACGATCAAAGAGCTGTGGGTGACTGCCATACTAAACTTACAAAAAGTCTGCCTTGTAGTTATATAACATCTCATGGCCAGCCCAATACCTATCCAAAGCCTTCTCAAACTGAAAAACAGTAGTTGCAGAAACTACACTCTCAGGAAGGCGATTCCAAATATCAACAACCCTACAGACAAAACTAAATTTTCTAATGTTGAGCCTACAAAATTCTTTGAGTAACTTCCGACTGTGACCACGGGTATGAGTGATTGAACTAAACCTGAGAAAACCTTCAGTAACACCTCTGTCATACACACCTGAAACAATTTTAAAAACCTCAATCATATCTCCTCTTAATCTACGGTACTTAAGAGTTGGCAGCTTAAGTTTCTTTAACCTTTCTGTATAAGTTAAACCCTTTAAGGATGGAATCAACTTAGTTGCCCTCCTCTGAACATTTTCAATGGCATCAATGTCACATTGATAATGAGGCGACCAAACAGCAGCATATTCTAATTGTGGCCTAACAAGGGCCTGAAATAAAAGCCTGAAGCATTGCTCATCCAAAAATGTATAAATACGTCTGGTACGGCCCATAAAACTATTAGCCTTATTTACTTGGTGCTGAATGTGCTCTGAAAAACCAAGACCACTGTCCACAATACGACCTATATCCTTCTAACAATCAGACTTTTCCAGGAACACTCCATCCCCACTATCACCATATAAGTGGTAACTCCGAGGAAGACAATCATGGCACCTATTTAAAGAGACAGTTAAAACTTTGCACTTGTCAGGATGAAACTTCAAAAGCCGCTTGTCTGACCAACTTTGGAGTTGATCAAGATCATTCTGTAAATTCTCAATATCGTCCATACTTCTAATTTCTTTAAAATTTTTTGTATCATCCGCAAATAAATAGGCCGTTTCATTCACACACTGAGGTAAATCATTAATATATGTATAACAAACAAGATAGGACCTAAAACACTACCCTGCGGAATACCACTAGTAACTGCATGCTCACTAGCTTCAACTCAATTAACAATAACCTTTTGGCTTCTTCCATTTAAAAAATCTTCAATCCATTGCCTGATTTGAATACTAAAGCCATATGCCCTCAGTTTCTCCATACATGTAAGTGTTCTGTGTGGCACTTTGTCAAAGGTCTTCATAATGTACATATATACAGTATCAACACAACCACCATTGTCTATCACTTTCGTCCACATATCCATAACCTTCAACAACTGCAGTGTAGTCGATCTCCCAAGAATAAAAACAAACTGTCTGTCACTGAACAAATTATTCGTCTTCATATGGTCCACCATTATAGATCCAATTATTTTCTCAAGTATTTTGTATGCTACACTTGTTAAACTGATTGGCCTTTAATTTCCTGGAAGAGCCTTGTCACCTTTCTTAAATAATGCAGTAATATTGCCGACTTTCCAAACATCTGGAACTTTACCAGTGGAAAGAGGTAAATTAAATATTTTCGTCAACGGCTTTGTGATAGCCTGGGATAATTTTTTTAATACCTTTGGAATTGGATGACCTACCAAAGTCACATTCGAGTTTGTCGTCGAAAAGTTCGTTTCATCTTCGAAGTGTAATGCAATAAACGACAGTGAAAATTATATACGATATCTAATTTAATGAAAGTAATCATTTTGAAGTTATTACTTGATTTCATACGTGCACACAAAATCTGTTTTTCACACATTCATTCATGTTTTCGTAATTCTTACACATTTTATTTATTTACTGTTTTCGAGTAAATACGTTCAAATATTTTATTTCCGTTCAAACATTTTATTTTCTCTCAATTACTTTCTCAGGAGGCAAAAAATCTGGGGGGGGGGGGGGTGAAGAAAATCTAGGGGGCCTAGGCCCCTCAGGCCCCCCTATGGCTACGCCACTGATTGGAGATCAAGGGGAGCTTAGCGAGGAAAATATTTTGTTATAGAAAAATTGTTACAGAAGACTAAATAAGCTCATAATTTTGCGCGATTTTGGATGAGAAGTTGGTCAAAATACCTCAGTTTACGTCAAGAGGTAAAATAATTTTACCCTCAATTGATTTTTGGGGTGGAGATTGACAGCCGTCCGTATTGGGGGCGACCCCGTGTTCACGCTTGGCTAAGAGTCTGGATCAACCAAATTTTGATTGAAACATACTAGTCATTTTATCTACTTTGTAACAAAGAATTTACCCTTAAGTTGTCTTCAAATGTTTAAAAGTGAGAGCCATAGCCTAGCTCAATCAGTTTTTAGCCAGTAGGTAAATAGTTTTATGGTGCAGACGGAAGTATTATCACACAGGGAACGGAAAAATTATTTTTTTCAATGTGGAAGTTTGTCCAGAATTTTCATTTATTATCCCACATGCTTGCGCCATGTGTCTCACAAAATAACAAGAAAACAGTTCAGTGAGCCAAGACTGGAATATGAGCCAGTGGCCGATTTAAACCAACGGAGCCGAAAACCTCATCCAACAATCCAACAAACAACTCACCAAACGATAGTTTGGAAACTCACTAAAATAAAGAATCAGATTCCCGGTATCCCGGTGCCCGACGAATTATTGAAAATAGTATGAAACTGCGCTTTGTTATTGTTTTTATTTTGCCATCTTAAGAAAATACAACATGATGTACAAACGACATTAGGCAAAATTGCCCATCTAAGAAAAAAAGTAAAAGTGAGGAATTTTACGCGCCGGGTACACCTTTTGTAAATCTACCCATATGCAAGGGTTTTGATAACTTGTCACGTCCAGTTTGAAGTGCCTTGTGTACGTATACGTACTATTTGATTGATGAAAACACCGGTTATACATGATGCATGCATAGTTGCAGTGGTATAGTAGTTATATATGTGTTATAACCCCGCGGATGACGTGACGTCATTAAATTGCGAGGGGAATGACGGAACTTACCGAAAGTAGAATGTCTGTCCATACTATCACTTCAAATCACCTCGAAATGGAGTCATCGTTGCTTCTTTGTTGAACTACGAACGAATTATACCGGAAAGTTGAACATTTCAGTCGTTTTGGAAGTATTTTTACCGGTACGCCATGGAAAATCGAGTTGGCTCGGAGGACTCGGTTGTTGCTGTGGGCATAACCGACATGACCGAGGACTTACCGACGGGCGACGAGGTCACTTTATCAACAAACACAACGATAACTTCGGTCGCTCAAGTATTTTCCGCAACACCGTCTTCAATTTTGACATCAGATGCCCTGAATGTCCAGGTTCAAGATGCACTCAAGTCGCCTAAAATCATCGCAGTTGTACAACAAGAACTCGTTGATGGATTGAAATCCCCACCAACCGTTGCGTCTACCACAGCCTCAAACAGCGAGAAAAAACAATACAGGCCTTCTTGGGATGAAACGGCCAATTTAGAAGTCCTCCCAATAAGGTGCCGAAATATCCCAGCGGAGCTCTACAAATCGAAACTCGGTTCGGGTATGTGTGGTCAGTTGATGGCTTAGGCTTAGCCTTGTTCCCCTTAGGCCTATGGGACGTTTAGTGCCCTCCACTTCGGAAAATGACGTACGGTAAGATTAGTCCACTTCGTTTTACTCCACACTATAAAATTAGGCCTAACGTTGGATTACTTAGCCACATTGCGCTGTAAACATGTGAGGTAGGCTAGGCTATTTGGGAAACTTGGATCTTGACATCTTTTTGACTTGCTTGCTCAAGTTGCTGAAATTTGATTTGCTTGCAAGGCAATTTACATTTTTTCCAGCCTTGATCATGGCATAAATACTTTAGTAGCTCATTCTTCAGCTAAATTTACCATCACTTCCCTTTAACATTAGGGATCATGGCCACTTCGCGTCCAGTCGTTCCACTAACACTAAAAATACAAATAGGGGTGTAGGCTAGGTTATTGGCTCTGTGGTGTATAAGGCACAATAGATGCTCCAACAATTCCTCGTAATCGATCGGGAGGACAGTTTACCCATAGCAATTCAACCGTTTACCGTTTGTGTGAATGCAGTCTCTGCCAAGCAGCCGTTTTGTATTGCGTTTCGGCAGTAAATAAACTCAACACATACAAGGTTTATGTGATTATACTAGGCTCAGCACAAATGCTAAGGTCATAAATGTTCTTTAACTTCTTTTAATCATGGACTTAGTATAATATTCTGACTCATTTGCTACAGAAACTGACTTCACCCGTAGCAGCTACAGTGTTGGCAGAGTTAGACAACATTGTTTTATCCTAACATTGGTTTGTTTAACAATGAATCATGGTACTGTATAGTTAATTATTTAATTAATTTCATGAAATTAAAAATGCAGAGAAAATCACGTTGTCAACTTGCCAAGATGTACCCTTAAAATACCATACGCTTTGGGGTCCTCTTCTCCTTTCTTAGCGTTATAAACTCTAGTATTACAATGAGAAACTTACAAAATGTCAAATTTTAGTTGATTCATGAAATCCATGCTCAAATAGAAACACATGCAGTACCCCTGACTGAGCATATATTCTGTTGCACTCATGGCCATATGGGACCCTTTCTCTCAGATGTTTTGTCTTTTGTCCCATTCCAGATCCCCAACCAGGACATAATCTCTGCCCAACTGAGGCACCATTGTTGAAGTCTTCCTGATTTAGCAAGGTTTTGGCCAATGGGAGGGGGACTGAAGTGCCCTAGGCCTATCCCATACAGCCATGATTGCACTCCCCTTCCTTCATTATATTTCAAAAGTACATTTTATTAACATAACATAACAGGTTGAAGGGCAAAGGAAGGCCAAGGCCCCATAAGATGCCCTGAAATCCAAGCCCTAATCAAAAGTCAAACCACCAAAGCTTGACAACAGCCCCAAATCAGATTCTACCACAGCCATGGAAAAACTTGTCAATGTTAACCCTAAAGCAGTGAACTGACGGGGAGTTAACTGCCCAATCTGGTAGACAATTCCACTCGTTGACAACTCTATGGGAGAAACTAAACTTCCTAATGTCAAGCCTTGCAAAAGACTTTTCCAGCTTTTTACAATGCCCACCCACCCGAGAATTACTGCACTTTGAACCCTTAAATAACTACAAGTCAAAAGGGGATTCCTCTCACAAAGAAACTTCTAAACCTGGAGCATGTCTCCCCTAATCCTTCTCAGCTCCAAAGTGGTAAGCCCAAGATGTTTAAGCCTACAGTAGCATGATAAGGTAAATTTCTCACCTCAGGTATAAGGCGAAAAATCCCTCCCATGTGGCCCACTAGTACAGGAATGCCAATCAATATCAGGAAAGTTAAAATCTCCAAACACAACAGCCCTTTTGGAAGAAATTTTCCTAAAAATTTGGAACAAACTCTGATTATTATCAGCGCAAGAATTTGGTGAACCGTAAACAATACGGACAAGCAAGGGGGTGCCATACCCATTGCTAAAGCTAAGTTCACACCACAAGCAGTTAGAGAACCCACAGGGAAACTTGCTGGTGACTTCAACATAATTTATACTATCCTTGACACACAATAAAACCCCTCCACCCCTACCACCGACAGTATCAATCCTATCTTGCCCGAAAATTTTGTACCCGGGAACCTGCAGAGTTGCTTACCTCACTACATGTATGGAGCCATGATTCGGTAACTCCAACTTTGTCTGGACTGTCAATGGAAATCTGTGCAAGCAACTCATCGAACTTGTTAAGAATGCTGCGAACATTAGCAAACACAACTTTGATCCCAGAAACTGCCCTGTCAGTTGGGATATGATTAAAACCTCTGTGAGCTTGAATAGGACCCTCAACACATCCGACATCAGAGATACTCCTAGCACCATAATCCCTCGCCCCTGAAACTAGTTTGACAACTGGGATTCCACAGCCCTAGTAGCAGCCTTCCCAATTCATTGGCCCCAACTCCTGACAAATGCAGCCCATCTCTAGAAAATAGATCCCGTCTGTTATGAAATTTGGCCCATGTGTCAACAAACTTGAAACCCCCCAGAGAACACCTGTTTTGCAACCACTTATTCAAACTCGCAATTTTACCCAAAGAAACCTTTCTGTCAAACCTAGAGAGAATACCACAAATAACCCCCTTACTGCGTGTGGACTTAAGTTTACTGATCTGTTCCTTAAATTTTGACCTGAGTAAAAATTGACTATCCCTACAGAGATTGTTGGTACCAACCTGAACTGCAACGACTTCCTCGTTCCCCACAATTTGATTGACCCCAGCTGAAATATCCTCCATTTGAGCACCTGGTAAGCAAACTCTAACCCTTTTACCCTTGTCTTTCTTACAAAACTCCCTGTCAGAATAACTTATAATGGAATCCTCAATCAACAAAGCCTTCCCCCCCTTCTTCATACTTGATATGCAGATGGCTCATATTGGGTAGATGACTTTTTTTTGTTTGTGATGGAGGTCAAAGGTAGTGCAAGGTCACCATCTCAGTACTATGTTTGCACAATATTTCAAGTATGGAGTCTTAAATAGGGTTCCTTTCACTCGAAAGGCTTGGTCTACCGTACCCCGCAACTATCGGTGTTACCTCGTGTTTACAATCCGGCAAAACCGCAGGTTAAACCTGTGTTTTACAGTCTGTCTTCTCACGTACCCTGTGTTTCGTTGATTGGATAGTGTTACCATAGTAACAAGGTCAAATATTTCACATACTGTACTGATTACTGTGAAATATGTAAGAAAATACCTGTCATCAGTGCCATAAATGCCTGTGACCTTGCTTGATTAAAACAAACACGGTGTATAAATCGCTTAACCCTGCGTTTTGAGGTGGAGAGAAATTTAAACAACGACCCGTATTCCCACGTGACTCAAGCGTGTGGTACAGTAATGTTCACGGTGTTACTGTACCTCGAGCGCAGGGTACGTGAGACCACAGTAATAGTGTGTGGATGTGATATACTGTACTGTAGTTAACAGGATTCTAGTTTTTTGTGGTCAAATCTCCTCTGAGGTGACGGAGAGTCCACATCTCCAATTGGGATTTACTTGATATCTCAATGTAGGAATGTTGGATACATTTGATACATTGTGTGTGAATATTTTATGAAATACCGTCTATTTGAAAAAAAATTTTAGCGGCAAGGAATTACTGGGCCTTTTGTCTTTCTGATTTTACATAAATGCTTCAACCTGCTTCAGTTCAAGTCAGCTCCATAGTGTGTAGACATCTACCTAGGAAAGGTTATCCTTTCCTAGTACATAACTTTATTACAGGCATTATACAATGCATCCAAAGTACTTGTTCCGGCCCTAACTAAACAAAAGTTCTGGCAGGTTCCGATTCTGGCCACATCCAAATTTTGGTTTCGGTGCAGCCCTAGAAAGTAACCTAAAATTTTATGTATACATATTTTTGGTAGCTATAAGTAAAAATAAAACCAATTCCAATTGTTTAAGGATGGTGATGGTAAAATAAGCTGACGAATGAGCTATTTATGCTGTGATCAATTTTCCTCTTAAGTCCTGATATTGCAGCAGCAGGGTTTGTAGCACACCTGTAGCCAAGGACTCTAGTGTAAAGTAAAAGGAAGTGGATGAAGCATAGAGTCCTGTCAAGGATTAGGTGCTGCAAGCCTACAAAGGTCACTGCTGAGGGCTGTGCACAAAATGAGCCTCTTTACCCCAACTGTAGCTATGCTTTCACTTGATTTTACCTCTTCAATTTGAAATTTCTTACGCAGGTTCTCATAACCTTTTCTGATGGAATAAAGCAAATGTTGCTTTTCAAAATGAAAGAACCTACTATACATCAAATGCAAATAATCTCATCTAATTGGATCTAATCAGATTCAAGACGTCACATTTGGTATAAATGGGAATTGCCCTCTACTGTACATACAGTATCTGGTTCTCAGCTCCCATTGGATATTGTACTCCTACATTCAACAATTACTATCCAATGGAAGAGCCTGGTTCATTCCGGGCAATTCCCATTACTTGATGTCAGGAATCTGAGACAAGTGGTCAGGGTGATTGTTAAAATTAAATCAGGTGAGGTGTGCTGTCTGCACACCATGCCAAATACTGTAACTCCCAAAAGGGGTGCTGAAAACCAAAACAGTCAAGTCAAAACAATTTTACCTAAAACATTCAGGCAGTATTATCGTTCAGACCATTGAAATTGTATACTGTATAATTTAGGCCTAGCTAGATACAGTACTGTAAATCAATTACTTCCACATTTAACATGAGATAAGTAAGTTAAGAGACAGCAATATCTTGAATTGCTAGACTTTAAAGTAGCTCAGGGTTGCTAAAAACTTCTTCCTTTACCCTACTTGTGGGTCAGATTGCTATACACTGCCTCAGGCTTCACACAAACTCATTCATTGTTCCTCGCCTTAAACAGTAGTTACTGAAATTTCAAACTTTGCTACTGTTGGCAATTATGTTTTTATTGAGTGCAGAAGTACAGTACAGTGTATTCAATGTTAGAACCGGACTCATACAGGGCAACTGCCTTTACAGTACAGTATGTACTGTAATGTGATGTCATGAATCTGAGACAACACCTGAGACATGAACTTGAAGGAGTTTTCACTTGTGGTGGAAGTTGACAAATTTGCAGTACATCATGCAGTCCTGACTGCAGGTATGTTTGGCAGGACACAATTTCCAGAAAATTTATGATTGTCCTTTAGACAACCATTCACTCAATATTTTACCGTAAATGCTTTACAAGGAAATTGGTTGTTGATGCATTTTTTCAGACATTTTCATACTGTACAAGTACAGTACAAAAGAACTTCTGTTTCAAACAGTGTGTTTCCCAAGAACACATTGTGCTGTTCAGTTGCTGGAACTCACTTGAGTGTACGGTATGTCCCTGTACTTGTCTTGTGCGATAAAACTTCGTTGAACAGTATAAAAAGTTGAGTTGAAAGAGTCAGTTGGTCCTTTTGTAGGTATTAAAGTCTTGAATCTGATAGGGATGAGCTTCTTTTTAGTTCTTACCAAAATATTAATAATTGTCCTGGACAAGGAAGCAGACAACCACAAAAATCAAGACCATTTTAAGACCATTGACCTTTAATTTTTTATTTTACATTAGGAAGTAAAGGAAGATGCATAAAGTATCGTGACCATTGGTACACACCATCTGAGTTCGAGTCCATTTGTGGAAGAGGAAACAGTAAGGACTGGAAGAGAAGCATACGATATGGAGGGCGCACTCTCAACGCTTTATTTTCAGATTGTTTGCTGACCCCGCATGCTGTTTCATGTACATGTTCTTCCTGTTGTGATGATGACACTATGGCACCAGTTAGTATTACTTGACAGAATACATTGTTGTAAGATTAAAGTGTTGTGTACACTTTTTGTGGAGTGCACTGTTTGCTCTGTGTAGAACTTGGTGAAAATGTTGAACTCTTTTATTGAAGCTGATTCAAAGTACAGTATATCAGAAAATAATACTGTTAGTCTTTAGATACCACACTTGGGCTTCATCTATGGTCAGTTAGAAAGAGTTTAATGGCCCCAGTTTCTAACAAATTGGTTTTTACTGTAGTTGAGCTGGCCACAGGCTTTTTTTCCAGTTGCACCTCACTGGCTTGTGTTTCCTGATCTATTGCTTAAGCTGAGCACCAATAACCTGAAGATATAAGGAGCATAAAAGAAAAATGTCTTTGCAATGAAATAAAATCATAAAAAGATAGCAAAATAAAACTTAAAAATGGGAAGGGAGAAATCTCCTTTCTGATGAGAGACTTAGGTATTATAAGACAGATTACTTTAGAAGGAAAGTTCTGAGTTGAGATCAAGTTGCATTACCAATTTTGTTGAACTTTCTTGCTGTACTTCAGAGTTAGTCAGTTGCTGTGTAGATGGGGTTTTTTTGCCCAGTTCCCAACCAGTTGGTTTAAGTCAGGGTGGCTTTGGCTTGCGGTTTTCCCTTGTCCATTACTTACAGTATGCTAAGCACAAGCACTATGGCCATGCTGCTAGAATTGAATAGGATGTTTAAGCCAACATAACCTGAGAAAAAGGAATTTCCTCGGGTAAAGCTTGCTTCTGTAATTGCGGCAGTTAACCCCATTTAAACCAACCTGGTTGCTATATTGAGCAAATAGTCTTATAAGGGGGCAAATGCCATTAACCTTATTGATTCAAGATACCTGAACAGGAAGTTCTCTGATAGACTCTGGATTATTAGTTGCCAGCTTGAGATGGCTAAAACTTGCTATTCCCTCCTAGCGTCATGAGTAGGTTCCGTTCCTCTGAGACTACCGTAGGTGTTTACAAGGATTCCTGTTACAGTGCATTGACTATTTGTTTTGTTTTATTTTGTAAAGTGCATTAGAATGTGTTCATAGTATCTGTACTTTTAATAGTCCAGTGCAGTACTGTTTTGATAAAATTCATGAAATAATTTCTCAAAGTAATTTCCCTTTGACTTCTGTTTTAGTCTGGACCAGTGAGACTCTTTGTTCCCTACAAGAGAAAGTCAAGATCACAGAGCATGAATGGACCAGGGGCTAAAAAGGCTGCAAAGGAACTTAAAGATTGTAAGTTTTGGGGTATTTATAGTATTTGGTGGGGGAATTGCAATCATCTTCAGTGGTGAGGGACTCCATATTCAGGATGAGAGTTTAATATGGCTAGGATTAGCAGTATCATACTGTAGGACCAGGGAGATGTTATTACTGTACAGAAGATTGAGTTCTGACTGGAACTAAAGTGTGTTCCAATCCCATCAGATCCAATTTTAAAGCACATGAAGGAAAACCTTCCAATTAATGATCTAAAAAGTATAAATTTTCAAGCATTCAATTCTCTCAGCTAATCTTTTATCTACAGTACTTCTTCAAACTGACTCCATTACTCTTGAACAATGCTTTGATATCAAACTGCAATTGCCAGTCCTCAGGTGACTGGTAAAATGTTTAAAATGTCCAAAAGCTGTTTGATGCCAAGGACATAAGAGATGCTGGTAAGAAGCTATATTACAGCTATAGGCAATTTAGCAGAATGCTGGTCATGGTCAAGACATATCCCTGCTTTTAGACTTTGATGAATTTTCTCAGTTAGTTGCAAGTTACAAAACTTCTGCTCTTGTGCAATATGTAAAAGAAACAAACTCCATTTGTCACTGCTGTTTATACCCTTCCAAACCATCAAATTCATTCTGTAAACTTCAGCTACAGTACTGGAAGTGTTACAGTGATAGAATAGCATAGATGCCTAATGGGTATTCTTTCAGACTTAGCAGATATTGTTAGACTTTCCTGTTCAAGCTTCCACATACTGTACTTTATGAGCAGTGCTGAATCTATGTGTAAGCAAAATAAAGAGATTATTGCATAGTTCTAGTTGGCTTTAAAGTCCATGTTCAGTCCCAACTCTGTTTGTAATGAAAAATCTCTGATAGAGCAAGGTCAAAGTATAGTGATCTGGCAGACCTGTGGTCTACAGTACTTGGTTAAAGCCAAAGATTCCTCACCCCAAAGTGCTTTAAAGTGTTAGTGCGCCCCCACTCATCGAAAAACTTTAACCACTCCCACTCCCACTGGCACCATGAATGAAATGCTATTAACTTGTACGTCTCCATTGTGCTATCTTTCCAGAAGTGTGACCTTGGTTGAATGAAACACTGAGAGAGACAGTAGTGTGCCCATGGACCGGGAGGGGTGGGGGCAAACTTAGGACAAAGAGTAATGTTGGGGACATACATTTTCTTGCACAGAAGGAAATTCAACCCAAAGCACCCATTCCTGGGATGGAATGCAGGGGAGGGGGGTAAACCACAGGAAGGTATGACCTTGAATATGTGTTGACATTGGTTAAAGGGTAGATAAGAATTTATGTGACGGGAGAGTTTATGTTTAATAGAAAGAATGTAAACACAGGTTCCACCCGGGCAGCTTGAGATCTATCATACATGTACTTTTCCTATCCTGTCAAAAGACTAGCAAAACTTCTGGTGAAAGATCGGCTAAGCAATACAACGAAAATCGATAATAAGCAAATGTTCTTCTCATGTAACGGGCAATGATCCAAGCAAGGTGCTAAAAAGAGGGTTGGGTGTTTTTGGCAGAGCCAAAAAGGTTTAAAAGTACGTGCAGTAAGGATTTTAGTCCATCTGGTGAAATAAACAATATAAGAGGAGACGTACAACAATGCAGGGGCCTAGCAAGGTTTTTGACAGATAGTCCCCACTTTTGACTGCCTTTCGGGAGAAATCAAGATGAAGGGTGTTATTGCCTCTTTGGGTTATGTTTTGTCGAGTGGTAATATTGCATTTAATACTTCTCAGAGATCCAGTGCAGAAAGAATCCTGATTGCATTTTATCCACTGATAATCATTTGGTAGGTTGACATCAGGCTAAATATGATTTGCAGTCCATACTTTTTATTGAAATACATGTTTCCAGATTCTTAGAGTAATCAATTTTTCCCTTATGTGGGGGGGGGGGGGGCCGGGGCAGTCTCTGTAGGAGTGGGCCGTGCTGCTGATGGGTTTAAGGGGAGAAGAGCCTAAACTAAAAAGGTGCCAAGATTCATTTCTGAAGTTCCACTGTGGTGGTTTTTCTGGATAATGTAATGCCTTCCGCCTGCCCCCCCCCCCCCCCCTCAGGAATGCGTGGCTCTTGCATAATGATGCAATATTGTACATCCCTGCTTCCAAGAGTTGTGAAAGGATTTGACAAACTCGGACAAAGGCAATGAGTTAACAAACTGACAAAAGGACTTCAAGTCACAACTTGAACCGCTGCAGATATGGGACTTGCACAAGAGAAAATAAAAAGAGAATATAATGGATTCTTTCAAAGAAAATTTTAGTTTCAGGATGCACCCTTTGTGGTTCCTCTGAAGTACCATTTTATAAAGGTTCTTACACGCACCTATATCAAGAGTGGCATAGAAGAACTTGTATATAGTATGTTTGAAGAATTCCCATTGGCTGCCAGCTTTTATCTGTTGGCATAGTTCTTGTCAATGCTATATATACTTCAACTTGGTTTTGTGAAACCCCTGTAAGGATCGTTTTTGATTCTTGGAAACTGACATCAATTAAGTACTCTCTTCACAGGTCTAAGGTTCTTCCAGTGAGCTTGTTTGATACTTGTAATTAGTTTGTCTTTCTCTTACATTCGTAAGAAAATCGAAATAAAAAGAAACCTCAAGTCTCCAGTCAACAGAATAAGGTTCATGGTGAAATGTTCCCTCTTACTTTTTGATTCCTTGCCATATTCCTATTGTTTTTGGTGGAGGTCAAAGGTCATTTGGGGTCACGAGAGGTCAAAACTTTGTAAACACAATATCTCAAGAACGGTACATGTGACTATGCTCATATTTGGTGTGTGGGTTGGTCATATTGAGTAGTTGATTCCTATTATTTTTGGTGGAGGTCGAAGGTCATTTGGGGTCACGAGAGGTCAAAAGGTCAAAATTTCGTAAACACGATATCGCGAGAACGGTAGGTGTGACTATGCTCATATTTAATGTGTGGGTTGGTCATATTGAGTAGATAATCCCTAGTGATTTTCGTGGAGGTCAAAGGTCATTTGGGGTCACGAGAGGTCAATAGGTAAATTCCTTAGAAATTGCTTGTAAACATGGTATCTCAAGAAGAGTAAGTGTGACTAATCGCATATTTGGTGTGTGTATTGGCCATATTGAGTAGATGATTGCTACTGTTTTTGGTGGAGATCAAAGGTCATTTGGGGTCACGAGAGGTCAAAAGGTCAAAACTGGGTAAACACAATATCTCGAGAACCGTACATGTGACTATACTCATACTTGGCGAGTGTGTTGGCCATATTGAGTAGATGATCCCTATTGTTTTTGGTGGAGGTCAAAGTTCATTTGGGGTCATGAGAGGTCAAAAGGTCAAAACTTCGTAAACACGATATCTCAAGAACCCAGGCTCTTTCAGTCACCTTTAACAACAATGCTATCTAAATATGCTGGTATAACACAGGTTTGCATTTGTACCTACGGTAGCACTGGGAATTCCAATATGCAAAAGTGAATTACTACTGCAACGTAAGAAGCATACATAACAATCCAACATTCACAAATTTCACAGTGATCATCTGTCAAGCTTTGCGCACATTTTATGCAATTAAATGTTTATACATATGATCAAAATGCAATTCAGACAAACATAGTCAATGGGATATCATATGTGATTTTGTCTCTAGGATCACGAAATGGAGAGAACTCCCATTGTCTTTCTGTGTACCAGCAATTCTGTCACACAATAGCATTACATTTCTTTTGTCTAATGAGTACAGCAGAACTGAGTGATAATTTGTGTCATTGTTCACAGTCTTAGAGTACTATTTTTGACACCAAGCATAAAGATAATGAATTCTAGAGCGATTTTGCTTAATGACTTACACCTTGGGATAAAAAAACCAATCCCAAAACTTCTACTTGATCAGCACATGTTCCAAAACTTTGTGCAAACTTTTCTTTCTCATTCTATCCACAACATAAGAAGGTCTTTTGTGCAGTGTGCTGTGTCTAAATCGCCTGTTTGGGTGTACAAAATTGCATTTCAGTCTGTTGTGACTACAGTAAGACCCTTGTTTTTGTTCAGGATGGATTGACTGGATTTATGCTTGATGTTACCAACAAAACCAGCAGAATACCAAAAAATTATTAACTATATTGCAGTTTTTTTCCACTTTGTAGACATGAACCATGATCACTGAACCACTATAAACTATCACCATCATTTTTCAGAAACTTGCAAACCTAGCTATGATCCGATAGTCATTTCTATTTTATATAACTTTCTCACAGATGCAACTTGGAATTTTTTCCATTACATCACGGTAGGATGCTCTTGAAGTACAGATGGTGAACTCCAGTTTCCAAAGACCAAATAGGTTGCAACAAACCTTACTGTATGGCAGAATTACTTACAGTAGAATGGTGCACAGTGTAATGCATTTTGCACTGAATCTCATATTCCTCTTTTATTCAGAGATAAGATCTATACTTACTTGGAAATTTTGGTGGAGGTCAAAGGTCATTTGGGGTCACCAGAAATCAAAAAGGGTCCTAAAACTTGTAATTGCGATATCTTGAGTTAGGAATGACCGACACTTTTCATATTTGGTATATAGATTTGCCATGTTGGGAGGAAGAACCCTATCGTTTTTGGTGGAGGTCAAAGGTCATTAGAGGTCATCAGAGATCAAAGACCGAAAACCTTGTAATCCTGATATCTTGAGATAGGAATGACCGACACTTTTCATATTTGGTATATAGATTTGCCATCTTGAGAGGAAGAACCCTATTGTTTTTGGTGGAGGTCAAAGGTCATTTGAGGTCACTGTTTTCAGTGGTTTATGAGGACAACAAAGCACCCCTTTTGGGCAAGGAATCACTAAGTCTTTTTGCTGTTTGGTATTATTCTCAACCAAAATACTGAACAAATTTTGATGTGAAAGACTGTACTTGTGAAATATAAATTCTGTACCAGGGGTGCAAATCCCGGGGGGGGGGGGGGGGGACAAGGGGAGCCTTAGCCCCCTCAAGTGAAAAAGTGGGGGCCCATCCCCCCTCCCCCCCCCAAATTTGAGAAGACCTAAAAAAATACAGTCACCTTTTTTGTTTTTTTTCGTTTTTCTGAAGCTTCGGAAATGCTAGGACACAAGAGCGTCTGGGGTCGAGGGGGCTTTGCCCGTGGATCTCACCAGGGGCCCTTTGGGGCTTCGCTCTTTCCGCTTGCTGTGCCCGCCATGGGTGCACAGTTTAATACTCATGGGCACATCATAAGCATTTTCGCCCTCCAGCTCTCAAACAGAGATTTGCGCCCCTGTAAGCTACTGTAGTTCAGGGGTATGTATCCACATGCATGTTGGCATTAAGTCAGGGGTGTGTAATGCATGTGCTTACTGAACTGTAGATTTGCAAACAATGTGGGATAATTGAAGCACTTTATCTTATTGAAAGCCTTTTTTGTTAATGGAGCAATCAGAGTTTGGCAGAGAATATTGAACTTTTTTTCTAGCACCTCGATTACCCTTTCTGATCAGATCGTTTAGCAGAATATAGGAATATTAAATAGGTTTTTTAGGTTAGAAGAAACAGTGTTACTATCGAATGAAATTTTTGCAATATTGTCAGGTCACAAAATTCCACACTGATGCATGACTGGACAGCTTCCACTTCACTGTAACCAACCATAACAGACCATGATCAGAGATCATTTTTTGTTAGTGTTAAGTCATTTATTGTGTTGAAGAATAAAATTTGTAAAAAAGTTTGGAAACACAAACTCTGGTTGCAGCTTTAAATATCACAAGTTTATTTAAAAGCATATTTAGAATGAAGCAATTCAATTGTTCTCATATAATGACGTTTATAAATGCACGATGTTCCTCATAATAAGCACTGCATACGTATACCTTCAACATACCATACGTAGCTCCCAAGTTCCGAGAGGCTAGATGCGGGTCCAACTGATCTGTCCATTGGTGAATGACCGGCCTGGCGGAGGGGTATAAGGTGTCCCCCCTTCCCCTTTTCTAAAATTTTTGAATTTGAGAAGTGTCTACACACAAAATGGTGGTACTTTTTTGGCAAATCAGTCGACATAATTTCGCTGTGTTACAGCCAAAATGTTCACTACGGTACTGATTTTTTTGCGATAACCAGCTAGACAAATATTGCATTGAGAGTTTTTCCAAAATAATATTGTACAGATAGGCCTACTTACAATTAAGGGAAATTGCTAAAACCTTTCCTTATCACAATATTCAGTCGCTATATTGTTGCCATAAATTTTGGTGCAGCACCGGTAAACTTTGCAAATGTCAACTCGACGTGTCATCAACAGTCATTCCATGTCATGCTGCAAGTGATTTCCAATCTCAAACTTATATGGACAGAGCATGTAATATGTACGTCCTATCCGTAAATTGTCACCCTTTGACTGGGACGAAAATGACGCACCAAGTTGGTCGCTGTGAAGCTATAAATTGTCTGATTTGACGTGACTCTGTTATATATTTTTAACAAAAGTTTAACTTGAATGGGATAAAATATCATATTCCTGCAATATGTGAAGTGATTTTGACCTTAACTTGCAATATTTCAAAAATACTGCAACTTTTTCTCAAAATCTTGGAATTGACTTCAGCAAGTCCAGACTTGTACACAAAATCATAGCAGACAGCCATTTTGGTGCACTTTGTCTTACACGTATGGTAGCGACAATCTACTGTACAGTGCAGCATGCTCTGTCCAGGTTTAGGAAGTCTGTGTTTCCAATACATGTCTTCATACATCTCGCATGGCTTTCTAACCATGAAAACACACAGTCAAGAACTGTCAAGACAACGTTCATTTGATACGAAACTCTGGAACAAGCCCCGCCTCTAACCGGCAAAGTAAGCATATGTTTTTGCTATTGAACGCAACATTGCATGGTGTTACAGTATTACACTATTTACGCAGTGAGAGAGGTATATTCCATACCTGCTGTGAAGGTTAGCCAGTAGCAAACATCATAGGTCCGTATGTACCTCCCCTAGGCCTAGTGCATTGTGTAGCAGAGCAAGCAGTTGAATGTGCTGTGAGATACGATTTACTGAATTTGTAGTTATTGGTTAATTATTTGTAAATTTGTGCGGTTCTCTAACTAAGAATAATTCTGCGAGTTGAAATTCGGGTTTTTCAGAGGTCTGGGTGGGTCAGCAGGTTTTGGGGTTCAAATGCGGGTCAAACCTGCGAAATGTGGGTCACTTGGAAGGTATGACATACAAGACCAATGTGCATGTGGGGTGATAATGCTAAACTGGTTATGGCTGTAATGTACTGTATTTTGAGAACATGTACAGTATTTTGTAAAAGCAAAAAAGCTGCAGTGTTGCAGGAAGTCTGTTGTATTCTGTAGCATAAAAGGTGGCCGAATTCTTTGGGTTCACCCAAGGCATTTCTTGTGACAGCCATGTCATTGGCATGCCATGTCCTACCAAGAATCACCCATGTCTGACATGTACTGTGACATGGGTTTTAATACCAGTGGTTTGGCTTGTATTTTCTTGGGTTTACCCATGTCCACAGTTAGAAATACTAAGTCAACTATTGTTTGAGATTTAATCCCATGTCTAACATGGTCTTTTGAGTTATGAAAGACAATAGTAACACTCATTTGACTTGGATACAACCCATGTCACTCTTTGCATTGACTTGGTCTACACTCTTGTGTTTTCTCTCCCTGCCATTGTTCTGACATGGGTTAAGAACTCATCAATACACCAGGCATGGTTTAATCCAAGAACCATCTATGTTGCAGACATGGGTTGACACTGTCTTGAGTTTTCATGGTTAGGTCTTGGGATAATCCTATAATGACAAGTTTTTTGCTTAAAAGACAAAAGAATGACATGGTCTGACCCATGTCACAGTGTTGAAAACCATGCCTTTACCAAGACCACCCATGGCGACATGGGCGTATTTCGAACATCTTTTTTGTAAGGGAATTATAGCTACTGGTACTGTCCTGATACAATGAGAAGCAAGAACTATCTGAGCACTATGTTTCAAGCATGAAGGGTATAACCTGTAAAACATTGTCTCCCCCACAGGAGTATTGACCCAGGCAATACAGTATGTGCATCAAGCAGTCTTGCGCAATTTGAATGCCAATGTACAGCGTGGTGCTTCCACTGTAGAAATTTTAATCTTTAATTTTTTATGTCATTTTTGGTGCATCCATCAACTACTGTACATTAAAGGAGAAGGCAACCAACGGATTAAACACCTATCAGCTAGTAAGAGACCACAATTCTAACACATTTTCTGAAAAAGCTAATCGAATCAGCATAGTTCCAAATTTTTATGAATTTTTCAATTATTTTTCTTCCCTAATGAATCCCCATGATGTTCGTAGCCATTTTCCGGTTTTCAAAAAAAAGAAGGCGCTTTAATATGACGTAAACGAGCCACATCGTAAGTTATACGATTTCCCATTCATTGCACATGGCGTGTACACTATTCCACAAACTGAAGGGATGTATAAAAAAGGGTCTGAGCCTTCCCAGGGGCAATAAAGTCTGTGTATACCCACCCTAGCCATGAAAATATGTCTACGAGGACTAGATAGCATTGTCGACAGCTTTAGCAATCTCAAAAGATTGTTAGGACCTCACTAGGCCTAATGAAGCTGGCGCTTGCTATTTCGCTACGGTAAGAATTGCAAACTGCCTACCTTGTCGTTATGTTCACTCAGTCTTCTCTTCTTTGCCTCAACTAAAAAAATATTGGCAGTTAAAAAATCCACATAGGGACTTTCTGGTATCTTTCTCAAAAGCACTTCCCCAAGATACTGCTAGCTCACTCGCTATTTGCGTAGAAAACACAGACAAGATCATACTGATTAGTGTCAAAACTGGTACAAATGCTAAGCGTACTAGCCGCATGCTAGAACCTTCATAAGAGATCCCGCCGACTGCCACCTTGTCCTGTTTTCTTTCTTTATTCTCTGAATACTCAGGCTACCAAACATACCGTTTGATTCAATCTTTCTATACAAATGTTCCCGTCCAATATTCCATGTTTAGCGGGAGAGTGTACGACAAAGAGTTCAAGTACATCCTGCTAGTAAGTTGTAACGTTAAATTCCGTGCACAGTGTTTTCACGCTGGACACTGCACAACAGTTTACTGTATATTAGTCAAGGTCACCTTGCCATGAGAAGTGTTTGCAGTTCTCTACATACAGTTATTTCCTTTCATCAGGGTTACCCGAACTGTAAGGGTACAGGCAAAGTGTATGGTGACAGACAGCTGTGCGATGGTGTTGCCAATTATGCAAACTATTTGTTCATGCTCTTGTTAAAAACCTGTTTTTCATTTTACTTTATTATTGTATGATGAAAATAATTTTATTCAAACATTAGGAATTTTATCTCCTTTTTCAAGGGGAACTCAGAAGATGTGTTATGCAGTATATGTGCAATTATAGATAGTTTTTGTGGGTTGGTAACTTTTCTGTTGAAAAATGATATGTGGCTCACTTTCGTCATTGTACATCCGGGAACTTGTGAATTTCAAAAAACGATGGCGCGGACCAGTAGCTTCTTAAAAATCAATTTTTAAGGTTGAAATGAATACTTCAAAAACTTCTTTGTGCTTCTTTTGGAAAGAGCATTCCATAAAATGGTGGTCTGTTGGCAGAAAAAGCTAGGGTTGCCTTCTCCTTTAAGGAGACTATGTACTTTATTTTTTTTTTCTATGTAATGTTAGGTATTATTGCTACTTGTAACTCACATAACTTTATCTTTGTATGTTACTGTAATTGTATCGTAACTTCTGCAGAAAACTGTACATCTCCACCTCAGTAACTTAATTTGAACATTTTTTGTACTAAAGTGTGACTGCTAACAGAAAATGAGTATCTTCATTTTTGGATTTTACTGCCCATTCTACTGCCAGAACTAGAGAAACATAACTTACTTTTTGAACACAATTTTAGGTGCCACCACTGTGACAGAAACGACTGTAACAGAAGCCACGTCAGCCTCTCTTGGGTTAGAGGAGCAGCTGGGGGATGTCTTGTCTAAAGCATCCCTGGATCTAGACCAACAACATTGGTGGCCCTTGGAAGAGGTAAGGCCAGATAAGATTGGAAATTAATGGTCATTTTATTTAAACCATGGTGGTGGTCCATGTGAGCAGTAAGGCCAAAAATGATTGGACAGTTTACTATTAGGCAGTTTGATGAGGGGGGAATTATGACTGGAAACTTTGCTGTTGGGTAGTTTAGTTAAAAACCTTTGATGAGCATCAAGAAGAAAAAAGGTTGAATTATGGTTGATCAGTTTGTTATTTGGCAGTATTTCCTAAACAACACTAGTGCATCTGGAGCAAGTGACCCTAATACTGTACAGCAATTACGTGATAACATCAAGTGTTTTTCTCCATATGTCATCATGTCTAGTCATACTGTACAGTAAGTTCAAAATTCAAAGCTAAAGTTACCATAGTATTGTGCCTCACTCAAAATCACAAATCTGCTAGTGTAAGGTCTGTAAATTCTAGGGCCTCTTGGTTGTCTTTTAATTTAAACTAATGGAAGCAATAATTTGGGCACAAACTGTATAATGTTTTAAAATTTTGTACAGTGAGATCCTTGCTAAATTGAATACATATCAATTTGGGTGTACCAGTAAAGCGGACATGATTCGCTACACCTATTCCAGTAATATTTTTGTTTGTACTTTTCCAGATGGTGAACAGTGTCATTCATCAAGCAACTCAACTGAAGAGTATGATTCAGCAGGCCAAAGCCCAGTTTTTGGCCTCAAAAGCAGCTAGCCAGGCCCAGGCCAAACTTCAAGCTGAAGTGGAAAGGAAGGAGGTAGTGACTTGTTTTTTTAAAGATACATATTTTGTTTAAAGGCCCAGTTTTCTCATCCCAAACAATACCAATTCTCCTAACATTCTTACTTAAGCCCCTCTCACAGTTGTCTGAAATTCATCCTCATCCAGACACAATCTCAGTTTATTGCTTCAGGGTGAGTATAGAAAAGCTCAATGTGTATAATCAAAACACTCTCAGAACAGTTCATGCTGTGTAATATAGGCTTTGGTATTCTGCATTGTTTGAATTAGCTGTCAATCAAAAAGCTGAGCCAATTGAGAGTTTCTATTAGCCTATACTACTGTAGAAGTGTAGTTTGGGGTGAGAGGATTGGCCCTTTAAAGGTCCAATTGAGAGACAAGTATGGGACTTGCCATCCACTCAAAAGCATAAGGTCAAGGAAACTGGAATCTTAAGATATGCAGATTATACAGAAGAAAAAGAACAAAAACATTGTTTTCTATTGTTAATTATTTTCTGAAAACTTGTTTTATTTTTGACCCAGCAATGTCACAGGTTTGGTGTTAGCAGCATCCCCATTTTCATTCAGTCATTTGAAAAGCTGATCTTTGGCCACATTATTTTGATTTTGGAAATATTTTTTTGACCATTGCCAAGGGATACCTGGAAAAATAGAAGTTTGTTGGAAGTGGGACAAAGGGCAGTTTCTGCTCACTCTCAGTAATGCGACAAACAAGCACTTTTCCTCAGAATAAGAGCAGTTAAAATGCATCCAAACTCCACACATAAAAAATACTTTAAACCTTAGTATCCTGTGGCCTACCGTACATGTATAGCTCACATCAAGTGTCATGCAGTATGCTGTGGCTGACATGTGAATCATGGACAAAACAATGTCAGACATATATTACATAGGTGCTACCTTCAAAATCTCACACTCAAGGCACATTGAAAATTTTAAGAGCAGCTGATTAGGTTGGTTCATGAAATTCAAAAAAATTTTTCCAAACCTGTAAAGTTTTCATCACATGCCAATGACAAATGGCCAAATTTTGACAATTGTCATATCCTACATACAAGATAACTGTTTTGGTTTTTAAAAATTACTGACCAGACACTCTTTTAAATTATGCACAAATTCATTACTTGTCAGAACACCATAACATTCAAGGGTTTAACTTTTTCTGAAACTATTGGATATGAAACTTGGCTTATTATGCTTATTATTGCTGTTTTTGGAAATTGGAGGCAAGGTTATGTGCTGTAAGCATAGTTACAAAAGGACATACTACTCACTCAGACTGGAGGGAAAAAAAATGTTTTTTAATTTATTAACTTTTGGTGGGTGAAGTTTTGCTTTCTTCACATTATTCCACATGAAATATGAATGAACTAATTTTCATACTTTGTTATCTACAGTTCACACCACATTGTAAATTACTTTACAACGTCCATAGACAAAATAATTCCATAATGGAAGTGAACAAAGCAGCAAAATAGATTTGAACATTGCAAGTAACGTCATTGAAAACAATTCAGTTGCACACAAGCATGTACACTGATAAAATCAGCATTAAAAACAGTAGTCATTATTTCATATTTCAGTCTCACCAATATATCTTCTCAAAATATTATGTAGGAGATGAGTTATGACCGTCATACTAATCGAACTTTGAAAATGTGTGGCCAAAAAATCATTTTTAGCAAGAACCCTGTTGAAAAGAAGTCAAGGGTACTGCTATATTTTGAATAATGTATCATACCATATCAATACATTCTGTTAACAAATGAAATATTTTTGTTGAAATTTTATACAGAATTAACTTAGGTTTATGTGATCAAATCTGAAGCCACAAAAAAGAAAGAAGATTTTATTCCTTGTAAAATCTTCTTATTTTTTTTAGTTGAATATATTTAGATACACAAGAAAAGGTGGTCAGGATTCAACAATGCCAATAATGTCATCAGCAAGGCTAGTACCATGACAATGCAACCATTCACATTCATGATTAGAGCACAACAATAAAGGGTTAATCTAAACATATCTGCACCATGGGGCTGTGCACACACGCAGAGACAGCGAAATCAACTTTGCAGTAAACACACTCCACAGACTTGTTTAAATCCTTTACCGTTGTCTGGGTCCTTTTGGATCCTTTTGGACCCAGACAGAAAGCGCGGCTGTCACCCATCTTAACTGTTTCATGCGGAGCTTGAAACTGCAAGTAGCCACCCAAAAATTCGGCCAAAACAACCAGAGAGACAATAGTTTAAGGTCACAGGGTCAATGACCTAGGGAAGCTGATGCGGGGCATGCTACGTCCGCTTTTTTTCGCCCACTCCTGAGGCGCGCAAATATGTCTCGATTGGGGCACAACTGTAAAGGGTTAAAATTCTTTGTTTTATCACAAAGGAAACATCAGGTTTGGCTTGGTTTTGTTGGGATTATACATCTCATCTTCAAACCTTTTGGGTCTAGTGGTTCTTACAGCCTTTTTACCAGTTTTGGATTGGTGTTCAGTGTGTGTTTCCATGAATTTTAAAAGAAAATTTCTTGGTAAAAAGGACTTCAATTAATTTAGGGATAGCAAACAGAGTACCAGTCAGTAATCAAAAGCAGTTTCAAAGAATGTTTCAGCCAACTTAATCAAAAAGAGAAAATTTGTTGGCGGAAATGGTCATCATATTAACTTACAGGATATTTCTTTTTTTTGGGGGGGGAGGAGGATATTTCTTTTTTTGGGGGAGGGATATTTCTTTTTTTGGGGGGAGGGGATATTTCTTTTTTTTTGGGGGAGGGGATATTTCTTTTTGGGGGAGGGGATATTTCTTTTTGGGGGGAGGGGATATTTCTTTTTGGGGGAGGGGTATTTCTTTTTTGGGGGAGGGGATGTCTGTTTTGGGGGAAGGGGATATTTCTTTTTGGGGGGAGGGGATATTTCTTTTTGGGGGGAGGGGGATGGGGGTGGGGGATATGGGGCAGGGGAAAAAGTCTAGACCTAAACAGTCAAAGTAATTAAGTAGTTCACATACAAATTTTATGGTGCTTTATTGCTTTTTATTTGATGCCAGGCCATTGCTCAAGCAAGGATGGAAGCACAGATACAGCTATCTAGGGCACTCATTGAAGCAAAGACGGAAAAGGACAATGCAGTGGCAGATGCAATAGCTCAAGCCACAGCAGAGAAACTAGATGGTGTACAGCATGTCTCTGATCCTGGAATTATAAAGGTGAGCATTCACTTCTGCAATACAGGGCATTAGGTTGGTGTAATAAACCCATCAAGAAGGCTAGGCAATATTGACTTAAGTTTCATTCTTTTATTTGGAAGCATAATGAGAAGTCTTTGTTTCTGATACTCCAAAAATGTGTCACATGTTAATAAAGGCTTTTGGGATGAGTGAGGATTTGTAAGGATTTGTCCATTTCCAACACATACAAAGTCTTGCTTTAACTTTGTGAGGGGCATGCCTAACCCCAACAAAAATGAGATTAAGCAGTTTCATGCTTGGTCTGGCCATGTAAGTCCCGAGATGTGGTGTGTCTGAACAACAGGAGCTGTGCAGCAATCAATATGTGCTATTCCACATAAATGCCACAGAAACAGTTCTGCTGCAGTGTGCAGATATTTGGTTGGTTGGAAGGAAGGGGGTGGGGTCAACTAGTAATTTTCTGTGAGAGTCTGAAGGTAAAGTATGTAATATGCAGAAGGGGCTATCAGTTTCATCCATACTTGGGACTGCAATTTCTTCCCCCTATTTAATTTCTCATCAATGAAGTAAAATTCCAGTCTCTACAAAACTTGGCCATCATTTAATCCAGGGACCTCTAGTGTGCATGACAGTACATTCAAACCACCCAGCCAATGTCATATCCTACTTTGATCTCAGTGGTTGCTGAGTTTTGAACTTTACTTTGTAACCAGGAAAGATTTCCAGCAGAATTAATGAGAAATTGCCTTGCATTTGTGGCAACATAGTCATCACTGATATAAGGAAAGGAAACAGAAGTTATAAATTTTTTTTTTTTAAGAATTTCATGCTTAAATTAAATGGAATTTGAATATCATGCACTCTTTGGCAGATTGCTGGTTTGTTGCCCTCATGAGTCATTGAGTGCTTTGATTCACTCTTAGTCTTGAGAAGAGGATCAGGGGCCCGTTCCACAAAGAGTTACGCACGATCTTAAGTATGATTTACTGTTGGCTTAAGTATGGTGAATCAAACTTAAGATTGTGCGTAACTCTTTGTGGAACGGCCCCCAGATTCGGATGATATCTGATCCACCCCTAGAGATCAATTTTGTTTTGTGAAACTTTTACACTCCAGGATCAGCACCCTAGATATGGGGCAGATCAGATCAAGAGGGAAGGATCAAAAACCTGTATGTAAAATCTAAGTGAGTGAAGAAGACCCAAAATACACAGACACAACATTAGTTTTTCTTCCCAAGAAATACAAATTGACATTAGTACTTAGGGGTACAGTGGACAGTTTCATTGGTGGCCTTATTACATTTTTTCCTGTTTGTTGATCACTCTGAGTGTGAAAGCAAATCTTGAGCCCAGGATCTTATCCAAATCCAAGTCCCATTCTACAGTTTGCATATTCCTGGCAAGCATCTGCATGATTCAAATGTTCATGTAAATACTATGTTGAACACAGGTGTTGGTTTTGTGTATTGTTTTGAGTTTACCAATATAATTTGCACAATGCATTTAGTCTTAGCATTGACAAGATATTCTGCTGAGGGTAATTTTTTTAATTTTTTGTTGTTCTAAGTTATCATGGGGATTGGAGACCTTGCAACACAACTATGTTGAGTTTTTGGAACAAGATGTGTAATCTCAGTTGTATCATTTCACTAAGGGACACATTGATACTGGTGAGGTAAATTGGAATATAGAACTGGTAATGATTGTAGTAACTGTATCTTTCATGAAGTAACATTCATTGAGGAATAATATATATGTACTTTGCCTCTGATTATGATTACCTTGAAAATAGGGTTTAAAAGTGCAAATATTTTTATTGCATGATGTGTAAGTCTCATGCCTCTCACATATATTTCTGACATCATTATGCACCTGTTCTGCAGAACTGACCCAGGTGTGTTTTTCTCTTTTAGACCTGTCAGAACTGCAGTCGTGAAGCTACCATGGAATGTACTGATTGCCACCAGGTCAGTTACTGTAGTCCCTTCTGTCAGAGAAAGGACTGGCCTGACCACCAGAACAACTGCTGTACAGAAGAAGCAACAGTTTCTGTCACAATTGTTTCTGATGCTGATGTTGATGTTAGTAAAGTGTAATATCATGCAAAACATGTGTTTATCTGAGATAAATGAAAGGTTGTGATGCTACATTATGTTTGATGGGAGGGGGAGGCGTGGGGGATATGCCATAGGTATAAATAAAGAGGAGGGACAGGGTTAGAAAAAGAAGGAAATATATAAGGGAAGGATGTGCTAAGTATTGGTGCTATAGTGGGTGGAGTCCAAAAGGCAGGAATGCTGGATTCAGGTTTTTATATGGTTAGGCTACAGATAAATGAAGAGTAATATGTAGGATTAAACTGCTGTAAGGTGAGGTGTAAGGACCAGGTCACCAGAAACTTCTTTTTCAGAAAAATTTTGAAAGCTGTATGTTGTGAGTACAGTGAGACTGATAATTCTTTGCTGCATCAGTAAGGTAATAATTATAACTTGCTCTATTGCCTACAACATTCACTTGTAGAGCTGTTATTACTGATTCCATGGCTGCCAGGTTTTGGCACCACAAAATGGAGCAAATCCCCCCATGGCTGCTCTGTGAACCCATAATGCCAATGATGTGTCCAGTCTGTCGTAAGAGGCATCTGAAGGGAAGAATTCGCCACTTTATTTGAAACTTCATTTAAACTTCACCTTTCTGTCTGGGTGACACTACATAGCACATTTGTATTGATGTGTAGTAAAGACACATCCGACTTCAATGAAAGAGACAAGGTCATAACAAACCTTAGATCAAAGTACATAAAGGAGATGTTGCCTTTTTACAAGGAAATTTCATCTTTTTAAAACCAATATTCATTGGCAAAGCGTGATAAATAATTACAAGTAAGGCAGTATGGTAGCCTTCTTTTCAAGAGGGAAGTTCCTGCAGACAGAAATTCAGTTGTTTGTTGCTCAAGAATTATTTGTTCACCCAAACTTTCAGCATTTCAAAAGATGCAACTTCCATAACTCTTCTTGTGCATAATATTTTGAGGAGATGAAGCTGTTGCTGGGGTTTATTGTTGAGACTGAATGATTTGAAGATGGCTAGAGCTATATGCTTATAATGCTAAGTTGGAGCATTTTTAATGCAATATATCCCATTAAAAAAAAAGACAGTTGTTCTAGATTGCTTGGCTGTGAATGGGTCAGATGGTCTTTAGTATTGGGAAAGTCCACAGAATCTAACAATTGGAACATAGGGACCTGTCAATTAAAGTTTGATACTAGGTGAGGAAAGCTATATGTTCAAGTACCAATTGTTTCACAGATATGTCATTCCTCCTTCCTAACACCTACCCCTTGTTTTTTGGTGTATGCTAAATAGGTACATATTTATCTTTTGTGCATATTTCAGCAGTCTGATGTACAGTATTATAAGCAAACAGAATCGATGGTTGGGTGTATGTGGAATCATCTTGCATAGAGTGTCATTAAATGCAATGCAACTGGTTGTGTTGAGTATGACATTCTTTACAAGTGAACTTGTAGACACCATCTGTTAAATACTTGCAAGAAATTGAAAAACTGTTTCTTCTGTAGTCGTATTGCAGGGAGCCAAGTAACATACAACAGAAGGGTGATCATTCCTTGTCTTTTCATAACTGTCAAGGACTGTCAAGTTGTTTTAAGGATGGTCTACCCATAAATCTGCAGTAATATCCACAAAACTGTTGGGGTGGTGTAGATTTCTTTTGTAACAGATTTCCATTTCCATACTATGACTTTGTAATTTTGGATGCTGTAAGTTTGCAGTAATAATACACTAGTAAAAACCAAAAGATGACTGGAAAAAGGGAATTAAAGTTGACATTAAAACAAATATATTTCTGCAAATACAAACAAATCAAGGTTGAATTGGTCAAGGTGTTTAGAATGTTTTGTTCAATGTAAAACAGTATCAAAGATACATTAATATACATTCACGAAGGACAGGAAAAATCCATGCTTTAAATTGGATCACAAACAAAATGTCATAAGCAATAAATATCATTAAAAATTTGAAACTTATTCAACAGTTCTTTACTAGTGCAAGCAGAGAATACAACCCAACTCTTATAATAAGTGTGTAAATGACCTCATTTTGTGGTGTGAATGGGTTTACTCATAGGTTAAAAATTAAAAATTGCACCACTTTTACCATCTCTCTTCCTGCCAAAGAATGTTTTGAACTTGACAGATTACTTTAAAAATTTGTCTCATTACATACTCAACAAACATTGTGCACAAACTTTCCTCCAGTTTGTTCACTTCCCCAGATATCTGCTCTTAATTAAGTCTAAAATATTTTATTTCATGAATAAGCCATCAGTCTCCTGTTTTCTGCAAAATGAAATAATAGATCTAACAACAAGTCACAACCTTAAAATGTTTTTCCATATATTTCTGTTAAACTTCCTAGCAAAAGGTATGTTTGCAGTGTATGCATGCACATATTGGTGGAATGTAAGTGGAATAATGAGGGAGCTGGGAAATTTGGAGTGAAATATTTCTAATTACGCAGCAAAAGAAAGGGCTTAAATGCAAAATTTGACTTGTTTGTTTTTCCTTCACGCATGCATGAGGTTTACTATGGCTAAGTTGATGATTAGCAATTTTGATTTCATTTGTTGGAGTTTTATGCTTCAACTTGGTACAGTGATGACCACAGAATTTTTTAAGTTGTGGGGCATTGAATAATTGACCTCCTAGTGAGAGCTGAATGGACTACCACATGACACTAAAAGCGAATAGCAAGTTTTGGCCATCTCAAGCTGGCAACTAATAATCCAGAATCTATCAGAGAACTTCCTGTTCAGGTATCTTGAGATAATAAAGTTAAAGGTGTTTAATGCCTTTTTCTCGCGTAACATTGGCTAAAACGTCCTATTCAATTCTAGGGGCATGTGTGTCATACACATGGCTGGATAATTGATGAATGTTAACAGAACACAAAGATGTGCGGTGGTAAGAAAAGTCAGTGACAATCCTGACTAAAGACAAGCATATACTAAAATCAGGGGGTCAAAGGTCATCCATTGAACTTTATGGAGTGCCTGCTGGCAGGAGATACTTTACATATTGTACATACAGAGATATAATAATAATGGAGTTTTTTGTAACATTGAGAAAGCATTGATTATGTAAATGTATGAACATTTTAACACTTGGGAGTGGAAATTTGGAGTTATATGTTAATATATAGTAATATTTGATTTACAAGAGAGACCGATTAATAACGAAGTGACGAGTTGTTGAATGAACAATTAACATGTGTCTCATTGTGTTTCTTTCCTTTCCTGTTTGTCCATTACAGGATGAGAACAGTCATCCCAAATTTATATGCTAGTCTTGAAGCAGCAGGTTAATCTAACAAAGTTTTTTCTTATTTGTCTTTAATTTTAGGACTTCAGTACTGCATATTCAAAGTAAACCAAGCAGTTACTTCTAGTTAATTTCACATTTTAGGAAAAAAAAAAAATACTGTCACAAGACTATCAAGAGCCAATCATGGAGCAGGACAGTGCAATATATTACTTCCAAGTTGTAGTGTCTGCATGTCCCCTGGAGTTCTTTTGTTTACATATAAATACAGAATAAACATGCTGCTTAGGACATGATGTCTTTTACAAAACAGTCCACCAAGATCTTCTCCAAAGTCTTAAGCATATAATCAGAATGTTCCAAGTATTCAACTCTAAAGGTGAAGAGCAGTCCCCCAAAACTCATTTTGAAGCAACAGCTAAATATGAGAATTTTCTTTTTATTTCTCCTCAAAGTATCTCTCATTTTATTTTATAACTTTAATTCCGCATATTCAAGGCAAACCAAGCAGTTATTTCTAGCAAATTTCACATTTGAAGAGAAAATGTGTGGTCACATGACTCTCCACAGCCAGTCATGGAACAGGACAGTCTTCTACACAACTTCAAGTTGGGGTAACTGCTCTTTCCCTCTTAGTCTTAAAAAATGTAGGTACAGTAACAATGACCAAGGAAATGATGCTTCTAAAAATTTGCAGTACGGCTGGAAGTGTTGTTAATTTCCAGGAAGGAGTGTGAATATGTCACATTATCTGTATGATTCTTGGCTACGGTGGGCTTTAAAATGGCTATGGTGCCCTTGCAATTTACAAGTTATAGCCATTTGGCTTGTGCTCATTTTGTTCTAACCTTGGGCACTGCAGCAAATCTGATTGAATGAGATTTGCCAAAAAAAAAAGAAAGAAATTGAAGAATCATTTATGTTCCACCTTGGTATACTGTCAAAGAAATACTAATTTCAATAAAATAATACACCTATTACATTCTTTTGAATGAATTATAAAGCCTTCAATTTCCTTAAGCAATCAGCAGCCACTACACTCATTTCACTTCAGTAGATCAAATGTCTTGACTGTAGACTACTAGAAGAGTTTCCGCAAGCTGTGTCGAAGACTTTGTTCGTGGTAGCCAGAGTGTTATGTAATTTTAATAGATCAGCTGTTCAGTGTTGGCGTCCTGGAAGATAACATCACACTGGTTACCACGCACAGTAGCATAAGGATATTGATGGTGTCTATAGCCTCAGAAAAAGTTGTGTGCACCCATGTTGGCTTTTGAACAGATCAACTGGTTCAGTGCAAATCTTTTAAAAGGAATGTTCATGTCATGCTGGACCCAGAAGGTATTGGTACTGTACCTCATTATTTACAGGAAGAAACTGAAAAGGAAAGGCTACAGGAAGGACATTCCTGAATACTTCTTGTTTCCTATCAATTATTTTGTTATTATTAGATTATTATTTAATCAGATGAAAGAAGCAGTATTTTGGCAGATTTGACATATGTTCCAACAAAAAAAGAACAAAACAAAGTAGGCCACCACCTAATGCAGCACACTGTCAAGAAGTAGAAAAAGAAAACTGACTCAAACTGTTAGACCATATACACATCATGTCACAGCACAAAGAGTATGCACCCTTCTTTAGGGGAGTTTGCATGTTCCATTGTTACTGCACCTAAGAATAGTGTCAGTGTGTCATCCATGCATAAGGTCTATTCTAACAGGGTGAAAACAGATGAGTTGAAGTGTTTTTGATATTTACATGACATGCAATTATGTAAAATACTGTTGATGTTTCAAGGCACTGTCCATACTTTACTTTCATGGTGCAGTATGTACTGGTAAATTAAGTTAATAACATTGACTGATGTACCAACTAAAAACAAACTCACAGACACACCATTTCTGTACTACTGTAACTCCTTTTAACTCCTTATCAGTGACATAGCAACGGGGAGGGAGGTCTTACCATCCAAACCAAACCCTCCCCATGACCCAAGCTTGCAATGCAAAAAACACCTAAAATAACTGTTTGTTCTCTCTATCCCAAGACTTTTCTCTCATTTCATGCCCCCAACTCCCCCCACCCATGACACCCCCCCCCCCCCCCCCCACCATGACACAATCCTGGCTTCGTGCCTGCTCCTTATTGATACTTACTTGCATAGACACTTTACAAAATGCTCAGTATAAGCAATGGAGTAGGGGAACAAACCAGTGAGCTACAACTGGCTATGGCAGGCCAGAGTTACCATTTTTAAAGAAACTGAGACTACCGATCATAGGGCTTCATTAAAATCTTAACTTCCCAATTTAATGTTAACAATCCCTATGTACACAGCTCAGGTAAAATGGGATGTATTCAGTTTAATTTTTCCAAAAAACAACCAAAGTTTATGAAAGACAGATGGGTGTAAAATGGGTGAATGATGCTTTGAAGTTTTGAACACTCAAATCCTCAAAAAGTTTTAAAACCTTACAAAAAACATGTCACAATATGTGACTGCATTTCTTTTGTCATTTTAATTTGGAAACTATTCCATTCTAGAGCTTGCGTGGTATGCAAGTCACCATCACATTCACTTTTGCACCAGCTTTTTGATACTATATTATTGTCTTTAAACGTATTTCGAATACTAGATAAGGGTGGAGCCCACTGATGATGTTAAATGAATGCGGCTTCCAATTCTTGCAGGAAATTTGAACGTGTTGAAAGACTAACTTATCCAATCTTGAAGTAAACAGCTGCATTCAAGTATCCTACAGTACTTTTCTGACTGATTTAAGACTAGTTGTGGGCAAATGCTTCAATTTTTCCAGAATGAAAACTTTGGGTTCTCTGTTGTTAAATCACTTGAAGTTGGATCATCTTCCAGGCTAAGAACATCACCCATCTGAGCTGCAGACATCTGTAAATAGAAGAATGCAGTATCATCTGTCTGGCAACAAGGGTACACCCACAAATAAAGAAAAATAAAAAAAATCTGTGACATGGTACCAGAAAAAGGAAACTGAATTTGCTGACAGCAATCCATTGAAGATTTTGTTATTGGCCTATATACATGAGCAGCAACTTTTGCAAAACATTCCCCAATACAGTTCCAAAACATCCACTGGCAACAACTCCAAAACACGCTTGTTTTGGGTTTGTTGCACAGTGTAGACAGGGTATGCAGCATGTTTTGAAAACGTTTTGAAAATGTTGCAAAAGAAATGTCCTGTCAATTCTTTTCAAAATGTTCTCAAAACATTTTCAAAATGTTTTCAAGTTGTTTTTACTCTCTCTACACTGTGCAACAAACTGCTAACAAGCATGTTGTGGTTTTGTTGCAGGTGGAAGTGTTTTGAGAATGTTTTACAAATGTTACTTGTGTACACTGGCCTTCAGGGAAAATATGGCACACAAAATAAATCACATATTTTATAAAGATACCTTAGACAAATTTGTACCTGATTAGCACTAATAAATTAATGAGTAATTACCTTTCAGTAGCAACTGACAATACCCAAAGAACTACACAAAAACCAACTTTGTTACAGACAGTATGATTCAAACACATCAGTCAAATCATTTGTATCACATTGCATCAGACGATGCAAATGCCTAATTCCACATTATATACAGTATATCATATTTGTGAAATCTAAAACAAACATTTGAGGATTGTTATGCTATGTTTTCACTGAACAAGAGTTGTTGGTTGACACCCCCATTGAACTAACATTAGTCTAGTAAGGAGTTCACCTCTCTGATATACTATTCTATAGACAAGACCAAGTTCTAGTTATTTAACTGTTATTCCAATTGCAGCCATGGAGACATCTAGCAGATTTCAGGTTGTTGATCAGGTTTTTGGATCGGAGTGGGGGGGGGGGGGGGGGGAAGGAAATTTTCCAAAGCAACAACCCTGGCTCATGTCCCAGACAAAATTCCTCTATAGCAATCCACCCACACACAGTCATATACGGGCACAAACGAACACACATGTTCACTACCACTGAAGTTTAAACATGAAACATGGATAGATGGTGCATTTAATATAAATGCAGTACTAAATACTTCATTAGGCTGTAGTGTGGTATCTGTATACAATAATGTTATATTTGTTTATTCTTCCTGTTGTTTTTTTTTTCAATCTGCCTTAATTATAAGGGTGGGGGAGACTTTATGTTTGGTCCACCAGTATTTCATGTGGATTGGAAAGAACAAATGCCCATTCTGTCCCTAAATTGAACCCCCTGGCAGAGTGCTTTGCTCTTGAAACAGCATGATATAGAGATTAATTGTGCTTCAACAAATGCTGCCAGTGGTTTTGCCCCTAGCTAGCAGAAAGAAACTTCTTTACCAACCTGGGATCAGTGGCATAGCCACGGGCTCTTATGCAAACTATGTGGGACATGAAACAGTAAAATGGTGAATGGAACTAAATCTCGATAGGTGAGTTGAAATATCCTCAAATGCTACAGGACAGGCAGTACATTGTACAGGGTCATACACACAATGTAATGGATATTAATGTTGATATTTGTGACTCATGTTTGGAAAGGGGAAAAGGCCACAAAGGACTAAATTTGCATTACTTTTATAACAATCTTTATATACACTATTTCCCTTTGGCTGATAATATATTGGGAATCACACATCAGATTTCAATGTAAACTTCACCAGAAGGCAAACAATAAGTAGCATAAGAGGAGCACCCCCACCTCCCCCCTTAAAAAGACAAAAAAAAAATGATAAAACCTAAATTGCAAGAAAGTGACCTCATCTATGGCACAAACTTACGCTGAAAGAGTCTCTGTTGGTTCCCTGTGTCTGTGAATGGAGGGACTGCCCTTTCATGACATATGCTGATCCTGGTCGAGAAAAATGGGCCAAGTCTGATTTGGGGACAGGAACAGAATCGTCAATGTCGGGTACCTAGAAAAGTAAAAGCACCTTACAACTACATCATCAAAAATTAAAACACATACTATATTGTCCCGAAGGAACAATTAAAGACCCGAAAAATATGTGAAAAGAAAAGTCTCCAAAGGAAATATTGTGGCCCATCACACATTTTTTAAATGATACAAGCAATGGAACATTTACTGAACCTTGAGAACATTGACTAAGAAATACAATGTTGACTTAAACCTACACTACCTTTAGCCTTCTCAAACCCCTTCAATTTACCTTCCTCTCCTCCTATACAGAAATGAATTTAACTTGCTAAATCTATACTGTGCTGGAACTGAAAATTCAAAAAGCCTGGGTTGGCAGGCACTTCAACATAAAAATGCTTATTATTAGCATAATTAATGAAGCTGAATAACCAACATTAAGGCAGCAAGTTCAACATTTTGAGTGTGTTGGCATGCTTGTGCAAAAAAAAAAAAGAAAAGAACAACCAAATTGAATTGTTAATTTACTAACTATATGGCTACATAAATTTCTAATGAGTAACAACCATTCTTGAAACAACAAACCTCGGGGTCACGTGCCCCATTCCCAAACTTTCATTAATCAAACATGAACTGGACCACCGCCAAACAGAAGGCTATTCTCCCAATATGGAACAATTCAGAAACGGTCATGAAAAGTATCCACCATTTCTATCCCATGGAGCTGTTTTTTTTTTTTAAGTTTTAAGTAATTCCCTCATGAAATAATTATCTACTTATAGGATATTTTTTACTTTAACCATTTGTTAGTATGTGAAGAATACTTTACATGTTTGAAAAATGGAAATATTGAGTGAAATTCAAAATTAAAATGGATGTGTCTCCTTAAAGTGTACCTCAATTCTATACTTTCAAAACTACTGTATATAGTTTAGATGTTGCAAAATGAATGTAATTCATCCCTTCCCCATTGTCAAAGCTTGTTCCATTGCTGAGATATTATACATTGAAATTTATTGACTTGGATTGAAATAGTCCGTTGCAAAATACAATGTAACTCTCTCATTGCACAATGTACATCACCTGTTTTGTTTCCCTTTGAAGTGAAAACAATTGTTAATGGCCTTTAAAGCTTCCTGTTTGTTTGCTTACAGTAGCATGTTGTACTGTACATACAGTATAGCAGCGACATTGGGATCACAATTTTATCACAAATTTCAGTAGCTTTCCAAAAATCAAAGAATTACAGACTTATTTGAATTACAGACTGTAATTTGAGAATACAGCACAACACTTTACAACTTACTTTACATCTTTACAACTTGCGCAGTCTATAATTTCAAACTACAGGTAATTGAATAAACTCTATCATTTTATATCTCAGCTCAGAAATATCTCACGAAGATGGGAGTTAGACCACTTGATTTCAGTTCTCAAAGAAGAGCCTTTTTAGACTGCAGATTCAATCCCCCAAACTACTTTTCACTACTCCAACACATTTTTTCCTTTCCAACTTATTGGTGCACATAGTATACATGTACAGTAGGCTTGCCACTACTGCAGTGAGAGTGCACTAACCTTTCAAAGGTTATGAGAATTGGTTGAAGGTGGCTTATCTACTGTAACCATGCCCAGTTCAAAAAGATGCAAACAAGCTGTTGGAAGCTCATAGATCCTCGGGTTCTTTTTCGTGAAGACTGCTTTAAATCATTTTTTTATTGCACATCATTTTCAGCAGCCTGGACTACCAATACAGTACATAGATATTGCTCAGTTTTGAGTGCCTTTTCAGTAGGTGGACATTCCTGAGTTTGTGGTAGACCTAAAATCGGAACCACTGCTAATTACTTGACAACCATTAGTATATTGTAGATGTAACATGATCTTTGAATAGTTAAAAAAAAGAATCCCCTGGTCCATTACAGTACTTGGTCTGCTCTATATCCCACTGTGGTATTAAGGATTATGTACAGTGCATGCTACAGTATGTCAATAAAACATCCATGTCAAGTCCATGTCACTGTCATACATATTTTTCCTTCATCATTATCAAGCCATGCATCATTTATCAAGGAGACAAACTAAAAATAAAATATTATTTCTTCCAATAAAGGGAAAATAACTTTTTCCAAAGACCTAGCTGCAATTGTGCTGAAAAAGGTCAAAAATATTCATATCTGACAAACAAAAGTTTCATGTCTGTCTCATAAAGGGTTATATGTACACTTGTGTTAGAGAGGCAATTGATCAGAGCTTGACAAAGAGTAAACTTTTGTTCCAGCACCCTGTTTTTTCATTCTGAACTGCTAATTTTTTACCAGAACCATATTGAAGAGGTCTTTCAGGAAGAAGAAACCATTAATTTTGTGTTAATCACTGAATAAAAATTTCTGAGTATTTGTTGGGTAAAAAAATTCCACACTGATGCAAGACTAGACAGCCTACAGTATGTTAAACTGTAACCAATCAAGACGTTATACCATGATCACAGATCATTTTTTGTTAGTTATACTGTAAGTCAATGTTCGAATGTGGTGAAGAGTTAAAGATGTAGAATTGAAAGAACAAGCTCTGATTGGTGCTTTAATATGCTGACAAACACTAACTACATCACATGACCATCTCATTAAGGGTTCATAAATTTGATTTGTTGCATACTTACTTTTCTTACTACACCAAGTCGTATAAGTTCTGCTTTGGATGTTCTTGTACAACCTTCAGCTGCAAAGAAAGGCCAGATGGTCTCCAAAGCTGATGCAAAATCTGCTGCAGTTCTGATACAGAATGAAAGGAAATAAGTACAGTAATATGCAGCTGGAACAATAGTGTAAAGTTATTTAAATTTTTTTTTTGTTATAATTTGGGATGAAGCTGAATTTTGGGAACGGGATGGAGTACTGTAGTTACAGTAGGAAATAGTGCCGAGGCCTTATTGTATGTGCCACTCAGAGAAAAACAATAGACCAATAACCTCACCTAACTGATCTAGATATCAACCTCAGACCTACACCCCATCTTCAAATAAAAGTATATTAACCTGTATGCACATGTATGATGAATTTTTCCTCGTTTTTCTAGAACAAGGGGGTAGAGCATCTGACTCACTTGGAAGATCCCACGTTTAATTCAAAGGTTGGGCCATACCAAAGATTTAAAAAATGGAACCTACTGCCACTGTGCAAGATGCTTTGCATCAGCAAGGGAGTACTGAAACTGGAACTATAGGTGTCGATCAGACTTCCTGTATACTCATGACATGTTATCTCTGAAGGCCACCGAGTTTTCACTTTCCACTAAGCTTGTCTTCACAAAACTGTCTAATCAAACATACAGTATGCTATCAGTTGGATGATGCTATTTAATTAGCTCACAGATCACTTGGCAATGAGTAGGTACTGTACCTCGTGCATCAGTTTGCCAAAGAACAGCCCTTTGTCTTGGCAAGAGCAACATCTGATAAGAGATTAGCTAGGGTAACCAGGCGGGTGGGATCAAATTGCCATTATCTAGTACTGCAGTGTTTGAATCAGTATTGTTCACATCAAAAGACTGTCCCTTGGTGGGTTTTACTAGAGAATTTCATGTCAGGCATAACAGGGTGTGCTGTATATGGACAGAGGAGTAGAGGACCTTGGGAAGAAATCTCTCACCACCATTCAAACCAAAAAAGGTGCACCGAGATGGACGGGGCAAAGCTATAATTTTGGTGATTTTATGATGACTGTGTAATATGTCAAACAAAATTTACACTTCAATGTGAGACAAAATCAATATGTGTAGTGATTTTGACCTTACAGTACCTTGCATTATTTTGAAAATATTTCAAAGTTTTGAGCAAGTTCAAACCCTCAAACACAAAACCATAGCAGACAGCCATCTTGCTATGCCTATAATCACATATACATTAGCCCCAATCTATGCACAGGATGTTAGTGCAGTATGCTTTGTGCATGTATATACTGTACTTTAGCATGTCTGTTGGACACCGCTAGGTTTTAAAAACCAAAAGGTTGCAAGTTGAATTATAGAGCGTATCTAATCAAACCTAACCCAGTTGAAAGATGTTTTTAACAATATACTGTATCCCCAAATGAATCCCACATTTACATCCATGCTCTAATGCTCCTTCTACGGTAATGGAACAGTTGCGCAGGTGGTTCTACAGTATGTAATGGTTGCATTTTACTTCAGAAATGTGAGCAACATGATTACTTCATGCCTGGTGTAATTAGTCTGTCATCTCTAGCAGCCTATGTCAGAATTGTTCATAAGTCTATTTACTTTATTGATTAGGGAGTGGAAATTTTTCAAATATTTTGAACCACTGCACAGTATTTCATGACCACATGATAAGTACATAAACAATCCAATTGGGATTACAACCTCAAGGTTCAAGGAAGGGTGCTATTATAACATACAATACATGTATTACATGAAGTGGTCATCATGGTTGATGTTGCCTTAAATTTAATCAAATGCTGTGAGTAGCCAGGATTGTATCATGGGGTGGGGTTTGGTGACCTGGGGGGGGGGGGGTGGGGCACGAAATGAGGTTAAAGTCTAAGGATGGAGAAAAAAACCACTATTTTAGGTGTTTCATGCATTGCAAAGTTGGGTGGGAGCACCACCCTCTGCCCCAGCGCTCCCCCTTGTGGCTATGCCACTGAAATGCTGTCATATGATAACAGCAACATTGTATCCTTCATCAACAATTTCTGTCCAATCATCTAATAGGTTTGGGATATGATGCTATTACCTGAATTGGGGTCATGATGTGATGCTTTTACCTGACTTGGGGTCACAATATTACCTGAATTGGGGACACCTCAAGAAAAGGCTGGGAACCTCTGTTAAAGAGAAACTAAAGAAACTAAATGGATGACGAGTTCTATTTCTACCTTCCGTTGATATCCCTTATAGTCAGGTCTGGTTTGAAGGCCATCAACTTCATCAACACCTTCCCATGCGCCTGAAAAGCAGCACAATGGCATGCTGTCCATCCTGTGCCAGAGTTGCAGAGGTTGATGTTTGCTCTGTGCAAAAGAAAGTAGAGACACTCTTTTAAAAAGAAAGTGAGAAAACTGATATGAAGACAAACAAATGAGTTGCAGCACTAGTTTCTGGCCAATGTACACCTTCTAGGAAAATGAAAGCCAGCGTTTCAGCCAGAAAATGAATTTATTTTTGCCAAACTCCAATCCAAATAATGCTGCCTTAGCCAAAGTTTTGTACAGGTGGGTTCTGGGGGAAAAAATTTGCTTAAAGGGCAGGAGCAGTCATCCCAAACTGAAGAAGTGTAGTAGACTGTCCAGTTTCATGACTGGCTGTTGGGAGTCATGTGACAATGTTTTTTTCTCTTCAAATGTGAAATTTACCAGAAATAACTGCTTGGTTTACCTTGAATATGCAATAGTAAAGTCATAAAATGTAATGAAAGATACTTTGAAGAGAAATAAGATGAAAATTGTGTTTTTTAGCTTTTTCTTCAAAGTAAGTTTGGGGGGACTGCTCTTTACCTTTAAGAACCATATAAAGAGGCAGTCTGAAGGTACTGAAGGCAGTTTGCATTGCTGCAAAGGTGCCCTCTTCTTATACTGTAGAAGAAACCATGAAACTCACACTTTTTTACTGTTATGGAAATGAAAAAAAGGGGAGGGATTAGACCCCCTTCCCCTCTGATGAAAAGGCTGAAAGGAAGCAGAAAACTGGTTGTCCTATTGAAATCTAGTAGTCTTGCTGATTTTTCAGACATGCTAAAATTTTCAGAAATGACTACTGTAAGTCAGACACTAAATCACGAAAAAAATATCTGGTGATTAAAACTTCACATTGTGCTGAAAATAACAGTACAACAAGTTGATTGATTTTTAAAATTTTCATTCCTTTTTTCATTGAAATTTATTCATTGTACCCCAAAATTTTGGTTGTCCGTAGGACAACCCTTTACATACACAGTAATTGAAATATTTGGTACTGTGTTCCTGCAGAAATTTTGGTTGACTAAGTTGTTGGGATCTCTGTTAATATCCTTCACTGGCTGTTAAAGTGATCAACAGTGCATACTAACTGTTGACAGAGGTGTAGTACAGGTAAAATATAGAAATTATCATTTGTTCACTTACCCATTGTTAAGAAGAAAATCAACTATCTGGCTGTAACCCCAGAATGCAGCATTGCACAGCGGCAGGAAGCCTTCCTTGGACCGCTCATTAACATCTGCCCCATTATTGACTAACGACTGGATCAGCTGTGAAATGGTACAGTAGTTGAAAGAAATAAATTGGTAATTTCCACTCTTCTTAATGTTACATTTTTGTTTTTTGATTGTTGGTCAATTAATTTGCAGATTTGAAAATAAACTACAGTACTTTGCTTTTTTGTCCTCAACATTTTGGAGTAACAGCCGTTCATACTGTACCTAAGTTTTTTGAAAACGTTTAGGCAAGTCTCAAGTTAATATGAGCAAGTCTTGCAATTAAATACAGAGAATGATCAACTGTATTACCATAGACACCACAGAGAGATGATGTACAACTGAAGATACTGTAATAAAAAACTCAAGGGCAAAAGCAGTCCAACCAACTAGAAGTGCATGTACAGAAGCAAATTCTCCTGTCTCTTGACTGGCTGTTGAGAATCATGTGACAGCAATTTTGCCTTCGAATGTGAAATTCACAAGAGGCACTGTAACTGCTTGGTCAGCCTTGAATGTATGCAATATTATAAAATATGATGAAAGATACTTTGAAGAGAAATACTGTAATAAGAAAACTGTGAAACTTAGCTGTTGCTTCAAAATGAGTTTTAGGGGACTGCTCTTACACTGTAACCTTCAAGATGAACTTCTATAAAAGAATATGGACACAAAGGGCTGATAGTAAAGAATGAAAAGCGCAAATCATGGCTCAAGAACATGTTAAGAAACTGTATAGAGAGAGATTATGGAAAGAAAGTATGGAATCAAGAAAGTACTTGACATAGAGGTTGTTAAAAGGTGGGGTCTTTGGAATGGCCATCTCTTGGTCGGGAAAACACTGTGACAACCCTAAGCAAGTAATAAAATCACAAACTTCAAGTGATTTTCAGCTTCACAGTTTAAATTGGAATGAAAAACATTAAATCAGCGTGGAACTACCGCACTTTCTCTAGTGTATACAAATCTTTGGCAATGTAAATTGTATGCCCTGCAATGTCATGGTATAGTGCCCAGGTTTCTTTAATCCCTCCCCCCCCCTTCCAGATGGCATTGGGACTGGGGGGTTTTCGGTTTCTGGACCTCTTGCTCTTGACCATCTGTACCCCTCCCTTTAGATCTACATTATATCTCTGTACTACCAGTTTGCCCCCACTCCACCCTCAAAAGAATAACAAAACCCCTAGACCTGCCAGTGAAAAATTTTTCATATTTTTACAAAGGTGGTCAGAAACATACAGACTATAAAAATTTTGTGTGAATAATGTAGGGCATGCAACTTAGAATTCATAGCTTCATAAACATTAGCCTAACGTTAGGCTACCCAAAACAGCAAGGCTGCAAGCAGGGTTGTTGATTTTTTTATTTTTTTAAAAAATCGTGATTTAAATCAAATAGATGGATTTAAATCAGATTTTTTTTATTAAGCTGATTTAAATAAAACAACCCTACTGTAGCTGTAAAGGCTTTATTAAATGAGCATATGGCAACCGTCTTGTCTTGACAATTTCGTTGAACCAGTACAATACTCTTATCTCCTAACAAAATTGTCAAAGCATGCTGACAAATATACCGACTTAATCCTCAGTAAAGCCACAGGTTGTCCTAGCATTATATAGTATAGGGCAGGTCCAAGCTATTCTATCCCATGAAGTCATTTTTAAAATTTCATTGAAATAAGGCATATTTAGCATCATTGTAAAGCTTAAGGATTGAAGTTTTCAAATTTAATACAATTTTTGGAAAAAATAATACACACAATGAATGGCAGGCTGCTTATTTGCATAATTATTAAAATGAGCGTGATGTACGGGACATTAAAAATTTAGTCCAGAAACCAGCTACATGATTTATTTGAGTAACTATTATCTGAGACATAGTGCATCCACCCTCCCCAAAATTTTAGAAAATACTTTACTTTGCTCACCTCATTAATTATGCTAATTAGGCAGAATCCAAAAGTGTATGTCCCGTACGTCACAATTTTTGCCTAATTTTTTGAGTTTTATGAAAGAGTAAACAATATTTTCAAAAAATATTTTGTGAAGTTCTGATTTGTGGGAGTCTACAAAAATATATGCAACAAGATTTTTCTTAACATAATTTATGCATGCTCAGTAATCAAATTAAAAAAAGTGACGTACGCGACAACTGCATTGAGTTTGTACACTGAACTTCTCTCACTTCTCTGAATTTGTGCCCTACCCTAATACTAAGCAGTGTACCCTTTTGATGTTTATCAGATGCCATTTTTTGAAGAGAAAGAATGGCCCATGATCATTACTCTTAGCATTTTTGCGATTCAACTCGAAACCTCACATTTTTTAGTTGGTTTTTGTAAAATTTTCCGAAATTTTCTCAGAGCAGGACATAATGATTTTAAGAGTATGGCAGTTCCTGTTGCATGGTACTGGACATTTAATTTAGTTGTACTAGGGAGTTGCTAGAGATTTCTGATTGATCACAGCTCAATGCAAGGAGATCTGGTTATTTACAGTACTTACAGACTTATCAAAGTAATAGCGTACAATACTAGGGGAGCTACAATTTAACAGTATTTTACCATATGCTTGGTATTAATATAGTGACACTCTAAATGAATTTGCATACATGTGTACTGTACAAGATTTAGTTGAACTGATATTTGATCAAATTTCATATTTAACTCTTCCATGACAAGAAATCTTTTAAGCAACAATAGAAGCATACAGCATGGTTTACTGTCACAGTATTTTGACGAGTGACAAAATTTTAGAAAACAGCCCTGTACCAGCTGTCGTCTATGAAATCCATTTATTTAGAAAATTTTATGGGGTGGGGGTTATCAAATACCTTGAACAACAGAAAAGACTGTAAGTGCAAGGGGTATATATGTAAGAGGACAGTTCATTTAAAGAGAATAACAGTTTGCAAAATTAGGTTCATTAAAATTCCAATATTGCATTGAATCATCCAACAAGGGTCTTGTACTGGAAAACGGTGGTCTTGGCCCCCAACTACACTGTCACCCCACACACTGTGTCATTCACCATTTTTGCAAACTCCTAGAACATTGTAGGCTGTACTTTACAGAGTTATATACAACTCTACAACATACAAATATACAACAACAAATATTTACTGAAATACAACAAATAGTGTAAAGAAAGTGTGTATGTTACAGTACTGTAAGTAGAAAAATTAGTCTTGTATTCAGTCCAACTTTAAATTTCGTAAGTGGCCACATTTTTAGTAATAAGATAAAAGGAATGACCGTTTCAATGTGTATGATAATTGTCTTGCATTAGAGTAAGTACAGGGGCTCCAACTCTTTCAGTAATTTGCATTTTCTGTACAGCATTTTCATAATAAATCATAATTTAATCCAAATCAGGCTTTTCCAATACATTTTGTATAGGGACAAATTGTCCCGTACGTCACAAGATATTTTTTATTTGTGTCACCCCAGTAACAAAACTACTTTTTATTCTTTTATAGTAATGTGCAGTATATTACTTAAAAGGTTAGGCTACACATTGATGATATTAGCTTGATTGCTTCACCTTTACTTTCAGAGCATTTTAAGGTTTAATATTTCAGCACAAAAACACAAAATTCTCTGGTCCCGTACGTCACACTGGCTTTTAATTAAGATCTTACCTAATTAACGAGGTGTGAAAAGTTTTTATTCCTTTTTAATTAAAGTGTCAGTAGCAACAATTGTGTAAGCCTAAAAGTTTCTTGAATGCCAACTTCTTCAAAACTTTTAGACACATTTACATCTCTGAAATGTCCCGTACGTCACAGTGCAAATAGCTTGGACCTGCCCTATATACAAAAAGGAAAAGGTAAGACACTACATGGAAATACACCAACGCAGTACAAAAATGATTTCTCACCTTATACTACATTTTACTCCTTCAAATCTCTCGAGAATATTCTTTCATCTTTCTCTAATGAAACAAAACAAACGTTAAGTTGCCTTAAAATACCTCACATCAAATGCAAAAAATCTCCTCCGATTCAGTGTTAATGCAAAACTAGATCACTCGTCACCCACTTGTCCCATTACTACTAAAATGTCGAGCCTTCATTCCATATGGAAGGCTACCAAATCTGTCGCGTTTTCAGCAGTATCCATATGCATACACATACAGTATACCCAATACTGTATGGTGTACAGTATGTACAGTATATGCTGAGAACGCCTGTTGTATGCTGTACGTAAAGGCTGTACATATGCCGCACGCAAGTTTTTTTTTCGTAGCACAGCTAGGGAAATTCTATGGTACAGTATATACACATACCTGTACCTGTGGCATACTGCAGGGCATACATGTTTTGGTGTGCTGGGTTTTCAGATCCGCACATTTTTTCCATTTCTTGATCATGTTCCCCTCGCAGAAAAAAAATTTACAGTCTGGTCGTTGACAGATTTGAAAGAAGTTTGAACTATCCAAAGGGAGAACCAGATTTTTACAGGACAATTCCCATTACGTAATGTGACGTCTTGAATTGGGGATGAGTGATCTAGTTTTGCATTAACACTAAGTCGGAGGAGAAGTTTTTTTGCATTTGATGTAAGGTATTTTGTTTAAGACAACTCAACTTTGTTTTGTTGCATCAGAAAAAGATGAAGAAGTGTTCTTGAGAGATTTGAAGTAGAAAAATGTAACGTTAGCAGGGCTCGATTTGCATGGTTGTCCGATTGTCCGGGACAACTAAAATTCAATAAGGACAACCAAAAGTTTAAAGTTGGTTGTCCGATGGACAACCATTTTTCTCTCACAATGAATTGCAGTCAAGCAGCTTGCTTTCATGAGATTGAAGAAATACTGTTGACTGATTAACTCTTTCAACTTTTTCCATCATACAATTTCAGACTCCAGACTCCAAGTGCTTTTGTCTTGGAAAAATCATTTTTTTATTCTCCAAGACCAATAATACATTAGCACAATTACTGTTTTGTACTGTAATTGTGCTCCAAATGTTTTGGACAACCAAATTTTCTTTCGGACAACCCAAAATACTGAATTGGTTGCCCGAAGGACAACCATAAATTTTTCTGAAAATCAAGGCCTGGTTAGTATAAGGTCAAAAATCATTAAAGCGTTTTGTGAGAAGTACTGCATTGGTGTATTATGATGGATGTGTCTTATGGTACCTTTTCCTTCTTATATAAAATGTAACATTAGTATAAGGTGAGAAATCATGAAGCATTTTATGTGAAGTACTGCGTTGGTGTATTGCGATGTGTCTTACCTTTTCCTTCTTATATAGGTGGGGGCTATTCACACAAAAATGATCGTGCGAATAAGGGCATGTGGGAGCACTATTCACACGAAAATTTTCGTACAAACAATGGCATGTGGAAGAGCACTATTCACATGAAGATTTTCGTATGAGTGAAGGGCAGTACCATCTGAGAATTTTCAGATCAATAAAGCACAGTAGAAGAACTATTCATACGAAAATTTTGGTTTCGAAAACGTTTGTTGGAAGTTTGTTGCAAAGGGCATTGGCCAAAGCCTAACAAGATCAAATCGACACAGCTGTGTCGTAATAATACCAATGCAGCAGCAAGACTAAATAAGGTTGAATAATGATTTACTCCCTGTGGTCTAACTTACAGGCCAAAATCGAAATAGTTATCAGCCTCCTGATTGCATTATGGGTTCCTGTACTCTATCTGACGACGAGATCGAGTGGTAGCGGGTGAATTTACATGTACACCGTACGTACACGTACACCCACATATGCATCGATATCACACCGTATACCTTTTTCTTACTATTACTTACGTACGCACAAACGGTAGATACGCAAGTTGTTTGTGTATGCAGAGCCATATAAAGAGCCGTCAATGGCCATATACAAGTGCTAGTGCGGCAAATCGGCTACACTGGAAAGTACATTTGCCGTACGCCAACGAATCACGCCAAGGTGGAGGTGTTTGGGATTATACGCCACACGCCCACACCAATTGTTGCAATTGTATGCCAACTGTTGTAATTTTCATTGCAGAAGCCAGGTATGCCGTACGCCAAATTTGTTGGCGTACATTTCCGTACGCCAAAGATCTTTCTGTGAAAGGCCCTACTTTCCAGTATGGCCAATCGGCTCAAATTTTCTTCGAGTGAATTGTGACTACAGGTACTCTTATTTACACGAAAATTTTCGTGTGAATAGTCACAACGAATATATATATATATTATATATACTATATAACGCTAGGACAACCTGTGAGTAAAGCCAAGGACTCGGGACTGGTCTTTCGCTAGACTAACACTAGCCTAATTGCTATGTCTTTGTACTATTGGCAGCAATTCTGCGACAATCTGAGGAGGGCATTGGTTTAACGTTACTGCCACTGCTACCCCAAATTAATGGATACGAAAACTGCAATTCAAAGCGAAACATCTCCTTAGTTCAATAATGATACTCAACCTCGATATTTCCGCCTGATGCTACAGTTGCCAAATCCATAACCGTCTCGGACTACATATCATGCTTACGGAGGATTTTGTTTGGACAGACGGCCCGGGTTCGTCTCGACAACGGCTGACCTTAAATCGACGGTACCTCAGTCCTGACGTAACGGTGTAGTGATGATGTCATTATTTCAGAAACCGCGGGAAGTGTGAAAAGTTCGCGAAAGAAAATCGGCCTGTCTGCACTGTCAACTGAAGGAGTCGATCGCACAGCCTTAACCAGTTACAATCCGCTCATATCCATTTTATAGTTTTTATATACATACCTACTACCGTACCTAGGCTATGTTGGTGTCCGTCTACAAAGGACAATACTGTGTGGTGTTTTTAGAAAAACGTGATTAAAAAAATGACCACAAGCGTGAAAACTGATGAGGTTCAGACAACAGAAACTTTAACGTTAGAGTTAGACATTGGTAAGATAACTAAGAAGATCGGTAAGGACTGTGATGTGGTCGCTTGCTATAGGCCTACCATGGAGCTATTACTTTGTCAAAGTATAGCCCCATGGGCCTACCCACCTTGACTCTACTATATACACTATGCAGACTATTGGCCTGTGTTAGTTAGGCATAGGTAAGACTAGTTTTACGGCCCAGTTTTATACAACCAATTGGTTCCAGTCGAACATCAACACAAAATAAGTAGGTTCTGTTCCACTAATATATGTAACGCTAGGCCTAGCTGGGCGTAATACTAATAGCGAGGTAGCCGGTTGTTTCACCCCCTTGCCAGTTCGCCCCCTAAATAGCCTACCAGTTTGCCCCCAAGCATTAGCCAGTTCGCCCCCAAAGACCTGCCAGTTCTCCCACAAAGACCTACTGGTTCGCCCCCTAATCTTTCTGAAGCAGGTCCCTTTACAACAACTGAATGTCATCAATATCAGACGTTGTTGGTCGCCCCTAATCTTTCTGAAGCAGGTCCCTTTACAACAACTGAATGTCATCCATATCAGACGTTGTTGGTCTTAGGCCATATGATTGGTTGGTTTTTGTCACATTCTTGCCAATTAACAGTCGTAACTTTTTGAAAATTATATACTGTTATATGACAGCTGCAAAACTGCATTTTAAGGTGAGTTTATCGCATGTCATACTCATAAGTATTTGGGGGCGAAACGACTTCCACTGCGGGGCGAACTGGCAAGGGGGCGAAATGACCGGTAACCAATAGCGACTGTCCATACTTCTTTTTCTGAGGACTACAATAGACCCCAACGTTAACGCTAGGCTCCTACTAACTGGTAATTAGGCCTAATGTTAGTATTAGGCTATAGGCCTACCAAGTTAGTACTAAATTAATGTTAGGCCGAAGCTGCCCAAGTACAGGAGTGTACTATAGCTAGGTACAGTATGGGTTAGACTCAGGCCATGCACAGACGTTCGAAGCATTGCATTGTAGCCCTAACTTAGGCTACAATCCTCGACAAAAGTAAATAACATAACATAACAGGTTGAAGGGCAAAGGAGGGCCAAGGCCCCATAAGATGCCCTGAAGACCAAGCCCTAATCAAAAGTCTAACCACCAAAGCTTGACTACAGCCCCAAACAATCAGATTCTACCACAGTCATGGAAAAACCTGTCAATGTTAACCTTAAAGCAGTGAACTGAGGGGGAGTTTACTACCCAATCTGGTAGACAATTCCACTCGTTGACAACTCTATGGGAGAAACTAAACTTCCTAATGTCAAGCCTTGCAAAAGGCTTTTCAAGCTTTTTACAATGCCCACGCACCCGAGAATTACCTTGAACCCTTAAATAACTACAAGTCAGAAGGGGATTCCTTTCACAAAGGAACTTGAAAACCTGGAGCATGTCTCCCCTAATCCTTCTCAGCTCCAAGGTGGTAAGCCCAAGATGTTTAAGCCTAGCATGATAAGGCAAATTTCTCACCTCAGGAATGAGGCGAGTGGCTCTCCTCTGAACCTGCTCTAAAACAAACTTGTCCTTTTCATAGAAGGGACTCCAAGCCTGAGCTGCATAGTCAAGATGGGGTCTTACCAACTGCTTATACAAATTAAGTACAATATCCTTACTAAAATTGATGAAATTCCTCTTGATCAATCCAAGCACTCTATTAGCCTTTACAGCAGTGGCTGCACACTGCTTTGATGACTTTAAGTCCCCAGTAATTACAACACCCAGATCTTTCTCAGAGGTGACATTACTTAAAACACAACCATTCATGTTATAATCATAGCTAAAACTTTTGGGACCAAAATGAAGGACCTTACACTTATCTGCATTAAAAGACATTTGCCAGGTCTGAGACCAAGAAAATAACCTATCTAGATCTTTCTGCAGCAGTAAGGCATCATCCAAAATGCTAATTTTCCTATAAAGCTTAGTATCATCTGCAAACTTACTTATACGAGATGTAAGAGAACTATCAATATCATTGATGAAAATTAAGAAAAGAAGTGGGCCAAGGACAGAACCCTGTGGTACTCCACTTGTGACTTCTTTCCAAGAGGAGAAGTTACCATTGACAGCAACTCTCTGAGATCTACCATGAAGCCACGAATTTATCCAATCAGCACAATTGCCCTGAACCCCTAACCTATGCAGTTTAACCATTAGCCTACCTAATGGAACTTTATCAAAAGCCTTTGAAAAGTCAAGGTAAATGACATCAACGCCATACCCGGAATCAAGAGATGAAGAGACATCTTCAAGAAAGCTCAGTAAGTTAGTAACACAAGATCTGCTTGGCAGGAAACCATGCTGTGACAGATTAAGTAACTCATTATCTAAAAGATACTTAAGTAAACTATCCTTAATCAAAGATTCCATAACTTTGCACACAACACTGGTTAAACTAACAGGCCTGTAATTGCAAGGATTACTTCGATCCCCCTTCTTAAAAATTGGAGTAACATTTGCTACCCGCCAGTCAGTAGGAACAAAACTCGAATCCAGACACTTCTGAAAAATGATGGAAAGAGGAACTGACAAAATCTCAGAGCATTCGCGTAAAATGGCTGGGTGGACCCCATCTGGCCCAGGGGCCTTACTAGCTTTCAAACTCTTTAACTTTTTACAAACTTGTTCCTCTGAGAAAATGACATAACTGATTGAAGAAGAGACATCAGAACCATTACATGTCCCCAACAAAGATGATTCCTCAGTAAAAACAGATACAAAATAGTCATTTAACAAATTAGCCATATCCTGATGGTTACTAACCAAAGTATTATCATCACCTTTGAGAGGCCCCACACCCTCCTTAAGCTTCTGCTTAGACCTCACATAGGCATGAAAAGTTTTGGGGTTTATCTTAACCTCCTTTGCCAACTGCTTTTCAAACCTAGTTTTAGTTCCATTTACCAAATTTTTAACTAAGAATTCCTGCTTCTTGTAAGCTGCTAAGTTTTCTGGACTTTTACTGGCCCTATAGCGACGCCAACACTTACGTTTCTTCCTAGTTGCTCTAAGAACTTCTCTAGAAATCCAAATTGGCCTATTTTTAACCACAGCTTTCTTAAGTGGGATACACAACTTTGTTGTGTCAGAAACAACATCCCGGAAAACACTCCATGCCTCAGCAGGGCCCAAGTGAGACAAACGGGCTGCCCAATCTATGGTTAAAAGCTCCTTAGCACGAGTAAAGTTAGCCTTGCTGAAATCAAGAATTCTTTTGTCACTACTAGCATGATTGCTGAAACAATGTAACTCAAAACAAATAAGGTCATGGTCACTGGACCCTATCTTACCACCATTAGCTACATTTCTAACCATGTTCTCATCTGTACTTAACACCAAATCAAGACAATTATCCTCACGAGTGGGAAACAGAACATGCTGGGTAAAGAAACCATCAGTCACAACCTCAAGAAAATTCCTCCCATGTAACCCACTAGTACAGGAATGCCAATCGATATCTGGAAAGTTAAAATCCCCGAACACAACAGCCTTTTTGGAAGAAATTTTTCTAAAAATTTGGAACAAACTCTGATTATTCTCAACGCAAGAATTTGGTGAACGGTAAACAATACCGACAAGCAAGGGGGTGCCATAATCATTGCTACAGCTAAGTTCACACCACAAGCAGTTAGAGAACCCACAGGAAAACTTGGTTGTGACTTCAACACAATTTAAACTATCCTTGACAAACAATAAAACCCCTCCACCCCTACCACCCACAGTATCAATCCTATCTTGCCTGAAAATTTTGTACCCGGGAACCTGAATTTCAGAGTTGCTTACCTCACTATGGAGCCATGATTCCGTAACTCCAACAATGTCTGGATTGTCAATGGAAATCTGTGCAAGAAATTCATCGAACTTGTTAAGAATGCTCCGTACATTAGCAAACACAACTTTGATCCCATAAACTGCCCTGTCAGTTGAGATATGGTTAAAACCTCTGTGAGCTTGGATAGGACCCTCAACACAACCAACATCAGAGATACTCCTAGCACCAAAATCCCTCGCCCCTGAAACTAGTTTGACAACTGGGATTCCACAGCCCTAGTAACCATCCTTCCCAATTCATTGGCCCCAACGCCTGACAAATGCAGCCCGTCTCTAGCGAATAGATCCCGTCTATTATGAAATTTGGCCCATGTATCAACAAATTTGAAACCCCCCTGAGAACACTCGTTTTGCAACCACTTGTTCAAACTCGCAATTTTACCCGAAGAAACCTTTCTGTCAAACCTAGGGAGAATACCACAAATAACCCCCTTACTGCGTGTGGACTTAAGTTTACTGATCAGTTCCTTAAATTTTGACCTGAGTAAAAATTGACTATCCCTACAGAGATTGTTGGTACCAACCTGAACTGCAACGACTTCCTCGTTCCCCACAATTTGATTGACCCTAGCTGAAATATCCTCAATTTGAGCACCTGGTAAGCAAACTCTAACCCTTTTACCTTTGTCTTTCTTACAAAACTCCCTGTCAGAATACCTTATAATGGAATCCCCAACCAACAAATGTAACAAATCACCTTCCCCACTCCCCATTTCAATGTTGGCTACAACCTTTTAACTACCAACTAGGACACAACATGGAAAGGGGGAGAGGGTGCTTCAAGGTAAGCTTGAGAGATAGTGGAGTGCATTTTGTCAACATACCAGCGATTTTGTATCATTTGTTTTGTCAGGGATTGTAGGCCTGTATATATTGTATATAAAAGGCCTAACTTAGGCCTAGGCTAGCCCTTGAAGAGGGCTGTGCAGTGGCGTAGCTACTGGGGGGGCAGGGGGGGCAAGTTGCCCCCCTGGAAAAATTTTTGGGGAAATTTGGTGAAAATGGGGAAATTTGATGAATCTTATTATTATTACAAAAATTTCTCAAAATTTTTGTTAGAATAAGAAATTGTGAGACATTTCTCATACATAATTCGTATTTTCATGCAGCAAATTAACTCAGATTTCGTCAGTGTCGCATGAACCGGCCCAATCCGTGTTCCACAGCAATGTCCTCGCCGCGTAGCAGATTAAATGATCTCGTGTGTTTGTATACGCACGGGGGTTATGATCAGTGCATTTCAGTGCACAGGAAGCTGTTATTCAGGTGATACTTTGGGAATTCAGTAAAAGGATGTGAAAACTGACAAGTCACTACCGTAGACCCCGAGGTTGTTATGTTCTTCTAAAAGCTAGCAGTAGCTGTACGATTTTACTCTGTGTACATAATGATGGATGGGGCTGAAACAATCCATGGCCAACGATAAACTTAAATTTAATCTAGAAATTAGAATTAACGGGATCCGTTGGCATACTTAGATTTTGTTACTTAGCCTAATCCTTAGAGGCTTACAAGCTAGTTCGGGAAAATAGCTTTCTGCTCACTTTGAGTGTAACAATAAATGGATAATGAGTACCTTGTAGCCTTCTACACTTAACAGACTGCTTTTCTCACAGGATATCCTGTGTAATCGAGCCACTATTAGGCCTCCTTAGTGGCGTGCGAAGGGGAGACCATTGGGCCATGCCCCCCTCACAGATGCCACTTTTTCTTTGTTCTAGTACGTAGTCTAACTTTATTAACACAGATTTTACTTAAAAAGATAGCATATGTTGCACCAGATTGCTTATAAGGACACCCAATTTTTCAAAAATTTTCAAAGGGGAAGGATTGTCCCTGCAAGGTCTTTCAGTGATGCCAATTTTTTTTTAATTCCTACAAATAGACCTAGGCAAATTCTGTCAAGTTCCAATTTTTACTTAAAAAGGTAGACTCTGTTTCCCACTGGTGGCATCGATAAAAAAGACTACATGTTTAGATTCTCTTTACAAGCATAAATGCGCTATTTTGACCATCTGAGGGGTCTGATTTTTCGAAATTTTCTTTACGCTCCGCGCCAACCAATGGTGGCGCTCCGCTTAGATAATCTTTATGACAAAATAACATTTTGTGGCCAAGAAAAACCGCAAATATCGATCAATGCTTTGCTATTTTGACTCATAATAGTGTGCAAATTTAATGACAAGTTTTTCTTCGTAAGGTAGCATAAATGGCATAAAGAAATGCATGCCAAGACAGAAAAGTTTCAGTTTTATCCTAATGAACCACCACGATTCAACTTTTAACACTGTTCCTGTCAAAGTCGAATATCTTGCACCATTTTGCACGTAGGCTCCTTGAAAACGTCAAAAAATTTCCGGACATCCCTCCCCTTAGACCATACTGCATGCCCCTCCCCCTTCAGAGAAATCCTGCGTACGCCACTGCGTTAGTACATACAAATAAACCAGATATTGTTTACCAGAATAATATACTTTGTTATTTCCGATTGCTCTATGTTATACTTAAAGATTAAAATGCAGGTTATATTACAAAATCACATGGTAATGTTGTTATACTTGTAAGTTTGCATATTTTATATGAAATACATACAAATTGACCGGGAAAAGTTTTGGGGAAATTTTATACCTTTGCCCCCCCTGGAAAAAATCCTAGCTACGCCACTGGGGCTGTGTGTTCGCTACATGACCTAGGCCTAGGCTCATTCTTCTCACAATAAGCCTATGTTGAGGAGCTCAATTGTGCATCCAGAATGAATTCAGCTTAACCTGAAATTTCAGCAATTTCTTTTGCGCAACTTTTGTTTTTGCACCATTTATTGGAAAAAATTTCTAGTTCTAAAACAACAGTTCCAACACAAAGGTATGAGTTAGTGCAAATGAACAGGTTGTTTCAGTTAAACCATCTAAAATCAACCTTATTCCGCCCTGAAAGAGAAGCAAATTCAATATATTCACATCGTTTTGGGCATAACAATCATGTTCCAGAAAGGAAACCTAGGCATACTGTAGACAGCTAAGCCCCAAACAGGTTGGCCTTTTTTGGGGCAAACTTAGTCAACTTTGGTGGCAAACTGATAAATGGGTGGGGGAGAACTGGCTGGGGCAAACTGGCAAGGGGTAAAACCACCAACTTTCAGTATGTACTGTACATAATGCTTCAAATGCATGTGACTGACTGACTGGGTCTTCTAGGCTATAGCCCTACAAGTTGGCACAGCTAAATTTTAACAACACAAGGCCTAGGCTATTAATACATAGGCCCTGGCCTGACATTACTACTATGTAAGGATATTGTCACAGATCCTGCCGGTTAATTGCAACTTTACACTATAGAGATTGTTCCATTTTTTATTAGGGAACAACTTATACGTACTCTTTACTTATTTTTACAAGGATAAAATGAGAGTAATTGTTATCAAAATAAGGTTACCAAATTGGTCTAGTTAAAACATCCTTTTAAATATAATTTCTATACATGAATCTGGCCGGATTTTGGGATTTTTCCAAATCCGGCATTCGGCCGGATTTTGTCTTGGATCCGGCCGCATTTGCCGGATTTGTAGGTAAGCTGTACAACACAACTTAATTTACTACAGGACTAATGAAATGTCATAAAATGCTAAAGACTGGGATGGGAATGTGCTACTAACAATACAATTTAAAGATCTATCTACTGTATAGGGTGTTATCAGTAGTTGCAAACTTGATATGATGAAGGACTTAGTCACCCCCCATTCAGTACTTAATTCATCTATTGTTACTCATAAAAGGTCCCAGTGATTTAAAATATTTTGTGAAGCAGTCTCAATGAATCAACCTACAGCTTATCAAATCCACATAAATCTTCTCTGGTACTCTTTTCAAGTTGATCTATGTCGAATTTTCTTAGCCAGAATGCAATTGGAATTGATGGAAACAATAAAAAAACTGAATTGGTTTCAGAGTCTATGAACCCAGTGCTCACCTCCTGTTACACATTTAATTCTCCAGCTTGCCTGCAAGCACTTTCTGGCATTTATAAGTCATTTGGCAAAGGGATAGCACTCTCTAGAGGTAGAGGGCGTCATGGTAGCTCTTCCTCTCTCCTCTTGCCTGTCTTCAAGCTCGGACTTGTCCTGACACCGTGGAGCGATAGCCTCTGGGTGTACGAGGTGTGTAAGTACCGAGGAACATGTGAAATACAAAAACTCAACTGGCAAGTTGCATTGAGAGAGGAAGAGCTATCACATTGCCATCTAATTAAGAGGGTGTATCCCGATGCCATATGACTGATGCCAGATGGTGCTTGCAGGGGAATTACATAAATAGAAGGGGATGAGGGGCAGCATTGACTTACAGGTCGACCAAGAAGGCTTTTATTCAGTAATACCAAATTTAAAAAATATATCCACTAGTGTCCAAATTCAGTCTTACCAAGGTGATGAAAATCAAGTATTTTTTTCCATTGGGGCTTTTTAGCTGTTTTACTAACAAATCTTCCAACCATAAGGATATCCTTACTTGGCAACTAAAATAGTACAAATGATGGTGGCAGTATAGTGTCAGTGATTCCTTGACTATTAAATCAGCTTTACAATTAACAGATAAAAAAGCGATGAAATAAATGCCCATTACTGATAGGCCTAGAGTACATCAAGAAAATTTCAAATTACTTACAGCTAATAGCATAGTCCTACATCCTGTGGTCCTTTGACAGTTGGACAACTTCCTGAGATGATTCCTACCTGACCCCTACACTGTTGATAGCATGATTACCGCCACTTTGCATGTACAGTATAGCATAGGTAGGTTTTACATTGAAATCTTCCAAACCAAAATTAAAAATATGCATTGAATCACCTTTAAGAATTGTTACTGGTTCCTTTTCAAATTGTAATTGATCCCTTTTCAATTTGGATATTGACTGCCAATGTTTTCATACTTTAGTCCCTTAATTTGCATGGACAGACATTAATGAAATTATTTTGAACATGTTGCACGTCAGGCTTTAAAAGTGTCAGCTAAGTGTTCAAAATATATTTTGATTTTATCCCTCACTGAACTGAACCATTGGGCATCTCATTCAGGGGTGGTGTGAAGCAACATTTTGTCAATTATCCAACCATCCTGTTGGGCTAACATTAGACAAATTCTGTAAGGGAATACCAAAACTCTGCTCACAAATAAAACAGACATAACACAGCAGCTGCTCCTGACCACTGCTTCATTTGCTGATGGTGGCTAAAATGCTACAGATATACAGTAGAGGTCAAAAAACCTGCATCACTCAGGCTCCTAAGGTATAAACCCATTAGTAGGTTCTTGTTCATTCATTTGACTAAATCCGACCAGAATTTTGGTTTAAATCCGGCAAATCCGGTTCCGGCCGGATTTTAAAATTCCAAATCCGGTGCACTACATGACATACAAAACATGCATAGTATTGTGGTTTCTATTGTGTTTTTGCTAAGATCATTACATTTTTTCTATTAGCAAATGTCCATACTCATGCTCCAGGTAGCCTATACAAATTTCTTTCTGAATCATTTGTTACATTGTAGTTATTTAAAGGTCCAATCCTCGGGTGGCATGCCATTGCATACAAAAGCTTGATAAGTCTTTTGATAGACTTGACATTAGGAAGTTCAGTTTTTCTCATAGTTTTGTTTATTGGATTATATTATTGGTTTATTGGCATCCTTCCCTAACGCCACTTTCCGATCCTGGTCATGTGGATCAAACGTCAACAAGCAATGCATGAACGGCTAGTCAAAATTGATTTCTCATTTAATTTAATAAATCTCATTTTCCAAGATGCATTTATTTACTTTTAATAACGCTCAGCCTAATTTGACCTGTCCTGAGAAAAAGTATGGCCATATTAGTCAAGGACATGAATCTGTGAAAGGGGGGGGGCCATCATGATGGTGTCTGTTACTAACCTTTTGCAATGATAATCATAAGACTATTCATATTTTATACAGCACACATCTTTTCACTTTTTTACTGTATCCTTTGTAGATTCCAAACTGAAGGATCAGCTTCCTGCCTGTTTTCATCCGCTTTCACAGTCCAATACTTACATATCTGGTTATGTTCTATCAGAGTCAGAGCTGCAGTCTGTTCTGGAGTGCTACTCAAAATTAACACTTACATCATTCGTGAAATGGTATGTATATCATCACATGATTAAATATCATATTAGAACTTGCTGTAAATAGAACATGATAAATGACAACCCTGGCAGGCCTGCACTCAGACGTTGAAAATGGGTAAACAGGAGGCCGTGGTGTAAAACCAAGTGCAAGGGGTGCCCCAAATTTTTGTTTACTTGATGTTTTGTGCTTTATGCTATCTGTGCATGCAGGATAAGGAGGGGGCTCAGTTTCCACACCCACCAGATTGTGGGCTAATTTATTTTTAAAAAATTTTGTCTTGTGATGGTTACATTTTATATGAGGGATGTTGACTGTCATGTTATTAATTTAAAGTCATAACCACAAGAAAGATGTGGAAAGCTGACAGTACATGGATTTAGTCGCATGATATGTCCATTCCCATGGCTCATATATGAAATCCCCTTCTTTTTGTTTCGTTTCGTTTTGTTTATTGTTTTATCGCTTTTATATATAAACATAAACATATAGAGTATAAACTCAACAAAAGAATATAAGGACATATAAAAGCGAAAGGAAGTACACAAAAACCCTGGGGGGCTTGAAAATCTGCACTCACTGAGAAGAAAAAAAAAACAACCACAAGCATACTACTGATAAACACACACAAAAAACTAATACAGTAGCAAAAAAGGGAGGTTACAATAACATAGCAGAGGTCAAAAAGAAGAGAGAGATCTTTCCCAGCTTGGAAACCCATCCCCCAAACCACACACCCCACCCTACCCAGCAACAACCGGCTCCAGAGAACAAAATGCTTAAGACCTTTAAAATGGCAAAACATGATGCTAAGAAGCCTACGGAATGAATTCAGTGCGTTACGTGTGAGATGAAGCCTAGTAGTCTTGATTAAAATGGCGTGCAATGTCTTTCCTGAAGGACTGGATACTTTGTTTGGCTATGACAGAAGACGGGAGGGAATTCCAACGCTGAATGGCTCCATTACGAAGGCAGTTGTGCTGTAAAGAACTTTGAATAGTGTCCAGATGTACAGTAGGGATGCAGATTGGTCGAGTGATGTGATTATGAACTGAGAAGGTGTTAGAAAAGTAATTTGAAAATTGATTGGGCAGCAGGTCGTGTAGCGAGCGATGGGTGAATGTGGCAATGTTGGTATTAAAAATATCAGAGAGTTTCAGAAGGTTTAGTGTCTTGAACAAGGAACTGGTATGGGCACGTGGTTTGGAGCCAGTGATGTGAGGAATACAGTAGCTCTCTTTTGTAAGACATTTAACTTATCGAAAAGAGTACGACTTGTACTGGACCAAGCAATGGAACAATAGTTAAGATAAGGGTAGATTAAAGCAAGGTAAATGGAACGAAGAGCATTCTTAGGTACAATATACTTAAGTCTTCCTAACATACCAACCACCTTAGCGATCTGGGACGAAATACTGCATACATGTTCATTCCAAGAAAGCTTAGAATCAATATGAGTCCCCAGGAATTTAACATTATCCACATGTTGTAAGCAATTGCCATCAACAGAGATTTGAAAGTTATGACCTTTGTTAAGAATGTCATTATTAAAAACAATAAAGTTCGTTTTTGCAACAATTAAAGAAAGTTTGTTCACAGTAAACCAGTCAAGGTAAGTTCACGGCACACTTGCTCCTCTAGGCGCTGGGGATCAGAGTCACAAAAAAATTTGTTAGTGTCATTTGCAAACAATACAAGTGAAGCATTCTTGGAAACATTGGCAATATCATTTACATAAATTATAAAAAAGAGAGGTCCAAGGATAGACCCCTGAGGAACACCACGTTTTACTTTTCTAAGATCAGAATTAACACCATTGAGAGAAGTAAATTGTTCTTTATCAGAAAGGTAACTTTTGATCCAGTTATAGGACACACCTCTGAAACCATAATGGGATAATCTATTGAGCAGGATACCATGGTCAATTGTATCAAAAGCTTTGGACAAGTCGAGAAAAATTCCAATAGAAGTCTGCCGCGCAACCGCTGCTTTGTTTAAGTTTTCCAGGGCATCTACAAGAGCGAGTTCTGGGGTTTAAACATTCACGTGCAACCTTCAAGAGTTCATTTACGTCAGCCGGTGGAAGATATGCAGATTCAACGTTTTGCTGATTAAGATGGTCATAACTACTTGTAGTTGCACATTTTTGTATATTATCCGCAAGAGATAGCCCAAGATTTACAAAAAATTCGTTGAAACAATTTGCGATACTTTGTGGATCGCTTACAACTCTGTCATTCTACATGAAATATTCAGGAAAGTCTGAATCTTTTTTACCTTTGTGCATAATGTCATTTATATGTTTCCACATAATTTTAGAATCATTTTTGGCATTACAAAAAATATCATTGTAGTGTTTTCTTCTTGCAATACGCATTACATGATTAAGTTTGTTACGATACTGACGGTAAGTACAGTACTCTCATTGTCTTCCGTCTGTGACCTCAAGTATTGTTTATAAAGTTTAGTTTTACGTTTAATGGATACCAAAATTCCTGATGTAATCCAAACTTGTTTTTTCTTCTTCCTTTGTTTCACACTAACAGACGGGAAACAGTTACAGTAGATGCTATTAAACATGTCGCTAAAAATATTGAAAGAAATGTTTGCGTCATTACGTTGATAAACATGATCCCAGTTTAGACTGGAAATATGATACACAAAATTTTCTATATTATTAGGACTATAATTCCTAGCAAGCTGAGGTTTATCAAAATTAACATTTACAAAGATAGGAAGATGGTCTGTTATACCACTCACTAGAATTCCAGAGGACACTATATTAACCTTACTGTCGATGCTATTTACGTTAGTAAGAACATTATCAATTAAAGACATGCTAGTATTTGTAATTCTGGTGGGCCTACTTATTGTTGGAACAAAGCTGCAAGAAGACAAGTTGTTAAGAAAATCGAATGATTCTGGTTTGCATAGGTCAATATTGAAATCACCCATGATAAAAGAATACTTGACTGCTGACGAAATTTTGTATAGGATGTTATACAAATTACACTCATTGAACAATGATATTTTGCCACTTGAGGAGCCATATACCATCCCTTAAATAGTTTTATGGCCTTCTGTTTGGGTGCATAACTCAATGAATATACTCACTATGTTTTCATTAAAAATAGAAATGTCATCTGGGCGATCAAACATGAAGCAATCCCTTATGAATATAGCTACCCCACCCCCCTTTTTGTTTCCCCGATGGCTCTCCACCATATTAAAACCATCAATTGTAATGAGGGGAGAAATATTGTCACCGAACCAAGTTTCTGTGAACCATACTGCATCAAAATCACAGTTTAGTAATGAGAGGTAATCAGTAATTGCATCTTTTACAGGCTTCAACCTGATAACATGGCATCCAATTGACTTCAAACATTTAGTCTTACTCTCTCTCATGCAAAACTGTATGGAACACCTTTCTTGAACACAGAGACAGTTTCCCCAGCATATTAATGGGAGGAACACCAAGTTAACTTTTGTTTCAATAATGGTTCAGGACTTGGTTAATGATCTTGAAATTTCTTTAAAGGACATGCTTGTGTAATGAGGTTATGATGCCTCCTCAGTGGAGGAATAACACAGTCCCCTGAAATCTGTACGTAAACTTGTCTCATACTGTAGCTATTGCCCTGTCGTAAAAACGAAGTTTCCACACCCAAATTGAGATCAAATCCATTCAGGTCACCAACATATGGCTGAAATAAGCTACATTGATTGCATGAGTATAAGCAGTGAGTTTTCAGAGTCTGGTACAAGGGTACCATTTACTGTTGGGGTTCTGGTGTGCACGATAAGAGATCAAAAGTTCAGAATACTGTGTATTCTTTCACTCTTTCAAAACCAGTGCCATGGGATGTACGTAACCTGCGTTAGGAGGTACAGTAGCTTTTATCAGCTCTGAAAGTTACATAATGATTGCTGGATGTATGGGTTGGAAACAATTACAAATCATTGTGAATGTAAACATTCCATTTTTTGTGTGTGTGCTTTTTGTTTGTGTAAAGGCATGTGCTATAAAATGTGTATGACAAAGAAAGAGGACAGTTCAAAAAGTATGACAGACCTTAAAACTGTTAAAATTGAATTAATGCAACAGCAAATTTATCAGCATCAAAATCATTGGGTTTGCTTTTCATTACAGGTCAGATGACAAAGCCAGAGTAAAGAAAAGTGCCAACAAAAGAAGATTATTGTGGAAATTTGAAGACTACTCAAATAATGTACCACTAACAATCCAAAACCGCCAGATCCTTTGTTGTCAGTTTGGGAAGGCCAAACCTCCAAAGACTAAAAAAGAGGTAAAAGGCAGGCAGTCAGTTTTCTATACCAGTATACATTCAGTTCTGTAGCTATAATTACAAGATTCAACTTGAAATTTACTTGTGATATGTAAAAGATGGGCATATTCTAAACATGTTGGTGAATTTTTGTTATAATTTTCATTGCCAATTTTGGGTTCTTGATATATTAGCAATTGATTGTGACAACTTTCTTTGTACGTACGACCTAAAGCAAGCAGGTACTGTATGATGTCACGGATTCACACTGTTAGCCAATGTTTGGTATTTTCTTTAATATACCTCCATTTTTACTCTGACAGATTAATACCATAAGTGCACACTGAGCAATGTAATTTTACAAGAAAATATTAGCCTCAGTGACAAGATAGCAGTTGGAATCAATTACACTTAAACCTCACGCGATGAAGAATAAAGCATAAACAAAACATAGCCCAAATATGGGAATCCATGATGTCATACAGGTACTTGATTGCCTCAAGCTCACCTTTCATAGGAAACTTGTTCCATTTACTGTGAACATGTTGATAAACAAACATGCAAAATAATTGAACTTTCATGAGTATGTTTCAAATACTTTGGCATATCAAATGTAAATTTGGTTGTGAACTACTCTCTTAAGATACAGTACATGTACTTTTCCTTAAAATTTTTCATGTCAGATGCCCTCCCCCACTGATTTTTGGTTTCGATGAAAAGAGAAACTATGCATTCATGATGGCGTGTGTGTGTATGTATGTGCGTGTGTGTGTGTTTGTATGTGTGTGTTCGTAACACTTTGCTTGTTTACACGATATCTTGAGAAGGGAAGATCTGACAGTTCTCAAACTTGGTACACAGATACCCCATACTGAGAAGAAGTACCCTATTTATTTTGGTTGAGGTCAAAGGTCATCTGGGGTCACAGGGTGTCAAAAACCAAAATCCTTGTTTACACAATATCTCAAGATAGGAAACATGGATTAATTTCAAACTTGTTATGTATATGCATTATGATGTAAGGAAGACCCCTACTGAATTTGGTGGAGGTCAAAGGTCATTTGGGGTCACATGGGATCAAAACCCAAAATCCTTGTTTACACGATATTTCATGGTAGAAAACTTGCATTAATTTCAAACTTGATATGTTGATGCGTTATGATGTGAGGAAGAACCCTATTGAATTTTGTGGAGGTCAAAGGTCATTTGGGGTCACGTGGTGTCAAACCCTGAAATCCTTGTTTACAGGATATCTCATGGTAGAAAACTTGCACTAATTTCAAACTTGATATGTTGATGCATTATGATGTAAGGAAGAATTCTATTGAATTTGGTGGAGGTCAAAGGTCATTTGGGGTCACTTGGGGTCAAACCCTGAAATCCTTGTTTACACTATATCTCATGGTACAAAACTTGGATACATTTCAAACTTGATATGTTGATGCAATATGATGTAAAGAAGAATGCTATTTATTTTGGTGGAGGTCAAAGGTCATTTGGGGTCACTTGGGGTGAAACCCTGAAATCCTTGTTTACACTATATCTCATGGTACAAAACTTGGATACATTTCAAACTTGATATGTTGATGCATTATGATGTAAAGAAGAACCCTACTGATTTTGTTAGAGTTCAAAGGTCATTTGGGGTCTTGGGCGTCAAACTGATAAAAGTTTTTTTATGATAGCTCAAGGTACAAAACGTGGATGAATTTCGTAATTAGTTTGTGAATGAATTATGGTGAGGAGATGGTCTGTATAAGGTTTTTTTTGTGGAGGTGAAAGGACATTTGGGTCATGATCGATCAAACTTTGAAAAACTTGTCAAAATGGGGTATCTCAAGGTAGGAAACTGGGATGGATTTCCTAATTAGTATGTGGATGTGTTATGGTGAGTTGAAAGTACTGTACCAGTTGTTTTTTACATGGTTGAGGTTAATGCATGGTCATCTGGTATCACCTGGTACAGTATCAAACTCTGAAAACCTTGTTTGCAGAATATCTTAAGGCACAGTATGACATTTGGCTCTTTGAATATAGGAATGTTTTGGTTAAAAGAAAAACCAGTTGCTTACAGGTGGAGTCAAAGGTCACATTGAGTCACCAGTTGTTACAAGAAATGTAGCATTTTATTAAAAAGGGCATATCTGTATCATCGAAACCTCAATGCATTTTTGCATTCTGGTTTAGAACCAAAGTCAGCTTTCACTTTTTTATGCGTCAGCATTGTTTTGTACCAAGCACCAATGTCAGTTAATGGTATCAAAAAGTATGGGCAATTTGATCACGTGCTACAAAAGCTCTTCTTCGGAAGAAAGTGGCTTAAATACGTAGGAGAGATCTATACTAGTTAAGCAAACATTTTGAATGATTACTGTATCAGTTGAAATGATGCAATTACCAAGTAAAATTGTAGCTGTATGATAACATGCTTACTGGAAGGCAATACACCAGTTAATATGTACTACATAATTGTATGGCCTCCCACTAGAAATCTGTGATTTCTTTCAAGCATGTGCTCTCATTCCAAACCTAATTTCATAAACAGTATCAACTTTATGTTGAATCTTGTTTATTCTGAGCATCTGGTACTTTTTTTGTTGACTTTTCAAAACAATGTGAGAATGGTGTAATTTTCAGTTTGAAGCTTCTTGTACTTTCTTATTGCAACTACTGATTAAGTCTTGTTGAGCCACATTTTTCTGAAGTGTCACACGTCACTACCTGAAACCTATTTTGCATTATAACCTGTGAGGGAAAAAAGCCCACACAGTGCTCTTCATATACAATAGCACCTTGGTGGTTGGCTGAGTCAAGTGAAACAATGCTTATGTCTTGGTAGACTGGTCATCAATTGACTTAATGAGATATCAGAGACAGGCAAGGCGCAAATTAAAACTTTTGTGTGCTTGCCGTCAGGACTTCAGACACCCTACTGTATCTCCGAGTTTGTAGTTTGTTGTCCAATGGACCAAGCAAATATATGTTTGTTTAATTAGTGAAATAGAATTTACATGAAATCAGGGTTTGTGGTATATCAAAGAAGCTTGACTACAATGATGAAAGTAGGAATAACAAATGCAGTGTTTTTCTCTCCCACTTTTCTTGACAGCAGACCAAGGACCACCACGACTACTGCAGAAAGAGAAGATTCCACATACAAAAAAGCAGAAAGGTTAACTGTCCTGCCAAAGTCTACATTCGTCATGTTGTTAGGTAGGTGTGACTGCATCCTTACACAATCCTTTTATTCAAAAAGATGAGAAAGCATTCACTTAAAAAAAGGGTATTCAGTGTAAGGAAGAACTGGTTCTCAATGCTTCGTGTAAAATTCCTAATGGTGGTCTAATGTGCCAAACTGGGAACTTCACAAGAGCTCATTTGGGGTCACAATAAAGTGATCAAACACTGAAAATTTGATAATTAAACATAGATGGATCAAACAATGAAAACCTCTTTAAAAATGATATCTCAAATAATGAAGCTTGGACAGATTTCAAAAGCATTAAAGTAAGAAGAGGAATCTTGTTGATCTTTACACAGATCAGGTCATTTAGGGTGACTGCAGGCCAGACATGGAAAACCTTGTAAGCACATATCAAAGCAGTAAGCCTGGATAGATTTCATACTTGAAATGTGGAAGCAGTATGACGGAAAGAATAGTGGGGTTGTTTTGGGTAGAGGTCAAGCGCTGCAAACATTTTGACTAAGACATATCAAGATTGAAAACTTGGTAGATGTGTAGGCAACACCAAGTGACAACAACTTTGAGGGTAATTTAGAGGCGTCACTTTCCAAAGGATGGGTCCCAACACAAAATTTGGTTGTGAGATAAAAAGTGCTGGGTCCTGAGCCCATCTTGGGATCACAGAGATGGTCTGGTCTTGCAATGAATTTTCAATTAATCATTTTTGTAATGTAATGCATGATCCAAGACTGCAAAATATCTGTAATTACTGCACTCTTTTTACAAGTTTAAAAACTTGGGCATATTGATGGAAGTAATTCCAACATAAATAAGTAATTCCAACATAAATAATACTGTAAGCTCACTGGCTGCTTGACAGTGCATGAACTGAACTTTGTGACCACGTCCATAATGAAACATTCCTCCTTACCTTTTGCTACATCCTTCTTTTCTGCCTCATTACCTCTTATTGTTTTTAGAAAGAGATGAAGCTCACTTCAGGCATACTTGATATAATTGATCATGACATTAACAGATGATACATTAAAATACACTCAAAATTATTCTCATCATTTAGGATCACTGTAGCTAACAGGCCAGTCAAGCATGTGTTAATTGCTTTTTACACAGTGTGAACACAATCAAAGCATAACTCATATGAAGCCACAGATAATGTAGCAAACTCAGATACCAGTTACAATCCACACCACCTTTGATCTACTGTGGTGTCTGTGATGCTTTCTCAAGGAGAAGTGTCACTGAATGCATTAGCATTTTGATTTGTGTAGGTAATGAAAAACTGACCAGTGACACTGCCACAAAGAGGATGAGGGGGGGGGGCACAACAAGCAGTACTGTATTTGTGACTTCTTATGACTGATATCTCACATTAATTGAAGCAGTTCAATTTCTATAAACAATCTTCACATAAATGAACTTCCTTTTCAGATATGATGACTTCAAGGTGAAGGAGGGCACCTCTAAGGCACAAAGGCAGATTGTCCTTGACAATCTGTGCGCATTGATGACAAAAGGTGAACCTATTTCAACTCAGTGTATGATTCACATCAAACTCCCTTTCATCGATGCCCACAGTAACCACAAGGTATCTCTTGAAAGTGGCTTTGCAAGGCGAATTCATCCAGAAGTAAGGGATAAAATATACGAATATGTTTCTCATGGGGTAACATCTGTGCCATTGTTGAAACGTGCTTTGAAACAGCACGTGCTTTCAGAGGTGTGCAAGAGAGATAGCGTCAAACCCCACCCTCATGACTGTTGCTACTTTCCTTCGAACACTGTCATTCAGAGTCATTCTGGTTGCTTTGGTAATGCATTTGGCAGTGGCCAAATTTAAAGATAGTGTTATGTACTGTAGTCGGGAAGACTTTTTAATCCACAACCAATTCAGATTAAGGAGCTTTTCCTTTTGCTTTTTGATTCATTGCCGAAGGCAGGCAAGGAATCTATGTGATGATGATGTTGTGTGTGTGTGTGTGTGTGTTGTTTACAAGATACCTCAAAAAGGGTAAGTGTGACTAATCTCATGTTTGGTGTGTGGGTTGGCCATGTTGAGTAGATGATCCCTACCGCTTTTGGTGGAGGTCAAAGGTCATTTGGGGTCATGAGAGGTCAAAAGGTCAAAATATTTTTAGCATGATATCCCAAGAATGGTACATGTGACTATGCTCATATTTGGTGTGTACATTAGTCATAATCAGTGCATGAGACCTATCTATTTTCGTGGAGGTCAAAGGTCATTTGTGGTCATAATTTGAAATGGAACATGTATGTATCACTGAAACCTCAGTGCATTTTTGCATTCTGGTTGCTTTGGTAATGCATTTTGCAATGGCCAAATTTAAAGATAGTGTTATGTACTGTAGTGGGGGAGACTTTTTCATCCACAACCAATTCAGATTAAGGAGCTTTTCCTTTTGCTTTTTGATTCATTGCCAAAGGCAGGCAAATGGTAAATTCCTTAGAAATAACTTGTTGTACACGATATCTCAAGAAGGATAAGAGTGACTAATCTCATATTTGGTGTGTGGGTTAGCCATATTCACTAGATGATCCCTATTAATTTTGGTGGAGGTCAAAGGTCATTTGGGGTCATGAGAGGTCATATGGTAAATTCCTTAGAAATAACTTGTTTACACGATATTTCAAAAAGGGTTAATGTGACTTATCGCACATTTGCTGTGTATGTTGGTCATATTGAATAGATGATATCTAATATTCTTGGTGCAGGTCAAAGTCATTTGGGGTCAGGAGAGGTCACAGTCACAATATCATGTTTACACAATTTCTCATGGTTGGAGTCTTGGATACTTCAAAATTTCACACATAGTATGTGGATGTGATATATTGAGCAGAACCCTAGTTCTAGGTGGTCAAAGGTCATCCAGGGTCTCAATGTGGGAAGCTTGGTTGCCTTTCATGTATCCTTTGTGGGTACATTATGGAGCACTTCCAATTTGAAAAACATAACAGAGCTCTGTCAATTTGAAGAAAAAGCTTACATTTCAGCAGCAAGGAATCACTAAACCTTTAGGCTTTTTGTTTTTTTTTTTTTCTTTTTTTTTAAGTGTTAAGTCCTCATATGGGTGTTCTACAATTATATCATCAAAACACATTGTCTTTTCCCCAAAATAGCAACACAAGAACCTTTCATTTACTGTACCAATCTCTTTTCTCACTCTTCGACCTTTTTTTCTGTCGAATGGTACTGTGATGATCATAAACGTCATACCAATTGAAATTTTTCTGTTACTAACCTCTGTAAAATGTAAACTTTAATGAATCAGGTTTCATTTATGTTACAGAAAATCAGTTCTCAATTATGTAAGTATTCTTGAATTTCAGGCCAATAATTGTTGCTTGCATGCTACTATTTTATGTCAGCTCCACATCTTATTTCTTAATGCACCCTTTCAAATAAAGTCTTACGCGGGTGCATGTGTCTTTATGTTAACAATGCACTTTAATCATGTTCCAGTCATAGGCACACTTTCTTTTGTCCAATTTGTAAAGCATTTAATTGAATTCCATATTCATTTCACAAATGAGGAATCTCTCCTACATATAGCTTTCCAGTTTAAATTGTGAACTCGAATGACAAGAAAATTCGATCTCATTAAAATCAACCGGAAACTAACCTACTATCACTTTTGCTAATCAAAGTGCTGTGTAAACTTGCTTTCTTTTGCAATATGAAATACTTTCATCAAGCACTTTTTTATTTCCTTCATTTTCACCTTGGTATATTTGCATCAGGCACCTTGATAGAGCATGTGCACAGTAGCATGGGACTTCTTTTTTTCTTGGGATGAAATATTTCAGCCATTCTGGAGGACAGCATAATTCAAACGTCCAGTGTTCCTCCAAACTGAGGCAACTATCATATTTCATCAGGTCCAGACAAGAGGAGCCCATCTCACTTGTCACATCAGATATGTTAATGGGAATACATATCAGTTTTTGTCCCCCCCCCCCAAACTCACTTATAACGTAAGCATATGACAGCATCAATTTGGACTTGGCTTTAATTAGCAGTAATAAACCCAAACCCCCTCCCTTTTGTGTTTCTGTCAGAATCCTTTCATATACCAAATTGCATGAAGCAAAAATTTCATCCAGATAGTCCACTTCAGCTGCATGTTTTTCAGTAATTAGTCACAATACAAAGTACTGTATCCTATACCAACCCTTGTGCACTGTAAAAATAATGTTACTGCATTTGCTTTCAACATAGAAACCGAGTACTAAAACTTCATCTCACTAACTAACTAGCTCTCACATAGACTTTATGGTGATATATAGTAGTCCAAAGAATTAGTAACAGCTGGTCCATGTGCTAGCATCAACTTTAAAACTGTCATAGTTTCACAGTGCTCCATTTGTGTTCAAACATTTCCAACAACCATGTAAACATGGGTATTGCATAAATAATCAGTGACGTTCTAGTCATATCTGGAAATAAAAAGCTGTATAAATGTTCGAACAATATATTTTAAAATGTTTAGTGAAGATTTCTTTCCTATCAAAATAATATGTAGTGCTGCATAATGTCTTGAGTTAGTTTAGTATCGATGCCAAACAAATTGATAAATGATTCTTTGTATTTTAATATATGTATGTTATCACTATTATTGAAGCTAACCTTTTCGTATGAAACATTGCAAATTCGGACCCCTAATTTATACAGGACATTGCTAGACATAAATAGTATGTAACTGTAGTTTAATGTACCATACGACAGACAATTATGCAAAATTCGTAAGAGCCTTTTCCACAGTCGGTAAAATTTTAAGAAAAAAATTTATGCTGATGTATTTAAGTTTTTTTTTTTTTTTCTTTTTTTTTTGCATGTTAATTTCAGAGATGGTGTAGAGCATATGCTCCTAATGACTTTAGTGTTGCAGTGAATACCAACAATGGTGTTGAGGCACTTAACAACTCCTTGAAGCGGTTCTACCTCAGCCTGTCTGGTACTGGCACACTTTCTTCCCTTGTGGAAACCCTGGTATCAGACTTTATCCCTGAACAACTGTTGACTTTAATACATTCAACTGAATTACAGTTTCAGTGGCCAATACAAGGCATATAACCCAGATATCCCACATTATCTTCATAATCGTCCTAGATCCTTCGTTAAGACATGCCTGAAGCGACTGACTGCTGCTGCTGATTTTTCTGAAAAGGATGTCATTGAAACAGGGCATCAAATGTTTAAAGTGAGGAGCGAAGTGTCAGCAGAATGGTATGATATTGACCTTGGAGATGATCAGCGTTATCCTTCTTGCACATGTGTTTCTTTCAGAACAATGTTTCTGCCGTGTAAACACATGTTTGCTGTTTTCAACAACACTCAATACACATGGGATTCATTGTCTTCCAAATACAGAGGGAGCCCATACCTCAACCTGGATGAAAATTTCTTATCTTCAGAATCCTTGGAAAGTTGTCAAGCAACTATTCATGAGGGTAATGATGCACAGCACCTTGAGGAAGGCAACCAATGCTTAGAAACACCATCTCCAGGCCTGATGGTTGCTGATTCACATGTTATTTTGAAAATCCAAGCCTCTGTCAGAGAAAAATTGAAGTCAATATGTGACTCATCTTATCTCTGTATGGATATTAACTGCCTGCACACAGTTATCACAGAGCTTGATAGATTGGACCAAATTTTGAGAAAAGGTATTCCCTTGGATGACAATCTTCCTATTCACCAATGCCAAGATGCAGTTCCAAAACAGAGCCTACGTCAACTTCCAAGACGCAGCAAGAAGTCCATTTTGAGCAAAAAGCGAAAAAGGAAACAAAATGTTCAAACTGCTGGTAGTGTGTCTCACACCATTCCTTCTAGTTATGCGTAGTGTCAATGTGCATGGGTCTCAAATGACTGGTTTATTGTTGTTGACTATAAGAAAATATATGCATCTATGCTGGCATGTTTGTGTGTGCTATGTCTGTCTATGTGTGTTTTTGTGACACTGCTTGTTAACACGATATCTCAAGATAGAAATGTGTGACATTTTCAACTTGGTACATACATGCCCCACATTAAGAGGAAGAACCCTATTGGTTTTGGTGGAGGCCAAAGGTCATCCGGGGCACCAGGAGTCAAGGTCCAATACCTTGTTGGCATAATATCTGGAGATGCCAGTGAGAAAACTGGATAAATTTCAGATACGTATTATGTAGATAAGTTATGGTTCTAAATTGGTCTAAACCATTTTCTGGCGGAGGTCAAAAGGTCATCCGGGGTCACAAATGCTAAAAATTTGACAATCTTGTTACCACAATATCTCAAGATAGGAGTCGTGGAGTAATTCATATTTGACTAATGGATGCTTAATGGTAAGCTGATAGTCCCTATCATTTTAAGCAGTGGATGCATATCACCAGTAATCATAATCTGAAAGCACTGCCAGCATTCTCAAGATAGAAAACTTGGATAGACTTCATATGTGGTATGCAGATACATTTTTAGTGCGGTGATGATCCATATTGTTTTTGGTGGAGGTCATCTGAAGTCACTGGTTGTCAAAGTTCTAAAACCTTGTTAACAATGTATATATATATATATATATGAAGATATGAAAATTTGATAGATTTCATTTGTAGGTTGTGGGTGGTTTATGGTAAGGCATTTTTCCCTATTGTTTTTGGCAGAGGTCAAAGGTAATCTGAGACCACCAGGGTTCAAAATCTAAAAACATTGTTAACACAATATATCAAGAAAGAAAACGTGGTTGGATTTCATGCTTTGCATGTGGATACATAATGGTGATCTGATGGTCCCAAGCTAGTATCATTTATGGCATGGGCCAAAAGTACTATGTGGTCAAACTGTGAAAACATTGTTAATGTGCACAACATCTCAAGATAGGAAACTTTGATAGACTTCATATGTATGATGTAAATGCATTTCTATGAGATGAGGGTCCCTACAGTAAATGTATTTGATGGAGGTAAAATGTCATATGGGGGTCACCATGGTCCAAACACATATTATCTTACTTATAAAATATCTCAGGGTTGTAAGCTTGGATAGATTTTAGAATGTAGATAGGTATCAGTCAGATGATGGTCCCTATTGTTCTTGGTGGAGTTCAAAAGGTTGTATGGGGTCACTGCATGGGTCAAACTCTGAAACTCTCATTAACAAATATCCAAAGATAGAGAAATAACTGTAGATGTCACATTTGGTATTTTGATGTGATATGGTGTGAAGATTGGGATCCTTGTTTTGGGGGTGCATGGTCAAATGTCATCTGCCAGTGGGATCATCAGGGGTTGAACTCTGAAAACCTTGTTAACATGATGATGTCTAAGGTATAGGAAATGTAGATAGATTTAATACTTTGTACGTGGATGCATATAGGTGGGAAGATGATCCCTAGTGGTTTTGGTGAAAGCTGAAGGTCATTTGTGGTCGCAAGAGGTCATTATCTGAAAACTTGAAACAAAATTGCAAGGTAGGAAGCAGATAGATTTCATAATTTGCATATGTATTCATTATGGTTTACTGAAGTTCAGTGTAAGTTCATCTAACTTGAAGCTACTACAGTATCACAAGGTGTCAATTAAGGCAAAATTACCCAAGAATTCATATTGCAAACATCGACATTTAAGTGTAACAATACCTGATAATTTAGATGGTTAGTGTATATGTAGTGTCCATTTTTCACCATAGATATTACCATCTCACCTGACAATGATGGAGCATGTGATGAGACTAGTACAGCAACTGCAGGCATGATGAAAGATCAAGTTATTATTGGTAAGGTACACCTTGCTCATTGTGAAGCATTAAGATTGCGTCTTACTTAAAATAGACCAAATAAAATCTCCCACAGAATCCATTTGACGATACCATTTGGTCATTTGTGATACTAATGGGAGGTCAAATGGGAAATTCTTTCAAATTGCTTGTGTCTCATGAAACTTACATGTTAAATAATCACATATTTGGTGTGTATGTGGGCTGGCTTTATGGAGTAGATGATCCCTATTGTTTTTCCAATTGATCAAAGGTCTTCGAGGGTGTCGCAGTGGCCAACTATCTGGCATGATTTGCATGATATCTCTTTGTAGGAAACGTGTACTTTGTGGGTACATTATGAAGCACTGTCTGTTTCAGAGAAAACAAAAAAACATGTCAGTGGCAGAGAATCAGTCAGCATTTTAGCTTTCTGGCTTTATTTGATGTATGTCCATCAAAAACTGTGTAATTTAGAACTTTTGTAAACTACCAGTAAAATTGAAGTTTTGGGGTGATGAATGATCAATGACTGCAAATACTGTAACCAATGAATTGATCGTGTTGTTTGTATTAAGTAAAGTTAAAAGATGTTTATTTTCTGTCTGATGTTATACTAAGGAACAGGCTTGGTTTCACTGATTTGAATTTTACTTTTTCCAGGTGAGGAGAAACAAACACATAAAAAAAGGGTACGGTTTGCATGTGATGACACAACTTTCAAAACAAATGGTAAGAACAATCAAATATTACTGCATATTGTTCTGGTTTTGGTTCTGGTCCGATACTACAAGCAGTTTTCCCCATGCAGGATATGCAGTTGTAGGTGTGTAACGGCTAGCGGACAAGCAAATTAGATTCCATTAATAGATTCAGATCTCCTCCAGGATGTCAAGTTCAGTTTGCGTATTTGATTTCTCAACTGGTAGCAATAGATGGGGAATCCCTTATGGCTGAGGGTAAGCAACTTCACTCTGCCACTTCCCTAGGAGTAAAAAAAAAAAACCTATAACAGTCCTTTTTTTACAGCATGGTGATGAAAGGAGCTCAGCATGTATATAATCAGATTTGAAGTGTATACTGTAGTGTACATCACCAAATAGCACACTTGAAACTCATTTGTCATGTTTGCCATGGAGAAGCCTGATCTGGGACATGATGGAGATATTTTTGTGTGTTTTTTTCTTTAATTTTATTTATTTAATTATTATTATTATTTTTTCGCTTAATATGAAAAGGTGAGCTACCGCTTTAACAGAAAATATATAATTATCACATGTGAGTGTGTTTTTGGTGTAAATAATTGATGTACAATATTAAGAAACATGATCAGCTGTAAACCTTTTTAATAAATGTGTACATATCCATTATCTACACAGGTTTCATACCGTGAGATAATCTGTTGTGCATGAGTAGAAAAAAAACTTGTTATGTACACTGATATTGTCCCATAACTAAAAGTCCCTTCATATTTTAGTTTATGATTTTCATCTCTACAGAAGTGTGTTCCAGTGGAATTATGAAGACGAATGCAAAAAATGTAACATCCACTCTCACTGAAGACATCATGGAAAAATATGGTATGTATTTTTATCAGTTTTATCAAAGAATTGCCCCTACTGATCATTGGAGTTCTGCTAGGATGTCTTGGTGGAATGAATGATCTTAACCATGCAATAAGTAACTACCTATGCATACTGTACATGCAGCAAAAATATAATGATTAACTTTGCAACTAGTGCAGATTCTCATCCATTTTATATTTGACTTGTGGTGTGAGTGGTTAAAAGAATAGTCCAAAGCCAAATTTAATTTTGATATGTTAAAGAGGGACATATTCTGAGCATTCTGGTCAGATTTTTATTTATTTTCCATGGTCGGTTCTCGAGATATTGGCAATTGAATATGGCAAATTATCAACATGCAATGAACTTGGAGTAAGCAGGCATGATGTCAGGGATTGAGTTTTTCAGCCAATGTTTTGTTTTTCTCCACAATTAACCACAAATTTTATGCAGCTAAACCTTAATTTATTGATACCATAGGTGCATCCTGAGCAACAGAATTTTAAAACCTTTATATGCCGTATGGGAAAAATAACATGCCTAATCAATTCAATGTCAAACAAATAGGATGCAAAATCGGGAAAAACAAAGCATTGGCCAAGAATTTGAATCCATGACATCACACCAGCTTGCTTCAAGTTCACGTTCTCCGGAAAATGTGCCAACTTCAATTGCTAATATCTAAAGAACTGAACATGGGAAACGAATGCAACTTTCACCACAATGCTAAGAATATGTTTCTCTTTAACATACCAAAAAAAATTTGACTCTGGACTATTCTTTTAAGTGAAATAAAAACATTGACCAAACTTTTAGTTGTAATTGTCCATGAGTACTGGCAAACTCTGATAAAACCAACTGCCAATTATTTTAGCTCAGTTGTAAGATATTAATTGTAACACCATAAGCCTGTTGTCAATCTTTCATTACTTGTAAAATACTTCTTTTTCCAAAGCAATTTTATCTTCAGAGTTGGAAGAATACAAAGGAATAGATATTCCTAGACAAACGAAGAAAAGGTACTACATATGTGGTGAAGTTCTGGAAGATACTGATTTTGCAACTTTAACACACCCAAAGTGGTTAAATGACAAGGTACTGAGCATGAGGCATGCACATTGACATGCAATGACTGGTTCTTGTGTGTGTTGAGTTTGATTTTTTGGGTTGGTACTTGGTAGTTTATACTTAATCAATGGTGGCTCCAACTGACCATGGCTATCTGATTAACCTTTCTGTACAATTACATTTTCCGGCCAAAAAGTCTTCCCTTCAAGGTGATATTCTCATATACTCTTATGACTGTAGTTTGCAAATGGTTTAAATCTTCTTGCACATTAATCAAATATTTCAAATAGCTGCAAACATGACAACTCAGGTGCAGGTCTAGGGATCTTGAACCTTTGTCGCTGCTTCATGTTGCTTGCCCCTGTTGTGAGATAGGCAAACCCTGATTGTAGTGTAAATTCTAGAAAAGGCAAGAACTAGATTTGTATTCTTTAATAAGTATACCTGAACCATTTAGCAAAGTCTAGAATTTTCTCATAGTTTCTGGAAGAAGGTGGAATGTTCTAGATTTCCTTTACATAGGTATTCATGCTGGTAACTTCTGGGTCCTTCAGGAGTTTTCTGGAATGTTCCTATAGTAGTAAATCTCAATTGTTCTAGAACCTTCTGTAATGTTCTTAAATTTTATGATATATATTTAAGAGCCTCCCAGCCTCTGGGTCAGAGGGCTACAAGTTGTCAAAGAGAAAGTGTCTAAGCGGTGATTTGCTGATTGTGTGCTGTACCAGAGGATTTGAGGAGGCATTATTCTTTTTACAAGAAAAGAAAGGAAAGAAAAGAAAATTAAGAAAATTAAAAGGAAGAAGAGGAAAGAGTTGAAAGTTTGAAGTTGAAGTTTCAGCTGAGGTTTAAGTGAAGCATTACTTCAGCAAGGAGTCTACAGAAGTGCCTATACGTATTGTCAAGTGCCTAGAAATTGTGTGAGTGGACTCTACGTAAAACAGGGACTTCAAGTGTAAGTAGGAGAGCTTTGTATGCTTATCGCTACTGTAATTTCCATGGGAAATAAGTATCTACCGTAGGGAATAGATCTCCTGTGGACTGCATTTTTGAGATAGCAGGACATTTTGTCAACTACTTGTGAGCGTATGTATGCTTGTTAGACTCCTGTTGTAAAGAGAAATAAAACAGAAGACGTTGACTTGTCACAAAGACTTTGTCTGCTCATTTTTTGGTTTCGGCCATTACATCGGTACAAAGAATAGTCTTCAAGGAAATCAGTAGTCTGCAGGAATCACAGACGAACCATCATGTCACATATCAGCCTAAGGGATTACCCTGACCTGAAGACCAGAGAAACCCTCTCTGAGGGTACCAGACACAGGCAAGTGAGCAAAATAATGGAATCCGATAGTGTTAAAATGGAAAGACTTGTTACGCTTCGCCGTTCAAGAGGTGGCCACGCTGGCAATATCACACGCAAATACAATGAGCTGAAACAGCTAATAGACTGTAATGCTAAACTGTGTGAAGTAACAGAAATATTGAAAAGGATACAGACTGCCTTTATTGACTTTCAAAAGGTGCACACTGACTTTATGACACTTGTCAGGGAAGTTTTACCTGACAAAGTCGTGGATGAAGAGATGCTGTTTCACGATATAAAGGAAAAGTATGATGATGCAAAGGAGAAGTACAACAATTTTTCTGAGCAGTGCAGATTGCAGGAAGAAGTCCAGCCTAATGACAGTGCCTCACAGGTCGGGTCACGTGCTACCTCCCAGGTTTCAACAACATCAAGTGCACGAGCTAAGGCAGCGGCAAAACGAGCTGCCCTCCAAGCAAGGGTCAGAGTTCTGCAGGAACTTCAAGAGTTAGAGCTTGGTCAGCTAAAAATAGAACAGGAAAAGAAGAAAATTGAACTAAGACGCCAAAGGCTTGAACTGAAGGCAGAACTAGAGGCTGCTGCAGCAGAAGAAGAAGTTCTGGCCAGGTTTGCAGGAGAATCTGATCACATAACTAAGGGGTCTAAGGTCAGTTGTAATCTTGTTCTTGATTGTTCTGATAAATCTCTCACTTTTTCGCATTATTCTAATTCTAAGCATGTTGTTGATAATGAGAGCAAACCTGTCAATGTAAAGTTGCAGTGTGGGGAGGTATGTGATTCACCTAGGCCTACCTATACTAAAGCCTACCAGGAACTGGGGGACCCCATGGATACAAATACGACTAGTCAGGCCAGGAAATTACCTATGACACATAATTTAACTGGTGGGAAGCCTAATGTTGCAGGGGTGTCAGTACTTAACCCAATGGCACCTGAGTGGAAGGAGTCACCAGTGTCTAACAGTAGCCCTACACCCATAGAATCCCAGCTCATGATTCATCAAATGATTGATGCTATTCGACTTCCTAAAACTAGCCTAATGACCTTTGATGGGGACCCTATGCAGTACTGGGAGTTCACAAATGCCTTTAATAGCATTGTAGATAATTCTAACGTTAAAGATAGTGACAAACTAACTAGGTTGTTTGAGTACTGCACAGGCAGGGCATTAAAGGTTATAAAACCATGTGCACTGATGAACCCAACAGAAGGCTACAAGAAAGCAAAGGACCTCCTGAAACAAAGGTTTGGCAATGACTTCGTCGTCTGTAAGGCATGGGTCTCTAAGATAACTGAGGGTCCGCCCCTGAAGCCCAACAATGGTGAAGCCCTTCAGGATTTTGCAGATGATGTTAGGTGTTGTATGGAAACCCTTAAGGCTATGAATAGGCTTAAAGAGGTTGATTCACAAGACAGAATGGTAAAGATATTAACAAGACTCCCAATGTACCTCCAAACTAGGTGGAGGGAGGAAGGAAGCTTATAAGTCCCGAGAAAGGAATGGTGAGTACCCTAGCTTTGATCAATTTGTGAAGTTCCTTCACTGTGTTGCTGGGGAGGCTAATGACCCAGTGTTTGGAAATGTAGGGATACCCTTTAGGGATGCCAAGGAAAGAGGGAAACCTACACAGTTCAGGAAGAGGGGGTCCAGCTTCAGTGTTGAAGCTAGAGAAAGTACCATCTCCCAGAAAGATCCAGAGTCAAAGGGTAAGGCTGCCAATTTCAGGCAAACCAGGAGTGCAGACTTTAACTGCAGAATATGTGGTAGTGGCAATCACAGGGTGATTAATTGTGACAAATTCAAGAAAATGACCCCCGAGAGGAGGTTAGAGGTGGCTAAAGAAAAGAGACTGTGTTTTAATTGCCTAGACTTCAGCAACCATGTTTCAAGGAGATGTAGGATACAAAAGGCTTGTAATGAGGATGACTGTGGAGAAATGCATTCATCTTTGCTGCACCAAGCTATGCTTGCTGCCAGAAAAAGATATGCGAAGGAAGGTGAACAGGTGGTTAAAGGGGAAGAAGTAAAGTCGCCGGATAATCAGGTTGATGCTAAGAGCTATGCTTGTGAGCAATCAGATGTGGCAAATTCAAAGATAGCTCTTCCCATCGTTTCAGTGTATATACGGGGAAAGGGTCAAACTGAATACATACACACACATGCCTTGCTTGATCCAGGAAGTAACAGAACATTCTGTTCCATCGACCTGATAGAAAGGCTGAAACTGCGTGGACACAAAACCACTCTGTCTTTAGAGACCCTAAATGAGGGGAGGGATGCTACTGCTGTTGAAGTGTCCCTGGAAGTGACAGCAATCAAGGGGTTAAAGAAGGGGCGCAAGATAGTCAAGCTTCCAAAGGTGTATGCTATATCCAACTTTCCCAAGCTAAGAAATAGTGTGCCATCTAGGGCAGATGTCATGAAATGGGATCACCTCAAAGACTTGAAGGTACCACAGGTGAGTGACTCAGGTATTACCCTACTCATCGGTCAAGACATTCCAGATGCCCTCATTCCCCTTGAAGTGAGACACGGAAGACATGGTGAACCGTATGCCACTAGAACAGCGCTGGGATGGACGCTGAATGGTCCCTTGAGAAGTGATAATTCAGATAAGTCTGTTGTCTGCAATTTTGTCCAAGCCAATCAGGCTGCAGATGCGGGTCTGGAGGCTCAAGTTGAACGCTTCTGGAAATTAGATGTAGGACAGACTTTAGCCGGAGATCTCACAGAAATGTCCCAAGATGATAAGAGAGTACTGAAGATATGGAACGAATCCATCAAGCTCAAAAACAGCCATTACGAGATGGACATACCATTCAAGAACACACCACCTGACTTCCCAGACAATAAAATCATGGCTGAGAAACGATTGCAGAATCTTGGAAGGAGACTAGGGAAGAATCCTGATCTTTACAAACGTTATAAGGCAGGCATAGAAGACTTGGTTCTACAGGGCTATGCAGAAAGGGTTCCTGAAGGTAAACTAAACGACGAGAATGATATAAAATGGTATCTTCCTCACCACAGCGTTATGAATCTGAACAAACCAGAAAAGCTTCGAATTGTCTTCGACTGTGCCGCTGAATATCAGGGGACATCTTTGAACAAGCAGGTGCTTCAAGGTCCCGATATGACAAACAAGTTGATTGGAGTGCTCTTGAGGTTCAGAGAAGACCAAGTAGCTGTTATGGGAGACATAGAAGCTATGTTTCATCAGGTGAAAGTTTCTCCACAACACAGAGACGCTCTGAGATTCTTATGGTGGAAAGATGGTAATTTAAGCCTTCAGCCAGAGACGTATAGGATGGCAGTACATCTGTTTGGAGGAATATGGAGCCCGAGCTGTGCGAGTTTTGCTCTAAAACGTACTGCTGAAGATCACAAAGATGAGTTTGACCCACACACCATTCAGACTGTAATGGAGAACTTTTATGCCGATGACTGTCTCAAGTCTGTAGCCTCTGTGGAACAAGCTAAGAGACTGGTTAGAGAACTTTGCCAGCTGTTATCGCTAGGGGGCTTTAGGTTGACGAAGTGGATTTCCAACAACAAGGAAGTAATAGAATATATTCCTCCGAAAGACCGAGCAAAGGATGTCAAAGATCTGGACCTTGATTCGACAGCATTACCAATAGAAAGGGCCTTGGGAGTGCAATGGGACACACATGAGGACATGTTTGGCATCAAGATAAAACCAAAGGAGGTTACTCTTACCAGGAGAGGTCTGCTCAGGATAGTCAGCTCCGTGTATGACCCACTGGGACTCGTATGCCCGTACGTTTTGCTGGCAAAGAAGATATTTCAAGATGAGTGCAAACGACATAAGGGATGGGACGATGATATGGAAGCAGAGAATGTCAGGCAATGGAAAATATGGCTGAATGATTTACCGAGCCTTGAGAAATTCAAGACGAGTAGGTGCCTCGTTCCCAAGGACTTCGGTGAGTGTATCAAGATCTCACTCCATCATTTCTCTGATGCTTCCCAAGATGCATACGGCACAGTATCGTATCTGCGTGATTTGAACCAATATGGAGATATTCACTGCTCATTCCTGTTGGGAAAGTCACGTCTTGCTCCCATCAAGGGCATGACGATACCCAGATTAGAACTGTCAGCAGCTGCCATGGCTGTCAAGATGGACAGCCTTTTGCGGAGAGAATTGCGTATCCAGTTTAATGGATCAATATTCTGGACAGACAGTATGATAGTCCTACAGTATATAAAGAACAGGACCAAAAGGTTTCAGACATTTGTCGCCAATAGAGTAGCGATTATCCATGACGGGTCTCATCCAAGCCAGTGGAGGTACGTGGAAGGCAAATCCAACCCTGCGGATGATGCGTCGCGTGGGCTCAGAGCAAATGAAATATTGAATACCAAGAGGTGGAAACAGGGGCCGGATTTCCTGTGGAAGGATGAATCTCAGTGGCCTGTTCTGCCAACAGAATTTCCTGACCTTTTGATTGGTGATCAGGAAGTCAAGAAAGAAGCAAAGGCATGCGTCACAGTTTCAATGTCATGCGAATCTTTAGAGGAAATGCTTTCAAGATATTCGTGCTGGTATCGTTTAAAGAAGGCGGTAGCATGGTTGATCAGGTTTGGAAACTGGCTTAGACATGGTAAGCATAGGCTAAACAAAGGGCTAACTGTCAGTGAACTACAGAATGCAGAGAAAGGCATAGTTCGATATGCCCAAAGACGGTGCTACCAATTCGAGTTTTCAGATATTGAAAGTGGAAAGGCAGTCTCCCCTAAAAGTAGCATTTTCAGGTTGGAGCCATTCAAAGATTATGAAGGATTACTCCGTGTGCAGGGACGATTGCAACAAGCGCCTATCAATATCTCCACAATACACCCTGTCATTCTTCCCAAAGAACATCACATCACCAAGCTCATCGTGAAACATTTCCACGAACAAGTCTCAAACCATTCAGGAAGGGAATATGTGCTCTCCAGACTAAGGGGAAGGTACTGGATACCACAAGGTCGCCCACTGGTTAACAGAGTCCTCAGAAATTGTGTTGTGTGTAAGAAATTGAGAGGCAAGGCAGGTACCCAGAGAATGGCAAGCTTACCAATAGACAGGGTTACTCCACACAAGCCACCATTTGCCTACACAGGAGTCGACTGTTTTGGGCCATTTTATGTGAAGAGGGGCCGGTGTCAAGAAAAGAGGTATGGTTGTTTGTTCACCTGTCTCACAACGAGAGCAATACACATTGAAGTGCTCAACTCTTTGGATGCAGATTCATTCATCAATTCACTCATCAGATTCATTTCCAGGAGAGGAACCCCAGAGAAGATCAGATCAGACAACGGAACAAACTTTGTCAGAGGAAGTAAAGAGCTGCAGGAGTCTATATCGAAGTGGAATGAAAACCATAAGACTCGGGAGGATCTTCTCATGAGGGATATTGCTTGGGAGTTTAATCCGCCCGCGGCATCCCATATGGGGGGAGTATGGGAAAGGCAAATCAGAACAGTGCGCAAGGTACTTAATGCCACTCTTGGGGGTCAAGTTCTGGATGAGGAAAGACTCAGTACAGTTTTTTGTGAGGTTGAGTATGTAGTCAATAATAGACCTCTCACCCCTGTGTCAGACGATCCCAAAGATTTCAAACCTTTAACCCCAAATGACTTACTTCAATTAGGCAAGGGTTTCACTGTGCCTCCAGGTACCTTCAAAGGGGTAGACGTGTATGGTAGGAGATGGAGGCATGTGCAGTACCTGGCAGACCAGTTCTGGAAACGGTGGGTAAGGGAGTATCTCCCTACACTGCAACTGAGACAGAAGTGGTTGGAGACAAAGAGAAATATTCAAGTCAATGATATTGTGTTAGTGATGGATGAAAATCTGCCAAGAAATAATTGGCCCCTTGGGCGGGTAATTGAGACCTTCCCTGGAAGAGATGGTTTGGTTCGTTCTGTAAAACTTAAGACTGCCACAAGTGTTGTTGTGAGACCTATTGATAAACTTTGCTTACTGGAATCTGTTGTTCTTGAGCAGTAAACAGTATGTTTGTAGGCTATGAAGGTACATGTGATTTGTACAGTATCTGATTTAGGAATAAGTGTAAATGTACTGTGCTTTATATTGTGTTCTTAAAGTTTGCTTTAAGTATTTGGAATTTAAGATTCATGTAAACCTGTCTATAAAGGTTTGGTTAAGTGTTAATTTCAGCTATTTAACTGTTTCAAAGTTGATGATTGAAGTTACCTTTTTAGGTGTTTGTTCATGCAATGGAAGTAATTTGTTTTGATGAAAGTTTGTTGTAAATGTTCACTGCTATGGTTCACATTTAAGGGGCCGGGAATGTAGTGTAAATTCTAGAAAAGGCAAGAACTAGATTTGTATTCTTTAATAAGTATACCTGAACCATTTAGCAAAGTCTAGAATTTTCTCATAGTTTCTGGAAGAAGGTGGAATGTTCTAGATTTCCTTTACATAGGTATTCATGCTGGTAACTTCTGGGTCCTTCAGGAGTTTTCTGGAATGTTCCTATAGTAGTAAATCTCAATTGTTCTAGAACCTTCTGTAATGTTCTTAAATTTTATGATATATATTTAAGAGCCTCCCAGCCTCTGGGTCAGAGGGCTACAAGTTGTCAAAGAGAAAGTGTCTAAGCAGTGATTTGCTGATTGTGTGCTGTACCAGAGGATTTGAGGAGGCATTATTCTTTGTACAAGAAAAGAAAGGAAAGAAAAGAAAATTAAGAAAATTAAAAGGAAGAAGAGGAAAGAGTTGAAAGTTTGAAGTTGAAGTTTCAGCTGAGGTTTAAGTGAAGCATTACTTCAGCAAGGAGTCTACAGAAGTGCCTATACGTATTGTCAAGTGCCTAGAAATTGTGTGAGTGGACTCTACGTAAAAAAGGGACTTCGAAGTGTAAGTAGGAGAGCTTTGTATGCTTATCGCTACTGTAGTTTCCATGGGAAATAAGTATCTACCGTAGGGAATAGATCTCATGTGGACTGCATTTTTGAGATAGCAGGACATTTTGTCAACTACTTGTGAGCGTATGTATGCTTGTTAGACTCCTGTTGTAAAGAGAAATAAAACAGAAGACGTTGACTTGTCACAAAGACTTTGTCTGCTCATTTTTTGGTTTCGGCCATTACACTGATGCCATCTCTGTATTGCCCATTTGATATCATGATTTGTGTACCACTCATACAGTTTGCCTAGATCCATTGTGAGACTACTGAACAGCTCACTGGATGTGTATAAGCTTGAGCTAGCCCCACTTCAGGTCTGCCAGATGCTCTTGGTGTTCATTGTTCCAAAGGTTTAATGTTCCTTGATTCCATTTATCTCAATGATTTGGCGATAATTACAGTGTTCATTATTCACAGGGTTCAATGTTCCCATACGTGACGATGTTCCCATATCTGGAACATTGAACATCGGGAACAGCAAACCTTGGGAACATTGTCATATCCCCTGACTTTCAACATGATTGATGCCTTTGTCTTCTTGTTCCAGTTTGTACATAGTACAGTTTGCAATATTACAGATCACAAATATTCTTTTTCAGGTCATAAATGCATATCTGGCATGTCTCAAAATGTCAACAAACACCGCTTGTTCCAATCACATTTTTGCCTTGCCATCGTATACTGCTGTTCTCTGGGATTTAGGAAGGATGGACTGCTGGTTGTTTAAGAAGGTAAGCTGAATATACAGCCTGTAATTACAGTCATATGCACAAGCAGGAACTTTTTTAAATTTGCATAAATTACCAAATTTTTTCTCATGTACATTAGTAAATGAAGTCAGAAGACATACATTATCACACATTCTCACCTCTCCTTTTGTTCATTGTTTTGGTATTTCTATGAAATGGCTGGCAAAAATCTGTGAGCACTGAAAGGGAAACTATTTGGGGCATATCTGTGCTTCCTTTAAAGTATGTGCCTAATAATTAGCCCTAAGTATTCTCCATAATATAGCCAAGAATCATATCCAACCTTGTAAGGAAGAACTATCTAAATCATATTGCAATACATAAAGTTGAAAAACACTTACTTCTTAATGCAAAATTAGTACCCGAGTTATGAAGAAGTAAGGCTGGTAACCTTTGATCTTTGAGACATGTTAGGGGCACTGCTAAAGTTAACTTTTACCCTGATTCTGTCATTGTTTCAGGCAAAGTTTTTGAAGTTTTCATGGATATTCCTTCCTATCAACGTAAATAAGTGTCACTGGACGTTGTTGGCTGCTGACGTTCCACAAAGAAAAGTTTCCATATTGGACTCTCTGCATGGTGAAGGTGGCAAAAAGTATCTTGGATTATGGAGGTAAATTGTCTGCAGCAAGTAAGAATGAAAAGCATTTGTGTGTGTGTGTGTGTGCAAGTGTCAGGAGGGGTGGGGTAGAGAGACAGAAATATAGAGAGATGATGGGGGTAGAGAATATGGGATGTAAGGGGAAAACTTGTAATTAAAAATAAGGTGTTTGTTGTAAGTTCAGAATTGAGAATAAGCGTAATGTTGGCTATATTCATGACCCCTTCCCCTTGCAAAACCTACTAGTCTCTTACAAAGGCCAGTTACAAACAATCCAATCCAACATGTTGGAGACAAGACATTGTCCAATCATCACTTCAGTGGCGTAGCTAGGATTTTTTTCCAGGGGGGCAAAGGTATGAAATTTCCCCAAAACTTTTCCCAGTCAATGTGTATGTATTTCTTATAAAATATGCAAACTTTCAAGTATAACAACATTACCATGTCATTTTGTAATATTACCTGCATTTTAATCTTAAAGTACAACATAGAGCAATCGGAAATAAGAAAGTATATTATTTTGGTAAACAATATCTGGTTTATTTGTATGTACTAACGCAGTGGCGTCCAGAAATTTTTTGACGTTTTCAATGAGCCTACATGCGAAATGGTGCAAGATTTTCGATTTTGGCAGAAACAGTGTTAAAAGTTGAATCGTGGTGGTTCATGGGGGCAAAACTGAAACTTTTGTGTCTTGACATGCATTTCTTTATGCCATTTATGCTATCTTACGAAGAAAAACTTGTCATTAAATTTGCACACTTTTAGGAGTCAAAATAAATGAGCATTGATCGGTATTTGTGGTTTTTCTTGGCCACAAAATGTTATTTTGTCATAAAGATTATCTAAGCGGAGCGCCACCATTGGTTGGCGCGGAGCGTAGAGAAAATTTGGAAAAATCAGACCCCTTACATGGCCGGAAATAGCATTTTCCAGGCTAATACGAAGAATCTAGCCAGTCGCTTTCTCCTTTTGTCGTTTGCAATAAAATGCTCTCTTCAAAATATTTTCGCAAACTGCAAAGTGATCAGAGAGTTAAGAGCTAATTTTACCCCAAGTATGTAATTTTGCCCAAAAGACCGAGCGAAGCGCCACCATTAGTTGGCGCGGAGCGTAGAGAAAATTTCGAAAAATCAGACCCCTCAGATGGTCAAAATAGCGTATTAATGATTGTAAAGGGAATCTAAACATGTAGTCTTATTTATCGATGCCACCAGTGGGAAACAGAGTCTACCTTTTTAAGTAAAAAATGAGAATTTGACAGAATTTGCCTAGGTCTATTTGTAGGAATTAAAAAAAAATGGCATCACTGAAAGACCTTGCAGGGACAATCCTTCCCCTTTGAAAATTTTTGAAAAATTGGGTGTCCTTTTTAGCAATCTGGTGCCACATATGCTATCTTTTGAAGTAAAATCTGTGTTAATAAAGTTAGACTACGTATTTTTTAAGAACAAAGAAAAAATGACATCTGTGAGGGGGGCATGGCCCAATGGTTTCCCCTTTGCACGCCACTAAGGAGGCCTGTAGTGGCTTGATCACACAGGATATCCTGTGAGAAAAGCAGTCTGTTAAGTGTAGAAGGCTACAGGGTACTCATTGTCCATTTATTGTTACACTCAAAGTGAGCAGAAAGCTATTTTCCTGAACTAGCTTGCAAGCCTCCAAGGATAAGGCTAAGTTACAAAATTTAAGTGTGCCAACGGATCCCGTTAATTCTAATTTCTAGATTAACTTTAAGTTTATCGTTGGCCATGGATTGTTTTAGCCCCATCCATCGTTATGTACACAGAGTAAAATCGTACAGCTACTGCTAGCTTGTAGAAGAACATAAAAACCTCGGGGGTCTATGGTAGTGACTTGTCAGTTTTCACATCCTTTTACTGATGAATTCCCAAAGTATCACCTGAATAACAGCTTCCTGTGCACAGAAATGCAATGATCATAACCCCCGTGCGCAAACAAGCACAAGAGAACATTCAATCTGCTACGCGACGAGGACATTTCTGTGGAACGGGAATTGGGCCGGTCAATGCGACACTGACGAAATCTGAGTTAATTTGTTGCATGAAAATACGAATTATGTATGAGAAATGTCTCACAATTTCTTATTCTAGCAAAAAATTTGAGAAGTTTTTGTGAAATTTTTGTAAAAATAAGAAGATTCATCAAATTTCCCCAAAAATTTTCCGGGGGGGGGGCAACTTGCCCCCCCCCCCCCCCCCCCAGTAGCTACGCCACTGCATCACTTCAAGTTTTAGGGATGTGCTGGCCCCTGCCTGTATGTGGATGCCTTATGGTCTGAAAAAAAAAAAAATGAAAACCTTTTAAATGCAATATTTCAAGACATGTCTGTCTTATTTCTTGGTAGAACCTTTATGGAACTTCGAGATAAGAAGACTGATGAAAAGTTGGGCAACTGGGATACTGGCAGTGTCATCTCTGCCAAGCAGCATGATGGCAACACGTGTGGTGCATTTGTGATGTTGGTGAGTACACATGCCTGTTGTCATAGTTTTGTATTGAAAGAAACATGAAACACCTGGTAAAGGGGACATGTAGGTTGTTTTACAGTTTCATTTATTGGTTTCGATGAAAGAGAAACTTACTGTATGCAGTCTTGCATGAGTGTATGAGCCTGTGAACAATACCTTGCTGGGTACAGGCCACTCACGAGAGCTGAAGCCTCGCACGTCTTTCCTCACTCACGCAGAGCTCGTAACTGGCATAGCTACCCGAAAATTCGGACACTGCAATGAGCTCTGTCAGGTGCCATGATATGCAAGAGCCCTCCCTTGCTCGTGGCATTCATGTGCCGCATGACTTAAACTGCTGAAGGGGAATTCCGACCATTTCCTTACAGTGAACAGTTCTGTGTACACCGTAAGGCATTGAATACGGGTATGTCTTGTATGTGAGTGTGTGTGTTTGTGACACTTAGCTTGTGCACTTGATATCTCAAGAAGATAGGGGTTTGCCTATGGTACTGTGTTGTGACAATACACAAGGGCACTTTTTTTCTATAATCTTCCAATATGTGATAGTAAACTATCACGAAGTACACCATGATGCTGTACTTGGCACTGCTGAGCTTAAGTTTGCTGGTATAAGTGGATGTTATTTTTTAACAACGGCACCACATGCATATAAAGTGGTTAAGTGAAGGCTGCATCATACTTCAGTTTACCTTTTCCTATTGCCACCAAAAAAAAAAAAAATGACAACTAATTAAACAACCCACACAATAATCTCAATGTTTTCATATTACAGAATGCTTTGGCGTTAACCAGAGGGATACCTCCTGACGTTGTGAGCCATTCTGATGCTGTCTGTATGTGCAAGTTTGCTCTTGGGAAACTTCTAGAAGCAGCGGTGAAACCACCTTCCCAACGATCAGTGTGTGATATGGTTGGATGCACCAAGTCTGAACAAAAGCAGAAGTGGATTGCCTGTGATGTGTGTGGAAGATGGTGTCACTTCAAGTGCGTGAACATCACAAGAAATCCTAAAGGCAGTTACGTATGTCCTATTTGTAGGGCCCAATATGATTAGTTAGCTTGAATTAAAACATTATCTCTCATGGTAGGAAAGTCCCAACATTTGTTCATATTGGGCATATATGGGCTTATCCACAATAAAGGAAAATATGCAGCACGTGATTTTGCTTTGATGTTTTTCTAAAAGTCCCCATGACTCTCTGGCAAAGAGCCAAGGGGCGAAAACCAAAAGATGTTATTTTGAAAGATTTCAGTGTGGTTTGAAGATTTTTATAGTTCTCCATAATTTGAGGGCTATAAATACATTTTATGTATGTTCAACATATATAAAGGCTGTTATGGGAATACTTGTGGCCTATGTTGCCCCCTTTTTCAACATTTAAGTGTCACATTAGATGTGGTGCAAGTTTATGAAGAGAATAGGACCCTTGCATATGTAACTTATGCAAGTACAATTTGTATTCCTTCATAAATCATTATGCAGGAAATGAATAATAATTCATAAACACCTTTTTTGCTTTCCTGCATTCTGATTGGCCTAGACCTTTTGCGATGATACTCAAATTAGAGTATAAATGCAATGGTTGCCCAGTCTCATATGTAATTTAAGACCAATTATAACATCATTACAGAGGCTGAGCTGACTGAGGCGATAGCCGATGTCTGCTTTTATCCAAACACTCAAATATAAAGGATGGAAATTGACAAAAATATTGAATTTTCAGCAACATTTCACAGATCACATTTTAATTCTCTCAATTAAGTTGGGGCTCTATTATTTCATGTTTAGTTTCCTCAGATGGAAGCCAACAACTCAAGCCAAAAGAAAGTGGTGACAACCCTGCAAATATTTTCACTTCTTTTGAAACAGATTCATTTCAAACTCAATCATTAGTTTGTAAGTAAGATGAGATTTAAGGACACACTGACATGGATGTACTTATATAGTGTCAACTAGATAAAAAAGTAAAGTATAGGGTTTCAGGTACAGTTCAATTTCAGTTTTAATTACAGTTCAAGAACTTAGAAAGTCCTTCCCGTTTGCTGCCAAATTACTCCAGGTGGAAAATTCCGTGGGTGTATTCTGCAACCCCCCCAGTCCACACTTGATATAACAAGTACAATGTCTTTGCTGGTTGTGCTTTCTTTTGTCTTAAATCACTTTCCTTGAAGGCCATACTGATACAGGTTAAGTGAAATATCCCAAATGAAATACGTAAGCCATCAGTAATTGCATTGTAGCTGATGTCAGAGGAAATGATGTTACGTTTGTAACATGTCCGTCCCTAATATTTACGTTGGTTACTATCAAGTTAAAGAGTTCTGTAGGACACAAGAATTTGATGTAACTTTATCTGTATCGATTTTCATGGAGGTCATTTGTGTTCACAAGAGTTGAAATGGTAAATTCCCTAGAAATTACTTGTAAACACAATATCTTGAGAAGGGTAAGTGTGACTAACCTCATGTTCAGTGAGTTGAATTTCCATATTAAGTAAATGAACCATATTGTTTTTGGTATATAATAGGTCAAATATCATTTGGGGTCGGGAGAGGTCAATTTTTTAAAACTTAGTAAACATTTTATCACAAGAAATGTACTGTACATGGGACTGTGCTCAATTTTGGGTGGTTTCGATGTATTAAATTAGGTAATCAATCCATGTTGATTTTGAAAAGTTGATCGAAGGTCATTTGGGATAATATTGGGGCGTATGCATAAAAAGTAGTAGATACTATTTACTTTAATATTTGAGTATTTTGAGTGCATAAAGTTTACCAGAAGCTTTTACTGTACGCTTCTACTGCTAGAATTTGCTAGACAACCTTTTACTGGAAAAGAAGTAAATACTTGGACTGATATGCATAAAACCGAAGGATTTGCTAGAGTTTCCTAGTAGATGCTTCAAATTTCCAAGTCAGCTACAGAGCTAACTCGGCAGTATACTTGCAGATGTGGTGAACCTACCAGCAAAATGGCTGAGTTTTACAGTTATTAATTAGAAAGCAGAAAGAATATTAGCCAAGAAGAGTCCTTTCAGACACTACTTTAGCAGTCTGAGGTTAAATTTGATGAAGAGAAAAGAAAATGTGGTCTGGATAATGTCACATTTCCTTGAAAAATTTACTGAAACTATAGAGGAATGGCTTTAAAAGTAATAAGCAGAAGATGGAAGTTTTTTGAGATATGTTGGTGATCCAGGATTCCAAGTTGTTGCATGTTGGACAGGACATAGGCACAGTGGCATCACCAGACTTTTCATCCTAGGGGGGCACTGTGGGGGGCACACAATTTTGCAGGGGGGTCACTGTTAGACTCCACAAAGTGCGAGGCTCAATGGATGGGGTCCTGAGGCCTACCTTAGGGGCGCCTGGTGGGTTTCCAGGGGGCAAAGCCACCAGAAGCTCCTGGGTTTTAGTGAGTTTGTGAGGTTCTTATTTGGCTAATAAAGGATGCTTATAGTGACTTAAAAAATTATCTCCAGGGTAACTTCCAGTAAGACTTATGGTTAAAATGCCCATGTTGTGTTCAAGTCTTGCCGATACTCAAATATCCGCCAATGGGAGGTATTTTTTTCACTTCAAAAAGCACTAAATGAGATAATAATTCCTCAAATTTTTACTCTGAACATTTTGTTCAAACAAATGCATCTATTGTATTAAGGCCCAAAGTATGTTCAAGTAAGTAGAATGCTGACCAGGCAGGATTATCTGTCAAATAATGTACACTTTATCATGGAAAAACAGAGGATAAGCCCTTCGGCCAAAAGGCTTAGTGATTCCTTGCCAAAAAGGGGTGCTTTGTTGCCCTCATAAACCACTGAAAACAGGCATCTTAAATGGAATCAGGTTTTGTAGGTGAAAACAGGAATTGCTTTGGTTAGTGGTTTTTTTTGAATTATACAAATTTTATACTAAACCCAAGTTTTCTGCATGCATTTGTGGTTTAAATTTTTTTATTTGGATCTTTATGTTTCTAAAGCTGTAGGGTTATTATAGCTTGCAAAGCTTATTCAGTTCAAATGAAGAGGCGCATGTAGGTACATTATGATACCCTTGTTTATGGTGGGGGTTAAAAGTCATTTAGGATCACAAGAGGTAAAAATGTCAAATCTTCATCATATTTGAATCGCCATGATCCAGCACAAGATCTTTAAGCGTGTCTTGCTTTATTTGATGGCAGTTATACATATAACGTATTGGATTATGGATTAGCAGAAGGGTTTGCTGTTTCAACATTTTTCATTGCAGATAGCTGTGTAGAATAATGCCAATGAAGGGGTTACAGCAGTAAATAATTTTTTGTATATGTGAAAGTGGAACTGAAACCTATACATTTAGCATATTCTCATTAAAACAAGATGTGTATTACTCTATATGTTAGCATAATTAGTTATTACATTTGTAACTTTGCTTCGTGCCAGCCAGGAAGGTTGGTTCATTTCCTTTGAAAGGTCCTCAAGTCAAAACAAGAAGAATAGAAATTTAAAACAAAAAATTTATGATGGCCCTATGGGGGTTGTGGAGTATTCCCAATGCTAGCCGTCTTTTCATGGTTCCCATCTGAAGATTCCAAGGTACATCAATTGCCCCACACTGCTAAGATATACTGCATGTACAGTAGCCTATACCCTCTATTTCTGTAAGTACTGCAAGATCTAAAAATAAGAATACAAGAAAATTTTCGAGAAGATATAGTGTTAAGCAAAGTGTAACTACTTTTCCAGGCAATTGAAATGTACCCCTTACACAGATTAGTTGAGTAAAAGGTAACCTTACCCCTCCCAATTAGCAGTACATATTTAGATGCATACTAGTGAATATGCAATTGCATGTTGAGCCATGTAGATGTGCCTTAACCCTGACCATTCACTGTCCAATCTCATTTTGTGGATTGAAACAAAAAACTGGCAAAAGGGAACTTGACATATAATGCATGTAGACAAATAGTCCTGTACATGACAGTGCACATTGGGAGTGTCACAGTTTGTATGTTTTCATAATGGGACTGCACAATTGGGTATTATTTAATTGAAGGCAAGGCAGTCTCATGGGAGATTGAAATGGTTCATTAGATTCCGGGGATGACCATTAAAATGTCATTAATCAATCTGCTTACTGAAAAATTTTGAACTAGAGGTTTGTCCTTATGGGTGGGACGCAACGTACCTTGCGATGGCTTGCCTGTGGCATGTGGAAGGTTAGGTTATGATGAGAATTGGTTGAAATGTGTGATTTTGCAACAAGAATAATTAAAAAATAGTTATATTGTCTTTCATTTTGAATTAATTCTATATTTTGATGACCTACAGTATACCATAATCTTATGTCACAAAGTAGTAACAGTTATGATGAAAACCAAACACAGATGCCATTTAAGATTATATTGTAATGGTCCAAAACATGAATTACTTCCAGCAACAAAGTATCTAGTATCTAGTCTTGTTGAACACTACCATTGCAGTTTTTTCCAGTGACGACTCTACTTGAGTTTATCCATGAGGTTTAAAATGTACTAAAAGTAGTACCTATATATTTTTTTTTTTTTATGTTGTACATTAAAAGGAAATGTATGAGAAGTCTGTATTTTGTGTCAAGTCACCCCATTTTACTGTACAAGATACTAAATATTCAGCAGTGTTTTGACAGGACATGCATAGCTCTTGGCCATAGTGGTCCCATACCAAGCAGCAAAAATAGATTTTGAAACATTATTTCCCATTGCAGCATGGCTTGATCTACAAATAAGAAACATCTCAGTGTGTCACAATGTGATATGTGCTGTCAATATCTCCAAGCAATTGATTGTTACTTATCCAAGTAAATTACAGTTTTGGTGTCTTATTTGGTGAATAAAATAAATGAAAATGTTGAAGTGGCCTCAATGGATGTTCTCTGTGTTTTTATTGACTCCACTGTGTATTTTAAGACTGTTTGATTGTAATTATTGTACATGGGGTTTTTTTAGGTAATGAAAGTAATGAATTCCTTAAAGTAAGAATTTTGATTTGTAATAGGACTTCATATTCCCAACATCCATTTGCAAACCACATATCCTTTATTTGTTCATACCTGCCTGTATTTTGCAGATAGGCCAGTTAGTTTATTCTTTAATCTGTAGATAACACCATCCATATTAAAGCTCACTGTGATTCTCAGATGATGATTTCAACTCATATTGTACAAGATGTAGCCTACTCTTAAAACATCATCATTTTCCATGGTTAGCCATGGGTTTTAGTTAAGCACTGTGGAGTGTTTCTAGTTTATGAAGTAACAAACTGCAGAAATGAGAAATGCATTGTTTCAATTATCAATTCATGTTCTAGTTCAAATAATGACATGATGTCATGTCTTCTCTATCGAATGTTAAACTAACTTGTTGCAACAATAACTTTTTACCGCAGATGACCTTTGACTTCAACCAAACAGTGGGGACCATGTGCTCATCATCATGCATCCACCTACCAAATATGGAATCTATTCAAGTTTCATTTCTTGAAATATCGTATTTTTTGAATTTGACCACTGTTGATGTCAGGAGACACTTGACCTTTTCAAAATCAAAATCAAATACCCAAAAAATAAATGTGTCCAAGTCTCTTACCTTGGAATATCTTGCCAATTCGGTTTTAAGTTTGACCCATGGTGAGCCTACATGACCTTTGACCTTTACCAAAATCATAAAGGACCAGCTTCTCACCATAATGCAAACACACACTAAAGTTTTTAAACCTATCCAAGTTTCATATACTGGGCTATGTGTTGAAAAGATTTTCATATTTTGACACTAGGTGACCCTAAATGACCTTTGACCTCCATGGAAAACAACTTTGGATCATCTTGTCTCAGTAATTGTATCCACATACCAAATATGAAATCTCAGTTACCTATCTTGAGATGTTGGGTTAAATATTTTCAGAGTTTAACTCAGAACTCTGATGACCATGTGACCCTTAATATTTCTCAGTTGCATGGGAACAGTAGAGGTCAGCTCAATCCATACCACATTATGTACTGACTGGACTGAAAAACCAATCACTATCATGCTTGGTATATCTCATTCCATAGCAAGTCCTGTATTAACTGGACTGAAATACCAAGCACTATGCTTGGTTTGTATCTCATTCCATAGCATGTCCTGAATAAACTGGACTGAAACATACCAAGCATTGTATGCTTGGTATCTCATTCCATAGCATGTCCTGTATAAACTGGACTGAAATACCAAGTACTATGCTTGGTATCTCATTCCATAGCATGTCCTGTATAAACTGGACTGAAATACCAAGCATTATGCTTGGTATCTCATTCCATAGCATGTCCTGTATTAACTGGACTGAAATACCAAGCATTGTGCTTGGTATCTCATTCCATAGCATGTCCTGTATAAACTGGACTGAAATACCAAGCATTATGCTGGTATCTCATTCCAGAGCATACCTTTTATTAACTGGACTGAAATACCAAGCATTATGTTTGGTAACTGATTCCATAGCATGTCCTGTATTCACTGGGCTGAAATACCAAGCATTGTGCTTGGTATCTCATTTCATAGCATGTCCTGTATAAACTGGACTGAAATACCAAGCACTATGCTTGGTATCTCATTCCATAGCATGTCCTGTATAAACTGGGCTGAAATACCGAGCATTATGCTTGGTATCTCATTCCGTAGCATGTCCTGTATAAACTGGACTGAAATACCAAGCATTATGCTGGTATCTCATTCCAGAGCATACCTTTTATTAACTGGACTGAAATACCAAGCATTATGCTTGGTAACTGATTCCATAGCATGTCCGGGCTAAACTGGACTGAAATACCAAGCATTGTGCTTGGTATCTCATTCCATAGCATGTCCTGTATAAACTGGACTGAAATACCAAGCATTATGCTTGGTATCTCATTCCAGAGCATACCTTTTATTAACTGGACTGAAATACCAAGCATTATGCTTGGTATCTCATTCCATAGCATGTCCAGGCTAAACTGGACTGAAATACCAAGCATTGTGCTTGGTATCTCATTCCATAGCATACATTGTATTAACTGGACTGAAATACCAAGCACTATGCTTGGTATCTCATTCCATAGCATGTCCTGTATACACTGGGCTGAAATACTGAGCATTATGCTTGGTATCTCATTCCATAGCATGTCCTGTATAAACTGGACTGAAATACCAAGCATTATGCTTGGTATCTCATTCCAGAGCATATACCTTTTATTAACTGGACTGAAATACCAAGCATTATGTTTGGTAACTGATTCCATAGCATGTCCTGTATTCACTGGGCTGAAATACCAAGCATTGTGCTTGGTATCTCATTTCATAGCATGTCCTGTATAAACTGGACTGAAATACCAAGCACTATGCTTGGTATCTCATTCCATAGCATGTCCTGTATAAACTGGGCTGAAATACCGAGCATTATGCTTGGTATCTCATTCCGTAGCATGTCCTGTATAAACTGGACTGAAATACCAAGCATTATGCTGGTATCTCATTCCAGAGCATACCTTTTATTAACTGGACTGAAATACCAAGCATTATGCTTGGTAACTGATTCCATAGCATGTCCGGGCTAAACTGGACTGAAATACCAAGCATTGTGCTTGGTATCTCATTCCATAGCATGTCCTGTATAAACTGGACTGAAATACCAAGCATTATGCTTGGTATCTCATTCCAGAGCATACCTTTTATTAACTGGACTGAAATACCAAGCATTATGCTTGGTATCTCATTCCATAGCATGTCCAGGCTAAACTGGACTGAAATACCAAGCATTGTGCTTGGTATCTCATTCCATAGCATACATTGTATTAACTGGACTGAAATACCAAGCACTATGCTTGGTATCTCATTCCATAGCATGTCCTGTATAAACTGGGCTGAAATACTGAGCATTATGCTTGGTATCTCATTCCATAGCATGTCCTGTATAAACTGGACTGAAATACCAAGCATTATGCTTGGTATCTCATTCCAGAGCATACCTTTTATTAACTGGACTGAAATACCAAGCATTATGTTTGGTAACTGATTCCATAGCATGTCCGGGCTAAACTGGACTGAAATACCAAGCATTGTGCTTGGTATCTCATTCCATAGCATACCTTGTATAAACTGGACTGAAATACCAAGCATTATGCTTGGTATCTCATTCCATAGCATGTCCTGTATAAACTGGACTAAAATACCAAGCATTGTGCTTTGTATCTCATTCCATAGCATACCTTGTATTAACTGGACTGAAATACCAAGCATTATGTTTGGTAACTGATTCCATAGCATGTCCGGGCTAAACTGGACTGAAATACCAAGCATTGTGCTTGGTATCTTATTCCATAGCATGTCCTGTATAAACTGGACTGAAATACCAAGTACTATGCTTGGTATCTCATTCCATAGCATGTCCTGTATAAACTGGACTGAAATACCAAGCATTATGCTTGGTATCTCATTCCATAGCATGTCCTGTATAAACTGGACTGAAATACCAAGCATTGTGCTTGGTATCTCATTCCATAGCATACCTTGTATTAACTGGACTGAAATACCAAGCATTGTGCTTGGTATCTCATTCCAGAGCATACCTTTTATTAACTGGACTGAAATACCAAGCATTATGATTGGTAAGTGATTCCATAGCATGTCCTGTATTAACTGGACTGAAATACCAAGCATTGTGCTTGGTATCTCATTCCAGAGCATACCTTTTATTAACTGGACTGAAATACCAAGCATTATGCTTGGTAACTGATTCCATAGCATGTTCGGGCTAAACTGGACTGAAATACCAAGCATTGTGCTTGGTATCTCATTCCATAGCATGTCCTGTATAAACTGGACTGAAATACCAAGCATTATGCTTGGTATCTCATTCCAGAGCATACCTTTTATTAACTGGACTGAAATACCAAGCATTATGCTTGGTATCTCATTCCATAGCATGTCCGGGCTAAACTGGACTGAAATACCAAGCATTGTGCTTGGTATCTCATTCCATAGCATACCTTGTATTAACTGGACTGAAATACGAAGCATAATGCTTGGTATCTCATTCCATAGCATGTCCTGTATAAACTGGACTGAAATACCAAGCATTGTGCTTGGTATCTCATTCCATAGCATGTCCTGTATAAACTGGGCTGAAATACTGAGCATTATGCTTGGTATCTCATTCCATAGCATGTCCTGTATAAACTGGACTGAAATACCAAGCATTATGCTTGGTATCTCATTCCAGAGCATACCTTTTATTAACTGGACTGAAATACCAAGCATTATGTTTGGTAACTGATTCCATAGCATGTCCGGGCTAAACTGGACTGAAATACCAAGCATTGTGCTTGGTATCTCATTCCACAGCATACCTTGTATTAACTGGACTGAAATACCAAGCATTATGCTTGGTATCTCATTCCATAGCATGTCCTGTATAAACTGGACTGAAATACCAAGCATTGTGCTTTGTATCTCATTCCATAGCATACCTTGTATTAACTGGACTGAAATACCAAGCATTATGTTTGGTAACTGATTCCATAGCATGTCCGGGCTAAACTGGACTGAAATACCAAGCATTGTGCTTGGTATCTTATTCCATAGCATGTCCTGTATAAACTGGACTGAAATACCAAGTACTATGCTTGGTATCTCATTCCATAGCATGTCCTGTATAAACTGGACTGAAATACCAAGCATTATGCTTGGTATCTCATTCCATAGCATGTCCTGTATAAACTGGACTGAAATACCAAGCATTGTGCTTGGTATCTCATTCCATAGCATACCTTGTATTAACTGGACTGAAATACCAAGCATTGTGCTTGGTATCTCATTCCAGAGCATACCTTTTATTAACTGGACTGAAATACCAAGCATTATGTTTGGTAAGTGATTCCATAGCATGTCCTGTATTAACTGGACTGAAATACCAAGCATTGTGCTTGGTATCTCATTCCAGAGCATACCTTTTATTAACTGGACTGAAATACCAAGCATTATGTTTGGTAAGTGATTCCATAGCATGTCCTGTATTAACTGGACTGAAATACCAAGCATTGTGCTTGGTATCTTATTCCATAGCATGTCCTGTATAAACTGGACTGAAATACCAAGCATTATGCTTGGTATCTCATTCCAGAGCATACCTTTTATTAACTGGACTGAAATACCAAGCATTATGTTTGGTAACTGATTCCATAGCATGTCCTGTATTAACTGGACTGAAATACCAAGCATTGTGCTTGGTATCTTATTCCATAGCATGTCCTGTATAAACTGGACTGAAATACCAAGCATTATGCTTGGTATCTCATTCCAGAGCATACCTTTTATTAACTGGACTGAAATACCAAGTATTATGTTTGGTAACTGATTCAATAGCATGTCCGGGCTAAACTGGACTGAAATACCAAGCATTGTGCTTGGTATCTCATTCCATAGCATACCTTGTATTAACTGGACTGAAATACCAAGCATTATGCTTGGTATCTCATTCCATAGCATGTCCTGTATTAACTGGACTGAAATACCAAGCATTGTGCTTGGTATCTCATTCCATAGCATACCTTGTATCAACTGGACTGAAATACCAAGCATTATGTTTGGTAACTGATTCCATAGCATGTTCCGTATTCACTGGGCTGAAATACCAAGCATTGTGCTTGGTATCTCATTTCATAGCATGTCCTGTATAAATTGGACTGAAATACCAAGCACTATGCTTGGTATCTCATTCCATAGCATGTCCTGTATAAACTGGACTGAAATACCAAGCATTATGCTTGGTATCTCATTCCATAGCATACCTTGTATTAACTGGACTGAAATACCAAGCATTGTGCTTGGTATCTCATTCCAGAGCATACCTTTTATTAACTGGACTGAAATACCAAGCATTATGTTTGGTAAGTGATTCCATAGCATGTCCTGTATTCACTTGGCTGAAATACCAAGCACTATGTTTGGTAACTGATTCCATAGCATGTCCGGGCTAAACTGGACTGAAATACCAAGCATTATGCTTGGTATCTCATTCCATAGCATGTCCTGTATAAACTGGACTGAAATACCAAGCATTATGCTTGGTATCTCATTCCAGAGCATACCTTTTATTAACTGGACTGAAATACCAAGCATTATGTTTGGTAACTGATTCCATAGCATGTCCGGGCTAAACTGGACTGAAATACCAAGCATTGTGCTTGGTATCTCATTCCATAGCATACCTTGTATTAACTGGACTGAAATACCAAGCATTATGCTTGGTATCTCATTCCATAGCATGTCCTGTATAAACTGGACTGAAATACCAAGCATTGTGCTTGGTATCTCATTCCAGAGCATACCTTTTATTAACTGGACTGAAATACCAAGCATTATGTTTGGTAAGTGATTCCATAGCATGTCCTGTATTCACTTGGCTGAAATACCAAGCACTATGTTTGGTAACTGATTCCATAGCATGTCCGGGCTAAACTGGACTGAAATACCAAGCATTATGCTTGGTATCTCATTCCATAGCATGTCCTGTATAAACTGGACTGAAATACCAAGCATTATGCTTGGTATCTCATTCCAGAGCATACCTTTTATTAACTGGACTGAAATACCAAGCATTTTGTTTGGTAACTGATTCCATAGCATGTCCGGGCTAAACTGGACTGAAATACCAAGCATTGTGCTTGGTATCTCATTCCATAGCATACCTTGTATTAACTGGACTGAAATACCAAGCATTATGCTTGGTATCTCATTCCATAGCATGTCCTGTATAAACTGGACTGAAATACCAAGCATTGTGCTTGGTATCTCATTCCAGAGCATACCTTTTATTAACTGGACTAATACCAAGCACTATGTTTGGTAACTGATTTCATAGCATGACCTAGTATTAATTGGACTGAGATAACAAGCATTGCACTTTGTATCTCATTCCATTGCACATATATGAAGTAATGTTAATGGGAGTACTGAAAGAAATACCAATGATGATTACACTTGTATCTCATTCCACGTCATGTAGCTATATGTAAAACTGACTCCAGGTTCTCTGAGGAGGTTGTGTGTGGCGAGAAGTTTGTCCCCAACTCTCGCCTATGAAATACTCAGACAAGACTGTTACTATACTCACCCCAAGACCGACGAGTAGTCTGTGCCACAAAACTGGGCAAGTCCCTAAATGGTTTCCTCGTGGGCTGGGGTTGTAGAAATTAGATTATGCCCAAGGACCTCCCCATCATAAGTAGAGACGCGGCTGAACAGTGGGATTTGAAAAGTATTAGGCTACACCATAACATAGACGTGTTGGTGTGATGTTAAATCTTACCTAACTAACCCTGTGTCATGTACGTATTAACTAGCCTAGACCTCAGTATATATGTATGGAAGGTCGCATAATTGCTCCTTATACATTTATGTATAAGTACTTGCATGTACGTTAGTGATTATCTCGAACGACCACAGTCCTTTACTGAGGACTGACGTTAGTATTAACTGGACTGTATACTACCAGCTGGAGTTAATAAAAACTAAATCCGTTGGGGTTACTCAAGCCCACTTGCAATGTTCAGTTCAACTGTAACATGTCTTTCGTTTTAAATAAACCTTACGAAAGTTGTTTCTTTATCAGTAACGTTAGCACTGCTTGCTTGCTAGTTTAGCTAGCCTGTCAAGTGTCGGTCGGTACCAGATATATGCATAACGGCATGTACAAGTTTCCCGCGGTTAGCAGCATAATAACCACGGTAACAAAACGTAATATGACGTCAGGACTGAAGTACCGTCGATTTAAGGTGACAACAGCAAAGTCAATTTGAAGCTGGTTAGCCTACAGAGCTAAGTACATTCGGTCTCACATTCTGAGGCTGGCAAAAGATACATTCAGCCTCACATTCAAATTGAAATGACAATTCAAATTAAAATGACAACAGGCCTACAGGTATGCAGTGGCCGCAGCTAGAAATTTTTCGTGCGGGGGGGGGGGGGGGGACTATGGGGACAGGATACTTTTGTCAGTGGCGGAGCTAGGGATTTCGGTCGGAGGGGACGAAAATGGTTTGCAGCTGGGGCGTTCAAAGGAGTAAATACCCTGAGCCTCAGGACGATCGAAGCAACAGACTTTCCATTTGATCAAGTTTCCGCACCTAATAGACTAGACTACTTTGACATTTCTCCTCAACAAGTTTTTCTACTAAAACATGTTTAAATCAGTCTTTCCATGGGCCTCCACGAAAAAAAATTGGGGGGGGGGGACTAAATTCTTTTAGGGGGATGAGCTCCGCGCCACGTACCAGTAGATGGAGTGGATCGCAAGAAAATTTTGGCCCAAAACTTCTCAGATCGATCGAAATGATGGCATTTCTGAAGCCTATTTACCGCATATAAATAGGAAAAACACTAAGAAGTATTGATGTTAGTTTTTCTTCGTCTTTTTCTTTATGTTTCCTTTGTGTTTTCTGTTTTTTTATTTTCCAGGGTCACGAGGGCAAGTTCCCCCTTCAGTGCCCCTACCTGCGGACGCTCATGTTTCTGTCCCCCTCTTTCACATTTTAGTATAAAGGTAGTTATTTTGTGTGTTATTTTCAGGTCTTGATTTAAGATTTTAATTTTATCATGGGCTAATTTGTGTAGCTAAAGATTAAACCTGCTAGAGCTAGATAGCAAGCAATCTTACAGAGGGAAAAATGAAGTTATGGAAATTATTAATCACCGTTAGGTGTACATTTTTGGCATCTGGAAATCAAGATAAGTGCACAAAGAAACATTAATTGACGTAATTTACATCATATAACCACTCTGAAATAGCCATTAATTAAATAACCAAGACAAGAGGTCTGCTTGGCTCTCTAGATGCCGAATTCATAATGAATAAAAGTATAGCCTTAACTTATTAGCTTATTTGAAGCAATTTTCTGACTTTCGAGACCACGGAAGTACAGAAATAAGCATTTTCATGGGATTATATCGTGGAGTGTCAGTCATTTATCATGAGAATGGTCACTTGAAGAAAAGCAACATGGAAACTGCTCATTAAAACTCTTAAACCATTACCACTATGATAACAGTTTTATTTTATTTTAACCCGAATGTTCTCTTCAAATGATTTTGAAAAATGTTGTGGAAACTATTTCGGTATCTTTATTAACTCTTTTTATTGTCTATGTTGACAATTATCCCCGACCAGAGGAGGGCTATTTGCGCTACAATCAGGGGTGGCGCCAGGATTTGCCCGACAGGGGGCCAACTCTCGACAGGGGGGCCAGCACTTCAAGGCCCCGACAAAGGCGATTGGTTAGTCCCGGTAGGAAGTGATTTGGCAGAATTTTTTTCTCTATTTTTAACAAATACTAAAAAATCTGGAGTTTATTATGAAGAAAAACATTTAAATCTTTCAAACCATTCTGACTTTTGTAAGGACCATTTAAAATTTGGGGTGCTTTTTGAAGAATGTATTCTTCATTGGGCAAATCAAAATGTTTTGTACGCGACAGCTGAAATTCTGTTGGGGTCATGCATGTAACCGTTCTAGGTTATTGTACTAAGGTTTCAAGACGAAGCTAAAAGTTTGCCCGAAAAGTTTTTTCTCTCAACGAAGATTTGAAAATTAAGAGCTTATTTTATTGCAGAAATTTTGGGATTTAATATTATAAGTAAATTTGCTTTTTGGCAAGGTTAAAATGAAAAAATTGGGTTCTTTATTAAGTGATATGCCTTTCAAGAGCAAAATTAGGTTGAATGTCGGGGTACTTTAAATTAGAGCGTTGGCTTTGGTTATTTGTTGTACCGAGTATCCATCGAAATTCATGGAACATTTTGCCACTTTTAACAATCTGAAGCTTATATTGGGGAGAATCGTAACTTTATGACAGATTTGGGGGATTGTAATGGAAGAATCTGACCTTTATGTAAGAAAAATCAAGTAGGGGGTGATGTGTAGTTTTGTTAGGGTTACTGCGGAATATCATCCGGCAGATTAAGACCCTCGGACCATATTGGAAAATTTCCCGCGGAAAAAGTTTGGCGTCCCATATATATGAATGTTTATATTTTATATATTGAAATAGGCGTTCTTGAGAGTTTCAGTTTGGGAGGGGCAGAATTTTTTCCCGAAAAATGTAATCCTACCCGAAAGAGCACACAGATTTTTTTGAAAATTTGAGAACCCCCAGACAGCAGGAAAAGGCATATCCCGGGCTGGTAACTAGGAACAAAGTAGTCATTAATTTGAGCTTTTTTCGCAATTAAATTTTCACTTATACGGTAATACTGCCCCAAAAAGAAGAATAATATGCAAACATGTATTGTCCTGTTGTTAAGTAATCTGTTCGGCCAAAATAATAAGCGGAGCCCCACCATTAATTGGGGCGGAAAGTAATGGCATTTCCCAGACTTGTAGCTAGAAATGAAGCTGTCGTCATTTTGCGCTTTCCTTTGAAATGAACGTTTAACTTCAATAGAAAAAAAACCTAATTTGCTATAAATGTTCAGAAAATTATCAGACAAAAGGTACTGCTGGCTAAAATTAGATGTAATGGCCTTGTCCCTTTTTGGTGGAAAACTATGCAACGGAATTGAGAACATGCTAATGTGTTTGACTCTGCTATGAATCTTCGTTGTGCAAAATCCACTAAATTTTCTACGTGACTGCCCGAACTCCAGACTATAAATGATTTTACTCCCAACGTATTTGAAAATATGACACGTTACAAGGTGGCTTCAAATGAATTTTCCAGTCATACTTATGGGGAGACATTTTTACGCTTCTGTTTGCCATTATGTGAAGCTCAAAACGGCCAGGCCGATCTTCATCACCGTTGCTTGAATTCGGCTGTCGGGGCAGACCATCGGGCACTGCATGTACATTAACAACTACTCGCCCGTTTGTACGGAAAATTCGGAAATGTGCATGAGTTTCCAGGAAGAATATGGTGTTCAAGTAAACAAAATAAAAAAGATCGTCCGGGTGACTGAAGTTGCCAGGCCCACATATTTCATCGGCCTGTAGCTGAAGGCTCCGCGACGAAATTTTATTTTCTCAACAACAAGGGAGGACAGTCTTCCCCAACAGGGGCATGCCCTTTCGGGCTTGTAAGAAGTAATTAAAACAGATTCAGATATGCATTAAAATAGCGTTACAAAAAAGTGATAAAGAAAAAACAATTCATAATCATCCATCTAGTAACTTCAGTCCTTTACGTTTTTCACAGTTTTTAGGCCTCCCCGAAAAAATGCCGTCCTTCCCCGACGGGGCATGAGATAGGACAAGGTGTATGGAGTGAGGTATAACAGAGCTAAGAAGTGATTGAAAATGACAGCTCCACCACTGCAGGCGGGCAGGGAGGGGCAAGGCGGGCTCTCCTTCCCCTGGAAAAAACTTGAAAAAAAAAACGAATAACAAATAATGAAAAAGATGAAGAAATATTAAAATCAACATTTCTCAACTGTTCACTCAGTGTTTCTCTATTTACATGCGGTAAATAGGTTTAGGAAGTGCCGTTTCTAGCGATCTGGGAGGCATTTTGGGCCAAACTTTTTTTGCGCTCCACCCCAACTCATGGTGGTGCGGAGCTTCCCCCCCCCCCTAAAATTATTTTGCCCCCTGAATTTCTTCTGCGGACGCTCATGAATAGAAAATTTAAACACGTTTTAATAGAAAACTTGCTGAGGAGAAATGGCAACTTCTACCAGGGGGGAAACCAAATGAGAAGTCTGAAAAAATGACTTAGATCAGGCTGAGACTCGGGGTATATACTCCTTCGTAGCGCCCTGCAGACCATTTTCGCCCCCCCCCCCCCCGACCGAAATCCCTAGCGCTGCCACTGAGCGGAGGACCCAGAAAATGTTGAACATATTAACGTGCCCTTCAGACAGCCTGAAATGACTGCATTTCCCAAGCTTGTTGGTACAACATAATTAGTGGTTATTTTGATCGTTTTTTTTTTTTATTTTAATCGTCACATAGTAGCGTTCAGAATAAAGTTCGATTTTACTGTCTCTTAGATTGCAAGAAATCATGGCACTTCTCAGGCACCCTTTGTACTAAAAATCCATACAATCAAGGTTTCTTTTGACGTTTTTGTCTTAAACACAAACACACTTTCTTACATCTTTACACCTTCGAATTTCACGGGGCGATGGAGCAAAAAGGGCAAGCGGGGAAGCTGGATGTTCGACTGGGGTATGATTCGTTTCTGCCCCAAATCTAGATACCCCACTGAACCCAAGTCTTAAAGTGCATGGTACCCCAAGTCCAAAAATTCAATAGTATTTCTTAAAGAGCACGAAACATGAATTCTGACAGTCCAACTTCCATTTTGTTGCATAAATTTAATTCAGAGAATGCTGTTTTATAAAGAGATATTGTTAAGTCCTGTCTACATGCCACCTTGACGAGACCTACGGTGTAGACCTAGGTAACCAAACGGTGTACCATTTTTTTTTTGAAAGCAAATTTAAACGCAGAACGTAAAGAAACTGCTTCGGTTAAAAGAAGGCAAACAGTAATGTTACCAGCTTCATTCAACGAGAAAATGCAGCCAGAGAGGCAAAACTGGCTTCAAAATAGTCCCATACCAACCGCAACCTAACAACCTACCCTCATTATGATAGAAAGTCTGTTTTGCAGCTCTGACTTTTATTAACATTTTATGGTAAATGGTGGCGCTCTTTCAATTAATTTTGCGTCTTCTAAAGTATCAGTTCGAAGTAAGAGAAGTCTTGGAAAAAATATTCCCCCTGTCCATGTTGATGACTTGTGTGTATAAATAATTCTTTCTTGGACTTGTAATGTGATAAATCTTATCGTCCTTGTTATTTTGTTAAAAATACAACTTCATTTTTTTTATTATGTTAAATTCCTCCAAAGTATAGTTAGCTCCCGAAAAGGCTCTTAAACAAAGAACTCTGGAAAAAATTACAAATGATTAGTGAATTCTGTCTCATAATATCTCTCTTGAAACTCAGACAATCATGGGCTAAACTTGTTGGGACACGCGACTCCCCCTTCAAATGTTGACCCCTGCTATGTTGTCCACGGCACAGGGCCATTCTTTTTGATCCAACATTGGAGGGGGACCGGGGATTTCATGTTAGCCTTCTAACTGAGATTAAGTTACGAGCAATATGAAAAGTGTCTCAACAGTTTTTTTCCAAGATTATGGTTACTGGTTGACGAAGACAGAAATTTACCTGAAAAAATATCATGTTCACCATGTGTTGGATTTATTTGTTCAAGTGTAAGGCTATATTAATAATTCAAAGTTTGAATACATAAACTCTCACACACATCTGTAAAGCTCTAGATTTTTTCATTCATCAAGTTTCTTATTCTCCTAATGCAAATCTTATGAACTGATGCGTCCCTCCCTAAAACGTTTATTACGATTCTTTATGCTGGCTAACCGCTTCCTATTGAGAAAAGTCATTGACCTTCCTTGTGTCAAGGAGTAAGCCTACGGATGCTTCAATCCATGCATAGCCTAGAGACGCGGCATTTGCTAAATGACCACCGCTATGATTTTAAACATGTAGGGACTTTAAGGTTTGATGAACCAATGGTCCCACACCCGAAGAGTTCCTGTGTGGGCAACCAGCTGCCGGCGACCGAACTGACCAAGAAAACGGGCCGCACCATGGAACTCCATAATATATGCTCCAGCGGAAATCAATTTTGTGCCAAATTTAAACCAAGACGTGATGGTCTTTATATAAGGGGCTGAAACAGATACCGAATATGTTCCGACGTCTGTGTCTATTTATGGCATGGATACCGGAATTAAATCAGATGATAGACCTTACAAAACTAAGAAGGAACGACATTCGTTGGTTAACGGAATAATTGAAACCTTCCAAAAAGGTATGTTTTGACCTTCGATCTTGTCTGCCCATTGAGAAAATTAATACGCTGACATTCTTAGCTACGTGGTCTCTTTTGTGTGATTTCACTCAGAGGAGATAATACCGACACCTTATTAAAGGATTCCTCCACACCACCAAACCACAAATGACGTCATTAGAATTTTCAGGATAACGAATAAAGAATCAGCCGGCATTAGAGAAAACGGGTAGGAAGTTGGTTCTGTGAGGTTTTATTAATTCAGTCTCCAGAGAGTAATTAATTTCAGATATTTACTAATCTACTGCGTCATGTTTACATCAGCCAATACAACAAAGTCAACGAACTGAGTTCTTTATAAGACAAAAGATCGTCTGCTGTACGGACCAGAATTTCTTCAACTGAAGTCACCAGTTTACCCATAAAGCTTTATCTCAGTTTCTGCTTTCTTTGCGTTCTTAACGTTAACCTGTAAACGGCCGAAAACCAAAAAAGAATATTGCGAATATTTGCATGATTTTGTTTAAAAATGGCACAGGATCCAAATTTTATTCGTTCGGACGTCAGGAAACAGTCAAGGATCAGGCGATGCCCAGACAACTCTGTGAGTCAACTTACTTTTACACATTTCGTCTATAGGCCTATTATCTTACATAATTATGTGAATATTCAAGACCTTATGTAAAGGGGGTATCATGACTAAAAGCTACACACCCCGAGAATTTCAATGTTATTTTTCATCAGAAAATGTTTTGCAAAATTTTTCAGACTCCCAAAACCAGGTTTGTTTAAATTGGTGAGACACGAAACATGGGAACACGTTGGCAATAACCTATTTTTCGCCGTTTACTGAACTCCAAACGATGGTAGAAAGCCTGCATGTATCCAGTCACGATACTAAAGAGGGCGCAATGCGTGGGGGGGGGGGGGGTCCTGGATGAGATATACTAAAGTAATGTTAGGCAAATGAAACTTTTGGCCTTGCCATAGGCTGACGCAGAAATTTCCGGACAGGCTTCGTTGCGAAACTGTCCACCTTCGTTGGCGGCAAGCTTGAGTGGTAAAACTCTGTATTGTCTGATTAAAGGGACTCATTGCGTTGATATCAATTACATATCTGTTTATGAGAGTGTTAAAGGGCCACTACCACATGACAGTGTTTTTCGTTAGCATTATGAGTCAAGTCAAGTTTCATATCCATTAGTTACAGAAAAGTTAAAATTTTGAATTTTGTGGTTTCATGACTTGTACAGTAAAGAATTTGCGCATAGTTTGAAAAAGTGTCTGATCACGAATGTTTGAAAACCGAAAGCACTGCACTTACAGAACAGTTATTTGTAGGTAGGATATGGAGATTGTCTAACTTTATCCACAGGCCATTTTTATGTTCAGAAAACGTAACAGGTTTGAACAAATTTGTTGAATTTCGTGAGCCAAATCAACGAGTGGCATTAAGAACCACATTTGCACGTACCCATATTAGTATATCTCACTTCGTTCAACCTTTGAACTGGATGGCTGAATATATACTAAAAACTTGTAAAATTGAACCTGACGTATTTGGTTATATTTCGGAAACTAAATTGTTATTTAAAATCCTCAGTTTGAATGGTTTAATTTCTTCCCTTAAAAGTTCCGAAACCTCTTAATCTGCCTTAGTTGGAAAATATTTAGCCGAGTAGTATAAACCGATAAAAGCGTGATACTGCATTGTCAAGTGAGTTTTTTCTCTGGTTCTTTCCCAGGCGATAGAGACAGAGATAGAGAAAAAATGGAAAAACTCTGAAGTTTAAATCGATTAACAAGAGCTAGAATTTTGTTGAATTTTTATCCAATTAGTGGAGGCTAAGTTACGTTTTTTGAGATGGAAGATTTATGGATATAAAGACTATCCCTTTCCCCCTTTTGTTGCTCAAAGTAAACTTGAGAATTAAAACAGTTATCATTTCCAGAAGTTGATCAACAACCCTGTGACCATTTAGAGGAGGCCTAACTAAATCATTCCTCTCAGGAAATCACATAACTGCCCAGGAGAAAATTCCAGTTGCAACCTGTTGAACAAATTTTAACAGGCACAAAAGATTATTGGAAACAAAATCAACAGGTTTTTACAGGATTTGAACAGGTACCAACAGGAACCTGTTAGCTTTTTCGGTTTTACCTGTTGCTGCCTGTTGACTTTCATCACCCCAACATAGCCTGTTCATGTCATACCTGTTGGAATTTCAACAGGTCTCAACAGGAATTTTCCATAAAAATTATTGACTGATTGTCTTGAAAAGATTCAAGAGAGACGATCTTCTACTAACCTCTACTTCTTGTAAGTGCATATCGCTGGCATGAAAATTTGATTACTTCACTCAACCAAGTGATTATACCTCAAACTCAAACAAAAATTATATATGTAAGAACTTTAAGACAGCGTTTCAGTCTAAGAGTGTTCAACGCTGCCGAGACCCTCAACAAAGACAATTCTTTAAATGTAGATATCCCCAAACAAAGGCAATTTGCGTGTTTCTTATGCGTTCAACAATTGAAGGTGTCATTACATTATGTTCGGCAACAGCTGAGGATGTAGACCCTATCCTAATTAAGTCCTTTGTTCGTTTACCACTGGACCGGCTTAGCAGGAATAACGGAAAATCGGAGAACAAAACATCGTGCTTGTTAAAACCACACATTTCTCGGTAATTTGGTTGACTGTTGTTACCAGGCGTTTGTGCGGTAACCGTTAACCGAGTTTGAACTATTGAAACACACCCCCTCGCTGCATCTTTAGCCGACGGATCACAGTAGAACGTTTTGATTCTCTAATCCCTTTAAAAAGATAGCGTACGCAATTTACTGAACGTAATAAGGCTTCCCCTATTTTAAAAATACTTTACATGCCAGTAGAATGCATAGCAGTCTTGGCTCCAGTTTCAGTTTATTCTTGTATCCTCAATATGAAGTTAAAGAGACTTCACACATAACAATATTTACAAAACAAGATTTGAAAAGCATAAGCTGAAGACTAAAAATGAAAATGAAAAAAAAAACTCAAAAACTGAGAACAAGATAAGGAAAAAGATATACGTGAAATTATATTACAAACTTAAAAATAACGTCAGATCCCAATTGGTACGATATTCCATTTGACGACGGCCATGACATACACTCTAAAAGTAAAAGAGTGAACTTAGTCACTCTTTGATGGAGTGAAAAGTGTAAATTCACTCTGTTAGAGTGATAATTCACTCAAGTAGAGTGTAACTCACTCCAAAAAGAGTGAAATTCACTACAGGAAGAGGGAAAATGCACTCTTCCACGAGTGCCTGCAAAAGTTCAGGTGCCATGCTTCCAACTGTTTTACGCCCCAGATTGTATACCCCAAGTTTCGCAACCATACAACAATACAGGCATGACAATTTGATCAAATAACTGAGGCGACAAACCCAATGGTAAGTTCAAGTTATACCACCTGGTGGGTAAACTGAAAAATATTTACTTGCTTACATTTAGCTTTGGTGAATTTATTGTTTTAATTAAAAGTGACCCCAAAATAATAGCAATCATCCACAACATTAATAATTTCCCCGGCCAAATAAAACTTTTGAATTTTCCTAACTTTTCCTTAAAAAAAATCTTAGTCTTACTCGTGTTAATAGACAGATACTAAGCCTATAGTAATCTTCCACTCTCTTCATATCAGAATCAGTTTCAGCAAGGACGATGGTGTCATCAACATAAAGTAATGTAAATAATCTAATAAAAACCTTTACATCTTCATTACTTCAAGTGTTCACTCATTGATTGTGATAAATTATTTATCCATTTTAATTTTGACTAATGAACGCACCAAAATCGTTATCCCTAAGTTACAATTGAAAAGTTTTGACTTCACCATTGTTAATAACACACGACTTAGCATTTCTGTACAGAGTATAGATTACATTAAGTAGTTAAACTTTTACATTATGTAAAATTAATTTTGCCCAGAGAGCGGTCCTGTCCAACAGATCAAACGCTTTTGTGCCGTCTATTAATGCACAATATACACGCTTCTTACGAAATAGTCAATAGTAAATAATACAATGAAGGACGAAAATATATGGTCAATCGTAGAATAATTTTTTTCTAAATCCAGCTTGCTCGTCACTCAGTAAGCCAGATCCTTCCAGATAATTTTAATTCTTTTATTTTAAATAGAAGTAAACAGTTTGCCGATGCAACTTAGCAGGGTTATTCCACCGTAATTGTCCGCCTTGTTTGACGAGCCCTACGAGACCCGCCGTCCAATCTGCAGGAATAATGCTAGAAGAGAGAACCAAGTTAAACAATTTCGTTAAAGCTCGAATAATAGGACCAGTGCTACACTTAAAACACCCGTTGATAATTAGATCAATGCCTGGGGAATTATTACTTTTTAAAATTCTTATTTGATCAATGACTTCACTTTCAGTAATACCGGCATTGAGATCATCATTAATTACCTAAGCAGAAAAAACAGGCTTTAGGGTCTGTAGGTAATTTTCTTCACTAGAATTTTTACACAACTTCTGAAAATACGCCTTGAAAACATTTGTTGTAACAGTGCATACATGGTGATGATTCCTTGGGCTTGCCTCATTAATAATAATCCAATAACCCTTAGGATTCGTTTTTTTTCAAGTACCTTATTTTTTACGTAACTTTTCATAATAATGACTTAAGCTTTCTTCAGAATAAGTTTATATTGTCTAGCACAAATACGAAATCTACATATTGAACTTACATTATTACTTATTTTGTGCAAACCCTTCTGTTTTATATAATGAGATTTCATCAGTTTGCAATTGCCATTGAACCATGGATTACAATTGTAAATTTTCTATTCGTTGGAACCACGGACTTATATACATGGACAGAGTATGTAGCGTGTATGTCCAATCCGTTGGTTGTCGACACAGAGTGTGACAAAAATGGCGGACCAAGATGGCCGACGTGAAGCTAACAATCGTCTGATTTGAAAACGACCCAGTAATATTTAAAACATAAGTTTAACTTGAATGGGAAACAATATCATATTCCTGCAAAAGGTGAAGTGATTTTGACTTTACCTTGCCATATTTCAAAAATATTTCTACTTTCTTGCAAAATCTGTCGGTGAACTCGAGCAAGTCCAAACTTTCACACAAAACCATAGCAGACAGCCATCCTGGTGCGCTTTTTCTCACACTGCAGTAGCGACAATGTACCGTGCGGTATGCTCTGTCCATGTATACGAAGTCCGTGGTTGGAACTCTTCGCCTTGTGAGATAGCATTCCCACTTTCGAGGCAGCTACGACATAACATCCTTCAACATATCAGCTATTTCATTTATAGTCTCCTGCGTCATAACCTTAGAATTTGCTTTGCCAAGACCGTTAACAATATTTTCAGGTTATTTGATATATGAGGGCGCTTGCCAACTTGCGTTAGACTGTATGAATCTCGTTGTTTAGTAATCCTGGAGGCACTTTTTAAAGAGTAAATTTTCACTCATCTTGGAATGATTTAATTCTTCCCGAAGTGAATTTCACTATTCCTGGAGTTAATAAAGTACATTCTAATGGAAAGAATTCACAACTTTCACCCTGTTAGAGAGTGAATAAGTTCACCCTTTTGTTTTTTTAAAGGGCAAATGCAGTCACCCCAGTTTGAACAAGGATAGTAGACTACTCTATACTAGTTTGTGGATGGCTCTTTACAACCATATGACAATGTGTTTCCCACTGTATTGTGAAATTTACTGTTAGTAATATCTTGGTCAACCTTGAATGTTAAATTTTAAGCCTTAAAATATCGCGAAAGCTTCTTGGAAGAAAAATGACAGAAAAATAGCAAAATTTAGTAGTTGTTTTTAAAAATTTGGGGGTGACTGCTCTTGACCTTTAAACTTTGTTATATCATATATGTAATTCGTCTAGGATCTCCGTCAGTGAGAATTGCCCCAAAATTGACAGATTGATATTTTTTGGTTCGGAATACCAATATTAACTGTATTTAGAAAAAAAAGAAAACTTACTTTGAGTCTGGTCTATTTACAGTAAGCCTGATAACATTTTACATGTCTGCGGTATTAATGTCAGAGGTGGTAGTGTCTAATTATAACAGACAGTTCGACCCATCTTTTAGACATAGCACTGATCAATAACCAAATTAATTCTTGGTGTCCAGCATAAACAATGGAGTAGGGAAAACAAGCCAGTTGGCCACGACTGAGAAAAGGGCCCGTGACTGTCTTGACTTGAACCAATTGGTGGAACCGGGGGCCGTAAAACTTTATCCAACTAACGAACTAATTCCTAAAAAGAATCATGTGATTTGACTTTCGATCTCGTTAAAAATTCAGTTAGCTCCACGTTTGACCATACTGACTACGTTTGCTCTGTCGCAAAGTTTCCTTGTTTTGCGGGGAAGCATTGGCGCCAAAACCAGCACTTCATTCGAATATTACATGTCATTATTTTCAGACCCCATTAGAATTCACGGGATTGCAAATTAGTTCCCGCTAATTGTTATTTGCCTGTAACTAAGTAGGCAGTGCAAGTCTTCATTAATTAAGCCACATGAGACCAATTACAGAACGTCGGGATGGCCAGTTGCCAATGTATAAAAGGAGAGGAAGTCTTCAAATTTCGAACGGAATTCTCACCAAACATACAAATTTTGTCATAAAAAATCATCAAATTTCCAATTCTAACAGATGAGTGTAACGGCGATATAAGTTCGTAACTTTCTTATGTTTTTAACCAAGTATTGATATAATTCTTAAACTTAAGATGAGGGTTGAATCAAAATATTTTATTTCACGTTGATAAGTAATGCTGCATATAATGGGTACCAAGTACTAACTTACCTTACACAGAGTATGACATTTGTGTCAGTCTCCCATATATCCCATTAGATAGTCATCTCCAAGATTGGCTGTGGAAAGCCCTAAAATCACAGACAGTGGCGGCGCCAGAATGTCAAAATCTGGGGAAAAAAGGGCAAAGGATAATGTTGGGGGCAAACATTTTCGGACTCGGCGCGATACCGAGCTCAGCTCGGAGTGGGGTCCAGGGGAAAAGCCCTCGGGAGCTCTGAGTTGTTAGCATATCTCTGGATAAAAAAAATACGTCTCTGAAGAGGTATGTTATTAATTATTTCGGTTAACCCAACTCGTAACTGACCTAGGTTGAGGAGCAAGTTGGGGGTGATGGGGCAAGGTCAAAGTCTGGGGAAAAATGCCCCCTTGTGCCCGCAGCGTCGTCACTTATCACAGAATACTGAGAATTAAATAATATAATGTTGTGATGTCACATTCGTCGGACGGTTTGCTTAAAGATGTATATGGATAAAAAATATCTTTAATTCCATATTTAGGCTAACTGCGGTTGAGGATCTTACAAAATAAATCGGAAGTTTAACTGAACAAGCGTCTTTCATACAGGCAAAGACAGCTTCAGTTATCATCTCTGATTATGAGTTAAACTTGCAGGCCTAATCCTCTCACCCTCGAAAATATACAATTTTTGTAGTAGTCCATAGAAATTTTTAATTGGCATAGCTCTTTGATTGACAGCAAGTTAAAAAAAAAAACTGCATAGTACCGATACTCATATTACACAGCATGTAATGTACCGAGAGTGTTTTGATTGCAAACTGTGACTTTTATGCTCACCCTGAAACAAACTGAGATTGTATCTGGATGAAAATGAGTCTGGATGAGGATAAATTTAAGGCAAGTTTTAAATCTTGAGAAACACAATGTTTTCAATGGCCGATTATCCAAGTTCTTTCCAACTTTGCCCGAAAAACAAAAAACGTTATTTTCAAAGTAAAATTTTCATGAAAAATAAAACATGATAACAAAGATGTTGCATTGCCTAATAGTTTGCCATCTATCCTACTTAATTCGGGCAATGGTAATGGAAATTGAGTAGGGTGATTTTCAATTACGAAATGATAAACAGTGTGAGAACGTCTTCCCAGTGTGAGAACGTCTCTCCGCATCTACCAGTCACCAATATTACCTGTTCTGACTCTTCTCACTTCTTCACCGTCCACCTGTTTTCACTTTGAAATTTTTATTCATTGTAAACTTGATGCGGGATGCATCTCGCTTACATATTTCTAATTTCTACTACGGTACTGATTCTTCCACAGGAAAACAAACACCAAAAACTTGTCCGACGTATGTCCTCATTTGACACCCTGTCCAGCGCCCCCGTTATTTTCTCTTTGAAGGATGAAGTTGGGGCCCTAAAGAAGGTTATATCGTTGTTCAAGGTAAGCAAGCAAAATGCCCTTATCAGGTATTTAGAGTTGCTCAACATTTTTTTGACAAATGATAAGATTTCCCAATTTAAGTAGATGTAATGTACACAATTACAACGTCTAAGCAGTTTGCACGCACAAATATTTGCCCGATTTTCACTTACTTAAACAAGAGAACTTTAAAATTTGTAATTAATACGTAATGTTTAATGGAAGTCGACGAATAAGTATTTAAAATATTTCATAGACACAAGAGGCTGATTAGAAAGCTCAGGTCATTTGGAAAGACAATGGTAATTTAAAACATTGATACAGAGTTACTTGTCATTGGACTTAAGTCTTTAATCTATAATAAAATGGTTTTGCGAGATTTGGGGGGACAAAGTTGCAGAATTTGTTTTCTCTGGCAGTGCATATTTCATCAAAAGTCCAATTTGGCTGGTACTACGTTTACAGCATGGGTAGTTATAGACTCATGCATACTATTGAACCGTTGCTATGGCAGATGTATAATGACTGGCTGGTTACTTGGAAGAATATCAAATCGTTTTACAACCTGATATAAACACACCACAAGACAACTTTGGGAGAACTGCCATAAGGTCTTCTAGTAATCACACCTATAGCCCAGGGCCTTGGGGGTAGATGAACTAGGTACCAATAATAAAGTATATCAGCATGAAGCGAGTCACCTGGGATGTTCAGATATGTGAGTCTGCCGTGCACCATCCGTTGCTAGTAGGTCTGGCGGCCATTTTTCAAAATGGCGGCCATGTTTTAGTAGGCATCATTATGTTTGATAATAAAACTCTGATAGAACCTCCTATCAAAACGTGTAAGGTGTCATATGAAAGACAATTAAATTTCCTATCAAATGATACCATATGTGATGGGTATTATGCAGAATTAAATAACATTTTGGGGCAAAATGTGTAATTTTTTATCCAATTTTTCCCGAAATTTAGATTACATTAATTTACATATATCTTCTTATTTTCTACAAATCTTAAGATAATATATTGAAACTTTCCAAAATATGTTTCCTATACATAGGTACTATTGTGTCATAATAACAAGGTTATTGCTTTTTAGAAACGAAAGTTACAGTCTTTCAAAGTTAACAATTTGAAATTTCAGGAAATACAATTTTGTACCCAAAACAGTATTTCACCCTGTTCTCACTTCGCATCAGCTCAAATACTACAAGTGATTAGGCCCAAATAAAACCAATATTGTACACTTTGGGTTTTAAACATAAAATTCAGGACTGTGATTACAAGAGTACATGCTTGTGTTGATTTTCAGACATCTCTGTATCAAATCCAAGATGGCCGTCATCGGTCAATGCACTTTTGGTCCCTTTTTCTTGAATTCCAGCATTTAATGCTCATTTTTGATTAGAACAACTGCGATATTTGGTCAAATGGCACCAGAAGATACAACCCAGGACAAGGGCACTCTTTTTTATACACATAGCTTGTAAACCAAGATGGCGGCAAGGGGTCAATGTACTATTTTCTCCTTATATCTATCTTTGATTCAGAATTTTCGATCAAGAAAGAAAGAAATGACCACTCGTTTGTTTGTGCACTTGGATGCAATCTTCAGCAGTCCTAAACTTCGTTAAGTACATTTTGGATCTATTCTTAGGTGGTCCTTAACGGTCAATCGATTTAGGCACTCCCATCATTCCATCACCCCACCCCTAACCTCGACAGTTACCCTATACTGTAGGGGCATTACTAGCTAAACCAATTGCATTGCTCATTTCGACGTACGGCTTTCAGATACATTCGTAGTGTTTGGGCAAAATATGGGCAATTACAGGATATATCCGACATGAATAGGATACAGTGTTAATTAATTCTACTATCTCTTTATGTATATTGTTTCTGTGACAAGATGGTGGCTAGGAACATGTTTCTATCTGCTCGTAATATTTTTAATAGTATTAAACCCCATACCACCAGGATGCCATATTTTGGAGGGCGATTTGGATTTTCCCAATTAAGTTTACTAACTCATTTCCATATGTGAGCCTATGCTTATTGTAGAAATTATCATTTACGGAATAATAATAACAAAAGTAGTACTGTAATAAAACCCTTCTTTTCAGGAATTTCTATGGTTCTCCAGAGGTTTTAACTTCTGTGTATTTATCTCTAGCCCATATAACAGTCCAAGATTAATTGAAAATCTTCAGTCTTCTATATAAGCTAATCTACCTCAAACGTGGTCAAATGCGGTGATAAAAAGATTGAAACTAACATTGCAACATGAATTACTGTTCAGAAAATAAGAAAAGGCCATCATTTTGAAATTCAAAATGGCGACTTCACATGACAGAGTACAGTAATTAATGAAACCCGACTATTTCAAATTCATCACACCAAACTAGAGAAAGTTAAATAATTGATAAAATCGCTTGGAGAAGGATCGTTTTAACAGTCTGTCAAATTTGTACTCTTGTAGCTTTTTTTTTCTCCTTAAATAAATACATTGGCCTCAGACCGCAATCTTGGAACAGAAGTCATGTACTCAAAGAAGAAGTGATTGTACTTTAGGATGTATCCCCGGTACTGGTAAAGGTTACCCTGCTAATATCAAATATATCCACTGTAAATACAATGAAAGTTTCTGGAAACCATCGCAATGGAATATTAACGTGGTTACGCTAGTACTGACCCTATTATGAACCAATGCCATGATAACATGGGTTAAAGTTAATTGACCTATTACCACCATCTTAAAACAGATATAATTTGTTTCTGCAACAAAGTTTAGACATGCTGTAGATCGCATTTATTGCACTATGTGGCCGGTGGTTATTGCTTTCTTCAGTGATATGGAATTTCCACACAAATATAGAAATGAGGAGGAATAGTAACAAGGGCATTGACCCCTAGCCACCATCTTGTCACAGAAACAATATACATAACAGAAAGTGGAATTAATTAACACTGTATCCTCTTCATGTCGGATTTATCCTGTAATTGCCCATATTTTGTCCAAACACTACGAATGTATCTGAAAGCCGTCGAAGTTATCAATGTTATTGGTTTAGCTAGTAATGCCCATATAGGGTAACTGTCGAGGTTAGGGGTGGAATGATGGAATGATGGGAGTGCCTAAATCGATTGACCGTTGAGTACCACCTAAGAATAGATCCAAAATGTACTCAACGAAGTTTAGGACTGCTGAAGATTGCATCCAAGTGCACAAACAAACGAGTGGTCATTTCTTTCTTTCTTGATCAAAAATTCTGAATCAAAGATAGATATAAGGAGAAAATAGTACATTGACCCCTTGCCGCCATCTTGGTTTACAAGCTATGTGTATAAAAAAGAGTGCCCTTGTCCTGGGTTGTATCTTCTGGTGCCATTTGACCAAATATCGCAGTTGTTCTAATCAAAAATGAGCATTAAATGCTGGAATTCAAGAAAAAGGGACCAAAAGTGGATTGACCGATGACGGCCATCTTGGATTTGATACAGAGATGTCTGAAAGTCAACACAAGCATGTACTCTTGTAATCACAGTCCTGAATTTTGTGTTTAAAACCCAAAGTGTACAATATTGGTTTTATTTGGGCCAAATCACTTGTAGTATTTGAGCTGATGCGAAGTGAGAACAGGGCGAATACTATTTTAGGTACAAAATTGTATTTGCTGAAATTTCAAATTGTTAACTTTGAAAGACTGTAACTTTCGTTTCTAAAAAGCAATAACCTTGTTATTGTGATACAATAGTACCTATGTATAGGACACTTTTTTAGAAAAGTTTCAATATATTATCTTAAGATTTGTAGAAAATATGAAGACATATGTAAATTAATGTAATCTAAATTTCGGGAAAAATTGGATAAAAATTACACATTTTGCCCCAAAATGTTATTTAATTCTGCATAATACCCATCACATATGGTATTATTTGATAGGAAATTTAATTGTCTTTCATATGACACCTTACATGTTTTGATAGGAGGTTCTATCAGAGGTTTATTATCAAACATAATGATGCCTACTAAAACATGGCCGCCATTTTGAAAAATGGCCGCCAGACCTACTGGCAACGGATGGTGCACGGCAGACTCACATATCTGAACATCCCAGGTGACTCGCTTCATGCTGATATACTTCGTTATTGGTTCCTAGTTCATCTACTCCCAAGGCCCTGGGCTGCCGGCCTACTAAGACCGATGAAGTACCTAGCTTACTGGAAATCGAGAGCCAAATAACACACAAACAAGTTACGTTCTCTTCTAGGAACCAATACCTGACAATCAAAAGTTTCAATGTGTGCCACTGTCTACTACTGACAGCACCAACCATTGCATTGAGTCAAGAAATTTTGACGCCAGACAATGATTCCCAAGTTGTTTTCAAAATTGTTTAAGTAAGACAGTGACGTGATAGTTGAAATTCTCAGTAGGAAAAGTTTGTGTATCACCAGACCTACAGGCCTCATTATACTCAGAGACGTTCCCATACATACATAGCCCATATTTCTCTAAAACGGAGGGTCTTCGCTCATGTAGTCCTAATTTCCATTTTATTCTTATTTCCGCTTTTCAATGAATCGACCTGCTTATAATAAAAAAAAATCTGGATTAAAAGCTACGTGGTGCGCTTCCGGGCAAGCTAAGCCAATATTAATGGACTGGGACTTAAGCCTCAGAAAACAAACAAACAAACAAACACACACACAAACAAACGAACAAATTCACTGACGCAAAGCGGAGTTAAAATTTTATTTTCATGTCAATATAAATACATACGTATAATATATAGGAGATGTGTTAAACAATTAAAAACTTATTTTGACTTCAGTTACTTTTTAAGCACATGTAAATTCTAAACATGTTTGGCAATTAAACACTTAATGTTTAACAATTAAAAGTGTTTAAGAACACAGTGTTTAGGAATAAGACACGCGTTTTTATAGCACCTAACGATTACATAGTGAGGGAAAAGTGTTAAGAAAAGCGTTTAAGCCCTAAACACCGTCCTTAGAGTTTACCGATTCCCCTTCCCATTAACGTTATGAAAAGTATGTATTACTTAGTTTGTTTTTCACTGCTAACAAGATGAAAAAGAGTCAGTTACCCTGCGCATTTCATAACTTATGAAATATCGTAAATGACGTCAAATCTGTCACAATTTATCGTCTTTCTTTGGTTTATACTTAGGAAAATGATATCCAGGTTCGAAACGTCGAACCAAGGAAATCTGCACGTCGAAATTCAGAATTTGAGTTATTTATCGACTGTGAGGGTAAAAAGGGGATGCTTCGAGAAGTGTTACAACAGTTGAACGATCAACTCGGCTGTGTGGAAATTTCAGAAGCTGACAGAATAAAAGAAGGTGCCCAATATTTCATATTTTGAAGTAAACTCTAAAGAGACTATGGTCAATTTGATCATTAATTTGGTCAACTATGCACTAACCTAAACTATGGTCAAATTTATTACCACATCTATGGTCAAAAGTGACCACTTTCAACTCTGACCATAAAATGGTAACTTTTGATCGTAGTTTGGGCCAGCTATTTGACCATTGTTTGGGTTGGTTTAGAGGTGACCATAGTGTTTTTAGAGTGTAAATTTCTAAAGTTAGTGTCAGGCTCATGAAAGTCAGCCAGCCTAGGTTCATGGGGTAGGGGTGGGAGGGGACTGTCGTGCAACAAACTTGCATTGGATTTTGTATTAACATTCTTTTCTAAAACAACCACAGACTTATAAATATGGACACAGCATGTAACGTATACGTCCTATCCGTAGATGGTCGCCACCGTCTGGGACAAAAAAAAAGCGCACCAAGACGGCCGCCGTGAAGCTATAAATTGTTAGATTTGACGACGACTTTGTAATATGTTAAGCAAAAGTTAAACTTCACTGGGAAACAATATCATATTCCTGCAATAAGAGAAATGATTGTGACCTTACCTTGCCATATTTCAAAAATATTTCAACTTTCTTGCAAAATATGATGATATGCTTGAGCAAGTCCAAACTTTCACACAAAAACTTAGACGGCCATCTTGGCGCGCTTTTTCTCATACCTACGATAGCGACAATGTACAGTACAGTATGCTCTGTCCATGTATAGGAAGTCCGTGAAAACAACACTTTACCCGTGCAACTAGCGTTTTCGTCTTTTGCTTGGACAAACTCATTTTTTTTATTTTTAAAGTACTTGAAAAGGCAAATAGTTGGCGCAAAAATTTGAAATAGGACGTCGGTAAGGGTTCAAAAAGTTTAAAGTAATATATTAAAAAATCCTGGTGTCTGGGTTATTTGACCATGTAAAGTCCCATAAGGCCTGGAATTCTGACCCTTTCGCCGAAAGAGGGTTAGGAGGTGCCAAGCTGAAAATGTGTGCACAGGATGCCAAGGGTCCGAGCTCAAAGGACCCACCCCACCTCCGCTCTCCTCCTAAACGACTTATTCCAACAAATTCCCTAATACTATTACAAAGCTTTCAAAGGTAGTTCATTGGTCTGAACCTATTCCAAACCACAATATTTATATAATGCTTTCGGTCTTGCGGGCCTAAATTCACTTTCGGTCCCGGTAACCTTAAAGGACACACTGTTAACTTGCTTAAATCAATTGGGTTAGAAACTGGGCCGTAAAACCTAATCAAACTTACACACAAATCTTAATTTTCTTTATATTTCTCCTCTAATGAAATGTTTTGGTAGAGATATAGAAGGTGGTCTAGACTGAAGAGAGTTTGAAATGTCATTTGTACCAGAATGGACGAGTATGACAGTAGATGTATGTGCCAGCTCCTCGGGTTCTGGGGAGGCGATTTAAGGCAATGATTTATGATACTTTGCACCAGCAATAAATGCGAAAAAGAAAAAGCAACATGCCTTGAAAATGAGACGATTGGAATGATATTGTGAAAACTTACAATAAAAATTGAACTTAAAATTTGAATATTCATATGGGATTTTGCAGTTTATCTAGATGGAGTTGTTCCCCAAATTCCGGACAGATTGTGATGGTCTGATTTTAGTCGGCCATTACTGGGGTCCATCACCTTTAATTTTTAAATTTCCTTCCTTACCTGTTCCATGGATGGTTGTACATTGAAGTGTATCTTGACTTTCTCAACTTAACTGAAAATGAGGATTTGAAATTCACGCAGACAATAACTTGAAGAAGATTAAAGGCTGATGGACCCCGATAATGGCTGCCTACAGTCACTAAAAACGCTTATCGGATTCGTCTATACTCCATAGCTTATGCTGAGCACCGGACACACTAGCAGTATATGTTTCATTTTTCAAGTCTTCGGTATGATCCGGTCAGGACTCGAATTCCCGACCTCCGACTGCAAGTCTGATGCTGTAACCACTTCAACATGCTGTCGGCGCAGGTTTTAAGAGCCATAGTCCAGATATATGGATTTACGTTATGACTCAGTTATAGTCAAATTTATTGAAGTGTAAACAAAAGATATTAATTAAATCCATTCCCTTCTTACTTCTTTAGAGACGATTGAAAACGAATTGAAAAACCTGCCTTGGTTTCCAAAAAAGATTTCTGATTTGGACTTTTGCGGTGATAAAGTACTGATGTACGGAGTAGAGCTGGATGCAGACCACCCGGTGAGTATAATCAGGGAGTCGCAACACCTCCCTGGTAGTCGTAACACCTCCCTGGTAGTCATAACACCTCCCTGGTAGTCGCAACACCTCCCTGGTAGTCGTAACACCTCCCTGGTAGTCGTAACATCTCCCTGGTAGTCGTAACACCTCCCTAGTAGTCGAAACACCTCCCTGGTAGTCGTGCCACTCCCTGATGGTCGTGTCACCTTCCAATACGATTCGGAAATTTTACATATTAGCAACTTATAAGAGCCTCGTTCAGGTGCGATGTATTTGACCAGAATCATTGCTAAACAAAGAGGAATTAAAATAGGCCTATTTAAATTTTGTCAAAATAATGAACTAAAAACAGTGTTTGATGGAAGAAACCTACTTTCCTACTGGTTTAAACGTTGTGGTCTGCTGTCCCAACTAGTTTGAGGACATTTTACCTCACGGTAATTTACATTAATTTACATTTTTTTTATCTTCCTCCAGGCCGGTTTTGGTAGGGCTGTAAGGCAAGATTTGGTATTTGGTCACATGTAGGAGTATCTAAAATTATAGTTTTACCTTTGGTTTAATGACCGAAACTTTCTGGCTTTTTCCGAAAGCTTTCAGCACTATTTGTTACTTTTATCGATGTTGAGAACATTTTTCCTGTTTTTGATCAAATACTTGAAGATTAGAACTTGAGTAGCATGCGAAACGGGAGACGGTTGGGGTCCATGGCCCTCCACCTTTGACAGTAGTCTTGAAACACTTAGCTAGTTGAGGGGAATGATTCGGCATAGTCTCACCCAGGTCAACGAGAGAGTGCCTCCTGGCAGCATGACTCGTGCTTGACTGTGCTTTAACATATTTCAAAAATAGCACCGTTTGCATTTTTGATCACAGCCTTCCTAAAAAGGGGAAAAAATGGTGGAGGGGAATATCCCCTCCTTTTACACCGGACACCGGACAATCCAACCTTGCGTACCCTCTACTGAAGCTTCTCAGCTGGCTACTTTCAGTTTCCCTTTAACTGGTACCACCAAACATTCCCAAAACACCACCTGTCTTCATATTGGTCACCACATGTGGGCTGGTAGAATATGCCCACGGTATTTCCCACCTGTCCAAAGAGGCGACTAAATGGAAGGACTTGCAACGAATTTGAGATGTCCTTGAAAGAAAACTTAAACTTGAACCATACTTAAAAATATTTGAATTTTGAATTTTTTATCTATATAATGCATCTTGGTGTGTCGTTAAATCTAGTGTAACTAATTCATATTGATCATTAGGTGGCACCATATTGCATGTAACCACTTTCGATGGCGAAAACTTTCCGGTGCTCTCGTAGACTCCTACCCATGTCGGTCGGAGCAATTCATCATTTGACCGTCCTCACCTCACAACCTTGCACAATCCATTGAGTAGAGTATCTTATTTTGTTCCCACACCCATCAGGGAGTGGTAAGAAGGAGACAATATTCGTTTCTGACGGTAATCTGACGTTTATCCGCAAAATTCTTATATCAATGTTTCCACCAACCAGGATTAGTGACGCATCATTGAAATTCCAATGAAGAAACGCACTCATTATGCAGTCCTGAACATAAACATCGTCAGTCGTTGCAATGTCTTTCAACGTTATCCGAGACACGATATATCATCTCACCTGAAGACAACAACAATTTCTCTACAAATTACTTTTACAAATTTGTTTCATTTCATAATGATGAAAAAATTGTTTAATCTGAGGGAATGCATAGAGACTTGAACAGCGTTTCCATCCAATGACCAAAGTGGCACAATTGAAGCATGTTGTTCAAACGTTTGTTTCCAGTTTTTCTAATGGAAATTCATATAATATAGCTTCGTCATTGGCGGAAAAACCCTCCAATTCAAATCATATGCAGACAATAGCCTTTGGTTAGGCATAATTTTTAAAATAATTGAGGAAATCGTTATTAAAAGGAATTATAGTTAGAACAGATATAACAATAGAATCAAAGAGACTTGTCAATCAAATAGTGGGGCCTCAAAAGATAGCAACCGTCCAATAATTTCCGAAAAAAAAATGGTTCATTGTATCTCCTTCTCTAACAATTCCCTGCTTCCAACCGCAGTGATTTAACATAAACGGTAGGCAACCGTACATATGGGGATTGGAATATCTATTTTTAACGCTAAGGATTTATATATTCTTATTTGAACGTTGCAAAACTGCTGGTTTTGTTTGTTCGTTTATTTTTACAGCTATAGTAGGCGTCAATGTCATTAAAGATACCGTTTTGGGACATAAAGATGACTAAACTTGTGTTATCTTTTACAGGGGTTTAAAGACGAAGAATACCGGGAGAGGAGGAAATATTTTGTGGAAACTGCTTCAGGCTACAAACAGTGAGTATATTCACTTCATGAGGTTTCTCAGGCTGGGAAAACAACAAATAACACAAATTATTTATCCTTCGTTGATTATGTAGTAGGCCAACTGTGAAATGGCATGTTAGAAGTTTCCTATGTCGTTGATAGTGCTGCCTATAAACGTAGGGTAAATATCAGTAGAGTGTTTAAAATGGGAACCGGGGGAACAGCCCCCCCCCCCCCCCCGATAAGAAGTTAGTCGGGGAAAAATCACGCAGTCGGGAAATATACGGTTCGAGGAAGATGAAAAGTTTTAACAGACACACTGCGCACTGAACCTTAACCACACGCCAGCCGCAGTGGGAGCCTAAAAATGATTTTCAAAGCAAAGAAGGAGGGTAATTAAAACCCGTGCCAGTCGGAGGAATCACATAATGTGCCCCCCCCCCCCCTTCGAAATCCCTCACACGCCACTAGTAGACAGTAGGGAAAGTAGAATACTATTTAATAGAAAATTACTGGATTGCACTGAATTTGAGATGTTTCTCTGTATTTTTAAAAGCACAGAGAGACTGCAATACTCCCAAAAAGTTGTAGTTTATAATTTAATTTATGTTAGGTTAATAGGCATATGTTGTTGTTGTTGTTGTTGTTGTTGTTGTTGTTGTTGTTGTTGTTGTTGTTGTTGTTGTTGTTGTTGTTGTTGTTGTTGTTGTTGTTGTTGTTGTTGTTGTTGTTGTTGTTGTTGTTGTTGTCGTCGTTGTTGTTGTTGTTGTTGTTGTTGTTGTTGTTGTTGTTGTTGTTGTTGTTGTTGTTGTTGTTGTTGTTGTTGTTGTTGTTGTTGCGTTGTTAAGAAAGAAAGAAAGAAAGAAAGAAAGAAAGAAAGAAAGAAAGAAAGAAAGAAAGAAAGAAAGAAAGAAAGAAAGAAAGAAAGAAAGAAAGAAAGAAAGAAAGAAAGAAAGAAAGAAAGAAAGAAAGAAAGAAAGAAAGAAAGAAAGAAAGAAAGAAAGAAAGAAAGAAAGAAAGAAAGAAAGAAAGAAAGAAAGAAAGAAAGAAAGAAAGAAAGAAAGAAAGAAAGAAAGAAAGAAAGAAAGAAAGAAAGAAAGAAAGAAAGAAAGAAAGAAAGAAAGAAAGAAAGAAAGAAAGAAAGAAAGAAAGAAAGAAAGAAAGAAAGAAAGAAAGAAAGAAAGAAAGAAAGAAAGAAAGAAAGAAAGAAAGAAAGAAAGAAAGAAAGAAAGAAAGAAAGAAAGAAAAAAACAGCCAGCTCTCCAAAAAGGCAATATTTTGATATTTATGGACGTTTAAATTTTAACTTTTATTCTCAGAGGTTTGACTCTAAATCTCAAACTTTTGACCATAAAGGCAACATTTTGACAAATCTTAGGATGCAAAGCCAAACGGGTGACTTGTAAGAATGAAAATGTTAAAATTAATGTAAATAGGCCTATAGAAAACTTTCACTTTAAATCTCACAGCCAAAAATTTGAGACTAATAGTCAAAATTCTACAGAGAGTATGAAAATCAAATATATCGAGCAAACACTTTGACAGTCAAAATTTTGCCAGAAAGTCATCTTTTCCTTCCATGTTCCTGCTAATTAAGCCACGGTATCTATCATAGTAAAGCTCCCCCTTCTCCAGCCATATACTAGGACAATGTTTGCGCACTCTCACGTGAGAAGTAGCGGGGTATCTCTCTGGAACTCTCTTGACATTAGCATAAGAAATGCCCCTAACCTTAATCTATTCAAGAAGTACTTCTTGTTATTGTATGTGGATAATTAATTTTACTTGGCTAAAAAATAAAAAAATAATCAAATAAATAAATAATTAAAAATCTGGCTAAAAGTAAGCATCAAACTAGCAGCAATTCTTTGTATACAATCATGTAAATGTTATAGGAGTCATATCCGTATTTATATATTCTAATTGTGTAAGCAATTAAGAACATCTCAGTTATTAGGGCCAGACTAGAAAAGCTTGCAAGCTTCATCTGGTTCCTTTTCTACTGTCTTCATACTCACGTTTCTTGTAAATATTATTACGTATTGTATCATAATAATAATAATGATAATGAATGTACGTTTGCATGTAGTACAGTTGAAAAATAAACAATAAACAATAAAATAATCGCAAAAGGACTTTCGATACCGTTAAAGTGTCACTATACTCATCATATTGGACTTATTAAACTAAAGAGAGAAGAAGAAAATAAAACTTCTTATCAGTTCAATCCTACAAAAGTTAGGAGGAAGTGAAGAAACAGCTGTTGAAGTTCCTATGCAAGTTCTAAAAGGTAAAACGTGCGTTTGAGAAGCACGCGTACATTACAGGAAAAATCCTCCTGAAATATTCAGGCCGATAGCCAAACAAGGTGGAAGACGTGATAAGCTCCTAGAGCAAAGCACACTGAAATGTGTCAAAAATTCATTGGATCTTCTAAGGTGTCGAAAACTAATGGGGTACAGTCCACGGACTTCCTATGCATGGGCAGAGCATACTGCACATTACATTGTCGCTACCGTATATGTGAGAAAAGGCGCACCAAGGTGGCCGTCTGCTATGGTTTTGTGTGGAAGTTTGGACTTGCTCAAGTATATTGAAATATTTTGCAAGAAGGCTGAAATATTTTCAAAATAGGGCGAAATAAGTTCAAGATCACTTCACTTATTGCAGGAATATGATATTTTCCCATTTAAGTTTAACTTTTGTTAAAAATATCACAGAGTCGTCGTCAAATCAGACGATTTATAGCTTCACGGCGACCATCTTGGTGCGCCTTGTTTTGTCCCAGTCGATGGCGATCATCTACAGTTTGCACGTATACGTTACATGCTGTGTCCATGTGTATAAGTCCGTAGTACAGCCTTACTTTTATAGCTAGGTTTGTTAAACAATTCTAGACGATTGTTAATGGTACACTTAACGTGTTCCCTGAAAACTCCTTCGTCGTTGTATTAAATTTATTCCCAATCTATTAGATGTGATATTTCCATCGAGATTTTCGATGTATCTCTTATTTTAATCTTGACTTTGGAATTCCCAAATTCCAGCGCGGTTGATTCTGACCGTGTTAATAATTTTACATGGGAGGGAAGTTTCTTAGTGGTGTCCATGTTGGAAGCGCTTGAATGAAAATGATCAGAAGTCAATCTAAAAAATTATGAACAAATGATTAAGTAATGCACTGAAGAACATTTCGTTTTACTAAAGAGCTGTTATCACAACAATCTAGTCCTCTTTCATATATAAGGAAAGAACGAAATACAAATAAGCTCTCGACCTAACTGACTTTCATTGGAATTGAAACTTCATAATACGCATGCGCTAGCAGACGGGGAGGGTAATGATCCCCTGCTTTTCAGCTTGTCATTATGTTATTCTTATATCGTTCTTTGTTAAAGGGAAAAATTTTATTGGTTTGACAGAACATTTCATATTCTCAATATCATTAATTATAAAAATAGACTGATTGGTCCACGATGGTTATGGTAGCCCCGTTTCCAAGAGATAGGCTTCCCACAGAAGAGGAATTTTGGTTATTTTTTTACTCAAAAATTATTGGTACATTCAAATTTGAAAAAGAGAAAATGACGCAACCCTTCTAATACGCAATGTTTTGAGAAGATAAAAGGTATTTCTGAGGTAAATTAATTGAACGAAAGGTTTCGTATTCGTAATGGTTAAAACTTCTTCCAACGTGTGTGCTTTGTTGGTGCGCATTATGCCTCTTTAAATTACTTCCATTTCAAGGCATGTCTTCTAATGAGAACTTCATTATGATGATACAGGAAATTAACTAATCTATTCTATATTTCTTTTGTTAAAGAACAAATGTCAATATACGTCACCTTTATAGAAGTGAAATACAATTTATTATTATTCAAATAAGAAGCAGTCGGGAAGCAATTATTCATGAAATCATACTAATTAAGAGAAATTTCCTGTTTTCGCTTGTTTCTTATTTTAGTGATACACCAATTCCAAGAGTCACCTTTACCGATGAAGAGACACAAACATGGTAGGTCTGTTTTCAAAATCTAAGGTTTCAGCAGGATTTGTACCTTCCTAGTCAGAACTCAAGTTTAACTATATTGACTGGGAAAATGGCCTCACTCTAAAAAGAAAAGAGTGAAAACGCACTCCAAGATAGCGACATTTCATTCTATGCCTGTGAAATATCGCTTTTAGGAGATAATTTGTACTCCATTCCTTACGAGGAGTGGTACCTCCGCACACTCTTTAGCAGTGAATTTTACACTTTTCTTTTCAGAGAGTGCATCTGGAGTTAGAGTTGAGCCCAAGTAGGGTGTTTACGCTTACGTCACTGTTTGACATTGATTGGCAAAGAGCATGCGCACGATCCGAACACATGCGTGTGTGCGCACGAACACATGCGTGTGTGTTAGGTGTTTCGGGTGTAACCGCTTCCGCGATTGCACGCAGAAAGTAGACCAATTGGAATCTACCTTTCATTGTAACAACAGTTTTAGCGCGCATAACCATATTTCTCTTTTGACGCCCATGCGTCATTTGTTTGTAAATAATAAGTTTATTCAGTACAAACACAAAGCGAAGACTTGTCTTTCTTATAATCTATTGTTGTTGTTGTTTTTTTTTAATTTAAAGTCACAACCACTTTGAACGTGAAAAATAACAATAAATTACATGTAAAATGCATGCCAAGAAGACCGTAAATTTCCATGCTTCTCATGCATTGAAATAAAGAAACTAGGGTATATGTAGTAGATGTAAGACATTTTTTAATCCCAAGGCCAAACAAAAATCCCGATCTTCTAAAGTTATTCAAGTTAGTTCCTAGCTATTCCCTTTGCAGAAAAAAAAAAAACATTGTGAATTACAGACTATGTTAGCTGTACCAGAAAGTTGTCTCCGTGGCCTGGGGTTACTTCTAGTCTTCGGTAAAAAATAAGAACATTCATCTGTGTGTAGGGCTAGGAACACACGTAGGGAAACAGGGCAGTTTATTCAGCTACCTCGCCACACTCTAAAAACAAAAAGTGAAATAAGTCACTCTTTAATAGAGTGAAAAGTGTGATTTTACTCCGTTAGAGTGTCAATTCACTCCACGAGTAGTGAAATACAGTCCAAGAGGAGTGAAAATTCACTCTTTAATGAGCCTGCCTACAGGGATCACTCTTTTTTTTAAGAGAGGTCCCTGTCTGCACTCCATCAAGAGTGAAAGTTTGCTTTTTTTGGAATAAATGATATTCTTTTTGGAGTGCATTTTACTCTTTTTTTTAGCGTGTTTCACTTTTTTGGGGTGAATTTTACTCTTTTTGGAGTTAATTTTCACTCTTTTGGAGAGGACTTTGCAACTTTCACTCTTCTAACTAGTAAAATTTCACTCTTTTTATTTTTAGAGTGCAGGTTTAATTGATTGCTGTCATGGAAGAAGGGTCTACGGGGAAGAATCTTCTACTCTCTGTAGATGATTTTAGCTATGAAAGACAGCTAAGATACAAAATTGTGCCACAAGTTTGACACATCTTTGATCTACTCATTTGTTTCATGCATAATAGTCCTGTAATGGCCTGATGTGTCTTGCCTGATTAACAGTAGGGATGAGAAAAAATAAATTAGGTTATGCCAAAATGCAGGTGTTATGTTCATCTTTGCGTTTACAAGTAGAACTTAGTTTTTTTTTTAAAAATTCTTTCAAAGACGAACGTGTCAAATGGTTTAATTTACAAATCATGATAACTTAAACGTCTTCAGCCTGTGGTTGAAAGAAGGGGGAGGGGAGGAATAAGGAACACTGGGCGCTGTTTAAGAATCTTTAAAGAAAAAATGAACATTTGTGACGCCGATTTTGGCTTGCTCATTTTGGTTACGTCCGTAACTTTTCAACGATTATTTTAAAGAGAGTCTAGGTTCACTGTACAAATTACAGTGTACAAAGGATAAAATACAGAACAATGAATGAATGAATGAATGAATGAATGAATGAATGAATGAATGAATGAATGAATGAATGAATGAATGAATGAATGAATGAATGAATGAATGAATAAATAAATAAATAAATAAATTTAAGTGATACGTAAGATTACAAGAAAGTGCCGGTAACTTAGTTTCAAAACATTTCCAGTACTTTTCCTGCAACCTCTGTATATTTTTAATTTTTTTCTTAAATTTTACAGACATTTTTTGCAACGTATAGGAAAGAAGAGGAGAGTGTAAGATAGTAGACGGGAATTCCCAATTAATCTGCGTTGATGCTAAAGTATCCTTATGTTTCATTTCCAGGAAATTAAAGATTTTGCCCCCAAAAGAACCTAGTTATGCATGAAGCTAAAATTTGATCGCATTTTCACATAAATCCTCTAGGTTCTCATTAAAATTTCCCATAGGGGAGAGGCTAAATCTATTATGTATTGTCTCAACTCTTTTTCATAGAGGAGTCATCCCCATAGCGATATATTCCTCTGCATCATGCATGGATATTAAAACAAAATTTAACAAATTGTCTTTCTTTATATTTAACAGGAGTCGCGTCTTCAGAGAATTGCGAAGTCTTTACCCTACTCATGCTTGTAAGGAATTTATACAAAACCTGAAGATTTTATGTGATGAAGGCATTTACAAGTGAGTATATTTTATTTGTTATCATTAATATCTAGACGTAGAAAGGTCGTTGGACGAAAAATAAGAAAGAAAAACGAGCGTTGGCAAATAAATTAGGAAGGGACATCATGAAACAGAGGGGCTCCTCACAACCTTTAGTTAAGATATTAAAATTACTCAGATCGCATCAAAGTTGATTTTTGAACCTTGAATATGGTAGTTTCAGTTAATAAATTGCGTAAGAAATTGGCTACCAAAGAATACAGTCATGTGCACGACTATAAAAGGAACAGATGTGAAGATTTTATTTTTTTTAATTAATAACTTGATTTGGAATAAGTCCTGGTCCATGTGGTGATACAGGGAATTTGTGGGTGGGAATGTCACACCTGCACCCAACGACCTCCTTTTCAATAAAAATTCCAATCGCTACCACAAACTTAGAATAATTAATCATTTGAACAAGCAGTAAAGCAAAAATGAGCCAATCGCTTTTCGTTTTTGAGTCATACCATAGAACAGTGTAGGCTAAGTGAAGAATACTTCTTCAACCCTCGTCCCGTATTTTTGTTATTTTAATAGAGTGTTGCTCTTATCCCTTTACTAAATCACATGAGATATCTCAGTCAAGGTGCAGAAAAGCAATGACGCAACAAACCTATAAGAATACATTTCATATTAATGAAATCATTTTCTTTTCACAGAGTTGGTGAAGTACCTCAACTTGCTGATATTTCAAAATTCCTTAAAGGTATTAATAAGCTGCTTTTAACCTCCAAGTTAAACTTTTCAAACTTAAAAGTCTTTGTAGAGTAACAGTTACATTGTGAAAATGTCTTAGTTTGCATCATATGACGTCTTTATATATTAAGTTTTGCATTCATCTTAAATCTTAAAACGATCGGAGGCAGGTTGAATGAACAGGCGCAGAAAACAGATGATATTACCCACTTGGGAAAAAATATTTCCCCAATAGGAATTCGCAATGAATTAACCTTGTCCTACTAAAATATATTTCTCCCACTGCATGTAAGCCGCATCCCAATCTTGGTGGTCCGAGACTGTGTTTGTAATATGGTTAGAAGGTGAGGTTGTGGGCGCAGAGCCGGTGAAGGATCAACTTTTTTGTGTCATATATTGGTTGAAAGGTGGACTACATCCCCACCGAGTCCAAATTGTTAGCCTCAGTCTATGGTTGCTCTGATGCCCTTTTCGTCCCTTGGATATGTGGTTGTGTCTAGGTATTTGGGACCTTATGCATATGATGCACGGACTTCCTATACAAGGACAGAGCATACGTACTGCACTGTACATTGTAGCTACCGCATGTGTGCGGAAAAGCGCACCAAGATGGCTGTCTGCTCTGGTTTTGTGTGAAAGTTTGGACTTGCTCAAATATGTCCCATATTTTGCAAGAAAGTTGAAATATTTTTCAAATATGGCAAGGTAAGGTCAAAATTACTTCATCTATTGCAGGAATATGATATTGTTTCCCATTAAAGTTTAACTTTTGCTTAAAATGCTATAGAGTCGTCGTCAAATCAGACGATATATAGCTTCAGGGCGGTCATCTTGGTGTGCCTTTTTTGTCCCAGTTGGTGGCGACCATCTACGGATAGGACGTACACGTTACATGCTCTGTCCATGTATACAAGTCCATGATATGATGCCAGAGTCCAAAAAGTACGTCCTTCTATGGAGAAATGACAAACCATCTCCAACAAATACAAAGAGCTGATTGGTTAACTTATCGTATACGTGTAAATCTTTTGCTCTACTACGTGTGGCCCATCGCTCCATATGTGTTCTACACGAAACTTAAAAGGTGTGAACAAGCGTTTTATTGTTATTCCTCCAAAATGACGTCATCGTTTCATCAATACCTGCTCTAAAATGTGAAGAAATAAAGGAATGGAGTTCGTTCTAATTTACTATAAGTAACAGACTAACAAATTTGTAACGTCCATAGCTGCATCTCTAAGCAATGAAAATGACGACTTAAAGTATACATTAGTTAGATAGAGCTTTACGGCCCAGTTTCCAACCGATTGGTTCAAGTCGAGCCGGCCACGGCCTTTTTTCCAGTTGTAGGTCGACGTAAAGACGTATAAAGGCCAATTGCATCATTTCAAAGCAAATTCAGTAAAACATACTACCCATTATCACTCACAGAACGATCGGGATTTCAACTTCGACCAGTCGCAGGGTACCTTTCACCAAGAGACTTTTTGGCTGGTTTGGCATTCCGTGTGTTTTATTGTACCCAGTACATACGTCATGCGTCAGATCCTCTATATACACCCGAACCGTAAGTATAGGTCCTATTTGTTGCAGTTTCATGCATATCAATGGTATTTTGAAGCTACAAATGTAAATATACATTTTTGCTTGAAATTTTTAAAAGTAAAATATATGTAGATGACATTGTGTTAAAATGTTTACAAGCTTTAAGTGTATAATGGTAGCAAAAACTACAATTCTCCCGTCCTGGGGAAGGGTCTGATATGAAGGGTGTCTCCTCCCCTTCGGAAAAAGGAGAAAGTGCAAGGTGTCTTTATCATGGCAAACGGTGCAAAAAGTAGGCTCAATTTAGATGTTAGGGTATGTAGTGTCAGTTCGATATCTAAGTAACATTATTTACATCTTAAGTGGGAGGCCGTCATTATCATGTCTCATTCCAAAGTCAGCGATCATTATTGGTTGATTTTCGGTAGGCCACGCTACGACAAATTGCATGATATACAAAAGTTTTAGGTGATTTTCTTGGCCTGATCAAAAAACAGTTAAAATATGCGATCGAAATATGCAAACAAAAATAGTAATTGTCATTGACTAAACTGCTTGCTAAGCCTGCATATGGCAGGGAAACGTTTCATTAGTTTATAATTACATTTAAGAAAGGTAAACGTCAAATGTCATGGTTTATTTTTCAATCTACTCATACTGTCATAAAGTTCTACAAGTTCAAAGAATTGACGAATCCGGACAGCAAGTGGTGGTTTGATTTCAGTCGGCCATTATTGGGGTAACTTTAACTTTTGAATCTTTAAATCTCCTCGCTTACCTGTATCATGGATGGTTGTACACTATATTGTATCTTTATTCCCTCAATTTTGGTAAATACTGGAAAATGAGGGCTAGAAATTCATGTATACAGTGAATGAAGACGATTTAAGGTTGGTGGACTCCACTAATGGCTGCCTACAGTCACTAAACACAACCGCTGATCGCATTCGTCTATGGTCGCTACAACCTTGACTTATAACACAGAAAAATGTCTTTGTTAACTGCCAATCCAGTTTTTAAGAAATGAGGGGGGAGGACTTATTCGAGATGTCTCCTCTCCCAAAATGAGTGACGGGCGGTAGATCCCTCGCTTCCCTAATCCCCGCCGTTAAATTGCAACAATATTTCGGCAACTGTTTTTTTTTTTTTAGGAATTCCCCTAAACTTCCGCCTTCCGTTAGTTCAAGGACTATAATAACTCTCTTAACCGCGTAAAAGCCATAGTGTGATATTTCAAAAAAAAAAAAAAACTAAAAAAACGAGCTTTTATTTGTTTATTAGTAGGAATTTTTAAAAATCTAATTCTTCCGAAACCATATACTATATAAAAAATACCCTTCAGCGAATGTCAAACTGTAAACAAACAATTCAATATTTACATAATTAAAGATTCATGACTGATTTAACTTTCTTGTTTTTGTAAAATCAAATCCGTTCATATTGAATAGCATTTGGTATGAACGGAAGAACTGGGGAGGGCGTATTGGCCTTTTGGTCATTTTTTCCAAGAAGAAGCTTTTCTTTAAGTTATTCTTGCATTCTCTCCCAGGGACTCGATTCACGAGCTGTTAGGTCACGTACCACTATTGGCAGATAGAAGTTTTGCCCAGTTCTCCCAAGTAAGTATAAGGTTTTGATACTTTGAGATAAAAGCTTGTTTCTGATCCAGTCTGAATGTTGGAAAAGACTACACTGGGTATTAGTATATAACCTGTAAACTTGGCATTATATGGAAATCACGTAGTATTAACGTCATGTTATTTGCATTTCTCTCGAATGATGAAAGGATAATTGATGTGGGGGGGGGGGGGGGGAGGGGGGCTTAATTGACATTTTTCTGAATGGTAAACTGACACTGCCAGTTAATGAAAAGCATATCTGAAAAATTATAATAAGAAAAATGTTCATATTTTGCCTGAGATGGCAAGTCATAGGTTTTGAAAAATTTCAATTCGCATAAGAAAAAAGAATACGAACATTGCATTAATATTTGGTGCCATACAAAGCCAATTTGGTAAAACATATAACGTAAGTCAATTTGATTTAATCTGTGGGAGCTAACACGTCGTTGGCTTTCCTTGACCATCTCCTACATTCAACAACTTCTACTGCTTTAGTTTAGAACTTAGACTACTTGTGGTCCGCGTGTTTGGTCTAATGGTAGAGCATCCGCCTCTCACGGAAGGCCCGGGTTCGATTCCCTGGTCGAGTCATACCATAGACTCCAAAAATGGAACCTACTGCCGTAGTGCGTGATGCTCCGCATAAGCAATGGAGTAGGGAAACCAGCCATTGATTCACAGCTGGAAAAGGGCCGTGGCCCGCTCGACTTGAACCGGTGGGTTGGAAACTGTGCCGTAAAACTCTGTATCTAACTCTAACTCTACAACAGTGTTTCGTTTATTAGAGTTCAGTGATTTTTTTTTCTTTGGGAAGCAAAAGTCCTTCCGTTTATACTTTTTCTAAAGTCCTCCCGACCCTCTGGCAAAGGGCCGTTTGGCGAAACCAAAACTTTCACTGCTTCCCGAAGAAGCTATTTCGTCCACTGAAGGACAACATGTGAAAGTTTTAATTTCGCCACCGGCTCGTCACAAGAGAGCCGAGATCATTAGTTTAGAAAATTAATCCTAGTATTTATAGCTCTGTTCTCCAAAAGAGACTAACGCCATATAATTTAAGGCAGTGGTATGCAGGATTACTCCCACCTATTGCAGTCGGTTTGAACATATAACCATTGCGTCTATTTCACTGATGATAAAATAAAGTGTAGTAGACGATGCGCTTATTCGACTTGTTGACAAATCAGCTGTCTGCATTTGTCTATCTTGGTTTACTTTGCACCCAGTGAAGGACCCACTTTCCGCTTTGTGACATCATATGCACAAGGTCTACCGACGAATTCGGACAGAAAGTGATGGTTTAATTTTAGTCGGCCATAACTGAGGTCTATCACCCTTTAATATTTCAATTTCCTTGATTACCTGTACCATGGATGGTTGTATACGGAATTATATCTTGATTCCTTCTATTTCACTGAATGTAAGGGTTTGTTATTCATATAGACAATAAATGAATACGATTTAACGCTAGTGGACCTCACTAATGGCTGCCTACGGTCACTAAAACACGCGCTGATCGGATTCGTTTATAGGGATATGCACCTACGTCACTGTGTTGGGCATCTCTCTGTTTTTCCATCCAGGCATCCATTTTGCAACAATTTTGACTAAGGTGTGCGGGTATTTCGGTAACACGACGACTGTCTTTGATCTTTTCCATCCAGCATGCCAAATTGAAGCACTTTGAAGTCACGTGCATAATCTGTATAGGACGATTTACGGTACAAACACACTTTGACTGGAAATGTCATATTTAATGCTGCTATGAAGCGTTAATCATGTTTAGTATCTATAGAACATAGAAAGAGATACAAGAAGCTATATCTAGCATGGAATGAAAACCATTTAATGCGTAACAAAGATCGAAATATTTTATAAGAAAATAATCTGCCGAAATAGCAGTCCTGTTGGCCAGTGAGATTTGGCAAAAGTAATTTTGACCTCTAACGTTTTAAAAACGATTTACGAAAAAAATAAAGGTGGCTCGTTTGATGAAGAAAAGTGTCTTTTAAGTAATTATGTTAGTTTATAGCCGTCCAAAAAACTCGTCTTTTCCTCCAGGAAATAGGTCTAGCATCGTTGGGAGCGTCTGAAGAAGATGTAGCCAAACTTGCCTCGGTGAGTAAAACCTAAAAATTTTAAGTGCAATGTGGTGTAGGCTGTTAGCCAGAATAATTAATTCCGATGTCGGGGTCCGGTTAAAGGAAAAAGGACTCCAATATCTTACCTTTACAACCCTGCCCTTAAGAACGTTCACTTATCTGAAAGAAACTGTCATATGGTGCAGGATTTCCACTTTGCTAGTTTGCTAGGCACTGAAGGTACGGTTGTGCTGGTTTTTTATACCTTTGGTGTAATATGTTTTTACTGCATTGTGCGAAAGTTAATTATTAGGGGACTGATTCATTTATGTTTGGTAATGTTTTAGGCAGGTAAAATACATGTTCCGTATCGAAATATTCACAGCAGCCAATCTTGTCAGTGGTTGCAGCTTTTGCTCTCGAACTTTAAGCCAATCATATTATCACTGATCGTTAAAAGGATGCGCCTGGCGTTATGTGGAGTAGCACGCCCGACAAACGAAGTGCAGCAACTCCTTGAGGCAATGTGATTCGGCAAATCGGCTCTTCCTCAGAGCACGGAATTCGCTGGCAACTCTCTGCTTTAAGATTAGGCAGGGTAAAACCGTAATTAAGGCAGTGATCCCGTAAGTAGGCAGGGTAGATGTTTCATTGTTATTTTTGATTGTATGATTGTAATGTACATTGTTATGATTTCTGGCTCTATTGACAAGCAAATGGCATCGTCAGTGCATGGTCGACTGAAATTCTAATAATTGTTATATGCCATTTGCCTTTATCACCTTTTTTCATTGTAGTGTTATTTCTTCACGGTGGAGTTTGGTCTTTGCAAACAAGAGGGCCAACTAAGGGCTTACGGAGCTGGATTACTCTCCTCCATCAGTGAACTTAAAGTGAGTAGTTTGTATGACCTTAGGTTGCCGTATAGTCGGTTCCCGTGCTGTTTCACCCTAAAAACACGCTCGTCAAAATTGACCAGGATGCGGTCACCGGTTATCCAACCCGGATTCCTGGTTAAGCAGTGACATATTCCTGGTTAAATTTGACCAAACTTTAGATATAATCTGACATATTCCTGGTCAAATTTAACCAGGAATATGTCACTGCTTAACCAGTAATCCGGGTTGGATAACCGGTGACCTCATCCCTGGTCAATTTTGACCAGGATGTTTTTAGAGCGTTTCCTTTTCTTTTATTTTGGTGTTGTTGGGTTTTTTTTGTTTATACAAACGGCTTTTTCAGGTAGGTTAGGTTAGGCACATGATAACGGCCATTTTCCTAACCAATTTTCAAGTAATCTCATAAATGAACCTCATGAGGTGGGATAACCAATAGAGGCTTTGCAATTGCGTCACGTAACCGCCACGCGGGATGACATTCATGCCAAATACACGTGGCTTTGTGCCGAACGCACTGCACAGAGTGCATTGTGGTATGCACGGTGTGTACACATTCAACTAGCAAACGGGTCCAGTGTGGTTTACCGCGTAGTTACATGTACTCCAACATGGCCGCCGGAGAGTATTATGACGTCATGTGAAAAGCCTCTATAGTAGGCAACGTACTGAATCTCCATAGTTAGTAACCCCATCAGATACATAACAAATGGGGTTACCCTTTAAAGCACTACATTAAAACTAAACCGAAATCGGTTTGCGCCCTATAGAAGTCATACGCGCGACGTCAGCGCGTTTCGACTTGGCATACTGGATGGTACGATCGCAACGCATTGACGCCGTGCGTGACCTCTTTAGCCAAACCACTCAAACTAAACCGACGAAACTTGATTGGCAACCAACTGAGACCACCTGAGGAAAAACTTCAAAATTTATGGAACAAGTTTCGAGCCTGTTTTCGATAACACTTTTCAATGATACGTAAATTAAAATCGCACAAGGTAAAATATAACTTCCACTTGATATTTTGACCATCGTATTTGACTGTTGCGGCGGTTATTGTCTCTTAAAATTACACCAGTTGATTGATTACTTTTGGGTTTTCCGTTGTTTGGAAAGATGAGGCACACCTCCCAAAATCCCTGTCCGTTGAAGTTCGTCACAAGTCAGACTCCTCCACTTGGGGAAAGTTGTGCATATTTTGTACGACGGAGATAAAAAATGGCGCTTTATTTTTTGAAATATTTTTCCGGAAGTATTAAACAAGTGTGGCGGCCAAAACATTTTGCCCTAAGCATATTTAAGCAAGTATGACAGTCAATTCGTACGAGTGTGCTCCTGTTACTCGTTTCGACTTTGTAAGACAACTTCCACGTGATTTTCATGAAAAGGCGGTTTTCCACCGACTGGTTCTAGAGGTGGGGGTCACGATCCGCATTGTACGGAAGCCGGGAGCGGCGCGGTAGGGAGAAAACGACAGTCGATTTCTCTGTACCATCAGGTCAACAAAAAAAAGAGGGCGTACTTCAAGAACGTCTTGTTGCAGCATGTTATGTACTGCAGACATACCCAGTATTAATGGACGAGTCTCATTGCTATTAGAAAACAGCCGTTTAGACAAGAACAGTGCATTCGTAAAGGTTTTTGTCTGCAAGATCATGAAAATAAAGGAGTAGGCCTAAGTGTTTTGATATTGGTAACTAAATGCGAGAACACTTAGTCTCAAAAGCTCAAAAAATTATAACAGGCAATGAAAACATGCGAAATATCACCTAATCTAGCGTGTGCATTCATTGTATAAATAATAAAATAGGTAGACGGTACTATCATCTGATACTATATATGTAGTCCATTATTTCAATTGTTTTGAACTTTAATTCGTATTTAACAGGTATTCTGTCTTGTAATAAGAAAGGTAACAACTTTGTGCTGTGGAATAGGATTACCGCAGATACTTTAAAGTACTACCCTGTTAGGTTTCTAAAATCAAAAACTAAAAGGCGGGTATCCAGGAGAGGACTGTAGGAAGGGGTGGTAAGTGGGAAAGAGAGAGATAAGACTGAAAGCCTAATGAGCAGAGAAAGGGAAGAGAAGAGGAAAGAAGAAAAATGCGAAGAGGCAGTGAGGAAAGCAGAAGAAGGAAAATGAGAAGGGAAAAAGGAAAAATAAAAGGATAGAGCAGCGGCCATACAACGAATTCGGATCGGATCACGATCCGATTTTTTTTACCGAGCTTTTAGTACATATCTGATCGGAAATCTAACTTAAATTTGAGAAATTGTGTAATATCAGAGAATCTTAACACTTTTGGGAGTACGAAAGACCACAATACGTTTTTCTGTATTGCTTCGTCAGGTTATTTCAGAGAAACTTAACAGGTGACAGTTACTCATCTTTGAATGATAGAGGTGTATAAATCTTGTTTCTGAGTGAACGAGATTTAAAATCATAAATTGAAGTACTCCAGAAAGTAATGAGACACTTGACCTGTTTGTTTCTTCACGACACCGGCTCTTACCTCTAATGTCACTTCCTTTCCAGAGCAAAAAATAAGGATCAACTTAGCGGCACATAGGCACCGTTCCAGCAATTTACACTGTTAATATTTGTTGCAGCTAATTACAGATAGGGGTGTTTTCTTACTGTTTAGTTTTTATTTTCTAATTTTTTGTCTGTTTTTTACTTAGACCCATGTATATCATTTTTATTTGATAAGTTTTTTATCACCAGTTTCCTTTATTTTACTTTTCTATTTTTTCTTTATTTCTAGTTTTAGAGTGTTTTCTTACTTTACAGTTTTCTTTTTTCTCTGTAATTCTGTAAATCTTTATTACAGTGTACCTCGAAAAAGTCGAGGTGCCTCCCCGCTAATCAGTGGCGTACCCAGCAGGGGATAGGGGGGGGGGGGTCCCCCAGTGAAAAATGGAATTCGTAGGTCGAAAAAATGAATAAAAATGAGTATAGGAGGTGGCATTTTCTGACAATGCGTATGCAGTCCCTTGTTTCAATTTGGAATTTTTATGCGTTCTTAACGGATATCTTGTCTTGTAATTACACAGCCTACAATCCTGGACAAAAATGATGGGACATTTGTGCCCAAATGTAGCAACACGTATGCAAAGACTCGTTGGTTTTCCAAATTCCCCAAAATTTTTAGACGGCATTCAAATATGAAGTAAAAGAAGAGGAATAAATTCTTGATACCACGTGAAGTTAAAAATAACATCTTTTATGAGAAACAATGAGAAAAAATTACACTTTGAACACAAAATTCGACACTGAGAACAGGCTTCTGGTGAAATTGCCTTTAATTTGATATAGCGACCTGACAACGATCTACCGTTGACCTACACAGTATTTAAATGGAACTGATGGTCGACCGCACATTTTTATGAAGGGACCTATTTCAAAATGATAATTTCAGCAATTTTACGGTTGACCGTGGCAAACGAGGAATAAACGATATTGGAGGAAACTATTTGTTACTGCAGTAATGGTGAAACCCACTCATCTTTACATGCCCCAATATTGCATGTTTATGACGTCATCCGTGGTGAAAAAAATAGTAAAAACAAACGATAGATCGTCTGGTTTACCCTAGTTTAGAGATCGCAGTCAGAGCAAGGCGCCCTCTTCTTTAGTCTGTGGCTTATTTCCAAAGTTCAAATTGGATATTTTGATGTTCCTACTTTCGGCTGAATGAAAGAATCGTTCCGCTTTGGCATTGATTAATAATTTTTTGATTATTTCATGAGAAAAAGCTGTAAGTTTATTAACTACTTAAATAAACTTTTTGTTTCCTAGATTACAAAATGGAGAATTTTACTGTATCCTTCCCTCACGTGACTTTCCTATCACGGCTTTCAAACTTGTCCCAAAAATGCCACCGCTTCAACACGATCTACAGTATACGTGCGCGCTCCCATATATGTGTACAGCAGTTCAGGCAACCCTGGACAAAAATGATGGGACATTTGTGCCCAAATGTAGCAACACGTATGCAAAGACTCGTTGGTTTTCCAAAATCCCCTCCCCCCATAGTTCAATGTTGTTCTGGACAAAATATTCTCAAAATTTCAAAAATTGCAACATTGAACGGGAGAGCGGGGGACTGTCCCATGTATTTTTGTCCAGGATTGTAGGTAACCCAAACTAAATAATACCTAATTAATTCTAAGCTGCAAACGGACGGTGAACTGGAAACAACTGACGAGGAGAATGAAATTGTTCCCTCGATTCTCTCATCGAGGAGTTCTAAAAGAGCAAAGTTCTATCGAACTAAGACCAGGACAAACTACAAAGTCCAACTACTGATGAAGCTCAACATATAAAAACCAAGAGAAGAAATATTTCTACTATTTTATTTGTGCCGGCTTCATACAGCAAAAAGGCTAGCCCAAACTTTTTTCTCGAATACATTGCTCGTTTTCGTTACCTGAAATAGTTTCTGTAAACAATCGAGTCCCTTGCTCTTTGCGCTAAGTACATAAAAACTTTTCCCTTGTATTTCTCATCGTTTTTTTGTTTGTTTATTAAACGGTAGAAATGAACGTAACCAATAACATTATTCTTGTCTGAAAGGCTCTGTATTCTGGTAGCATTGTGACTCTTCCATTTTTTTTGAGGGTACTCAATACTTTACATGCTATAACAAAACGATCTTGAAGTACGCCCTCTCCTATTTTGTTCGAATTCATGGTACAGAGAAATTGATTTGCGTTTTCTCCCCACCGCGCCGTTCTCGGCTTCCGTAGCATTGCGCACGCTACTGGGTGGTTACTCTGGCAATAAAAGTGTTAGTTTCTCCGCCGACATGCGGTTAATTGCAGCGGTAAAGACGCTTGCGTATACAAGTTAATATATGTATGTACCCATCACAGGACAGGACATCTGTCTTTGCACAAGTACCGCATGTGCCTTTGATGCAATGCGCATACGTGCGTAATGTTTACGTAACGAGCGGAGCAGCAACCTGATGGATGGATAATATTATTGGCCCGAGGGTTCAGAGGCTCCAACTGACCCAGAGTTGATGGGTGAGTAGTCTAACTCTTATCCCGTACTTCTCCATGGAAATTGAAAGGGTCTAAGAAAGATGCTTTGGAAAGCTTGCTTGAAAAGTTAGGTTTTTTATGTTTTCTATATACCGAACAGGGAGTGATGTACCATGCGCGTTGCTCTTAAATTCATGCATTGGCTCGGACCAAAGGTGTTTTGACCCTGTTCTGTTGTAATATTCAATATGTTCAGAGTCCTTCGGTCTTTGCATTTTTTCCACTGCGGCTAATGCTCCTTACTTAAAAAGCAATAGGAACTAAAACTGGTTCAAGTTTTCGGCTGCAATATGCACTTTGTCCAAATCATCAGGCTAAACATAACATAACTTTGTCTGCAATATGTGGTCCACCTTTTAATTTATTATTTCTTTATTTTTCTGAGGCTTCCTCATGACAACAATCAGTCTTGATATTGTTTTTCTTTTTAATTTGCTTTCGTAGTTTGCTGTCGGTGGCAAAGCTCTGGTAAAACCGTTTAATCCATCCGACGTGATTAATCAGGAATGCAGGATAACTACCTTTCAGGACTCTTACTTTGTGTCTCGCAGTTTTACAGAAGCCAAGAGACAAATCAGGTAAAATAAAAAGAAAAATTAATTACATGGAAAACAAAATGAATGAATTTATGATTTTTCTTTAGTTGCTAAAAAGTCGAATGCTCTTTATTGGACTAAACGTAACTACAGCTTCCCTACATAGCCTACACTCTTAAAATGTTAGACACGCACGTCACCTGACAAAATGTTGGGTAAAACCTTCCCAGGGTGGTCAAAAATAGCGGAGCTTTGACACCTAGCCATAGGACAGGCACCCTTTTCCCATCTGTGTAATATCTTTATTCAGCACTTTTTCAGGTGACGTACCCGACAGCTTTCAGAGTGAGGCTAAGGCAAGACGTGTAAGATCCAGCATGAAAAAATCCATAGGGTGGAAACTTTTTGAATTGTTTGAAAAAAAAAAAAAAAACAGTTTGCGATAAATATTGCATCTTCCATTTCTAGGCAGGTCTGTATTGTCAACGATAGCTGAGGGTGCACACATTTAGTTTAACCACCGTGGTTTAAATTCAGTGTAACGAAAAAAAAGGATGAAATGGAAATGATCGGAAAACAACTGAGATTGTTCATGCATGAGCGACGATCCTGAGGGGCAGGAAAGTCCCCCTCCTTATCTGAGAAACTGTCCATTACTTTTGATTTTTCTCAAAGTTTTTATACATCTTTTGAAAATGATGAAATTAAGGCTCGTCCCGCAATATTCAGAAGAAATTACCTCTCTTGTTGTGAACCATTTGACATTTTATAACATTGTGCTCTTTTGTATCAGAGCATTCAGTAGTTTTCAACAATAGCAGTTTCTAGGACGGCAGGCTCCTGTAATATTGTGTAAGAATGACCCTCAAAAAGTAATAAAAAATAATTAGTTCAGCTGCCTCAGAGCACGTGTCTTGAACGCTACTTAGGACATAGAGATACTGTAACATATATAAGTTTCTCGTTTAATGGGTCCAATGCCTCGACGTATGCGATAGACCCCCCCCCCCCCCAAAAAAAAATGTTCAAATTACACTGACGGAGAATATATACTATTCTAATGTTGGCCATATCTAAAATTTGGCCTTTACATCGAAACAGAATATAATTGAAGTGATAGTTCAGTTAGCTCCGCGGTGCCTTTTAGTTAAAATTATTGCGTTGCTCCTGCGTAAGAAAGGCTTCGAATCTTTGGAAATATCCCATGCTTCCTACAGCCAGGGAATTATAATTACAAATGATCATTTTTCTAGAAATGTCAGAGGTTGTTATTTGACAAAATAAAGTCCAAGGGATGCACTCGTTTTGATAATGAAAAGGAATAATAGTAGCCTCATAAAAAACAGGACCAAATAAAAGGAAATGAACGAATCCCTTCATGTCACCTTGCGCTTTATTAAATACTTTAGGGATGCACTCGTTTAGGTAATAATAAGGAATAATGAACAAAAAGGATTAAAACAACTGAACAAAATACCTTAATAACCACTTTTTCCACTCATTGATGGTTTAATTAATTAACATTTTATTTTCAATAGCAATTAGGAACGGTCTGGACACTTTGGTAAACATGAAGAACAGGTTTCTTTGCCATCTAAGTACATCATGCACTTTCCTTGTTCAAGATGAATTCCCCAGTATGCTATTCGCGCACATTTAGTCGTCCAATGTCAGATTTCCGCATTTTTGCGACTCATCTTGAGAGGCATACCTCAGAAAATTCCAATAACCCCATCAGTAAATGGGTTCTGTAATTCATTTTGGTGCCCATGCACATGCGCACACATTCCTCAAATCGTCGAGATAAACAAACCAACTACCGCACTTACCACACGTGTTCTAGCAATTGAGTTAACATGAAAATTTAGTGACATGATATAACATTTTCACGTCCCTGTCAGTCATATGTCTTGAAATGAGCATATTAAATCAAATATTAATGGTCAATTAACAGGAGAAGAGGATATTTGTCTTACCTTAGGGAATTTTTCACAAAGTGTTCTTCAGGGGAAGTAAAACTGCATTTCATATCTTAGACTTTTCCCTCATTTCGTCCCCCCCCCCCCCCCCCCCATGACACAGTCCTTGCTTTGCGCCTGATTACAACGAAGGTATTATGTTATTGAACCAGCTCGAACTGATACAATTTTTTCATGTCGTTTTTTGTGCTGCAATCTCAGTGTAGACGTGAAGCGGACCTTTGCTATTTCTCTGAATGGAAGATTTAGGGGTTTTTTTTTATCGAAAACTAACATTTATGGACAAAAAACCTCTTTCCAAGAAATATATTTCTTACAGTTACTAATGGCTCAGTTAATTGTTACCCGGGAACACTTCCTTTATTCGCCCAAACGTTCAAAAATTCCAATGATCCAACTTTCAAAACTCTCCTAATACGTGATGGTTTGACTTTTGCTGTTTGGTCAAACTGAATGGGTACTGAAAATTAAATTTACTTTCCAAGTTGGTTCATTTGAAACGATATCAGATGCATTCCAGGCTTTTCATAAGATGTAAAAGTCATTTGAAGTTAACAAACCGTGATTAATGTAGCCCCCAAACCAGAATTCAAATGAAAATCTCCCGAAATCCTCTGCTTTTCCCCATATGAGCAGGAAGATTGGTTCCTTCAGCTAGCAGAACAAAGTGATTTCCTTAGCGTTATGACTCCTTGCTGTATTTGGCAATTGATACTAATCCAGGGTCCCCGTCCAAATGACCGATTCTCCGGGTATGTGGTTTATAGTGTTCTAAAGCAACTGTCTTTCTTATAATCATTGGAAACGTTTTTGGAGTGTGACTTCTGGAGGGTCTAAACCTGGGGGAGGATTGTGTCAATTTCCCTTAAACAAATAACCAGATAACAAATAAACCAAATTTCCAGATGCAAAATGGTACCAAAGTTTTTGCTTAAAGGTAAAAACGTTTGCAGGGAATAATTTTTTTTTTTGCAATATTTTGACAATATTGTTAATAACTAAAATCATGGGGCCTGAAGGCATTATTTTCCTTCAAGAATAAACAACGGAATCAAGGGTTTGAATGTGTTTAAAAAGAAAAGTAATTAACGAAAAGTACGTTGCCTGTGACATTTTTACGACATCAGCAGATTCGTATAAATATTTGTTTTTTTGCCCGCGTGAAAAATGACTCAAAGAATTGGGATACTGATAAGAGGGAAATAATAGCATATATCTGCAAAAGCAATTAAATATCTCAAATGGAGGAAGTGAAGTAGTTAGTACAGTCAAACGTTTATTTTTCATTGAAGTGAAAGAAAAATTTTTTGAGATATTTTGGGGATAGTATTGACATAGTCTAAATAATTAAAGCACTTCTAAGATGCAGAGTTCAGAGTTAATGCTCTCGCAAGGACTAAAATGTGACATGCAATTATTGTAATTGCCTTCGATTTCTTGTGGGTCTCAGGTTTTATCTCTAGTTGCGTCATAGCCATAAGGGCTGCATATCTCTGATCTTAACTCCAACATAAAAGTAAAATCATATAAAGTTCATACCGATAAATTATCTTCTAGCGTTTCACCACATTAGGCCTTTCCATTTTTTTTTTTTCATTTTACTTTTTGATTCAAAGCTGTGTGAATATCTTTATAAGGAATTAAGTAATATATGATAATTTTCAAATGTCGGACACCAAGCTTAATCTTCAAGAGGAAGTTTGTGACCGGGGTATAATCAGAGTCTGGATGTAATTACTTTTCAGGTCGAACATATGTAAAATAGGCACCATATTTTCACAATTCAAATTTGGCCAGTGACAGCAGAAAAACCGAATCCAATTCCACGAAACCTCTTATGTGTTACCAATCTTTTGAGAAAAAAAAACCTACACTCTAAAATCAAAAGAGTAAAATTAGTTATTCTCTTTTAGAATGAAATGCATGAATTCACTCCATTTAAGTGTAAATTCACTCAAAGAATAGGGGAAAACACGAAAGAAGAGTGAAACTCACTCCAAAAGAGCGAGGCTTTGATGGGAGTGTTTAGTGTGATATCTCTTACAATAAGGTGATCATTGAGGGCACTCGTGAAGAAGAGTTAATTTTTCACTCTATTTGGAGTGAATTTCACTATTCTTCGAGTGAATTAATACCCTTATGGAGTGAATTTATACATTTAACTCGACAGAGTGTGACTAAATTCACCATTTTGATTTAAGAGGTAATCACACTGCACTGATTAATGTGGCCTAGCACTAGATCCTGTTTACCTTAAGCTAAGTTGTTTGTGCCATATCGTTAACGTTACATGTGGTGTGACGTCGTGGGTATTAAAAGTATAAATGCTTTCCAGAATTTAGATTAGCAGCGAATGGTTTCACTAACTTTTTGATTGTCTGAGTTGTTTGTGAATTATATGAATTGCGTAGGACGGAGAAGTCAGTAGCCTATTGGCTACACCTGACATTTGCGTGTCTAAAAATATGACTTTACTTCCGTAGCAGATATTGTGGTTTAATTTTACTCTTCAAAAATGGGATTGTTTAGTTGGATTGTGACACACTTGCAGACTGTAATTTAAAGGCCTCCCGGTGAGGTTTCTACGTTCTTCTAAATTTGGGTGCGCTTGGAGCTTTAGTCGGTGAGCAAAAATGAAGCACACAGTCTGTGATAGATCTATTGACGATACACTGTTTCTTTTATTTGTATGCAGGGAGTATACGGCATCAATAAAGAGGCCTTTCGGCGTTCGCTACGACCCGTACACGCAGAGCCTTGAAGTGATGAAGAATGCCAATGAAATTATGACTGCAATAGATGAGCTAAAAGATGATCTGGGGTTATTAAACGACGCCCTCACAAAGCTGCAGTCCTTGTGAAGGCTACTCCCCAAGAACGAAGAACGAAGAAGGAAACGTGAACAAAGGGCAACTTTACATGCACGTGGAAATGATATTTAAGCACTTGTAAACTAAATGTACGATATACGACTCCCATCGATCTTGAAACACGATTCGGGGTTAGAGAGTTGCACTATAGGTATATTTTTGTCACTTTCAACTTTAGCTTATTATGACTGTTATTTCTCATTTACGAGAGTACGCTGTGGTATCTCAATGCACTCATTACAATTAAATACAGAATCTACGTACTGCACCGCACTTAACACAGTACAGAGCACTTTAGTACGTATTTAGAGAATGGACCTGAAGACTTTTGACTCGCGTACATTGCATAGAGAAGTCTGAGCAGCTATTGAAAGCGGCCATTAGTGGGGTGCTCCAATCTTAAAATCGTCTTAATTGTATTGTCTTTCTAAGCCCTGACACTCAGTAAAATTGAGAGAATCGTGGAGTGTTAAGTGTACAACCATCCATCATGCAATGAAGCAAAGAATTTAAAAGATTAAAGCCGACTAAATCAGACCATCACTTGACTATTTGGATTCAAGTTCGTTTGCAACTAATTCATAAATTTAGCCAGTCTGATTCCATGTCTGAAACAAATTACCCCGATAAATATCACAATCCCCTTCCGTTTCCCAAATATTCCATTACATGTACCATTTATATAGAAATATGTAATTCAGGCAAAGTTCATTTGTTAGGATAATCTGAAAGGAAGGCAGACATACGCCACAGCCCTAATTATTCTATTTATGTAATATTTTTGCTCCTTTCGGTAATATTTTTACACTATTTAGCCTAAATACAGCACATTACATAAGAATTGCTTGAATCCATATGCTGATTTCCCTCATTATACTGCAACTTTCTATGATTTATATATATTTCCTAGTACGAAGAATGCATGGTAATCTATGCAGTATGAATCAACACTGCAGTGTATCTTTCATCAGTCTAGCTTCAGGTAGGTCTTTTTCTCTTCTAAGATAACCGTCAATGTAAAATATTAAAGTGCGTTTGAAAGGAGCTTGAAATATTGATGACATTGCTAAAAGGGAAAAGGAGGCATTTCGTTAAAGTGTCCTATAATAGCATTAGTTTGCATAGTATCAGTCTCTAGGTCCCTTTTGTTCTTTCTGAAGCTAGCAATCGGCCCTTTTTAGGCGACCACCCTCAAGTGCAATTTGTAATCTCAATTGAGTTGTCAGAACTTAAAAAGTGGGTGATCTAAGCAGTATGGGGATTATTACTTGAGAAAAAATGTTTGGAGGCCAATAAGATGGCTAGTGTGAATTGCTTTTGCATGGAAATGGTGTTTTTGGACAGTATTAAAGCCTACGGCGGGTATAACCTCATGTGGTCGTCTCTGGTGTTAGATCATGGAGCTACAGTTCCCTGGTTAGGTGTAAGATATGAAAAAGGGGAACATATAATATGTGATATGCTATAACATTACCTTATGTTATTTAATATAATTGCTTTTTACTAATATTCAAATTTGATTCTTCTGCATTTGAAGTTTGACTTGTTAAAGTTTTGCACAGAAGGTAATATATGTTGTCCAATAATTGCCAAATTTCATCTACTATATATTCAAGTTCGAAATCACCCACGGTAGGCTACTGAAGAGGCAAGGGTGGTCAAAACATATTTTTAAGAAAGCGACGTGACGCATTGGAGCAAGGTTTGTAGGTTTCCATCGTATTACATAGTACTTGCTTTGATGTACTACATATCAGTCTGAGGTTTTCATGTATTGAAATGTCTAAATGTGGCTAAAAATACGGCAAAAATGCAGGGCTGATTGATTCAGTGGACTCTTATGTTTAAACATGTTCAGAAAAAATAAAAAAAGAATAAATGAAAAATGTACCGTCAACTCATTAACAACATTTTCTATGTATTCGCTTGCATTTTTTTGTCTTTCTGTTGTTATTGTGCAAAATTTTGTAGAATTACCTGGTTACCGACACTATTTTACAGAACAGACGACAGTTCTTTTCAGGCACATATGGCTGTTAAACTCGGAAATCTATGAACATTAACGCTTTTAAATACCGACCGAAGTTACTTTTTCAACTTTCGTGATAATATATTCCAATCCGTGACATGTTAATTTTATATAAGTACATGGCAAAATTGATGCAAGTGGATAAATTATTTAAAGATCTATTTTTGAATTAATATGACTGTAATATGTATGAAAAGGATCTCACCTTTTTAAAACCCGTCGATTGTTTGAAGAAATTATGATTGGAAAACAATTTCTTAATTTGTGAATAGTTCACTCGTATAATATTACATTTGTTGGTTTAAAATAGCATCTCTCTTTACACGTTGTTTTCTTTTGTTTGGGAAAGTATTTGCATAATGACATGGGTTATAATAAAAAAAGTTTCAAGTATAACAAATTTCTTACGTCTATCTGGTTAGCTCCTTTTGCATACCTGTTTGGCCTTTTGAAACAAATACAGCTCAATACAAGAATCTCAAACGCTATTTCGCGGAAAAAGGACTGATTCTTTGTCACACAGTTGAGCAGCCACGGGGAAGGGGGAGGGGTTGGGGGTTAGACCCCCCATGACCCAACCTTCCAATGTAAAAAAAACCCCTAAAAATAGCGGTTTTTCTCTCCATCCTCAGACTTTTTCTCTCATGTCGTGCCTCAAAAATCCCCATGACACCACCCCCCCCCCCCATGACAGAATCCTGGCTATGCGCCTGTTGTTAAATGTGCGACAAGGAGTAGGAGATAGTTTTCAAATATAGCACTCTCTCAGACAAGGACAAACTTCTTGTCGCATGTGCGACAAATTGTTGTAACAAATATAGTCACGGATTATTGTCAAAAGTCGCACTCTCTCTATATTGTATACATAAAACCCAAAGAACTAAACACACATATCTGATAAAATTGATGAGAAGACATCGATTTTGTAAAACCACTCTTAAGCTGAAGCGTGTTATACTTAAAAACGTTTAGGCAGCGGTCTCGAGAGGCAACTTTTGCCCAAAGATTGGCACGTCCTTGGTCGCTGCATCCTTAAAGGGTTCCCCTCGACAGAATTTGATCAATTGAAGACAATTTCCTAGTAATAGACGCAATAGGGAAGCCGGATTACAATATTAATGCAATGATGAAAGGAAATTAACCAAATGGAACATTTTAAAAATTATTAAAAGAATTTTATTGAAAAGTTTGCTGTCCGGTCCAAGACAAATAATGCAAACCGCTTGACGGCAGATGGCTTCCAGATAGATAATAACATACCAGCTCGATGTCATCTACCAGCTTGATGTCATCTTATTCAAACGGAGAATCGTCTGCCCTGTACATCTACTGAAACAACTTATTATAGTATTGTAGTTATGTTCCTTTTTATTTTGGTTCTGTATTTTATTTTGCCCATATTCATTACTTTAGCACGCCTAAAATTTTGAAGAACATTTTGGAAGATGTTAAGCACAACTTAAATCTTCACGTGTGAAAGAGGAAATAAATTTGGTGAAACTTCCATTCAAATCGGACATGAAGTTCTCGAGATACCAGCTAATGAAGTCACTAGTTTTGTGTTCCAAAGTGAACTTACGGCAATACAGGTTATAATCACTTCCTCAGTTTGAAAAGGGATGTTTTGACTCGATCAAATGTTGTTTTAGGCTGTTAAGTATGTTTGTAGCGATAATAACTCCCTGTGGGGAATTTAAATTTTGTTAAGCTAGTGCGACTCAAGCGATTGAATTCTAATAACATTTGATGCTTTGGGGAATATTGGTTGTCAAGGTAACAGAAAAACAAAATAATGTCCATTAATGTGAGGATATAATGTCACGTGCCCTTGCTTCAAGTTCACTTCATGTCGAAAATGTGAAAAAAGAACCCCACATCGAAATTCAACTCAACGTGAGTATTTTGTTGCAAAATTCGAAAGGTTTCATTTAATTGAAGATTCGGTAGATCAAATGTTCACACTGCCACCTATCCAAGTACAGTCCTAGCTGGTCGAGAAAGCTTAGGGACAATCTTCTCTCAAGCATGTCACGGACTCATTAATCACACGCAACATCTCTACTGCTATCTCCCCTTTCCCCAGAGTTGTTATTTCTACGTTTCTTGAGCGAACAAGCTCCCATTTAGGCTCTATCATCCACATCTGCATCGTCAAAAAGTTGCTACTTGCTGCTGGCTAGGCTATCACATAATCCTATTGTTTGATATTTCACATGCGCCCCCATTTACAGCCTTTCAGAATGAACATCATTGTAAGCAAAGTTAAAACAAAAACAGAAAACAAAAAAAAAAGAAGGAAAAACCTGCCGAGACAACCACCGGACGAGATTTTTTAGTTTCCAAAAATGAAAGTGATGCATTTCAGTAATGACCATTATATCAGCAGGGGCGGGGGATTAACAAATAGTAACATGCACTAAGTCAGCACATCAGTACCGTATTTGTTTTGGTCTATAGTGATCAAACACTCCTCGGAGGTCTTTTCCCTTGCCTCCCTTGGTCACTTGGTCACTTGGGTGGGTTCACAAGTTTAGACTGACCCGGAGGTCTTGCCCCTGCCACTGTTGGTCACTTGGGTGGGTTCAACAGTCTTGACCAAAGACACTGAATAACTGGAAATTATCCTAGCCATGAACACAGTGTTCTGCCAAAGGCTTAATCCTATAAGGATATATCTAGGGTTCAGTAATTCTAAACCTTCCTATATACCAGTGGCGCAGCCACGGGGGGGGGGGGCGGGGGGGGCCAAGGCCCCCCAGATTTTCTCCAGCCCCCCCCCCCCCAGATTTTTTGCGTCCTGATAGAGTAATTGAAAAAAATAAAAATAAAAAAATGTGCAAAAATTAAAGAAAAAAAAATATGGATGAATGTGTGTAAAACACATTTTGTCCGCACGTATGAAATCAAGCAATAACTTTAAAATGCCTGCTTTCACTAAATTAGATAGGCCTACCGTTTGTGATCTGCACTGTCGTTTATTGCATTTCACTTCGAAGATGAAACGAAAGTCTCGACGACAAACTTTAATGTGACTTTGTTAGGTTAAGACCCTTTCTGCCTTTCGGATGGCTGATTGATTTACTGAAAAACAGGCAATCGTACACTGGAGAGCACTCTTACACGACCATTCCTATACTTTATTATACACAAAATATGCCGTAAGCAGATAAGGGTAAGGTACTGCCTTCGGATAATTCTTCCCTTCCATCCTTAACAAGTAGGCCTATGTCGTGCCTCACTCCTTCCCATGACAAGTGCCACTGTAGGACGATTTTTTCGACAAGTCCTCTTTTTAGTAGTTGGCACTGGCGTCCGGGGGATTTGCAAAATGTCCACAAGGTCCGGATTTCATGTGTTTCCCACATGATCCATACTTCTGCTTTGAGGTTCAATTATTTTGAGGGATTTATTCGTAGTATTTTAATTTTGACTACGAAATTTACCGATGAACAAATGCTGCACCATTTTGCACATTGTTTCTTTGGTAGTGTGTATGTCTTTTGTAAAACCTCTACAAAAACTAAAAATATTTTTATATTTTTCATGCTCCCCAAAAAGGGAAAATCCGAAAACTCAGGCCTATAATCAGTTCAAAGTTTTGCCAAACATAGCACCATTTTGCATCTAGGAAATCTAACGCAAAGAAAGTTTCTCAGAGGGGGACACAACTACGTTTGGTTTTCCTGTTAAAGGGTGAGGTGCTGCCTTAGGTAAGCTGAAATCCATTCAAATATTGCCGCATTTGCGGCTGGGTACATCCAGTTTAAAAGACGTGGGAAGTGCCGTTTCCGGCCATCTGGAGGGGTTTTAAAGCCCAAAATTTTCTTGTACGCTCCGCGCCAACTGATAGTGGCGCTCCGCTTAGAGTCAAATATTGCCGCATTTGCGATCTACGTGCTTCTGAAGTTCACAATTTTCCCAAGGGGAAGGGAGATACCGGCTCCCTTTAGTCTCATCCACCAGGCCACAGATCAGAAGTGCCCAGTTTGGGGGTCCCTAAAAAGTGTATGTATTGCCATTTTTCATAGATTGATTTTTTATTCTCATTATTGAGACATCGCAGACATGAGATTCGTATTTCAAGGCTGGGTACATCAAGCTTAAAACACATGGGAAGTGCCGTTTCCGGCCATCTGGAGGGGTTTAAAGCCCAAAATTTTCTTGTACGCTCCGCGCCAACTGATGGTGGCGCTCCGCTTAGATAGTCTTGCCGTGCCTGACCCTCGGAGGTACCAGCCCCCCCCCAAATCCCATCCTGGCTACGCCACTGCTATATACTGCCCCTGCATCACCAAGCAGAACTAAAGTTTTTCGTTTGCAGGGGGGATCTTCGTTTTGACGAATCTTCGTTATATAATGGACAGTCTCCGATACCCAAAGAAAACATTTACACCAGCAGCATGCAAATGCACTGTACCTACAGTGTCCGGGATACAAAGTTGTGTATTCTGACAATACCATACGAGATAGACTTCTCACGAAAGACAGACCTATTGTAAAAACGTAGCCACCATATTCTTCCCTAAGAGACAAAACTACATCAACAAAGAATGTCGGGAATCATAACAATACCCCTCTCAAACAGATTGATTTACAAAGCAAGCTTCAAATAGTTCGTTTTATTATTTCGGTGCCTGGTACAATATGTAGAATTAGTAAGTTACGGTTTCACGCCTCAACTTAGTTTGATTTAGCACGCCCACTGTTTTTCCCATAGCAAGGCACTGACCTGCGGCGGTTTCCCCGCTCCATTGCGTATGGGGTGCATCACGCACAAAGACACAAGTTTTTATTTTTAAAGTATTTGGTATAATTTGACCACCTGGGATTTGAACCTGGGCTCTACTACTAGACCATCGCTCTTCTACACACTTATTCGAACTGAGGTTGCATGACTTTGTTTTCAGAACTTGAGCGGGAAGTATCTATTATGGTTTCAATCTTACTCAATGTTTTACTCGAGAAGAACGTAAAGGTGGTTTATGGTTAGCTCTTAAAAGGCACGGCAAAGACTAGGCTATGTAAGTAGAGGCTAGTCATAGAGGTCTAAATAGCTCTAAAGCTTGCGCTTTGATCAAAGGGTGTTATTTAAAGTCGTGTGACATGAAAATGACAAAAAGTGGAATATTCGATCTGTAAAATGCATTAAAAACCAAAAAAAAGGCTGCAATTCCCGGCCATCAAAATCCGTTGAAAATTGACCACTCCACAGGGTATGTTCTGATTTGCACTTAATCCTTCATAAACATGAAGTCAATGCAAATCTTGTCATACCTATGGAGGGACATGGCCATATAAGGCTATATTTAAAGGCAGTCATTCGTCACCCCAAACTACAGTTTCAGTATACATATATCAAAACTCTCAATTGGTATAGCTCTCTGATTGGCATCACATTTAAACAATGCATCATAGCTAAATTACATAGCATGGGCACTGAGAGTGTCTTGATTACACATTATGGACTTGTATGGCCACTGGGACAAGCCATGAAGCAATAAACTAGGATTGTGTCTGGATAAAGATGAGTTTTAGATAAATGTGGGAGGGGCTAGAAGTAAGTAGGTTGGGAGAATTGGAATTACTGTTTGGGGTGATGAAAATATGCCTTTAATCAGGTTTGTTTCACAATCTTCATTTCAAGGTCAGTTGTAACATTAGTATGTTCTGAGGGTTTTACTTTGAAAGTCTAAATTGTGGCATCGAAAATCATCAGCATCAATTACCAAACCATAAACTATCTGATGATTCATTAAGAGATAATTTATTATAGGAATAACAAAAGAAATATCAACACTGTGGAACACTCCTCATCATTATTTTGGTAAAAGCAACACGTTGCGTCAGAAACACTCGAACTTTGAAGAGAAAATCTGGCGAACCGTAAAAGTTTTTGAAAGAGTTCCGTAAGGATTTTTTCTTAGAAAAGTTTTCTCCTAAACTGCCACGTGAAATTAAGTCATTTTTCTGACATGTCACACTACCTTTAAGCCATGGGCGTCAATTTTTTTCTTTTTTTTTGGGGGGGGGGGGAGGGAGCAGGCGGGACATGTCGTCCCAGTTTTTCGCATGGTGGGGACACTAACGTAAAAGTCCCCCCACCCAATATTTGTTTTTTGGAACTTAAAAGTTAGGTACTATCAAAATTACTATACATGTAGGTTTTGAAAGTTGTCTGCTACCGCTCACGATTGATCATCTTTATCAATAATTCCACACGTTTACTTTGCACGTCCCAAAATTTTTGGCCCGCTCCGCGCCGTTGCAGTCCCATTAACGTTCTTTTTCAGTTGCATATCAAACATACTCAAATCATTCACCGGTCACTATGATTATGCCGATTGTTCGTGTACATAAACCATCATATGTGGTTATGAAGGAGCATAACATTTAGGAATTCGAGAAGAGGAATTGTCCCCTACTATGTTTTAGTGAAATATGTTATCTACAGTAATTGACCATCCTGACACCCTGAAATCGGCAAACACAGTTGAAGGACACGGAAATGTCTCGGTGCACAGTCTGCATGCCACTTATCTAGAAAAATAACTTATTTCTAATGCAAAGTTTCGGCACGCGCACATCACACGTTCGTATAGTGGTTCGGTCATTTCTCATTTAGACCGTTATCAGAGAAGTAAAATCACCCTGGGTAAGAGAATTCAATCTGGAATCGGAGGTACACCTCCATCTGCCTATATTTTAATGGTTTCTGTATCAGAAATTTTACACTAGGTCTAAGAAAAGGTGTCTCAGTAGCACCAGTGGGTACCACTCCCATCGCTCCCGATCTAAATCACCCCGCCCCCGTCCCCCGATCTGTGTTTTTCCCTCAGTAGATTGAAGTTTGCTTTTGATCAATTCTTCGATATATTTTACCATTTTCATTACAAATGGCTCCCTACTATTACACCTTTGCATTAATCCTTCTCAAACAATCACAATTTTCGTTGTGATTCTTACTAACACTAGAGTACACCCGGCATTAAAATTCACATTAACCGTAGTCCGTTTAAGTCATTGTCCACACTTTCAAGACCATGTTTTGAAAACTTTAAAATTTTCTTATTATCTCAAAATATTGAAACATTTAGCACCTTTTTACATCTATAACCCCTTCTCTTAGACACCCAGTGTCGTAGCTTCGGGGGCAGGCGGCTCTGAAAAATGAAAAATTCGGAAATTTGCCATTTATGGAAGCAGTGCACTGTGTGGTTTTGACAACTTATGATACTTCGAATTTTCTCTAATTAAAGCTCCATATTAATGGTCCATATTCATCATTATTTATTTCGAAGATGCAAAATCTTCCTCGCGCTTCGCGGGCTGCAAATTGCAATTCCTGAGCAGAAGTGCTAACTCTACCTTCAGTTTGGTAAACTTTCCGAGTTTTGGTGGTGACAAATCGGACATTTGCTATATGTGACACCAGATCATCAAGTGACACCGGTAACTATAGGCGTTGGATAACACAACGATCTTTGGTCGCCGTTCATTCTCAGATTTGCCAATAAGAAATGAAAATTCTTCAGTGATCCACCAACTTTTCAAATTCATGGATATTCGTAGGCTGTGGAAGACAATTTTTATTGGGGTACCACAAGTTTTCGGCAGCCAACATAATAGTGACATCGTAAGGGGTCCGGTTTTGTGCGAAGGGCAAAAACCCATCGGCGTCGGGTCCAGGGCCCGCTTAAGGTCCCTGGTGGGACCAAGAGTGCGAAACCCCCGGAAGATCAGCGATTTTAGTGATCTGAGAGACTCCAAAATTATATTCAAATTAAGGATTCCAAACTATGAATTCAATTCAGGAGTGGGGTGAGGTAAGGGACGAGATTGAGATCGGGAAGTACTATGGCATTTGATTAAGGAGAAATATACTTCACAATAATTTTAGGGGACAAAGCCAAAATGTTGAAGCAACCCAAAATTGAACATGTGATTGATGTTATTTGATACAGGGCATTTTTAAGAGATCCAAAGTGTTTGGGGGCATTTTATCAATAGGGAGTTCCATTTATAATTCCGAGGCAATAGGCGTGGGGTCCAAGGGCAAGCAACAGGGCCCCGGAAGTTCTAACGTTTTAGGGTTTTTTTTTTTTTTGGGGGGGGGGGAGACTTCATGGAAGCAAGGAGTACCTTTGTATAGGTATTACTAATAATCCTTAAAGAGACATTATTACTGGGGCAAATGTGTGTCATTGGGGCCCAATAAAGGGCTAGGGACATGCCCCTCGCTCAGTATGTTTAAAATGCCTTGATTTAAGAAGAAGAAAGATAATTCAAAAAAGAAAGATAGCTTGCAAAGAGTTTTGCATTAACTGTTTAAAGGGCGAAAGTAAACTCTTCCGAAGGTTATCGTTAATGTGTGGGTCCATGGGGCGAAGCCCCTGGAAACCTTGCAACTTTTGCACTCTGAAAAGTAATAATTAAGCCAAAGAATAGCCGAAATGTAATAAAAGCAACCTAAATTTGTTTGATTGCTTTTACAAAATTTATTTTGCGACATTAAGCTATTGCAGGGGGCATGTCCACTAAAAATTTCTGGGGGAAGCCCACACCTCCCGTCCCCAGTTCCCGCCGGCTATGATATTACAAGCTTCCTGAGTAATCCTTGACTGAAGGAAATCCCCGCTCACGTCATTGCAGAAGTGATTTAAAATTTGACCTCGTCACATTTTGTATAAAACTACTTCCTTATAAACGAAATTAGAAAAACACCTCATCACTCTGTCAATATTCGTGAACCCACCATAAATCCAGGTTGCTTGCACAACTGTTTTGGAGGAATACATGTATAATTAAAATGTAAACTGATATTTTCACCCGTTATGCTTGACTTGAAGGTCAGGAACGAAGGAAACCTGGTTCCTGCAACGCTAACATTGAACAGTTTGTCAAGTTGCTATTGTTCAGAGTAAAAACGCAAAGATATTATATATTTGTCTGGACTCAGATAATTATCAGCAATTTGCCGGGAAGGTATACAAAACCTATTGCTGTACCTTTATTTAAGCAAATTAGACATCACCCGTTAAATACGCATGAATTCAAAAGTACATTCCATTACACGGAGTAATATGTAGTTGTTACTGTAGAACGAGGAATTAAAATCGTAGCAAAAGGTAGGGTCGGTTTCACACAGACAAGCTCAGCAAAGCGTAGCAGGCACCACTATAGCCAAAGAGCTGAATAAAACCGTCTACCCTTTAGTCTCACTGCCAAAAGAAATTACTTTAAATTAAAATGAGGAAATATGCATTTATGACAACGAACTTACAGTGGAGTGAAACTTTGCCGACGCACCAGACACATAGCCTCTAGAGAGGGAGATGAGAGCGCATGTCAGTCCAACAAAGGAAAATGTATTGCACTGACGAATAAAACAAATGCTACTTCAATCGCAAATTTAAACCGAGTTTTGTCAATGAAAATAATCTCGCACTACCTTGCATTTATATTAGTTCTCCTAAACTAGTGTCTGATCCACTTCCTCATTAGAAAAAATGTCTCCGCCATTGAGCCAAAGCACTAAATACCGTAAAAGATCGATAATTTGCCCTTCCTCGCTCAGTCAAAAGTTCTCTTACATTGCTATCGATTCTCCAATGGTAGGAATTCACCACTAATAACAGTAGCAGTTCCGTTGGTAACGTAACCGTCCATTCATATAACTGGGGAGTAAAGTTAGATGGATAATTACGGCCCAGTTTCTAACCTATTGGTTCAAGTCGAGTTGTTCACGGCCACGGCCTTTTTTCCACTTGTGGGGAGCTGGAAGCTGATATTCAGAGCTAGGGAGCTGTTATATAAAAGGGCTGAAAAAACACTATCCACAAGTCTACACACTACATCTGTGGGGCGTAAGAATTTACCCGGTCTTTCTTTTGGTTTCATGAAAACCAATATATAAGATCAGTCGTGACTCTTAAGGGATGTGAAACTTGGACGCTGATCTAACTAAAACCCTCTAGCCTATAGTCTTGCTACTCAATGCAACTGGTATGTTATACCCAATTCGCAGATCCTATGTTAACACCGTTGGCTACTTAACTGCTTCCACCTGAGGTAGGTTGCGCAACCGACTTCGTAAGCTTGGCAACCTTTTTTTAAAGGCTCAGTTCTCTCACGCCAAACAGTACCAATTCTCCTAACCTTCTTACTGAAGTCCCAAAATTGTCTGAAATTCATTCTCATGCAGATACAATCTCAGTTTATTGCTTCAAGGTGAGTATAGAAAACCCAATTTATATAATCAAAACACTAGCCGTGTTCCCATTTGAGTGAGTGCGGTGGCTCAGGGTTTTGTTGCATCAAACGGTGTCGAATAACTTGATCCAGAGCCGGGTTCCCATTTGAGTGATCGCGGTAAATCAACATGTTATATTCATTGCGTAAGTGCGAAAAGGTCACCAATGTTTACAAGTCGGCTTGCCAGTTCGTATCGCTCAGTAGCACTGTATCACAAAACACACATGAGTGTGAGAGTATAGGAACCTTTCGCTAACTACATGCACACACGCGGAATTACCCACAAAGTTTTATTAATGACGCGATCTCAACTATTGGGTTCGAAAACAGAGCAGAGAACCTCCTACCAAAACCCCAAACCCGATCTCCACCGTAATTGGTTTTCAAGTTCACCTACACCCCTCACATCAAAACCAAGGTTCTTCAACATTGCCTACTTAATCACTGGCATCTCATCACAGAACATCCCGTACTCAATAAGATTTTCTCCGAGTCCCCCACTCATTGCCTACAACGGGCCAATAACTAGTAACGACTCTCTGATACTGAGCGAACATCACTACACTCGGAAGCCTCTCAAAATAATCAAGAAAATATGGACGAAAATCTAGATCCTTACTGAACTTCATGCTTAAATAATTTATCAACTTGTAACTATGTTCCATCACCGGCACACATGCACCGCCATTCTTACCGCTAACGCAACTGAAACCCGGTAATCACCTTCCAGGGTCGAAACGAGTCTAGCAATAGCAATACTGCTTAAGTTATAGCTTACTACCAAGCTAAGTCACTTTATCACAAAACCAGACCCTTCCTGGTTCCCTGATTTTTCCATACAATATTACTCAGGAATCTTTTGACATAAACTGTACACCGTATTATTTCATCCCGACATATTTTTCTTTCAGTCACGTAACGGAGTTCTGGAGAGTCTATCTTGTTTTAAAACAAAAAAAAAAAAAAAAAAAAAAACGTAAACTACACTATATACCAGAACCAGTGGGGACACCAGCGGAGACAAGGCGGATGTTTGCCCCCAGTGAAATGCACCTCCGGTTTCCCTAACTCAGCTTCCAAAGTACAGTGGTGTGACATGAGTTTTTTTTTTTTTTTAAATTATCCTCCAGTCAGGTCAAGGGCCATTCCCATTTTTTTACATATTCCTGTCATTGAAACTTTTAGTGCAGCACGAGCTTGTGCAGTGGCTATTTTTACGCTAGGCCTAACCACTGGCCCACTACCATCAGACCAAAACTACTACATTATTTGCAGTCATAGACTATAGGTATTCGCAGAAAGTTAAAATTCTCTGTGACGTGTGTAGGCTAGCTACACCACTCAGCACTAGTCTTCCCGCTATCCCCACATGCATTTCCAGAATCCTGTGTGCCCTACTATTTGCCAAGATCCAGTCTTGACAAAATTAAAACACGGATCATCAAATAGTGACATTTGTCAAAATTAAAAAAAAATCCGGATCTTTGCAATGTTTCTTAGTTGTGACATGAGACCATTAACTCATGATGTGGGAATGCATGATCAAATATTTATTTAACGCAACACGAACGTTGCACACACTTTCCGAAGTTATTCGCCGAATGGCCCTTTGCCAGAGGGTCGGGAAGACTTTAGAAAAGTGTTTTTTTTTTTTTTTTTTTTTTTTTGCAAATCATCAGTACTTTCAAGTCCAGTGCCTTAGGCATTATTTCTCTTACAGTTTTCTTGCTTTCTTTTTAAAAGTGAAAGATTTCAAATTTACCAAAACAGACTAGTTACCGTTCTGTGATTAGAGTGACATTCCGTATTTGACATCTTTTTTTCAGATGTGGATTTCTTCCTTCAAGCTGATAGATCTCTGATACTATATTACAAATAATTGTTGACATCATAACCTCTTTATTCATTTTAAAAAGGAAGTAATTATTAAATCATTTCTGCAAGTTGCCAAAATTTTAAACCACTTTTACCTCAACACACCTCCGCTATTGTTCACATTATCACGTCTTCATCAAAATCGTATTATTCGTTTTAGTACAAACACAGTGAAGCATGTTTGAAATGAAAAGGAAATATTTCATATTTCAACGGCTAAAATGTTAGGTAAACAATCCAATAGGGACATTATTAACTTGCGATGGTTTATTAAACACTTTAATTACTTTACTTCGGAAAAAAAAAATCAAAATACGGAAATAACATTCCCTGCTAGGGTGATTGCATTAATTTTAAAACCTCATTGCATTTTTACTAGTTGGATTTGACTAGTTCAAGTTCCTTAACATTTCTGGTACGGTAATGCATGAACAAATTGCAACATCTATCGGCAGCTTTTTAAAGAATTAGGAAAGATGAAATAAAATGTATTCATAATTTTAATCAAGTAAAATGTACGCAGCCACCAGGCTGAAACATTGAGAGTAAAATGCAGTGTGTTTGCCCAAAATTTCACAAAATTTCGTTCTACTGACATAGCAGTGGTAAACTTGAATCACGTGTTAGTGCTGTGGTTTAGCCATGCAGTCTTGCCGATCTTCAGGGGATCAAACTTTAAAGATTCATCTATACCAAAACGAAGACAGGCCATTTATAAACTTGGTCACCAAACATCCGTATCAGTCTTGGTTTAATGAAATAAAGTTAACACACAAAAAAAAAAAAAATATTAAAGGCTACATTTTATGTTTTATTATGCTGTTTTTCCGAGGGGCGAGGGGGATTCGATATGAAGTATATGAAGAACAAATGGCAATTTAATTTGCTTTAAATTTTAGATTTGCTTTAATTTACGTTATTCTGTGAGTGATACTGGTATCATTCTATGAGAAATACTGTAATCATTAGTACCGGGTCCGACAAGAGCGTCTAGCAGATGTTCGCATGGATTTGGATCACATGCAGGGAGGACCTTTCCTCTTGAGTTTTGGAAGGGGAGCAAGTGCCATAAAAGTCCCTTGCCCTTCTCAACATTTCAAAAATAACACAAATTAAACTATGATAAATAAAAGAATTTTAAAATGTAAATTATTGAACACACGTTTGTTACACAAACGTCTAATACACTGTCAGTTTTATATTGAAATTATTTACAATTATAAAACAATATACTTGTATAATAACAACAATTAGTGCATTCCAGTGGACGTCAACCTGCGGACACCATATGTGCCTTGAACCCAAAATGGCCAATTCGTCTTGTCTGTCCACCAAAATGACGGAGAAGGCTCGGATTAAAACGAGTTTCCAACCTAATAATGACGTAACGATTAGCAGTTTAGAACTCAACACACCACTGAATTAATCTTGATGGACTTAACATTCAGACATGTACAGAACTGATCCTCTTTATTAGAATTAGACTTCACGAAAATGGTAAAAACAACAAATATCACTTTGAATTACATCACGTAAACCTTGAAATTAGAATAAATTTCCAAAGGAAGAGTAGCGTAATGTGTTGGGCCTAGGATAACACTAGTTATAGATATCGGTTGATTACTACATTTCCCTTACAGCTAGTTGTCATTTGTTTGTGTGTTTGCGAGGATTCGGAATGAGGCAAAACACTTTTCCTTCCGACTCTATCCGTAATACTTCCTATTCAACTAGTGAAACTACTATTAAAACATAGATTTATGATTTCTTTATGCTCCATGCACCATATTTTACCGTTCTGTCGTTAGTACTATTTTGAAAAAGTCCTCCCAACTCTCGGGCCAATGGCCGTTCGGAGAAACCAAGCCGCTCTGTTGTTGGTGCTATAGTGTTATGTAATGGTTGAATAATTGAAACCGCCGGAGATTTGATCATGTGTAGTATTTTTGAGTGTCATTCTCAAGGTTTGTGTCAAAAATGTCATTCATCCATGAAACCTTCGCGTTGGTCAAGTGAACAGCTGATCCTCGAATGGGTTTGAAAGTTTACCTCAAGTAAAAAAAATCAAAAATATATATTAAAGACCATGAAAAATAAATTCTAACAGTCCAACTCCCATCTTCATGTAAAGACATTCCTGAGCCGAGGTATAAAATGTTGATGTTAAAGTTTATTCACTTATGGTACATTGCACAACAATATGTGATGTCATTCTTGTGCTACTCAAATTACAATCTTTGTATTTCTTTGTTTTTCCGAACGTTACTGCACCTTGTACCAAGGTGTGACAGCACTCTTGCTCTTATGAGGTTATGTAATTAATTTAGCCCTCCTTGTGCAACATGCTATGCAAGCAAACAGGATGTGTTCAAGGTCATAACAACATTTTTAATTTTATAGGGAAACAAATCGTGTTATTTTTGTTTCTGTTTGTTTTGTTTGTTTAGGAGGTTAAAGAGACTTATATACATACAATATATATATCATACATAGACATAAATCTTAAAGAGTATGTAAACATAAAGGATTAAGGTCAGAAGAACAGAAGTATAGAGAAAAGAAAATAGGTGAAGAAAAGGAAAGAAAAAACAACACTTGAATGGCAGCAACTTGCCCATTTTAAGGAAGAAACCGCACCTTTGAAATTTCAAAACTGACTTAAGATTGCAGAACTAAAATAGCTTAAATTTAAACAAAATTTTCTTATTACCAGAATTAAAGAATTGTTCCATTTTAAGGGTGTTACGGTTTCTAAAGTAATACGGCCCTAAGAACTTGGACTTTTCGATAGAAAATGAGGGACATTCAAACAAGTAGTGATATTCATCTCTTAGTTCACTTTGATTACAAAACTCGCAAGTTCAATCACAAAAATCTGTATCTCGGTATCTGCCGCACACAGTGGGGATTCTACTACTGCTACAGCGGAACCTAGAAAAATCTAACCTATTTTTCAAAGGAAGGGCGGTCAGGTATTTTTCCAATTTCAGGTTTCTTTTAAAAATCCTCTAAACTTTGCATTGGGAATTGCTATTGACTACAGAGATCCATTCTTGAACATAAATATCATTTAACCTTTGACCAATAGTTTTGTCAAGTCAGTTTATATCAATTGAATTATAATTATTATTCCAGACAAAGGGCATACCCATTTTTTCTAAAATACTTTTAAATGCGACAGATCAAAGGTGGTTTGTAAACATTTTTGTCATGCACAATTTTTAGGAATCTATACATCATACCCACTAGCTTATTATCCTTAATGTTAATCAATCTCACACAGTACGCTACAAGTCTTCCTTCAATAACTTGAGTAATGTTACACCTCCCAAGCTCCCCATCAGCCATACAGTTTGGTGCGGATTTCTTAACTTTCAGAAGTTGCTTACAAAAGTGAAGATGAAACGCTTCAACTTGTCGAAGATCCTCAAAACCCCAAACCTCACTGCCGCAGAGTAAAACAGGAGGAACAAGTTGATCGCAAAGTTGCAACAATAGGTCACTTGGGAGCTTAAGGTTATAAGACTTAGTAAGCAGACTGAAAAGAGCTTTCTTTGCTTAACTCACTTGTTTACATTTTGTTTTAGTAAACTTGCTATTTTTAAACTAAAAGTGATACCAAGGTAAACATAATCATCAACCACGTCAACGGTGTCATCACCAAAGTAAAATGTGGGTATACGTTTGACTTTACCTCTAGAAAAAACAATGATTTCAGTTTTACTTGTATTGACGGTCATGTGCCAAGTGTCGCAGTAATCTTTGACACCATTTAAAGCCTGTTGTAAATCTGTCTCGTTTTCTGTTAAGGCAACTGTGTCATCAGCATTCAACGAAGTGAATAGATAAAGTTATATACTTCAACATCTTCATTGCTTATATAACCTGTCATGTCATCAGACAAATTACTCAGACAGTCGTAATATTTACTAATAAATTTATGCGAGTTGTACAACAAGAAAGTCCCAAATTATTGCGCAATCGACCAATCTGTTTTTAATGAATAAACTTTAACATTTTATATCTCAGCTCAAGAATGTCATATGAAGATAGGAGTTGGACTGTTGGAATTCATTTTTCATGCTATTTAATATATATTTATGAATTTTTAGACTTGAGGTACACTTTAAATGATACGTGACCGCACTACTTACTTAGCCCTTGGTTGAACAAAAGTGAGAAAATCAGTCATCGTAAAGATCTGGTCAGATTTCCAAAGAAATAACCTGTCTGCTAAGGGATTGAAATGAGCAATGGCATTGGATTATTTTCGATGAACACATCGTTACCAGTATAGCTGCAACGGGACCGCTTTCGTATGGGCAATGATTTTTTACTTCACAATTCGATCTGACCGCGTGTGTGGTCTAACGGTAAGAGCATCCGCCTCTCACGCGGAAAGCCCGGTTTCTATTCCCAGGTCGAGTCATACCAAAGTCTCTAAATTGGAACCTACTGCCGTTGTGGGTAATGCTCCGCATAAGCAATGGAGTAAGGAAAACAAGCAAAAGAGCCAAAACTGGAAAAAAGGCCGTGGCCATCTCTACTTGAACCAAAAGGTTGTAAAACTCTATCTAACTAATGAACTCCACAATTCGGTCCGGAAATCGGTAGTGTGGCCCAGGGGCGTAGCCAGGATTTTCTTGTGGGGGGCAAAGTCGACTCATCGTCCCCAATCTTGATCGACAGGACTATCTATGCGGAGCGCCACCATCAGTTGGCGCGGAGCGTACAAGAAAAGTTTTGGTTTTAGAAACCCCTCAGATGGCAGGAAACGGCACTTCCCGAATGTTTTATGCTGCATGTTCCCAGCCTGGAAATATGGATCTCATTTCTGAAATATCTCAGTTAATGCAAAAAAAAAAAAAAATATCCGTCTATGAAAAATGTCAATACATGTTTCTAAGCGGAGCTCTACCATCGATTGGCGCGGAGCGTACCAGGAAATTTTTGGCTTTACAAACCCCTCAGATGGCCGGAAACGGTACTTCCCTAGTGTTCTAAGCAAGAATATGTTCAGCCCGACTTCGAATTTTTCTCTGCTTCTTAATTGGAGCACTGGTCAAATATTGAGGGGCTGAACATACCTTTATCCCCCACTTTTCCACTTTCATCGCCGCCACTGGGGTGCGGCATTTGGCTTGGCACCCGACGAAGGGCCACACTCCGAACGGGGGAGGGGTAGGGTGGGTAGTGACCCTGCTACCCCTGACCCCTACTACTGACCCTAGCTAGCCTACACTAAAAAAACCTGTATTTATTTAGAGCTTATATAGGTCAATTGCCCCGGCATTTGGGCCCTATCGGGCACAACTTACCCGACTTCCTTCTTCGAGTCCGTACCACACGACTGACACAAGAGATTATTGACTTAGTTTAGCGAAATGAGATGGAATTCCCGACATGTACATTAATCCATTTATTTTACTTACTAATTTACTTGAAAAGATGGGAAGGGTTTGTACTTTATTAGCTCTAGGTAACGGAACTGAAGAAGAGTGTTCAAAACGTACCGAACATTTTGGGTTTTATCGCAGAAACAACTCTTTTGAAAGCCAAAATAACTAAACCGAGCCTGGGAATGCGACAGGTTATTCCCGAAAGGAGGCGGGCCATGCCAGCGACCACAAGTTCCGACAGCTCCTATTTCGAGGGGGTGGTGAGAAGGGAATATGAAGGAGCCTAAGTATCCCATGTCATTGCAACCTGGGGCACATTTTGCACAATATCACTAAATATTTAGAAAGCCGAGATGCGCACTGATAGTGTTCTTTTGAGTCTGAATCGTGAAACTGCAAAGCGTTTGAAGCGCGCGAAAATTTTTGGTAGGCTAACAAAATAACAAAGCCTATGTAATCATTAAGAACAAAAAGAAAAAAAAAATAGAAACTATAGGGGTTGTATACCGTATCGCGGATAACATACATTGTGTCGAAACCGCCTGGAATACCCGATAAAATAGCCAAACTATGCTCCGTGAGTTGCTCACCAACTGACCTATCGCATGGCACACACAAGAGTACAGCAACTAGGCTTTGTGATATGGGATGAAATTTACGACCTCTACATAACCTGTGTACTGTGCCTTCCCGTTACTTGGTAAGGTTGACAGGACTTACACTCCCTAGATATGTGGAATGGAAGTATTGAAAAAACTTGAGTGAGTCCTAGAGCCCGCGTAGCGCGCCGAAAATTTGGGGTTCTTATTAGGGAACCATCGGGGAGACTAGTCTTCGTCGGGGACTGCATACCTTATCGTATGAGCCCTTCCCCCCCCCCCCGAAAAACTGTAAAAAAAAAAAAAAAAAAAAAAAAAAAAAAAACCGATTCCCTCCTTCCTCTTGTCGTTTATATATTTTTTTTTTATTTTTATTTTTTATTTAATTTTTTTTTTTTGGGGGGGGGGCTCTCCTTCATTTTTTCAACATCGCCCATTGCGTCCCCAAAATTTCTGTGTGTGTGTGTGGGGAAGGGGGCACTCTGTCCCCTTGCCCCCCGCTGGCTACGCTAGTGGTGTGGCTTCAGCTTAAACACACATTCTTTATTGTCCTAACATTGTCCTAACATGTTTTTGTACATCATTCTATAATTGATGTGCTTTTACAGGATGTGAGTTGTACAGGTATTAACAAAAATCGAAACAGATATCAGTTCTGTATGCTCATATTGTGGCCATAAACTGACGTCACTGCGTTGCGCGCCCTTCTATTTTGCCATTCAGGCGTCCATTGTACAACAAGTGCTACTAAGGTGCTTTCGTGACTCGTGAACGCATATCGATAACACATTAACTGCCCAAGATAAATTCCATCCAGTTTGCCAAAGTTGGCGCCACGTGCATGACCTCTATATCGATCCAGTAACGACTCATATGAAAACCGCTTCACTGGGTAATGAGAGGTTGAGAAACATCTCTATATGACGGTGTCATGTCGTTTAAAAGAGGTGAAACCTTGCATAATGATCATAACATTTGGGAGGTCCCTGATTACACTGCACTTAAGGCACCTTAGGTGGCAATATAAACAATATATACATCTCAATTGCTGTAGAGGGGACCAGGAAGATAATCCTTCAACCATCATCAAATTCCTAAAAAAGAGAGATCATTTGGTAATGGAACAAAAGTTGGCTTTAAATGGTCTTTAAATAATGCATCAGATTGCATCTGAGGATATTGAAATATTTAAAAAAAATCTCAAGGGGATTAGAATCAGTTGGCTAAAACAAATGAAAACGAAAAAACTCTGCTTTCGTCATTGGTATTATTGATATTGTCAAGTTCAATTATGACAATACCGAGAGAAACTTACCAATACCGATGCAACATTTTAAATATAAAAATGTAGACTGCTGAAGACCGATGCTAAATTCCGATAGTAGCCCCTAGATTCCAACAAAAACATTAATTTGACTGGTTGTCAATTAAAAAAGAGAGGGACTCGAGTAGCGTCTCGAAAAAAAATATTTTGAGTTTTTTTAATCGGAATACTTATATGTTTTAACTATTTATATACATTAACTATTTAAATAATTGAAAAACCTGCAGTTTGAGAGCCTTCCTTACTTTTTTGCAATTACAAAACAAACGAGACTATTGCCTTGTCAGAGTGCACACTGATAAAGACAATAGCAGTTTTGAATTTCTATTAAAAAAACAACGGGTTTGTTTTATTTAAACAATCGAAACAAAACGCATTGTTGACACTTTAAGGGGATTTCCCTTCCTGCTGTGAATGGAATTTTCTTAAATAAGCTGTAACATATGACATTGTTGTTTTAACGAGCATATAAGTAAAGCATATTCAAATCCTAGGGTTTTATTTGAGTACAAGGAAACTGGTATGTTGTGTCAAAAAAACAGAAGAAAAATAACGACGGAACCCTAACTGTGAGTCATTGAAGCATTATAGTAGGCGAGAAACCCTGCTGAAATGCGTTGGCGCAATCGCGTGCTAGGTGTTGTAATGTGTGAGTTTGTTTCCTTCTCTCTCTCAAAGAGTCTCTCGATTAAATGTTTTCCTTGACCAAACACTCGGTGCTCGAGACTCCAATGTTGCAACATTGTGCAAGCTAACACCCTTAACTGTCTTGAGGGAGACCCCTACATGAAGCATCAAACCTATTACCTCCGCATCAAATTATGATATTGATATGATCAAAGCCAAATAGGTTAAGAGGTGGCCAGCGATGGTGTAAAGGTTACATGGGACTAAGGTTGAAAGTATTTCCCTTAAAACAGGTTGTGGATTTAAAGGACAAAACTTGCCAGGAAAAATCATATCATGATTCTTTGTCAATTAATCAGTGAAATCAATGTCCTTTTATTGTATTTCCAACAAAATAGACTCAATTGATCAATGAAACAAAGAATTCATGATAAACACGAGAAAGTGCAGATAAGCTTTTAAAAAGCTTATGACGTAGAATGATTTGTAAGTAATGTTGGCCACAATTAACTTTAATTTTTTTTTTTTTGTCTTGGTTGCTGTTTCATCTCTTTGTGTGGGTGAAAAGCGAAACATTGTTGCATTGAAGTTTTCCTACTTCAATAATCTTTTATTATTTGTAAAGCTTTGTTCTTTGTTTGTTGTAACGTATTACGTCTGGACGGGGAAATATTGAATTGTTTCATTTAAAAAGATGGGGGATATTTTTACTTTTCACAAATGTTAATTGAGCACACAAAGAGCTTTTATTACAATTAGCCATTCAGTTAAAACGTTAAGTCTGGTTTTATCTTAAATATGACACATGGTTTTGTCGTAAATATGACCAATAACCAGAGTTATGGTAGATGCATTCTTTTATAAAATCGATGCCTGGGTTTTCAAATTTCCGTCAACTATACATCTGTAAATTCTTTTAAATATTTATAACTGAAACGATGCTTCTGGTTTAGGATAAGGTCTGCTACTTTCACTAAGACAGGCAAAAGGGGAAAATTGAGGGAAGCATGGCCCTCTGTTAATCCCCACCAAACGTAGGTAGGTTGGTACAGCTTGAATAGACACTCCAAGCAGGACGTTGTCAGGGACTCCTTATATTGCCTTAAAACTGAAACGAAGTTGATGAACAAAGCAATGTAGACTTGCACATCTTATGTCGTTTTTGGTCAAAATTAGGATTTATTATTCATTGATGAAACGAAACTCATGTCATATTCAAAACACAGATTTAATATACAAGGAAAAATTATAGTACTATTTTGCATCTCAACCATAGAGACAAAGAGACAAAATATTTCAAATGCATAGCATGACACAGCTTCATCTGAAACCTCAATCCCCAGGAAGGAGCCCAACACGGGGCAAGATGAGTCGATTTTCCCTCTCCCGCACACACACTAACAAATGACCATGCACAAACTTTCATTTTATGTGGCACTTTTGATAATTTTGCAATTTGCTATTTTATTTACTTTATCAAGGGAACAAACAAAAGCTCCAAACGACTTCTTAAGTTTCATGTTCGACTATCCGATTTGTTGGAATATTTAAAAATTTCCTGTACGCTCTGCGTCAACTGATGGTGGCAAGGCTGCTGAGATAGTTTTCCGGTATGTTTGCCCCTTCCGCCCACCCCAGTTCGATAATATCGAGGTACGCCATTGCTTGAAAATGGATTGTAGAAGCTTTAATCCACTGAACAAAAATGACAGTCAATTTATTAATATGATTCTGTATCACACCTATATTTTTAATTCTTTCGCGGGAACCAAACCAACCCAACCACGGGCTGAACCGAACTCCTTCCATGAGAGTGTATTTCTCAAGTCCTCCTGGCCCTTCTGGCTAAGAGTCAGGCGAAACCAAAACTTTCAATTCTCCCCGAACCGCCGAAGAAGATAGTAGGTCCACTCAAGGACAATACCTGACCAACTGGCCTCACGGCCCTCGGACCATTTAAATTATTGGTCTGTCATATATGGTTCCATTCTAGACTGGATGAAAAGAATCCGATCGGTATTCTAGGGTTGTAAAAGAAATTAGTGAACTGGTATTTTGCTCCCTGTTTAGATCTCATCCCAAAACATCCGATTAACGACATGGGCTTTCCAGTTTGCGCTTTATAACTTATGAAAAATGTATACATCAAGTATCCTACCTGACTACAGCGACGGCTTTAATTCTTTCTGCAATTTCTTTCTATTTTGTAATTTATTAATCGTATCATTCCATTTCGCCCAATCGTTGACTATCGTTCCTTCTAACAATCCAACTGAAAGGGAAGACAGTAGAATTTCCCAATTTGAAATTTCACCCCGAGATTTTGTTTTATATTTATACATGATTGCTTAAATACTTTTTTAAACAATCCTTACTTTTCGCAAAATATTTCTGAATATTACGTATAGCTATGGGACGGAATCTTATCTAGACTTTAATTCGTTGCTCCGGTCTATCAGCGTATAAGTGCAGCATATTTAAAGGCGTTCGGGTACCTTTGATGCTCCTACATTATTTTTGATGACATTTTAGTCAGGAGCTTTCATCTCAAATTTCTCGAGAGATGCTTTCAAGACATTTACCAACGGATATTTCTGGTCCTACTTTTCACCATGTCTTTGAAAGGTGGCTGAATTTAATTTTAATTTAATTCACGCATGGTTTTCTAAAGTACGTGCATATAATATCGACGTACATAACAACTCGAAATAGAAAGAATTTATTTGAAAGACACTATTAAACAGTTAAAACAGAAAACTGTTAACTAGGCTAGTTTTCACAAAATGATAACTAAAAAGAAAATTTAACAGAGAATGCATGTTTAAGAAAACTTTCATCAAATATATAGTAAATGGATGATTTCATTCATTTTTATTAGGGCATAAATAGCTTACATTTAAGGATGAAATGTTTTAAATTTACCTTTGGTATGTTTTCTGTTTGTCTGAATGTCATTTAAAGGCAGTTATTCGTCAGTCCCAAACTGCAATTTTACCCGGAGTCTACACAAATGATCAATTGCCACAGTTCCATTGGCATCAATTAGCTGATCGTTGCATGCCTGCTGAAAAAATGGGACGAGCTTTGGACGTTGGAAATTCGGGAAGATGGTTTTCAAGTTCTAATTTTGTCTTTCCCGTTTTGGTAGGGAAAAAGTGTTTGAGAGATGTTTAAATGCAAAGAAATAAAAGTAATAACTTGCCCTACGAGAATCAATCGAAAGGAGTCGGTCGGAAGAAACTGGATTAATTATGGGAAACTTCGTTTTAAAGTCTTCCAAAATCTTCCAAATTCGTCCCATCGTCCCTGGGTGGTGCCATCTTCATTTCCGAGAGAAATTGAGAATAGAAGGATTTAACCATCCCTTGAGAGATAGGGTTCTTTAGTCGGCTTCCAACCTTTCATCCCCGTATGATGAAAGAGACCATGGAAACACCTGGAAAGTTCCAGAGAAAACACGCCAATCTTTAGCAAGAATATGGAAAACGCGCTATTTTTCCATCCAGGCATCCATTGTGCAAAACCATTGTTACTAAGGTGCTGTAATTGCACCCCTATTGGTAACATACCTACTGCGCTGAGCAGTGTTACCCAGTAAATGCCAAATTGAGACGCCCTGACGTCACATGCATTATCTCTATACATATGTACTAAAGTGGAAAACAAGTAGACATCCGGAAAGGGAAAGGACAGTTTTCTCATTTATTCCGGCGCATTTAAAGGGCAGGAGCAGTCATCCCAAATTGAAGAAGTGTAGTAGACTGTCCAGTTTCATGATTGGCTGTTGGGAGTCATGTGACAATATTTTTTCTCTTCAAATGTGAAATTTACCAGAAATAACTGCTTGGTTTACCTTGAATATGCAATAGTAAAGTCATAAAATGTAATGAAAGATACTTTGAAGAGAAATAAGATGAAAATTGTGTTATTTAGCTTTTTCTTTAAACTAAGTTTGGGGGACTGCTCTTTACCTTTAAGCAAATCTCTGCAGCGTCACAGACTGCAATATTCTACAAGATAACGCGTTTCTACATTATTTCAACTGTCAAGGCACGGTCAGCTCAACTGGGATGCAGCTTCTTATGGAAGGGTAAACTCGGCGGTTCATCGTCAAACCAATACCATATAACTCTTACTGGAGGCTTCACAGCCAACTCATTGGTGGGGTTCTTCTATGGTATTGCAGCTGAGAAATCTGTAAACAGATTTCTCTGAGAACAAAATATTAACCTGTTTTAACAGGTTATTGATACGGTATTGCGGGTGAGGAATCTGTAAACACATATTTGTGTGATTACAAAATATGTTTCTGTTACAATAAAATGAGTTATGTGAAACTACACATTATTAGTGTGTAATAACAGTTTAAAAAACTGTTAATGCAGTTCAATGAGCTGCCATCAAAAAATAATAGTCCATTACAGACGGGTTTATATTCTGTATTTACAGATTACATAATATGTTATGGACTGATAATTTTTACTGCCAGATTGGATGTCTCCTAACATATTATAAATCTGTAAATTCATACTAATACCTGTAACTACAGATTCATGATCTATTAGAGAGATAGACAATAATCTGTAAAACCAGATGATTGATTTGTAATTGAAGATTAAATATCTGTAATTACAGAATGATAAAGTACAGATTATTAATCTGTAATTACATATTAATAAACTCCTTTACTAGATTACGAGACTCAGCTCCAAGAATAGCAATCTGTAAATACAGATTATAAATCCTTTTAATGGATTAATAATCTCATATTAGCACTGCCGTAGCCAAAATTTTTCAATTGGGGTGGCCAACTGGAGGACCTAATAGGGGTGGGGGGGGGGCTAAAGGAAGGCCAAGGTATTTCCTCCCCTGTGACAAATTTTTGAATATTTAATTGCAAGCATTGGAGCATAAACGGATTAATGGGAAAATTTACAGACTTGCCAGAAAATTGTGCAGGGGCGGATCTAGGGTTTTTCGTTAGGGGGGGGGGCGCTGACGGTCGATCATCTGCCCGGTCGAATATCTAAGTGGAGCGCCACCACCAGTTGGCGAGGAGCGTACATAAAATTTTGAAAAATCGTGACCCCTCAGATAGCCGGAAATGGCATTTCCCAGGCTTGTAAGTAAAACCTAAGCAGTCGTTACTTTGAGCTTCTGTTTGCCAAAAAATATTCCTTCAAATTAAACGTTAGAAAATTTTCAAAAACTTGCTTCATGAGCTAAACCAAAATTTCCTTGATCTTGATTTAAGCTATGATCACTGTCGAAATGTTATAGGTCCGGAAATAGGGGTCTAAAGCAGGGGCGTCTATTCAGTTGGTTTTCAAAATGGGGGAGGGGACATCTGGCCTAATTTTTTTCTCCTGTTCTGGTAAGGTTGTACAGCGACGTTGCTAGACATTTTTCGGGAAGGGGAGGGGGTAGGCAAGCCTCCAGATTTTACGATTTTTTGAGTGTGAGCACCACTGGACTAGGGCTGACATTTTTGCAATTTTTCAAATATTTGAAAATATGGAACTTGTATTGCAGGAAAGTTTTGATTCTGGGTTTCCTGTAAGAAAATTATTTGAAAAGTGGGAGAATTAATGAAGCATTTGCATTTCCTGTTGGCAAATCTGAGATTGAACGGCGACTAAAGATCGTTGGTGCTACATAATTTTATCCCACCCCGACGAAATGTGGCTTTCTGATCAAATTTTTTTAGTCAAGAGCTGATATTTGGAGAAAATTTTGAATTTTATAAAAGAAAAATCATGAAAATAGCACTGTAGTTTCTGATGTCACTTGATGATCTGTTGTCACATATAGCAAATTTCCTTTTTTTTTCACTTACAAAGTCCAGATCTTGGAAAATTTACTCAAGTTATGAGAGCTCACGTATGCTTAGGAATGGCAATTTGTTGCGCGCGAAGCGCGGGGAAAATTTTGCTCCTTTGAGACAAATAATGACGAATATGGAGCTTTTAATAGGGAGATTTCGGAATTTCATGAATTTTCAAAACCACACCGTAGGCCGGTTTCACAAATAGCTAATTTCGGAATTATCATTTTTCAGAGCCGCTTGCCCCTGTCGCTACGCCACTGGGTGTCTAAGAGTGGGGTTCCAGATGCAAAATGCGCAAGATTTGATCAAAATCGCTCTGCAATTTACTACGAGAAAATCACAGATCGAGGGGTGGGGGAATGATACCCACTGGTACGGTGCTACTGAGACGCCGTTGCATAGGCCTATAAGATTGTTGATACAAAAAACATTAAAGTATGATTTTTCGAACGACACCTCATCATACGGTACATTATATACAGACAGAGGATGGAGGTGCACTTATAATTCCTGATTCTCTTATCTAGCAAACGTCATTGTGATTTTACTTCTATGATAATGTTGAAAATACGAAATGGTCGAATCGCCATGCAAAAGAATGAGGTGAGCGTGTTGAAATTTTGCATTAGAAATCATACATATTTCTAAAAAAGTTGCATGCAGACTGTGCAAAGAGAAATTTTTAGTTTCCTTAAGGTGTTTGCCAGTTTCAGCCTGGCCAGTCTGGTCAATCACTAAAGACCACAGATTTCATTTGAACATAATAGGGGGACGATTCATCTTCTTCCTATTCCTAAATATTGTGCTCCTTCATAACCACACCTGCTGCACTATGCACACGAACAATTGACATAATCATAGAGACCGATAAATAATGTATGTTTGATATCCAACTTAACAAAGAACATCAATGAGACTGCAAGCGCGCGGAGCGCGCAAAAATTTGCGGGATTTGCAAAGTAAACATGTGGAACTTTTTATACAGAAAGCTAGTCGATCGTTATCTATAGAGGACACCTTTTATAACCTACATGTAAGGTCTTTTTGGTAGTGCCTAATTTTTAAGTTTCCCGTCACAAAAAAGTTGGGGGGGGGGGACTTTTACGTTAGTGTCCCCTCCACTCAAAAAAGAGGGGGGACATGTCCCCCTGTCCCCCCCCAAATCGACGCCCCTGGTCTAAGGATAAAGGGGGTCCTCACACAAGGTACAGAGAGGAGAATCTTTCCTTTTTAATTTTGAATAAAAATTCGTTACAACCTATAATTCTATGAACGTAAAAAACTGAATTTTATGTTCCAGCAGATTCAAAGACGATGGTGAAAATATGTGACCAAGAATACGATGCACTGCTGTAAGATTCATATTTGAGATCGCAGCTTTTAAAGTCTTTCGAGTGATGAAATGTACCACTTTATTGTCATGTGCATGAGAGATAAACATTGTTAAACGCTTTGCGTTATCATTGATTCCATTAGGGGATTCAGTCTCCACTTTCTCGGGATAGCAGAATTTTTCCATAATACAATGTAAAAGGGAAAATACTAGTAAAATTACATTTATGGCAGATATCATTCTTATTAAGCACTCAGTTGACTCTCTCATAAAAAATTACTAAGTTTTAGTGACCGTGAGAGTTCTAGCATAGAAAAGTTTATTGTCAATTTTAATAATTATTCAAAATATATTGATTAGCATACACATCCGGAGGGCGTAAAATAAGATCAAGTGCAACAGACACCATAAATACTTGCTTTCAATGATAACATGGTAAGGTTACATTAAAACACATATTATGCCATATTTCTTGAGCTCTCTATCAATGATCAAACAGAACTTTCCAAAAAGCAAAGCCATCCTGAAAATAATAATAGGCCCCCGCCTAAATCCGCCACTGTTGTGACCATAATTTTTCGCGGAACAGCGACAAAATTTCTTGTAGCGTGACTCGTGTGTATTATATAATGGCTATTGTAACGCTCACCATGTCAGTTCATTCACATCGGATTAAGTTTTCGGGATTCGGGGAAAACGACATGCACATGCACGCTTTGTGGTGCCGTTCAAGAGGAGGATAAGAAGACAGATGCCGTTTTTTTCAAAACTTCTCTCCCTTGTCGAGCCTTTGAAACCTTCATGTGCCCTATTTGCAAAATGATTGGTGCCCAGCATATGCAATGGAGTAGGGAAAACAAGCTAGTGAGCCACAACGGGAAAAAAGACCGTGGCCGGCTCGACTTAAACCAAATGGTTGGAAACTTGGCAGTAAAACTCCAACTTACCTTACCTAATCTATAAACAAAATGGTGCCAATTTGGGAAACAAAATGAAATGAATTTCTTCAATTACAAAATAAAAACGCCTGAACACCCTGACATTTTACAGTCTGTATAATTTCTGTAAGAAGAATTGCACTGAGAGTCTGCATCGAGACATTTTCCCAATCCCCATCAAAGACCATCCGCCAATCACAAGACGAGTTTGAGTTGTTTCTAGGAGATAGTAGTAAAAGGACAACATTAAGTAAAGTGTAAAACGGGCGCAGAACACGCGAACATTTTTATAGTTTGAGAACCATTTGTGCTAGAATATGATAAAAATAAACCCTCCATTTGGTGGAAATCATTCCTCAACCTACCGGTACATGAATAAAGCGTAGAAACCTTTGAAGAATATGACAGTTGCCTCAACTTCCCCATTCCGGTATCATTGAAATATGGAGTTGTAAACTAACGCAATTGTTAGGTCGCGAAGCAGGCGAAAATTTTGCATAAGAACTGTTACCGTTAATCATTCTGAATGCGATTTAGACGGTATTGATGAATAAAACGATAAAATCCAATGTTAAAGGTTAATTAGAGCCCGAAAATTGCAGTGGTCATTTGAGAAAGATTTTTGGTTAAAAACGATTGAAACTTTTAAAATACATAACTCATTAGAACGACACCGCATCATAACCCCCCCCCCTGCTAACAGAGCAAAGTGAGTCACTATGGGCACAAATTGATTAAGTTTCAGGACACTTTCTGGAGAACTATTTTTCGGATGAGTGTCTTGCCAGAAATTTTCCATACAATTTTATCACGAACGACCATTAAACACGTGTTATTCCCATTGGAGTATTTGTTCACAGTCCATTCTGGACGGATCTTCCGACAAGATCAGCCAGTTTACCAACGTAGGCCCACAATCTTTAGTAGAGGCGGAGTGGAGGAACCGCCCCGTACTTTGGGCTCGTGAAAATGAACCTACTCCAGATCACTCCAACAGCAATCTATTCATTCGTACTTTTCGCCCTTTAATAAGAATAAGTCAACCCACATACTCGGCTTGAACTTGTGTTCGTAGGCCTGTAGGTACGCGCTAAGTTTCTCAAAATATGGAAGCATCTATTAGCTATGATTAACCTATGGTGATTTCATAAACTCGGGGCTTTTTCATTACACTGACTTAGTAATCTAGTAGGACAGATCGATAGTGCGAGCCGATCGACTCACCAGCTCCCACTGCCACGGTCTACTTTTGTTGTAGACTTACTTAAAGTATTTATTACGTGATAAATACTCGCGGATAGCGATAGGACCAACGCCATCTACCTCAACCATTAAAAATTGTTAGATCGCAACTCTGTATGTGTATATACATAGACGTCAGCCATAACTGTATGTTAACCGGTACCATTTTCACATTTATCTCAACAGGCCTACACACCAGATACTAAAGAAAGCACATCCATTTGGGTGAAACGGTTTGCTCTTTAACGGTCAAGTTTCCTTAACTTTTTGCGAACGCATTAGGCCGGTATACCCCATATCATGCTGATGTGACTTACAGGTAATCCAATTGGAACGGAAAGTCAGACATATTGGCCTCTTGCCCAAAGATTCAGATCACTGTTTGTGCAAGATCAATATCAAATTCATTCGAGGAAGTAGATATACGTTTTCTATTTTGACACTTTCCTTTCCCTGTTTCTGTTCTTCTCCAGACTTTATATTTGGTTTTACCCATTCCATGTAATCATAGTCGACAGAGCATTTGCCATACTACCTTAAAAGTTGTCGACTTGGTCTGCCATGCAGTTAATGTTTTGGCAGTTCCACATTTCATAATCAAGTTCAAGGTTGGGAAAGATGGATGGTCTTGTGAAACTAATAGGGTACGTAGTAGTCCTACATGTACTAAATGTACAATGTCGAGAGTCTGAATTTCCGCAATATATCAGTTCATCAAGGATAAAATTAAACAGTGATCGTGGCTATCAAAATGTCTTAATTGGAATTGGAGAAGCGGTTCCCGAGGATCCTATGTTGATCGAGAAAATCAAAACTGTTTTTACAGAATTTTCTTCGTTTCTTTATGAGGCTACAAAGTAAGTACAAAGTTATTTGTTTAAATATTTACATTCAGGGAGCTGAAAACAAATATGATAACCAACTCCCCGGTCATCTTCAACCCGTAAAAGATTATAAATGAAGGAGAAAATGGTAGTGCCACAAGCGTGCCCTTTTTTAGGTACCCTCTCGAAAGCCTTGTTTAAAACGCTTACCTCTAATGGATATTTTGTAAATATACGGTACTACGGGCACAGAGGATTTGACAGAGAAGGTATGACGTCCATCTTGAAGACATAGCTATATCGGGACATTCCCTACTGTGTATACCTTACCAACGCTCTTAATGTACAGAGATGTTACATAAGAAAAGAATAGAAATACAATGGTCCTCGCTGTTCTCCTAATATATGCAGATTTACTGTTCTTTATTGTAAACAATGTATAGCACGTGGTTCAGTCTTAGCAGATATGATGCTCTACCAGTCATGCCGTCTTGCCGCAGGTTCAATTCTTTGCAATTATTCCAATTGCAATGGCCTTATACCTTTGAACTGACGCGTCCAGGATTTCAGAAGAAGCCGTTCCAGTTGAAATCATTAGAGAAGCAACGTCATGGTCAAGAATATCAGACTTGTAGTCGGAAGGTTAAGATTTTGAGTCCTGGACGGGTCATACCGAAGGCTTTAAAAGTGACACCTACTGCAATTGTGTTCGGTGCTCATCATAAGAAATAAAGGGGAAACAAGCCAGTGTGACACGATTGGAAAAAAGGTGGTGGTGGGCTCGACTTGAACCATTTGGTTGGAAACTGGGCCGTTAAACTCTGTCTAACTAATTGACAGACTAAAAGGGTCTCACATGTGCACCAAAGGTGCGTCGCGAGCGTGGGGGGCGATTTTACGCTAGGTTCCAGAGTTATGGTCCCCTTAAGAGTTCAGTGGCAAAGAGGCTCCCAGAATTCCATGCAATACAAGCAAATAGCACCAGCGGGAACTCGTCCTAGGGAATTGACTAAAGCTTTCTCCTTCCAGATTTTCTGACATTCGGTGTGAATTCTTTGGGTAATTAAAAGATCAATAAAGTAAGTTGAGATCATACCCGGGAAATGAACCTATCCAATGTCCCCTCAATCCTCCAAACCTGTCAACATCCGGAATACATGAGGTCTCTTTGTCCACCATCTTTTCAATTCGTTGCGGCAGTTGTTAATTGGTGTAACTGCCGGAGGATTGGGTACTAAATTAACCACCATAAAATTGTACAGTCCTCCGCAGGATCCCCAACTGGCAATCTGAAATTTAAAAGAGATTACAAATTGAATTCTTCAGCTTTCGTTTCAAAGAAACAAAGTTTTCGGCACTCTTCGTATAGTGCCATCATGCTCGCGTTTGAAAATCAATGTTCTGGAAAAATTCCCCATCACAGATCAAGTAACACCAGTGAAAAGCAGTTTTATTTCTAAAAGTTCTCTTTGATAAAATTCGAATTTCCTCCAATTTAAATTTTGATTTTTAAATATTTGTCTAAAAGGCAAACAGATTAAATGAGAGCCTTAACTTCTGTAAGCCGTCATTAATCTAATCCCTAAAACTAAATCAAAACAATAGACCCCGGTAATACCCTCCTTTCCCTTCTCGCGGATTCGCTAAAAAAGGCATATTCTTCAATATTCCCCCCAAAATTCCACTTTCTTCACACGATCCTGGTATCCAAATTTAGGGTGCGATACCAGCTCCTTATTTTCAAATTTTTATTTAAGATAGATGAAAAAATATTTCTATCCGCTTCGCATACACCAAATTGCGTTGCTAAGCTACGACACTGACTGGAAAGTTTATGGTAAAATTGCCATGTTACAAAATGTTACAAAACTTAGCGTCGCATCCAAGCAGTTCATAAAAAAATGACCTCATTTAATAGCCTTGCGCAACACATTGCCCCAAATGGTAGAATATAATTCAGTTCGGGCAAAAGTTGTCATAAATTCTGGGATGTTTTCATTTGCCAGATAACACAGGCTAGGCAGGCTTCAGGATGTACACGCAAAAATAATGCTCAAAATTTAGCGTGGAAAAAACATTTCATCAATTTGCAATCTTTATTTTCTGAGGAAACATTTTATTGCAACCCAAAGCGTAAAATAACCACTACTTCCTAATCCGGCTGTTTGAAGGGTCGTTATTTTTCCAAATTTTCTTTGCGGTCCGCACAAACTGATGGTCACCTTCCGTTCAGAAAATGGAGCCGTCGTGTAAGAAACCCCGTAATCTACGCGGCTGTCCGCTTATACACTACTACGCAGACTTTGAAAAGAGTTGCTCGTTAAGACAATCAAAATTAAGAAGAGGCGCAAATAAATAAATTAGTAAAGTGAAGTGAATGAACCTATAAGTCAGAATTCCCCCAAATCTGACTGACACAAAATCCTTTTTTTGGTATAGGTTTTGATATTTAGTGAGTTTTAAGCAGCTGACTTTCAAGGTTACCTTCAGAAAAAATATCAATCAAGCACTATTATTCACCTATATACCTAGATATTTCACTGTGCACTTATTTCTGTTTACAATAGGTTTATTGCCCTTGCCAGTTGTAGTCTGATAATGCTCTGTCAGTTGCAGTCTAATGATGCTCTGTCAGTTGCAGTCTGATGATGCCCTTGTCAGTTGTTGTCAGTCTAACGATGGTCTTGTCAGTTGCAGTCTGATGATGGTCTTGTCAGTTGCAGTCTGATGATGTCCTTGTCAGTTGTTGTCAGTCTAACGATGGTCTTGTCAGTTGCAAACTGATGATGGTCTTGTCAGTTGCAGTCTGATGATGCCCTTGTCAGTTGTTGTCAGTCTAACGATGGTCTTGTCAGTTGCAGTCTGATGATGGTCTTGTCAGTTGCAGTCTGATGATGGTCTTGTCAGTTGTAGATTGATGATGCTCTTGAGAGTCGAAGTCTGATGATGCTCTGTCAGTTGCAGTCTGATGATGCCATTGTCAGTTTTAGTCAGTCTAATGATGGTCAGGGGTGGCGCAAGGATTTGTCCGACAGGGGGACCAGGCTCCCCGACAGGGGCCACTATTTCAAGGCCCCGACAAAGGCGATGAGTAAGTCTCAATGGGACGTAACTTGACAGAATTTGAGTGCGCGTGCAGCGCGCCGAAAGGTTTGGCTTTTTTTTAACAAATACTCAAATCTTGAGTTTATTTTAAAGAAAAATTTAAATATTTGAAAGAAATTTGGCTTTTGTAAGGACCATTAAAATGTTGGGGTGTTTATTAAAGTATCCATCCTTCATATGGGCAAATTCAAAAACGTTTTGAACGCAACAGTTGAAATTCTATTGGGGTTTATTGTTCTAGTCCTACGTGCTAAGGTCTCAAGACGAGACTAGAAGTTGGCAGAAACCCCCGTTTTTTGAACGAAGATTTGAAAATTAATGGCTCATTTTGTTGCAGAAATTTTGGAATTTAATATAAGATTTTGGGGTTTTGGTAGGGTTGTAATAAAAAATGTCGGTTTTTTAGTCATAGTGATATGCCTTTCAAGAGTAAAATTAGGTAGAACGTCGGGGGATAACAGAGCTGTCTGTTTATTTGTTGTAATGAGTATCCATCAAAACTGCAAAACTTGGCTTCCCACATGTTTGAAGTTTTATATTTCATATATTAAAATAGTCGTACGGGAGCGTTTCAGTTTAGGAGGGAACAGAATTGCTTTTTCTCTTTTGTCCGAAAAATGTAATACTGCTGGAAAGACTATCTAAGCTGAGTGATATTTTTGAAAAATTGAGACCCCCAGACAGCAGGAAAAGGCGTTTTCAGGTCTGGTAACTATAAACACAGTAGGCATTATTTTGAGCTTTCTTTTGCAAAAAACTTTTCACTTTATATTACTGCCTCAAAAAGAAGAATTATGCAAGCATGTATTGTTCTGTTGAGTAACCTGTTCGACCAAAATACCATCTAAGCGGAGGGCCACCATCAATTGGCGAGGAAGGTACAGAAAATTGTAAAAAATGTAACCCCTTAGACACCCAAAAATGGCATTCCCCAGACTTGTAACTAGAAATGTAGCAGTTGTTATTTCAAGCTTTCCTTTGAAACGAAAATTGCACTTTAATAGAAAAAAACCCAAATTTTTAAGTGATAAGTAAATTACCAGATAAATGGTACTGCTACATTTAGATGTAATAGTCTTGTCTCTTTTAGGAGAAAACTAGGGAACGGTGTTGAAAACATTCTGTTTTTTACTCTACTATTGTATTTAATTGCAATATCCACTAAAGATGAAATTTTCTATGTGACTGCCCGAACCCCAGACTGTAAATGACTCTACTACCAACGTATTTGAAAATATGTCACTTTTCAAGGTGGCTTAAAATGAATTTTCAGTCAGGCTTATGGGGATACATATTCACCCGTCTGTTTATCATTATGTGTAGCTGAAAACGGCCTGGCCGATTTTCATTACCTTTGCTAAAATTCGGTTGTCGGGGCGGACCATATGGCAGACCATTGGTTACTGAATGCAAATGAAAAGCCACTCGTCCCCCGATTGTGTAAGGAAAATTCGGAATTGTGAGTTTCCTTGAAGAATATAGTCTTCTAGTAAGCAAAATCAAGAAGATCGTCGAAAGGACTCAAGTTATCAGGCCCACATCTTTTATCCTAGGCATGTGGATGAAGGCTCCCCGACGAAATTGGATTTTCTCAACAACAGGGGAGGGGCAGTCTTCCGGGGACATGACCTTGGGCGCACGGATTGAAGATGGGGTGACGGATAGCAGAGCTATTAAGAAGTGATTTCAACCGATTTAGATATACATTTGATTAGGGTTACAAAAGGAAAAATAAATAATTCATACTGAAAAAGCAGTTCATGATCATCCATCCAGTAACTTCAGTACTTTAAATTACGTATTTTCATTTTAGGCCTCTCGCAAAAAATGCCGTCCTTCCCCGACGAAGGATGAGATAGGACAAGGTACATGGAATGAGGTATAACAGAGCTAAGAAGTAGTGATTGAAAATCAATTTCGATATGCATGACAGTAACATTACAAAACAAAAACACACACATACACACACATACACACACATACACATACATACACACACATACACTTCAACCTGACTAAATATATAGGTTCCTTTCGCTAACGAGGAACAAAATGTCGTCCAACTATCATCGAGTTTCCCACATAAAAGCTCAGCTCAACAGCGGTGTAGGTATTACCCTTTTCTGTATCCGTCCGAGATTTAATGTTCATCTGCTCCCTGCTTTCCCCTGGTTAAGATAACATTTTAGTTTGTGAGAGTTGCAACTCACTGTATTTGAAAGAGATCGATCGTCGCCTAACAGATCTAGTGATTGAACACCTCAGGTCCATCAAAGGCAATCTCCAAGGATATCCACACATACCCAAGGGGTATATGGGAAGTTATTTTTTCCACACAATTTTTCCAATATTTTTTCTACCAGTCTCATCTAGGGGGCCAACTGCAATGAAATGCTTTTGATTGGGGACTCCCACCTCCTTGCTCCTTCGGGTGACGTTTGTGGAAAATTGTAGACAAATACACGTAGATTAAACTATAAAAAAACACAAGAAACTCATTGATAAGAAACATTCTTTGAACCAATAATAAAAAATGGCTTCTTGTTAGGGTTTATCAAATTTTTTGAGGTACTTTATGTCTACTAGCTTGTAAAATGTTTTTACAATGTGTTAACAGAAACTCGTGCTTCTTGACAAAGCTCAAGTATTCAAGGGCCTCTGTGACGGCTGGAGACCCCCCCCCCCCCGGTATATGGCCTTCTTCCCATCTTTTTAAGCAACTTTAATGTTATTAAAAGACTTTCGAAAGGAAATGGGTCCTTTTGGATTGAGGGTCTCTGTTTTAAGGGTGGCTTTTAAAGAAAAGGTTTAGTTTTTTCAAACCATGGTCCGGTTTCTGTCAGTTACGACGACATGGGAATGAATCTCGCTTTGAAAACATTTACGGTTACGTCACCGGTTGGTATTGGCTGACATAGAGCAAGCGCATGAACACATATGTGCATTTTAGGTTTTGCTGGATCTCGTGATTGAAAGTACAGCGAACTCGAATTGTAATCTACGTTCCGGTTTGACGAAAATGTAGGGGTACCTCATTAACTCTGTTGTTAAGCAAACCTAGACGTAATTTATTTGTAAATTTGTGAAATGCCAGGTGGCTGATATTTAGTGCGATTTCATACTAATATTTTGGTACATTTGTACTTTGCATTCAACATTATTTTGAGATGTGATAGGTACACTTTTAGAATCTTTAGTCATACCTGTATTGCCTCTGATGATTGGCGGTAAAAAATTTTGTGGGAATGCTGTAGGGAGAAATACTCCAGTTCGATTTGTTTTTTTTTTTTTTTTCAAACCATACTTTTTGGAAAGTGAGGTAGCATCCAGCCAGCCTAGAAAAAATAAACCTTATTGCTGCCGAAGATATTTGTGACCTTAATTTACACGTTGGTTAATTTTATTGTCCTGTTGCCGTGACAATTGATATGTGTTCATATATACTCACAAATTGCAAAAGGTAAACATTTGATTTTTCACACAGCTTTCCAAGTTGTACTCTTAACAGAGAACGAGTAGGACTTTTACAAAGAGTTAAATGCTCTAGTATTGCACAAGTAATTGTAATGCTGTTCTCGTTATATCAGTCTGATAGGGAGTCAGATCATTACAAGTTGTATTGGAAGCAATCCAATATTTACTTTATATCCCCACCAGTACTTATGGCAGCGGGGTTTTCTTTAAGGAGATCCGAATTCTGGTGCCAGATTCTTGGAATGACACAGATGACTATGATGACCCTACATGGGAAACTTTTTCTACCAGTGACATTAGGATTGACCTACCTGATGCTGGTCCTAACAGAAATCAGCCGTCAACGAATAAGCCGACTCAATGCGGTGCGCCAGGCCTGTACATCCATCTTACACCTAAATACATTACAGACGAAAATGAAGCATTGCTGTTTGGCGACCGATCTAGGGTGAGTACGGTCTGAACGACAACTTTCTACAGATAAAGCTAAAACATGGCAACACCAGTCCATTGTTTCGGTCATAGATTTGCTCTAAAGCAGCTTCCATGTTTAAATGGAACAAATAAGAAAAGTGCTGGTACATAGGACAGCCTACCATTCGAAGAAATTGTGTCTTTACCACTATCGTGGCATTATCTTACCAACCGGGGGTGTCTGCAGAAAACGGATACAGTTTCGGATCGTAAACTTATTGTCCATGCAATAATCACGTGACCAAGCAGAAGAGTAAGGTTCTCCAAGCATACATAATTGTTACAGCAACAGGGAGTATTAACTGCCAATACATATTTCCCGGTAGGGGCTATTTCATTTTAAAGTAGTTTTACACTTATATTGTTGGTAAATTATCTTAGTCATACGGGTAAGGGGAGGTACCTGAAGAAAACCAAAACGCAAGCACATCGACATGCTATGTTTATATCCTCTTTGCAACACCAAGCAGAAGTGCCAGGTTCTGCAAACATGAACGGATTTTTCAACAACAGGGGGTATGGACTACCTACTTTATATTTCCGGGTACATGTTATTCCATTCCTGAAAAAGTTTTACACAAACAGATTTGCGGTATTATTTGTCTAGCTAGGAGCGATGTCTGAAGAATACGTTTACAACGGATGAAAGATTAACTTTCTCTTTGTGTGACCAGCAAATACATGATTTTTTTTTTTTTTTTTTTTTGTATACTGACTGCTGATATATTTCCTGGTACTGGTTTTCGGTTCTGTGCTTGATAAAACGGTCGTCATTGGTAAAACCCAAAAAATTCCCTCAAAGAAAAGTTATAGAGACAAAAGGCACAAAACGCTTGAACCGAGCACTGCCGAATTGGTGCAAAACTGAAAAGAAAAGGAAACAAACCAAAACAATCAAAATCAAAACCCATCGAAGGTTCCGAAGATGAAAATCTGGTGAACTAAGACAAAAAGGGACAGTTGGTGGTGGAAATTTCCAAAAAGGTGTCCTAGCAATGTTTAGATTGTGTGGATGGAGACAGCCTTGACACACCATGACTGCCTAAACAGTTAATTTCCGTATTAAACAAGGAGGAGCGGATTGTAAAGTGCTGCCACCCGATATCCTTGGAGATTTTTCTCGATAGAAATGAAGACTCGGTTTGTGAGGTGACCCTTGGTTTCTCCCACAAAGTTACTAACCGCACAAACTAAAATATTAACTACATTACAGGAAATGCGGTCAAAGCGTTGTTGTTACCTTTGCAGGAGCAGATTCAATAGTTTTCTTCAGAGGACGGTCTGAAGCGTCATATCGCCCTTACGGGGAAGTATGAGAGACCCTCTCCCCCTCGTGAAACTTTTAATTATTTCAAAGATCTGAAAGGCAATGTGGTACGCCCTAACATATGAGAGGTAATGGATGGTAAATAAATAATATTTATCCATGATATGAAAAAAGTTTATCTCTGTATTGAATGAATTAACGATACGTTCATCCCAAGTATTATTATAAGGGGCTTGAGCCACAGCAGCCATGTAGATGAAAATCTGCTATTCCTGTGCACAACAGCTGAAATAGACCACTCTCTGTCACTCGAAGAGGCAAGACCTTTTGGTTGTCTAGCCTTCATGGTATTTTGTCCACATTGGCAACCGCTACCTGTTTTTCCCGAAACCAATGACGATTAAATGATGACACAATAAAGCTGTGCGGCTTCGATGGATAAAGGGTTACTTGATTCAGACTTTAAAATTAAGATTTTTAGGAACGTTTGAAGTTGCTCGCGCACTATAGTTTATTTGTTTGGATGAACAGAAATTTGAAAGGATAAGCGACTTTTTGACACACATGTTTAAAATTGACGTTTCAAAATGTTTGATGGCAAAGATCAGGCAGGGATCCCGCTGGGTTTGCGCCTAGGTTTGGATCAAAAAGACCAATAAACGGCCATGCATCACACTAGAATGGTTACAAGGCAAGTTAAGTAGAGAGTTGTTGCAGGGAGTTTGTGTTTCGGAAACGTCACCGATTCAACGCTCCGGTCTAAGAGCATCTACATGTTGGTGAATGGCGCGTATGAAAGAGCGTACCAATGTGTGATATGAAATCAACAGAGGAATGAATGGATCGGTAGAAGATTTTTTTCCTTTTCCAATGCCACCTTGAATGCTGAGTAGGGAATCAGTTAGGTCTTTGGCTGGGTACTTGCATTTTTCGAAGACTGGATATTGAAATAAAATTCAAGATATTAAAATAATTCCAACTGACTTTTCCTTGGGAAACTTCACTCTACAACTGCCAAGTGAAGTCAGGTCATTTTGCTGACATGCATGGGCGTCCGTAGGGGGGGGGGTTGATAAGGGGGGACACAAATCAAATTTGTGAAAAAATTAATTAGAGATTAAAAAAAAAGTAAAGCATCAAAATACCTTCACTCACAGCGTCAGTTTTTACTCGTGAAATATGCGGATATTTGACCAGGAATAGCAAAAGAGAAGATGATGCAGTATGCTGAATAGTGAAATAGTAATTTGGGGACCATCATTCTTGATATCTATTGGAAATTTGTAATTGCAAAAACTATGCCGTAATTGTACTAGCCTAGTTGTCAGGTATGTAGTGTGCATATGGCATCCGACAAATAATGAATGCGTTGTTCTTGGTTTGGTCCCGTGCTGATCTGAAGTGGCGACGCGAGGGTGTAACTGGGATATACATTTGAATGTGGGGAAGGGGGGGGGGTATGCATGCACACTAGGTAACGGACATAGGCCTATATAGGCTGTTTGACAGTTGTAAATTTTATCGTGCGTAGGCGTGCGAGGCCGTGGCCGAGAGGAAAATTCCCTTCAACAAATTTTTTACATTGAAAATTCTAAAAATCTTAAAATTACAGACATGAAACTCCTGTTTCAGAGCTGGGTATATGCAGCTTAGTACACTCGCCAAGTGTCGTTTCCGGCCATTTGAAGGGTTTGTAAGGCCCAAAATTTTCTTGTACGCTCCGCGCCAACTGATGGTGGCGCTCCGCTTAGATAGTGTACACAATTCAATCATCCATGATTTTTCCCTTCAACAACTTTTTACATGAAAAATTCTAAAAATCTAAAAATTACACACATGAAATTCCTGTTTCAGGGCTGGGTACATGCAGCTTAGAACACTCGCCAAGTGTCGTTTCTGGCCATTTGGAGGGTTTGTAAGGCCAAAAATTTTCTTGTACGTTCCGCGCCAACTGATGGGGGCGCTCCGCTTAGATAGTGTACACAATTCAATCATCCATGAATGGCCTTGCCCCTCCTTGTAAAAATTTCTGCGGACGCCCATGTTGACATGTCACACTACCTATAATAGTCAAAATTTGACAACATAGGCCTATACTTCGATAAATGCCAGATCCGGTTTAAAAATCGTAAACACGTAAATGGAAATGCAGAAATTTGTGTAGGAAGGACTCTCTAAAACTGTTTTCACGAACTCGTCCAAAAGACCAGTCTTCCGTTGGAAGGAATGATTTACCAGGTTACGTAGTAGACGATCAATGCTTTTTAAAGGCAAAATAAGAAGCTGAGGTCTACTTGACATTTTAGGTTTAAGGTGATCTGTTAACATGTTGCAGAAAAAGAAAACCCAATAGCGAAAGGGTTTTTTGACAGCTTTCCTATTAAATGTAGATGATAAGTCAACTACGATCAATTAAACGAGGCACCAGACAATGACACTCGAAATGTTTTTCTTCCTAGACGCTTACTCATGAATGGGGTCACTTTCGATGGGGTGTGTTTGATGAGTACCCATTAGAGGGAGACGATCGTTTTTATGCAGCCAGCAATGGTGAATACGAAGCTACAAGATGCGCTATTGGAATTAAAGGTAAATTAGATGTATTTTAATGTTGAATCTCGCTAAACTTAAACTAGAATTTGTAGAAGGAAAAAAATCATGGTTGTAGAATATTTTAAGTTGATTCAAATTTCCACCTAGCAGATGAAGTGTAACTTTCGTATATACGTAACCACTTAAGGAATCTTTAAAAGCGAATAATCAAAAATATGTCAAGTGAGGGATGTAAGCAAACTGCAAACAATTACCTACACCAGTTACTTGGTCTTCCGCCAATAACTTTTTACAAGACTACAGCTAATGGGACACTTTTTGAAAAACCCCGGATGAGCTATAATATGCCACTCTGCAGAAAGTCCGTATTAAGCGTTTCTTTGGGACTTCCCCATTATGGACAAACGGTTCGGTGACCAATCTTCTAGTACGCCAAAATATGTTTTCAACATTCATGATCGGTTATAGGCCCACAAACGTTTTTACTTCGACTACTGCAGCTGTAATTTGTTAAAGGCAATGCCTCAAAATCCTAAGGTCTTTTCAATCTAATAAAAAATACCACAATAAGCGAGTTTGTGACCACTTCGATTTGGTATTTACACACATGCTCACATCGTCCAAATAGCTTGGAAAACCGAGACGCCCACGTACTTACAGCAAAATTTTAGTTTACTCGAACTTTCGTTGGATGCACCCTTCCAAAGTCCATCTGTACTATTTAGCAGGGATCTCAAGTACACCTAAGGTCCTTCAGGTACGGATTGATTAAATTGTCTTTTCGTGTAAAACGTTTGGTTTGATTCTCATGTAATATTATTTTCATGTTTTGCACGAAAATAAAGGAACGTAGGGCAATGTGTGTTAAGCTTACTTCATGAATCGCACACTTCGTCCGGCAGTATCATGTGGCAACGAATTACTGAACTCGCTTATTAAAAGCAAGGTGACTTCATGAGAAGTTATACAGCAAGTAACCCTATTCCATTTATAAAATAATACATATAGTGACCCTTTTCATTCTTTCGTGGGGACCAAAGGTGAACTGCACTTGGAAAACACTTTAATTACCCATCTAGCTTTTTGAACAGAAAATTGCTTCTTATATAGGAAATAGCTCGTTAATGAAATAATAATCTGTTCATCATAACGTAACAAAGATGACGTTTGAGGTAAAATGACATAAAGACAGGTTATCTGCGTTGCCGTCATGGGTGCAGCCTTTGCCTAAAGAAGAGACCTTTTTAAATCGATTTAAAGTTTTTTTTTTCCTCCCAGAGCCTGGGTCTTCATTAGCGTCCTAGACAAATCCCATTCTCATCCTAAGCCCATTTTAGTCCAAGCTCCCCAAACAAAATCCAGTCTACCCCCAACTGGGATTGTTTGCCTGGTTAATAAAATACCTAATGTTGGGAAATATGCTGTGAGAACCAGAATTTTTGATATAAAATCGTTACTTTTTTTACCTTCCGGAATCTTTCACAGGGGAAAAACTAAATGCAGACAAGCAGGAATGTACCGTCGACAGTTCAGGTAAACCGGATGAAAACTGCCGATTCTTTGATTTCCGCGGTCAAAGCGAGTCATACTTTGGTTCTTTGATGTACAGACAATATTTACCAGAGGTAACGTTGATCTTCCCCAGTTTAATTTCCAGTTGAGCCCAGTTAAACTGGGTTGAACTGGGTTCAAATCCAGTTGACATAAGTTTAAACTCAGTTGAGGAGAGTTCGATTCTGGTTTAATCCATGTAAACATAGTTGCAACCAAGTTGAACCTAGTTCAATGTATTCCAAGCACATTTGACTTGGGATGTAAGCCAGCTGAACCTAACTGAAGTCCAGTTATTCCTTACGAAAACCCATTTAATCATAGTTATGCCTTGTTAAAAACCACGGTTAAACCCAGTTAGATTCCAGTAAGACCCAGTTCATTCCAGTTCAACCCAGTTGGGAATTGAACTGGGTTTGAATTGCAATTTGTACAGGGGGTTTGTTAATATTACCCAATACATCACACTTTATCAAGGGTGTTTAAATTAATTGAAAGCAATGGGCTCCTTGCCAAATATTAATGTGATAAGTCCTTCCATTCTTAATGGAACCTGATTGCTCAAAATATTTAAAGAACAACTTGCAGGAGTGATGTTTTCCTTTCGTGATAATACACGCTAAGCATCTTCAAAGCGTGAATATGTGAGTATTATTAATAATTAGTACTTCAAATTGTAAGGTTGTAACTGTACATGTTTTCACGATTCCGTTTATTTAAGATGAAAACCTTTTGCGATGACGTCGACCACACTGGTGGCAACCCGTCAATAACACACAACGTGGAAGCCCCGAACCAGCAAAACACTTTATGTGCATCCAAGAGTGTATGGGAGGTAACTAAAAATGATTAATTTAATGTCACCTTTACTTGCATGATAATCACAGCTTTAGAATAAGAGGTTATGACTACTAGTTAACATTTTTAAGACATTCAGTGAAAATTTCCTTATTCATGCAGCCAGTGTCTTCAAATTTCTCGCTGCTCGTCTTGAACAGCTTAACCTAACCGCGGAAATGCTTGCAGATTAGTACTAAACTATTTTGTTAACGTTATGCTTGGAGCAGGGAGAGTTGCAACTGTTGCAACTTCCTGCTTGGAGGTCATCAGACAGCATTTCGAGGTCAATAAAAGCACAATGAATTTATCCACCCGAATAGCGTCATTTTTTCAAAAGTATATATAAAACCTAGCGAACTGTCATGCGGTCACCGTAGGGTATCATGGAATAAGGAGCGATTTCATAACTTCTCTCCACAATCAGACAACTAACGGAAAAGCAATAATTCCGCACTATTTAAGCGTCAAAACTAGGTTCGAAATAATAACAAAATAGTAGTAAGATATCCCCTTGTTTTCTTATCATTTTACATTTTCGTTTTTCATTTTTAATTGATGTTAATTTCTTACTGCAATTTTTTTTTTAAAGAAACAGCTTCATTTATTCTACCTACTTAGCCCGGTAAACGTTATTATTGGCTTCATGCGTGGAGGCAATTTTCAAAATTTTTTGCAGGTTTGCGGCAACCGACGGTTAGACACCACTTACTAGGCATCCGGGCAAGAACGACTTCGTACTGTTGCATAATGACACCATGCATCCTAAAATTTTTATTCTAGCTGGGTCTCTGTCTTGTCTCCATTCAAAATAATCTTGTTCTGTGACGTTATATGCACTCTGAAATCAAAAGAGTGAACATAGTCTTTCTTTGAAGAGTATGAATTCACTCCATTAGAGTAATAATTCACTCCAAGAGGATTGAAATTCACTCCAAAAAGAGCGAAAATCCCTTAGAACGACCGAAGTTTCACTCTTGATGAAGTGCCTACTATGATCACTCTTAAAAAAAGAGTGATCATTGCAGGCACTCGTGGAAGAGTGAATTTCCCGTCTTCCTGTAGTGATTTTCACTCTTTTTGGAGTGAGTTTCACTCCTCTTGCAGTGAATTGTTACTCTAATAGAGTGAATGTGCACTTTTTACTCTATCAAAGAGTGACTAAGTTCACTCTTTTACTTTTAGAGGGTGTGTGCTGCGGGCCACGGTTAAACGATGATGAGATGGTTTCGATTTGATGTGGATCAAATATTGCAAAAGTAACTAATTAGAGGAGATATATTTCCACCCGTAAATATTTGCAATAAACCTAAAAAAACACTCAACTTTCGACATAAAATGTTACATTAAAGCAAGTTATTGAGGTTATGCTGTTTGGACAACATTGTTTGAAAAGTAGATACATTATCTAAGCAGGGAGTTGCAACTCCCTGGTCTAAGTTAATTTGACTCAATTTTTAGTTCATATTTAAAGTTACTGTTTTTTAATGAAATTAATGCTTATTTTTTCTTTTCAATTTATCAGAATATTCAATAATAAAATAATATTTCATTCTTCTCCGTGTAGCATTTATATGAAATACTTGTCTTAATAAATAGACACAGTATATACTTACGTAAACATTTTGGGCACTCGACCTGCTCAATAGGTTCTTTGATATATTTTCAATAATTCGATTCCTGTATTCCTTACACGTCTTCCTTTAAAGGTCTTGCGAAGTCATTCAGATTTTCCGGCTACCACCAGACAAAACACACCTTCCAATGTCCTACCTCAAGTCAGCACAGCTCCTAATTTTCGTATTATTAAACTTCAGTTTCGTGCTTCTCCTACAGTCGTGGTGCTAGATCAATCAGGGAGTATGTCCACTAACAGTAGACTGCATACTTTGAGACAGGTTTGTTCAGAGCTATATCTGAATAAATTCTTATGTACTTAATATGCCAAAGGACAAGAATTTTCTTTCGTGGGTTATATTTTTTTCTTGGTATATTTGTTTAACTCGACAACCTGCGTTAAATTTTCAAAATAGTTTGTAAAGATATATGATTTTTTAAGACTCGGTTTTAGGCTTATTGGCTTATGCTGAACACCAAGCACAATGACAGTGGACTCCATTTCAAAAGGATTCGTTATGACCCAGCACGGAGTCGAACCCAGACCAAGAGCGAGGTGCCCATTGTGACACAGGAGCTCCTTACCTGCCCCAATTTTTAAGGGTGTCAAATTCAATTGTCTGAAAGAAAGGGCTCAATGAAAACATGTTACCCCACAAAAATGGCTAGAATTAGTTCAATGTACAATAGCCCCAACATTGAATTGTATCAGATTTTCCTGTTTCGTGATTGGTTCTAGAGGGTCACGTGACAACATTTTTCTCCTTAAATTCCTAAAAAAATCACCATGATCATGAAAAATACTTTAGGAGAAACAGGTAGAAAATCGGTAGATTTGGCCGTTCAAGTTCTTTAAAATAAGTTTAGGGCAACTGCTCGTGCTCTTTTGGTTAAGCCTCCAATCCAGGGCCGTAGACTGAGCAAAATCTCTAGGGGGTAGTTCCAACACTGCCTATGTAGAGCGCCACCATCAGTTAGCACGTGGTGTATGCACGATTTGGAAATCTCAAGGGGGCAGTTGCCCCCCCCCTCCCGCAGGCTACGGCCCTGAAAGCTGATGCGAACTATTTTAACTTCTTCAATGACTGTAGCCATTTTATTTTCAGTGTACATAGGCAGCCCTTACTATAGCGCACATTCTAAGATGTATGTTACGTTTGAGAAACTGTGTTACTAACACTTAAAAACCAGAGGAACTACAAAAAAATCCGTGTGAAAACAAAGGGATCCATTTGTACCATGGAAATTTCATAGTTGAACGTACTTAGCTAACAACACAAATACTTAGAAAGTCCTTTTTTCTTTCTCGACAAATGCCTTTAATTTGATTGAGGTCTTTTGTTAATTGAAATTTGGGAAATTTTCTTCAATGGGAATTTTGTACTGAGTAAAAAGTGAACGATGTACGGAACATAAAGTTTTCCCTCTTGAAAACATCTGTTTTGGTTGTAAATATAATTGGATAACATGTCATATTCCCAAAATTCATGAGATTATCTACCCCCAAAACGAGTTGCTTTGCTGACGTTACAGTTACAGTCTAAAATGAGTGACTTTACAGGCTTGTAAAAATGATATTTATACCCACACGTGGTGTTCATTTACACAAGTTATCACAAACATGTGTTTTTGTTTAAATATACATTTATGAGACTTTCAATGTTAATGTACACTACATAAAGGTTTAAAGCACAAATTTACAGGGACAGGAATTCCCACTCTAGATCATAGTATGTTATGGAATATTTTTAAGAGCATAGAACTGTCGATGTTTTTCAACAGGCGTGCTACAATTTAATAACTCGTATTATTGATGATGATCAGCTGTTTGGAATAGTTACTTTCAATAATGCTGCGGTCATTCGTCAGAACGCGGCTCCGGCCGGTGAAGACCGGCGACATTTGCTCAATGCACTGCCAGACGTAGCGGATGGCGGCACAGCAATTGGATCAGGTATGCAATGACTTACCATACTCCTGTAAGCGTTTGACTGTCACATGTTTGATTTTTGTGATGTTTTTTAGCCTAATTTGATTTTATTAAAGATGGAGTGTCGTCATGAAAAAAGAATTCTCAAAACGTCAGCCTTCGGTATCCTTTTCACGGATTGCGTCACGACCACGTGACATAATTAGTATCTGAAATATTCATATTTCAGATATTTATCATGAAGTCACGTGGTCGTGACATAATCCGTGAAAAGGTTACCGAAAGTTGACGTTTTGAGATTTCTTTTTTGTGACGGCACTCCTCTTTAAGACAATCTAACTCAGTTGGGTGCATGAGATGACTTCTGTTGTAAGATAACATCAAATTACGAACTGCTTCCACTTCAACTACTTTGATACATTATAATTTATTTTTTTTGCACACCATTTAAAAAGTCTATTGAGTTGGTTCATTAACTTGACCAACTTTTTACCGTATGAGTAGCTATATTTTCATGAAAGATGATCGAATTAAAGAAATGCCCGTATTTTAAATAATGTAATGTTATCAGTTCGGGAGAAATCCAGGGACAAATGAGGTTTCCATAGAATCAAGGAAAATTGCCTCCTTCAACGGTATGATAAATATGAAAACTGAGTGTCAACCTCTTCCTAATCGTCGATTTGTTCAACAAATGTGTGTCAGTGTATTTAAATGTGAAATAATAGTTGAGACGCAAAGGGCGATGTCAAAAGAAACCTTCAACAACGTTTTTAAAACACAAATACTGGTACTACTTGCAAACCTAAATGCGGAAACAAAACTTGCGGCTGGATGTAGCCTATAATTAAGTTTAGGATTTCCCAAAATCGGCGCGGTGAACAACCAAAGATGCCTAAGCATTTTTTCCTTATCAACGGTGATTTTGAATATGTCCGGATATCTCTTTTTTTTAATCGATAAAAACTGTAAAGTTGTTTTGAACGTTATCTCCGTTGATTTTGTAGGATCGCAATGCATCAAGGCATGTATCTGAAAATGGCGCCCTTATTCCAAATTTCCCCCAGTGAAATCTATTTCCCTGAAAATGGTTGTTCCCGGAACTGGTCGAACTTCTGTTTCTTTGTCGCGGGAAGTGTGTTTTATACGAAAGCACTATAGACTTGTTTTACAAATCAAAGGCTCAAACTTAAGTACCCATAAGCCGTATTATATTTTACAGGCATTCTTCAGGGCGTAGCAGCTCTTCAAAATGGTCTGCACAGTACGGATATCACTGGATCGCAGCTGGTGTTATTAACAGACGGCCAGGAAACCACAGATCCAAGGATTGCCGATCTCCCACTAGCTGATGTAAGTTTTAAATTGGTTTCCAGGGTGTGGCTTCTGTTCTATTCAGGGAGACTAGAGCAGGACCACATGTTTGCCCTATAGAGGGCGTACTTGTCCATTTCGGACGTTTAGCTCCGAAAGGGAGTAGAACTCCTCTGGGAGTAAATGTTTGGTTTTCACCCCTTGGCTCTTTGCCAGAGAGTTGAGGGGACTTTTAGAAAAAAGTTTTAAATTGATTTTGAAATTAACCATTATGCTTCTGATTAGTACTTTATCTTGTTATTTGTCTACTGATGAGTCACTATTTTCATCATATGTGGATACTGATTAACAAAGAGCGCTCAAAACTGTACTAATCTTTCTTTCATCCTAAATCTAATGGGCACCCGTGACACATGTAAATTTTCGGGTAAAGAAGTTGGACGGACTGTTAAGGAATTGAGCAATCTTCACCCGACATGGACGCTTGCGTATATGACCATTCTGGAATTCGGACATTGAACGACTCTCCTGATTTTATTGACGAGACTGAAGTTATGATACATCGGGATAAAGTAATTTGATGTAGAGGTGTTCAATCTCTAAATTACAGAAAGCTAGTGATTGGTGTGGTTTACCACAGTTGATTGACTGTAGGAAATGGTAAGCATATGGTAAGTAGGCTATGCATTCGGAATCTCTGACGTTTACCAAAAGGAAATACTCTTACATCATTTCGTCCCACAAAAGTGGTATTTTAAACACCTAAAAACGGTCAAAGAGAACTGAAGTCTTGACCGAATATGCATTTGATCTTTGCTCCTACTGGGAAAAGAGTGTTGATAGATAGCACTAACTGATGATAATATCGGTCAGTTTATGCCCTTCGGTGCTTATGAGTTTATAATAATTGATAAAATTTATTAATCATATCATCGCGACATTTCCATGGTTCATTTCGTTTGAGAAAATCGGTCGCGCTAAATTGCACACATTTCTTGCCTGTATTTAAAGATTAATGGATGTGTAATTGCAATTTCATTTCATGGCACTTAGCTGCACGGTGTTACGGTGCACACAATAGCCATTGGTGAGGCAGCGACGGAAAATCTGGAACTCATAGCCAACATGACTAACGGACAAACTAATACCCAGCCAGACAATTCAGCTGCCCTCCTCAACATATTTTCTAGACTTGCTATGGAAGACAGTAAGTTGCAGTCTATCTTTATAATTCTGATATTTGTCTTCATTGGTATTTTGAAATATTCTTAATTTCGTTTGTTCATTGCCCGCTAATTACCGTGCAAATATTGTTGAAACCGTAAGGTTGTACGGCTAGCGTCATGCACCATAAAATTTTAGTGGATCGTGTAAAGTGATGGTTGCGTAAGATGACCGCCTCCGTAGGTTGGGCGAGTCGTAAAAAAAGGAATAACATTACCTCTCAGACGGTCGGAAATTTACGGTTTTTCGTACTTGTAAGTAAAATAGAAGCAGTTTTTATTTGAGCTTTAGTTTGCAATGAAAATCATTGACTGATTACAAAATGATCATAAAGTGAAGTCTATCATATAAAATGTACCGCTATCTCTAGAAGATAGTGAAGTAAGCCGATCATCGAAAAATATATCTATACCGTATAAGAGGTTGTTTCATAACGCAATTTTGTATTACCGACAACCCAGAGTTAAATATAGCTAAATATATCTTGAAGTGGAGATAAAATGTTGAAGTTGTGTTCAAGTTATGATTTAATGTGATATACCACGCATAGACAGTGATCGGAATTGTCACTTGCTCAGCCATCACGCATCTGCTCCGGCAATTTTTTGCGTTGCAAGGAGATGTAGTCCCTACATGGAAAAATTCGTGACAAACTGATGTTTCATAATCAGAACTTGAACTTACACCAAAATGTGTGAACCTCTCGCTGAGATCATTCAACTTGCAGCCGGTGGATCTGGAATTCGACTTCTTGCCGGGTCATACTGGAGACGTAAAAATTGAGCCCGCTTCTTCTGTATCCTGTGCTCAGCAGCTACGGAGTAGGGGAAAGAGGCAAGTGGGTCATTACTGAAAAAAAAAAAATAAAGAGAAACAAGAAAAAACCTGGCCCGACTGGCACCACCTGGCGAGAAACTTTACCGTAGAATCTCATGTACCTAAAGAACCCACTTGAATGAGTAAAAATTGGAAGCCATGAGAACAGCACTTGGGTCAACGTACTTTCATTGGGCTGTATTTTTATCCTTCTCACACTAAGCGGTAAAGCCATTTCGTGACAACTGCGACGTTTCCGTGAGTGCTACCGTTCAAAGATCGAAGTATCCACGAAAGGAAACCGTGTCGATTCCTTCCGTATGCTAAATTTCAGCGGATGCTTAACGGATCATTGCAAAACTTTAGGCATTGTTGAAAAACGGAAACGTAGCAGTGAAATGTGGGCACTTCGGAAATGAAGCGCTGAGTTGAAAACGTTTCCCATAGGGCTTTGACGACGTTCTTTCGTAGTGTTCTCGAGGTAGAGCCGAAGTTAAATTGAATTTGACGGAAATATGTCTTGAGGCCATTTTCTTTTTGAGGTATTACGGGGCCATCTAGACATGTAAACGAGTTGGATGTGAATTACCTACGTATTGCGAGTCTACGTAGTGCTCTAGTGCTGAAGAGATAGTTACCACTAAAAGCCACGTAGTGGTTTTGGGCTAGTGCCAATCGAGTGAGATCGGAATGGCTCTGAGACATTGCCGATGTACGTGAATTCAAGAAAATGGACAAGGACGGGCTTGTCCCATGTTGTTTTTTAAGACGTAGCCACGCCAAACGCACGAAATGACCACGGAAGAAGCAATTGCTGACATAGAAACCGGCCAAAAATGTAGACAACAGATACTGTTGCACAAGATTATTTTCAAAGTGACTCGTACTGATTTCTGATTGGTGTGAGAGGGGTAATATTAACGCGACATGTTGGTTTTAATGCATTTCAGACAAATTTTTGTCATAAAAATCATAACGATGTTTGGAAAGGGCATTCGAGTTTCATTGCCTCGATGGGCATGGAGAACTCAATTGGTTAGCACATTCATCTTAAGCTCATCAATTCAACTCGAGGTTGTGTAAATGAGGCTACATTGCAAACAAAACGTTGTTCTATTTTACTCCATTTAAAAAAAAAAATACATTACATTAATGTAAAAAGTTCCTGTAACCCAGACAGGCAAAACTGTCTGGCTCATGTCTTCCCGTTGAAAGCAATGTAATGGGAGAAATTATTGCTTACAAATCCTTCAGATTGGACCAAGGTTATTGCAAAATTCCTAGCCTTTTCTAATCGTGATGTTAGCTTAAACTGGTAGCCTATTCTCCAACTAGAGATATTATGGTACACAGTATATGAGATATTCACAATTAACCGATTGCCCTTTCTTACCTGTAGCATCTCGTGTCGTAACGGTGCAAATCCCACAGAGCACGTTCAACTTTACTACCGGAACAGTTACAGCAGATTTTATAATAGACGCTTTTTTACAGGAAGAAATGACAGTGCTTATTGCTTTTCCTGAGATCACGGAGTCTGAAATCCAGCAGCTATATGTACAAGTGATTAAACCAAACGGCATGACCATTGATGAATACGCCCAGGATCCTGACCGTTACAACTTTGTTCGAGACTTTTATTTATTACAAATAGAAACTAAAGCTGAGGTGAGATATATCACGATGGATTTTTGCAACTAAATTGCCATTCAGCATAAAAGTAGCTTGTCAGTAGGTGTATAGTTTATTGAATAAGCTCCTGTTAAAAAGTGTTTACAAAATAAAGTGTACTTCATAAACAAGTTTTAAAATTACTATTTATATGTGAAAGTAATTCTTTGTGAGACTTTCCTCCTCTATAATGCTTCGTTTCAAAATATATTTACCTGCTTTACGGCCATTTGTGAGAAGTAAGATAACTTAATACGCTTACAAGATATCATTTTGTATGTACTCCTATCTACTGGAGTTACTTGCAAAAAGTTTAAAAATGATATGCAGTGACGGAAAAGGGGTAGGGGGTGAGCGAGCATGGGACATTTCTCCACTCAGCTTCCAAATTGAAGTGTTCCGACAGAATGTTTATAGGCAAAGTGCTTCACAAACAACATTATACACTATCAGACACTATATTTCACATTTGCATTATCTTCTGCTAAAGGAAGAAGTCTAGCAGACGTTGTTTGTTATAAACTTTAACAAACTATTTCCCCACATTTTCTCACAGGAAAATATAGTTAAAAGTAGCCCCTATAATCCACCGGAGTTTCTGAAATTTTAACAAAGAAGAGGGGTTTCAATGCTTATCACTGTGTTTTCATTAATTTATAATAGGTTGGAACCTGGGAAATAAGGATTAACATTACAAACGAGGGTTCACAACTACGACAAGGCACCATGCACGTGGAAACACGACGATCGACACAAACGTTTAGCGGAGTTCTCCCTATTGTAGCTAGTGCTCAGTGGTCACTTCCAGATATGAAACCTGATGAAATACAAACTTTATATGTAACTGTTAGTCAAGGTATGATTCAGAATTAGTCCATCCTTCTTCATGTTAATTCAATATTAAGTTTTTTTCACACCAAAACTAGATGGAAGCGGTTTTTGTGAGTGGAAACATTTATTTTGCATGCTAAACCAATGTGGGTGCGCACATATTAAATATTATGTGTTCTGTATGATTTATGCATGCCCATCGGTGATGCAGCTGGCCGATTTGCTGATTACTCATTTTGTAAACACGTGTTCACCTTGGTTTAATTTCCAAACACTAAATCACTTTTGACTTGTTTTGGTCGTAAGCAGTTACAGAAAAAAATGTTCCTAATGTAAACCTTTTTAGGTGATACCCAATTGAATGGACAAGTTGCAATACTGGATGTTATGCCTATTGACCCTTATTGAAGTGGTCAAATACACAGTGTAATAAATCTTACTTTTCACACTCAGGTTACACACCTGTCGCAAATGCAAAGGTGACAGTTACAGTAACAAACCCGGATAATACCAGAACAAGAGTGCCAGTATATGATGATGGTAAAGGATCAGACGTCAACCCTAAGGATGGTGTATACACAGGATTTTTTACCCAGTTTAAACGAGATGGCCGTTATAGTATGAGGGTTAGTATTCTGAAAGATTCATTGTGTTTTATTAAAGTTTCAGGGTTACTCTTAACGTGAAATTTATTCATTTTATTCATTTTTAACACTACGTACACGGACTCAAACACATTTGATATGATCATTCAAGCTCTGTATTTACGGTGAAAGTGATAGTTGACACTTTTCCTTAATGGCAATCAGAACTTTTTTAAAAAATGATGACATAACCAATGAAGTATTGAAACATGATGGTGAATATATTGTGTATCCAGTAACTCATATATTGAATTTATCTTTTAATGAGGGATTTTTCCCGAATGAACTAAAGATTGCTAAGGTAATAACCCTGTATAAGTCTGGTGATCCTGCTACTATTTCAAACTATCGCTCTGTGTCTGTTTTACCAGCTATTTCTAAGATCTTTGAAAGACTTGTTAATAAAAGATTGTTTAATTTTATCAATACGCATGATCTCTAATATACTGGATAGTAAGGTTTTAGCGAAAATCACACTACATATATGGCTGCTTTGTGGGTAAAAGGGCATCCACTGTAGCCTTGTTTATTGATTTGTCCAAAGCGTTTGATACTATTAATCATAGAATTTTACTCAAAAAATTATGTAAGTATGGAGAAAGGGATGTGGCACTTAATTGGTTTACAATCTATCTCACAAATAGGCAACAATTTGTCCGTTACAAAGGTAAAGATTCAAATATCAGGGAAATTACTGTTTTTGTCCCACAAGGCTCTATTTTGGGTTCTTTACTTTTTATACTATATATTAATGATGTGCCTAAATTGCCAAAACTACTTAATTTTGTACTCTTCGCTGATGACACTACTGTGTACTGTCCCAATTCTAATGAAAATGAAGCCCTTCATGTTGCATCTTTAGAATTAAGCTATGTGGCTGACTGGTTAGCTGCTAATAAGTTATCGTTAAACATTAATAAAACAAAGCTGTTAACTTTTTACAACAGTAAAGGGCATAATGATTTTTTCTTAAATTTTAAAGGTATAACTATAAAGAATAGTAATTTAGCAAAATTTTTAGGTATTAAGATTGACAATAAGCTTACTTGGAAAAGTCACATAGACAGTATCGAAAAATCTGTTTACAGAATTGTTGGGGTTATGAATAGATTAAGATATCTTCTTCCCAGTAAAATTTTGTTAACTAACTATAATTCTTTAATCGTCCCTTATCTTACTTACAGTATTTTACTCTGGGGCGATTCCTACCTTGACAAAATTTTTGTTCTCCAAAAGCGGGCTGTCCGTTTAGTCTCAAATGTTCCACCTTACACCCACACACTTCCGTATTTTTACAACCTTAATATTCTCACTTTAAAGGGCCACTATAAACACCATTTGGGCATCTTCCTATAGACGAATCCGATTAGCGCTTGTCTTTAGTGTCTGGAGGCCGCCATTAGTGGGGTCCATCAGCCTAAAACCGTCTTTATTTATTGTTTACATGAATTTCAAACCCTCATATTTAGTGAACTTGGAGAATTTAAGATACAAATTAGTGTACAACCATCCATAATAGAGGTAAGCAAGGAAATCGAAAGATTTAAAGGTGGTGGACCCCAGTTATGGCCGACTGAAATCACACCATCACTTGCTGTCCGGATTCGTGTATATAGACACCACAGTGACCAACTTCCCCATGATTTGAATATTCGTTTTTACTCCCAAACAGTAACCGTAATAATAATTCCACAAGGGGAAAAGATAATCTGATACAGCTTTCACAAATCAAGTTGCTTTAATTCGAACGGCCAATATTAAAGGTTATTTTTGAACTTAGTGCAATTTGAAAGAGGCTGATAACTAACTGTAATATTTTACAGTAGTCGGTCAAAGAGTGTCGTTCCGTTCTTGCAAGGTTTTTTTGCAGAGGTAACGGTAAACTGTGGTAAATGTCAAATTAAATTATCTCAAGAAATTGACAAGACTTATATATTGCGTGCCAAATCTTACTGTGCGTCTTAAATTTTATACAGGTATCTGTTCAAGGTAAAAAGGGTGTGACCAATCTTGTTCAAGGAAGCCGGGTTGGAATAGCACCAGCTGCTGTGGATCCCGTGCTAGGGAATGCTGAAAGTAATTTGAAAGAGGTTAACACTGGTGCATTTTCAAGAATAATCGAAGGAGAATCTTTCAGGTGCACTGGGTCAGAGGCTTGTAGGGGTAAGTCAAAAACCATTATCAACAGACCGTATGCATTGATGTCACAATGACGTCATGTTTGGAGGGAAAAACAGTGAGTACGTGACAGCACGCAATAGAAATTTGTCCACGTGTGTCCTTACCGTTGATGAATCAGCATTTGTTGGTATGATTTGCAATGACACACGTGTTCTTTTAAATGATCGCGCATTTTTCGCCTTGTAAAACTCAAATGCATAAGACCTCTACGTAGTTGTTTGTTGTTTACATTACATATACCTAAATACGTCTTATGCTCGTCAACCGATTTAATTTGATTGTTTCAGCTCTTTGACATTCTTCCATCACCGGCACTGTGATTAAAAGATGTATTGCCTTTGTGAAACTTTTAAATGAATCGAGCTTCCTTAACATGGGTTGTTTAATAAAGAAGATGCTAAATTGATGGCATTAGTGATAGATATTGGTACACTATTAAAAGAAGAGACAAAAAGTAATATGCCAACTAGAAAATAATATTGAATTAAATCGCATCGTGTTTCACGTGTAAAACGGGCGCAAAAGCTAATTTTTAAAATTCATGCAATAAAAGCTTTGAGATACATGTCCTTCTTAGCTTATATTTTGTTCTTTACCATTGTCTCATTCGAGACAGTTGCAAAAAATATTACGAATTTTCGATATTAAGATTCTTAGTCCTATGTAAAGGGGGCACCAGTTTGATGTCCATGGAAAAATATTTAAAGGGGTAACACAGAGACTTTCTAAAAAATATTTGTTTATGTTATTCAGTCTTTCCCAAATCCAGATCCAGATCCATATGTAGCGTCAAGGGTAAGTGTATCGACACACTATTCTGTGTCGTTCATTCTTGATTCCTTGCCGAAGGTGTGTGATGCGTTTGGCGTGTTTAAACGATATCTCAAGAAGGGTAAGAGTGACTAATCTCACATTGGTGTGTGGGTTGGACACATTAGTTAGATGGTCCCTATTTTTTAGTGGCGGTCAATGGTCATTTGGGGTCACGAGGGGTCAAAAGGTCCAAACCCTGTAAACACAATATTACAAGAACGTTACCTGCGACTCTGCTCATATTTTGGGTGTATAGGTTGGTCGTATTAAAAAGATAATCCTTATCAACTTCGTGAAGGTAAAAGGTCACTTGGGGTTACGAGAGGTCAAATGGTCAACCTTGCAAACACAACATCTCAAGAAAGGTGCATGTGACTAAGCTCATATTTAGTGTGTTGGTTGGCCGTATGGAGCTGATTATCCCATTTGCTTTTCGTTAAGGTCAAAGGTCATTTGGGGTTAGCAGTGTGAAAGTCTGACAAGCTTTCTTGCACGGTGTTACAAAAAAGGTAATTTTTAGGGTACTGACTCTTGGCATGTAAATGGTGCATAGTGAATAAATGATCCCTCTAAATTTTGGTGCAGGTCAAATGTCATTTGGGTTCACAAGGGGTCAAGGTCTCAATATCATGTTTAGACATTATCTCATGATTGAAGTCTTGGGTACCCCAAAATTTCAAACAAAGTATGTGGATGTGATATTGTGAGCAGAACACTAGTTCTACTAGTAGGTGGTCAAAGGTTATACGGGATCTCAATTTAAGAAGCTTGGATGTCTTTCATGTATACTTTCATCACTGCCAATTTGAAAAACATTACGGGGAACTGTCAATTTGAAAAGTTTACATTTCAACGACAAGGAATCACTAAGTCTTTTGGCCTTCTGGTTCAGTTTGCCATAATCAACAACATATTTACGGTAGAAGCGATTAAAGTGGGACACTAAAAGTTGAGTTGTTGTTTATACGTCAAATCCAAAACCTGCTCCCACTTCCCTGCTCAGCAAAGCATTTTAACATTCAAACTTATAACACGAAAAGTACATAATTTACCCACACTGTAATGATGCATAATTTTAACACGAGCACTTTAAAGCTTTTTTCATACACCTCCAATTAGGAAAAAAAATAGAAAACAGTGTCGTTTGATCTTTTCATGTCATAGATTTGGTGTCCTAATTACATGACAACATGACAGTTTATTGTCACGGTAACAAAAAATCCAAATCCAGGAAGTGAAGTTGTTTGGTTGTTTATTGTTTGAAAGTTACCAAAACATGATGTATATGAAGTTTTTTTTTTGGAAGGCTTAATGTAAATCTAGGTATAGAATCTGTGGAAATCAAAGGTCACAATGTAAATTGGACATCAAAAACCATTTGCACCAATATAAATGGAAAGACCCAAGAACGGTCAGGAAAAGATCGTAACTATAGGACAATATTCTAGGGACGATCACCAATCTACAAGTAATTAATCTTTCTGTAGCAACTGCCAAAGTTGTTCTCCCAACCAATTATGCATGCAAACCACACTTTCGTCACATATGATTTATGTTGACCAGTCATATCATTTGTGTAGCGTTAGTCAACGACAAACGTCTGCGACAGCATGTGCTGTAGTTACATGCTGTAGTTAGTAAGTAAGATGAGATCGTTGTTTCGGCACACAACACGAATGTGTTTTAGAGTGTCAGTCAACTCGATAAGGAGTTCAAAGTTTAAATTTATTTTCAAGTATTCTTCAAGTGCAAGTTTGGTGTCCCAGGTCGCCTCTTGCAACAGGCAGGAAATACCGTGGGTATAAACCCCATTGCACAGGGGGCAGCATGTACTGTTAACCATTTTCGTGAAGTACGAAAAAACACTTCGAATTGAAACTGTACTACGTGTATGTGTATGTGTGTTAGAAGGATGAGCACTTCTACTTCATGGGGCACTACTTCTCAGGTTTTCTGCAGGTTTGCTTTGGATCGACCCTCCGACCCACCGACTCATCCACCAACTGCCACTCACCGATCCGCTTACCCATTGACCGACCGGCTAAACACTGACAAACTAGACGAATTAGGCAGACAGAGAGACAGTCAGGCAGACAGTCAGACTGGAAAGAGACAGGCAAAAAACTTTAGAGATCGATAGATTAGGCAGGCAGACTGACTAGGCAGGCAAGCAGGCTAGACAGACAGATTAGACAGATTATGCAGATTACACATATATTTACTTGAAAGGAATTCAATCTCAACAATTGTATTTCTGTGATAATTTACAGGAGACAGGGATCTCTATGGCCCTTACAGAATATCAGATCTTGCAGTTTACAGGATGGGAAATTTTACAGCTGTATTGAACTTTACTGCTCCTGGCGACGACCTGTTCTATGGAAGTGGTAAACTCCTACATCAGTTTCATTGAATTAGGTCAAAGATATAATATTACACATTGAGTTCGAAACAATCATTTTTTTAAAGATGTACGATTCAGTAGGAATTGATAAATAGTAGCAGAGAAATTACTCAAGAAAAACAGATATGTTAGTAATGCAGAAGGTAAATACAGTGATTATATAAATTCCGCGCCCACTTCTTAGACTTATAGATGATCATAATATACACTCTAGTAAGGCATTTCGTAGCAACATTCATGTTTCAATTCGGAAAGAAAAATCGGTCTAACAACATAAGGTGCTAGTTGCCCTATCAACTTAAACCATTATGCGGTTAACCCTTTGCAAAAGATAATTTCCCACTCTAATAAAAAGACATTACAGTTTAACAATATAAAAATTTAATAATAGCCTTAGAGCAAATTGTAGCGCGAAACATGCTGAACAGATTTACGCTGGCAATTTGTTGAAACACTTCTAACAATTATAAGTGGAAAAATCAACATGATTTGGACAAACTCTCAAAGGCAGTTTATAACGTGAGAGCAAAATTATATTAATACATCCATATTTATGTTATTGTGATCTAGTCCTTTTAAATATTTTGCTATTTGAAAATATAAACTTTTATGAAGGTAGCAACCACGTTTCTCATGCAGTGTTAATTCAAATGATGAGAAATGACAACGTCAAAAAGTGACGCAGAATAATATCGCTAAGAAGGCGGTTCTCCGCATGATCGTATCGTAAGTGAAGAAGCTGTATCTTTTATGACACGCTATATCATAATGTACTTGAGAACCAAATAAACAGTCCATCTAATTTTTTGTTTCTTATACCCATCAGCTGAATACTACGAGATATATGCATCAAGGAATGCAACTATTTTGTTGAGAGAGTTGAGCAATGCAACTAAGCTTGAGTACTTGCCAGAAGATATGAACATGAGGACAAATAAAACTGAGACACTATTCATTATATCTGGTAACATTACCAACCCACAGCCAGCTAGGTCCATAGAAATATTCGAGATACAGCTTCCTCGAAAAGGTAAGTCACGAAACTTTCCCTTGCGAATCTGGTGACTTCAAAGGTGTTATGGATACGTTACGATGCAAAATATACGGTGAACTTTGGGAGAGTAGTAAACCAATACCGACAAATATACGGCAGCTGAAAATTCTAATGAGTACGTACCAGAATGTATATATTATTAATATATACACATATATTTACACACATATATATATATTTAATTGAAAAATGGTCCACGTGTATTCCAATAAATAAGATGAAAATATGTAAAAAACAACTCATAATTGACGAAATAGGAATACTGGTTAAACCAGAATATAAATGTTTTAACCAGTATTCCTATTTCGTCAATTATGAGTTGTTTTTTAATTTACATGTTTCCATCTTATATATATATATATATATATATATATATATATATATATATATATATATATATATATATATATATATATATATATATATATGTATATATATGTATATGTATATATATATATATGTATATATATATATACATATATATGTACGAAAGTAAAGATGGCCGCTGGGCCGGTTGACATTTCGGAACACGTAATAAAAAAACACTAAATAGTGCTACGATACGGCAATAGGTATATTTCGAACACTCCTGTGTTCCTTATCGACGTATGTAACAATGATTGAAACCTGTATAAAGGCTGCGTAACTGGTAAAGAACTAGGTCGTAGGCCTAATCAGGGGTTGTGGAAACTGTAATCACTGATTATCCCTAAATCCCTATTCAGACCCTCAATGTGAGTATTTAAAGCTAAAATCCATTTGGTTTCAGCATTACGACGGGTCTGTTGGGTAGAATACGATGAGCCCAATAGAATACATTTAAGGTTATTGAGGTTGTGATCAGGTTAGTTGTAATGCTGCCCAACTGCAAAGCCCTGAGTATTGTCACGGATCGACTGTTTGTGATTATTAAACCGAAGACGGAATTTTGTGCCTGTTTCACCAACATAGTTGCCTCTTTCACATTTTGTACAAATTAAATATAAATATATATATATATATATCGACCTATAAATATATATTTATATGTATATATATATATATATATATATATACCTAATTGTGGAATAAGGGGAAATTTTTGGGCAAAATATCAACGTTAGGGGGAAATTACCGTTAGGGGGAAAATCTACGTTCCCCTTTACGTTTTCACACACTGTTTTAATGGGAATACGTTAGTGTATAGTAAAATACATATGGGGGTACGTAATATACCTAATTACTTCAATGTTGACCAAATAACGGACGCCTATCTGTTAACACGTACAACTTATGGACTATTGAATTTACGTACATGTATATGTTTTTCCTTAAAGGTGAAATATACAGTTATGTATTTCATTGTTTTTCATTTCGCCTAAACGTATCAAGATATACAAATTTCCCCCTAATGTTCAATCTAGTGGTATATATATATATATATATATATATATATTTAACAAGATGCAAATAAAAGCCGAATTAGGCAAATACATATAGTTATATGGTTACATAGTTGGTAGAGCATTTAATGACCGGGGTTTGATTTTCAGGCTGTGTCATACCAAAGACTTTAAAAATTGAATATACAGTTCAGTTCAGTTCAGCTCAGTATGAATTTATTCAAATCTCTTACCATTAAATAAAATACATAACAATAAAAGGTAACGAAATTACAGTTTGTAAGGATTGGGCCTATCATGCTTAAACACACCATGAAAAATTACTTGACTTAACAAATCAAGGTGAGAGATTAAGGAGTGACATCTAATAGCTCCTAGGAGCTTATGAGTGTAAACATACCTAAAAAACAAATAGCAAACAAGACGAAATGCAAGAGAGGCATATAAAAAGCAAGAACAATCGGACGTTCAAAGGTAGTTTGCAATGAAATGAACTTTTAGCTGCTTTTTAAAGCATGTGGTGTTTTGCAGCTAGTAACTTCCAAGGGGGAGAGAATTCCATAATTTTTCACCAGTCCTATAAATCGAAGACCAAATTGAGATGACCTAAGTCTATAAGAGGAGTTGTTAACTGATTTGAAGCACCACCAGGGACGTAGCCAGGATGGAATTTTTTCTGGGGGGGGGGGGTGCTGGTACCTCCGAAGGTCAGGCGCGGCAAGAATACCTAAGTGGAGCGCCACAATCGGTTGGTGAAGAACTTACAAACCCTCCAGATGGCTGGAAACGGCACTTTCCACGTGTGTTAAGCTGGATGTACCCAGCCTTGAAATATGAATCTCATGTCTGCCACTTCTCAATTAGTGTGGATAAAAAATCAATCTATGAAAAATGATAATACATACACTTTTTAAGAGCCCAAAATCTGGGCACCTTTTATCTGTGTCATGGCCGGGGGGATGACACTAAAGGGAACCGGTATCTCCCTTTCCCTTGGGATAAATTGTGAACTTCAGGAGAACGTAGATCGCATATACGGCAATATTAGCTTGAATAGATTACAGCTTCAATTCAATAGGAAAACCAAAATTAGTTGTGTCCCCCTCTGAGAAAAGTTTCTTTGAGTTAGATTTGCTAGATGCAAAATGGTGCTATGTTTGGCAAAACTTTGAACTGATTATAGGCCTACGTTTTAGGATTTTTCTATCTGGGGAAATGTGACATAAATACTACCAAAGAAACAATATTTTTCGATTTTCAGTGGTGTTAAGATGCAAAATGGTGCTGGTTTTGTTCAGTGGTCGGTACATTACGTGGTCAAAATTAAAAAAACTACGAGTGAATCTCTCAAAATATTTAAACCGCAAAGCAGAAGTATGGATCATGCTGGGAAAACATGAAATGAGGACCTTGTGGACATTTTACAAATCCGCAGGGATGCCAGTGCCCACTAGTAAAGAGAGGACTTGTCGAAAAAATCGTTCTACAGTGGCACTTGTCATGAGAACGAGTGAGGCACGACATAGGTCTACTTGGTAGGGATAGATGGGAAGAATAATTCGAAGGCAGTACCTTAGCCTTAAAGGGCCAAACCTCTCACCCCAAACCACAGTTTTGGTAGGGGTGTGCTGAAATTTTTCATTGGCTCAGCTCCTTGATTGACAGCTAATTCAAAAAATGAAGAGTACCAAAGCTTTATTACACAGCAAGAACTGTACTGAGAGTGTTTTTTTTATAAACATTGAGCTTTTCTATACTCGACTCGGAGCATTCAACTGAGATTGTCTCTGGATGAGGATGAATTTCAGACAATTGTGGGAGGAGCTTTAGTAAGAAGGTTAGGAAAATTGGTACTGTTTGGGGTGAGAGAACATGGCCTTTAAGGCATATTTTGTGTATGATAAAGTATAGGAATGGTCGTGTAAGCATGGTCTCCAGTGTATGATTGCCTTGTTTTCAGTAAATCAACCAGCCATCCGAAAGGCAGAAATGGTCTTAACCTAACAAAGTCAAATTCCAGTTGGCCGTCGAAACGTTCGTTTCATCTTCGAAGTGTAATGCAATAAACGACAGTGCAGATTATGTACGGTATCTAATTTAGTGAAAGTAATCATTTTGAAGTTATAACTTGATTTCATACGTGCACAAAAATGTGTTTTACATACATTCATGCGTGTTTTCTTAATTTTACACGTTTTATTTATTTACTGTTTTTGAAGGAAATACTTCAAAGTGTATTTCCGTTCAAACATTTTATTTTTTCCCAATTACTTTATCAGGAGGCAAAAAGATCTGGGGGCGCCTAGGCCTCCAAGCCCCCCCCCCCTCCTAGCACAACTAGGGTTAGGGTAATGGCTATCAAGAAACTGAAAATGAGTACTATATATTGACGGAGTTCTGTTATGTAGCCAGTTAAAAATAAACAACCCGATATGAAACCGATTTTAAACATAAATATTAAGAAGGTTAAGACTAGCGAAAAGATGTGCAGTATGATGACGATAGTTTACGTTGCTTATACATCTCATAGCCCTCTTCTGCAAAATCAAGAGAGGTTGAATTCTGGTAGCATACGTGCCCCCCCCCCCCCCCCCATTGATATTACAATAAGTGAGATAACGAAATATAAGGATATTATACAGGGAAACTAAAATTTTCCTTGGAAGAAATTTTCAAAATCTGTTAAGTATCCCCATACCTTTTGAAACTTTCATGCTAACATACTGGACATGATCAGTCCAGGTAAGATGAGAATCAACAAACACACCAAGAAGCCTAGTAACATTTGAACGCCAAGTTGAATGTTGTTTACATTCTGATTAAACTGCTTAGAAGATGAGGTAAAAATAACAAAATTAGTTTTCTTTACATTAAGAGATAGCTTGTTTGCACAAAATCAGTTGTGAACATTGACAAATTCATGTTGTATTACATTTAGTAAACAACTGAGGTCATTACTGGAATAAAAAAGATTGGTATCGACAGCATAAGAAATTACATGAAAATTATAACTAGCCCTGTGAAGATAATTAAAATAAATAATAAACAACAAAAGACCTAGAATAGATCCCCGAGGAACACCCCAAGTAATAGGCTTACGTATAGCATTTACCTTTCCTATTTTCTTATCCTGACAAATCCTGTTTTTTATTCTGAACCAAGCTCCTTCCAATCAGGGAACCCCATTCCCAACCCACTGAACAGTTCCCACACGAAATACTGATTATATATACAGTGAACGCACTGCACGTTAGTCACGCCAATTTCCAGTACTGCATCAAATAAGTACACTGGTGCTCTCAACACCCATGGTGTCTATTCCGTACAATAACATCATTTGGTGTCGATTTTTTTACACCAACCGCAACCGTAGGGTGTGAATCTCTATACGAACGGCGCGTTACCTCGCAAATCTCATCTACTGCCGAAAAAGCCATTAAATGAGTCAGATGATGACACTATTTAAGCTCCTGATACTATTAAAATAGCTTCTATGGGTATTCCTCTTGTGTAGCCTAGCAATTTAGTGACTAAAAATGGGTTACTTCATTTCATATGTAAAACAAAATGCTTTGTGTAATTTTGTAAGCATCAAGAAACGTTTTTGTGAACAAATATTTCAGCTGAAATCCATTGAAAAGCGAATGTCGAAATTTAATGAAACTTAGGGCAACTAGTTATACCTTGATAGCCTTTTCACCAAAAACCCTCGAAGTGTTTATTTAAAAAGGAAAACATATGCAAAATGTATCAGACATATCTATCAGCTGTATACTGACACGATAATATTGTTTACTAATGAAGCAACAGGGGAGGAATTGCTTAGTAAGCCACCCTCACCTCTTAATTTTGCAAGTTTTATGGCTCAAGCAGTGCATGTTTACAACATGCTGTAGCAAAAAATGATACCACAATTGGATTGTACTAACAACCTAGCGATGTTGTGGGCTACATATTTACTTGCTATGAGTGTCAAACCTTGGATGTAGTGTCGGTTGAACGAACTGCATTTTTAGAGTCCGGAGGGAATTTAGCTCCCGGTTTATGAAGTCATAATGTATTTAACTTTTCCTGCATTTGTTATCTAGAAGGTTTAACGCTTTGTCTCCACAATTACACAGGGTTAAGTGGGGTGTGTGTTGCCTTTGGATTGTAGAATTATTATGTGCGTCGATTACGTTCCTAATTAATAATAAAAATAAAGCTTAATTTTGCTGTATTTCTGTTTTTCCGTAACTTTTCACATGGTAGGAACAATTCTTCTAATCTTTTGAAAAATCTCTTTCCGATATACTGCACTCCGTACTGAAAAGAACGCAGCAAAACAGGAAAATCGGGATTAACACTGGACTAACACACAACGTCATTAATTTCTTAAAGGAAAGTTTAAGCCACAATTTAATATTTATATGTGAAAGAGGAAGAGGACACTTTGTGGGGAAAGTTTAATTCAAATCAAAGATGCATTTCTCGAGGTAGAATTGTGTTCCGAAGTGAGTTTTAGGGCAACAGAGCCTCTATCACTTCCTCACATTGACACGGAATGCTTTGTTTCCTTTGTTTTATCAGACAGTTGTGTTGACCTTGAAGTTGATAGGAATATGGCCTCCCTGAGTGGAATACAAATTTGGAAAATTCACATGCCACTTATGCAATCACATTTAAATAAAATTGTTGAGAAGAAAACTGACTCTAAAGTTATAGAGAAACAACAGTTTGTGAGGTAATGTGGAGATATGATGCCATATGGGCTTGCTTCAAGTTCACCCTTTTCGTCGGAAATGTGAAAAAAGTCTAGTGCTCATATCTTGAGAACCACAAATCGGATTTAAATGCAAATTTCACCAAAATGCCTGGAATAAATGCCCCTCTAACAAACCACATCCCGATGTGACCTTAAACCCTTCTTTTAACCTATTCCTTACTCCCTGTTCGATCTAGGTGATAAATTACATAGTCCGATGCTCCGTTAAGGCTTTATGGAGACTGATATCTTATTGTGATGGACATATAAGTACTCATTGCTTCCTTCTTTCAGCTGGGAACTTTAGTTACGTTTTTAGCGTCGTTGCGGTCGACGACGAAGGCCATCGAAGCCAACCTTCTAATTTAGCCACGGTATCAGCGAGAGAAGTAAAAATGGAAGAGATTCCTGGCGGCTCAAGTTTACCAATAATATTAGGGTCAGTCCTTCCGTTATTGTCTCTACTTCTACTTCTACTGCTTTTGTTGTTGTTTTTGGTAAGGAGACGGAAGTCAAAGGTGCATGGTAGCCAAGAAGCTGGAAAGTCAGCACTTGCAGAAACCAGCTCTAGGCAAAACTTCGGTATGATAGAGTCAAACAACAACGCTCGAGCTGCCATCTCGTCAAACTATCAACGTGATGTCGATATAGCTATTAATGGAAATGTTACTACGTATGATGATTTGAGAATTGCTGAAAACATGACTGATGGGAAATTTTACACTGACTACGACAGAAGCGCATACAACTTTGTAAGTACATCACCTGACTCATCGGAAAATGTAAGCATGGCAACAAACAGACTCCAGCAAACTCCGTCTGATATCTATCCCTTCTTTCAAATTGGTTCCAAAAGTGATCAACTTAAGATGGCAGATAAGGTTTACTCAGATGCATCTCGTCTACCCTTACAATGTGCATACGGCTTAGAAAATCATGGTTTGCAGGACAACGATGGAAGAATACCTACAGGTCAGCTATCGGACTTTGGGCAGACACCAACTGGGCCACCACCGAGACCTCCCAAACAATGGAAACCTCACGATGGTTCTGTTGAAAGTATGCAGGTTAATCATAATCCAGTTATTCTACCAAATACCCATGTTAAGGAAGACGAAGACAGTGACGGATGCGATTATGAACTCGTAGCTAACCCGAATAGTAACATGCAGCTTACCATAGATATGTTAGAACCAACACGAAGGGCTCCACCAATTCCAAAGAAAGGTGACAGTGGCTACGACGATGAGGTTACATCTTACGATGAACCACCGATAGGTTATTTTGATGGTAGGCCAATGGTTCCTCCCAAAGACATAGACGAGAATGATACCCGATACGACTACGATGACCCACCACCGTCAAACGGCTTCGCCTGGCACTATGGGTGATGAAGATAACTTTGATGGAGCCTCTTCGTGGACTCTGTAAAAGCGTACCTTAAGATAAATGGACGTAAATTTTGTATCTTAAAATAAATTGACGTTAATGTTGTGCTTTATTGTTATATTTTACATCATTGGTCGTAATATTCGAAGTTCATGCCCCAATAAACTACTTAACTAAATTCCTATAAGAAACCTGAGTGAACTCTAGAACCACACAGTTTTCTCTTGCCAACTCCTCAAAGGACAAGAGCAGTCACTCCAACTTGAACGAGTTTAATAGACCTTCCTGCTTCCTGATTGGCTCCTGGAGTTATGTGAAAACGTTTTCTTTGAAGTACTAAAATATTAGGAAGATATTTAGAAGAAAAACAGGAGGAAAATTGTTGTATTGAGTTGTTCCTTTAAAATAAGTTGGTGGCGTCTGCTATTACACTTTAAATGCAACGGACCGGAGAATTACAAACACTGTCCTACATGAGGAAACTTAATCGAAACTATGATGAGTACAACCCAGTGAAAATGTGACGATTTGAGAAGATTTTGGACAACAATCTCCTTATGTTAGGTTCTTCCTTCACTTTTGAATGTTCTACTTTTTCGGGGGTCATTACTCTGGGAGGGATTCAATGAAAATTAGGGACAAATTAACAAATTTTACTAGTAAAATCGGCTAGAAGCCCATGACAAAATTAGAAGATGAACAACTTCGTCCATAATCGTTCATAACTGATCAAAACCTCCCCGTTTCAACTGGGGAACGCAACTTTCGTGGGCTCCACAGCCAGGCAGGGAATTTGGCATAGATTAAAAGGAAAGCATTAGATGAGTTCCACGAGAAATTTTTTTCATCGGAACTTCTGCAAGTGTGAATTATGTTTAAAGGAATCGTGTTGTTTGGACTGTGAAAACATATGTGAGAGAATCTTTTCTCAAAGGATCACTACCCTCGGTCCTCTCTATGCAGGGAGTTTCCCAAATTCGATTGATGGTGTCCTAATCACATGAGATTTTGACTGTGATTATATACTGCAAAATCTTTTGTCAATAGCTTTGGACGAGACGCACCTTATTCCTGGACTAAACAGAGGTTTCTTTTCCAAAACCCTGACTTTAATGAATGCGAATCGTTTATGTTTTGGTGTCGTGTAAGTTTTCTGGCTAATTGGTCGCCATTCGTTTAAAATTGTATGTAAAATTTGATTGATTAATCAACGTAGAGTCGCGTGTTACCTTTTTAACATTAAATGGTAAAGTGTAACAGCTACTACACGTTTTCTTACGTAGATGTTTAGGGAAGTTCCTCTAGCAGAAACTTTTGTTAATCATAAACTATTGTTAATCATAAATTATAATGTTTAACATTGAAATATATAGTAAAACGAAAGCACATTACAAATACCTTGCATGGGTTAGTACAGAGCAGAAATACCTAAATGTGATCACAAAACTAACTGTTCGTCCCAGTGGTCAGGATGTCGGTCTCTTATTCGGAAAAAAAACTTACTCATGACTTTGTGAATTACTTCACGAAACGTCATTTTAATGCCAAACGATGGAAATGAATGCTTTCGCGGTGCACAATGAGCACAGACGAGCAATGTACCTTCGCCTACATCCGACCTGTGCACAAATTAAATTTTTCTACTTTTAATGCTATTTGCTTGTCATGGGGCCCGTTCGCTGTCCTCTTAAGACATGCGCACATTGTCTACCTATCGATCGAATCTATCATTCTGTTCAATTATGCTATTTTTCTTAGTACTGGGCATGTTAGATAAGAATCAAGAAGAAGTTGATCAGTTAAATTTTCTTCGACGAAAATTACTTGAAAAGCAGAACTCTTTTCTAAAATAGACGTATCCTTTCACTCTTGGCTTTTAACGAAAGCTCGATGAAACTTTGGACATATCCATTGTAACACGCCTTCTTTGGTTGCCTCAACATTCTCCACGTAAATAATATCGTAGATAAGATGGTAATAGTATGTTGTATATATTTATCAATAAAAAAAATTGTATATTTAATTGTATGAGATACTTATATGAAATGAAGGAAAGGACACAAATTATCCCAAAAATATCATTCGGTAAAGTGCTTGAATTTTGTAGACATTGGTACATTGAATCCAATTTTAGTATTTCCACGTACTCATATATCCAGTGTTGAAAAATTATTGCCTTTTTGTGTTTCGGAGTACACATAAGACAACGTTTTTTCAGTTGATGAGATATGTTCTATTTAGAACAAAACTGTTTTTAACGAATGACATAAGCTTAATTTTATACAATATGAAACTGTGTACTAAATGCTAAAATATTACTCTTATAAGTAACTTACAAATCAAGTTATGGCTCCTACTAGGACAAGAAGAGGTAAAACGCCAGCAAAAAGAAAAAGTGACATTTATTGCTATTAGTATAGTGAACTTGTTTCGTTAGTATTAGATGTGGCCAAAAATGTGCCTTTGTATACAATCCTGTTCAACTGTTTGATAAGATAATTTTGAATTACGTTGAAAATCATTGTTTCGTGTTTTTAACCATGTACGAGAATACCGATCATTCGCAGCCACAACAAAGAGGCATCTCATAGAGGTTGTGCAAGTGACGTCATCCTTTGATTCACCGCGCTGTAGCTGCATTAGCGGTTTTTCGATTCAGGACTTAAGAGCAACGGGAAGGGAAGTTCAACACACGGGAAATTACCTTGCCATCAAATGTACCGCCCTGTTTCTAAACCGCTAAACAGAACGTTAAATTAAAGCCGCCGTTCCGAAAAATAGCAGGACAGATTGTTCTTCTGTTCTTCTGCTCATGCGCAATCTAGTTTGCACTGCACTGTCCGTCCTCTTTGTCTTCAGTCCTGAAATCGAAAAGCTCCTATTATGAATAGATGTCAACTTCTCATTGTTGTAGTAAATAAAGCACAAAAAATTTCTCTCTCTCTCTCTCTGTTAAAAGACTTTGAGGGACATCCTGATGGATTGACTGATAGAGAAATAAAAGGAAATGCATTGATATTTCTCTTTAATGATAGTTCACCCACTATCTTTGAGTGGCAACACTCTTTGAGCCTAGCTCTATGTAGCTGTCATAATTATGAAGCCAATGCACGGCCTCTATAGAGTAGCCATTTTTTCAAAGGTGTGTTTTAACTCATTAATCTCTCCAAATATATGCAGTTACTATCAATTATAAAATGATTTAGAAATAATGTGAAAGTTAGTTTTAATCAATAAAGTAAAATGACTAAAAAATATGACTAAAACTGAAACTTGCCAAACATATTGCCAACTATAAATGCCGCATTCCAATTTAGAAACGATATAAAAGTTAGTTTTTATCCATTAGTTTAAATGACTGTACTTGCTAAAACATAACTGTATCTGAAACTTGTCAAAGAAATTGGCACATCAAATTGACTCATTTTGTATACTCTAAAATACAATCTAGTTAAAGAAAACATGAACGAATATTGTTTGTATTTCTAAAGTCGCCATTAAAACCACAAATCTCACTGATTGAACAGAAAACACGCCTTCTTGTCAAGTGACACCGCCGATGAGACCCGGCACTGGGAAATTTCTCCCAATCAAAACATTTGCCCGACGTGCATCTTCCGAGGCATAATTTAACTTCTTTCAACATGCTTAAATCTCAGATACATTCGGGAGGCTCCTCACCCTTGGGCCAACTTTTCCCGAGTGGAACTTACCATGGAGCCCGAAATGGTTCAATAGATCCTTATGCTGAAGCACAATGTACCTGTAGATCTTGAAATTGAGAATTTCTTTCAGAAGTAGACTCAAACCTCAGAGCTTCGGGGGCTTCGTTCCTTTGACCTCCACCATAACTTAGCAGGTGTAAATCTATATTTGTCTTCTTTTTTGCTATAACTTTTTGTTTGATATGACTCAATACCTGAATTTTACATACATAAATTTTCATTTTTACGCAAAGTTGAAAAAATGTATGTCTTGTGAATGTCACGCATGTATATATGGTTGTCTGAGGAAGGAAAGTAAATTTCTCCTTTGTTCATTTTACTCTGATGAGATTAATTTAAAGGAGGTAAAGTTTTCAGAAAGACAGATAAATCAATTATTTTACATTCAAATAAACCGAAAATTGATTACTGAAATACGGAAATGAATTGAAAAAATGACTGGAATGGAATTAATGAATAAGGATAACAACCAGTGTTGTAATCGAATCACTTAATGGAGAGTTTCAAGTCCCCTCGAGTACGAAGGCATCGATTACCGGGTCATGTCGTGTCTTAAGCAGTTCTAGTCTAGTCATGTAGAGTCTTCCTTCAGCTTTCAAGTCGTAGTTTAGGTTCGAGTCACCTCAACGAACAAGGTGTCGAATCTCGAGTCATTTCGAGTGTTTAGCAATTCGAGACGACTTGAGTCTTCCCTGAGCTCAAACCGAGTCACTGTGAGTCCTAATTGAAGTTAAAAGTTAAAATAATTAACCAAAGTTAGATTATGTAATCTCGAATTTCTCGGGAGTATATCATCCTCCTTCACTGTCATCTTTTACCAAGATTCTGGGGTTTTATCCCCCTTTACCTCCCTCAAAGAATAGACAGAGCGTGAAAGTCAGTTGGCGTTTAAGGCACACAAAATTTTGAAATATGGTGAACATTCAAATAGCTGAAAATGACACTTTCCAGGCGTTTAGGTAGAATCTGAGGAGCTGCTGTTTTGAGTTTTCGTTTGAAGTAAAATCAATCAAAAATTAGCACCTCCCTAAGTGATCACAAGTCTTTCAGATAAAATACACTACTACCACTTAAATAAGAAAAGATTTTCGAACGTTCCAAAAGTTTTTTCGTGCGTACGATAAAAATTTTCGAACGTTTCAAAAGATTTTCAAGTCTTCCAAAATCTTCCAAATTCGACCATTTCCTGGGTGGTGCCATATTCAGTTCACAGATGTTGAGAAAAGACGGATTTAACAACCCCTTTAGGGAAAGGGTTCCTCAACTGGCTTCCAACCTTTCACCCTTGTGTAGTTAAAGGAAGCATGGAAACAACTAGAAAGTTCATGGTCGAGACAACAGACATGTCAATCTTTAGCAAGACAAGAGAAACTAGACATCCGGAAAGGTATTAAAAGTCAAGAGGGTGAGCGACAGAATCTCACTTTAAATGGCAGGTCCAATTAATGACGACACTTAAAACCACAGTGTTAAATTTGTAGTCGTTAGCTTTAATACCCAAACGCACGTTTCTCCTGAATTCAAACCAAACATATAGGTATAGATCATTCTCGACTCATGAATCAGCCATTTTGAGACGGCATTTTCTTGCAGAAAAGGCAAACATGCTGGTGCCGTGGGTATTTAGCAATGCAGCCAACATTTTCGCTAGTTTTATCGATTTTCATTCTCACTTTGACCCCGTATTATCATATTTAAAAATATTTTACTTGTTATTCAGCGCCACATGGTGCACTATCATCTGAAATATGAAAGGTAACCTGATGCAATAGCTAGTTTGCGAAGCAGAGGAAAATTTTGCGTGGGAACTGTTCCCGTTAAACAAACTGGAAGCGATTTAGACAGTATTGAAGAATAAAACGATAGAACAAAAGATTAAAGTATACTTAGCGCCAGCAAATGTTTCATGGTAATTTGAGAAAGATTTGTGATAAAAAACGATTGACACGATTAAAATACATAACTCGTGAGAACGACACCACACCATGACCCCTTCAGGAAGAGCTATCATAGTCACTATGGGCACAAATTGATTCAGGAAACTAACTGGAGAACAATATTTCAAATAAGTTTCTTTCCAGAAATTTTCCGTATAATTATATATCACGGACGACTATGAAAAACATGCTATTCCTATCGGATTATTTGTTCACAGTCCATCCTGGACGGATCTACCGACAAGATCAGCCAATGTACTGACTAAACATCCCACAATCTTAAGTAGGTGGGGGTGGGTGGGTAGAGGGACCGTCCGTACTTTATGCCCGTGAAAATGAGATTACTTCAGATCACTCCAACACCAATCTATTCATTCGCGCTTTTCGCACTTTAATACGTCAACGCACGTGCTCGGTTTTTACGTGCGTGCGTAGGCCTTTAGGTACGCGCTAAGTTTCTCAAGCTAGGGAAGTATTTACTAGCAATAATGAACTAAGGGTGATTTCATAAACATATTGGCGGGGCTATTTTATTGCATTAAATAGAAATCTACTAGAACAGATCGGTTGTGCCAGCCGACTACTGTCACGGTCTACTTTGTTGTAGACTCACTAAAAGCATTTATTATGTGATAAATGCTCGCGGATAGCGATAGGATCAACGCCATCTACCTCAACCATTAAAAATTGTTAGATCGCAGCCCTACGTGTGTATATTCACAGACGTCAGCCATAACTGTATGCTAACCGGTACCATTTTCACATTTATCTTAAAAGGCCTGCACGCCAGAAACTATAAAAAGCACATCCATTTGGGTGAAACGGTTTGCTCTTTAACGGTCAAGTTTCCTTAACTTTTTGCGAACGCATGAGGCCGGTATTCCCCCTATCATGCTGATCTGACGTACAGGTAATCCAATTGGAACGGAAAGTCAGACATATTGGCCTCTTGCCCAAAGATTCAGATCACTGTTTGTGCAAGAACATCATCAAATTCATTCGAGGAAGTAGATAAACTATTTTAACACTTTTCTTTCCCTGTTTTTGTTCTGCTCCAGTCTTGATATTTGGTTTTATCCATTCCATGTAATCATAATTGACGAAGCATTTGTCATTCTTCTTGAAAGTTGTCGACTTGGTCTGTCCAGCAGTCAGAGTTTTGGCAGTTCCCAGATAATAATATTTGAATTCCTTTTGGACGAATTGTGACTTCAACTGATCTGTTTTGTTCTACGATATGACTAATATTTGTGTCTGTTTGGCTTTTTGAAAAGTATTGAACCCACATTTAGAACCAGATCACCGTGGCGTGAATCTACAAATAAAGCATTGTGGCGTGAACCTACGAATAAAGCACAACACTTTTGTAGCAGCGAATTAAATCACATTTCATAAGCAAGTTCAAGGTTGGAAAAGATGGATGGTCTTGTGAAACTAATAGGGTGCGTAGTAGTCCTACATGTACTGAATGTACAATGTCGAGAGTCTGAATTTCCGCAATATATCAGTTCATCCAGGATAAAATTAAACAGTGATCGTGGCTATGAAGATGTTTTAATCGGAATTGGAGAAGCAGTTCCCGAGGATCCTATGTTAATCGAGAAAATCAAAACTGTTTTTACGGAATTTTCTTCATTTCTTTTTCAGGCTACAAAGTAAGTACAAAGTTATTTATTTCATTATTTGTTATCAGGGAGCTGAGAACAAATATAATAACCAACTCCCTGGTCATCTCTAACCCGTAAAAAGATTCTAAATCGAGGGGAAATAAGGTAATGCCACCAGCGTGACCCTTTTCGGGTTTACTCCCTCGTAAGCCTTGTTTGAAACGCCTACCTCTAGAACGTATTTTGTATACATAGTGTATGTACCTTTTTCTGCGCGGTTCGTTAGTAGAAAATTTATTTACACACACGGGACATCCCCTTATATGTATTCCTTATAACTGCTCATAATGTACGGGGATGTTAGATGAAAAAAGAATAGAAAAGAAATGCACTGGCGTTTCACTATTCTCCTAATACCTGCAAATTTACTGTTCTTTAGTGCAAACAATGTAGTACTTGGTTCAGTTGTAGTAGATATGATGCTGTTTCAGTGAGGGGGTCTTGCCGAAGGTTCAATTCTTTGCAATTATTCCAATTAAATTGGCGTTATGACTTTGAAGTGGTGCTTCCCGGATTTCAGAGGGGGGCGTACCCGACGAAGCAGCGTAATGGTCAGGACCATCAAACTTGTTGTCAGGAAGTTAAGACTTCGAGTCCTGGACGGGTCATACCGAAGGGAAAGCCAGTGAGCCACAATTGCCAAAAAAGTGGTTAAAAAAGGCGGTGGCCGCCTCGACTTGAACCATTTGGTTGGAAACTGGGCCTCAAAACTCTATCTAACTAACTGAAAGACATAAAAGGGTGTTACGTGTGCATCAAAGGATCGTCGCGAGCGTGAAAGAGCGGTTTTACGCTAGGTGCCAGAGTTATGGTCCCCCGTAAGAGTTCAGTGGCAAAAAGGCTCCCGGGATCCCATTCAATTCAAGCAAACAGGACCAGCGAATTCGTCCTAGGCAATTGATCAAAGCTTTCTCCTTTCAGATTTTCTGACATTCGATGTGAAATCTTTGGGTAATTAAAAGATCAATAAAGAAAGTTGGATCCCGCACTGGCAATCGAACTTTAAAAGGAGATTGCAAATTGGAGTCTTCAACATTTGTTTAAAAGAAACAAACTTTTCGGTACTCTTCGTAAAGTGCCGTTATTCTCACTTTTGAAAATCAATGTTCTGGAAACTTTCACCAACACAGATCAAGTAACTACAGTAAAAAGCAGTGTTGCTTTTACGAATTCTCTTTGATAAAATTAGATCGATTGCCTCCAATATAAAATTGTGATTTTCAAATATTTGTCATAAAAGTCAACATGATTAAATGTCGTAAGAGACCCTTAAATTCCGTAACAACACGCTTAAAACCGTCATTAAACGAATCCCTAGAACCCAATCAAAAAAAAAAAAAAGAAAGACCCCGGTAATACTCTCCTTCCCCTTCTCGCGGATTCGCTAAAAAAATATATTCTTCGGTATTTCCCTAAAATTTCTACTCACTTTCACGATCTCGGTATCCAAATTTAGGGTGCGATACCAGCTCCTCATTTTCAAATATTTATTTAAGAAAAGTAGAAAAAAATATTTTTATGCGCTTTGCATGAACCAAATTGCGTTGCTAAGGTAGGAAACTAGCTACAAAGGTTATGGTAAAATTGCCATGGTACACAATGTTACAAAAATTACCGTCGCATCCAGGCAGTTCATACAAAAAAAACATTGGCCTCATTTAATTGTCTGGCGCAACACATTGCCCGAAATGGTAGAATATAATTCAGTTCGGGCAAAAGTTGTCACAAATTCTGGAATGTTTTCAGTTGCCAGATAACACAGGCAGGCGGCAGGATGAGCACGCAAAAATAATGCCCAAAAATTAGCTTGGAAAGTACATTTCTGAGGAAACATTTTGTTGCAACCCCCCATGTCCCCTATGTCCCCCAAATGGACGTCAATTTCTCTGTCAATTTCTTCTTATAGTGTCACCCCTTTGACCTCTCCCAATGCACCGCTTCAGACAAACCGACTTCTCCCACTCTCTTTCCCTTCGACTGATTATAACGCCAATACAGAATATGCTAACCAACCCACATCCATCAACACACTTCGACCGGTAATGCCATTTAACAAGTTCCCACACTCACCGCTTCGAAGGTTTCTACGTACATCGAGTCATTGTAACGATCGTGCCTGGCAGGATTCCTGTTTATACGCTTTGCGCGTATAAAACAAGGGGAGATATGGCTTTCTCGAGAGACGTGTTGCTTCTGCAACTTGTGACGCAGCATTTTGGGCCTTCCAGTTTTAAATCACTGTTGACAGTGAAAGTCTTTCATTAGGTAAGCATACAGAAAGACGCAACGTTCATCACACGATGATCTTAATGAATATCCAGCAAAGTTGCACAATGCCGAAGCCGATTGGATGATACAGTAAGCTATCATTAAATATATTCATCTGAATTCTGGATAAATAAAACAAAATAGAACTTCAAGATGACGTAAACAGTTGCAAAAGATACAAGTCTCTCACGGCAAGCCGCAGATTTGAACTGGCCGCCCAGCAGGCTTGTGGTGTGTGAGCAGTGTACAGTGTGTACGCACCGTTGTGAACAAGTGTTACATCGCTAATGTGTATAAGTTACATAGCAGCACAATGCAATGGGATCACCGTAAAGAATAGAACCAGAAAAATGAACATTTGATGGAAGGAATACGTGAGAGACCTGGGACAAGCCTAAAGATTCCTTAAAAAAAACACAGATTTTTAATTTTCCTTTAAGCGTGCAATTTTCTGTTCCCCTTACCTGTCTGAGCTCAGTTTTAGTCATCCAGGCGAAATGGAGTACGGGTTTCGATGATGTCATTGGTCAACTCTTATTTGAAATGTTTATCCACCCTCTTCTCATTTCTTTCAGATCATTGCGCATTCCACGTTTTATAAGTTTTTATACAGGTAAATACAAAGACACACACAAAATAAAAAACACAAATTAGTGAGACTTTAAGAGTCTGAACAAATAAGGAAAGGAAAGTCGTTTTTTCACCAGTTTGCCTAAGTTCCTACCAATTTTGCACCTTAAGTATCACATGATTAGCAATGTTTGGCCTTCACAGACTCCACCTAGCTCAAATGATCAAGTAGTCACACACTAAAGTAAGTAATTATTGTGGTTAGCTGATCCAGATACCGTTATGACTTATTCCTTTTCAAACATTTCGTACCGGTCAACAAGGGAGCATTGATGATTTAACAGGTTACATCAATTGTCAGTGAAATGGGGAGAAAAATCCAAAGCCAATAGTCACTATTAAGTGTCAAAATGAATGCTCTAATAATAATTATATAAATATATTTGTAAAAAGCTGCTACACAGGTATTGTAAGCGCCATAAAATACAACAAAGAAACAAACACAAAGAAAAGTAAAAGCGATTAAGGTCTACAACGTAATGTCTTCAAAACGATATTATTAGAAATAGTGAGCTATAGTGAGACAACATATGTAGGGGATCTTTTCCTTTTTTACAAAAAAAAAATTCTAAATCGTCTTTCAGTCGAGTGTGGACAATAATCTTTCTCTCATTGCTTCCTTCACTTGGCTACAGTCCTTACTATGGGAGAGTATCCTTGGTACAAAATATCTATTTGTTTCACGAAATTCTTCACGTTTCGTAACGCGTTTTCAACTGAGACGGTATGTAAACTTTGGTAAAATAAGTACTTAACTGTGATTTAGACCCTCCACAAAAATGTATCATCGTCATAACAAGGGGTCAGCGTGGTCCTGAGGTTTGAGACTACACTTGGCCCAAGATTGAGAAAAATAATAACAAAAGCCACCAATGCCTTAAGAAAACTCTGCTGGCACGATTTCCCCCAGACATTTCCCCAAATGTTGTACCGAACTTCGAGTGCAATTTCAATCCATTAAATAGTAGTTTCAGCTCATAAATCAATTCGGCCACTTTTTTGAGCTCTGAAAATGAAAAGGTGTTTCCATCAAGTTTCCATTCTTGACAAAACATCATCAATTGGCACTGCAACTACTGTCTGTTTTCCTAAACTTTCCTTCCTTTAATTCCAAACAAATTTTCTCCAGTATAAGCTCTTGGTTGATTGTGAGATACTTTGTAAAAGCGTCATATATATATGTATGTATATATATATATATATATATATATATATGTTACTACCTAGACAAACGGCGTGATCCTCTTATACCGACTGACACCTTCCTACGTTTAACGGAACTTTTTCTCACGTAAAATTGTTTTCAATACACCAACTCCACACGTTTGTACCAAAAGGGATTAACATTCGAAAAAGCCGCAGTTCATAGCCGTTTTTTGCTTTTGTATTTTTACATGGGTTGGTAATTCAGTTTACTTGACGAAGGACAGTTGACCTGTTCGAAACGTTGTGCAGTTTTCTCCGTTGATTTACTTTTTCTGTTGGAAGTATTTAGTAAGTGTTTTCGATTTGTTTTACTATGTATCCTTCTGGAAACACGAAGAGAACTTTTGAGTTGTACGGTGGAATTTATTTGTTATTTATATGTATATGTATATGTATATGTATATGTATATGTATATGTATATGTATATGTATATGTATATGTATATATATATATATATAAATATATAAGTTCGGTTGACACCTCCAATACAGTGCACGATTCTAAAGAAGAGCTATGTATGATAATAAAGAATGGAGTTTACATGAAAGGCATACATACTGTTTCGTACACGGTAAGTGCACTCCTCGGTGCCTAAAATAAAACTGCGTATACCGACTTTATGTTCAAGGTCACTGCGCTTAATAGATGATTGTTTTGGTGTCTACATTTTGTCATTATTTCGTTTCTTTTGTTCAGGGTGCAGAGATCCGTCTTCAATAGGATAAAGCATTTCTCGGCTATGCACAGGTTACATTTCATGTTTTCAAAACGAGAAATAGTGCTGTTCCAAAGTTAGGCGCCTGCTCATGGGGTGAATTGCGAGTTGCTTCATCTGTAATTTGAATAAAGGCCAAACCAACTTGGCTTCATGGCTCAGTGGTTAGAACATCCGCACTAGAAAGCGGGAGGTCCCGAGTTCGAATCCAGGTGGAGTCATCATCGTTTTTTCACCTCAACCAGATTTTCCAGCTTTAGCAATTTGATTTATATATATATATATATATATATATATATATATATATATATATATATATATATATATATATATATATATATATATATATATATATATATATGTATATATATATATATATATATATATATATATATATATATATATATATATATATATATAAATCAAATTGCTAAAGCTGGAAAATCTGGTTGAGGTGAAAAAACGATGATGACGATATATTTATATATATATATATATATATATATATATATGTATATATATATATATATATATTGTCAACATCTTTAAAAGCTTCCAAAATTTCTCACTCCTTGTCATTCTCTGACCAAGTATTGATAAAGAGGTAGTATTCCTCGAAAGCTCTACTTCAAACCTTTTGGCTGTTTAATCTATCTGAATTCTAGCCTTCCGCTATTTGTATCTCCTCGGAGATCCAGCCTTTCAATTCTGTAGCACCGTTGTTTTACAGTTTCTCCGTCATGTTTATATATTTCTTTCACTGTTTTCATCAATTTTGATCCAGTCTTGCTACACCCGTGGAGAGTACTTTGGAAACTTTCAAATTACTTCGACGCCTGTGCGAAAAACGTGTCAGGTATCGACATCACCTTTCAAACTATAAAACGTACCGAGCAAACAATACGGTACCGAAAGGGCTTCAAATGAAAGTCCCTACCGGCTTGCCATCTCCGACAGTGGAATCTACGCCAACTGGAAAGGCATACTCAGAAAAAAGTCTCTCAGACTGATGGAAGTACAAATTGGAAATTGTCGGAAAACCATCAATGAACTCAATAACAAAAATTGATTCCAAAACCAGGAAGCTAAAAAAAGGAGCTTCCCAAATCCGAGCTTCAAAACAAGCTTCGGTTTATCTCTCAGGACTGTTTTCGACTCTCTCGTACTCTAAATTCTAGGCAACAACGCAAGTTTCAAAGAGATCATGTCACTTCAAACCAAGTGACTGTCACTTCAAATCAAGTGATTTCAAATTTTCAGAAAAGCAGGTTTCGCAGATTTATTCGTAAACCGGTTACCGAGCCTTCCACCGCCACCACCGCGGTTGTAAGCATATCGTGTCAGCTTTCTGAAGGAGAAACTAAAGTTCTCTCGAAGGGACTCAATTTCTGCCCCAAACCAAGGCAGACTGACTCGCAGAAATTATCGCTAGACATGAAAGCGTTTTTCCGACGCTTGCGCCTTCGGGAGTATTTTGCTGACAAAGACGGCCTAAATTCTCCACCGGACAACGATATATCGTACCAATTTAAACCAAAAAGCACCTGGAACCCACCAAAGGGGCGTTGTCCGCATCTGGAATCATTTATTTCGGCCATTGAAGAGGATGTGAAAAACCACACCCCTTCCCCAGATTTCCGCGACAATCTCACAAAAAAGTGAACGTCAGGCCATTCGAAGTCTACGGCATCGTGATGATATTGTTATCAAGCTGGCGGACAAAGGCTCTGCGATTGTTGCAATGGGGACTCAATTTTACAAGGAGGAAGCCCTCACATTACTTGGCAATCTCGACCACTACAGACGTCTAGACTCAGATCCCACTTCGGAAATTGCGAAAAAAAAAAAGTGGAGGCGGTCATCAAAAAGATGGTTCGCAACGGTTCTATTGACTCTGAAACCGGCCCGAATCTCCTCCAGGTAGATCCTAAACCAGTCCGTTTCTATTTTCTGCCCAAAATTCACAAAACGGGTAGTCCGGGCAGACCCATTATTTCCGGCAACGGGACTGCCACGGAAAAAATTTCAAAATTTTTTGACCTGCTTGTCCAACCCCTGGTTCCAACCCTTCCCTCCTACGTTCAGGATACTACCGACTTCATTCGCAAAATTGGGAAGATCAAAAATCTCCCGTCGGACACAATTCTGGTCACTCTTGAAGTGTCCTCGTTGTACACAAACACACCAAATGAGGAAGGCATCTCCGCTTGCACCAACGCCTTCAATCCTATTCGGGACAAAACTCCCACCAAGAAAGTCTAAGGCGAACTCATGCATCTGATTTTGATCAACAACAATCTCATTTTTGGTGACCAACACTACCTCCAAATTCATGGTACAGCCATTGGAACCAAAATGGCTCCCTCATTTGCTAACTTGTTTATGGGCAACTTCGAGCAAAAATTCCTGTCTCGACAAACTTTGAAACCACAAATTTGGTTACGCTTCATAGACGACATCTTCATGATCTGGCCCCACGGTGAAGACTGTCTAAAAAATTTTATTGAAAACATCAATTCGTTCCATCCCACCATCGAATTTACGGCCGACCGTTCCAGGTCCAGTGTCCACTTCCTGGACACCACTGTAACCATAGAAAATGGTTCACTCAAAAAAGACTTGTTCAACAAACCAACAGACAAGCACAACTACCTTCTACCCAACAGTTGCCATCCTCCGCACTGCACCAAAAACATTCCGTACAGTCAAGCACTCCGCATAAAACGCATCTGTTCCTCTGAAACAGATTATGACACTCGGGCAAAAGAACTATCTGGTTACCTCCGTAACCGGCAGTATTTTCGGGGTTCAGTTGAAAATGCCATCAAAAAGGCATAAAAAAACCCCGCTCGCAAACTCTGACGTACAAAACTCGTCAGCGCAATTCCGACAGAGTGCCGTTGGTAACTGAGTACCATCCCGGTCTACCACCACTAGCCAAATTCATCAAAAAACATATGCCCACACTTCAGAGCACCGATCTCTTAAGGTCTATCTTTCCCCAACCCCCCGTTGTTGCCTTCAAAATTGAGGGACATTTTGGTTCGGGCAAAATTCCAGGACAAAGCCTCAGTCGAGGAAAACAACGAAAATTTTGGTTGTTCACCTTGCCCTTCCAACTGCAAGACGTGCGCCCTGGTTGATTCCACAAAAGGCTTCCAGAGCAATCAAAATGTCATTAATCTCATGTTCTGCAATTTATGTGTTGTGCAGTATGTGAGAGAATCTAAAAATACTCTTCGAATGAGAATGACACAGCACAGATCAGCAATTAAAACCAAAAAGGTTGAACAACCTGTTGCAAACCATTTCAATTTGCCTCATCATTCTATCAAAAACTTACGGGTCATTGCTATCGACCAAAACGATACATGGACCGACAAAGCTAAAAAAGCTAAAGAAAATTTCTGGGAACTCAATCTCAAAACCACATCGCCTTTCGGCTTGAACATCAGAAGCGATTTACCAGCTTGCTGATGATACTAACCAAAATAATCCGATCAGGCCATTCCGGCCTAACAATTTCTCTAATTATTTTGAAGAGGATTTTCCTAGGGTTGATGGGTTACACCCGAGTAATCCGATCATACCCTCCTGGTCAATCAACCTGCTCAATTGCCTTAAGACGGATTATCCTGTCACAATAGAGGTGAGACCATTGTCAACACCTTTAGAAGCTTCCAAAATTGCTCACTCCTCGTCATTCTCTGACCAAGTATTGATAAAGAGGTAGTATTCCTCGAAAGCTCTATTTCAAACCTTTTGGCTGTTTAATTTATCTGAATTCTAGCATTCCGCTATTTGTATCTCCTCGGAGATCCAGCCTTTCAGTTCTGTAGCACCGTTGTTTTACAGTTTCTCCGTCATGTTTATATATATATATATATATATATATATATATATATATATATATATATATATATATATATATATATATATATATAAAAATCAAATTGGTATATATATATATATATACATATACACATATATATATATATTCAAGTCATCTCCTTTGAAAGCGGGTGCTTTAACTGACATTTAAATAGAAAACATTTGCTTTCCGTACTGAAAACAATCGCAGCACATGTATTTCCTCCAACATACTGCATAGACGAATTTTTACAGAAATGGTTAAATGTCTAAAATTTCGAAACATTTTCTAAAAACAACATTGCTAGTTTTCATAGACAAATAATGTAGGTGTAAATATTGATGTCCTAATAATTGAATAAACGAAATATTGAATATGTAAGTATTATATTGAAACTGTAAACCAAACAAGGCGTGTTTATGAGAAAGTCAACATGTAATCAGGAAATATTATCTTTGGTACAATTTACCTATGTACAGATGAAGGGAAGCAATAGCCTATTTGCTGAAATTCTTGTCAATAATAGGATTGAATCACGTACAAAAATAACCCAAGAATTCCTGAATTAGGTGTCAAGGCACAATATGTTAACACCTATACCCTAGTTTACTTGCATTGGTAACAATAACACAATGGATATTGTTCGACCTTCGTGGAACTGTTGTAGCGGTTACTTCCTTATACAGCGTAAATAATTACTCCTCCATACATCTAACGTCTGTCATATTACTTATGTAAAACTGTAATGGTAATTACCTTTTGAAAGTACTTTATTCATTTTTAGTAGTCATTCTAAAAGCTTTGACACGAATGTCGTTATAGCGTCCAACTGAAAAGCACAACAAGAACACACGCAATTTTTAACTTCCTACAGGAATTGGAAAAAGAAACTGAGGGAGTCTTTCATCCATGTTGTGGTTCATTCTGCCCTTTTTGAAATTTACCAGTTTTATTTCAAATTCATTAGATGTATTACTCAAACTGCAATTTTCTATTCACAACCGCAATATTTGGTCAAGCTTAAACACTTTAAGCCTACTTACTCGAATTATTACCTGTCTTACCGTCTAACCATCCAAAATCTTGCATCAAGTCTATTCCATATTCTAAACTGTTGAGGACAGGAAGGATATGATTAAAGGATTTTAATTCTTCCACCTTTTCTGAGCAGGTTTTACATAAACGTCAGTGTCCTACCAAAGTCCTCTGTAATTGCAGTTTGAGTAATACATCTAATGAATTCGAAATACAAATGGTAGGAGGACCCAAGTCAGTCAGTCCGTTTGATCTCAAGTGGCCCAGAGTACCTTTGGCCTCCACCAAAAACAACACTTTTTTCTTCTGCCCTAAACCTTACACATATCAAATGTGACCTCCGACCTCCTCTTCATGCCTAATCACTTTTACATACCAAATAGGAAACCTATCCAAGCTTTTAAACCTGAAATATTTTTTCAGCATGGTTTTCAGAGTTTGATTGATGGTGACCTTAAATGATCTTTGATCTCAACCAGGCTTCCAACATTTACATATATCTTGTCTACAACGTTTTTGCTGCTTGAACTCCTTTGATCCCAAATGACCTTTTAGGTAGATCAAACGGACAGATTGATAGATGGACCACCAAGCATTGCATGCAGTGTTTATTATCACACTTGAACGTATCTTCACACCAAATATGATATAAAATTCATCCAGGCTTGCTAATACATTAAGAAACAGTCTTGAAAAGCTTTTCAGTTTTTGACCTCTGATGACCTCAGATGAACTTGAAGTTCTACCAAAAAACAATAGTTCTCTTTTTCTCCCTATGGCGGTTTTATATACCAGGTTTCATCAAGTCCAACTTCCCTTCTTCAGTTACAGTGTTAAAACGCTGGCTTCACAGACATACACACACATATATACGAATGTTCCTTTTGCTAACGAAAGGAACAAAAAGTCGTCCAACTATCAGGTTCGAGTTTCCCACCTAAAAATCATCTAAAGAGCACTATAGGTAGCTAATTTTTCTTGTAACCGTCCGAGATGTATTACTATGTTGCTGGCAAAAGCAGCCCCATAGATATATGTTAGGTACAACAGATTGACTGTAAACCAATGACTAACTACATTTTCTTTTTTGTGAGAGTTACAACTCACTGTATTTGGGAGAGATCAATCGTCGTCTGGAAGGTCTAGTCACTAAACACCTCAAGACCATCAAAGGTAATCCCCAAGGATATCCGCACAATCCAAGTTTTTGCTTCCACACAATTTTTCCAAAATTTTTTACCTACCAATCTCATCTAGGAGCAAGCTGTGGTGAAATGCATTTGACTGGGAGGCTCCTGTCCTCCTGCTCCTTCTGGTGCCGTCTGTGGGAAAGTGTAGACAAATGTATTCTTAAAACTTAGATTTAATTATTTTTTAAATTAAAAGAACTCATTGATAAGAAACATCCTTTTCAACCAAGAATAGAAATGGCTCCTTTTTAGGGTTTATCAAATTTGTTTGGGTACTTTGTGTCTTATATGTCGTAAAATATTTTTTTTACCATGTGTTCACAGGAATTCGTGCTTTTCAACAGAGCCCAAGTATTCAAGGGAATAAGTGACGGCTGAAGACCCCTTCCCAAAAGGTGTATGGCCTCCTTTCTATCTTTTTACGCAACTCCTATGTTATCAATAGACTTTTGGAAGGTGTCCCTTTGGCTCGAGCGTCTGTGTAATGCCAAGGATGCATTTCAAGCTTTATCATTTCTCTTTCAGCAAAGTTTCCTATTCCAGTACCAGATTTCAGCCAGACTTCAGTGGGGGCGGACCCTTACTTTAGATGCAACATGGGTAATTTTTAAGGGCGGTTCCTAACAAAAAGGTTTCATTTTTTCAAACATGTTCCGATTTCTGTTTGTTACGACGATATGGGAAAGAAGATCGTTTAGAAACCACGGTAACGTCTACGGTTGGCACTGGCTGACATAGAGCATGTGCATGAACATATACGTGCATGTGAGGTTTTGCGCCTGCTGCGATCTCACGATTGAAAGCAGAACGAAGTCGGATTAGTATCTATGTTCCATTGTGACGAAAATGTAAGGGCACCTCATCAACTCTGCTGTCACCCTTTTGTGACGCCATTTGTTTGTTAATGTATGAATTGCCAGGTATCTGATATTTATGACGTTTTCATATTCACACTTTGATACATTTGTACTTTGTAATCGTCACTATTTTGCCCGGTAAAATTTGAATTGAACTGAACCTTCGACTCTGTCGTCATATCTTTATTGCTGCAACAATAAATTTGCGGCGACATCAACCCCGCAAATTTTAGTAACCGCCCATTGATTTCTTTTTTAAAACCGATTATATTTTGGGGGAAAAATGAGGTTCCATCCCACTTATCGAGAAGAAATTAACCTCATTGCTGCCGAGGGAAGTTGAGAACTCACACTCATACGTTGGTACATTTGTTCGTGCTGTTGCCGTGACATTTTATATGTGTTTATATACTCTTAGATATGAACAAATAGATACTAATTGGAGTTAAACGTTTCGGTTTTTGCAGAGCTTTTGTTCTCCTCGCAGAGAACGACTTAGAGCAAAATGCTTTAGTATTGTATCAGTACTTACAATGCTATTATCTTAATATCAGTCTAATAGGCAGTCAGTTCATCATAAGTCTGAAACAATCAAATATTTTCTTGATATTCCTACCAGTACTTATGGCAGCGGGGTTTTCTTTAAGGAGATCCGAATTCTGGTTCCAGATTCTTGGAATGACACAGGTGGTGACGTTGAGCCCTCATGGGAAACGTTTTCCACCAGTGACATAAGGATTGACCTGCCTGATGCTGGGCCTAACAGACATCAACCGTCAACGAATAAGCCGACTCAATGCGGTGCGCCAGGCCTGTACATCCATCTTACACCTAAGTACATCACAGACGATATTGAAGCGTTGCTCTTTGGAGACCGATCTAAGGTGAGTACTTTATGAACGACAAATTACGATAGATTAACCTCAGTCCAGATGGAAAAAATCAGTCCATTAGCTTCGTCAGGGATTTACTCTCTAGCAACTCTATGTTTAGCCCATGGAAGGGAAAAGAAAACCGACGATACTTAGGCCATTCTACCATCCTATTCAAATGCATCTTTACCAACATCCTGGTATTATCTTACAAGCTGGTTTGTCTAAGAAATGTGCATGGCTTGAGCTTATAACCTCATTGCACATGCTACGTTCACTGCCTCATTGCGTGACTAAGCAGAAGGTGTAAGGTTCTGAAATCATGGGCAATGTTCTAAATGTTTGTGGATATATACTGCCCATACATATTTCCCGGTAGGGGTCATAGAGTTCCAAAAGTAGCGGTGTGGTGTTATCTCAGATCTACTCTCCGGGGATGTGTCCGAAGAACAAAGATCAAGATCGCAACCATATTTTCACATGCCATACACTTCTTCATTGTGTAACCAAGCAAAAGTATAAGGTTCCGCAAACACGCACGATTTTTTCAACAACAGGGGGTATGGACCATACCAAATATATTTCCCGGAACTGGTCATTCAATTCCTTAAATAGTTTTACACAAATAGTATTGTGGTGTCATCTTACGAGCTGGGAAATAATCTGAAAAACACTATACGGCGGATGCAACTTTCATTTCCTCATTGTGTGACCAGCCAAATGCACCTGTTTTTAAAAAACAAGGAGTAGGAAGGGAAGTCTCCCGTCTTATAAGTCTTTGCAGTTTTAAAGGTCCTGAAAGGAAATTTGGTGCACTATAGAATTCTAAAAACAGAATTTTCTGCAAAGAAAATAAATGAAAATTGAACAAAATTTAGCCTTTAAATGAAAAAGGTTTAACCTCAGTACTGTAGGAAAGATTAAACGATACTACGGTATCCATAATTTTTACGGGAGGGGGTGGGGGGGGGGGCTAGAGCCATAATAGCCCTGCAGGGCAAAGTCGGCTAGTTAACTGTTTCATCGAAGGGTGCTTCAGCGCGGCCCGCAGCCGACTTTTTCGGGTAGGTAACTGCTTTAAGTGGCAGGAATAGTACAATCCCAGGTAGGGGCAAAGCCAGAGTACCAGGAGAAGCTTTCAAGATGGAATTTTGTCCCTAAAGACAACCTGGACTTGGGGTGTCCGTAAGCAGTGATGATGAAGTGATGACGCCGTACACCCGTGCGGCTTGGATATTATGTTCAACTTGATTCAAATTTAAGAAATAAGATTTTCGGGCATCTCTGAGGTTGCACACTATACTTTTATTTGATTTCGCGGTTGAAAAGATACGCATGGCTTGTAGTCATGGGCATACGGGAGCACTCAGTTAGGGGGAGAATTTTTTGTTCGAAAAAATGTAATTTTGTCCAAAAGACTATCTAAGCAGAGCGCCAACATTGGGTGGCGCGAAGCATACAGAAATTTTTAAAATTCGTACCTCTCAGACAGTCGAAAATGGCATTCCCATGCTTATAAGGGGATACAAGCTGTTGCAATTTTGAGTTTCCAATTACAGATAATAATTTACTTCAAACTAGAATTAAGCCAGAAAGACTAAGCGGATCGCCAGCATTAGTTGGTGCGGCGCGTACACAACATTTCGAAAAACGGGAACTTGGACAGTCCAAAATTGCGGTGTCTTACACCTATAGTGGGATGTAAGGTTTCATACCCCCAATAACTTAAACGCTAAATTAACTCCTTTTCGAGATCCCTGTAGCCTTGTCAAAGTTCACAGCGATTTAGAGACACCCATCACTTGAAAGCTGACAAGCTTGGCCATTATTGCACTACAAAATTTCTATACCATGACCGTTTTAAACTTGGGCTAGAGGGACATATAGTTTTTGTAGGGTACATCCTACCCTAGCCTTTTCACCATAAGGGAAAACCTCCGACATTTCACAGCAATTTTTAAACAGTCTAAATTATCGTCAATCTTACCCAAGTTTTGTCATCCGTTTTCTGGCAGGTTCTTTTTCATATTCATGCAATTTCATAACCAAGCTGCCTGGTTATCCTAATAAATTTGGTCCAAACAATCGAGAGTTAAAAGAACTACTTATTTGATGGTGTGTACTTGACGCTGTAGAGCACAAACCTAATGGAGCAGTGAGTCGTAATCTTGAGTAACCGTTTGCAAAAGACTTTCTAAGCGGAGCGCCACCACTAGTGCAAAAAGAAAATTTTAAAAAACCAGACCCCTTAGAAAGTAGAAAATGGCGTTTTCTTAGTCTTATAGTGGGATCTAAGGTTTCACACCCCCAATAACTTCCCCATTGACTAACACACTAAACTAGCTCCTATTCGAGGTCCCTGCATCCTTGTCAAAGTTCACAGCGATTTAGAGACACCCATCGCTTGAAAGCTGACAAGTTTGCTCATCAGAGCACTACACAATTTTCATACCATGACCAGATGACCGATTAGAATTTGAGCCAGAAAGACATACAGTTTTTGTAGGTTAATTCCACCCCTAGCCCCTTCACCATAAGGGAAACATATGCCATTTAAGAGTAATTTTTAAAGTCTAAATCACCATAAATCTTACCCAAGTTTTCGTCATCCACTGTCTGGCAAGTTTTCTTTCATATGCATGGAACATTACCCAGCTGATAGGTTATCCTGGCAAAATTTGGACAAGCAATGCAGAGTTAAAAAATACTTCTTTGAGGGTGTGCACTTGGCGGTGTAGAAAATTATCCTAATGGAGTAGTGAGACCTAAGCAGTTGCGACCTTGAGTTACCGTTTGCAAAAAAATGGTCACTTAAAACTAAAACTTTGTTAGGAAGACTGTCTAAGAGGAGCGCCACCATTAGTGCAAAAGGGAAATTTTGAAAATCTGACGCCTCAAACACCCGGAAATGGAATTTTCCAGCCTTACAAGGAAGCTTCCAGCAGTCGCTATTTTGATCAGAAAATTACCAGTTGAAGTATACCACCACCACTGGATGAAATGATCTTCACATTGTCGGGGAGAAAACTTTAAAACGAAATTGAAACACGCTCATGCATTTCATCTAATTGCGACTCTTGGTTAAAATCAATACTGATGTAATTGTGTGACTGCCAGAATGCCGACTATAAACGATTTTTTTCTATTTGTAACCCCTTTTCAATAACTTCACGTTACATGGTGGTTTTCAATTAACTCTCAGGCAGACTTTTGGGAAGACATTCGCACACCGCATCATTTCAGTACTGAAAAACAAATTACCCATTCTCATAACCACTGCTGGAATTAGGCTCTATGGGCAGGATAGATGGCAAGCCATTGGGCACTGCACTTGAACACCCACTCGTCTGTCCGTTGAGTTAATTTGGTAATTGAAAACGTCCCAGCAGTTTTCAAACAAAACGCACGAATATTTTACCATTTCGGGAATTATTTTGCAAGACTATAGTACGAAGTTGGGTTGAGGACAACTTTTCCTAACCAACTGCCCGAATGTGTCGCAAATGTTTGTTTTCTTTTTTGTTTTCCATTAAAATTTTACTTTGTACATAGTGTTTTCTGTTTTGGGGCAAAGATTTGAATGTATTCAAATAATTGGCCATTTCTTGCACTGCGTTTCACAAGATTTAAAAGCAGCCTAAGAGATGATTAATTGTTTCTTTTAAGTCACAGGCTTCCCAAACCTGCCGCAATTTTTTCATCTCTTGGATTTTTCGTAGATACGTTCCAATGACTTGATACTTTGCTATTTTAGGACAAATGCTTGAAAGGATTTGGATGTTCGACCGTTAAAGACATTTTGTTGTGAGAAACTGTAAAGTAAAACTCACGAATAATAGTTTTTCTCGTATTTTTTATGTATGTACATATGTGTGTACCGACAAGTGCCGCCTTGGCACGACATGGTAGCTAATGAGAACTCAAGCCTCGCACGTCTCTCCTCGTCACTGGTGTAGCTACCCGAAAATTCTGTCATTTCGATGAGGTCTACTAGTTATCAGGAGCATTCACGTGATGAATGCGTTCACCCACTAAAAGGGGAATTCCGACGACTTTTTTACGGAGACTGTTCTCATGGACAGATAAGGCTTTGAATGTGGTTATCGTTACGGCTTGGTCGCAATTCAAACCAATAACAGCGAAAGACCACAGAAGAGCGAGATTAAAATCAACAACTTAATTATTATTCACCTCTTACTTCCTTAATTTTACAATGATTAATCTTAAATCTACTTACAATCTTTTACGGCTTAAGGTATTATTCTTTGTCCAAGGGGCAGTGTTGTTAGCGTCGATTGTACAGCAGCACAGCGTAGAACTCGGTTCCGCGAAGGCAGGATGAAGACTATAGTGATCGGTAAATGGCGACACAATAACAGTGTTAAACGGCGAAGCAGGCGTCTGGTCTCTGTATTATCTGTGTATCTTCTGTTCTCCTCCCTTCTCTTCTGTTTTTGTATGATCTTTTATACGCCTGGTAGTTCTTCCAGAAAAGTCCGGAACTTACTGTTATGGAAACGTCTCGTTGATTTCGTACAAAACAAACAGCGAAAGTTCTGGGCACAGTAACCCATTTTTCGGTTTCTGAGAAATCTACAGTAGCCGACAGTTGCCATAGTTGGCTATTATTAGGCCATTACATCATACAGTACTTTCCAGTAGGTGATTGTACATTCTAGTAATTGTGCGAATGTTCTCTGGGGTCACCCGTTGAATATGCTAGATCTAGATAGCACCGAAGCTAGCACTTTCTAGAACTTTTCACTCGCTCGTCGATGGATTCAATCTGGTGACTGGTGAGCTGATGTCGTCTCGCAACATTATGTACTGTGTTTATGAATGTATGTTTGCGTTTGTGACCCTTTGCTCTTTAACACGATATCTCAAGATATGAATGTCTGATAGTTTACAAACTGGAACATAGATTTCCCAGGTGACCCAGGGGTCGAGGTCGGAAAACCTTGTTAACACGATATCTTAAGATACGAAACTTGGATAGATTTCATAATTTATGTAGTATGTGGATGTATTGAAGTTAGAAGGTGCTATTATTTTTGTGAAAGTCAAAGGTCATCGGTGTCATCAAAGGTCAAAGCATTAACAATCCTCCTTAAAGAAAAACAAAACATTGTTGCATATAATATCGATCAATTCATTTATGTATACACATCTAGAATCATAGTGCACTTCTAGCCCGTCCAGAAACCAGTTCAATAGTGTGAACCAAATACGGCGAATTCCAAACAGTTAAGAATTTATTGCTCCATGACGGATACTTTCTTTACTGTATAAAAATACTCGTATGCTGAAAATACATACTTTTCAGGAGTCAATTTCACACTCTTTCTGGAACTTTAAATTAGCTGTTGTGAGTGTGTACTTGAATCAAATTTCTTATTCCTTTTAAGTAGTATTTTTAGCTTTTGTGCTGATACATTGACTGAAGGGCTGGGTATATAAAGGTTTTTTCCCTTTTTGTATTTAATTGTCAATGCTAAATATGCTAACGAAGCAAGATATTTGCCATTGTGAATGATGTTGACTGTCGTATTACTTTGATATTTTCCTGTTTATTTTCTTATTAATTGTTAATGTCACATGCTATTTAATTAAAGACATCAATACAGCGAAATAAAAGAAATAGCGCTGTGCAGAAATGATAACTTGCCGAGTTCGCACATAAGCTAAACTTTCATTTTTGTGAGTTCGGCCAGATCGAGTGGGAGTCTTGATTCAGCTGATCGAAATTCTTTGCCAATTCCCATTCCAATATTCTCTTTTCCAGGACATGTACGAGTTCGGCTAGAGTCTGGAATCGATGTAAAAGTTGGATTTGGATGTAACAGCAATGGTTAAATGTTTAAATTGTGTGTTTTAGAAAAAAAGCCTGGAAAATAAGCTCCTGAGACTCGAAACAAAAATTGAATGGTGATGTTAACTTTTAGTAGTGAAATGTTTGCAACAAGCTCTGTAAATGTCATGTCCGTTTTCAGAATCGCAACTATACAGAAAGCGCAGCAGAAATGCTTAAATTTTGGGGGAAGAATCTTCAAAACTCTTGCTACGACCTTTTCTTTAGGACAGGTCTTTTATTTGAAGAAATGATAAACCAGCTTAATTAAACGTAGTAAACGATGCATGGGGTCCACTTGACTTTTAAGGGTTAGTAGACATGTGAACATGTGGCAGGAGAGAAAAACACAATAGCAAAGGGTTATTTTCACAGTCAGTCTATTACATTTGGGTAGTTTGGGGAAATTATGATTAATAATGGGCTGGAGGCACCAAGTATAGACACCGCAAATGCTTGCTTCAAACATAAATCTGTAAATATCAAACAATGTCAATTTTCCTTTCAATCAGAGGAAGGAGACATTTTTGTTTGAAACTTTTTATTTTGTCTTTTTCTCACCAGACACTTACTCACGAATGGGGTCACTTTCGATGGGGTGTGTTTGATGAGTATCCATTAGAGGGCGACGATCGTTTTTATGCAGCCAGCAATGGTGAATATGAAGCAACAAGATGCGTTCTTGCAATTAGAGGTAATGATATTATAAATGATGGCTCTAGCAACACAATTTGAAGAATGTACAAATCTCATAGTTGTGGAATATTTTAAGTAGATTGTATGATTTTATTCAAACGAAAATCTGTTACTTTCAACTGATCAGTAGTAATAACTCTAGAAATACGTACAAGCAAATAATCCAAAATATTTTTACGTGATTAATATAAACAAATGTAAACAATACGTGCATTAGTTACTTTTCACCAGATAACATATGTTGTGACATTTCTTCAAATTCCTGGAATAAGCCTCATATGCTAGGCTCTACCAAGTCCAAATTCAGCGTTTCTTTGGGACTGAGCCTTTATATACACACGTCCTATTGGGCAATTTAATAGTACGTTACAAATTGTTTTCAGCATTTATTAATGGTAAGTCATAGGGCTACACACTATTTTTACTCCGTCTAATGCTGAAAGAATTTTTGCTAGTCCATACAAAGAAGTTATAATGCTTTTCCAATGAAATAAGAAATACGCACTACAATCAGCGAGCTTGGAAACACTTTGATTTGGGAGCTTTACACAGGCGCACGTAGTCCAAGTGGCCCAAGTCGGCCAAATTGCCGGGGAAATCCTAGCGTCCCTGCTCTTACAGCAAAATTTGAGTTTACATGAACATTCCTTAAAAACATTCTTTCTTAATCAATCTATACTTTTTAGCCGAAGCGAGCATCGTGTATAAAAATAAAAATAAATTTTAGAAAATAATTATTTTCCATGTGTTTGCGCAATGTTCGTTGTTACAGTAGTACTGTGAGTCGCCTGACGAGTGGTTTATATCCAGCCACGAAACTCGGAGAAGCAAATTGCTAACTCATCCGTTTATCTTTTTTCCATTCACAACAATATGTTTCGGAAATTCTCGTTGAGGTATCTGATAGCAATTTTACATCTGGGTTTATATGCATGAAAAACATAAGAAAAAGAATTCGCCCTAACATCTGAACATATTAACAACGTTTCGTCAATGGGCAGCCATCCGTTCGTGTTAAAAGCTTGGTGTCCGTAAATTTGACTTTGAATTAATTGTATCTACTTTGTAAATCTATTAGGGCGCTCTTGTCCGTTTACGTATTCCTATAGAAAAAGTGTGTAGAACCGCGAAGGCGAGACTTTTCAACAACAACTTCCCCCCTAAGTGCCGAATTAGGCAAATATAAATACACACACACACACACACACACACATATATTTATATATATATATATATATATATATATATATATATATATATATATATATATATATATATATATATATATATATATATATATATATATATATATATATATATATATATATATATATACATATATATATATATATATATATGTATGTATACAAGATTGAGAAATTAATAATACTGATGACCAACAAGATTGATAAATATCCGAATATATTTTAATCCCTTCTGGGATCTTCCTCGGCGGTTTAGACGGAGAAGGTACAGCGATTACAAATGAAAATATAAATGATAACTGTTAACGATTTTAAGTTATTGTTCAAAGTTAATACATTGATGCGCGCGTCATGAGTTAGTAATAAATGACGCGTTTGCAAGGATCAAAATAAAGAAATTATGACGCATTGCTACAATATTGTGACGCAACTGTAATAAAGACACGCTTAGAGATGATTAAAAAATGATGATATATTTGTTTATTTACATATCTGTTGAAAGGATATTTTAACAAATTCGTTACTGGTTTTACTGCGTCAAAGGTTGTTTTTATACCATTTTGAAGCGTAGAAAGTTGTTTCTACGTAGCGATTTGTAGCAGTTACAGTGTAACAACTGTTTTTACTAACATTTTGTACAAAGAGATCAACTGCTGTGGACATTGTACCCAATTTGTGTTGGACACATAGTTGTTTACTTTCTGTGAAAATTTTTACCCATTTTTAGAGTGATTTTGGGCATGGCCAAGGGAACGAAAAGAAAAAAATGAATGATAAAACACCTAACTTAATGAAATGCTTACAGTTTGGAAATTTGCTGAGAAGCAGGATACTTTATTTCACATCCTTTTTCCGGAACCTTTTGCAGGCGAAAAACTAAATGCTGACAAGCAGGAATGTACTTTCGACAGTTCAGGGAAACCGGATGCAAACTGCCGATTCTTTGATTTCCGAGATAAAAGCGAATCATACTCTGCTTCTTTGATGTACAGACAATATTTACCGGAGGTAACTCTGATCTTGATATACATCACACTGTTTCAATCATGTTTAAATTAAAAGCAAGGAATCCTTCGCCAAAGATTAATGTGACAAGTGCTGCTATCGCTTTTCACTCTTTATGTAACCTGATTGGCAGTGGCATAGCTACTTGGGGGGGGGGGGGGAAGCAAGTTTCCCCATTGAAAATAATTTGGGGAAATTTGATGAAATTGGGGAAATTTGATTAAATGATATGCGCTTTTCCCAAAATTTTTGTTATAATAAAAAATTCTGAGACATTTCTTATACATGCTCGTATTTAAATGCAACGAATTAACCCAGATTCCGTCAGTACCGCGTTCCACAGAAATGTCCTCGCCGCGCAGCAGATTGCATGTTCACTTGTATACGCGCGGGTGTCATGATCAGTGCATTTCAGTGCACAGGAATTTGCTATTCAGGAATTTAACAACAGCTGATACAGTACATCTAACACTGAAAGGTTTCCAACCCAAACTTAAGAATATGATCAACTTGTACACAGTCTCTGCGTTGTACACTTTGGAAATGCAGTGAAATGATGTGAAAATTGTAATTTGTGACAAATTAGTAACGTAGACCCCAGTGCACTGGTAGACGCTCATGGTTATATCATCCTACAAGCTAGTAGTGGGAGGGATTTAAACTGTACCGATTTTACTCTGAGTACATAACCATGGATGGGGCTAAAACAATCCATGGCTTACGATAAACATAACGTTAGTCTACAAATTAGAGTGAACGGGATCCACGGACTTACTTAGATTTTTTTTTTACTTAACTTAACCTTATCCTTGGAGGCTTACCGGCTAGATTGAGAAAAAGCTTTCTGCTCACTTGGGCGTAACTGCAATAAAAGGGTCCATGAATACCTTGTCCTAGGCTAGAACTTACTGGGTGAATGTAGCCTTCTACACTAAACAGACTTTTCTAACAGGATATCCTGTGTGATCAAGCCACTATTAGTTCTCCTTACAGTGGCATGCGAAGGGGGGGGGGGGGCACTGGGCTCCGCTCGTGAATGCCATTTTTATGTTCTTAAACATGCGTCGCCATTCTTTGGTAACACATATTTTAATTCGAAAGATAACATATGAGGCACCGGATTGCATGTAAGGACACCACATTTTTCAAAAACTTTCAAAGGGGAAGGATTGTCTCTGCAAGGCCGTCAGTGATGCCAATTTTTTAATTCCTTCAAATTGGCAAATTCTGTCAAATTTCATTTTTAATTTATAGGTAGCCTCTGCAACCCACTTGTGGCACCGATTTCATAAGGACACCTACCTTTTGAATATTTTTTAAAGGGAGGACCCACCCCACAGACTCCTTCCCCAGTTGGCATAGACGTGCAAGACGAGACAGGGGAGCGGAGGGTGTTGAGGTGCGGTTAGAAATAGTTTGCCATTTATCATGCAAGAGATTTTAGGGGTAAAATCATTAACAGGTGGGAGTTCGATCAGTCACAGACAATTTCATCAATTCAGCGGAACTTTAATTTAACCAAGTGAGTTAGTTACTTAGATAGAGTTTTATGACTTAGTTTCCTGTTGATTCAAGTCGAGGCCGCCATGGCCTTTTTTCCAACTTCCAGCTTCGTTAGCATATTTTCAATTCGTTGTGTAGTTTCCCCGAAAAGAATTAAGACCATTTCATACAGGCCTTATAGTGATAGTACATTTTGTGTGGTAATTTTCTGATCACTTAGCATGTTCCTGATTTTTTCCGTATTGCAAACAAAAGCTGCAATAAAAACTGCATGTTTATAGATTCTTTTTACAAGCATGAATACGCAATTTGTGGCCATTTGAGGGGTCGAATTTTTCGAAATTTTCTCTCCGATTCGTGCCAACCAACGGTGGCGCTTCGCTTAGTCTATTAGGCAAAATTACATTTTGGGGGTCAAAGTAACTCTTAACTGTTTGATCACTTCGCAGTTTGCAAACACATTTTGAAGTGAGCATTTTATTTCAAACGATAAAAGAAGATAGCGACGCGTTAGATTCTTCGTATAAATCTGGAAATTCTATTTCCGGCCATTCGAAGGGTCCGATTTTTCAAAATTTTCTCTACTCTCCTTGCCAACCAGTGGTGACGCTCCGCTTAGATAATCTTTATGGAAGAATAACGTTTTGTGGCCAAGAAAAACCGCAAATTGAAATACTCCCTTTCCCCTATACCAATCGATGCTCTTTTATTTTGACTCCTAAAGTTATGCATATCTAATGAAGAGTTTAACTTCGTAAGGTAACGTTAATGGAATAAGAATACATGTAAAGACACAAAAGTTTCAGGTGTATCCTCACGAACCACCACAATTCAACTTTTAACACTGTTCCTGTCAAAGAAAAAATCTTGCACCATCTAAAAAAAAACGCCACAAAAATTCAAAGGGAAGGTGTGTCCCCTTCCCGGGACAACCCTCCCCTTAGGCCCCCAGACTGGTGTCCACTCAACTTACTGCATGTCCCTCACCCCTTCAGAGAACTCCTGCGTACGTCACACTGCGTTGGCACATACAAATGCACCAGATATTGTTGACCAAAATAAATATAATAGCCCAAGCGTTGTTATTTCCAATTGCTCTTTGTTATACTTAAAATTAAAATACAGGTAACATTACATAATGACATGGTAATGTTACAATACTTCTAAATTTGCATATTTTATATAAAATACTTACACATAGACCGGGAAAAGTTTTGGGGAAATTTCATACCTTTGCCCCCTCTGGAAAATATCCTAGCTACGCCACTGATGACTGGTCAAGATATTTAACAACTAGCAGACATTAATTTTTTTTTCTTGGTAAGCTCGCTAAACAATTTATTAAGCCTTCAAAAGCGTGAAATATATGGGAATAATGTCATGTATTTGGTACTGTATCAAGTTGAAAGGGTTATTACTCTATACGTTTTCTCTATTCGGTTCATTTAAGATGGAAACATTCTGCGATGACGTCGATCACACTGGTGGCAACCCGTCAACAACACACAACATAGAAGCACCAAACCAGCAAAACACTTTATGTGCATCCAAGAGTGTATGGGAGGTAATTAAAGAAATGAATATTCAAATCTCATCTAGGCTAGTATTATCAATACATCTTTGAAACGAAAGGTAGCGATTTAAAGTGAACAATTTGAAGGAATTTAGTTAAGATTTACTTATTAATGGAGCTAATGTCATTTAACTACTCAGAGCTCGTCTTGAATAGTTATAACGTATACTAACAGAAATCCACGCACGTTGGTACTAAACTCTTTTGAATATTATACGTTGAGGTAATCCGACATTTGAAGGCCGGTTGAAAAAATGAAACCAACCAGCCGCATCTTTTCATTTCTTGCTTTCGATGATGAGAGAAACCAATGCAGTTATGAAAGCGTATGTGCATGTATGTGTGTATGTGTGTGTATGTTCCAACTGGTGCCAAGCAATGCTGTGCCCTATAGGACCGTCTTTCTTCGCCCTCTTCTTCTCGGGAGTCTTTGCAGGAGTGAAACGCAACCTACAATCGCCTGGCATACATATTACGTATCGTACTGGCTGCGAGCTATTTAATCTTCGTAGGTTTAGTGCTTCCACCAATTGTCATTACTCCTGCATTATGGATCTTCTATATTTGCTGAGGACTGTGTAGCCCACAGCAATTTCAAAATCCAAGAGATTATCAGTTGCTTTGCTACAGCTTGCAAGAATTTTGGTCTTACAAATAACATCAAGAAAACAGTTGATCTTTCAGCCAGCCATTGTCCTCTCTACCCCACCCCCACCTCAACCAAAAACCATTGACCAGGTCTGGCAGCAGAAGAGAATCCTGCTTAACACAAAAATCAAGTTGTATGAAGCCATCATTGGTCCAACAAACTTCTCTTTGGTTGTGAGACATGGTTTCTATACAGGAGGCACATTGGTCAACTTGAAGCTATCATATGAGATGCCTGCGAAGGCTGATGAATCTGAATTGGCAGGATTGTGACAGCAATAAGGATTCACTCATAGAACCAACTGAATCAGTTTGGAATCACTCATTATAAAAAGTAAACTGTGTTGATATGGACATATTGTAGGCATGAATGATCAAAGAATACCCAAACAGATTTTCAAAGGTGAGCTTTCTCCTGGCAAAAATCACGTCGAGGGTCAGAGACTCAGGTATTGGGACACTTTTTGCAAGAACCTTGGAAAATGTGGTATTAATTTACACACTTGGGAGGGCATTGCCTCTGATAGAAGCAAAATGAAAGCCGCTATACACTAAGAAATTTATCACATGAAGTCTGGATTAAAACAGCTGCAAAGAAACAGCTGAAGCAAGAAATGCCGGCCTAACTTTACAGTACCAATTACATCTGGCACATCTACCTTAAGGATTGCCATTCCCTAATTGGTCTTCATGGACACATGAGTGTGTATTTACAGTCTTTTGCAAGCACACCCTATGAAACAGACCTCGTGTGATTTTCTTACTGCAACAGAATCTGCGGCAATCCTGGCGGACTCGTATACTACGAGAAGGCCCACTTGCGCCAGGGAGACAAGCTTTTGAACAGCCATTGATGGGACTTCGTCGTTTACAGCATGGTCAGTGAGGACCAGGTGCATGTATGTATGTGTGCGTGTGTGTTTGTGACACTTCTGCTCTTGAATACGATGCCCCAAGATAGGACTGTCCGAAAGTTTTAAAACTTGGTACAAAGGGTGCTCCACATTAAGAAACAGACCCTTTTTGTTTTTGGTGGAGGTCAAAGGTCATGTGTGGTCACCGGGGGTCAAAGTCTGAGGACCTTTATAACAGATTAGCTCGAAATAAGAAACTTAAGTAGATTTCATATTTTTTATGTGGATGCGTTATAGTCATATTGTTTTGGGGAAAGGTCAAATGTCACCTGGGGTCACCAGAAGTTAAAGTCTTTAAACCTTGTTAACATGATATCTCAAGGAAGAAATCTTGGGTACATTTTTATGTTTAGTATGTGGATGTGTTATGGTAAGAAGATGGTTCCTATTGATATTTGTGGGGGTTAAAGGTCATGTGGCATCAATAAGGGTTGATGCAAGAGGGGATGATCGAGGTCAAAGGTCATCTGTTGGTCAGCGGGGAAAAGCCTGTTAACCTTGTTAAAAAAATATTTAAACATATGAAAATTCTATGGATTATTAAATTGGGTATGTGGATGTGCTATCATCAGAAATGGTTCCTGTAGTTTTTGATGGAGGTCAAAGGCCATCCGGGGTCACCAGGACTAAAAGTCTGAAAAACTTGTTAAAAGTGCATTTGGTATTACTATGCGATATGGCGAGGATGTGATCCCTGCAGTTGTTGGTAGAGGTCAAACATCATCTGGGGTTACCGGGATCTAAGTTTAAAGAACTTGTTACCACTTTTTAGGAAAGGAAATATACATGAATTTCATGTTTGGTATGCCAACCTGTTATGAAGGTTAGATAGTCTCTTCTGTTTGTAAGAGGGGGCTAAAGTTTATCTGGAGTAACGCAAAATTATTTTTCGAACATGTGGGTATAATATTTGACTGAGAAGACATGGGACATCATGGCATTATTTTTTAACTTTGAAAACAATTTCAAAATTACTTTGAATAGCACACATGTATCCTTGAAATCTAAACGCATTTCAGCATTGTGGTTCAACAACATATCTGAAACATATAAAAGTACCATGTGGTCACGATACACTTTTCATGATACTAAAAGAGATTACTAAACGTTGCTTCACATTCTGACAACTAGGGGAAATTTTATTCCGCAGTATTTCAGCGTCAAAACGTTGCCCGAATTGACAGAATGCTAAAAAATCTTCTTCGTTATTTTCTTATCGTTTTACATTCTGCTCAGTGTTATTTGAAGGTAACAATTTACTGCGAACAAATGTTGAAAAGAACAACTACATTCGTTCCACTAAAATTTCAACACCTGTACTTTTGAGGCAACAGATAGTTGCACACCGATTGTGGTCTTCAGGAAGAAGCGTCTCCTTGTTTTTTACATAAAGTTACCAATCATTCCTTTGATTCTAACTACGACCCTTTGAGAAGGAGAATCTTTCTTTGTGACGTAATGTATGTATTGTGTGCTACGCTTTGGTGACAAGAAGTCTACGATAAGAAGGAAATCAAATATTTTCAATTGTGAAAGTGATTGCAAAACTACTCAGGGGGAATATAAATCCAAATATAAAAAAATTCCCAAAGACCTTAAAAACTCTCAACTTCTAACACAAAAACGTTACACTCAATCACGTTGTTGAGATTAAACTCCATTATTCAGGTCTAGACATTCAGTAGGTAAACATTTAATCCTTTAACTTAGCTGTTATCATCCAATTTTATTTTAATTTTTAAGTTCTTCTTTCCGTTTTTTCTTTACAATTAACCACAAAAATAAATTACAAAAGCAGCATTGTATTCTTGTTTGCGTACAATTTATATGAAGTACCTCTGTCTTAATAAAAAAAGCAATGTTTTCTTACATAAATATTTTGGTCCCTTTACTTGCTTTATTTTGATCATTGAGATACCTGCAATAATTTGATTCCTGTATTTCTTGCTCTTCTTCTTTGTTAAAGGTTTTGCGAAGTCATTCAGATTTTCCAACTACTACCAGCCGAAAAACACCCACCAATGTCCTTCCACAAGTCAGTACAGTACCTAATTTCCTTGTGGTAAAACGCCAGTTTCGTGCTTCGCCTACAGTTGTAGTGCTTGATCGATCAGGAAGTATGAAAACCAACAGTAGATTGCACACCTTGCGTCAGGTTCGTTCAGAGCATCAGCTTACTTTTATTGACCTATATCAAAGAATGATGTCAGTTTTTTCTTAGACATCCTGGAATATTTGTTTTATTCTAGAAACCGCTTTTTTTTTCTTTGATAACCGTTTTCTTGGTTACGCATCGCATCTGGAGCTCTGATTACTTACAGTAAGGAACACACATAGACACTCTCCTACGGTATCAAATGGACTAACGCAAAAAGAGTAGTGTTCGATCAACACTGTTATTGAAGTTTTATCTCAAGCTTATGCACACTACCTAACGAGATATTTTTGATTAGCTGTCGTCATCGTATTTTATCGATTGTATCCTTTTGTTAACGTTAGAGATTGGGTAATAAGTATTAGTGTTATCATTAGCCAACATAATATTTCTTTCTAAACAGTGAACATCGTCCCCTTCAATTGTAGTTTACTTTCGTAGAATGGGTTTCATTTGAGAGACAATACTAACAACCCTTGAATACCACAGAGGCACGAGGAAATCAGTATGAAATCAAAAGGTTTCCCCTTTTTCATGATAATTTCTTAACGGAAATTACTTTTCTAACTACACAGATCCCCTCTAAAAGCCTTTTCTGTTTCTCGGGATATAAACTTTAAATGATTGGAATATTTTCTGAGTGGAGAATGGAAAATAGACTCTAAGGGGAAATTTCTACTGACGTAATTACATGTTACCTTAACCCTCTCTTCTCCTGTAAGGTGGATACCTTGAACTTACATATCACTCCTAAACATTTCATAGAAGTACCCATTTTTTCAACAGGCGTGTAACAATTTGATATCTCGTATTATTGATGAGGACCAGCTTTTTGGAATAGTTGATTTCAATGACGTTGCGGTCATCCGTCAGTACGCGACTCCTGCCGGTTTAAACAGGACACATTTGCTCAATGCACTGCCAACAGAGGCTAGTGGTAGCACAGCAATTGGATCAGGTAAATGTGAACTCAATACACTGTGCTGTAGGAAACTGAATACCACAAGTTTGTCAATGACAGAATGATGTTATGTTTTACAATCAAAATGGATATTTTGGGCAATCTCACTTTACTGAGTGTGATGATTTCCATTGTTAACAAACTAAATTGATGTCTGGCTAACTATATTTTTGAAAATATTAAATGACATCAATGAGATGGTTCATGGCATTGGCATTAATTTTCCAAACCTCTAAACTCCCCTCCAGGGTAAAAAATGATCAAACTAAGGCAATGTCCATTTACCGAAAATGCATTAATGTTCTGATTTGGTTCCTTCGTCGTCTTACTTTTTTTTTTTTTTATACCGTTCCATGCCGCTTCATTACAAAATTTAATACATGAAAAGCACAATAGTCTTGTTTTATAAAGCAAGGACCCAAATCTAAGTGCACCCCTCCCTGAAGTTTTCAAATTAAAGTTAGAATCATGGTGCAAGATGAACCACATTGTATTTTACAGGCATTCTCGAGGGCGTGGCAGCTCTTCAAAATGGTGAGCCAAATAAGGATATCACTGGATCTCAGTTGGTTGTGCTAACAGACGGGGAAGAAAACAAAAATCCGATGATTGTCAACCTCACCCTAGGACAAGTAAGTGTTCGTTCGTGGAATCAACAGCATAGCATTTGCAACATACAAATGATCATAAAAACGTAGATGCTCCTACGTTACGTTTTTTTGATCGAATAATATTGATAAAATGTCCATTTCTGACGAAAGCATGAAATTCTTGTTAACAGAATATGTGGATACCTGTCGGTAGGACGTTAAGCATAGCCTTATCGAATAGCAATGAGATCGAAGGGGATATTTCTACTTGACTGGCAAAACAAATCCTATAGTATCCGTTCGATGAATACTTTATCTTAAAATTGGCTTATTTATCACATTTTTCTTTATCATTTCCTAATTTTATGAGCAGACCGATTCAAATGTGTTCACTTTTGTACCAATCTTACTAACGTTCCAAACTATGTTTGGCACGTGTGCCACATTCCCCATTTTCTTGTAAAGAACAAAAGGGATTTTTTTTAACAATGAAGCATACTTCAACCGACGTAAGCACTTGCGTGACCATCCAAACCATTAAGATTAAGGTTAAGTGTCACTCTATCCATCCATTCATCCATCCATCCATACACACGTCCATAAATCCAGTTATACCCTTACCGAAATAAACAGCATTTGAATACCATTCATACAGTCAGTCCTAATAGTCACCAAAATCTCTTTTTTCTGACTTGAGTATGCATGACGTCACAGCGTTTGCATATATAATTAACAAGAACTAGCCGTTTTTAAATCCAAATTTCGATATGAAAAATACATTACCCAACCAAATCATCATTACAATCAATAGAGAAAGCATCTTCGCTGCAGTGCATCATACGTTAAAAGCCCACTTGGCCGTACTGAGGTGTTTGAAAAATGGAGCTATACCGAGCGAGAAAATATCCTCCACACAAGTATTAATCGTCTTGACCAAGTCGAGTCTTCTTTTACGAATAATTTACATATATAAACAAGGAAAATTACATTGAGAACCAATTTTCTCACAATCTTGTAACGATTTAATGCCTACCGTTGCAAGGGTAAATGCGACTGTTTCCTAAAGTAGTGTGGCATTTCAGAAAAAAGGCCTGAATTTACTTGTTAGGTAAGGAGCAAGGTCTTCTAAGGAAGAAGTCGTTGGAATTTTTTCAATATCCTTTACCGTTCTCAAGATATACCTCTGCTAAGTTTAACGTTTCTGAAGCAACTTGATGGTTATGCAAAAATAGTGATGCTGAGTATTGCACAGTGGTGACATTTCTTTTGTTAACCCTGTATTAATTATATCAGATTGTTCATGGTTAGGGCATTGACAGTAATGATTTTCAAGGACACAAGTTAAACTTTCAAAATAAGCCTTCAGGAAATACTAATGTTACAACTGCCCTTGAAATGAAGATTTCAAAAACAAAGGGTAACATATATGACATGTCCCTCCTTTTATTGAGCCCATATGTGTGCATGATTAAGTGCAAATCAGAAATAAACTTCTAAAATGGCTAATTTTTATCTGATATTGATGCAGCAATTTTCTTGGTTTTTAAAGGTTTTTACATCAAATACCAGACTTTGTCATTTTGGTGTGACACTACCTTCAAGTACGTTAGTATCTTGAATCGGTCACTACAGCGTATAGAACGAACGACGCAATGTACAGCACCTATCAATTTACCGAATCGTGGTAACCTTTTGACGTATATGACATACACTTTGTACGTACCATACTATACAGTCATTGTACTAGTCTAAAAACTGTTACAAACAATAATATAACAAAACATTTTTGCACTAAACCTGACGATATAGAGGTAAAGTGGAGGGATATTCGGCTAAGTGGTGGGGTATATCTCTCCCGTAAGGCTTGTTAGTGAGTGAACTCTGGAGGTACCGACACACAGTCTTTATAGATGGTGAGGTCGAAGAAATGAAGATCAGATACACTTTGTTTAGTAATCTTGGTTGTGAACATCATGTGGAACTGGGTAGGGGCTAAGTATTTGTAGGGTACTGGGTACACAACCCCCACCCTCGACAACCACTGGACAGGAAGCATATCAACTGAGTGTCCTAAGTAGCAATACAAGTAATTAATTCAAGTAAGTGACAAAATTTTTGCCTGTAATATGCCATTACTATATGGCAATTGCTCAATTATTCATCTCCTTCTACTCAGTTAGGACTGTAAAAACAACAGTTCATACTTCCAATGAGTGGGCAGACACAGAAGAACATAAGATTTTATCCACACGTCATACTGTCACACACAAACCATGGTGTATAAATTTACTTTAGCACACTTATGCACAAAATATGAATGAATTTATGATTCTTAACAGTTTTCATACATAACTACTGACAAAAGCGAACCAGTTCTCCATGTCTTTTGCTATATCTCAGTGCAATTCAGTTCTCAATCAAATTTGACTTTTGACAATTTGCATCCCCTACTCCATGTTTCTCCTAGAGCTCCCCCCCCCCCACAAAAAAAAAGAGTGACACGATATCATAAGCATGTTTTAGCATAACTCTTGTGCCTGTTTGATTCTGTTGGTTAATGTTAATTTATTTATTGTCAAGGCAATTTTAAAGTTTTCCACTTAAGACATCCTTTGAGACTAAGAGGGACACCTCATTAAATCAAAGGTTTATGAACCATTTTCATGTTCTTAAACAATTCAATATGACTGAGTTGTAACAATTCTGTAGTCGAGTCAAGTCATTTCCTGCCCTTAAGCACTTGAGTCACAGCACCATTCCTATGTAGAAAACATGATCAGATTAAACAGTCCGATGGGGTGACCGTCGAGGCCGCATCTTCATTAACACAACTTGTAAAAAATCCTGAAATGACAGAACTGTTAGGTGCACATTCGACAATACGTAGTATATAAACAATTCCTTGAGTCATTTCCCTTTTGAAAATTCTTGACTTTGTCTTGTTACACCATATGAACCAACAGGCTGGTAGAGTGTATGCTTAAATAAACACATCAGTTGTTTCATATATAGCCCATACCTGTAAGTGTAACACTAATTTGCTTATTATGGTTCTTCATCTTTACCGTTGGTACTGTATGTTGCTCCGATTCGACTCATAAGATTCGACTCATACAGAAGCAACGATAGGGGCTTACAGGCCTCTTAAAAAATTTTACAAGCTTTTTCTAGACTGAAAACTCACTCAGACAGCTAGCAAGCACTAGTAAAGAGTATCTGTATCATAATCAAAGATCATTTGTACACATTCATGCAGTCATTTTGTATCCCATAGTGTGCAGCATGCATAGGCCAAGGCCTATCTGTAAAATGTTAATGTTTCTTGTTAGTGGTTTACCTTTAAGGCGTAAATATGTTAGGCGTATTAAAATTCACGTGATTACTTGGCATAATTACTAAAGTAATATCCTGGTTAGAAGCCTACAATTAAAAACACATATACAATAGTTTACCATGTGTTAAACATAACGTTACCGCCTTGTACGGTGCTCTACTTGGACAAAAAAGTGAAAAATTCCAACTTGCAAAAATGTTCATTGTGACTATTCTGTTCATTTTCACGTAGTGTTATTGGTACCGATAGTTAACTTTATCTCTCCAAGCCTCGATTTTGGCAGTTTTATACCCGAGTTATTCTGAATACGATCAGGTATCCGTAAAATTTGAGGGCAGTCAAAAAAAAAACCTCACAAAGCTGACGTGTTTTTGATAGCAAATTTCTATATGAAATTGCGTAAGAAACAACACCTGCTATTTTTGGTGAAGAAAAGACATTAATATTTGAATATACTATGGATAAAACATCAAGGAACGCCTCTTATGCATTATTCAGAAACTTGAAGTTCCACCGGCATGTTAGGTACCTATTCTGCGAAACTCTTCATTTTTCCTTGTGGGGGGAGTTTCAGTTTTAGAGGATGACTTCACAAGCCTCATTAACACTTACAGTGAGGTTTGACTGCATATAGCCTTTTAAAAAGCATTCGAATGCTAAATCGAAAGGAGAGTTTAAAATTTAAGTAACACAATCGAATGTATGTGAACACCCTTCAAAATAGCCTTCGAATGCCATATACCCTCCGAATAACCCTCCCCATGGGGATTTGTTTGCAAATGAGTTTTGAATGGAAGGATAAAATGAATGCTATTCTGCAGACTATCCTGCTGCACATGATGCTCAGCATTTGGAGTAGGGAACATTGTGAGTTCCTCACAACCGGTAAAATATCATTAAAACCACTTAATTGGTGTACAACTTCATTGCAATCCACCAGCTGTGGTCTTTACTATGGAAGTAGGTAGGGGCATAGACTAAAAGTAAGCGAAATGAATGGAAGATCAAATCTTCGTGAACTGGTTCAGTAATGAAGTTTGCACTATACACAAAAAAGGCTAGTTTTTAACGTATACGCCCTGCATGACAACCAAAATTGAGACATTCAGTAATTGCATATTTTCCCAGGCTATGGTTAACGTGCATGCAGGTGAATTTACACTTGAATTTGCACACTGAATGTATGTATGTAACCTCATAATTGACAAATCTGGCTCTGCTTATTAAAAATGTTATACCTAAAGTAAAAAAATATGGTTGTTTCTAAAAACCCTCACAGCCCCAAAACCCGCAACTCACAACCTTGGTTGACTCATAGGTCGTGGGTTGAGGGTTTTTTGAAAATGAACAATATATAGTAATTATACTAAAACCCCCGCGTCCGCTTAAACAACCCTCATTTCAACGCATGGCGCAAAGAAATGGGCCGTGTGAGGTTTTAGCAACGTAAATATTGTTATTAAAACCCCCGCAACCCACAACCACTTACGCAAAACTGGTGTAAGGTTGTGAGTTGTGGAAGTTTAAGTATTAACCATATTTACATTACTAAAACCCCCCGACCCACGACCTTGCGCCAGGCCTTTAAACAAGCGTTAGGTAAGTGGTTGTAGGCTGTAGGGGTTTTAGTAATATTCGTACCTTTAACCCCTCTACCCATGGGCTTGTACCATGCTCGCCTTGTACTAAGTTTTATGTGAGTAGTTTTGGGTTGTGGGGGTTAAAGTAATAAACATACAGATATTACTAATTAAACCCCATCGACCCATGACCTTTCAGTCAACGAAGGTTGTTGATTGTGGGTTGAGGGTAGTTAAGTTGTGGGTGTGGGGGCTGTTTGAGTTTTAGAAACAACCTAAAAATATTCAGTGCAATTGTTTTCACAAGACACGATGAAAATCCTGACAAAAATATAAAAAGAACAAAAAAATCCACCAACTAATTGAGACTGTTCACTGTCAAGCTTAATTGTCAATTTTTCTGGCAATCCATATCATATTGATGGATGGGTTCCAGTACCTACTGGGGACCGATTATAACACACGCCATAGAAAATGGGATAAAGGCTGTGACCAGCTCGACTTTAGCCAGTCGGAAAGAAACTGAGACTTGAACCTCATCTAAAGCTATATTTATAAAAAAAAAAAATGTACTGCAACCATGCAACTTTGAAAAGAAACTGTATAAGTATTGAAACAGTATCTTTGACCTCTTTATTAAAGTTTAAGCAAGATGATGACACTTGCTGACATCTGCAAAAGTTATTACTTGTAATCTGTTTACAGTTCACATGGCTCATTTGGAGTCAGCTGGTTTGCATAGGAGTTCGAGGCGGGGTGCATGGGGCACTCGTCCTCCCCATGCCGGCCAAATCAGTCGGTCTATTCGAGGAAAACTTGTGCAAAATGGTGACATTATTCGTAAAAGAATGCTCTTGCCCCCTCACAGAAAATTACCCCCGTAGGCATATGCTGGTCCGCTACAATACCTGTACAGAGGACAGTACTACGTACTGAACAATTATAGGCCTAGTTCTCTCACCCCAAACAGTACCAATTCTCCTAACTTTCTTACTTAAGCCCCTTCCATAACTGTCTGAAATTTATCCTCACCCAGGCACAATCTCAGTTTATTGCTTCAGGGTGGGTATAAAAAGCTCAATGTGCATGAGATCTCTTCAGTGCACTCAGATCATGATGTGTAATATAAGCTTTGAAATTCTGTATGGTTTTAATTTACTGTCAATTAAAAAGCTGAGAAATTTGGTAAGCCCCTATAAGAATTGTAGTTTGAGGGGAGAGGATTGGTCCTTTAAAACCTGTAATACCGAAGTCTGAGCATATGAATATAAATTTATGACTAGGTGCTTTCATACATACAGTCCTAAATGTGCCTAAATGTGCATTAATTTAGAGCATGACAGGTTGAAAGATACTGTTTCATTATCATTAATATAACTTTCCAACTGTACACTACACTTCTGGCTGCAATGTATGCTTAACTAATAGCTAGTGGCAGCCTATATACTGAAGATGCATGCAACGTGCATGTGCCTGCACTAGTATACACATCTATGGCAGGGTGAGGGCCTACACTACAGCACACTGTACATTGCAGCATTAGCAAAAATACAAAATAAAAGAGGTAAATGCTATGCATCATCTGGAGGTTATTTCTGTCTGTACGTTTCTTTAAATGTTATTGATTCCTCAAGAAGTACGTCATGTAACAATATACTGTTATGGTGGAAGCATAACTGTCATACGAGCTCACCTTTTACCATTCAAACACAAAACTGTTCCACCAACTTATGTACGTTATGCTTCTACAGCTAGCTCTTCAAAATGGCAGCATATATTAATTCGAATTGAGTTTCCTAAAGGTGCACAGCCAATTACACAAGGACTCGTATGCCTTTTGGATGTTTATCAAAGCATTTGATTGGCTGGTTGCAGTAGCATTCTCTTCCTGATTACCTCTTATCGCTTCGGGGAGGAAATGAGGCTCAATGTAGGGATGTTTACCTTGCAAACAATTGCTAATGAAGAGTAACCCAGATGATCAAATGCATTAGTTTTATGCCATTTCTGCAAATAGATCTGTAATAATTGATATATGTGTTTCACATCGCTCTGATATTTTCATTGTTATTTTAGAGACAATATTTCGTTCTCGACTGAACTCTTTATTTTTCTGTAAATTTGGACTTTGTTAGTTTAATTTCATTTCATTGTTCTTAGTTACATGGTGTTACGGTGCACACGATTGCAATTGGTAACCAGGCAACACAAAATCTAGAACTTATAGCCAACAAAACCAACGGACAAACCAACACCCAACCAGACAATTCTGCTGCCCTCTTTAACATATTTTCTCGACTGGCCATCGAAGACAGTAAGTTGAAAGCTTTCTTTTCGATAGTGGTGTTTTGTTTATTCATTCTTAATTTTAATCCACATCTTTTTTGTTTCATAGGCCAAGCGATCAATTCGTTTTCCGATAGATCATTTACTGGAGTGGCTATGTTAAAAATGAAATGTATGTTTATTTCTTTTATCTTAATTCATATCTTTGTTTAATACAATCCTCTAATCCAAACTAATGTCCATTTCGTTCCCCAAAAAATGAAGAAATCCCCTCTTTCTGTAAACAAGCCCTAGTTATATCCCTGGCGCAGCTCTCATCAATTGTTCTACTGAACCCATTTGGAAACACAAGCTTTAACAGTTGATTTTTTTCCTTTGTAGCGTCTCGGGTAGTACCGGTGGACATACCAAGGAACACTTTCAACTTTACCACCGGAACAGTTACAGCGGATTTTATAATAGACGCTTTTTTACAGGAAGATATGACAGTACTTATTGCGTTTCCTGAGATCACGGATTCTGAGAGCCAGCAGCTGCATGTGCAAGTGATTAAACCAAACGGCATGATAATAGATGAAAACGCCCAGGATCCTGACCGCTACAACTTTGTTCACGACTTTGATCTAATACAAATAGAAACTAAAGCTGAGGTTTGAGATATTCCGATGTAATTTTTCAATTAAAATGACATTCACTTTGACAGTGGCTTGGACGTGAGTGTTAAGTTGATTCAATAGACTACTCTTTAATTTTGTTTACAAAGTAGAGAGCATTTCATACTCGGTTTTTCCAATTTACATATAATCGGTCAAAACTACTTCTTTGTGAGAATATTTCTCCTCCATATAATACTCTGCTGCCTACGTTGGCACTCGTATCTACTAGAGTTACTTGCAAACATTTACAAAAGGATATGCAGTGACGCCAGCGGGTTGAGGGGGTGGGTGAGCATGGGGTAACCCACAGTCGGACTTTTTGCCCTCAGTGTTTTAAAACCCACTCCCCTTCCAAACTACAATGGCCCCATCTAACTCCATGTATCAAAACCACGTTCTCTTCTGTTTTAAGAAGTTGTTTGTTATGAAATTTATGGTTAGCTTGATTAGACATGGGTTATATATTACCATTACTTCTTTGGCTTCTACGTCAATTTATATATATATATATATATATATATATATATATATATATATATATATATATATATATATATATATATATATATATATATATATATATATATATATATATATATATATATATATATATATATATATATATATATATATATATATATATATATATATATATCACTAATTCCGCACTTAGGGGGAAAGTTGTTGTTGAAAAGTCAACCCTAAGGGGAAAAATTTTTTGTGGCGAAATATGAGTTTCGACATAACGTTTCTACACACTTTTTCGGAGGTAACCGGATAGTTCCTTTGCCCGAGTGTCAAAATCTGTTTCAGAGGAACAGATGCGTTTTATGCGGAGTGCTTGACTGTACGGAATGTTTTTGGTGCAGTGCGGAGGATGACAACTGCTGGGTAGAAGGAAGTTGTGCTTGTCCGTTGGTTTGTTGAACAAGTTTGTTTTGAGTGAACCATTTTCTATGGTTACAGTGGTGTCCAGGAAGTGGACACTGGACCTGGAATGATCGGCCGTAAATTTGATGGTGGGATGGAACGAATTGATGTTTTCAATAAAAATTTTTAGACAGTCTTCACCGTGGGGCCAGATCATGAAGATGTCGTCTATGAAGCGAAACTAAATTTGTGGTTTCAAATTTTGTCGAGACAGAAAGTTTTGCTCGAAGTTGCCCATAAACAAGTTAGCAAATGATGGAGCCATTTCGGTTCCCATGACTTTACCATGAATTTGGAGGTAGTGGTGGTCACCACAAATGAGATTGTTGTTGGTCAAAATCAGATGCATGAGTTCGCCTAAGTCTTTCTTGGTGGGAGTTTTGCCCCGAATCGGATTGAAGGCGTTGAAGCAAGCGGAGATGCCTTCCTCATTTGGTCTGTTTGTGTACAACGAGGACACGTCAAGAGTTGCCAGAATTGTGTCCGACGGGAGATTTTTGATCTTCCCAATTTTGCGGATGAAGTCCGTAGTGTCCTGAACGTAGAAGTGAAGGGATGGAACCAGGGGTTGGATAAGCAGGTCAACAAATTTTGAAATTTTTTCCGTGGCAGTCCCGTTGCCGGAAATAATGGGTCTGCCCGGACTACCCGCTTTGTGAATTTTGGGCAGAAAATAGAAACGGCCTGGTTTAGGATCTACCTGGAGGAGATGCGGGCCGGTTTCAGAGTCAATGGAGCCGTTTCGAACCATCTTTTTGATGGCCGCCTCCACTTTTTTCGCAATTTCCGAAGTGGGATCTGGGTCTAGACGTCTGTAGTGGTCGGGACTGCCAAGTAATCTGAGGGCTTCCTCCCTGTAAAATTGAGTCCCCAATGCAACAATCGCAGAGCCTTTGTCCGCCGGCTTGATAACAATATCATCACGATGCCGTAGACTTCGAATGGCCTGACGTTCACTTTTTGTGAGATTGTCGCGGAAATCTGGGGAAGGGGTGTGGTTTTTCACATCCTCTTCAATGGCCGAAATAAATGATTCCAGTTGCGGACAACGCCCCTTTGGTGGGTTCCAGGTGCTTTTTGGTTTAAATTGATAAGATATATCGTTGTCCGGTGGAGAATTTAGGTCGTCTTCGTCAGCAAAATACTCCCGAAGGCGCAAGCGTCTGAAAAACGCTTTCATGTCTAGCGATAATTTCTGCGTGTCAGTCTGCCTTGGTTTGGGGCAGAAATTGAGTCCCTTGGAGAGAATTTTAGTTTCTCCTTCAGAAAGCTGACACGATATGTTTACAACCGCGGTGATGGCGGTGGAAGGCTCGGTAACCGGTTTACGAATAAATCTGCGAGACCTGCTTTTCTGAAAATTTGAAATCACTTGATTTGAAGTGACAGTCACTTGGTTTGAAGTGACATGATCTCTTTGAAACTTTTGTTGCTGCCTAGAATTTAGAGTACGAAAGAGTCGGAAACAGTCCTGAGAGATAAACCGAAGCTTGTTTTGAAGCTCGGATTTGGGAAGCTTTCTTTTTAGCTTCCTGGTTTTGGAATCAACTTGGTGATTAAGTTCATTGATGGTTTTCCGACAATTTCCAATTTGTACTTCCATCAGTCTGAGAGACGTTTTTCTGAGTAAACCTTTCCAGTTGGTGTAGCTTCCACTGTCGGAGAGTGGCAAGCCGGTAGGGACTTTAATTTGAAGCCCTTTCGGTACCGTATTGTTTGCTCGGTACGTTTTATAGTTGGAAAGGTGATGTCGATACCTGACACTTTTTTCGCACAGGCGTCGAAGTAATTTGAAAGTTTCCAAAGTACTCTCCATGGGTGTAGCAAGGTTGGATCAAAATTGATGCAAACAGTGAAAGAAATATATAAACATGACGGAGAAACTGTAAAACAACGGTGTTACAGAATTGAAAGGCTGGATCTCCGAGGAGATACAAATAGCGGAAGGCTAGAATTTAGATAAATTAAACAGCCAAAAGGTTTGAAGTAGAGCTTTCGAGGAATACTACCTCTTTGTCAAAACTTGGTCAGGGGGACAAGGAGTGAGAATTTTTGGAAGCTTTTAAAGGTATTGACAATGGTCTCATCTCTATTGTGACAGGATAATCCTTCTTAAGGCAATTGAGCGGGTTGATTAACCAGGGGGGTCTGATCGGATTACTCGGGTGTAACCCATCAACAATAGGAAAATCCTCTTCAAAGTAATTAGAGAAATTGTTAGGCCGGAATGGCCTGATCGGATTATTTTGGTTAGTATCATCAGCAAGCTGGTAAATCGCTCCTGATGTTCAAGCCGAAAGGCGATGTGGTTTTGAGATCGAGTACCCAGAAATTTTCTTTAGCTTTTCTTGCTTTGTCGGTCCATGTATCGTTTTGGTCGTTAGCAATGACCCGTAAGTTTTTGATAGAATGATGAGGCAAATTGAAATGGTTTGCAACAGGTTGTTCAACCTTTTTGGTTTTAATTTCTGACCTGTGCTGTGTCATTCTCATTCGAAGAGTATTTTTAGATTCTCCGACATACTGCACACCACATAAATTGCAGTATATGAGATAAATGACATTTTTGGAAAGACAATTAATTTCTTGTCTAATTTGGAAGGTGAGTGCATTTTGATTGCTCTGGAAGCCTTTTGTGGAATCAACCAGGGCGCACGTCTTCCAGTTGGAGGGGCAAGGTGAACAACCAAAATTTTCGTTGTTTTCCTCGACTGAGGCTTAGTCCTGGAATTTTGCCCCGAACCAAAATGTCCCGTAAATTTGAGGGCCGCTAGTGGTGGTAGACCGGGATGGTACTCAGTTACCAATGGCACTCTGTCGGAATTACGCTGACGGGTTTTGTACGTCAGAGTTTGCGAGCGAGGGAATTCTTTTGCCTTTTGATGGCATTTTCAATTGAACCCCGAAAATACTGCCAGTTACGGAGGTATCCGGATAGTTCCTTTGCCCGAGTGTCAAAATCTGTTTCAAAGGAACAGATGCGTTTTATGCGGAGTGCTTGACTGTACGGAATGTTTTTGGTGCAGTGCGGAGGATGACAACTGCTGGGAAGAAGGTAGTTGTGCTTGTCCGTTGGTTTGTTGAACAAGTCTGTTTTGAGTGAACCATTTTCTATGGTTACAGTGGTGTCCAGGAAGTGGACACTGGACATGGACTGAACCTAGACTACCCGTTTTGTGAATTTAGGGCAGAAAATAGATGCCTTATTCACACTTCGGGGAAATTTGTTGTTAACAAATCTACCTCAATATTTCTAATTTTAATGACCGCGTTTCTATGAATTTATCCTAGGTTGGAACCTGGCAGATATTGATTAACATGACAAACGAGTCTTTACCACTACGACAAGGCACAATGCACGTGGAGACAAGACGATCTACCCAAACTATAAGTGGAGTTCTCCCTATTGTAGCTAGTGCTCAGTGGTCAGTACCAGAGATGAAACCAGACGAAATACAAACGTTATATGTAACTGTTAAGCAAGGTATGCCGGAAAAGAAGTCAATTGCTCTGTATATCGCGGTTGTAGTAGCCCGGCCTCAGATTGAGGCAAGTGCCACCTGGAATGGTCATTAATGCCACCATGTTTTTTCGATTCCCTGACATGTCTATTAACAGAAAAATTCAGGTATTGGGGTATCTTCGGGTGGGTTGGGGATTAATAGCGGGGTATCTTCCAAGAGTCAGGGTGCTGAAAATAAAAAATTTAAGGGGTAGGGAAAAGTAAAATGGCTATTATTTTTCATCTAGAAACTCGAGTGTTGCAAACAACTTCTCTAAATACTTGCAAAAAAATTTTAGTTGATATACAGATTTTTAGAATCACGTGACTTTTGAGGTCATTAAAAACCAAAAAGGTACGAAAGTTGACCTTTGACCTAAATCTTGACTTCTTGGCTTCAAATTGGGCAGGAGATTGAGGTAAGTGCCATCTGGAGTGGTCATTATAGGCTATAGCCCACAGGCATCTCACAGGCAACCCTACAACTCTCCGTCGCAATATTTTTTTGGAAACGTTACTGTCCGCTGAACACTAAATCAAGTGGTTTTAGTAAATGTTTTGAGTCTCGCCCGTTCAAAATGGCTACCAAAAACCAAAATGGTGGCACACATTTTGAATATTTTGTATTAAATAATAATAAAGAAAATATTCTTTAAAAATATTTTTGAGGGACTGACTTTTAAAATTTAGTCATATTTTATGACAAGTATTCTAGATACCCCGCTGTGTTTCCCCAACCCACCCGGAAATACCCATACACATGAAAAAAACATGGTGGCATTAATGACCATTCCAGGTGGCACTTGCCTCAATCTGAAGCCGGGCTATAGTATGTTTTTCTCTTACTAAGACTTCCTGGGGCACTTTCCTGGATTAGTAACATTTATTTTTGCATGCAAACTCTTTGTATCTATGTAAGTACGCGCATATCACTCATGTTATATGCCGTATGGTACGGAAGCGTAGAAGGGCCATTCAAAAGAAAAAAGAACTGTCACGGCACGGCAAAGTGACAATTTTTGTAAAATTGACATTTCGACGACTTAATGGACTCCTTAAAAAGGCAAAATTCGGAAGATTGTCATTTTGACAAGATAAAACATCTCGATAAAATGGCAAAATTCGGAAAATTTATATTTTGCCGACCAAACAACATCTCGTCAAAATGACAAATTTCCCAAAATTGTTATTTTTCCGAGTTAGAACATGTTGTTAAAATGGCGAAATTACGAAAATTGTCCTTTTGCCGAAATACAACATCTCGTCAGAATGGCAAAATTCAGAAAATTTTCAATTTGCCGAGTCACAACATATTGTCAAAATGGCAAAATTCGGAAAATTGCCATTTTGCCGAGTTAGAACATCTCGTCAACGTGGCAAAATTTGGAAGATTGCCATTTCGCCTAGTTAGAACCTTCGGGACGCAATTGTATGGAAACGTTAAGGTGCCATTAAATTACGAACTTAGTCTTCGCATTATCTTAACATTTTGCAACAAAATAATGAATGAGTCTTATTATTAACATTTTGCATATAAACGATAACATGCAAACGTACAATATTTCAACAGTTCAACATTTTTGCACTGAATAACTCACATTTTGCAAGTGATAAATTTAGCATATTGTCAATTTGCAGAAAAATGACGAATGACGGATATGCTTTAGATTCCTATTTCCACATTTTAAAGGGGTAGAATAAAGCGCGCCGTCATTAAAACTAATACACATGTTTTCATAACCAAACATATCTGTTTATCTGTTTGGGGCAATCTGACCTCTTGAGGCAGGAGGCGGGGATAAAACTTCCCGACTTCAGAGAGCCCCTCAAATTCGAAATTGGGGTCAGGGCAATCTCTTTCTTCAGTTACATTTTACTGTCTCAACAATTTTACCTTTTACTTTTTTCCGGGGGCACTTTCCCCTTCCCCTCTTGCTATGCTACTAGTGTGATATGTGCATAAAGTGTAGCAACATATCAGACCGTTACAATTAAATCACTTCCTTCCTATTCACTGCTTCCTTCTTAAAAGGACCCCTATAATAGCTTTTTTCGTTGTTATTTGGACGTTTATATCAGCAAAGTCTAAACGCCCTTAAAAATGGACACAACAGCTAAGTTTGTCATAATTTCTACCTGAATGCTATTCAAGTCCGGGCTTGGTTTAAGACAAAAGCAGCAACTGGGGTTTAATTACCCTTATAGAAGCAGGGTTTCTGAACCAGTGTTTTAGTCGAAACCAGCATATCCAAGACCGAGCCCAAAACGTGTCGAGACCGAGACCAGGGCAGAATTTGAGACCGACACTGACAAAGTTCAAGACCGAGACTGAGACCGAATGTACATATTGAATTAAAAAATGAACTGTCCAAAATTAATTTTTAGCATAATTTTATTAACTAATGATTCCACGGTTTATACACATTTCTTCTTCTTGTTCGTAAAGCGCCTCCACTCATGATTGTACTATAAACTCACCAAATTGGGGAAAGAACATAACTATGATACAAAAAAAAGGCATACATGGGTAATTCATTATTTTTCTGCAAAACGAGGAATAAATAACATTTGTTAAATGCGTAATTCATCAATTTTCTGTGAAATTTTGAATCGTTGATATATTGTAAGTTTGCATTTCATCATTTTCTTCAAAATGCTAGGAAAATGAGTAAACATTTTATCATTTTGTGACTAAGTTCTTAACTTGATGGCACCTTAATGCTTCCATAGAATTTCGCCGTTTAAACAAGATGATCTAACTCGGCGAGATGGCAATTTTCTAAATTTTGCCATTTTGACGAAAAGTTCTTACCCGGCAAAATCATTTCCCTGAATATTGCCGTTTTGACGAGATGATCTAACTCGCCAAAATGACATTCTTCTAAATTTTGCCATTTTGCCGAGATGATCTAATTCGGCAAAATGATAATTTTCTGAATTTTGCTATTTTGACGAGATTTTCTAACTCAGCAAAGTGACAATTTTCTGAATTTTGTCATTTTTTCGAGATCTTTTAACTAGGCAAAACGACAACTTTCGGAATTGTAACGTTTTGACAATTTAATTAAAACGCCAAATTTCGAATTTTTGTCATTTTAAAGACTTAATTTTAGTCGTCAAAATGTCAAGTCTACGAAAATTGTCATTTTGCTGAGAGAGGTTTTTTTCCTTTATATGTCCCTTCTACGCTTCCGTAGTATGGTGTATTCGCATCAGTGATTCCAGTGATTCCACTGGTTGACTTGAAATGATTATTCACTTTGTGAACACGTGTACAACAATTTTACTTGCCAAGCATGAAACTCCATTTGCTAGTTGTGGTTGGCTGGACTGTGGACTCGTTGTGATATTTGATGTGTTGCAAGTTCAGCATTTTTGAAGTGGTTTCCTTGCCAACATGCTCATTTGAGCCCGGACTGGGATCCAGGTGGGCTACTTTCTGGGTCCCAGCTGGGATCCATTTGTATTTGATAGGTGTTCCCACGTGAGCCCCACTGAAATAGCCTTTCCCAGCTGTTCTCCAGTTGGAGCCGAGCCTGAGCCCAGCCTGGCTTCAGTTGTTGAAGCTAGGCCCAACTGGGCTTTAACTGGGGAACAGCTGTGAAAGGTTGGCCTAGTTGGGCCCCATGTTGGAATATCTGACAAACACGAATGGGCCCAGCTAGAGCCCAGCAAGTAGCCCAGCTGGAGCCCAGTTCGGGCCCAACTGGACATGCTGGCTGGGCTAATATATCTTACTTTTCTCAACCAGGTTACACACCTGTCGCAAATGCAAAGGTGGCGGTTACAGTAACTAATCCAGATAATACCCAAACAAGAGTGCCAGTATTTGATGATGGCAAAGGATCAGACGTTAACCCTAAGGATGGTGTATATACAGGATTTTTTTCCCAGTTCAAGGGGGATGGCCGTTACAGTATGAGGGTAAGTTTTCTGAGAGATTTACGCCTTCAAGTAATGCATCGAAGATAATATTGAAACTTTTTCGATGAAGAGTAGAATTCTTACACCGTAAAATGGTTCATAATCGCTGTAAATTTACGGAAAAAACGATACACAGACACTTGAAGACTGAAAATAATTTCTGGGAAAAAGTTTCCTTAATTTTTCTTAAGCCTTATTCAACTCTTTATTCAGTTGTTCTGTAGACCTACCATAACCTTTAGAGGGTATTAAACACCACTCCCGCTGACGTAAACATGTTTGATATAATCATTTAAGCTTTGAATCTTCGGGGAAGTTGCAGTTTAAATAAATGGTCCTATGAATGGCAATCGCAACTTTCAGAAAAATGATGATGAAAGAGTGGTTTTTCATTATATAAATCCCAATTCAAACTAATATTTTGTTCAAATTAGGAAAAAATTTGAGATTGAATTTAAATTTGTGTTATTCTGTGGTAAGTATTACTTCTCCTAGGGGATTCAATAGATATGTATACTTCTGCATTTTGTCTCGATGAAAGAGGGTTCTGTCAACAGAAATGTTTACTTATCGGAACGAGCAACGTCTGAAAAAGGTGTAAATAATACATCTTAAAATAAACCAAGCTGTTTTTATTCAAATGACAGAGGATTAATTCTAATTAAAGTGCAATTTAAAAGAGTCAGGACCAAGTAATATTGTATCGGTATGGCTAGGTAGCTTTATAAAGGTATCGGTAAACTTTGGTAACTGCTATAAGACAGAATATTAAGAAATCAAAAAGATTTTTATACCTCGTGACAAATCCCATTGTTTGTATGAAATCAATGACAGGTATCTGTTCAAGGAGAAAATGGTGTGACCAATCTTGTTCAAGGAAGTCGGGTTGGAATGGCACCAGCTGCTATGGATCCCCTTTTAAGAAATGCTGAAAGTAATTTGAAAGAGGTTAACACTGGTGCATTTTCAAGAATTATCGAAGGAGAATCCTTCAGGTGCATTGGGTCAGAGGCTTGTGGTGGTAAGTCACAAACCTCAACCAACATATGCATTGATGTCACAATGACGTCATGATTGGAGTTAAAAACAGTGAGCAGGTGACAACACGTAACAGAATTTTGTCCACGTGTGTCCTATCGGTTAATGAACCAGCATTTGTTGGTATAATTTGCAATGATACACGTGTTCTTTAAAACGATCGCGCATTTTTCGCGGTGTAACAATCATATGCATGAGATCTCTATGTAGTTGGTTGGGGTTTACATCACACATACCTAAATATGTCTTATGCTCGGCAACCGATTTTCTTTAATTGTTTCACCTTTTTGACAAAGATATTCGTCCATCACCGGTACTGTTATTAAAAGATGTGTTGATACACGATATCTCAAGAAGATTAAGTGCGACTTATCTCATATTTGATGTGTGGGTGTTCCAGATTAGTTAGGTTATCCCTATGTTTTTAGTGGAGGTCAATGGTCATTTGGTGTCGAGAGAGGTCAAATGGTTAATTCCTTAAAAAAAACTTGTTTCCACGATATCTCATAGAGAGTGAGAGTTGTTAATCTTATATTTGGTGTGTGTGTGTTGTCCATATTAAGTAGATGATTCCTATTGTTTTGGTGAAGGTCAAAGGTCATTTAGAATCACGAGAGGCCAAAAGGTTGAGACCTTGAAAACAAGATATCTCGAGAACGGTATACGTGAGTTTGCTCATATTTGCTGTGTAAGTTGCTCATAGTAAGTAAATTAAACCTTTTGATTTTCGTGAAGGTCAAAGGTCACTTGGGGTCACAAGAGATCAAAATGTCAAAACCCTGTAAACACAATTTTTCAAGAACGGTACCGGTGACTTTGCTCATATTTTGGGTGTATATGTTGGCCGTTCTTATCAATTTCGTGAAGGTCAAAGGTCATTTGCGGTCACGAGGGGTCAAATGGTCAACCTTTTAAACACTCCCTGAAAAGCCTGACAAGCTTGCTCGCACAGTATTTCAACAAAGGTAACTTGTAGGGTACTGATTCTTGGTATGCCTATGGTGCATAGTTAATAAATGATCCCTATAATTTTGGTGGAGGTCAAATGTCATTTGGGTTTACAAGGGTCAAAGTCTCAATATCATGTTTACACAATATCTTGAATTCTTGGGTACTGCAAAATTTCATGCACAGTATGTGGATGTGATAGTGTGAGCAGAACACTAGTTCTAGGTGGTCAAAGGTCATACTTGATCTCAACGTAGGAAGCTTGGATTTCTTGCATGTATACTTTGAACGCTGTAAATTTCAAAAACATTACGGAGTACTGTCAATTTGAAAAAGTTTACATTTCAGCGGCAAGGAATCACTCAGGCCTTCGGCTTTCTGGGTGAGTTTGCCATATTCGACAACATATTTAAGGGAGAAACGATAAAAGTGGGACATCAAAAGCTTACCTTTTTTTACGCGTGAAGCCCATAACCTGCTCCCACTTCCCTGCTCAGCAAATCATTTTAACATTCAAACTTTTAACACAAAAGTACATAATGCACCCACACTGTAATGATGCAAAATGTTACGCAATGACATTAAAGTTTTTTTTTATACACTTCCAATTAGAAAAAGGAAAAAAACAGTGCCAGTTGATCTTGTCATGCCATAGAATTGAAGTCTTGTTTAAATGACAACATGACAATTTATTGTCACTATAACAAAAAATCCAAATCCAAGAAATGAAGTTGTTTTGTTTTTTATTTTTTAAAAGTTACCAACACATGATGTATATGAAGTTATTCTTGGAAAGCTAAATGTTAATCTAGGTATAGAATCTGAGGTAAGCAAATATCACAATGTCATTTGGACACCAAAAACCATTCGCACCGATGTTAATGGAAAGGCCCACGAACGTACAGAATAACATCGTAACTAGGACAAAATTTCTAGAAACGATCACCAATCTACAAGTAATTAATCTTTTTGTATTAGCTGACAAGTTTGTTCTCCTAAACAATTATGCCTGCAAACCACACCCTCGTTACATATGATTTATGTTGACCAGTTAAATCATATGTGACGCGTTAGTCAACGACAAACGAGGCCTTTAGCATGTGCTGTAGTTAGTAAGTAAGTAAGGTAAGGTCATTGTTACGGCACACCAACACGAATGTGTTTTACAGTGTCAGTCAACTCGATAAGGATTTCAAAGTTTAAATCAATTTTCAAGTATGGTTCAAGTTCAAGTTTGGTTTCTAAGGTCGCCTCTGGTAACAGACAGGAAATACCGTGGGTATATTTTACAACCCCAAGTCCACAAGAGGCAGCATGTACTGTTAACCATTTTCATGAAGTACGAAAAAACACTTCGAATTAGAACTACACTATGAGTATGTATATGTGTGTTGAAAGGATGAGCACTTCGACTCCGTGGGCCACTACTTCTCAGGTTTTCTGCAGCTTTTCTTTGGATCGACCCTTAGACCGACCGACCTACCGACTCACCCACCAACTGCTACTCATCGATCAGTTTAACCACCGACCGACCGGCTACATATATTTACTGACAGATCAGACCCACCGACAGATTAGGCAGACAGAGAGACAGACAAGCATGCAGTCAGTAAAGAGACAGGCAAAAGGTTATACAGACCGATAGATTGGGCAGGCAGACAGACCAGACAGATTTTACAAATTACACAGATATGTACTTCAAGGGAAGTCAACCTCAACAATGGTATTTCTGTGATAATTTGCAGGTGACAGGGATCTCTATGGCCCTTACAGAATATCAGATCTTGCAGTTTACAGAATGGAAAATTTTACAGCTGTATTGAACTTCACTGCTCCTGGCGACGACCTGTTCTATGGAAGTGGTAAACTCTTACACCAGTTTTACTGAATTTAGGCAAAGATATAATATTTCAGATTGAGTTCAAAACAATCATATTTTAAAGATGTACGATTCAGTAGAAAGTGATAAATCGTAGAAGAGAGATTACTCAAGAAACGCAGATATGGTGGTACTACAGAAGAAAAATACAGTGGTTATATATATTCTGAGTCCACTTCTTAGACTTAAAGATGATCCTAATATCCACTTCTTCCACGAAACAATTAAGGCATTTCATAGCAATATTCATATTTCAATTCGAAAAGAAAAATCGGTCTAACAACTTTAAGTGCTAGTTGCCCTATCAACTTCATCCATTATGCGGTACACCCTTTCAATGGTGCAGACGGCCTGATATTTACATTAAATAATTTCCCATTGTAATAAGTTAAACTCTATAGTCGACATTACAGTTAAACAATATAAAAATTTAAAAATAGCCTCAGACAAATTTGAGCTGAAATTCATGCTGAATAGATTTACGCTGGCAATTCGTTGAAACACTTCTAACAATTATAAGTGGCAAAATCAAAATGATTTGGACAAACTCCCAAAGGCAGTTCTCAACGTGAGTGTAAAATAATATTAGTACATTCGTACTAAGTTATTGTGATCTAGCCATTTTAAATATTTTGCTTTTTAATAATATTCATTTTAATGACGGTAACAATCACGTGTCTGAAGCAGTGTTAATTCAAAATGATGAGAAATGACAACTTTAACAACTGATAATAATTATATCGTTAAGATGGCGGTTCTCTGTATGCTCGCTTCGTAAGTGGTGAAGCTGTAACGCATATGGCACGCTATAGAGGCTAATCATATGACGTCAAAATACTTCCCGACGGCCATGTTGGAGTACATGTAACTAGTAGATCTTGTAACGTAGTAGATCACACTCGACGCGCTTTTTCGATGAATGTATACACACCGCGTATACCACAGTGCACACTGTGCACTGCCTTTGGCACAAATAAACAGTTCATTTTTTTGGTTTGTTTTGTTTCTTTCACACATAAGCTGAATACTATGAGATACATGCATCAAAGAATGCAACTATTCTGTTGAGAGAGTTGAGCAATGCAACCAAGCTTGAGTACGTGCCAGAAGATATGAGGACAAATGAAACTGAAGCACCATTCATTATATCTGGCAACGTTTCCAACCCACAGCCAGCTAGGTCCATAGAAATATTCGAGATACAGCTTCCTCGAAAAGGTAAGTCACAAAACAATTTTCTTGTGAATGTGGTGAATTCAAAGATGTTATGGATACGTTACGATCAAAAACACACAGCTAAACTTTGGGAGAGAGGAAAACCAATAATAAATGCAAGCAGCTGAATATTCCACTGAGTACTTTTAGGAAAATATTTACGTATTTACAAATATCCATACACTCACACATGATATATATATATATATATATATATATATATATATATATATATATATATATATATATATATATGTGTGTGTGTGTATATTTATATGTATATATATATATGTGTGTATATGTAATATATATATATATATATATTTATATATATATATATATTTATATATATATATATAGGTCGAAAAGAGGTAGTAAAAAGTGCTTAAAAGTTTGTGGAAAACTCCACGACGTTTCGGGTATAAACCCTTCATCAGGTGGAAAAAACCAAACTGAACAACCAACAGTAACAATTGGACACGACGAACATCAAGTCAGAAGCGATCGCTGAAAAAACAGAACCGAACGAAAGTGACCGTCAGAACACAAGAGTGCGAAGGATGAAACACAAATCAAAAAAAAAAAAGAAAAAGAGCGTCCTGGATGAAAAAGTGCACGTAAAAATCGAACATGGTCGGAAAAAAGGGGGAAAAAAGTAGACAAAAACTAGGTCCGGAAAAAATAATAATTAGGGCTACCCAGTAAAAATGAGCACGAACGGGTAAGTGTAAAAGGAGTAAAAACTGGCTCAAAAAGGGGTGAGAACCTTAGGTCCATCAAGCAGAATTTCCATGGATACCCGGTGCCTGCACATTTTAATCCCCCTTCACCTTGTTCTATACAACATTTAACTGTTACGGCAGCTGTAATGTGCCCAGGCTCGTATTACAAAAGGTCAATTCTAACATTAAGGTCGTGTGGAGCGAGAGTACCTAGCCTCATGATCAGTCGGTTTTCAGCACTTAGGCGGTCACGATCGGAGCCTCGGCACTTTACAGCTGCCGTAACAGTTAAATGTTGTATAGAACAAGGTGAAGGGGGATTAAAATGTGCAGCCACCGGGTATCCATGGAGATTCTGCTTGATGGACCTAAGGTGCTCGGTAACTCGATCCGCGAGGCGGCGCTTGGTCTCTAACACATACAACGAGTTACATCTCCCACATGCTAAAATATAAACTACATTAGAGGAAATGCAGGAGAATCTTTGTTTGACAATAAAGCTATTGCCGTTGGGGCCTGAAATGTTGACGAGGTCGTGTTTGCCAACAACTGGACATGTATTACACCTCGGACGGTTACATGGAAATGTACCAGCCGTGTCGTCGAAAGAAGTGTGTGGGTGGGAAGCCCGAACTAAATGGTTGGCTAAATTTTTCTCAACTCTAAAAGCAGTGATGGAGGGTTCCGGGAAAACATCACATCACTATATGGTGAACTAATGTTGAGGTATAATGTCATATTCTTGCTTCAAGTTCACTTTTTTGTTTGAAATGTTAAAACTTCATGTGCTCATATCTTCACATATCAGATTTACATTCAAATTTCACCAAATTCTTAGAATAGGTCCCATCTCACATACCACATCCTGCTGTAACCTTAAAACCTTCTTGGAACCTTATACATACACCGAATTCGATCTGGGTGTTGAATGACATAGTCAGATGTTTCGTTTACACCTTTTAGAGAATGATTATCCTAAACTGATGATCACGTAAATACTCATTGTTTTCTTCTTTCAGCCGGAAACTTTAGTTATGTTTTTAGCGTCGTTGCGGTCGACGACGAGGGCCATCGAAGCCAACCTTCTAATTTAGCCACGGTATCAGCGAGAGAAGTAAAAATGGAAGAGATTCCTGGCGGCTCAAGTTTACCAATAATATTAGGGTCAGTCCTTCCGTTATTGTTTCTTCTTCTACTTCTATTGCTTCTGTTGTTGTTTTTGGTAAGGAGAAGGAAGTCAAAGGTGCATGGTTGCCCTGAAGCTGGGAAGACTGCAATTGCAGAAGCCAGTCCTAGGCAAAACTTCGAGATGATAGGGTCAAACAACATAGCTCGAGCTGCCATCTCGTCAGACTATCAACGCGACGTCGATATATCTATGAATGGAAATGTTACTACTTATGATGATTTGAGAATTGCTGAAAACATGATTGATGGGAAATTATACACTGACTACGACAGGAGCGCATACAACTTTGTAAGTACATCACCTGAGTCATCGGAAAATATAAGTGTGGCAACAACTAGACACCAGCAAACTCCGTCTGAGGTCTATCCCTTCTTTCAAATCGGTTCCAAAAGTGATGAACTCAAGATGGCAGATAAGGTTTACTCAGATGCATCTCGTCTACCCTTACAATTTACATACGGCATAGAAAATTATGGTTTCCAGGACAACGAAGGAGGAATACCTACAGGTCAGTTATCGGAATTTGGGCCGACACCAACTGGGCCACCACCGAGACCTCCGAAGCAATTGAAACCTCATGACGGTTCCGCTGTTGTAAGTAGGCAAGTTCATCATTATCCAGTTATTCCACCAAAAACCCCTGTTAAGGATGATGAAGACAGTGACGGAAGCGATTATGAACCCGTAGCTAACCCGAAGAGTAACATGCAGCTTACCATGGATATTTTACAAGCAACACGAAGGGCTCCACCAATTCCAAAGAAGGGGGACAGCGGCGATGACGATGAAGTTACATCTTACGATGAACCACCGATAGGTTGTATTGATGGAAGGCCAATGGTTCCTCCCAAAGATATAGAAGAGAATGATACACCATACGACTACGATGAGCCACCACCGTCAAACGGTTTCACTGGAGCGCATGATGAAGATAGTGATGATAGTTATGACTACAAGCGTGTCGATGACCCCAATGCCGCGTTAGGGTTGGCATCATCTTGATGGAAGTTACAAATTGATTTATGCAAATTTTTTGAACACTTTCAAAGATTTGTTTCCATAAAGTTGACGTAAAGCTCCAGTAGGTTGCTTGTATATACGTGTTCCTTATGCACTTTATACTGGCATCGTTGTACGTCAACCTGGCACAAAGGATGATCAAACTGTCTTTGGTGGAGCCCCTTTGTTGACTCTGTATCTTAAGATAAATGGACGTTAATTTTGTATCTTAAAATAAGTTGACATAAATGCTGTGCTTGATTGTAATATTTTATATCACTGGTCGTAATATTCAAAGCTCATGTTCCAATATAGTACTTAACAAATTCCTATATGAAACCTGAATAAACTCTAGAACCTGTCAGTTTTCTCTTGCTAACTCCTCAAAGGACAAAAGCAGTCACCCCAATTCGATGGAGTTTAAAAGACCTTCCAGTTTCCTGATTGGCTCCTGGAGTTATGTGATAACATTTTTATTGAAGTACCCAAATGTCATGAAGATACTTAGAAGAGAAACAGGAAGAAAATTGTGAGATTTAGCTGTTCCTTCAAAATAAGTTTGGGGCGTCTGCTCTTACACTTTAAATGCAACGATGTGGAGTAATTACAAAAACAAGGGACAAATTAACAGTAAAATCGTGTAGAACCCCATCGCAAAATTTGAAGATGAACAACGTCGTCCACAATCGTTGATAACTGTTAAAAACCTCCCCTTTTTAAATGGGGAACGTAAATTTCATGGGCTCCACAGCCAGGCAGGGAATTTGGCATGGATTCTAAGTAAGGGGAAAGGATGAGTTTCAGGGGAAATTACTTTTCATCGTAACTTCAGTGGGTGTGAAGTGTGCTTGAGGGAATTGTGTTCTTTGGACTGTGTGAACATATGTGTGAGAATACTGTCCTCTCTATGAAAGAATTATCCCCAATCCGATTGATGGTGCCTTAATGACATGTGATTTTGACTGTGAATATAAACTGTTAAATCTTTTGTCAAAAGCACAGGACGAGACGCACAATATTCCTGGACTTTACAGAGATTTCCATTACAAAACCTTGATTCTAACGAATCGTTTCTGTTTTGGTGCTGTGTAAGTTTTCTGGCTAATTAGTTGTCATCCGTTTAAAATTGTATACAAAATTTAATTGATAAATCGACGTAGAGTCACGTGCTACCTTTTTCACATTAAATGATAAAGTGTAGCAGCTACAACACGTTTTCTTGTGTAGATGTTTAATGAAGTTTCTCTAGCAGAAACTTAGAAGAAATTATCAGAAATCATAATGTTTACATTAAAATATGTGGTGAAACGAAAGCACATTACAAATACCTTGCATGGGTAAGTACAGAGCAGAAATACCTTAAGGTGATCACAGAACTAACTGTTCGTCCCAGTCGTCAGGACATTGGTCTCTTAATCGGAAAAAACCTGACGTATGAATTTGTGAATTACATCACGGAACGTCATTTTAATGCGAAACGATGGATCTGAACGCTTTGACAATGTACACTTAGCACGGACGAGCAATGTACCTTCGCCTGCATCCGACCTGTGCACAAATCAAAATTTTCCATTTTTAATGTAATTTGCTTGTCAAGGGGCCCGCTCTCTGTCCTCTAAGGAAATGCACACATTGTTTACCTTTCGATTGCATCTATCATTCTGTTAATTGTGTTTTTTTTCCTTAGTGCTAGGCGTGCCAGATAAGACCCACAATATTACCCTTGACAACCAAAGAGGCCTTACTGCTAAATTTGCAGTTCAGCTTATTTAAGCGCAGACAACCACGCCTAGCCGTCAAATAGATGTTTCAATGAAAAGAAGTTGATCGGTGTAATTTTCTTCGACGAAAATTACTTAAAAAGCAGAATGCTTTTCTGAAATAGACGTATCCTTTCACTCTAGGCTTTTAACGCCTTCTTTGGGTGCCTCAACATTCTTCACGTAAATTATATCTTATATAAGATAATAATAGTATGTTGTATATATTTATAAATTAAAAATTGTATATTTAATTGTATGAGATGCTTATATGTAATGAAGGAAAGAACGTTTATTACCCAAAAAATACCATTTTGTAAAGATTGAATTTCGTAGAGATTGGTACATTGAATCTATATCCAGTGTTGAAAAATTATTGCCTTTTTGTGTTTTGGAGTACACATAGGACAACGTTTTTCAGTTGATGAGATATGTTCTAGCTAGAGCAAAACTGGTTTTTAACGAATGGCATAAGCTTAATTTTAAACAATATAAAACAGTGTACTAAATGTTAAAAATATTACTCTTACAAGTAAACTTCAAATCACGTTATGGCTCCTACTTGGACAAGAAAAGGTAAAACGCACGCAAAGAAAAAAATTAAATTTATTGCCATTTGTATGGTTCTTGTTTCGTTTGTATTAGACGTGGCCAAAAATGTGCCTTTGTATAGAATCCTGCTCAATTGTTTGATGAGATAATTTTGAATTACGTTGAAAATCATTGTTTCACGTTTTCAACCATGTACCGGAATACCGATCATTCGCAGCCACTACAAAGAGGCATCTCATAGAGGTTGTGCATCCTTTGATACACCGCGCTGTAGCTGCATTAGCGATTTTTCGATTCAGGATTTAGGAGCAATGGGACGGTGAGTTCGACACACGGGAAATTACCTTGTCAACCAATGAACCGCCCTGTTTCTAGACAGAACGTTAAATTGTCCGATGAGGGTTGCCGAAAATAACAGGACGGAGTGTTCTCTTCTGCTAAATATGTTCTGTCCACTTTGTCTGCAGTCCTAAAATCGAAAAGTCCCCACTATGAACGGATGACCACGTCTCACTGTTGTAATAAATGAAGCACAAAAAATTCTCCCCCGGTTGAAAGATTTTGGGCGATATCCTGATGGATTAACTGATAGAGAAATAAAATGAAATGCATTGACATTTGCTTTTAACGATAGTTCACCCACTATTTTTGAGTGGCAACACTCTTTCAGCTTAGCTCTGATGTAACTGTCATGATTATGTCGCTATTGCACGGCCACTATAGATTAGCCATTTTTCTAGAGTTGCGTTTTAACTCATCAATGCTTTCTAGATAAATGCAGTAACTATCGATAATAAAATGATTTAGAAATAATGTGAAAGTTAGTTTATATCAAGCTTGTAAAAAACTACAAATATGACTGTAACTGAAACTTGCCAAACAATTTGTGAAATAGAAATGCCGCATTCGAATTTAGAAACGACATAAAAGTGAGTTTTTTTAGAATGATTGTACTCGTTAAAATATTACTTTATCTGAAACTTGTCATATAGGTTTCAGATATAGCTTCCTTGAAATATGGATAAACCTGTCATGGCCTTGAAATCCTTTCTTGTTAAGCTACTGACAAAAAGTTTCATTGTTAGAGATTACATGGTCCAGTGGGTACCACATGGTGTTTGTAAAAAATTCGGCCAAGTGATGACATCGGCCAAGTCATGAGGTCCATTTTTTTAACTCCAAGGGAAAGAATTATCTAAAGGGCAAATCAAATTGTCGCATTTTGTTTACTCTAAAGTACAATCTAATATAATGAAAGCATGAACGAATAGCATTGTTTGTATTCCTGAAGTCACCATTAATTAAAAGCACAAATCTGACTGACTGAACAGAAAACCAGCCTTCTTGTCAGTGACAGCGCCGGGGAGACCCGACATTGGAACCCCCCCCCCCATAAAATGTTTGCCCGACGTGCATATGTACCTATCCCGAGGCATAATTTTACACCTTACAATATATATTCGGGAGATATATTCGGGAGGTTCCTTACCCTTGGATATGAACAGGGCGGACTTTTCCCGAGTGGAACTTACCATCGAACCCGACAGGGTACAATTGGTCCTTATGCTAAAGCAAAATGTTACTATCGTGAAATGGAGAATTGCTATCAGAAATAAATTCACAGCCTCAGAGCTTAGGGAGCTGCGTTCCTTTTACCTCCACCAAAACTTAGCCCTTGTAAATCTAAGTTTGCGTTCTTTTCGAGATAACTTTTTTGTTTAATATGACTCAATACTTGAATTTTACATACTTAACTTGCCTCGACTTGAGTCTTGAGTCTTCGATCATCTCAAACCGAGTCACTGTGAGTCTTAGTTAGAGTAAAAAGTTACAATAGTTAGTCAAATTAAGATTATGTTATTTCTAGTTCATCGGGAATATATCATCCTTCTTCACTGTCACCTTTTAGGAAGATTAAGGGGCTTTATCCATAACCCCGCTTCCCTTCAACCCCTTTCATTAAATACCGTATACGTGAGTACATCAGGTCAATTTCTTTCCTGCAGGTGGTTTAGAAATTACCATGATTGCCTCATTTGGTTACCTGAATTTCTAACAGATTCCTGTTCGATGCTCCTCTGATCAATAGCCTGCGAGAACACTACAGTTTTTTGCCCGAAAAATGTAAAGACTGGGCAGAGAGTGAAAGACAGTTGGCGTTGAACGCACACAAAATTTGGAAATATGGTTAACATTAATGTAGCTGAAAATGACACTTTCTAGGCGTTTAGGTAGAATCTGAGCAGCTACTATTTTGAGTTTTCGTTTGAAGTAAAATCAATCAAAAATTAGCACCTTCCTAACTGATCACAATTCGTTTAGATAAAATGCACTTCTACCACTTGGATTTTTATGCTACCTATGTTTAAGTATCCTAAATTTTGACAAAAACGAAAAATGATGTGCAACCCTGCACTAGGTGTGATGCTAAGTAGTATGTTCTACTCAAAAACTCTATAAGAAGAGCGCCAATTTCAATTGAATACGTATGTACGGAAAATTTTGAAATAAAATCAAAGCTCACAAACAGACGGAAATGACATTTTCCAGGTTTGTTACTCGAAATTGAGGGGTCGTTATTTCGAGCTTTCGCTCACAATACAAATTTTCTGCCCAGTAGGAATAAAGGACACTGCAATTCGCTACGTGATCAGAAAATTATCAGATACCAATCGATGACATGGTCTGACTTACACCTTTTTAAGAAGGAGGGAACTATGCAACGGAATCAAAAAGCGTGCTAGTGTTTTTTAACTTTATTGTGACTCTTGGCTGATAAGAGTTAAAGAGGGATTTTTGTTTTATTATTTTCAAACGAATATTTGTAAGCAATCGGAAATTTGGCAATTGAGGGCAATGTGTTGAGCAAGATTTTGAAGTACAGCCTACAAGATAATGCTTCGTTGTATCTGTCTAAACGTGTAGCGAACTTTTGAACTCTTGGTTTTTTCATGAAAATTGTACCGCAACCGTAATCTTATATTCCCTTTTCGGGCATGTCTTTGCGGGGTTTCAGGTACGCTTATTGAAATTTAATTGAATCCATTCCCAAATTTTCAAACCAAATCCCTGCCCGAATATTGCCGAAACTAAATCTTTCAGAATATTTTGGGCAGTCTGCAACCCGCGTCTCATTCTCCAATGCTCTAATTGGACATTTTGCAGAGTGTTTTTTGATAAGCATCTGGCTTGAGAGTGGATGGACAATTGTTATAAAAAGTTTTGGCGGATATTCATTCATATGTAATGCCACGAAACCCCCTTTCTTTTGCTAATGGATGTCAAGTTACACACTTGAGTTAATTCCTGTGTTAAAGTGGCCTTTGTGGGGACGTCCTTCAAAATGTTCCAGTTAACTTTGCTGACTGTGGGTTCATTGGCCAATCCTTCGGGTGGGTATAAGCCTAAGACCAGAAGTTTTGAAGCTAGCTATCGAATACCATTAGATTGAAGTGGCGACATACTGAGTCCACAACTAGAGACAATCTAAGCCAACGCCTAATTGCAATTTGATATTGCAGAGTGCCTTAAACACAAAAATGACTGTTCAGGATAGATCCAAAGAGAGCGACCTCAAGTTACGACATGTCTGCCTATCATATCTTAGCTTTATCCGGGGCAGTATCAGGTTCTATAGCCTATGGTTTCAGTAAACTTCGTAAAAATAACACTAGGTCTCGAGCACAACACAGCCTGATCTTCAAAATACGTTGTTGCAACGTTACTCGTAAAAATTACAACAAGTGCATTTACGTCCGAATTTACTTTGCTTCTAGATAGAATTTGAACAATATATGAGTACATTACATTTCATCTGAGCCTATTCATCCATCTCGGACGCCTCACCGAGGGAAGCAGGGATTTGTTGGGATATTTAAAGATTTCTTGTACGCTCCTCCTCGTCAACTGATAGTGGCGGGGCTTCCGGGCTTTCGGGCTTCCCGGCTTCCGAGGTAGTTTTTCGGTGTGTTTGCCACTCGTGCTCACCCCAGTTCAATACTTCGAGGCACGCCATTGCTCGAAATGTTTTTTAGAAGTTATAATCCACTGAACAAAAGATGCACGCAATTTATTAATATGAATCTGTAACACGCCTATATTATCCATTCTCTCGTGGTAACCAAACCAACTAAACCACCGGCTGAACGGAATTCCCGTCCAGTTTGTCCTTTATAGCTAATGGACATCCAGTATCTTACCCGCCTACATCCACCGCTTTATTCTTTCTGGTATTTCTGTCTAGTGTGTAATTTATTTATATTTGCATTCCCTTTCGCCCAATCGTTGAATATTGGTCCTTCTAACAAGCCAACTGAAAGGGGACAAAGTGAATTCCCAATTTAAAATTTCACCCCGAGATTTTTATATTTCCACATGACTGCTTGACAAATTTTAACACTCCTCGCCTTTCGAAAAATATTTTGCCTTTCAGAATGATAAGTCTCCCCATTCATGGCTGATACAGTTAAATAGCTATGAGACGAAATCTTATCTAGAATTCAATTCGATGGTCCGGTCTATCAGGGTATTTTTAATCGGTAACTTTTGATGCTCTTACATTATTTGATTACATTTATGCTTTTTTACGTCTGAAGACTAACATCAGTCAGGAGCTTTCATCTCAAATTTTTCAAGAGTTGTTTACAAGACATTTACCAGCGAATATTTGTGGTCCTATTTTTACCATGTCTTTGAAAGGTGGCTGAACTCAATTTTAATTTAATTTACGCATGGTTTTCTAAAGTACATGCATATGATATCGGCCTACATAACAACTTGACATAGCAAAAATTATTCGAAGGACACTGTAAAAAAAACTTTTAAATAGGCTAGTTTTCACATGATGATAACTGAAAATGAAGTGTAGGAAAAAATGCATGTTTAAGAACAGGATCATCAAAAATTTATAGTAAATGTATGATTTAATTCAGTTTATATCGGCACTAGCAGTGTACAAGGATGCAATGTTTTATTTACTTTTGGATTGTTTTCTGTTTGTCTGAATGTCATTTAAAAGCAGTTGTTCATCAGTCCCAAACAACAATTTTACCAGGAGTCTGCAGTTAGTTCGATGGAGTCTATAGAAGTTTTCAATTGTCTCAGTTCCATTCACATCAAAGTAAGCTGATCGATACATGCCTACTGAAAATGGGACGGTATTAGGACGTTGGCAATTCAGTAAGATTATAATACACGTTTCCAACCTCTAATTTTGTCTTTCCCGTTTGAATAGGAAATGTTGTGGTCTTTGAAAAAGGTGTCTTTGCCAAGAAATAAAAGTAATAACTTGCTCTACCGGATTCAATCAAGAGGAGTCGGTCGGAAGAAACTGGATTATGGAAAACGTCCTTTCAAGTCTTCCAAAATCTTTCGAATTCCACCCATTTCCTGGGTGGTGCCATCTTCAATTCACAGATATTGAGAATAGACGGATTTAACCACCCATTAAGAGAAAGGGTTCCTCAGTTGGCTTCCAACCTTTCACCCTCGTGTGATTGAAGGAAGCATGGAAACACCTAGAAAAATCATGGTCGAGACAACAGAACGAAAACATGTCAACCTTCGGCAAGGCAAGAGAAACTAAGCATCCGGAAAGGTATTAAAAATCAAGAGGGTGAGGGCCAGAATCTCACTTTAAAATGGCGAGTCCAAATTTTTTTAACCCTTCTCGTTCTGTCCCATTAATGACGATACTTACAACCACAATGTTGAATCTTTGGTCGTTAGCTATGATACTAAAACGCACCTTTCCCCTGGATTCAAACCAAACATAAAGATAAGGATCATTCTCGACTCATGAATCAGCCATTTTGAGACCGCATTTTCTTGCAGAAAAGGCAAACATGCTGGTGCCGTGGGTATTTAGTATTGCAGCAAATTTTTCAGCTACTTATACCGCTTTTTCAATCTCACTATCATATTTAAAAATATTTTACTTGTTATTTAGCACCATATGATGCACTATCATCTAATATGAAGTGTAACCTGATGCAATAACTAGGTTGCGAAGCAGAGGAAAATTTTGCATGGGAACTGTTACCGTTAAACAACCTGAAAGCGATTTAGACGTTATTGAGGAATAAAACGATAGAACCAAAGATTAAAGTATACTTAGCGCAAGCAAATGTTTCATTGTAATTTGAGAAAGATTTGTGATAAAAAACGATTGACACGATTTAAAGTCATAACTCATTAGAACGACATCGCACCATGACCCCTGCAGACAGAGCTATAAGAGTCACTATGGGCACAAATTGATTCAGGACACTGACTGAAGAACAATATTTCGAATGAGTCTGTTGCCAGAAATTTTCCGTATAATTATATGTCACGGACGACTATGAAAAACATGCAATTCCTATGGGAGTATTTGTTCACAGTCCATCCTGGACGGATCTACCGACAAGATCAGCCAATGTACCGCCTAAATATCCCAGAATCTTAAGTAGATGGGGGGGGGGGGGTAGGAACAGTCCCTACTTTACGCCGGGGGAAATGAGGTTACTTCAGATCACTCCAACACCAATCTATTCATCCTCACTTTTCGCACTTTAATACGTCAACGCACGTACTAGCTTTTAACGTGTGTCCGTAGGCCTGTAGGTACGCGCTAAGTTTCTCAAGGTAGGGGAGTATTTATTAGCAATAATTAACTCATTGGCGGGGTTTTTTCATTGCATTAACTTAGTAATCTACTAGAACAGACCGATAGTGCCAGCCGATTACTGGCACCGTCTATTTTTGTTGTAGACTCACTTTAAGCATTTATTACGTGATAAATACTCGCGGACAGCGATAGGACCAACGCCATCTACCTTAACCATTAAAAATTGTTAGAACGCAGCCCTACATGTGTATATTCTCAGACGTCAGCCATAACTGCATGCTAACCGGTACCATTTTCACATTTTATCTTAAAAGACCTACACCCCAGATACTATTGAAAACACACCCATTTGGGTGAAGCGGTTTGCTCTCTAACGGTCGAGTTTCCTTAATTTTTGCGAACGCGTAAGGCCGGTATACCCCCTATCATAGCGATGTGACGTACAAGTAATTCAATTGGAACGGAAAGTCAGACATATTGGCCTCTTGCCCAAAGATTCAGATCACTGTTTGTGCAAGAACATCATCAAATTCATTTGAGGAAGTTTTCCATATTGACACTTTCCTTTCCCTGTTTTTGTTCTTCTCCAGTCTTTATCTTTGGTTTTATCCATACCATGTGATCATAATTGACGTATTTATCATACTACTTGAAAGTCGTCGACATGGTCTGTCAAGCAGTCAAAGTTTTGGCAGTTGCCAGCTACAGTAATAATATTTGAATTCCTTTTGGACGAATTGTGACCTCAACTTATCTGTTTTGTTCTACGATTTGACTAATATTTGAGTCCATTTGGCTTTTTGAAAAGTATAGAACCAGGTCACCGTGGCGTGAATCTACAAATAAAGCACCGTGGCGTGAATCTACAAATAAAGCCCAACACTTTTGTAGCAGCGAACTAAATCACAGTTCATAAGTAAGTTCAAGGTTGGAAAAGATGGATGGTCTTTTGAAAGTATTAGGATACGTATTTGTCCTACAGGTACTAAATGCACAATGTCGAGAGTCTGAATTTCCGCAATATATCAGCTCATCGAGAATAAAATTAAACAGTGATCGTGGCTATGAAGATGTTTTAATCGGAATTGGAGAAGCGGTTCCCGAGGATCCCATGTTAATCGAGAAAATCAAAACTGTTTTTACGGAATTTTCTTCATTTCTTTTTCAGGCTACAAAGTAAGTACAAAGTTATTTATTTCATTATTTGTTATCACGGAGCTGAGAACAAATATAATAACCAATTCCCTGGTCATCTCCAATCCGTATAAAGATTCTAAATCAAGGGGAATATGGTAATGCCACCAGCGTGACCTTTTTTGGGTGTACTTCCTCGTAAGCCTTGTTTGAAACGCTTACCTCTAAAACCTATTTTGTATATACAGTGTCTGTACCTTTTTCTGCGCGGTCTGTTTGTAGAAATTCTATTAACACATATGAACATACGGTACTACGGACACTAAGGATTTGACGGAGAAGGCATGACGTCCATCTTGAAGACATATAGCTATACCGGGACATCCCCTAATATGTATTCCGTATAACTGCTCATAATGTACGGGGGATGTTAGATGAGAAAGGAATAGAAAAGAAATGCACTGGCTCTTAACTGTTCTCCTAATACATGCAAGTTTACTTTTCGTTAGTGTAAACAGTCTTGTACGTGGTTCAGTCCTAGTAGATATTATGATGTTTCAGTCATGGGGTTCAATTCTTTGCAATTATTCCAATTGAAATGGCGTTATGACTTTGAAGTGGTGCTTCCAGGATTGCAGAGGTGGGCGTACCCGACGACGCAACGTAATGGTCAAGACCATCAGACTCGTCGTCGGGAAGTAAAGAGTTCGAGTCCTGGACGGGTCGTACCGAAGGAAAAGCCAGTGAGCCACAATTGAAAATAAAAGGTGGTAAAAAGAGGTGGTGGCCGCCTCGACTTGAACCATTTGGTTGGAAACTGGGCATCAACGCTTTTAAACTAACTGACAGACACACAAGGGTATAACTTGCGCATTAAAGGAGCGTCGCGCGTCTGAACGAGCTGCTTTACGCTAGGTCCATGAGTTATGGTCCCCCGTAAGAGTTCAGTGGCAAAAATCCCATTCAATCCAAGCAAACAGGACCAGCGAATTCTTGGAAGGCAATTGATTAAAGCTTTCTCCTTTCAGATTTTCTATGTGAATTCTTTGGGTAACTTAAAGATCAATATAGAATGCTGAGATCATAATCGAGAAATGAACCAGGCCCATGTCCCCCTCAAACCTAACAGTATCCTGAATATGTTAGGTCTCATTGTCAATCAACTTTTCAATTCCTTACCGCAGTTGTTAGTTGCCGTTACTGCTGGAAGATTTGGGGCTAAGCCCCCATGAAATTGTACAGCTCTCGGTTGGATCCCGAACTGGCAATCGGACATTAAAAGAAGATTACAAATTGGAGTCTTCAATATTTGTTTAAAAGAAACAAAATTTTCGGCAATCTTTGTAAAATGACGTTATTCTCACTTTTGAAAATCAATGTTCTGGAAACTTTCACCAACACAGACCAAGCAACTCCAGTGAAAACCAGTGTTGCTTATACAAATTGTCTTTGATAAAATTCGATCGATTGCCTCCAATATAAAATTGTGATTTTCAAAAATTTGTCTTAAAAAGCAACAAGATTGAATGTCGTCAGAGAGCCTTAAATTCTGTAACAACATGCTTAAAACCGTCATTAATCGAATCCCTAGAACCCAACCGAAAAAATAGACACCGGTAATACTCTCCTTCCCCTTCTCGCGAATTCCCCCCCAAAAATATAATATTGAACTTTGCATTATTTCCCACGGTCCCGGCACCCGGTATTCGCAAAAAAATATATTCTTCATTATTTCCTACGGTCTCGGTATCCAAATTTAGGGTGCGATACCAGCCCCTCACTTTCAAATATTTATTTAAGAAAAGTAAAAAAATATTTTTATGCCCCTTGCAAGAAACAAATTGCGTTGCTAATGTATGACACTAGCTACAAAGGTTGTGGTAAAATTGCCATGGTACACAATGTTGAAAAAATTACCGTCTCATCCAGGTTCTTTCCGGTGAAAGTTCACTAATTAGAGCGCTAATTACAAAAGAAAGAATCTCCATCTACTTTTTTCGGCTAAACTCTTATGCAAAGAAAACGGGCTCTTATCTTAGTTCGACCAATCACAGTGCAAGAAAGGAATGACGTAAAATTATGCCTACCCTTTGACACAACGATGTACGTATAACCAATGTATCACACATGTTGGGTACATGCATTACAGATCCTTTCACAACCGTTCCCAATACAGAGTGTCAGTTAGTTTCACACATGCATCAAATCAAAGTAAAAATGAACATTATCTTGAAACTTGGGACGGATTAAAATAACACAATCAGCGGCAAAATTAAACAGTGAACGATGGAGCCGAAACGAGTGAATAGGAATTTGTCACTGAATCTGGGTTCACAAATGAAACGAACGAATTGCGCAGCCGGTTCGATGCGATGTGCAAATTGGACACGTAAAGCCGTTCGAATAACGTATGTATCAATTGAACGTAATTTCACTGTCGTTTTGTTTACGTTTTGCTTGACTCCTTCTCAAAATGACCTTCTAAATATACATCAAATTCATTGGGCGGAGCTAGAGCCAGATAATAAGGTAGAATAGCGTTTGGAAACCGTTGAAATCTTTTCGAATTTTTGCTCATTTTCGGAGAAAAGACTAAGGAGCGTTAGTTTTTAAAGCTTTTTACATTTGTATGGAGTACAACCCATACATTTGATGAACACTGGAAACGTTAAAATAACAGCATAAGCTGCTTTAAGTGTCACCCCTTTGACCTCTCCTAATGCACCGCTTCAGACAAACCGACTTCTCACAATCTCTTTCCCCTTCGACTGATAATAACGCCAATACAAAATGTCCTAACCAACCCACATCCACCAACACACCTCGACCGGTTATGCCGTTTAACAAGTTCCCACACTCACCGTTTCTACGTACACTGAGTCATTGTGACGATCGTGCCTGGCAGGATTCCTATTTTTACGCTCTGCACGTATAAACAATGGGAGATATGGCTTGCTTGTGTTGCTTCTGCAACTTGTGACACAGCATTTTGGGCCGTCCGGTTTTAGATCACTGTTGCCAGTGAAAATCTTTCTTTATGTAAGCAGAGAGAAACACGCAACGTTCATCACACGATGATCTTAATGAATATCCAGCAAAGTTGCACAATGCCGAAGCCGATTGGATGATACAATTAGCTATCATTAAATATATTTATCTGAATTTTGGGATAAATAAAACAAAATAGAACTTAAAGATGACGTAAACAGTTGCAAAAGATACAAGTCTCTCACGGCAAGCGGGAGGTTTGAACTGGCCGCTCAGCAGGCTTGTGGTGTGTGAGCAGTTAACAGTCTGCACGGACCGTTGTGAACAAGTGTTACATCGCTAGTATATGTAAGTTACATAGCACAATGCAATGAAATCACGGTAAGAAAGAACAGAACCAGAAAAATGAACATTTGATGGAAGGAATACGTGAGAGACCTGGGACAAGCCTAAAGATTCCTTCCTTAAGAAGACCACAGATTTTTCATTTTCCTTTAAGCGTGCAATTATCTGTTCCCCCTTACTATACATGTCTGGGCTCAGTTTGAGTCACCCAGGCAGCCCAAATTTCCTCGCGCAATATTGCAAGGCATTGAAAAAAAGGTATTACGCGAACTTTCATGGCAAGTGAAGTGTAATTTTTGTCCAAATAGTGTATGAGATGCTCTTCAGGTGCACAAGTAACGTAATGTACGTCTGTCAAGCGTCCAAGAAACTTTATAGGTATTGTTAGGGAACTTCAAAGCCAACGACTTTTAAAAGCGAAAATCGTAGGCGTATGTAAATAAAGGATCACGTTTTTCAGCATGAAAAAATTACTTACCCTATCAGGAAGTGAAAAGAGATCCATTTTGGGACACTGAACGACACTCAACGACTTAATTCTGGACGAAATGCAGTATGGGTTTCGATGATGTCATTGGTCAACTCTTATTTGAAATGTTTTTCCACCCTCTCCTCGCTACTTTCAGATCATTGTGCATTCCATGTTTTATAAGTTTTTATACACGTGAATACAAAGACACACACAAAATAACAAACATAAATTAGTGAGACTGTAAGAGTCTGAACAAATAAGGAAAGGAAAGTCGTTTTTTCACCAGTTTGCTTACGTTCTTACCAATTTGGAACCTTTAGTTCCATATGATTAGCAATGTTTGACCTTCACAGACTCCAACTAACTCAAATTATCAAGTAATCACACACTGAAGTAAGTCATTAATATGTTTAGCTGATGCAGATACCGTTATGACTTATTCCTTTTCAAAAATTTCCTACCGATTAACAAGGGAGCATTGATGATTTTACAGGTTACATCAATTGTCAGTGAAATTGGGAGAAAAATCCAATGCCAATAGTCACTATTAAGTGTCAAAATGAGTGCTGTAATAATAATATAAATATATTTGTAAATAGCTGCTTCACAGGCATTGTAAGCGTCATAAAATACTACAAAGAAACAAACACAAAGAAAAGTAAAAGCAATTTAGGTGTACAACGTAGTGTCTTCAAAACGATATTATAAGAAACGGTGAACTGTAGTGAGACAACATAGGTAGGGGATCTTTTTCATTTTTACAAAACATTTTCTTAATCGTCTTTCAGTCGAGTATAAACAATAATATTTCTCTCATTGCTTCCTTCACTTGGCTACAGTCATTACTATGGAAGAGTATCCTTGGTACAAAATATCTATTTGTTTTACGAAATTCTCTACACGAACTCGTTTCGTTACGCGTTTTCAACTGAGACGGCATGTAAACTTCGGTGTAATAAGTACTCAACTGTGAATAAGACCCTCCACAAAAATGTATCATCGTCGTAACAAGGGGTGAGCGTGGTCCTGAGGTTTGAGACCACACTTGGTCCAAGATTGAGAAAAATGTCCAATTATTTTCCCCAGACATTTTCCGCAAATGTTTTAGCGAGCTACGAGTGCAATTTCAATCCACTAAATAGTAGTTTCAGCTCATAAATCAATTCGGTCACTTTTTTGAGCTCTGAAAATGAGAAGATGTCTCCATCAAGTTTCCATGTTTGACAAAACATCATCAATTGGCGCTGCAACTATTGTCTGTTTTCCTTTATTTAATTCCAAATTTTCTCCAGTATAAGCTCTTGGTTGATATATATATATATATATATATATATATATATATATATATATATATATATATATATATATATATATATATATATATATATATATATATATATATATATATATATATATATATATATATGTACACATATTTACCACTAGATTGAGCATTATGGGGAAATTTGTATATCTTGATACGTGTAGGCGAAATGAAAAGCAATAAAATACACAACTGAATCTTTCGCCTTTAAGGAAAAACATATTCCTTAACGTTAATTCAATACTCTACTAGTTGTGCGTTTTAACAGATAGGCGTCCTTAATTTGGTCAACTTTAAAGTAATTAGGTATACTACGTACCTCCATATGGATTTTACTATACACTAAAGTATTCCCTTTAAAACAGGGTGTGAAAAAGTAAAGGGGAAAGTAAATTTCACCCAAGCCCGGTAATTTTCCCCTAACGTTGATATTTTGCCCAAAATTTTCCCCTTTTTCACAGTTAGGTATATATTTATATATATATATATATATACATATATATATATATACTTAGTCAAGTTATCTCCTTTGAAAGCGCGTGCTTTAAATGATATTTAAATATTTTAATTATTTAAATTTGCTCTCCGTACTGAAAACAATCGCAGCACATGTATTTCCTACCACAGACTTCGTAGACGATTTTTTACAGAAAAGGTTAAAAGTCTAAAATTTCGAAACACTCTCTAAAATCAACATTGCTAGTTTTCATAGACAAATAATGTTGATGTAAAGATTGATTTCCTCATAATTGATTGAACGAAATATTGAAAATGTAAGTATAATATTGAAACTGTAAACCAAACGAGGCATGTTAATGAGTAGATGCAGATACTTGATAACTTATAAAAATTAGCACTTTCCGTGCAGACTTGTCGAGCAAAGTTATGGAATTTTCCCAAGTAATACTGGTTGCTCATAGGGAACATGCTCAGTTCCCTTAGGAATACACCGTCCTTCTGTGACATCGAAAGTCAATATGTAACTAGGAAATGGTATCTTTGGTCCAATTTACCCAAGTACAGATGAGGGGAAGCAATAGCCTATTTGATGAAATTCTTGTTAATTACAGGACTGAACCATGTACTAAAACAACCTAAGAATGGCTGAATTTGGTGTCAAGGCACAATATGTTAACACCTATACCTTAGTTTACTTGCATTGGTAACAATAACACAATGGAGGTTGTTGGACCTTCGTGGAACTGCTGCAGCGGTTACTTCCTTATACAGTGTAAATTACTACTCCTCCACATATCTAACGGCTATCATATAACTTATGTTAAACTGTAACGGTAATTATCTTTTGAAAGTATTTTTCATTGTTAGTAGTGATTTTCAAAGCTTTGACACGCAGGTCCTCATGGCGTCAAATTGACAGAAAATCACAACAAGAACAAACGCAATTTTTGACTCTCTTTCATCCATATTGCTGGTTCCGTCTTCCTGTTTTGGAAATTTAACCATTTTATTTTGTAGTATTACTCGAACTGCAATTTTCCATTAACAACCGCAATATTTCGTCAATCTGAAGCACTTCTAACCCACTTACTCAAATTATAACCTGTCGTACCATCCAGCCATCCCAAATCTTGCATCAGATCTATTCCATATTCTTAACCGTTGCGGACAGTGAGGTTATTCCCATAGGATTCTGATTCACCCATCTTTTCTGAGAAGGTTTTGTCCTACCAAAATTCTCTGTAATGCCCTAACTGATAGTCTGAAGTCAGTAAGTTCGTTTGATCTCAAGTCGTCCAAGATTACCTCTGACCTCCGTCCATGATTATCAACACGCACGACTCTCTGCCTTAACACTTCCACATATCTAATATGAAGTCTGCCAAATCTTCTTCCTTTGAGATATTGTGTTTACAAAATTTTCCATGTTTGACCTCGTCTCCAAGCTTTTCAAACATGAGATATCATTTTAAACATGGTTTTCAGTCTTTGATTCATGGTGACCTAAAATGATCTTTGACCTCAAAACCAAACATCCCAGTATTCATCTTCGCACAATAACGCATCCACATACAAGTATAAAATTTATCCACCCTTTCAACATTGATAAATATTTAAAATAAAAAATATTTTAAAAAAACATTTCAGACTTTTTCACTGTTTGACCTCCGTTGATCTTAAATGAAATTTTATCAAGGTTAAATGGACTGACTGACAAACGAAATATTGCAGGACTTATTGTCACACTTTAACTTATCTTTATAAGAAATATGATATGAAATTGATCCAGACTTGGGAATACATCAAGAAAGTGTATTGAAAAGCTTTTCAGTTTTTCACATCTTGTGACCTCAAAGGACCTTGGAGCTCCACCAAAACAATAGTTCGCATCTTTTCACTATGGCAGTTTTACACAGACTTACAACACATACACGCCAACCTGACGAATTAGGTTCCTTTTGCTAACGAGAGGAACAAAATGTAGTCCAACTATCAGGTTCGAGTTTCCCACATAAAAGCTCAGCTCAACATCACTATTGGTACCCTTTTCTGTAACCGTCCGAGATGGAATGCCCAGTTGCTCCCAGAAGGAGAAGGTAAGCATTGTTTTTAAGCTTCACTTAAAAACATTCCTTACCTGCATTTCCTCTGGTTAGGATAATACTTTAGTTTGTGAGACTTGCAACACACTACATTTGAGAGAGATCGATCGTAACCTCACAGATCTTGTCACTGAACACCCCAGGTCCATCAAAGGGAACCTACAAGGATATCCACACATTCCAAGTTGTATATAGGAAATTATTTTTCGACAAAATTTTTCCAATATTTTTCCTATCAGTCTCACCTAGGAGACCAACTGTGATGAAATGCATTTGATGGGCATTTGATGGGAAACTCCTATCTCTTTGCTCCTTCGGGTGACGTTTGTGGAAAATTGTAGACAAATGTATACTTTCAACCTAGATTAAAAAAACTCATTAATAAAAAACATTCTTTGAACCAATATTAAAAAATGACTTTTTGTGCGGGTTTATCAAATTTTTTCGGGTAATTTATGTCTACTAGCTAGTAGAATATTTTTTACAATGTGTTAACTTGAACAGATATCCGGGCTTCTTGACAAAACTCAAGTATTCTAGTGCCTTTGTGACGGCTGAACATCCCCCCCCCCCACCAGGTATATGGCCTTCTTCCTATCATTTTACGAAACTTTAATGTTATTAATAACTTTCGAAAGGAGTGATCTTGGCTTGAGCGTCTCTGTAATGCCAAAAGAGGATTTCAAGCTTTACCGTTTCCCTTTCAGCCAATTTTCCTATTCTAGTACCAGATTTCAACCTCATTAACTCTTTCGTTAGGCAAACCTAGACGCAGTGTTGTAACAAGTCACGACTCGAAGCACCTCCTCTCAAAATGATAGTGACTTTGACTAGTGAATTCAGGAATAATTTCCCTTTTGAAATAGTACAGTGACTTGAGTCAATAATTCGACTTGAGTCACTTAAAATTTTGAAAACTGGTGCCGGGACGTCATTCATTTGTAAATTTATGAACTGCCAGGTGGCTGATATTTAGTGCGATCTCATACTGATACTTTGGTACATTTGTACCTTGCATTCAATACTATTTTTAAATTTGATTTGAACACTTTTTAATAATAACTTGTTATGCCCGTTTTGTTCCCGATCATTGGAGGTAAGAAATCATGTGGGAATCCTGTGGTGAGATATTTTAGTTCTCCAATTGGATTTTTTTGAAACCATTCTTTTTTGAAAGAAAGGTAGCATCCAGCCATCCGAGAACAAATAGACCTCATTGCTTCCGAAAATATTTGTGAACTTACTTGGTATATTTTATTGTCCTGTTGCCGTGACAATTGATATGTGTTCATATATACTTTCAAATTGTGAAAGTGTAACGTTTGATTTTTCAAACAGCTTTTCATGTTGTACTCCTAACAGAGAGCAAGTAAGACTTTTACAAAGAGCTAAATGCTCTAGTATTTCATAAGTAAGTATAATGTTGTTCTCGTTGTATAAGTCTGAAAGGGAGTCAGATCATTACAATTTGTAAGCAATCAAATATTTACTTTATATCCCTACCAGTACTTATGGCAGCGGGGTTTTCTTCAAGGAAATCCGAATTCTGGTTCCAGATTCTTGGAATGACACCGATGACTATGATGACCCTACATGGGAAACGTTTTCTACCAGTGACATTAAGATTGACCTACCCGATGCTGGTCCTAACAGAAATCAGCCGTCAACGAATAAGCCGACTCAATGCGGTGCGCCAGGCCTGTACATCCATCTTACACCTAAATACATCACAGACGAAAATGAAGCATTGCTGTTTGGCGACCGATCTAGGGTGAGTACGGTCTGAACGACAGCTTTCGACAGATAAAGCTAACACATGGCAACATCAGTCCATTGTTTTGGTCATGGATTCGCTCTAAAGCACCTTCCATGTTTAAATGGAACAAATAAGAAAAGTGCGGGTACATAGGACAGCCTACCATTCGAAGAAATTGTGTCTTTACCACTATCGTGGCATTATCTTACCGACCGGGGGTGTCTGCAGAAAACGGATACGGTTTCGGATCGTAAACTTATTGTCCATGCAATATTCACGTCCTCTTTGAGTGACCAAGCAGAAGAGTAAGGTTCTGCAAGCATACACAATTGTTACAGCAACAGGGAGTAGTAACTGCCAATATATATTTCCCGGTAGGGGCTATCCAATTTAAAAGTAGTTTTACCTTACATTATATGTTAATTATGCAAACGGGTAAAGGGAGGTGTCTGAAGAAAAGCAAATCGCAACCACATCGACATACTATATTCAAGTCCTCTTTGCAACACCAAGCAGAAGTGTCAGATTCTGCAAACATGAACGGTTTCTTCAACAACAGGGGATATGGACTACCCAATTTTTTTTATTTCCCGGTACTTGTTATTCCATTCCTGAAAAAGTTTTACGCAAACAGTTTTGCGGTATTATTTGTCTAGTTAGAAGAGATGTCAGAAAAACACGTTTACAACGGATGAAACATTGACTTTATCTTTGTTTTATCAGCAAATACATGATTTTTTTTTCTAAAACAGGGTATACTTAATGGTAATATATTTCCTGGTACGGGTCTTTCGGTTCTGTGCTTGCAAAAACGAGAGTAACTGGTGAAATCCCAAAAGTTTCCTCAAAGAAAAGAAATAGACAAAAGGCACAACACGCTTAAATCGAACACTGCCAAATTGGTGCAAAAATGAGAAGAAAAGGAAACAAACCGACACAAACAAAATCAAAACCAATCGAAGATTCCGGAGATGAAAATCTGGTGAATTAAGACATAATGGGTGGTGGAATTTACCAAACAGATATCCTAGCAATATTTAGACTGTGTGGATGGAGACAACCTTGACACACCATGGGCTGCCTTAACAGTTAAGTTCCGTATTAAACGAGGTGGAGGGGATTGTAAAGTGCTGCCACCAGATATCCTTGGAGATTTTGCTCGATAGAAATGAAGTATTCAGTGTAGTGACTTGGTTTGCGAGGAGACGCTTGGTTTCTCCCACAAAGATGCTAACCGCACAAACTTAAGATTTTCATAATACTAGAGAAAATGCAGTCAAAGGGTTGCTGTTACCGTTGCAGGAGCAGATTCAATAGTTTCCTTTAGAGGAAGGTCCGAAGCGTCAGATCGCCGGTACTGGGAAGTATGAGAGACCGTCTCTCCCTCTTGAAACTTTTGATTATTTCAAAGGTCTGAAAGGCAATGTGGTGCACCCTAACATATTAGGGGTAATATTAAATAATATTTATCCATGATATGAAAAAGGTTTATCTTACCTCTGTATTGAATGAATTGACGGGAAGTTAACCCCCAGAGTTTTCATAAGGACGGGAGGGGGCTTGAGCACAGCAGTCAAATAGATCATAATCTGCTATACCTGTGTACAACAGCTGGAATAGACCAATAGGGTCAATGGCGTAGCCAGCGGGGGGAAAGTGCCCCCATAGAAATGTTAGGGACGTTATGGATGGTTTTGAAAAAAAATAGAGAAGAGCAAAAAAAAGGAGGGAAAAGAACGAAGAGAGGAGGGAGCTTTGATACTTTGATGAAGTTGGGGATGGGGGGGGGGGGATTGTAACAGGGAAACATGGCTTCACAAGTGTGATCCTTTAATGATATTGAAAACTAATACGTGTCATGTTGATGTTTTGTATATTTAACTTAAAGGCTTCTCATGTTCTAATCTACTGCATGCTTTTGTTCAATTCAATTGCATAGTGGCTTTGCAAAACACTTAGTATGCTGATGCAACATAATTGTACAAATGGGTTTTCATCACAAAGTTTTCCAAGTCCGATAAAATTCGAAACTCTGCACCTCTGCGCCTATCTCCAGCCATATGCTGATTGGGACCATTTAAAAGGCTATATGGAAGGAACGAAATCAGTTTCTTTTTTGTGATAGGCCATCATCGTTTGTACACTCACACTCTCATACCTATATTCTTTAGAAATTTTAATTATCGATACAGTTTTGTTTTACTTTCAATTATTCATTTAATGTGCTAGTCCAGGGGCGTCGAATTTTGTGGTGAACAGATGGAACATGTTCCCCTACTTTTTTGAGCGGAGGGGAAACAAACGTAAAAGTCCCCCACACACTTTTCGTGACGTGAAACTTTAAAACTAGGTACTACCAAAAAGACTATACATGTAGGTTATGAAAGGTGTCCTCTACAGATTACAATCGACTAGCTTTCTGTATCAGTTATTCCATATGTTTACTTTGCAAATCCCGAAAATTTTCGCGCGCTCCGCGCGCTTGCAGTCTCATTGATGTTCTTTTTTAACTTGCATATCAAACATACATTATTGATCGGTCTCTATGATTATGTCGATCGTTTGTGTACATAGGGCAGCAGGTGTGGTTATGAAGGAGCACAATATTTAGGAACAGGAATAAGATTAATCGTCCCCTACTATGTTTCAATGAAATCTGTGTTCTTCAGTGATTGACCAACGTGGCAGGCTGAAATTGGCAAACACATTTTAGGGAAACTGAAAATGTCTAGGTGCACAGTCTGCATGCGACACTTTTAAGAACAATGTATGATTCCTTACGCAAAATTTCGACACGCTCACATCATTCTTTTGTATAGCAGTTCGACCATTTCATATTCAGTGCATTATCAGAGGAGCAAAATCACACGAACGTTGAATAGATAAAAGACTTCAATCAGGAATTAGAAGTACACCTCCATCCTCTGTCTGCAGATAATGTTTGATGAGGTGCCCTTCGAAAAATCATATTTTAAATGTTTTTGTATCAAGAGTCTTACACCGGTAGGTCTATGCAACGGTGTCTCAGTGGCACCGAACAAGTGGGTACCATTCCCCCACCCATCGGTCTGTGTTTTTCCGTAGTAGATTAAAGTGCGACTTTGATTTCTTCGCAAACTTTGACAATTTTCGTTGTGATTCTAATTACTCCTAGAGAACACCTCGTATTTAATTTGACCGAATAGTCCGTTGATGTAACTACCAACACTTTCAAAGGTCATATTTTGAAAACTTTGTAGTTTTCTAGTAACTCAAAATATTGAAACATTTAGCACCATTTTGCATCTAGGACCTCTTTTCTCAGACACCCTGTTGCGGTGCCACAGAGAGAAAACGGCTCTAAAAATGAAGATTTCGGAAATTTGCTAAACGTAAAAACCAGTCTACTCTGTGGTTTTGACAACTCCGAAATTTCGAAAGGTCCCCATTAAAAGCTCCACATTCTTCATTATTTGTCTCAAAGGAGCAAAATTATCGCGCGCCAGGCGCGCCACGATTTGCGATTACTAAGCAGAAGTGCTCTCTCATACCTTGGGTAAAAGCTTCCGAGCTCTGGACTTTGTAACTGAAAAAGCGGAAAATTGCTTTATTTGACACCAGATCATCAAGTGACATCAGTAACTACAGTGCTTTTTTCATGAATTATTTTCCTTCATAAAATTCAGAAATTTCTCCAATATAAGCTCTTGACTAAAAATATTTCGTCAGAGAGCTTCATTTCATAGGGGTTGGATAACAATATGAAGCAACAACGACCTTTAGTTGCCGCTCAATCTCATATTTGCTAATATGAAACGCAAATCCTTCACCGCAGTAATTCTCCACTTTTCAAATTATACAAGAAACCCCAAATCAAAACTTTTCTGCAATACAAGCTCCATATTTTCAATATTTGAAAAATGGCAACAGTTTTCGCAAATTTCGGCCCTAGCACAATTGTGTTCACACTCCAAAAATCGTAGAATTTGGATGCCTGCCCATCCCCTTCCCGAAAAAATGTCTAGCCACGCCGCTGTACACAACGTACCAGGACAGGGAAAAAAATTTAGGCCAGATGTCATCTCCACTTTAAAAACCAAATCGACGCCAGTGTGCTAATCTATGCTATTCATAGTTCCATTCAATTTACCTGTATTCATGGTGTATAAAATAGTAGAAATACGGATCATTGTACAGTAACAGATTCAGGAGGTACCTCAAAAGCCTATTTTTTTTTAGAGTCATTGGTGATTTTCAGTGAAAACTTACCGAATCTTCAGAAAATATCTTCTGAAGTAGCTTTGAAAAAAGCTCAGTGACCCGATGCAACCTAATTGTAAATATTGGCTTCCCTCAGTCACTAATTTGTATTCTACGTCGATAACATTCAGTCCATTATCAAAGCGAGAGTCATTCTTTTGTGTTAGATTGAAATTAAATTCTAATATGAATCAGTACTTTCGATGAGGTCAGTAAAATCCCTGTATTCAACCAGAAAGCCAAAAGGCTTAGTGATTCCTTGCCATCAAATACCTTATCTTCTTTCAAATTGACAGTGTTTGATAGATTTTTCTTTACATTTTAGACACAGAGTTTTCGCAATTTTACCGCTAGTGACCTCAAATGACCTTTGATCTCTACGAAAAACAATATGCTTCTTTCTCTCAACATGAAAAATCTACAACCAAATATGAAGAGTATCGGTCACTCCTATCTGAAGATATCGTGTTTACAAGCCATTTTCAAAGTTTTCGGAATTTTACCGCTGGTGACCTCAAATGATCTTTGACCTCTACCAAAAACAATAGAGTTCTTCCTCTTAACATGACAAATCTAAATACCAAATATGGAAAGTGTCAGACATTCCTACCTTAAGATATCGTGTTTACAAGCAAGTGTCACAAACACACACACACACGACATCACCATCGCATAGATTCCTTGCCTGCCTATGGCAAGGAATCAAAAAGCAGTATGAAAGGCAGGAAATATTGTTTGTAAGGTCTGATAAATCATCTTGCACTCATTCATGTACCTTGCTGTTATTCATTAAAAGTGTCTGCTATCGATGCTGTTATGATTCACATTATTTGTTATTATTTCAGTGTTATATATGGGGTAAAATGGACTGCACAGGACATTGAAAAGTGAGATTCAGGAGTTGACTGTATGGCCTAGGTCTTTAGTGCTTTCGGTACTCTAATGCAAAACTTTTTACAATCTCCAAAATATGACTGCATGGAATCAGGACATTTTCAGCCCATGTTGATCTAGTATAAAAAAAAAAGCGAAATATAGCGCCATTTTGCATCTAAGGCCTTGGAAGCAGCAAAAGAATTTTCCCAAAGGGGAGGGGGGAAACCTCAGTAAGGGGGTTAAGAATAGGGGCAATAGGTTGATTTTTCCACCTCACAAAAAAAAAACCTGGCTACGTCCCTGGTTTGGGTTGTCTGGCCTTCATGGTATTTTGTCCTCATTGGCAACCGCGACCTTTTTTGTGTCCGTAACCAATGACGATAAAATGATGACACAATAAATCTGTGCGGCTTCGATGGATAACCGTTTACTTGATTCAGACTTTAAAATTAAGGTTTTTAGGACCGTGACTTTTCCAAATGTTTTGTAGCCAAGATCAGGTAGGAATCCCGCTGGGATTGCGTCTGGTTTTGTTAAAAAGACCAATAAACAGTAGAGCATCACACTCCAGTGGTTACGGGGAAAGTTACGTAGAGTGTTGTTGAAGGGAGTTTGTGTGCCTGAAACTCCAGTGATTCAATGGTCTGGTCGAAGAGCCTCTACATGTTTGTGAATGGCGTGTATAAAAGGCCGTACCAATGACATGAAATCACCAAAGGAATGATTAGATTGATAGAAGATTTGTTCCTTTTCCAATGCCTCCGCTATGACAGTCCTTGAATACTGGGTAGGGCATTAGTAAGATCTTTGGCCGGGTACTGGCATTTTTCGCAGACACACAAATTTTGCTCAGAGAGTCGAAAAGTCAGCATTCTTTGAGCTCTTCTAGCCCGCAAAATTTTAAAATGTAAGAGAGACTTGATACAAGATTTGAGATTTTTGGAAGGGTGCAAGAAGTAGTTATGTGAGTCGGCGGGTTTCAAGTTTACAGCAATTGGTAAGGTAGGTCGGTGGGTTTGAAATGTAAATCGTGGGCTTGAAGGTCCGATCGCTTTACTTTTGCTTTTCCCGCATCAATTCGGCCGTTTTCGATGGTAAATTTTGTCCACATCCCTTTTGCTCTTTTTGTTTTGTTTGTAGTGATTTTATTTAAACGTGTTTACCTGTTGCACTCTTTTGTAAGTTCAATGTTTAAAGAACCAATGCAGTCAGGATGACGTGGTGTATGTATGAATGTGAACCAAAAAACACTGCCTTGGCAGGACTTGGTCGTTCACAAGAGCTCGCACGTCTTTCCTCGTAACTGGAGTGTAGTCGAAAATCATTTCACCATGATGAGGTTTGGCACATGGTGACCCGGAGTCCACCCACCCTTTAGGCATTCGCATAATGCATGCGCGCATTCGCTGAAATTGAATTCCGGCGACTTTCTCACCGGGACTGTTCTCATTTACGGATAAGGCAGTGAATGTCGATATGCGCTGTGTGTATTGGCGCGTGTAGTGTGGGTGTGTTTGTAATGCTTAGCTTTTGAACACGATATCTCAGGATAAGAATGTTTAACAGTATAAAAATGGAACACAAATGTCCCATGTTAAGGGAAAAACAGAATGTTTTGGTGAATGGAAGGTCATATGGGGTTACCAAGGTCATGGTCTGAGAACCTGTTAAACTCAAGATAGAAAACTTTGATGGATTTAATGTTTATTTCGTGGATTTACTGTATCAGAAGAAAGTCCAATTTGTTTTTTGGTAAATATAAATGGTCATCGAGGTGACCATAGGTTAAAGTATGAAAAGATGGATAACAATTTATCGCAACAAAGGGGAAGCCTAGTTTTAAAGAACCTTATATATAGTTGCCAACTCAGACACACTGAATAATGGCTGTAACTGCAGAGCTACAACTTCATGCTGCCGTGATTGGAATACCTCCAACCAGCAACAGTTTTCAAGGCAGAAGTCACAAGTGGAATTTTGCACACTCATACACAGACATTTCCGGCCGCCCCTTCAAGGAAAGGTTAAATAACCACGAGCGGTCTTTAACTTAGCTCCCCATGAAAAAGAAGCAGAACTCTTAAAAGGTGTCTGTTCCCTAAAGAGGAGAGGCCTTACATTTCACTTAAAGAGCATGTAGACTAGCATGCAAGAGAGTATCTTTTCAACATCCTTAAGGAGGCAAAGCTTGGATAAACGCGCAGTCCCTAAAGTGAAAATGTAGCCACCCCCTTACTTGAATCGTTGCAGTAAATTGTCATGTTGTACTAAAGGTTGATGTGGACTAAATTTTTCTCTTCAACTGTGAAATTTGCTAGGAAAGACTGATTGTTTAATAATCAATATTGGGGTCCTGAATGTTTAAAAAATACTTGAAAGAAAAATAAGAAGAAAATTATGTTTTATCTGAGTGTGGTTTCAAAATACATTTGGGGCAACTGTTCCAGCTTTTTAAACTATAATTTATTGCTGTGATGTGCTGCCAGGAAAGATACGAAAAACAAATGAATTTGCGAAGTGAAGAATATCTATTTGCACTCCATTCATGTAATCGGTGAAGTACAAAGAGGGAAAAAGAGCAAAATGTAACAATATCCATTAATGGGCTTTACAAAGCTATGTAAGCATATTCTCTGAACAATATTATATCAGTACAAATTAAGTTATACCTGAACAGACTCATCTAAATTATAATTAAACCCCAAAAACATTAAACAAATCATAAACACTTACAAACTGTTTAGATCTCCACAAGCAAGTAGGCCAACACGTCCAACACACACAGTACACAAAAACACACGTTCAGGGATAACAGCGGCAGACAGGATTATTCACAGAGAGCATGAGGGAACAAGCTAATTCAGACACCTCTGTTTACAGGAATGGCTCTCTAAGTAAAGTACACATTCTGGACAAGTTCAACAGGTGGAATTTACACGAAGCCATAAATACAAGCGCACCTGAATGCTTATTCCTTTGCTAGGATAGACTAATCATGAATAAAATTGAATAGAAGGGAACAATTGATAGTTGTAGCTTATCCCCCTTGTTTAGAAGCTCCCTCATTAATGGTTTAAGGAGTCTTGCAGGCCTAGACATAAGAATGCATTCCTGAAAGCAAGTAATTCCCCCCATGCAGAGACAACCCTTACCTCCACAGAGATAACAAGTGCAATGATTCTTAATCCTTGGAAAAGACAATTCGCCAGTCTAAAAGCAAGTGGGGAAAGTTGTTTTTTGTGCAAAACTAGGAGGAGCTCCTTGCAACACAAAACAGATGGTTAGCCTCATCCCCCAACCCCAAGAAAAAACCCATTGCTGTTCCTTTTATCCATCAATTTATATGAGAAAAATTACGCAAAATCCACAGGTGTTTTCATATCTATGTAACAAAGATTTAGGCCCAAATTTCATTGACATTAGTCATCGCTCCTAGACAATTCAGAAACCAGTTTAACTGTGAATCAATTAATTAAGACCAAGACCAGGGAGTTACGAATTGAGTGTCTCAAAACGGATACTTTCTGTGCTCTATGCAAATGCACGTATGCCGAAAGAAGGTTCCTTTTAGGGGTCAATTTCATTCTCAATTTGAAACTGTAATCTTTTGAAACTGTTATTAAGTTGCTGTGAATCTGTAGTTGAGTTAAAATGTTCTTTCTTCCTTTCTACTCTCTTTGTTTTCTGTGGTGATATTTGACTTAAGGGCAGGGCGAAAAAAGTCTCTCTTTTTTGCCCTTCATCAACCTTCCTTAATAGGCATTTCCTAAAGAAAAGAGCTATCTGCCACTGTAATTTTTTCATATGAACTTACTTTGATTGTTTCTCGAATTCTTCTTATGAATTATTACTCTCATATGATATCACTGATGATATCAATACAACGATTTACAAAATATCAAATTGTACACCAATGAAAAGTTGCCGAGTCGGCTTTCTTAGCGAAACTTTTGTTTGGGGGGAGGGGTTCGGCTGGGTCGAGTGGGATTTGTGTCCTCATTCGACTGATCACATTCATTGCCAATTTTGACTCCAAGATCTTTTATACCGGGACGTTTAAGAATGTAGCAAGAATCTGGGTTTCAGGTATAAGTCGGACTTGGATGTTACAGTCGTGAGAAACTCTTTTATATGTGGTGGTTTGGGGTAAAAACGTGGGAAATAAGCTCCTGAGGCTGGAAACTAAGTAGAATTTGTGATATATACTTTTAAAATTAGTGTACCATGAAAATGACGAAATTGAGTATTAAATATAAAAAGCATGAAAAACCATGAAAATAACCACAATTTCCATCAAAAGTCATCATAAATTGACCATTTAACAGGGCAATTTCTGATTTTCACCTAATTATCAATAAATATGAGCTCAATATGCAAATCTATCGATGTCACAGGGGGACTTACCATACAGGCTAATGTTATCCTTTGTTTTTACATCTTCATTTCAAGGACAGTTGAAACATTAGGTTGTCTTCATTTCAAGGACAGTTGAAACATTAGTTTGTCTTGAAGGTTTAAATTGTGTCCTTGGAAATCTTCAGTATCAATGACCAAACCATTAACTAACTGTAATTATGAGATAATTTATATGGGGTTAACAAAAGAAATGTCAACACTACGCAACACTCCACATCAATATTTTTCGCATGAGCAAAACCTTTATTCAGAAACGTTCAAACTTTGAACAGGTATATTTTGAAAACCATAAAAGATATTGAAATAATTCCAACGGATTTTCCTTGGAAAACTTCACTCCACAACTGTCTTTTGCTGACATGTCACACTACCTTTAATGGTCAAAATTTTACAACATAGGCCTATACCTCTGTAAATGCCAGATCCGTTTTAAATATCGTAAACTAGTTAGTGGAAATGCAGAAATTTGTGTAAGAAGGAATCTCTAAAACTGTTGTCACGAACTCATCTGAAAGACCAGTCTTCTGTTGGAAGGAATGATTTACGTAGTAGATGATTAATGCTTATTCAAAGGCAAAAGCAAAAACTGGGGTCGACTTGACATTTTAGGTGTAAGACGACCTGTTAACATTTTGCAGAAGAAGAAAACCCAATAGCGAAAGGTTCCTTGACAGCTTCTCCATTAAATGTAGATGATACGTCAACTATGGTCAATTATATGACGGAGGCACGTGACAATGACACTCAAAATGTTTACTTCAAACATAAATCTGTAAATATAAAACAAAGTCAGTTTTCCAATCAAGGAGACATTTTTGCTATGAACTTATCACTAAATCTTTTTCTTATCAGACTCTTACTCACGAATGGGGTCACTTTCGATGGGGTGTGTTTGATGAGTACCCATTAGAGGGCGACGAACGTTTTTATGCAGCAAGCAATGGTGAATACGAAGCTACAAGATGCGTTATCAGAATTAGAGGTAAATTAGATGTACTTTTACATTTTAATCTAGCTAAACTTAAATTGCAATTTGAAGAAGGACAAATTACATGATTGGAGAATACTTTAAGTTGATTCCAATTTCCAACTAACAGATGAAGTGTAACTTTCAACTAGATAATACGTAACCACTTTAGAATCTTTTTAAGCAAATAATCCAAATTGTATCAAGTTATGGATGTAAACAAACTGCAAACGATTACCTACACCAGTTACTTGCTCTTCCGCCAATAACTTTTAAAAAAGCTACAGCTAATGGGACACCTCTTGAAAACCCTGGATGGGCTATATGTGCCACTCTGCAGAAAGTCCGTATTAAGCGTTTCTTTCGGACTGAGCCTTTCTGGGCAAACGCCTTGGAGCCCAATCTTATAGTACGCAAAAATGTGTTTTCAACAAAATGTTTTCTTTTTTTTTACTTCGACTACTGCAGCTGTCATTTGTGAAAGCCCATGCCTAAAAGTACCAAAGCCTTTTCAATCTGATAAAAAAGGACTACAATAAGCGAGTTTGGGACCACTTCGATTTTGGGTTTACACACTTGCGCACATCGCAAAATCGGCAAATTGCCGAAATCGCTTGGAAAACCGAGATGTCCACGTACTTACAGCAAAATTTTAGTTTACTTGAACGTTCAATGGATGCATCCTTCCCTGATCCATCTGTACTATTTAGCAGGGATCTCAAGTACAACTCAGATCCTTCCGGTATGGATTGATTAAATTGTCTTCTTGTGTAAAACGTTTGGTTTGATTTTCATGTAATGTTATTTTCACGTTCTGCACGAAAATGAGGGAACTTAGAGCACTATGTGTTTAGCTTTGGTTATGAATCGCACGTTGTGTCCTGCAATTCTATGTGGCAACGAATGACTGAACTTGCATGTAAAGAACAGGGTGATTTCACGAAGTTATAAAACAGCTAACGCTATTTCATTTAACAAAAAATACATATCATGACTCTTCTTAATTCTTTAGAAGTAAAAAACGTAAACTGGAACATCCTTCAATTCCTTATCTAGTTTAATTCGAACAGAAAATTGTTTCTTTTAATAACTCCCTGGTGTAATTTAATCTCCGTAATGAAAGTATGATCTGTTCATACTAACGTAACAAGGACTTTATGATGACATAATGACATGTTATCTGCGCTTCCGCCATGGGTGCGCCTTTGCCTAAAGAAGACACATCATGAAACCGATTTGAAGTTTTTTCTCCCCGAGCCTAGGCCTTCATTGGCGTCCTAGACAAATTCCATCCTCATCCTAAGCCCATTTAAGCCCAAGCTCCCTAAGCAAAATCCACTCTAGACCCAACTGTGATTGATTGCCTGGTTAATGAATACTTAATGTTAAGAAATATGTTGTGAGAACCAGAGCTTTTGATATAAAATCGTTTCTTTTTTACCTTCCGGAATCTTTCACAGGTGAAAAACTAAATGCAGACAAACAGGAATGTACTTTCGACGGTTCAGGGAAACCGGATGCAAACTGCCGATTCTTTGATTTCCGCGGTCGAAGCGAATCATACTTTGCTTCTTTGATGTACAGACAATATTTACCGGAGGTAAATTTGATTTTTGTTTATATTGGTAAACACATCCCACTTTTTCAAGGGGGTTTAAATTTATTGAGAAGCAATGATTTTTTGGCCAAATATTAATGTGATCAGTCCTTCGATTCTTGATGGAACCCGATTGGTCAAAATATTTCATAACAACTTAATGAGGTGAAGCATCCTCTCGTGATAAACTCCTAAACAGTTAAGTTAATCTTCAAAAGCGTGAAATATATGAGGGTAATATCATGTAATAAATACTTCAAACTGTAATTTTGTGACTGTAGATGTTTTCACGATTACGTTTATTTAAGATGGAAACATTTTGCGATGACGTCGACCACACTGGTGGCAACCCGTCAACAACACACAACGTGGAAGCCCCGAACCAGCAGAACACTTTATGTGCATCCAAGAGTGTATGGGAGGTAATTTAAAATAATCAGTTGAATTCCATCTTTGCTTGCATGATCATTTCAGCTTTAAAATGAGGTGGAATGACTTCTGCTCAACATTTAAAAGTCATTCAGTGAAGATTTTCTTATCTTTGCAGATAGTGTCTTTAAACTTCTCACTACTCGTCTTGAATAGCTTAACCTACCCACAGAAATGTTTGCAAATGAATACCAAACGTTTTTACGTTATGCTTGGAGGTCATCAAATGCCATATGGAAAATAGTAAAAACACCATGAATCTAGCTTCCCGAGAGTCCTCATCAAGAAAAATAAAGAAATGTCATGTTGCCACGATACGGATTTCATTAAAATGAAAACCATTACATAACAAAGCGGGCTGTTCATATAATCTCAAATGTCCCACCTTACACCCATGCACTTCCGTATATTAATAACCTTAACATGCTAACTTTTAAAGATCACTATAAATACCAGTTAGGCATTTTCCTATATAGAAACCATAGTGATCAACTCCTTTATGATTCGAAATCGTTTTTTCAACCAAATAGCACCCGTCACAATTATCCTACCAGGGGAAGAGATAATCTCATACAGCCCTTCACACGGACAATATTTGCTCATTTCCACGTAGGAAGTCATGGGGTACACCTCTGGAATTCCCTTGATACACCCATGCACTTCCGTATATTTATAACCTTAACATGCTAACTTTAAAAGATCACTATAAATACCAGTTAGGCATTTTCCTATATAGACACCATACTGATCAACTCCCCTATGATTCGAAATCTTTTTTTCACCCAAATAGCACCCATCACAATTATCCTACTAGGGGAAGAGATAATCTCATACAGCCCTTCACATGAACAATATTTGCTCATTCCCACGTACGAAGCCATGGGGTACACCTCTGGAATTCCCTTGCTACTAAATTACGAAGCTCTCCTAATATAAACTTATTAAAGAAATACTTTAAGAAATTTCTTCTCTCTATTTATGTTTCTTAGCAAAATTTGGTTCTTAGGGTTAATGAGCCTGAAATTCGTGTGAGAATTTACTGCACTATAGCCTATAGCTGCATTATGTTTTGTTTTATTTAAAAATCGAAAACCTCTAATAAGGATCAGACTTTCTTTTGTTTTTTACGTACTGTAATTTAGTGCATTGTCTGATTTTATATTTCTGTACTAACATTTGTATGTAGTGCAATTGAAAAAAAATAAACGATACGATACGAAACGAACTTCTGTTCACATTCTGACAACTAATGGAAAACAATTATTCCGCTCTAATTCAGAGTCCAAACTTTGCCCGAAATAAAAGATTAATGGGACATTCTCCCCGTTTTTTTTATCATTTTATAAGTTTTTTTTTTTTTTTTCATTTTTTATTGAAGATAATGTTCTACTGCAAACAAATTTTTAAAAGATCAACTGCATGAGGTCTGCTTTTAAGCCTTAAAAATACAAACATTCGGCTATCTGCATGTAAGCAATTTTCAAATTGGTTTGCAGCAACCGACGGTTGCACACTGCTCAGATACCTTTCGGGCAGGAACGACCTTGTACTGGATGCATATTGTAACCGAGCGTTCCTAAAATTTTTATTGTAAATGCACTTTTGTCTTGTCTCCATTCGAACGCATATTGTTTTGATGACTTCATTAGAGAAAATATATTTTCGCATGCAAAGATTAACAAAACAACTTAAAAACTCCCAACTTCCGACATTAAAACGTTATATTAAAGCAAATTATTGAGGGTATGCTGAATTATTCAAGTTTGGACAATATTTTTTGAAGAGTGAATACTGTTTATTCGTTGATGTACTTTTAATAATGTGAATCCTATATTTCTTACACGTCTTCCTTTTAAGGTTTTGCGCAGTCATTCAGATTTTCCAGCTTCTACCAGCAAAAACACACCGACCAATGCCCTACCACAAGTCAGCACAGTACCTAATTTTCGTATAATAAAACGTCAGTTTCGGGCTTCTCCTACAGTCGTGGTGCTTGATCGATCGGGGAGTATGAAAACCAACAGCAGACTGCACACTTTGAGACAGGTTTGTTCAATATCTGAATACATTCTTATGTACTTAGTACGGCAAAGGACATGAATTTTCTTTCCTGGAATATATTTTGTCGGTGGTATATTTGTTGAACTCTACAACCTGCGTCAAATTCACAAAACAGTTTAGCCAGAGAGATGATTTTTTTACGACCATACCCTCAGTTATTGTTTTTAATCTGGGTTGACAACGGGCTTCCTTCCAGTTATGGCTCATTATTTGCTTATGTTGAACACCAAGCACAATGACACTACGTTCAATTTTGAAAGTCTTCGGTATGGCCCAGCATGGAGTTGAGCCTTCACCAAAAGCGTGGTGCCCATTGGGACCTAGGGGCCACCTCTTTCCCCGCTCCAATTTTTAAGGGTGTGATAAATTTTGAATGAACACACATTTTGAAACCCACAACATGTCGAGATATTATGTGAAATCAATCGTTTGAAAAACAGCTCAATGAAAGCATTTTACCCCACTACCAATTCATTTCGCTGGGAAAGGCTGTTCTCGGCGCTGTCAAATCTCACGCATTCAGCTTGACAGTCACGCATTTCGGCGTAATCTTACGCCTTCGCCAAATAAACATAGCTTCCCACACAAAGTTTCCATACAGTGAAAAACGGTCAATTATAAGGGTAAAAATTTCAGCAATTTTTTTACAGTGTAGGATCTGAGAAGTAGCAAGAAATTTGCAATAAAATTTATAGTTAAATAAAAGTCTGAATGATCAGAAAGTGCTAGATGAAAGTAGCCACTACCATAGGATGATATGGAAATGTGACACTGGCTAATCATGGAAAAATAAGCGTGTATGCGCATTCTACACAATGCTTTTAGTAACTTGCAACATGCATAAGCAATTGAGTGGGGGAAGCAAGCCAGTGAGCCACAACTTAACAAACGGCCCTGACCGGCTCGACTTAAAACAATTGGTTAGAAACTTGGCCGTAAAACTCCATTTACCTTAACCTGACCACTTGACCAAAGGGAAATTCAGAAACCTAAACGTGGAAGTTTGGTAGACTTCCCAGATTTATTATGGGTTCTAGAGGGTCGAGTGACAATATTTTTTCTCTTTAAATTTATAATTAACTAGGAAAAACTACTTAGTTCACCTGAAAATTGCAATATCGAATTCTTAAAATACTATCAAAGATACTTTAAGAGAAGATTTGGCCGTTGCTTTAAAATATGTTTCGAGCAACTGCTCGTGCTCTTTAGGCCTCCAAGCTGATGCGAACTGTTAAGCAAGGAATTTCTTGAAAGACCGTTGTCAATGTATTTTATCAATTGTTTTCTCGTCAGGGGTAGGAGTTCGGTTAGGAATTGGGACCATTATAAGCCAGTTTGGAAATTTCTTCTTCAACAGTGTACATAGGCAACTATCGCTTTAGCTAACATACTGAAATGAATGTTCGATTTCAAATTGAAAACAGTGTCAATTAAAAACCATAGAGATTCAAAAAGATCCGCCTGAAATTAAAGGGAACCCACTGGTCCATAGAAATTACATAATAAAGCATACTTTTCTAACTATACATAGATTTTTTGAAAGCCTTTCAAGTTTCTCGAAAAGCACGTATACTTTGATTACAGTCTTTTGTTTAATGAAATTTGGAAAAGGGTCTCCAATGAGAAACTTTTACTTAGTAATAACGATGTTTAAGTTCTCCACCTTAAACACAGCTATTGTGATTGTTAATTTATAATTTAAAACCACGCCATACTCTCTTAAAATAAATGGGAGTATTTACCGCTAAAACGAGTTGTTGTGCTAACGTTGCACTTAATGTCCATATGAAAAATTTCGGTCGTGCAAAAATGGTAACTAAAGCCAAAATCGTTGCATATCTACATAAATTGTCAAAAAATGTGTTAATTTTTGTGAATAAACATTTTTTGAAAAAGCAACTCGATTTTTGGTAAATATACCGCCATTTATATTTTAGAGTGTAGAATTATCCATACTTTTCAACAGGCGTGCTATAATTTGATATCTCGAATTATTGATGATGATCAACTGTTTGGAATAGTAACTTTCAATAATGAAGCGGTGATTCGTCAGAACGCGACTGCAGCCGGTCTCGAGAGGTCACATTTGCTGGCTGCACTGCCAGAAGTGGCGGACGGTGGCACAGCAATTGGATTAGGTATGTAATAACTCGCTACACTCTTGTCAACTGTTGACTGTCACATCTTTGATTTCTGTGCCGTTTTTGCATCCGAAATGGATATCATAAGACAATCTTACTCAATTGAGTGTGGTGACTTCTAGTTTGGGTTTATATTGAATTACGATCTGCTTCCAATCCAACTTCTCTCACACATTTTAATTTTTTATTTTATTTATTATTATTATTATTCCTTTTTTGCAAACCGTTAAAAAAATGTGAATTGGTTCATGAAATTGACTAAACTTCCCAGATATGTAAAGAACCCATCAAATACTCAGACATCCGATCTACATTCCGACCATCAATCGTGTTTTGTACAGTAAACTTCCCACAAACATTACAAATATACTTGTATAACGAAACAAGGACCCAGATTTAAATACCCCACATTTTTCAAATTTAAGTCAGAAACATCGTGCAAGATAAGGCATATTTTATTTTAAAGGCATTCTTCAGGGCGTGGCAGCTCTTCAAAATGGCCTGCTTAGTACGGATATCACTGGATCGCAGCTGGTTTTATTAACAGACGGCCAGGAAACCACAGATCCAAGGATTGCCGATCTCCCACTCGCTGATGTAAGTCTAAAATAGATTTTGAAATTAACCACATTGCAGTTCACATACATACTTATGATCCTTTTAATGGTATGATAATCATAAACGCTTTTTAACAAAAAATGTTAGTCTTGTCTAAAAATAATGCTACTTACAATCGTAAGCACGCCAGTCATAGAGTATCGGAATGGAAATAATGCCGTAGTAGAAGAACTGATATCCACTCGATTTTCAAAACAAAATACTATCCTTTTGGTTACTACTTTATTAGGAGATTTGACTTCTAAAGAGTCACCATTTTCATCATATATACAAACTGATTAACATAGTGCGCTTACTTCTGTAATCATCTTCCTTTCATTCTAAAATCTAATGGGCACGTGTGCCACGTGATATGAATTGTTGAGTAAAGAAGCTGAACGGATGGTTTAGGCATGTTCCAGTGGTTTTTCACTTACATCTTACAAGAAAGACAAAACATTATCCATGCCATATGTCCTCCAAACGGTTTTCCTTACTCAAGGTACCTCACTTTAGAGACTGGTTAGTTTTATTAAAAAACAGCTCTGGCTTTCAACAAAGCCACAGAATTTTATGTTTGGTTGGCACATTGTGTCAGATTATTTTTCATTCTTCTTCATAATTGAATGTCCTGATTATCGTTTATACTTGACACTGTTGGAATGTTTGAATATCTTTTCCTGTAGATCTAGCATTATTCTGCACCGCATGTAGGGTATAGCAAACAATGATTCTAAATATTCCCTTCAGCGGCATCAAATTTAAAAGTTAAATGTAATGTCTGATTAATGTGCCATAATGAAAAAATGCATTACTTTGAAAATCAGTATCTTTGGAACGCTACATGATATTGAGATGCGGTTTCAAGCTCTGAAAGAGAATTTTTCTGCAAATTTTGAAGTTAAAAAAGCTTCCTTTGCATGCCTTTAAGAAATGAAGCAATCTTAACTCGACATGGACATAGAGTTGTTCCAACCACCCTACCTCCCCCCTCCCATGGCTTTTATCAGTGAAATTTGTACGAAAAGTGATTGGTGTAGTCTATTATAGTTGGTTGACTGCAGGAAATTGTAAGCATTTAGGCTAGGCATTTGAAATCTCTGACGTGTTAGCCTACCAAAGGGAAATACTCGTACACCCTTTTGTCCCACAAAAACGGGACACTAAACACCTAAAAACAGTCAAAACGAACTGAACCTCATTAAAATTGAGATTTTCATCGCTATTTTGCGAGAAAATCTGTCGTGGTATATTGCACACGTTTCTTGCCTCTTATTATGGAGTTATTAATTTTAAATTGTTTTTATATTTCACGGTACTCAGTTACATGGTGTCACGGTGCACACAATAGCCATCGGTGCGGGAGCGACGCAAAACCTGGAACTCATAGCCAACATGACAAACGGACAAACTAATACCCATCCAGACAATTCAGCTGCCCTCTTTAACATATTTTCTAGACTTGCTATTGAAGACAGTAAGTTAAAAGTGTAATGATATTGATAATTTCCTTCGTTACTACTTTGTAATATTGTCAATTTCTTTCGTTCATTGCATCCAAGTAGCTGTGTGATATCTTGTTGAAACCGTACGGTTATAAGCGGCATTGACCCCGTATTTTTTGGGGGGTGTCTTTTTGGGGGAGGGGAGGATCGTGTAAAGTGATTGTTGCGTAAGTGGACCGCCTCCGTCGATTGGGACGAGTCGTACAAGACAAAAGAAAAATCGGTATCTATCAGACAGTCGGAAATGCCTTTTTCAGTCTTGTAAGTAAAATAGAAGCAGTCTTTATTTGAGCTTTAGTTTCCAATGAAAATCATCTACTAATTACAAAATGATTATGAAATTATGTCTACCATATAAACTGAACCGCTGCAGGGCGAAATTGCGTGAGAAACTGGTGTTTAATAAATAAATTTGAAACTACACTGTGTGACAATCTGGCTAAGATCAACCCATTTGCCGGGGGTGGATCTGGAATTCGACTCCTGTGCGGATCATACCGGGGACTAAAAAACTGAACTCATTTCTATTGTGTCACGTGCTCAGCAGAAATCGAGAAGGGGAGAAAAGGCCAATGAATTACAACTGAAAAAATAGGAAAAACTTGACCGGCCCAACTGGAACCAGTCTGGTGAGAAACCGAGCCGCAGAATCTCATGTATCTAAATAACCTACGCTGAATGCGTGAAAATTGAAGGCCCTGAGAACGGCTTTCGGGTCAACGTACTTTCAATGGGATGTATTTTTAACCCCTTTCACACTAATCCGTAAAGCTATTTCGTGAGCACTGCGAGGTGTCCGTGAGTGCTTCCGTTCAAAAATCGAACTAACCATGAAAAGAAACAGTGTCGATTTCTTTCGTGTGCCAAATTTCAGCGGATGCTTAATGGATCATTCAAAAATTTTAGACATATTGAAAAAATTAACCGCTGACTTGAAAACGTTTTCGTGCGGATTTGTCAACTTTCTCTTTAAGTATTCTTAAGGTTGGGTCAAAATGTCATTGGATTTGACGGGATAGGTGTCTGCTGTCCCTTTTTTTTTTTTTTGTTTTTTTGTTTTTTTTTTTGTTTTGTTTTGTTTTGGACTACGGGGCTATCTCGACGTGCAAATGAGTTGGACGTGAAGTACTCACGTATTGCGTGCCCACGTAGTGCTAGTACGATCAGATGCCGTAGTAACCACTGAAAGCCACGTAGCGATTTTGAGTTAGTGCCGAAGTCATCTTGAGATGAGATGAGAAGGGCTCCGAGATGTCGCTGGTGTACGTGAGTTCACGAAAATGGACAGGAAGACGGGTTTTTCCCGTGTTGTTAAAGGCGTGGCCACGCACAATGCAAGAAATATCCACGAAATGAACACGTGTTAGACAAAGAAACGGGCCAAATAATGTAGACACGGTCACTGTTGCATAAGATTATTTTCACAGTGACTCGTACTGGTTTCGGATTGGTATGAGAGAGGTAATTTTAACTCGACACCTGGGTTTTAATGTATTTTCAGACAAATCTGAACAAGGTTTGGAAAGGGCATTCGAGTTTCATTGCCTCAATGGGCACGGGGAACTTAATTGGTTAACACATTCATCTTAAGCTCATCAATTCAACTCGAGGTTGTGCTGTGTAAATGGCGCTATATTACAAACGAAATGTTGTTCTATTTTACTCCATTTTAATAAAAAAAAAAAATTACATTTATTTAAAAAGGTCCTGTAACCCAGTCAGGCAAAACTTACTCGCTGGCTCCTGTCTCTCCATTGAAAGCAATGTAATGGGAGAAAATGTTGCTTACAAATCCTTCAGATTGAACCAAGCTTATCGCAAAAGTCCTAGCCCTTCCTAATCGTGATATTTGTCTGGCTTACACTGGTAGCCAATTCTCCAGCTAAAGATATTATGTAACAGAATGTTTGAAATATTCACAATTTTACGATTATTCTTTCTTTCTTGTAGCATCTCGTGTCGTAACGGTGCAAATCCCACAGAACACTTTCAACTTTACTACCGGATTAGTTACAGCAGATTTTATAATAGACGCTTTTCTACAGGAAGAAATAACAGTTCTTATTGCTTTCCCTGAGATCACGGAGTTTGAAATCCAGCAGCTTTATGTACAAGTGATAAAACCAAATGGCATGATTATTGATGAATACGCCCAGGATCCCGACCGGTACAACTTTGTTCAGGACTTTTATTTACTACAAATAGAAACTAAAGCTGAGGTGAGAAATAAAACGATGGAATTTTGCAACTAAATTGACATCCAGTTTGAAAGAAGCTTGTCAGGAAGTGTATAGTTGTTAAATTGTGTTTACAAAATAGAGTGTACTTCATAAACCGATTTAAAATTTAGTAATTATCTATCAAAGTGATTCTTCGTGACAGAGTGGCATAGCCAGGGGAGGGGAGGAGGTTTAGGGGTTAGAACCCACATGACCCAACCTTGAAAAGCAAAAAAAAAAACACCTTAAGAAGCGGGTTTTCTCCTCTATCCTTACACATTTTCCTCATGTCGTCCCAACCCGATCATGACACCATTCCCCACCTTCCATGACACAATCCTCGCTACGCGCCAATTGTGACACTTTCCATGTCTATAATGGGCCGTTTCAAAATACATACCTGTTTGACAGTCTTATGTAAGACTCAATACGCTTAAAAATTCCCATATTGTATGTACTCCTATCTACTGGAGTTACTTGAAAAAAGTTTAAAAATGATATGCAGTGGAGAATAGGAGAAGGGGGTGAGCGCGAAGGGTGAATTTTCCTCACTCAGCTCCCAAATTGAAGTGTGCTGACAGAAAATGTATAAGCAAAGTGCTTCACGATTAACATTATACACCATATTTCACATTTGCATTATCTTGTGTTAAAGGAAGAAGTCTAGTGGAAGTTGTTTGTTATGAACTTTAACAAATTAATTTCTCATTTTTTCTCAGGAAATATGTTAAAAAGGGCCCCAATAATTGACCAGAATTTCTGAAATTTAAACAAACGAGTGGGATTTTAATGCTAATAACTGCGTTTTCATTAATTTATAATAGGTTGGAACCTGGCAAATAAGGATTAACGTGACAAGCGAGGGTTCACAACCACGCCAAGGCACCATGCACGTGGAAACAAGACGATCAACACAAACGTTCAGTGGAGTTCTCCCTATTGTAGCTAGTGCTCAGTGGTCACTTCCAGATATGAAACCTGATGAAATACAAACTTTATATGTAACTGTTAGTCAAGGTATGATCAAAAAATATCCCTTCCCTCTTCATGTCAAGTCAATATTTTGTTTTTTTCAGCCAACACTTGATGAAAGCGGTTTTGTGGCTACAAAACACCCATACTTGTAAACGAAACACAAACGAGGAAACAGAAAAAAATTGCTAAAAGACCTAAAAACTACCGTAGGTTGTAGAGGACTGGCCTATATAAATAATATACATTCTGAATGATGTCCTACGACACCCCTGATGGCTTGAAATCGTTTGCTACCTCGGTCGGAAGGTGTGTACCCAGACACAGACATACATTTCGACCATGTACAAACATACACAAAAGGTGTCACCCAGAGCATACATAATAGAGTTTCTCAAATCGATCCCGAAAAACCTTCTCACTACTACTTAATTGCAGAAGGGCGCCCCAGACTTGTTTTTCTAATCGAGGTACTCCTCGATTGTCGCAGTTACCTCGATTGGCAGGTGTGTATCCAGACAAATTAACTCGATTTCCACCATTTACAAACGAATATATTTTGCATGCTTAACCTACGTGGGGTTCACACATATTACATATTTAGTGTTCTCTATGGTTTATGCTTGCCCATTGGAGATGCAGTTGGCTGTTCAACTTGTTTCAATTTCCAACACGAAATGCCTTTTGACTTGCTATGGTCGTGAGCACTTACGGAAAAGGGTTCTAATGTAAACCTTTTAATACACAGCGAAATAAATCTTACTTTTCACAACCAGGTTACACACCCGTCGCAAACGCAAAGGTGTCGGTTACAGTTACTAATCCGGATAATACCAAAACAAGAGTGCCAGTATATGATGATGGTAAAGGATCAGACGTTAACCCTAAGGATGGTGTATACACAGGATTTTTTGTCCAGTTTAAGGGGGATGGCCGTTATAGTATGAGGGTAAGTATTCTGAAGATTCATGGTGTGGTAGTAATGTGTCAAGGTTACTATTAACAATAAACTTATTCATTGTATTCATTTTAAACACCACGTACATGGACACATAAACACATAAAATATGAGGCACTCAAGTTCTGTATTTACGGTGAAAATTGTAGATGACACCATTTAATAATGGCAATTATTAATTTCAGCAAATATAATGGACAAAAGAGTGAGAGTTGAATTATAAGATTCCCCAGTCAGACCATTGTTTGTGTCTGTTTTACATATTTCGTAATTGAGTTTGTGGTAGACATTGCTAAAGTACAAACACACACATACACACACACACACACACACACACACACACATATATATATATATATATATATTAAACAACAAAAACAAAAGTGGTGAGTTGTTCTTCAAAGGGACCCATGGTCAAACAGGCAACAGAGGGACGCATTTTTGTTAACGGAGTGGCCATGGGAAACAAAATGGGTCCCTCTGTTGCCTGTTTGACCATGGGTCACTTTGAAGAACAACTTTTTTCTCAGTTTACCGGGCCACGACCTATACTTTACAAATGGTATATTGATGATATTGTAAGAGTTGCCACTGAATCCAGTCGTAATTTAGAAACTTTTATCGACTTTATTAATTCCTTTTGCCCCTTTTTTGAAATTTACCCATTGTATCTCGGACTCATCTGTTGTTTTTCTCGACCTTAACCTGTCCATCAACAACCGTGCAATTACCTCTTACCTACACTTTAAGCCAACCGACTCGCATAACTACCTTTTGTACCCTTCCAACCACCCCAAATCTTGCACTAAATCTATCCCTTATTCCCAGCTCTTGCGAGCCAGACGAATTTGTTCGGAGGATTCTGACTTCTTTACTGCCTCTGAAGAAATTTTGTCCTTTCTTTGAAAATGCCTGTACCCTGCCAAAACCCTCCCTAATGCCCTACGCAGAATTCAAGGAACCAGCAGAGAGGAAGCCTTGGAGAAAAAGAGCAAATCTGGTACCAATCTACGTATTACTTTAGTTATTTCTTATCACCCTTCGGTCCGTCCTATTTTACACGCTATCCACAAAAATGTAGAGTTGCTCAAACAAGATCCTCAACCAGTGATATTTTCCCGAACCCCCCCCCCCCCCCCACCCATCACTGCTACAAGAGTTGAGGAAAAAACCATTTAGTTCGGGCTTCCTTATATATATTTATATATATATATATATATATATATATATATATATATATATATATATATATATATATATATATATATATATATATATATATATATATATATATATATATATATATATATATATTTATATATAAATGTATTCCTTTTGTCTAACAGTTGTCATCCTGGTCATATTTAGCGTAGTATCGCCTAGAGTCAAACTATGAGGATCCTTAGAATCTGTTCTAACCCTCAAACTGCAGTTCGTTGTTGCAATGATCTTGCCACATACCTTGTAAAGCGCGGCTATAATCGCCGTAAAGTTATGCAGCAGATTAAAAGGGCCCGTTCCAATTTTACCAACCCCACCCATCCCCCAGCCAGTACTGAAATGGAATACAAGAAGGTTTACTTTACTGTTGACTACCATCCGGGGTTACCTGATATTAGCGGCATTTTACATAAAAATATGTCTCTTCTCCATTGTTCTTCACTAATGAAGCGTGTTATTCCTCACCCCTTTGTTGTTAGCTTCCGTCAGCCCCCCAATCTCAAAAAATTATAAGTCCGGGCTAAACTTAAAACTCCTCCCAGTCGGGGGACCCCCTAGGCACCTTGTAATAAGAACAAGACCAAACCCTGTCAGTTGTGCGGTCTGCTTATTTGTAATAATTTTATTGTCAGTACTCCTTCTGGTAGGAAGTTCAAGTGCAGAAATTTTAATACTTCTTGTGATGCTAAACTGTTTATTTATTGTATCTTTTGTCCGATTTGTAATTATCAGTATGTGGGTCAAATCAATAACTTAAGAATCCGTATGAATGCTCATAAGTCAGATCTTTCAAAATGTGTTTAGGGTGGTTCAGATTTTAAACATTGTACAGAGCTTTACAAGCATCTCAAGGCACATTCCCCTACCAAGTTATTTTTTCAAATTTTAGATGTAGTGCATTCTTCTCGTTATTCGGATACGGATAATCTTTTGGATAAAAAGGAGGGGGAGTGGATTTGGAATTTGGATTGTGTCTACCAAAAGGGTCTCAACATAAATGACGGTTTTAACTGTCAAGCCAAAAAACGACGTGCTCGTAGACTGTAGCCGCTTTTTTATCCCCTTTTATGTCTCCTGCTTCAACTTAGCTTATATCTCCTTTGTAGGGTCCTAGTTTTTACATTTTATCTTTTGTGTTGTGTGGGGTTTGTTTTTAGATTTCTAGTAAGTACTTTTTGCCTTTCATCCATTTTATATTGTCTGTTTTTCGTTTTGCCTTTTAGTTGTCTAAACACGTTTCTGAGGAAGGGGCCGGTGGTCCTGAAAGCTAAATATATGCACTTGTTTTATCAGTTTTTACAATTTGTTTTATGTTTTTACTGGTGTGTTGCTTTTCCATTTGGTTTATACATATATATATATATATATAAATATATATATATATATTTATATATATATATCTATATATATATATATTTATATATATATATATATATAAGGTCGAATACTGCGTTTTTTTTTGATCAGTTATTATTTTGCCGCCTGATGAAGGGTACATACCCGAAACGTTGCGGAGCTTTCTTCCGAATCTTAGCACTTTTTTATCATTCCAATCTATATATATATATATATATATATATATATATATATATATATATATATATATATATATATATATATATATATATATACATATATCAATATTACAGTTCCCTTCACAGGGTTGAGCACTTTACCATTGCCTGGTTGACATTATTAATTATACGGTTATATATATATATATATTTCACTAATTCGGCACTTAGGGGGAAAGTTGTTGTGGAAAAGTCGACCTTAAGGGGAAAATTTTTGGGGGGCGAAATATAAGTTTCGCCGTAACGTTTCTTCACACTTTTTCTATAGGAATACGTAAACGGACAAGAGCGCCCTCCTTCATTTACAAAGTAGATGCACTTACTTCAAAGTTGTCAAATTTACGGACACCTAGCTGTTAACACGAACGTTATTTTTAGACGTTAGGGCGAAAACTTTTTCTTATGTATTTCATTGTTATTTTTTCGACCTAAGTACGCGCAGATATAACAATTTCCCCCTAAGGTGGGAATTAGCCCCTTATATATATATATATATATATATATATATATATATATATATATATATATATATATATATATATATATATATATATATATATATATATATATATATATATATATATATATATATATATATATATATATATATATATATATATATATATATATATATATATATATATATATATATATCTATTTATTTATTTATATATATATATTTTTTTATATTTGCTCAGAAGCAGTTTCAATGTGTTGGCTATTCGTGTAAATCGTTTTAACAAGATTTTAAAATTTATACCTCTAGCGACGCTAAAATGACCGTTCACCTCCACCAAAACACGGTTCCTTTTCTCAATATGGCTAGTACACATACACAACCCCACACTAGACAAGAATACAGATTTCTTCTGCTGACGCAAGGAATCGGGTTCCTTTAATTCCACTTGCCAAAATGGTTATTATTAATCTTAGTGCAACTTTAAAGAGGCTGAAAATTAAATGTTATATGTACAGAACTAGGTCAAGAAGTGTCGTGGGTATTTTAAAGGGGTCAACGGCTAACCAAAAGAAAGTATTTCAAGTAATTGACGAGACTTATAGATTGCGTTTCAAATCTTACTGTTCGTCTAAAATTTAATACAGGTATCTGTTCAAGGAGAAAAGGGTGTGACTAATCTTGTTCAAGGAAGCCGGGTTGGAATGGCACCAGCGGCTGTGGATCCCCTGCTAGGGAATGCTGAAAGTAATTTGGAAGAGGTTAACACTGGAGCATTTACAAGAATAGTCGAGGGAGAATCTTTCAGGTGTACTGGGTCTGAGGCTTGTAGGGGTAAGTAACAAACCGATACCGTAGGCATTGACGTCACAATGACGTCATGTTTGGAGGTGAAAGCAATCAACACGTGACAAGACACAATAGAATTTTTTTCCACGTGTTTCCTATCGGTGAATGAAACAGCATTTGCCTGTATAATTTGCTTTTAACTTTTAATTGAATCGATATTCCTTTACATGGGTTTTTGCATATATAAAGTGTAAAGTTTATGACATTTCGGATAAAAGTTGAGTAGAATTTTTTTGTATAATTTGCTGTTAACTTTTAATTGAATCGATATTCGTTTACATGGGTTGTTGCATAAATAATTTGTACAGTTAATGACAATTGGGATAAATATTGAATACACCATTGAAAGGGAAGCAAAAAGTTACATGCCAACTGGAAGATAATATCATTCCCCAATAAAGACACTGGAAACTAAAGCATGCACTGTTAAAAATCTCTGTAAGCTTACAGACTTTTTTTAAGTTAAAAATTCTGCATTTTACTTTTAATAGAGATTTTCTCTATCTTTACAGACACTTTGTATTGCTACAATTAAAAAAAGGTTGTTTAACATGTGTTTTCTGTTTATTTGAAAAAATCATTACTGTCTGCTTTTTTTACCAAATTTTACTGGTTTGTAAAATTTTTCTGTAAATTTACAGAAATTTTAACCGTATTTTGTATTTTTCTATTTTCACATAAATATACTGTCATTTAACAATTTAACATTTTATTTTTAAGCTGGAAAAGAAACAAAAACAAGCCCAAACAAACAGAAAAGGAATAGCCAGAAAATTTTCAATGTATAACATGCATCGTTCTGCGAAGTTTTGTTTAAAAAATTATTTGGCAAATTTATGACCCTATTTGAAAATTAACTTACATTTATTATAAAAGCATACTTAGTTATTACGTTCTTAGTTATCAATATCATACAACTGGTGTTTTGTCACACCTTTTTAAGTAAAAAGAAATTGTAAGACCCTTATTTCAGAGCAATTTCAGGCAATTGGTATACTGATGTCAACTCATCGCCATAGGCGCTCATGCACTTGATCGGAGCAAATTAAGAACGTTTCACAAATATACTTGAAAGAGTATGTAAATTTACCATTTTATGACGTAAATCTCATTTCACATTAATGGGTGGAGCTTATTTTGTAGGCATTTTGTAGGCTATTTAAAAATTAACTTACATTTATTATAAAAGCATACTTAGTTATTACGTTCTTAGTTATCAATATCATACAACTGGTGTTTTGTCACACCTTTTTAAGTAAAACGAAACTGTAAGACCCTTATTTCAGAGCAATTTCAGGCAATTGGTATACTGGTGTCAACTCATCGCCATAGGCGCTCATGCACTTGATCGGAGCAAATTAAAAACGTTTCACAAATTTACTTGAAAGAGTATGTAAATTTACCATTTTATGACGTAAATCTCATTTTACATTAATGGGTGGAGCTTATTTTGTAGGCATTTTCCGAACGTTTTGTCAAATTAACTTGAGAGAGTCTGTAAATTTACCACTTTATGACGTAAATGCCATTTCGCATTAATGGGTGGAGCTTATTTTGTAGGCTTTTGTCCTAACAAAATGATTGCTGTTGCTTTGAATAATATTTTCTTTGGCGTTTTTAATCAGGAAGTTATAAACTTATTGTTTACATTGTCTGAAAATGTTTGCAACCAATGTGTTTTCATTCTTTGTCATATTTATTTTAAAACAAAGCATCCTCAATGTGTTTCTCGGCCTTTTGACTAAGGTCATGTGTAGTTTCAGTTATTTTCATCCAGTCTAGAATTAAAGCATGCATGGCAGACCAATAATGTAAATGATCTGAAGGCCTTGAGGTTGGTCAAGAGTTGTCCTTCAGTGGACGTATATCTTCTTCAGGAAGCAGTTCAAGTTTGGTTTCGCCGAACTGCTCTTTGCCAGAGGGTCGGGAGGTTGAAAACAACCTCGTTACGACACATTACGTTGATATGGAAATACCTGATTAATGTAGTGGTGAACTGCATGTAACGTAATAACATATTAAAGGTGAAAGAGCAATATTATAATAAATATTAAAACGTCGGGAATGGAAACCGTAGGCTGTAAAATTCTCATAAAATTATGGTTAATAAAACAGAACAATTCCCAAATCCAGACACGTTAAAGGTAGCCCCAAGGTTATGTGTAGCAGCACACTTTTCTTTCATTTCGTTCATTTTTCAATTTGCCTTACTGTTTGCCAACATGTTTTTCGTGTAATCGATAAAAGAGGGACACCAAAATCTTGGTTTTGTCCTCGAGTGAAATTCGTACAATTGTGAGATGAAATACATATCCAAGAAGGGGAAATGTTTCGTTGTATAGTATTTGGAAATTACCAACGTATGATGAATCTGAAGTTATTTTTGAAAGGTTAAATGTGAATCTTCGTATAGAATCTTTTGTCGGAAAATATCGCATTGCAAACTGGGCACAAAAAGCCATTGGCATCCGTATTTGTGTAAAGACTCACGAACAATTAAGTAACGATTAGTAACTAGGACAAAATTTCTAGGGAACGAGCACCAAACTACAAGTAATTAACCTTGCTATAACAGCTGACAAATTTGTTCCTACAACCAATGATACCTGCAAACCACACATTCGTTACATCTGATTAAAATCCAACAGTAAAATCATTTGTGTTGCGTTATTCAAAAACAAATGCCTCCTTTTTTGTATTTTAAACGTTCACTTTGAAAATGCCGTTAGATGAAAACATTCTCCACATTTTGCAACTTCATAAGTAATTGCAAGTTTTCTTGAAGAATGAACTACTATATAGCGTTTGAATAGGTTTTTTATCTCCAATAGTGATTAAATTCATTCACAGTAACTTTTTTTTTAAGTGCGAATTAGATAAATACAGTGGGTATTAGATTCGTGGAAACGCTCTATCACTTAGCTACTGCACACTGGTTATTGTGTCAAAAACAAACGTGCGCATACGTCCTACTAGTCACTGAAAGTTTATATCAATCACACTAGCCGCAACATTAATTTATACTTTATTTTGAGATGTTTATAATACATGCAGGAATGATTAAGGAGGCTTTGGGGGAATGGGTCTGAGGAGGGGGATTCGGAGACCATGACCGAGGGCTGCAGGTTCTCGGTCCGTGACTGGCGGATCAGCATGTACCTAGGCCGGGGGAAGGTTAGGTTTGATGGGGTTTTACGACCCAGTTTTCAACGTTGTTTTCAACGTCGTTTCGTTCAACGAAACGACCTTATTTCCAGTTTCACTAGTTCATTGCTTTTGCTGAGCACCAATCAGAACTGCAGTAGGTTCCGTTTTTAAAGTCTTCGGTAGTACGGTATAAGCCGGCCAGGACTCGGAATCCCGAACTCACGACTGCAAGTTCTAACCACTTGACCATGCAGTCGGTCAGCCTGGTACTTGAAAGGAACAACTATCAACTGTGTCATCGGAATACACGCGACGGGGAGGAGGGGACTACGTCCTCCCATTGTCAAAAATCGCCCATATGTTTTGGTTCTACTTCAAATGAGGTCATGTCCACCCTCCCCAAATATTGAGAATGCGTAGGAATGTAACATAACTTGATAAACGTAACCTTTGAATTTTAAGGGGAAAGCAGGCACATCGTTTCAGTGATACTGTGGGCCACACTTAGTTCCTAATTCGCCGGACAAGGCACTGTTGTTTTCCTCAATGCAGGATATAAATCCTGCAGTGTATTTTGGGATGGAATTATCATCCGAGAATATAAAACTCCGGGGATAGCAAACCTTGTAATGTTAGCGACCAATCAGTGGCGTGACTGTAGGGGGCAGGGGTGACTCATCTGAAAAGTGAAATATTCGGAAATTTGTCATATGGGACATAAGTCAACTACAGTGCGGTTTTCCCAACTTTTTCGAAATTAAAATTCGATTTTCTCTGCAATAAAAGCTCCTTATTCGTAATCATTTGCTTAAAAGTACAAAATCTTTCAATTGCTTCGAATCCCCATCCCCTTACAATCTCTACGACAAATTTTAATGCATGTATTAACATTGTTAATTTCATTCACATTCACAATAACACATTTTTATTTATTTCTAATAAGAAACCCATCCTCAGTTTTCCGAACGGCCTTGACAATGGCTTTCCTCACCTTAATGTTCATATATGATCTTAAGTCTTAATTAGTTGAGATATGGGTTATTAAGGATGTGTACTTAATGTGTGCGTACGCAGTTGCGTGGGGACATACGCGTCTCCCCCGCGATGAATTGAAGACGCCTGGTACATAAAGAGCATCGGGGTAAATTTTTTCATCACATATTATGAAACAGAGTCCCAGTAAAACAACGCATGTTTAGACAAAGTGCATTCCATAATCGACAGATTACGCAGACAGAAAGGCATACTAGTCAGACAGACAAACTATATAGACACACAAAACAAACGATTCGACAGCTAGATAGACCAATTGTATAGGTATTCAGAAAGACATGGCAGACGGACTAGGCAGGCAGGCTGGTGAGGCAGGCAAGGCAGGAATACAAAATGGGAAGCAGACACACTAGACAGACAGACTAGTCAGGTGGACAGAGACAGACAGACCAGGCAGGCGGTCAAACTATACAGACAGACTAGGCCGGCAGACAGACTAGATAGACTTGGCAGGCAGGCAGACTAGAAATGCTAACTAGACAGACAGACAGACTAGACAGGCAGACTGGGGGGTGGGGGGTAGGGGAGACAGACTAGGCAAACAGACTAAACAGACAAACTAAGCAGACAAACCTTTCACACAGCATAGACTGGCAAACAGACTAGAAAGACAGACAGATTACGCAGGCAACAGACTAGGTTGACAAAATAGACAAGAACAGACTAGACAGACCGATAGATTAGGCAGACAGACAAACTAGTCCGGCAGGCAGACTAGACAGACAGACTAGTCTGCAGACTGGACAGATTATACAGATAAGAAAGAAATTTACATCAAAGCAATTCAATCTCTTTCTGTGATATTCTCCAGGTGACACGGATCTCTACGGCCCTTACAAAATATCAGATCTTGCCGTATCCAGGGTGGAAAATTTTACAGCTGTTTTGAACTTCACTGCTCCGGGCGACGACCTGTTCTACGGAAGTGGTAAACTCCTACAATAGTTTAGTGAATTTGGTCGAAGATGTAATATTTCAGAATGAGTTCAATAACAATCATTTCATAAAGATGTACGATTCAGTAGAAAATGATAAATTATAGCAGAGATATTACTCAAGAAACATAGATTTGGTAGTAATGCAGAAGGTTAATACAGTGATTATATCAATTCCGCTTCCGCGTCTCAGATTTTATTTTCACTCCTTCTACGAAATGGGTAAGGTACCTCGTAGCAACATTCATATTTCAAATCGGGAAGAAAAATCGGTATAACAACTTAATGGACTAGTTGCCCTATCAACTTCACGGTTTACCCTTTCAATGGTGCAAACGGCTTGCTATTTGCATAAGATAACTTCCCATTGCAATAAGAAGACATTAAAGTTTTACAATATAAAAATTTGATAATAGCCTCAGACCAAATCCTAGCTGAAATTCACGCTGAATAGATTTACGCTGGCAATTTGTTGAAACACTTCTAACAATTATGAGTGGAAAAATCGATATGATTTGGACAAACTTTCAAAGGCAGTTTATAACATGAGAGTAAAATTATGTTAATACATTCGTATTTACGTTATTGTGATGCTTTTAGAATATTTTGCTACTTAATAATATTAATTTTTATGAAGGTAGCAAGGTATTAATTAAAATGATGAGACATGACAACTTCAAAAAGTGACCTCTACATGATCGCTCCGTAAGTGGCGAAAATGTATCGTTTATGACACGCTATATCATAATGTACTTGAGGAACAAATATACAGTCCATTTTTTTTGTTTCTTATACCCATCAGCTGAATACTACGAGATACATGCATCAAGGAATGCAACTATTCTGTTGAGAGAGTTGAGCAATGCAACTAAGCTTGAGAACGTGCCAGAAGATATGAGGACAAATCAAACTGAGGCGCCATTCATTATATTTGGCAACGTTTCCAACCCACAGCCAGCTAGGTCCATAGAAATATTCGAGATACAGCTTCCTCGAAAAGGTAAGTGTCAAAACTATTCCTTGCGAATCTGGTGACTTCAAAGGTGTTATGGAAATGTTACGATACAAAATGTAGGCTGAATTTGGAAGAGTAGTAAAACAATACTGACAAATACACAGCAGCTGAAATTCTAATGAGTACGTACCAGAAAATATATGTTTTTACATATATTTACCAACAAACACACACACACACTCACACAATATATATATATATATACATACATTTATATATATATACATAGATATTAGTGAGTTCCACGTATCCTCCATATCGACAAGAAAACCAAAAATAATGTATGTAATAATATTTCGAACACTCCTGTGCCCTTCAACTGCGTTATAACAAATGTAACAATGTAACAAAAGCTGTAGCGCAAACCGCCAAACACGCAGAGATGAGTTTATGCGCACAATACTCACTTATCGGTGCTATCATATATATATATATATATATATATATATATATATATATATATATATATATATATATATATATATATATATATATATATATATATATATATATATATATATATATATATATATATATATATATAACCGTAATAGTAAAAATTAATAGTAATGTCAACCAGGCAATGGTAAAGTGCTCAACCCTGTGAAGGGAGCTGTAATGTTGAAAAGGTTGCAATAAGTTCTTACAACATAGCTTTACAGAACTGTTTCGTAAGGGCCAATAATGTAGGTCCTCACTCCTCAGAAGCCTGAAGTAGAATATATATATATATATAAGAAAACCAAAAAATGATAAAAACGACGGTATTCAGAGCACAATAGTCTGTATTTGAAACGAATATTTCGGACACTCCTGTGCCCTTCAACTGCTTATAACAAATGTAGCAAAATTGAAACAAACAAAAGCTGTAGCACAAACCGCCAAACACGCAGAGATGAATTTATGCGCACAGTACGAACTCCTCTGAGAGAAAAGTCGCGGCGCGCAAGGGAGGTGAACTGTTGCTAAGGACTAACGGTTGCTAGCAAAGCTAAAACCACTGAGAACGCCCAAGTCTTTGTTAAGGCCCTGTTTGTGCGTATTAAGGGCTATAATCCACTTACTCTCCGCTCGGAGTCGCTGGTTTGTTGTAGTGAACCCCGAGCAGAGGAGTATACAACGCAGATTAGAGAGATTATGCCCTAATCTGCAATAATGATTGGAAACGGGAAGGTTGACTTTGTCGATGATTGACTTTTTGTGATTGTTAAATCTCAACCTAAACTTGGGGCCCGTCTGACCAACGTAGTTACCTTCCTCGCACGCAGTACAACATAAAAGGTATACAACATTAGGAGTATCACAATCAAGGGAAGGTGGTCGGATAGAAATAGTTGATCCAGGTGGAGTAAATGATCGATCTGTTATAATGAACTGACATACTTGACATCTTGGCTTATCACATTTCTTATTACCGGTGCTTAAAGACTGAACTAACTTAGATGATGTAAGAAGAGTCTTTAAGTTAGGAGGCTGTCTCCTGGCTTTTAGAGGAGGGTCCCGAAACATATGCGATATAGAACTTTGGTTTCGAAGCACATCAAAATCGTGACGAATTATATTGTGTAAGTTCTCGGTTTTAATGGAATAATCGAGAACAAGGGGGATACGAGAACTGCTGGCTTTTGATTTATACAAGAGTAGTTGGGATCTGGAATACCTCGATGCTCTTACAATACTCTCCTGAATTAGTTTGAGCGGATAGTCATTTTCAAGGAAGTAGCCCGCTAGATAACCAACATGCCTGTCGTACTCAAACTGAGTATATATGTATATAAATATAAATGTTTATATATCTATATATATATATACATATATATATTTTACAAGGTCGAAATGCTGCGGAGCACTGTTGAAATGTGTAGGTCGAAAAGAGGTAGTAAAAAGTGCTTAAAAGTTTGCGGAAAACTCCACGACGTTTCTGGTATAAACCCTTCCTCAGGTGGCAAAAACCAAACTGAACAACCAACAGTAACAATTGGACAAACATCAAATCCGAAGAGATCGCTGTAAAAACAGAACCAAACGAAAGTGACTGTCAGAAAACATGAGTGAGAAGGATGAAACACAAATCGAAAAAAGAAAAAGAGCGTCCTGGATGAAAAAGTGCACGTACAAATCGAACATGGTCGGAAAAAGGGGGGAAAAGTAAACAAAAACTGAATTACCAGGAAAGTCTACCGAAAAAGCGAAGAAACCGCCCACGAAACATCACTTGGTATAACCCCCCTTTTAGTAAAAGTGTGGCCACTAATATAGGTAGGGAGTTCCTGAAACTAATTGATAGACACTTCCTCCCTTCCAACAAGCTCCATAAGATTTTTAACCGCAACACCCTTAAGCTTAGTTATAGCTGTATGGATAATATTAAGCAAAGTATAGACTCCCACAATAAGTTATTGCTCTCCTCAACCCCCAATGAAAATAATAGTAACTGCAATTGTAGAAAGAAGACGGTTTGTCCCGTCCCAGGTAAATGTCTCACCGACGGGGTCATTTATCAAGCAACCGTCACCACACCAAAAGCCATAGAGACTTATGTTGGCTTAACCGAAACGCCTTTTAAAAACCGATGGCGGAATCACAATACTTCCTTTAATGATGAAAAATATAGAAATGCCACTGAGTTAAGTAAGTTCATTTGGTCCCTTAAAGATAAAAATATTTACAATATTTTCAATTACATGGAAATTCCTGAATAGAGCTAAACCTTACACTAATTCATCCAAACGCTGTGACCTTTGCCTTTGGGAAAAAGTATTTATAATTTGCGTACCGGGCTGTGGCTCTCTCAACAAACGTTCGGAATTTATTTCAACTTGCAGGCACTCAAAAAGATTTTTACTTAACCCGTAGTGACTAGTTGTGCCATTCCATCGTATTTAATACTGCCTAAGTTTTGTTTTGTTTCGTACAACCTCCCTTACTAACAATTAAACTAATATCCCGCTGCATTCTTAAAATTATCTGGTCGTTTATTATGCTTGATGTTCCATCATTCGTAATGCCAACCGCCTCACGATCAGGTCTTGCCCGTGAAACTTAAAGTAGCGGAATAAACATGGATACCTGCTAACCGGTTCTTTTGTAATTATTTATATATATATATATATATATATATATATATATATATATATATATATATATATATATACATATATAAATATATATTTCACTAATTCGGCACTTAGGGGGAAAGTTGTTGTTGAAAAGTCGACCTTAAGGGGAAAATTTTTTTGAGAAAAAAAATATAAGTGTCGCCGTAACGTTTCTACACACTTTTTCTATAGGAATACGTAAACGGACAAGGGCGCCCTCCTAGATTTACGTAGTAGATACAATTACTTCAAAGTTGTCAAATTTACGGACACCTAGCTGTTAACACGAACGGATGGCTGGCCATTGAAAAAACGTTGTTTATATTTTTAGACGTTAGGGCGAACACTTTTTCTTATGTATTTCATTGTTACTTTTTTTTCGCTCTAAGTACGCGCAGATATAACAATTTCCCCCATTAGGTGGGAATTAGCGTTATATATATATATATATATATATATAAATATTTATTTATATTTATATATATATATTTACAGCTCCCTTCACACCGTTGAGCACTTTACCATTTTCTGGGTTGTCATTTTTTATTAATTAATTTTTACTATTACGGTTATATATATATATATATATATATATATATATATATATATATATATATATATATATATATATATATATATATATATATATATATATATATATATATATATATATAGGTATAAAGTGTTGTAGTAATACATTCGATTATGAATTTTATACCGATCCAAGATAGAGTATAAACTCTTTTCAAAGAAGGAACGGTTGAAGAAACACAACAGAGGGAAAAATTGAGCCGCACGGGGGACTGAACCCACCATCCTCAGCTCTCCGGGGAGAGTCCAAGACCACTACGCTAGAACAGCTCTTGATTCGGAGGATGGTGGGTTTGGTTCCCCATTTTTCTGTCTGTTTAATATATTTATGGAGCATACATCGGTTGGATTTGCATGCAAAAAAAACCTCGTTGGGTTGAATCTGTTTTATGTGGGAATTCAAGGATTCCCCTTGTGGGCGTAAGTGTGAGTCTACAAATTTTGGATTTTGGGTGGTGGGGCAGCTGCAACTGGAAACGATTGGGCGACCAGGGTTATTCGCCTTGTGTATTTTGGGTAACAGGTACAAGTTGGGACATGATGTCCGCTTTGGTATAAGAAGGTCCGTGGTTTCGGGGTCGAGGTCTGAGGACTGAACGGTCCTCTCAACTAAACTATAATGTTCGTTAGTTATGTCACCTGTCCGAGGTTTGTATGTAGCGGAATCAGACAACTGCCTAGATCCTTCTGAAACATAATCCGATGCTGACATCACACCTACAGAGGAGCCCTTTTCTGCTGGTTTTATTATAATACTTTTGTTATTTCGCAAACTTTTGATGGCATTCCTCTCTTCACGGGATAGATTGTCTTTGCGACGGTATGATGGGGAGTTATATTGAGATACCAGTTGTTCTATCATACTATTTTTATCATCGAAGAACTTGTGTAAACTTAAGTTAGTAATTTTGGTCGTCCAGTTTGATTTCGGTTTCAGGTCACGGAGCAGCTGTTCGTGAGGTGAGATGTCGGGATCAGTATTCCCATCTGCTGCCTCAGCTTTATACAAATAATGTTTGAGGGCCATGCTTCGTTTAAATTCAGTGATGTCTTTTCTCACTTCGAGTGGATCCATTTGTGGTGGGGTAGGGCAAAAGCCTACATTCTTTGAAAGAAGACTCAGTTCACTCTCGTTGAGTTTATAATTGAACAAGTTTACAACATTTTCAGTAGCAATATCTTGATTTTCTCCGTCGTTAAACGTGGTGGTGGTATTTCTATTCGACTGCGATTCTTCGCTCTCCCACTGCTTGCTTTGATGTTTACGTCGTGGCTGTGTGCATTCCCTTTTTCTAATAGGTGTGAATTTTTGTTGTTGCTAACACATGTTCTTGTTGAATAATCGTTTGTTGAGGAAGTCGGTTGGTGGTACGTTGTGGTTGTTCTGCTTTGTTTAATTTCCTAATCTTCTTATTTATAAGGGGGGGGGGGGATAATTGATATTGTCGTTGAATGAATCCTATTAACGGTTTTATGATAATCACTGGGGGATGTATTCATCCACAGTAGGTCTTTCTCTTCACGTAGTTTAACTGCGACATTGTTTCGTTTGGTTCCTACAATGGAGATAGTTAAATCCCTTATTTGGCACGATGCTTGCTATAATACATTTTGCCATTGCAAATGGGGATTATCCCCACTGTGAAAGCTACAAGACTTTTGGAGTAATAGCCCTTTTGTTACATCGTTTGTTTCAGCATATTGAAACAGAAAATGGTAGTGTAGTTGATAACGTAAAAGCTGTTCATTTAGATTGAAGATTGCGTTGGTTAGATGACATTATAAACTGAATTTCATAATAAGGGAGTGGTAATGAGATGCCGTCTGTGCCAGTACGGATCCAAAGGAGAGGTGCGCCTTTCGGATACAGGACCAAAGGTGTAATCAGATAAATGATAATTATATATATATATATATATATATATATATATATATATATATATATATATATATATATATATATATATATAGCATATATATATATAGCATATTGAAACAGAAAATGGTAATGTAGTTGATAACGTAAAAGCTGTTCATTTAGATTGAAGATTGCGTTGGTTAGATGACATTATAAACTGAATTTCATAATAGCTATATATAATAGCATATATATATAATATAATTTCATATATATCATATAATTTCATATATATAATATAATTTCATAATAGCTATATATATATAGCATATTGAAACAGAAAATGGTAGTGTAGTTGATAACGTAAAAGCTGTTCATTTAGATTGAAGATTGCGTTGGTTAGATGACATTATAAACTGAATTTCATAATAAGGGAGTGGTAATGAGATGCCGTCTGTGCCAGTACGGATCCAAAGGAGAGGTGCGCCTTTCGAATACCCAAAGGTGTAATCAGATAAATGATAATTATATATATATATATATATATATATATATATATATATATATATATATATATATATATATATATATATATATATATATATATATATATATATATATATATGTATATATATATATATATATATATATATATATATATATATATACATATACATATACATATATAAATAACAATAAACGATAACAATGAAAAACAAAGTCAAAATTGACAAAAGGAGTACGATCCAGTATTTATTTAATTAAACTTGGAAATTTTCAACTTACGACTTTTCAACATACGACTAACACATGAAAAAGTAAATTTAAATTAACTGCACAAAAATCAAAAACGGAATTGAGAAAGCAAACAAGTTCAAACGGGAGGACCTCCTCACCTACAACTCTAAAAAAATCGAACGACCGCATTCCTTTAGTTTTAGAACACCACCCCCTTGCCCATTCCCTTGCACGTACAATCAAACAGGATTTTGCCCTTTTTAAGAATGACTCTTCCCTTATTTCTAGCTTTAACAAGCCACCTTTGTTAGCTCTTCGCCAGCCTCCCAATCTAAGACAATTGCTTACGTCTTATAAGCTTTCACCGTTATCCAAACCACCCCTAGGAAATATATCTTGCAATAAACCCCGCTGCCAAGTTTGCCAACATATTTCCCAGTGCTCGCCCATTTTCCTCCCTTTTTCGAAGTTTCCTATCAAACCCCTCAATCTGGACTGTGATTCTCAGAATGTTGTTTATTTATTATACTGTACTATGTGCCCTAAAGGTCTTCATGTTGCAGAAACTAGCACTAAGTTTCGGTTTAGATTTAACAACCACAAGAGGTCTATCCGCGACAATGCACGCGGTTTTTCAGTTGCCGAACACTTCGGGCGGACCAATCATTCCCTCCGAAATTTGAAATGCGTGGTGCTTGGTTCAAACTTTCAATCTCCTCGTCACCGTAAAAGTACAGAAATAAACTTTATCCTTAAATTAAATACACACACTGAGGGTCTCAATAGAGATTTGGGCCTACTCAACCATTACACGTTCTACAATGATTCTTGACCAATTGATGTCTTTTGTCCATTCAACATTTTTTGCCTGTTTACTTCCAATTCACTCTTGCATGTAGGTCTGCTGTCTGGGTCTACTCTACCGTGACACTCACTACAATGTCTATTGTCCATCTGTTGGATGTTTGCACGTAACTGGTCAGTTTAGGCTGTGCAGTTAACTTTAATTTACTTTTTCATGTGTTAGTCGTATGTCTGTCTTGGCCGACGAAGGCTTCAGGAGAAGTTGACAATTTCCAAGTTTAATCAATAAATACTGAATCGTACTCATTTTGTCAATTTTGACTTTGTTTTCTATGTTATCGTTTATTGTTATTCTTTCGGAGTGCAAGCGGACATTTCAATCTTTTATATATGTATATATATATATATATGTATATAGATATATATATATATATATATAGCGCCCCCTCAGTGAGAGATTGTCATCTTTCTGTGATGAGAGCAGCCAAGACCGGCTTCATAGCCCAATTGGTTAAGGCACCTGCACGTAAAGCAGGAGGTCTGGGTTCGAGTCCCAGTGAAGGTGGTCAATTTTTCGCTGAGGTTGATTTCATTTATTCTTTTCACTATATATATATATATATATATATATATATATATATATATATATATATATATATATATATATATATATATATATATATATATATATATATATATATATATATAGGTCGAAAAGAGGTAGTGAAAAGTGCTTACAAGTTTGCGGAAAACTCCATGACGTTTCGGGTATAAACCCTTCATCAGGTGGCAAAAACCAAACTGAACAACCAACAGTAACAATTGGACACGACAAACATCAAATCCGAAGCGTTCGCTGTAAAAACAGAACCGAACGAAAGTGACTGTCAGAAAACATGAGTGCGAAGGATGAAACACCAATCAAAAAAGAAAAAGAGCGTCCTGGATGAAAAAGTGCACGCACAAATCGAACATGGTCGGAAAAAAGGGGAAAAAAGTAGACAAAAACTAGGTCCGGAAAAAATAATAATTAGGGCTACACAGTTAAAAATGAGCACGAACGGGTAAGTGTAAAAGGAGTAAAAACTGGCTCAAAAAGCGGTGAATATTACAAAAGGTCAATTCTAACGTTAAGGCCGTGTGGAGCGAGAGTACCTAGCCTCATGATCAGTCGGTTTTCAGCAATAAGGCGGTCACGATCGGAGCCTCGGCACATTACATCTGCCGTAACAGTTAAATGCTGTATAGAACAAGGTGAAGGGGGATTAAAATGTGCAGCCACCGGGTATCCATGGAGATTCTGTTTGATGGACCTAAGGTGACTCGATCCGCGAGGCGGCGCTTGGTCTCTCCGACATACAACGAGTTACATCTCCCACAAGCTAAAATATAAACTACATTTGAGGAAATGCAGGAGAATCTTTGTTTGACAATAAAGCTATTGCCGTTGGGGCCAGAAATGTTGACAAGGTCGTGTTTGCCAACAACTGGACATGTATTACACCTCGGACGGTTACATGGAAAGGTACCAGCCGTGTCGTCGAAAGAAGTTTGTGGGTGGGAAGCCCGAACTAAATGGTTGGCTAAATTTTTCTCAACTCTAAAAGCAGTGATGGGGGTTCGGGAAAACATCACGGTTTGAAGGGTCTTGTCGGAGCAACTCTACATTTTTGTGGATAGCGTGTAAAATATTCATATTTTCAATCGTAGACTACATAACTTCTTACAAGACTCCAAAGCCAGGACCTTGGCTAGCCTGTTGCCCAAATCCCCGTCCACCGAATTCGAACCTAACAATAATAACCAGCCAGACACCAAGCTTGTAGTCACCATTCCGCCCGATCTGGAACTCTCTTCCTCTGAGCGCTCAGTTTTAGCGAAAGGTCTCAACTTTGTTCCACTAAACCCCCTTCCTGATGAGTTTTCCATACGCAGAGACGTTTCGTCTTGCTGGAGGAAACTCCGCCTTCGCTACCATTTCGGGATAACAGACCATCAGGATGACACCCCCTCAGAGGAAGTTCCCAACCCCGCCAACCCTGTCCGTTCCTCCTGGACGCCCCAGCCAGGAAAAAATCCCACCCTTGACAATGTAATCAATACCATTAACAAAGATGTCAACGATCTCCTTCCCCCTAAAATGACATCACTGCGTAACCTTCGTCCTGAAGAACGAGATGCCATTTTATCCCTTAAAAGTAACAGGGATATCATTATTAAACCAGCTGACAAAGGTGGTGCTGTTGTGGTGTGGAGGAAGGACCTGTATATTGCTGAGGCCAACAAACAGCTATCCGACCAAAGCGCTTATTTAGAACTTCCCGCTGACCCCACTCCTGAGTGCCAAAAGTTAGTTAAAAACACTTTGACCCAACTCATGGACAATAAACAACTACCCCAAAACGCTACTTCTCTACTCCACCCTTGCCCAGAGATTTCTAACTTCTACCTGCTTCCCAAAATCCACAAAGCCAACAACCCTGGCAGACCTATCGTCTCTTCACACAGCTGCACCACCGTACTTATTTCTGAGTATGTGGATTCTGTGCTCTCCCCTTTAGTTTCAGCCTTGCCGTCGTTTGTTCAAGACACGCCGCATTTCCTGAGACTTATTCGTGACTTTGAGTTTCCTGAAAATTGCGGAGAACGTCTTTTATTCACCATGGATGTGTCCAGCCTCTACACGTCCATTCCTCATAATGCTGCCTTAACAGCTATCCGTTACTACCTAGACAAACGGCGTGATCCTTTTATACCGACTGACACCTGCCTACGTTTAACGGAACTTGTTCTCACGTAAAGTTGTTTTCAGTTTAATGGGCGTTTCTTCCGTCAAGTTAAAGGAGTGGCCATGGGAACCAAAATGGGTCCCTCTCTTGCCTGTTTGACCATGGGCCACTTTGAAGAACAACTTTTTTCTCAGTATACCGGGCCACGACCTATACTTTACAAATGGTATATTGATGATATTGTAGGAGTTGCCACTGGATCCAGTCGTGATTTAGAAACTTTTATCGACTTTGTTAATTCCTTTTTCCCCTTTTTGAAATTTACCCATTGTATCTCGGACTCATCTGTTGTTTTTCTCGACCTTAAACTGTCCATCAACAACCGTACAATTACCTCTAACCTACACTTTAAGCCAACCGACTCGCATAACTACCTTTTGTACCCTTCCAACCACCCCAAATCTTGCACTAAATTTATCCCTTACTCCCAGCTCTTGCGAGCCAGACGAATTTGTTCGGAGGATTTTGACTTCTCTACTGCCTCTGAAAGAATTTTGTCCTTTTTTGAAAAACGCCAGTACCCTGCCAAAATCCTCTCTAATGCCCTACGCAGAATTCAAGGAACCAGCAGAGAGGAAGCCTTGGAGAAAAAGAGCAAATCTGGTACCAATCTACGTATTCCTTTAGTTATTTCTTATCACCCTTCGGTCCTTCCTATTTTACACGCTATCCACAAAAATGTAGAGTTGCTCCGACAAGACCCCTCAAACCGTGATGTTTTCCCGGAACCCCCCATCACTGCTTTTAGAGTTGAGGAAAATTTAGCCAACCTTTTAGTTCGGGCTTCCCACCCACAAACTTCTTTCGACGACACGGCTGGTACCTTTCCATGTAACCGTCCGAGGTGTAATACATGTCCAGTTGTTGGCAAACACGACCTCGTCAACATTTCTGGCCCCAACGGCAATAGCTTTATTGTCAAACAAAGATTCTCCTGCATTTCCTCAAATGTAGTTTATATTTTAGCTCGTGGGAGATGTAACTCGTTGTATGTCGGAGAGACCTAGCGCCGCCTCGCGGATCGAGTCACCGAGCACCTTAGGTCCATCAAACAGAATCTCCATGGATACCCGGTGGCTGCACATTTTAATCCCCCTTCACCCTGTTCTATACAGCATTTATCTGTTACGGCAGCTTTTAAGCACTTTTTACTACCTCTTTTCGACCTACACATTTCAACAGTGCTCCGCGGCATTTCGACCTTATATATATATATATATATATATATATATATATATATATATATATATATATATATATATATATATATATATATATATATATATATATATATATATATATATATATATATATAGAGAGAGAGCAATAAGTCCAAACAGGAACATCACCAGAAACACTCAATATAAAACCATAAATGAAAAAACAAGACAACTTGTAGTTTCAGTTTCAGGAATCTATTTCAAATTTTCAGCAACACAGTGCCTTTCTCAAGAAAACAACCCAAAATGACAAAAAGACTCCAACACTCTCTAACCAAATAGACATAAAAAGCAAGGAATAAAAGAAGAATAGAAAATTACTAGACCGGAACTAAATAAGGTACCACTCATACATACACATACCAAGTTTTCTGCGTGCCTTATCCAAGACAAGTGGATAAGGCACGCAGAAAACTTGGCTCTATTGAGAGATTATGGATGTGGAACAAACTGGGTACAATATGGCCTGATGGTCTTAACTCTAGTGATGGCTTTGACAGCCAGAACAGAAAGCCGAGGAGACGGCCCTCTCGTGCTGTCTAATACGAGTTTCTTTAATTTCCGGTTTCTCGCTGCTGGCCGGTGTTTCAGCTTTCTTTCCTTTGTTTCCTTGCTCGTCCAGTGCAACGCTTCTGTGTATGTATAAGTGGTACCTTATTTAGTTCCGGTCTAGTAATTTTCTATTCTTCTTTTATTCCTTGCTTTTTATGTCTATTTGGTTAGAGAGTGTTGGAGTCTTTTTGTCATTTTGGGTTGTTTTCTTGAGAAAGGCACTGTGTTGCTGAAAATTTGAAATAGATTCCTGAAACTGAAACTACAAGTTGTCTTGTTTTTTCATTTATGGTTTTATATATATATATATATATATATATAAATATATGTATATATATATATATATATATATATATATATATATATATATATATATATATATAAATATATGTATATCAATAAATCCTGCCTTCCATATTCTAAACCAAGCTCCTCCCAATCAGGGAACCCCATTCAATACATTTCAATTCCCAGCCCACGGCACATTTCCCAAACGAGATTCTGATTACATGTACACTGGGCGCACTGCATGTTAGTCACGTCAACTTGCAGTACTGCATCAAATAAGTAAACTGGCGCTTTCAACACCCATGGTGTCTATTCCGTCCAATCACATCCTTGGGTGTCGCTTTTTTAACACCAACCGCAACCGTAGAGTGTAAATCTCTTCATCTTGTCACTATACTGTCCTTCCCTTGACGAACGGCGTCTCGCAAACCTCATCTACTGCTGAAAAAACGAGTAAATGAGTCAGTCGATGACATTATTTAAGCACCTGATAATATTAAAATAGCATCTATGGGTATTCCTCTTGTGTAGTCTGGTAATATTTTAACTAATTAATCAATTTAGTGACTAAAAATGGGTAATTTCATTTAACATGTAAAAAAATCTTTTGTGTAATTTTGTAAGCACCAAGAAACGTTTTTGTGAACACATATTTCAGCTGAAATCCATTGAAAGCGAATATCGAACTTTAATGAAAGTTAGGACTATAAGTTATAATTAGTTAATCCCCCCCCCCCCATTGTACATTTAAAACGAAAAATATATGCAAAATGAATCAGAGATATCCATCAGCTGTACAATGACACGATAATATTGTTTACTAATGATACAACAGTGGAGAAATTGCTTAGTAAGCTACCCTTACCTCTAAATTTTGCGAGTTTTATGGCTCAAGCAGTGCATGTACACAACATGCTGTAGAAAAAAAAAGATTTGATTGTACTAACAACCTAGCGATGTTGTGGGGGTCCAAATTAAATTACTATGAGTGTCAAACCCTGGACGTAGTGCAAGTTGAACGAACTGCATTTTAAGAGTCCGGAGGGAATTAAGCTCCCGGTTTATGGCCTGATAAAGTATTTCCTTTTTTTCCTGCATTTGTAATCTAGGAGGTACAACGCTTTATCTCCACAATTACACGGGGTTAAGTGGGGTGTGTGTTGCCTTTGGATTGTCGACTTATGATGTGCGTCGATTACGCTCTAAATTCTTGGCCTTAGACTCTAGCTTACTTTTGTTGTATGTCTGTTTTTCCTTAATTTTTCATTTGTTAGGAACTATTCTTCTAATATTTTGAAAAATCACTTTCCGATGTATTGCATTCCGTACTGAGAAGAACGAAGGAAAACAGAAAAATCCGGGTTAAACACAAATCGTCATACATTTCTTAAAGGCACAATTTAATATTCATATGTGAAGGAGAAAAAATCTACACTGTGAGGAAGATTTGTGTTCCGAAGTGATTTTGAGGGCAGCAGAGCCTCTATTACTTCCTCACATTGACACGGAATGCTTTGTTTCCCCTTGTTTTATCAGACTGTTGTGTTGACCTAGAAGTTGATAGGCAGAGGACCTCCCTGTAGGGGAATGCAAATTTGGAAAGTTCACATGCCACTTATGCAATCACATTTTAATAATATGGGATTGTTCAGGAGAAACGTGACTTTGTACTTTAAAGAAAAATAAATGACAGTGAACTAATGTGGAGATATGATGTCAAATGGGCTGCTTCAAGTTCACTCTTTTTGTTTGAAATTCATGTGTTCATATCTTGAGAACCACACTTAAGAACCTCAAGGATTTAAATGCAAATTTCACCAAAATGCTAAGAATTAATGCCCCTCTAACATACTACATTCTGTTGTGACCTTAAACCCTTTTTTACCCTATTTCATACTTCCTGTTTGATCTGGGTGTTGAATAACATTGTCAGATGTTCTGTTTACACTTTTTAGAGATTGATTATCCTAAACTGATGATCACATAAATACTCATTGCTTTCTTCTTTCAGCTGGAAACTTTAGTTATGTTTTTAGCGTAGTTGCTGTCGACGACGAGGGCCATCGAAGCCAACCTTCTAATTTAGCCACGGTATCAGCTAGAGAAGTAACAATGGAAGAGATTCCTGGTGGCTCAAGTTTACCAATAATATTAGGCTCATTGATTCCGTTATTGTTTCTTCTTCTACTTTTATTGCTTCTGTTGTTGTTTTTGGTAAGGAGAAGGAAGTCAAAGGTGCAGGGTAGCCCTGAAGCTGGGAAGACAGCACTTGCAGAAGCCAGTCCTAGGCAAAACTTTGATATGATAGAGTCAAACAACAAAGCTCGAGCTGCCATCTCGTCAAACTATCAAAGTGATGCCGATATATCTATTAATGGAAATGTTACTACGTATGATGATTTGAAAACTGCTGAAAACATGATTGATGGGAAATTATACACTGACTTCGACAGGAGCGCATACAACTTTGTAAGTACATCACCTGAGTCATCAGAAAATGTAAGTGTGGCAACAAATAGACTCCAGCAAACTTCGTCTGGAGCCTATCCCTTCTTTCAAATTGGTTCCAAAAGTGATGAACCCAAGATGGCAGAAAAGGTTTACTCAGATGCATCTCGTCTACGCCTTCAATGTACATACGGCATAGAAAATTATGGTTTCCAGGACAACGAAGGAAGGAAACCTACAGGTCAGCTATCGGACTTTGGACGAACACCAACTGGGCCACCACCGAGACCACCGAAGCAAATGAAAACTCATGATGGTTCCGCTGTTGCAAGTAGGCAAGTTCGTCATTATCCACTTATTCAACCAAATATCCCTGCTAAGGATGATGAAAACAGTGACGGAAGCGATCATGAACCCGCAGTTGACCCGAACAGTAACATGCAGCTTACCATGAATATGTTGCAACCAACACGAAGGGCTCCACAAATTCCAAAGAAGGAGAAAAACGTCGAGGACGACGAGGTTACATCTTACGATGAACCACCGATAGGTAATTCTGATGAAAGGCCAATGGTTCTTCCCAAAGACGTAGACGAGAATGATACACCATACGACTACGATGAGCCCCCACCGTCAAACGGCTTCACTGGAGCGCATGATGAAGATAGTGATGATAGTAATGACTACGAGCGTGTCGATGACCCCAATGCCGCGTTAGGGTTAGCATCATCTTGATGACAGTCACAAATTTATTTATGCAAAATATTTGAACACCTCTAAAGGACTGCTTCCATATAGCTGACGTAAAGCTCCAGTAAGTTGCTTGTACATACGTGTTCCTTAATTGAGATGCTTGTATGTTCATAAAGGAAAGAACGTTTATTACCCAAAAAATATCATTTGGTAAAGTGCTTGAATATTGTAGAGGTTGGTACATTTAATCAAATCTTAGTATTTTCACGTACTCATATATCCAGTGTTGAAAAATTATTGTCTTAGTATTTCGGAGTACACATAAGAAAACGTTTTCCAATGGATGAGATATGTCTTAGAGCAAAACTGGTTTTTAATGAATGACATCAGTTTAATTTTAAACAATATGAAACAGTGTACTAAATGTTAAAAATATTACGCTTACAAGTAACTTACAACTCAAGTTATGACTCCTACTAGGACAAGAAGAAGTAAAACGCATGCAAAAAGAAAAGATGACATTTATTCCCATGAGTACGGTGAACTTGTTTCGTTTGTATTATACGTGGCAAAAAATGTGCCTTTGTATGAGACTTTCAAGTGAAGAGATAATTTTGAATTACGTTGAAAATCATTGTTTCGCGTTTTTAACAATGTAAGAAAATAACTATCATTCACAGCCACAACAAAGTAGCATCTCATAGAGGTTGTGCAAGTGACGTCATCCTTTGATACACCGCGCTGTAGCTGCATTAGCGGTTTTTCGATTCAGGACTTAAGAACAACGGGACGATGAGTTCAATATACGGGAATTTACCTTGTCAACCAATGTACCGCCCTGTTTCTAGACAAATCGTTAAATTGGCCAATGACCGTTCCGAAAAATAACAGGAAGGAATGTTCGCTTCTGCTCATGCGCAATCTAGTTTTTACTTCGTGCTCTGTCCTCTTTGTCTACAGTCCTTAAATCGAAAAGTCCCCACTATGAACGGATGGCAACGTCTCATTGTGGTAATAAATGAAGCACACAAAATTCTCCCTAGGTTGAAAGACTTTGAGCGGAAATCCTGATGGATTGACTGATAGAGAAATAAAATGAAATGCATTGACATTTGCTTTTAACGATAGTTCACCAACCATCTTTGAGTGGCAACACTCTTTCAGCCTAGCTCTGATGTAAGTGTCATGATTATGTCGCCATTGCATGGCCTCTTTAATGTAGTCATTTTTCCAGAGTTGTGTTTTTACTCATTAATGTTTTCTAGATAAATGCAGTAACTATGAATAACAAAATGATTTAGAAATAATGTGAAAGTTAGTTTTTATCAAATTTGTAAAATGACTACAAATATGACTGCAACTGATCATTGCCAAATAATTTGGCAAATAGAAATGCAGCATTCGAATTTAGAAACGATATAAAAGTGAGTTTTTACCATTATGTAGAATGATTGTACTTGTTAAAATATTACTATATCTAAAAAACTTTTCAAATAAGTTTCAGATATAGCTTCCTTGAAATCTGGACAAACTTGTCATGGCCTTGAAATCCTTTCTTGTTAATCAACTGACAAAAAGCCACATTGTTAGAGATAACATGGTCCAGTGAGCACCAAATGGTGTTTGTTAAAAATTCAGCCAAGTGATGACATCGGCCAAGTCATGACGTCCACTTTTCAAGGGTGAGAATTCTCCAATGGGCAAATCAACTTGCAGCATTTTGTATACTATAAAGTACAATCTAATATAATGAAAGTATGAACAAATAGTGATGTTTGTATTCCTGAGTCTTATGTCTTCGATCATCTCAAACTGAGTCACTGGGAGTCTTAGCTAAAGTAAAAAGTTACAATAATCAAATTAAGATTATGCTATCTCTAGTTCATCGGGAATATATCATCCTTCTTCACTGTCACTTTTTACGAAGATTCAGGGGCTTTATCCATAACCCCGCTGCCCTTCAACCCCTTTCATAAAATACATGTGAGTACATCAGGTCAATTTCTTTCCTGCAGATGGTTTAGAAATTACCATGAGTGACTAATTTGGTTACCTGAATTTCCAACAGATTCCTGTTCGATGCTCCTCTGTTCAATAGCCTTCGAGAACACGACAGTTTTAGGGGGAAACGATTTTTTGCCCGAAAAATGTAATTCTCCCTCAAAGAATAGGCAGAGAGTAAACGTCAGTTGGCGTTGAACGCACACAGAATTTTGAAATATGGTTTTCATTCATATAGCTGAAAATCACACTTTCCAGGCGTTTAGGTAGAATTTGAGCAGCTGCTATTTTGAGTTTTCGTTTGCAGTAAAATCAACCAAAAATTAGCACCCTTCCTAACTGATCACAATTCTTTTAGATAAAATGCCCTACTACCACTAGGATTTTTATGCTATCCATGTTTAAGTATCCTAATTTTTGACATAAACGAAAAATGATGTGCAACCCTCCATTGTGATGCTAGGCAGTATATTCTACTGAAACACTAAAAACGAGGAGCGCAACCATTTATTGAATAGGGATGTACCGTAAATTTTGAAATAAAATCAAACCTTCCAAACAGTCGGCAATGGCATTCTTCCAGGCTTGTAACTGTTAAATTCAGGGGTCGTTATTTTGAACTTTCGCTTACAATGGAAATTTTCTCTTCAGTAGTAAAAAGGAAACAGAAAATCAGAAAATTATCAGATACCAAAAGATCACGTGTCTGATTTACACCTTTTTTAGAGGGAGGGAACTATGCAAAGGAATCAAAAAGCGTGCTGTTTTTGTTTTTTTACTTTATTGTGACTCTTCGCTAAAATCAGTTGTAGAGGGATTTTTTTTATTATTATTTTCGAACAAATATTTGTATGCAATAGGAAATTTGGCAATTGAGGGCGCTGTGTTGAGCAAGATTTTGAAGTACAGCTTACAAGATAATGCTTCGTTTTAGCTGTTTAAACGTGTAGCGAGCTTTTGAACTCTTGATTTGTTTTTTTTTTTTTTTTTACAAGAAAGTTGAACCGCAACCGTGATCTTATACTCCCTTTTCATGCATGTCTTTTTTTTTCTTTTTTTTTTTGGGGGGGGGGGGGTTCAGGTACGCTCATTGAAATTTAATTAAATCCATGCCTAAATTTTCAAATCAAATCCCTGTCCGAATATTGCCGAAATTAAATCTTTTGGAAAATTTTGGGGGCAGTCTGCAACCCTCGTCTCATTCTCCAATGCTCTGATTATACATTTAGCAGAGTGTTTTTCTTTTTTTTTTTCCTTTTTTTTAAGCATCTGGCTTGAGAACGGATAGGCAAGGCAATTGTTATAGACTCAAGTTTGACGGATATTCATTTATATGTAAGGCTACGAAACCCCCTCCCTTTTGCTCCTGGACGTCAAGTTACACACATGTTCAAGTTAACTTTACTGACTGTGGGTTCTTTGGCCAATCCTACGGGTGGGTATAAGGTAGTGTTGTAACAAGTCATGACTCCAGTCACTTCCTCTCAAAATGATAGTGACTCGATAGAATTCAGGAGTAATTTACCCATTGAAATAGTATAGTGAACCGAGTCAATGACTCGACTCGAGTCACTTAAAAGTTTGAAAACTGTGACTAGTGACTCGATTACAACACTGGTATAAGGCCAGAAGTTTTGAAGCTAGCTATCGAATACCATTAGATCGAGGCGGAAACAATCTAAGTCAACGCCTAATTGCAGTTTGGTATTGCAGAGTGCCTTAAACACAAAAAATTACTGTTTCATGATAGATCCAAAGAGATGGACCTCAAGTCACGACACGTTTGCCTACCATGCCTTGGCTTTACCCGCGGCAATGTAAACCCAAACACAGGTGCATAGAGACACTCTTCTGTTCATTACACCTTCTCATTTGAGACAAGACACACATAACTGCCTCAAGCTATTAACCAGGTGGCGTTGGTGTACGAAGAAAGAGGGATCTATAAAACAGCTTCATCAGTAACATTTGGCATTTTTCTATGATTTCATCCTTTTCATCCATTTATTTAAACCTGATAACTATCAGATGAAAGAATAAAAATGCTTTAAAAAGTCTACACTTTAACACAATAATATTTGATAATATACCCCAGCTATGTGTTTGCTTTACCAAAGAATCTCCTTGTTTCTTAGCACTCACACACAGTCATCCATAGGCTACCCTTGGCGATATCACAAACAGTTCATACTAGGTTCTATAGCCTATGGTTTCAGTAAACATCGTAAAAATAACACTAGGTTTCGAGCACAACATAGCCTGATCCTCACAATACGTTGTAATTGTAACGGTGCTTGTACAAATTATAAAAAATACAGTTACGTCCGAATTTTCATTAGCTTATGGATAGAATTTGAACAATATATGAGTACATTAAATTTAATCTGAGTCTATGAATCCACCGCGGGCCCCTCACTGGGGAGGGGGATAAATACCAAATTTAAAGCATTTCTGGCCCCTCTGTAGAGTCCAAGTCATCTTGAACATCGGGTAAAAACAAAACAGTTTGTCGCTGGTATTCAGTCTTACTATCCATTTGTAGGTTGAATGTTAACACAGGAAACGATTAGTCACACATTGCACGCCTGGAAACTTGGAAGGTCTCTTGTATACTTTCGCCTGGGTATGGCCACACAATACAATGTTTACAGTGTAAGTGCAGGAACCACATGTTGTTGATCCACTTGCCTCGGGTCCTGCCAGCTTTCTTTGGCAAATTTTAAAGCTTTTCAGGAAGGGAATTAGAATTAAATATTGAAGGAATCATGATGACAAATAATGAATAAAACCCCAGAGTCAAAGAGCTGACGTCCTCACTAACCAGGTGCTTCTCCAAGACAGACTAATCACACGTGTTTATGTAGAGGACCAGAAGTAAAAAGTTTTACTCTGTCCAGAAGACGCTCAGTTATCAGACGAGTAAAACAAAACTTCCAAAATAGAGGGCAGGATGCATCAACAGTTTTCTCAAAACAGGTATCCTTTCATTCACTTGTGCGTACATTAATGTCGTCCTCGACTCTTGGACTGACAAGAAATGATAAAAAGGGGTGGCGCCAGGTTTTGCCCGACAAGGGGCAAAGCTTCCCGACAGAGAGGGCAATACTTCAAGGCCCGGAAAAAGGCAATTAGTTAGACCCGGTGGGTTGTGGCTTGGCAGATTTTGAGGAGCGCGAAATTTGTGACGTTCTTTCCAACAAAAACTTAATTTTTTTAAAGAAATTTGGCTTTAGTAAGGACCATTAAAAATTCGGGGTATTTATTGAAGAATCTTCCCTTGATATGGTCAAAACAAAAAACGCTTTTCAGGCTGCTGATGAAATTCTCTTGGGTTTATGCATTTAATCGTACTAGGCCTACGTGTTTAGGCTTTTAGACGGAACTGAAAGTTTCCGAAAAGTTTCCTTTTTTGGTTTTGAAAATATTGGAAAAGTTGTGGAATTTAATGAAAGAAATTTTGGTTTTTGGTAGGAGGTTTTCATTTAGTGATATGCATTTCACGAGCAAAATTAGGTAGTTTATCGGGGTGATTAACAGAATTTTCTTTGGTTATTTATTTTACTGAGTATCCATTGAAATTGAAACATTTTTCCACTTTTAACAATCTGAAGCTTATTTTGGAGAAATTTTTGTAAGTTTATTACAGATTTGGGGGGTTTTATGGAAGAGTCTAACCTTCTTATAAGAAAAATCAAGAAAAGGGTGATCTGCAGTTCTGTTGGAGTTACTGAACATCATCTCGCAGAGTAAGGCCCTCGGACCATATTGGAAGATTTTCCCGCGGAAAAAAGTGTGGCTCTCCAAATATTTGAAGTTATGTCAATGTATATTTTATATATTGGCATAGGCGTAGGAGAGCGGTCTATTTTGGTAGGGGCAGAATTGTTTTTTTTTGTCCGAAAAATTTAAGCCTACCCAAAATATTTAGTGGAGGGCACGGCATTTTTGGAAAAATTGAGAACCCAAGGCACCAGGATGTGGCATTTTCTAGGGTCTTTACTAGAAACATAGCAGTCATTATTTGAGCTTTCTTTCGCAATAAAATTTTCACTCCTTTATGTTGCCCCAAAACGAAGAGTAATTTGCAAGAATGCATTGTTAAAGGTAGTGTGACATGCCAGCAAAAAGCACTGAATTTACTTGGTACAGTACTTAAGGAGCAAAGTCTCCAAAGGAAGGATCCTTTGGAATTATGTCAATATCTTTTACTGTTCTCAAGATGTATCTCTTCAAAGTTTGAATGTTTCTGAAGCAACTTGTTGGTTATGCAAAAACAGTGATGTGGAGTGTTGCACAGTGTTGACATTTCTTTTGTTAACCCTATATTAATTATCTCTTAATTACTCATCAGATAGTTTATAGTTTGGTGATTGATACTGATGATTTTCAACGACACAATTTCAACTTTCAAAATAAACCCTTCGGAAAACACTAACGTTACAACTGCCCTTGAAAGGAAGATTGTAAAAATAAAGGATAACATTAGCCATATATGGTATGTCCCTCCCATGACATCACAAGATTTACATATTGAGCTCATATTTATGCATGATTAAGTGCAAATCAGAAATAAACCTGTAAAATTGCCAATTTTCAACCAATTTTGATGGGAATTGAGGCAATTTTCTTGGTTTTTAATGCTTTTTACATCAAATACCCAACTTTGTCATTTTGGTGTCTCACTACCTTTAAGTAATCTGTTGGACCAAAACACTATCTAAGCGTAGCGCCACCTCAATTGGCGGGGAGCGTACAGAAAAATGTTAAAAAATCTAACCCCTCAGGCAGCCGGAAATGGCATTTCCCAGACTTGTAACTAGAAATGAAGCAGACGTCATTTGAGCTTTCCTTTCAAATGAAATTTCACTTCAATAAAAAAACCCCAACTTGCTAAGTGAAAAGAAAATTGTCTGATAAAAGGTACTGCTACAATTAGATGGAATGGTCTTGTCTCTTTTCGAGGGAGAATATCCAACGGAATCGAAAACGTAGTCATGTTTTGAATCTATATGATCTTCTTTCTATTTAATTGCACGGTTCACTAAATAGAAGAAATTTTCTTCTTGACTGCCCGAACTTGAGACTTAAAATGATTCTACTTCCAATATATTTGAAAATATGTCTCGTTTCAAGGTGGCTTTAAATGGACTTTTAGTCAGACTTATGGGGAAACATTCCTACACTGGTGTTTATCATCACGTGTGCTGAAAACGGCCTGGCCAATTTTCATTACCGTCGCTAGAATTCGGCTTTCGAGGCAGACCAGATGGCAGACCGTGCCACGGCATGCACATGAACAAGGTGTGGTCCTTTTTTGTAAGGAAAATTCGGAATTGTGAGTTTCCTTGAAGAATATGGTCTTCTAGCAGGGAGTTGCTAGCAACTCCCTGGTAAAACCAAGAAGATCGTCTGGGTGACTGAAGTTTATCAGGCTGTAGATGAAGGCTCCCCGACGAAATTGGATTTTCTCAACAACGGGGGTATAGGGCAGCCTTCCCCGACGGGTAAGACATTGCACGGACGGATTGAAGATTGGATGAGGGATAAAAGAGTTAGTAAGAAGTGATTGGACACCGATTCAGGAATGCATTAAAATAGCGTTACAAAAGAAAAAAGTTTATGATCCTCCATTCAGTAACATCAGTCCTTCACGTTTTTCATTTTTATGCCTCCCCGAATAAATGCCGTCCTTCCCCAACGGGGAGAGGAGGAAATAGGAAAACGTACATGGGATGAGGTGTATCAGAGCCAAAAAAAAATGTTTGAAAATCGATTCTAATATGTATTAAAATAGCATCACAAAACAAAAATATGTTCAACATCACCCATCCAGTAACTTCAGTTCTTGTAGGTTTTTTGTATTTGTTATCATTTTTGGGCCATCCCGACCAAACCGCCGACCTTCCCCGGCGGGGGGCAGTGTTCCCCGACGGTGGGCCATGCTCCCTCCTCGCTGGTATCAACCCTGAGGATAAGCCAGTTCACACATGATAGTTGAAACTTGAACACATCATGAAGTAGTAAGATGCATCAAGAAAAGTTAAGATGAATGTATCCCCACATCTTAACAGGTCAATTGTACATAAGCACTTTACAAATTAAAGTTTGCTCAATGCTTGAATAGCAGGCAGAACTCAATATTCAAAATCATTTCATGACAAAACTCAAACGTTTATCTGCTCTATGCTTAACCTTGTTGGAGAGTCGTACTTTAAGGAAATCTACATGATGTGACATATCACACTTATTTCTGAATCTCGCAAAGAGGACCGGAAATGGTATCGAGCTTCACTTAGTCTGGAAAAATCTCAGTTCTCAATTGAGTAAATAACTTTCTTAATTGAAAAATATAGGGGCCGCATACATCAGCAGTTTTCCTAAAACAAGTATCCTTATATATTGTAGTGGAAAGAAACTCTTTTGGTGGATTTTTAGATAAGCGTCATTGTATGGGATGGCTACCTGCTGAAATCGGGGTCTTCACAGTCTCGTTACCGACTGCAGTGTCGAGTGGTTAAACCACCCAACTTGCAGTCAGGAGATCTGGAGTTCTATTCCTGGCAGGGTCATACAGAAGGCATGAAAAAAGGAATCCACCGTCACCATGCTTGGTAGGGAAAACAGTACATACTGGTCAAAAGGCCAGACTTAAAACAATTGATAAGTAGCAGAGCCGTAAAACCTATTTTTACATCGGTCGACAAAGTAGAGGACGTCAAGTTTTTTTTTTCTTTTTAGGTAAAGTATGTTACTGCACTCAACATGCAAGCTTGGACAAGCCAATGGACGGGGTTCCCTGGCTCCGAACGGCCCATTTCCATTGTTGACGAGCCTGAACTAATGCTAGCTGCTATTTAATATGTTAAAGTTTAAAACACCCGCATGCTTAGACGATGACCCTATTACTGCTTCTTTCGGTAGCAAAATTTAAGGGTTTCACGCGGTGATAATAATAAGTTAAATTAGTTAAATAAATTGTGTAGATGGGTGTATTTAATCATCATACTCTTTGTTACTAGACCGAGGCAACAGAAAGGTTATTTTTAACTTAAATTTTCCTTTTTTTTTTTCATTCAAAACACCTTTGAGTAAATTAGCGAAAATCAAGGCAATAATTAATCAATCAATCGCTTTGCTGTGACAGATGCTCGTCTTTTTTCTTAATAAAAGAAAATTATGAAGCTTGAGTATTTCTTTCGACTAACAGTTCTTGACAGCTACAGCGCAAAAGGAGGCTTTTCACATGGCGTCATAATACTCTCCGGCGGCCATGTTGGAGTACATGAAACTACGTACTATACCACACTGGGCGCCCTTGCTCGTTGAATGTGTACATACCGTGCATACCACAATGCGCTCTGTGCAGTGCGCTCGGCCCAAAGCCTCGTGTATTCGGCACATAGAGAAGGATAATAGGAACTCCTCTGTGATTCGGCATGAATGTCCTCCAGCATGGCGGTTCCATGACGTAGTTGCAAAACCTCTATACTTGTGACCACCAAAGGGTTATGGATCAGTGCAGGCAAGTACCGTGTCGTCCAAAAAAGGTGATAATAGTTCGATAAGTAAAGTTACAAAGTTCAAAGGTTAGATACTTAAAACGAAAACGTGTGTGAAAATGCATATTTAAAGTTTTACCAGTATGGAAGGACCTTATTTTGAACTCAGGCTAAATTACACGTATGTTTGAGTTGTATCGAAATTGAAGGTTGCCGGGAAGAAATGATCTATTTTGAGCTCCAGTTGAAACCAGATTCACCCTATATGTTCCAGATAAACTATACATAGATCATATTGATGAAGCCTCTTGCTAGTAACTTTGTCTGCTGGAGTGCCTTAAATCTGCACATATTGTTTTGAAAAAATTAACGGAATTTAAAAGTATTTTTTCAGATAAAATCTTTTAATATCGCACCATATGCCGACGTTGGCGTCAAAAAAAAAAATAAATAAATAAAATGTATTTCATGCTGTGAAATCCCCCTTACATGTAAGCCTGTCCAGTCAAATTTTTGATGCAACCTACTATATTTTCCACGTATGGAACAAATAACAAGTGTACCGGCGCACTTATCCCTTTCTTTTTTATTCCACTTCTTGGGCAAGATGATTGGTCCACGATGCATACATGATGATCTTTTTTCAGAACGATGATACACCTATCTCTGTACACTGACTTGCCCCCGCGAAGAGAATTATTCCAAATATAGTTTTTTTTTGTCTGAGCTTTATTAATCCAAATATAGTTTTTTTTTGTCTGAGATTGGGAGATTTAAGGGTTCGAGGAAGAGGAAAATTTTGAAGAGACACACTAAGCTTTCAACTCTTAACCACACACCAGTACCCTTGGAGGCAGGAAAATGGTTTTAAAAGCAAAAAGCGGTCCTCGAAAAGTTGGATAGAGTCGGTCAGCAAGAATTAAAGTGCCGAAAAGCCAAAAAAAGGGTTATCAAAATCCGTTACAGTCGAGGGAGTCACAGACAGAACTAACAAACTACAATTATGTATAATTTGAGCTGTTGATAAACTGAACAACTGAATAGCTGAAGTCTCAGCGGTTCATTATATTATTGGATGAGGCGTGTGCGATCTGGTATGGAAGTGAGTCATATAGTTAGTGATGAACAATTTTTTTCGGTCGAATACATTCAGTTATTTCGTTTGGAACAACAAGAACAGACACAACGCAAATAATCCACATAAGAGAAAATTTCATAACACTATTCATTTGCCTTTGATTCAGTGAGGCGTGGTACTGCGACCGGTCGTCTCGCACGATTGGTCTTTGGCATGCAAACAGTATTTTGTAAATGTGTACCACCGAAAAGCTTCATATAATGTGTTTTAATAAGCTAATTATTGCTTCTGATTGTTAGGCACTATAACGCTTTGGCTGTGTGCTGTATTTCGTTGTGCTAGGGCCATATGTGCGACGATAGCAGTTTACAAAATGATCCGGGAGGAAACTAATCAATAAACGAAAAAGGGCCCTGCATTTGAGAATAAGGAAGATTGAAGTGGCTTACCTCTAGAGAATGGAAAAATATCTGATATTTTTCTTTACCGTCCAGACATTTGTGGTAAGTGGACGATATCACTCCATTTACAAGATATTACAGGAAGGTGACCGAGGTCTTCCAAATTATGTACTTCTACTTATATTTTCAAGATTTACAGTACTAACTCTTTTCATCGTCAGTTAAAACCCATGAGCAGAGTCGTAGGCCCGCCACTTCACCATATTATCAATATTCCGATATTCGATTGTCTAACATTGCTAGTGATTTTCGTATGTATATGTAACAATTAGGTGTTGAAGTGCCATATACAGCTATTTGGGAAGTTTTTTAGGCCAAGGTTTTTGGCTCCTCCCGCCAAAGCCATAGTGGTGTGGGTAGTTGACAGTCTTTCAAAGGGGTTAGGCTTAAGAAATTTGTGTCAATGCCATTGCCACTGATCATAAAAAGTTTTTTTTCATTTGTGGTACTACATTACTCCATTAGATGTTTGGAACACAGTATGTTTAAGAAGGCATTAGTATTATTTTTTCAGCAGCGTGGTTATTACATTTTCAATTAATAGTCCAACCCAACTGTGTACGAAATGAAAAGTAGATCTAACATAAAATATATATATAAATATATATATTTTGGACATTTTCCTTTCAAACAAGCTATTTGAATTTCAAACGAGTTAGAAAACTTGTTGAGATTGCCATTTGTTTGCTTGGGAACCATTCATAAAGCCGCTTGAAACCATTCAAGACCATTCAGGTAGCATGTGTTTTAAAAAGTGGTCCCAAATGGAATTAAACCACCAAGGGTTCCATTAAAACGCTTATGTATTGTCATTTTCTACAGACTTGTTATGGAAGAGACGCTTCTGTGGTTTATACCGTACCACATGGAGGATGCCCTCACCATGAACTTGATAATCTTCGTCCAAATACCACTTACCGTGTGACTGTCACGACTGTAATCCCTGGTAGATCAGCTCCACAGGTAGAAGTCCAAACATTCGTCTCCGGTATGTGGTACCAATGAATTAATAATACTTGGTTTTTGTCTTTGTGTGGACACATTGCCTAATTCAGTATTCTTCTTTGTGTGGACACTTTTCCTAATTCAGTGATCTTCGATACATTTTTCATCATATACAGAAGGTAAATATAATCGGTAAGCAATTGACGTTAGAGTCGGTTAAAAAGTTTGCATAAAATCAAAACCATCCGTCTGGTAATAATTTACAAAAATGATGTAATAATAGATATAGTTAGGTAAAAAAATTTTATCACTGATATCTTTCAGATCCGGCACCTTTCAACACCTTGAAAGCATGGAACGTTGGATCTAATGAATTTTCTGTATTCTGGCTTCCTGGAAACCAGATTTTGAAGCAAGATTTCACGGTGCAGGTAGTGAAAGATTTGTTTGTCAGTGGATAATCAATTAATGTCACAGTGAATTAGTAATAAGAACTCCCTACTTTATAATAAATTACCCCTACTTAAGTTCTATTGAACCATACAGATGATGTGATTAATCCCAATGAAGTTGGTACAAAACCCTCACGAGAACAGCCCATCATTGACTATGTATTATTCTTTTATTTCGGGACATGTGAAACTAAAAAAGTTTCCTGTTTAGTAACGACGAGTGTTTTGATAGTCTACATTCAAAGAACAATTAATATCATTACTTACATATAATTGACATTAAATCTCTTATTTTTAAACTTTATCAGGAAGATAGTAGCCCTTTAATATCAAACTGTTTGAGTGCAAGAAAAAAACGTGTTGCTTAACAGATTAAGAAACACAAATGCAAACTTTTTCCAGTTTTGATAACTAAATATTACCTTATCACATGACTATCGCTCGAAAATTTATTTAGAACCGTTAGAACTAATGCATGCTAAAATATGATGCTAGGTAAACCTGTTGTAGGTAAATTTCCGTTTACAGATGAGAATGGGAGGCAATTTTGTCTCATCTTTCTTGTTTTTCAAGAACATCGATGGGCAAGTTTGGAGGTGAACATGTCAAAGTGCGATGCTTCATAGCGTAGTTGCATGTGGAATGAAACCGTGAAGTAGTCGCAGAAAAACAGCGGTTCGAAATTAAGGAAATTACGCTGAAGTTTTCCTCAGTCTGACCGAGTTTGACAGAGTAAAAGAGAAGAACCAATGTTTTACTTAATGTGTGTTTCAACATGCTTCCAGATGTTTCAGGAATAGCATTTTTTAAGATCTAAGTCCTCTTCCAAAAGGTGGAGGATAACCGCCAGTCAATACTGCACTCCCCTCTCCCCCTTTACACCTTACACCCCTATCAATGTTTGTATGGGGGAATCACCGTGTAGCCCACCTCAGAGTTCCTGAGCACGCTGCGATCATCTTCATAGTCAAGTGGTAAGGGCATCAGACTTGCGGTTGGAGGTCGTGGGTTCCTGTCCTGGCCGGTCAAACCGAAGACTGTTAAAACGGAACTCAGCATAAGCAATGGAGTAGGATAAACAAGCCAGTAGGCCACAATCTATATCTAACCTAAGGCTAGCCTGAGCACGCTGCTGGCACAGCGCCATCTCTGTAGCTTATGTCAAATTGCAAGTTCAATAGCCTTTCCAATGAGGTTCATCTTTAGAAATCATATTGTGAAAAACAGACGAATGTCTGGTACAAAAACGTCTTTCCTGAATGAAGTCTAAGCAAGGCCTAAAGGTCTGTCCATACGAGTATAAAAAGCAGAGAGGATTTGTTAAAGACAAAGAACAGACTTTAAGTAGACCTTGGCCAATTCAATTCACCTTTTTTCAGATCAGGAGTTACTTTTGCAATTGTCATTCAATTTGTCCTACACTAAAATTCAATTAATTTCAAGGATGCTTTTTTTTTCGCACATGGTATGTGTAGTCCAATGTTATCATATCTTACCGGGATGTTTAGATTAGCCACGTAATCGAAGACTCGAATAAAAAAAAACTGAAGATTGGCCAATAACCTAGAAGATATTTTGAGATTTTTCGTCAATGTTTCTATAATAAATTATTTTTTTTTAAAAAAAAATAAATTGTGTCAAAGCTAGGACATTTTAAGTTAATTTTAATGATAAGCGCATTTTGTTACGAAAAGTTGTGTATTGAAGCAGGGAAGGTTAGGTGAGTGATAAAGATAGACCAGATCCGTTGGAGAATATGGACTTGAAGATAATTTAATCCTCTTAAAGTAATGGAATGTGATTAGCAGAACACTTCGTCCTTATTCTCTTACTTATGTTGAATGTCCTAATTAATGATTTCTCCTTCCTAAAGCTCAGTAACCATTTAAGAATGGTCATTTATCTTCTTTTATATTGCGATGAACGAAAAAAAATTTCACCGTTTCTATCAAAACGGCCGTGAAGCCAGTTTTAATAGCCCAGTTCCGTCATTATTCCGACATCCATTAAGAAAAGAATGAACCTGCGGTAGTCTCCATACTGATGATGGTGTTTCAGGTAATTTCAGTCTGTTCCTAAAATAAGGAAGAGGGTGTTTCCCCTCAAAAGGAAATGAAGAAATTCACTCAACTTTCTAAAATTGTTTCAGCCGGTTTCAACGTGTTGAAAAAATTCCCCTCATTAACGACTAGTACTGCGACGGTAGTGAGGAAAATCATCCCATAACCTGTGATGTAGCAGACGACGAGTGTTCGATTTTTATTAGTTAAGAGGAATCTCAGGGAACAGATGTTGCAAAGACAATATATTAGTTTCAGTTCAAACGAGGAGCAGAGCGTCAAACTTCTGTCGTAAGGCGTCTTGGCTGAACAGAGACTTGTACGTCGAAAACGGTGAATTTTTAGAGACATATTTGTTCTTAACGTTGTACAAGATCAAAATTATGATTCAAGTTCAGTTGTTGTCTTCATTTATTACATTTGATTCTCAGATTCTCAATGAAAATAATGTGATATCAGCAACGGATCCACTTGAAGATGTTGAAGCAGTTAATGACGTCCAGGTCAATAATCTTTTACCCGCCACTTTGTATGAAATTCAAGTGTTGCAGAGTGCTCAAGTCATTGCATCCACAAGAATTGTAACAAGTAAGAACAGCGCTTTGGTTTATGATTATACTATGTAAGTTAAAAATTAACGTGAATCAGTGATTGGCATTGACATTTTCCCAGGGTGTGCACGTTTCTCTGTACTCTTATATGTGAACATTTATGAAGTTCATAACAAGCATGAGATTGTCTTGTACGACAACAAATGAGATAATTAGCCCCCACCACTTTGGTCCCCTTGAAAACGGGCCTGGGTGGCACAATCGTATTGAATCAATCAATTGAATGTAAGACACTGTCATATAAAAAGTACAAAACTTAATGGTTTACTTGGTAAGGACACATTAAACAGTGTTCTCTTATATAAATATTTGCCCTTAGCCATTAATTTACATTATTAAAAGTATAGAGTAATGACGTTTGGGGCCATTGAGGGATTGCTAATTCATTTGCTATGATTAATTAATGGTTTTGCACACGGAAAACACGTAATACATTCTCATTTAACTATATGAAAATATAGTTAAACATAGATAGAGTTGCGTTATAACAGTTTGCCAAGATGATTTGATGCAAGAAGCTCAGAAAATTAAAATATTTCTGCAAATTTTTGGAAGCACTGTTAAGCAATATTAACTTTACTTCATTTATTTTGAATTAACTGAACTTTTTATTCCTTTTTTTCACTAGGACCAAGACCCCCAACTCTATTAACTTTGACCAGGGCAACAACTACGTCCCTTACCCTACAATGGTCTGCACCTCTTGACAATGTTAACCATTATGAGGTTAGTATGACATTCTTGTACTGGAATAATAACAAGGCCTTCAATTGTGATAAAAGAGACATTAGATAGCAGTACATGGATAGGATCCTGCGATGCTTTAGAAGGCCCTGTGTCACTATTCTCTTTAAGGAAATACGGAATTTAGGTTCAAAATAAATCAATGTATGAACTGCTAAGTAAATGCGATAAGGCTAGGTAAGTTGATTATTCTTTTCGTAATACTTCAATGTTGCTAGTCAGATGTAAAAGTGAAATGACTTACTTCTTGACCTTGTCCCATATTTTACTTAGCTAGCCAAGTCTTTAATACATTTTTCACCCCCTCATATGTCGCAACTGAAATGTCCATGCATAACAACTACATATTTTTCATTTCCAAACTAGGTTTGCTATCATCCACCTGCTGGCATTGCGACATCCAAGGTTCACTTTAGGACCGAGATAGAACTTTTAAATCTTATGCCGGGGACTATTTACACTTTCAGTGTAACTGCCATTACACAAATTAATGGAGCCACTGCAGCTAGCACTATGTTGTATGGATTCTACAAGACGGGTTCGTTGTAAAGTTCATTTCTTCAATAAACCGTGACCTACAAAGTAGCTATTGTCCTCTTTCGGTTTTACCCTTATTTGCCCATAAAACTCATGGTAAAACGGCAAACAGCAGTTGCATCTTCTGTCTTAATAAGACTTTCTATCACAACAACATCTGGGTATAAGTGTGATGACTGAGGCTGTTCTTGACATTGAGAAGTCCAAAATAGTAGCATAAGTTAGAGAATGGAATGGAATACTTGTGACATATGTTGTAACTTATATTTCCTTGAACGCATTGTAACATTTATACCCGTGTTTCCATATTATCACAATCCTTATACCACATTTCAAAATCGTAGCCTTAACATTACTTTCGATAATTTAAAGACAAGACTCTCCAGTTTTAGCAGCTATTCAATTATTTAGTGAATATCTCTATGTCGTCTTAGAGAAGAGATGTTTTTAATTACTGGAAAATTCGTTTATATAACCAACAAGTTCTCCTGCTGTTTGTATTTCAGTGTCTGACACTAACCCAGCAACGCCTGAAAGGTTGGAAGTAACTTCAATTAACCAAAATTCGGTTACTCTTTCATGGGATCTTCCGCTTGGATCTGCAGAGGCGTTTGAACTGGATTATATGCCCCAATTTGGTTATCCTCCTCCACCAATTAGAATCCCTCCTTTCCAGCAATCTATCCAACTAAACTTTCTTCAGTCGTCCACAAACTACCAGTTCAGTTTAACATCTACAAAGGGAAGGAAGTTATCAAGGATTCAAAGCGGAGCAGTAGAAGCCAGTGTAGTAACAGGTATGAGCATATAGAAAGAAAAAAGGTAGAACAAACTGATTTATCAGAGGGATTTTGCAGACCTCTACAAAATTAAAAGATTTCTTTGTAAATGACGAAGAGTTTTCTTAAATCTTATCCAAAGAACGAGACATCTTCTACATCGCGGATGTCCAGTTGACCATGTTTTCTACTATCCTCAAAATACAAGAGTAGTTACTTATTTCATGACCACTCAAAGTTCCCGTTTTTGTTAGTTACACGAACATATTTACTTTTCACAGACGATGGAATTTTCAACGTTGAAGTTTTCAATATTCGAGATACATCAGCAAAATTACTATACGGTTATGAACAGCAGGCAGTGATGTACAGCCTTATGTACGGTCCGCAAGCCGAGACCAAAGTGGAAGAGCATATAGCAGCCAATATACCTCGACAGTATTCATTATTAAACTTGAGGCCTGGCACTCTGTACGCAATCGATATACTAGCGTTAGATGTAAACGGAGAGACCATAAACCAGCAATCAAAAACCTTCATGACATGTAAGCTACGCAAAAACAATATTCATTTTACTATGATAAAAGTAAAATCTTTGCCGTGTTACTTTTTAACATCGGTCATCTCGAAGTCTTTAAATTCCACCCCTCCCTCATGTAGTCAGTAAAACGACATTTTTAAAACACAACAGGAAAACTTAATTGTAGATATTACCAAATGCATCAGGGAATTATCCAATGTTTACATTTTTCAGTAAAGAGAAAACTTTGTTCAATGAAATTGCTCGCAATGTTTTCTTTTCGCCGCTGAGAGGTAATTCATCTGGAATTTTCTTGAAACATTCTGTAATTTTCCTACATGAAATTACTGCTTCTAATGCCACCGAGAGTAAACTACATGTATGTAGTTAAAACCCCCTCCACAAATGTTTTTTTTTTTTTTTTTTTTTTTTTTTTTTTGGTGCAAGTCGGACAGGTTTTTCCATGTCGGCGTTAAACCAAATATCCCAACCACTCACTGTTTGCGCACTTTTGTCTTTCAAACCCATGTGCCAAGTCTTTGCATGTCACATCTACAGATCATGTCGTTGCGTCCTACTGCATGATACAAGTATTTCCGTCTTCCTCCTATAGACAAGCATCGCTTTAACCCTTGAAAAAATCGACAGAGTTATAAACTTTATTTATTTTATAGTGTTCCCACCATCTGTGACTCCTACGATACTTCAATTCACCCCCACTTCATCTACATTGAGCTTTCCACTCCCGTCCGAAGATCTGACTGACTTTGATCACTATGAGGTCCAACTACACTTTGGCGGTGACACATCTTTCGGTGCCAGAATAAATGACGTTATTATAGTACCTAAATCAGCTTGTCCGAGTCTCGAATTCGAAGATCTAAGACCAGACTCACTCTATGAAGTAGTCACATCTGTGGTATCTGGCAGTTCGAAAACAGTCGGAACTGTTGTTGGGGTTAGCACAGGTACGTACAAAATCAAATTTTATATTATCGAATACTGCAAACATAATAAAACTATTTTTTGAAAAACTAAGAAATGAAATTTTATTCAATTATCTGAAATAAAAAGCAGTACCCGTAGGTTGGAAGACAATGCTCACTTTGGCTGATTACCGTTCCTGTAACTATCAACAGCCTTTCCAGTGAATCTTTTTAAACTATCTTGAGCTTCGGGGATTTCGCCCCTTGTTCCTGGAGTCAATAAGACTACAGAAAGGTACGTTTAGCTTCCATAAACCGCTAGGCAAGGCACGCTTGGAGCGTCCTGTCGAAGACTGTTACGCCCGGTTTCGACAAATCTAGCCAGCGACGCTTCTGTATATCAGTCATAACCTGGAAATATAAATTACATTGAATAATAACTAATGCACCATCTTTCAACCTTTTCTTAATATCGTTGTTTTGCGGAACACTCGCCAATTTGTACTACAGAAATGTTAACTTAAAGAAATAAATAGATAATATTTTTGACAAATATGTCATTAGATCATAAGCTTCAGAAAAAAACAATTTTATTCACATCAAAATTCCAGGTTCTTTGAAGTAAGCACTGAACTATGCATTTTGTTTTCCTATCATAGCACCCCTTGGTCCCTTAGAAATCAGTGCAGCCTTGGTTACAAGCTCTTCAATTGAAATCGTATGGGGATCTGGCACTGAGGACTTTACAGAGTACGAGCTCACATATACAACGACAAGTTCTTCAGCTGTATCTATTACATTGCTAAGGGGGACTAATCGACACGTCTTGGACAACCTTCAACCAGGAACAATGTATGTGGTTACCTTAACAAAACTTGGGGTGGATGTTATCGATTCAAACACAGTACAGTTGACCACAAGTTAGTGCTTTCTTGTTTTTTTGACATAAAGCCATTAATTGTTTTAACACTCTCATTTGACGATCCTTTACCCTCCGCTTATATAATATCATCTCTGCATCGTCTATATCTAAAACTTAATACATATAAACTACACTCTTCAGTCTTTGCCCAAAAAAGTGAGCGAATTTGCTCAAAACTATTGTATGAGTTATTTTTCTCCAGCATTGGGTGATTTTGCTCAACTGCTCTTAGCATGAAGACAGGCATTTTACAAACAAAGAAGATGTTGATAAATAGTTCAGCACACTCACTTGCATGCTGACTTTGGCCGTTAAAGGCTCATTTCTCTCACCCCAATCAGTAACAATTCTCCTAACCTTCTTACTTAAGCCTCTCCCACAACTGTCTGAAAGTCATCCTCTTCTAGACACCATCTCATTTTATAGCTTCAGGGTGAGTATAAAAAACTTAAAGTGTATAACCAAAATACTCTCAGAACAGTTCAGTCTGTGTAATATAGGCTTTGGTACTCTGCATTTTTGAATTAGATGTCAATCAAAAATCTGAGCCAATTGTAAAATTTAGTGAACTCTCACAAGAATAGTTGTATTTTGGGGTGAAAGGATTCGTCCTTTAAACTTGCCAAACCGATTGCGAGACGGATGATTTTCAGCCAATCCAATCCAAAAGTTTAAGCCTATTTCTTTGCCCCGGAAACCGGCAAACCGGCACAACCGAGAGTGTTCTCATCATGAGATAGGGCCTTATGTATTCGCAACAGGATGCCTTGAAGAAACAAAAGTATAGAGGCTTTTCACATGACGTCATAATACTCTCCGGCGGCCATGTTGGAGCGCATGTAACTACATAGTAAACCATACGGGACGCGCTTGCTCGTTGAATTTGTATACACCGTGCATGTCACAGTGCACACTGTGCAGTGCGTTCGGCACAAAGCCACGTGTATTTGGCTTGAATGTCCTCCAGCATGGCGGTTCGGTGACGCAATTGCAAAGCCTCTATTGTGTTTTAATAAGGATTAATGTTAGACAGCTTTGGGAGGGGTTAGAACTAATACGACTATGAAAATTGAACCTGTATGAAGTGATGTGTAACTGCCATTGCTAAGATGAATTTGTTTTGGCAAACGTGCCCATGCATGTATCTAACACTTCCTAAATTCCTAAACCCCTTGACTACATGCAGGACCTCTTCCCCCAACCAATCTTCGAGAAACTACGGTGTGGACACAATCAGCCTTATTCAGTTGGAACTCACCACACAATATGTTCAGTGTCTGTTACTTCCCCCAAGGGAACTCTCCAAATCCTTGGACGACGTCATTGACCGACGTGATGCTCACAGGCTTTCAACCAGAAACTTCTGTCATGGTAACAGTTGTTGCTATGTCACAAATACAGCTCTTAAGTTACAGAAGTGATCCAGTAACTATTGAAGCGAGGACACGTATGTATTTTAAAATACACAGTTTCACGTCTAAAGTAGACGTTTTGTACTTGCAGAAAAGTTGAGTCAGTGAATATGACATAAAAAAGATAAATAGCTCCAATATTTAGTGTCTCAGTAGAGATGTTGATGGAATAAGCATGACTTACAAAAAGGGGGCAAAGGCAAGTCCATGTTTACTTCAAAGAGCAAGTAAATGTCATTTTGCCAGATTTTCAAAGTAATGGTGTAAACAGTATTAGAAGGTATCTTCGCAAAAGTCAGCGGTTACATGTTACTGAACTAGATTCGGCGGAATAGCCAGATGGAAAAGTTCTACACCCCTCCAAAACACAAACACACCCTGAGCACTCACTCACACACAAAGATGTCATTTTAGTCCTGTAAGTGCATACAATATCTTAACACAAATTATTAAGGATGAAGGAGTTCTAAAAAGGGGATTCTAATACTTTTGGTTATTGTAGAGGCTAAAAAGTAAAACCGGTTTCTTTTTAAATGATGTTGGAGTTAACGAAAACATTCAAACTATTGTGGGAAGTCGCCTTTCTGATTATCACCTTTCTATTGAAATGTTGCAAATAAATGTGTTATTACGTCTTTCAATAAACACTGAATAGTTGGCCTGTCAATATTGCGTGGCTTTTTCCAAAAGGCGTAATGATGAATTTTATCTTCCTAATTTAATCTTTGAGTCATATTAACCTTTTTAATAAATTTAAATTGTAAAGTAACGTCAGTACAGGGATCTTGCGTAGCCGGAAACACAGGAAAAACAGATGAGAGTTCCAATTACTTTTCAGGATTGATTTATTTGTTGATTGAATAACAAAAAAGATCAAGTCTGATTATTCAGCAGGCCTTAATATTAATTAGCCTACATACAAGTGCCCCTCGTCTGAAGTTTACTGCGCAAGTGAAGAGCTGCTGGCGCAGCCTTGGAAACCTCGTGGGACTGCGGAAATAACTGAAGTCCCCTAATTGGTTAAAAGTTGTGACACACCAAAGTAACTAAATCTTAATGAATGTGCTGATCTAATGACCAATGAAGAGGCTGAAATTGGCCACACCTTGAAAATAAGGGGCTTTCTTGTCGAAGTTCAAGGAGGGCGCACCATAGTACATGACAATGTAATGACCAGTATACAGTAAATTCGTATCATCTGCAAACAGGCTAACGTATCTTACTTTTGTCTCGTTGCTAATGTCGTTAAACAAAGAATGAAAAATTATTAAACAGTTACCTGAGAATTCAATCAATATAATGTCCAAAATTCTACAAAAATTAAATTTGCGTAAGAGCAATATATGAAAGAGTACATCGAACGCATTTTAGAGGTTTCGGAATCACCAAGTGCTTAACGAACAAAGTGTTCAAGGAAATTTTAGGTTGGGAGAGTGACCTGAACGGAAACAGTACTGCCCTTTGACGGTGATATTAAATGGCAAAAAAGACGAAGACACGATTTAAAAACGGACTCAAATCTTTTCGTAACCTAGTGGGGGGTGGTTTTCCTTTAATTTTGGATACTGTTTGGAAATTAAGGCAGAATTCGGTTGATTGCAGACACAATAGTCCCATTTATATTAAACAAGTCTATATTAAACAAGTCTATCATTTTAGCTTCAACGAAGCTAAAATGGTAGACTTGTTTAATAGAAGATCAATCCATTTATTTACGAAATTAAATCTCAAATGCAGTTCACATCCTCAAAATGAATTCAACGAATTCATTTTGAACACTGCTTGAAACGATAGTGTTAATGATTAGGGAGTGTTAAAGATCATCACGTTTTCCATTTCAAATGTCAAAATCTGAGCCTGTGATATACTAACACCGGTCAGATGAGACGAGACCAATCTGCCAATGCACGAAACCCCTCTTCAACGAAACTCATCGAACACTAGCGAAAAGAAAACCTACTCTCTGAGACTTTTTATCAATAGTTAGTCCGGTTGACTTCTTGACCGATCCAATGATGTTGATAATACTTGCGTTTTTGTGATAATTTAACTTCTTTCAGGGTTTTTTTTTTTTCGAAACAGTGTCTGTTGAACCAGGAGAAATCCAAGTCGATGGATTTACAACAACTACTATAGATGTATCATGGATTGGCCTTCCGGGCAACAATCAGTGAGTTTCGTAAAAACCATTTTTTCAAATTAATCTACATTTATAAAATATTTTCTTTGAGAGAGGCTTAACTGCCGAAGACCTTAATATATCTGCGTGATACATTTCTGTTAACCACTAGCGGGCAATTTTTTTTACGAAATTTTTGCTGCAATGTTTTAAAACCCTTTTTATTATAGAAGCTTTAAGGAAAGTATGGAAAATATGCGGACGTGCAGTAATTTTGATTTTTTTCGGGGGAAGAAGAGTAACACTTTTTTCCAATTTCTTTGATTTTCTGTTAATTTTTCATAACAAAGATATCGAGTGGACTACTTTAATATCAAGACTCCCTCCGTGGTGATATCAGAAATCGCAAACACCGTTGAGTATTCCATAACAGGTCTTGATCCAGGTGAATTGTATAATATCAGTGTTGTTCCAGATAACACCGAATTCCCACCATCATCCACCGTACAACGAACTCGTAAGTAGGAAAACCTTAATATATGCTGGATTGATCCTTCTCGAACTTTTCAAATATCACTCATGGCAATACGGTTGATTGAGCAGGTTTGTAAGCAAAACTTTGTCTGGAAGCTATGACTTTTCCCGAACGGATATGGATTAAATCTTTTCACAGATTTTTTCTCCAAATAACAATTACAAAGGATTGTGGGATGGCTTTTTGTCCATGTCATTAAGTTTTAGCCGGTCAAACACGACGCATAAGAAATCTCTGTTCTACAAGTCTTTATAATTTCTATTTAAAAATAGGTCTTTTAGGTATACCATCAAGTTGTGGACAAAGTAGGAACTGGAGTGGATATTTAAATTCATCATGAAATTAAGAAATTCAGAGTTTGTACGCTCAATGTAGTGAAACCAAACCCTCATACAATACAACCATAAATTAAGCTGTGGTTGTGTGCATTTTGCTGCTTACGTCGCTATAGACTTGTGCGTATCCCTGCAACCTTACGCGCAAATGTAGGTAATTGATTTGTATATATTTTCGATACGTCTGTATTATTAAACGTGAGCGTGGTAAATAATCGTTGTGAGTACATCTTGGGGTACATGGTGCTAAACAAATGTAATGCGACGTCATTAAGAGAGGTCTATTGTACTTCCATCAAGAGCGTGCGCATTCATGTTATTGTACTTCCACCGTGAGTGTGTTGGTTGCCATTACATTACGTTAAATTCTCCTTATGATATTTTTAAGCGTCATCTGAATTGGAATGGATGACTTGGAACTCAAACGAAATATCACTATGATTGTTGCTCAGGATTGGATAGCACGCTTGCTCTCATGACGACATTGCATAGGCTTTTTATTCTTTTAAAGGGCAAGAGCAACCCCACACTTATTCTGAAGCTTCGGAAGAAACATCTAAATATCACAATTATCCTCCTATTTTTCTTGAACGTATCTTTCATCAGATTTTTAACTTAAATATTGAATATTTCATGTGAAACAAGCAGTTTTCCAGAAATTTTCATATGTGAAGCGAAAATTTGTTGTCACGTGACTCTCAACAGCCAATCATGAAACAGGACTGTACACAATACAACTTCAAATAGGCGTGAATGCTCTTGCCTTTTACACTTCGTTCTTTACAATGTAACTATAACTTTGAACTGTTTCATTACGATGCACTTAATAATGCAGTATGGCATAGGGTTTGGTGCAGGTCACTTCGTGCTTTGGTGCATGCGCATGCCAAATCACTTTGCGATAAACCTACCTTTAATTTTGAATTGAAAAAAGGGTTCATTTTTTAGTGTTGTGGGTTAGGTGTCGTATAAGTGCAAACACAGAAACCCTTTACGTGATAGGTACACTAGCGTTACCTATGTAGCTGTTTATGGGGGAGATACGCAATACAGGAACTCACGCAAAAAAGACTCAAAGGCATCGACTGGAATGGAGCGGTGGTATATTTTACTATTTGTACTGTATATCAGTCGCACGCAACGAGCCGAAGCTCAATCCACCTCCGGATTCCGTGAAAACTATACAAAAATAGAAAATACAAAATACTCACAAGTACAAAAATACAAATACACAGAAATACAGATATCACAATAAAATACAACTAAGAACGAATGTATAACACAGTTAAATATACTAAGCGCACAATATGTATATCGCAGTTCATTATATACGTACAAATACATTGCAATTCAACATCGCAAATTAATCATATACAAGGTATACAGGTATACATTACCATTTCGCACGCACGCAAAGTCGCAAAGGACATTCCCAAGTACTTTTCTATATGTACGAAGGGAACTAACCTACAACATTTCACCCGCCAAACCATCTCACATACCGCAACTAAAAAACACTGCTAAACCCTTAAACAAGAGAAATAATTACACCAAAACGTACCTCTTTGGGCTTCTTAAAATATCAGTTCCTAAGATCAAGGCAAACGAGTAGGCGTTGTCTCCATACTATGTGAAAGAGATGCTATAATAAGACATCTGTGAAGGTAAATACCGGTCAGGTGGCATCAGGCAGAAAAGGGTGTGGGAAACGCGCGAAAAATTCCTTTTATAGTGATCCACAATTGACCCGGACAAACCCATTCCCTAAAGGGTACAAACCGCATGGAACACCCAATTACATCAGGAGGTAAAATAGAGCGTTATACAAATTTATATAGAGGGCTCACTTCTTTACAACCTAGTCGTTAATTTCACCTCTTCCATAGTTTAACAGCTAGTAAACAAAAGGTCCGTCTATAGTCTTTAACAGGTCTTGCGTTGTAAAGAGAAAATAAGAATTCTTTTTTATGTAAAAGTTTAATACTCCTTGTAAGCAAAAATTTTGGCTGTTTCATGATCATCTTATGTGAATCCTTTATTCATGCAACTTGAAAAGTACCGAAAGTCAGGAATTTTTCTTTCGTTTGATCAGGTTATGTTACTGTTCTACGATTCGTCATGATGAAAACCAAGGGGACCCGAAATTCTGGAAAATGTTGATGTGATCCAAAATTTCGAATTCAGGCAAATATGATCCCTTTCCTTATAAATATTATCTCAACGTCTATACTACAGTAACCATGATTGGGCATTCCATATATGCAAACTGTCACATCAATAAGCCAATTCTGAGTTGTTACAGAGCATGTGCAGTTCCCTTTTCCCATAGGTGGGTGAGCATAGAACGTATACATAAGCCAAAACCGTGTAAATCTTTGCAAACTGTGAGTTATCCACTGTTGTGATAGCCTTAATAATACGAAGATTGAATAATCCTTTCAACCTGCGACATGAACAAAACCGGTAACTCTGAACTGACCTGTTTGAAGGCAAAGGTACCCTGCAAGTCCGACGTTAACTTTGCAGCTTTATCCAACCGATTCTTCCACCAGCTGCGCCTATTTGGCAGTGGAAGACTCCATAATTTTGTCTTTTCTGGTTTTGGGCGCATTTTCGCTATTGTGACGTCATACGCATACGTTCTACGCAATAATAACTAAACTCCCTCTTTACCCTTCCGAACAGTTCCTAACCCTCCTGGAGATGTGAGAGTAATCCATCGTGACGTAACAGCCATTACTTTGATGTGGCAAGAACCTGCACAAACTGAGGATTATGAATTCCTAGTAAAGATTTTCGATCTACGTGGACAAACAATTCGTCAAGTTCGGGTGTCTTCACTAAGGGAATCATTCAGTGATTTAATGGCTGGTACTAACTTCACGTTCGCAGTATCTACTGTTACTGGAATGGGAGTATTCGAAACAGTCAGTGTTTCAAGAGACGTAAATTCTGGTAAGTCCCGGCCTTTTTAAAATGTATTTCGAAGCAATATTTGCTTTATAAAAAAATATTGAGTGAAAGAGTACTGTGACCAGGTAAATGATTGATGGTCAGTTTTATCGCAAGAAAGGCTATTTGTATTTATCAAAGAAATAAGCGACCACTTTCGGTTAAGTCGAGTGTTTATAGACTTTCACTCCTTTCATTGATAATGCCATAGTCAGATAGTACTTTGAGTAATCATGAATGAATTTTGTTTCACACACAGGGACTCTTCTTAGCATGCAGCTCACAGCGGGACAGAGACAGCTGATAATTGAATGGGACCCTGTTGACTACGGACAGTTTAGTTTTTACGAGATTACTTACTCAGTAATCGATGACAGGCAGTTCACTAACACCGTAACATTATCGAATACTCTTGAAGAAATATCGATTGAAAATTTAATTCCTGGCTCCAGAATTCATGTGTCAATTGACATCATTAAGAACCTTGGCCATCGAATATCCGTTGGGGTCAATCAAACTGTTTTAGGTTAGTGGAACACATTTATAGCTTTAAAAGAAATATTAGGGTCTGGTATTTATTCTTGTTTCTTCAGTGTGATAAAAAATCTTGTTCTTAGTCTTCCTGCGACATTTATTGTAAGCTTATTCGATATTTTCTTGTTTTTTTTTTTTAAGTTAAATTTATAATAGCTGAAAAATTTGTTTAGAATTGTTAGAAATAAGATGAATGTTTTATTTTGTATGCCTAAAAATTTAGAAATTAACTTCAGTTAAATGAAACTTGAAAAGTCTCTAGAGATTTGTAACGGTATGTAACCTAAATGCTATGATAGTGTTGTGAGGCTGCTAATTCGATTTGCAAAAAAAAAAATGAAAGAAAAGAAAAGGAAAAAGGAAGGAAAAAATTCTGGTATCGCATGCGACAATTAGAAAAAAGTTTCACTTTTAGAAATTAAAAGAAAATATAAACAATAGCAACTGACATTGCGTGGTACCAACATTACAGAGCACGGTATATCCTCACATTAAGTAACATCAAGTAACGCCGTAACAACACAACTGTCGTAATGCTTGATGCTCAGCATAAGCAATGTAATAGCGAAAAAATCCAGTGAAGCACAATAAGGAAAAAGGCCTGGACCGCCCAACAAACCAGAATGCAAAAAATGCATTGAGGTTTCGATGATACATACATGCTTTTTATAATAAAATGCTACATTTCTTGTAACAACTGGTGTTCCAAAGTGACCTATGACTCCACCTGTAAGTAACTGGATTTTCTTTTAACCAAAACACTTCTATATTCAAAAACCAAATTTAATACTGTGCCTTAAGATATTCTGCAAACAAGGTTTTCAGAGTTTGATGCCAGGTGATACCAGATTACCATTTACTTCTACCAAAAACGACAGGTACGGTGCTTTCAACTCACCATAACACATTCACATACTAATAAGGAAATCCATCCAAGTTTCCTACCTTGAGATATCCCATTTTGACAAGGTTTTCAAAGTTTGACGTATCATGACCCCAGATGTCCTTTTACCCCCCACCCAAAAAAAAAAACCTTATACAGACCATCTTCTCACTATAACTCATCCTTTTACTAATTATGACATCCTTCACGTTTCATACCTTGAGCTATCCTAAACATAGTTTTCTGGGTTTGTCTCCTTCTGACCCCAAATGACCTTTGACCTCCACCAATTAAATAGAGTTCTTTTTACATCATAACGCTTCAACACATTAAGTTTGAAATGGGTCCAAGTTTCTTACCATGATGTATCATAAAAACAAGTATTTCAGAGTTTGACCCTATGTGACCCCAAATGATCTCTTAACTACACCGAAATTAATTGGGTTCTTCCTTACATCATAACGCATCAACATATCAAGTTTGAAGTTAATCCAAGTTTCCTATCTTGAGATATCGTGTAAACAAGGATTTCGGGGTTTGACCCCTGTGCCCCCAAATGACCTTTGACCACCACCAAAATTAATTGGGTTCTTTCTCCCAGTATGGGGTATCTGTGTACCAAGTTTGAGAATTGTCAGATTTTCCCTTCTGAAGATATGGTGTAAACAAGCAATGTGTCACAAACACACACATACAAACATACACATTCGCACCCACTTACATACACACGCACGCCATCATAAATGCATAGGTTTCTATTTTCATCGAAACCAAAACAGTTGTTAAAAAACTGAGCCATAGAGCTGTCAAACCACATCCAGGGAGGTGTCGAAGACAATTTGTGGTGATGTAATACATAACCTGTTAAGTCTTGGCTTGAACTGACATTACCTTAAGGAAAACAATTTGTTAACGTGGATTAAACTCTCCTAAACTTTCGATCCAGTGCCACTGGAGGTCTCTAATCTGGCGTACACTGCTAGAAGAACCGAAATATCACTGACTTGGGATTTAGACTCATTGTTCTTTGACGGATTTGAGATTTCGCATACCCCAATGGACGGGCTCCTACCAGCTGGTAACATAACAGGAGCCTTTGGAGCTCGGATTGTTGGACTTACCCCAGGACAAGAATTCACCGTTTACGTTACCACGTTAAGTAACGGTCAACGCAGTAAGCCGGTCCAAATTGTTGTAATTACTCGTAAGTACTGAAAATAAGATGTAAAGAATATGCCAAGTTTTTTCACATCATAGTATTGCCTTTACCGTCCAAAAGAGAAATTTTTCGGTCACTTATGCACTGAAATAAGTTTGCCGGTGAAGATTTCTTTAAAGTAAAAACCTAAGCTTAAGGAAAAAGTATTTCAGCTAAATTGAGAAAAGGAATGCTTGATTACGCATGCTCGTATCTGTAAGAAAAATCTACTTTGATTTCTGTGCCCGAATATATAAAGCACAGCTCCTGACTAATTTCAATAATTTGTTAATGATCCATTTCCATTGCATGCTCGTTTCAATCACTAAAAAGTAAGATTCAGAACATTTTCCTCAGGAGGATCTCATACTCCATGTCGTTTCACTGAAAGTTTGCTTTAAATCAGGTGACAGGTGAGAATTATTGATTTGAAGAAACGTACACTTTTCTTCAGTTCCAGAAAGAATACCGTTCCTGGATTTATACGACGCCGGGGAAGGAATCCTCAGTATAACTTGGGAAGAACCTGAGATGCGTGGACTTCCTATAAACCGATATACAGTGACAATAACAGCAAGCAATAATGGCCCACCGGATACACGTTTGTACTTTCATCCATTCGATAACAGATACGACTAATACACTTTTTTCACCGGACCGCTTATGAATTGTGTATGTACTTCACGACGCAACTGCGTGAGGTACAGTACACAGAGTCGTGTCACGATTCAAAATCCCAAACCGGATTTTTCCGGCAACAATTAATACGATCTACAAAAGTGCGAATCAACCATTCCGTCTGTTAGGGGTGGGAGCCCCAGCTCATTATTAACACACGAACGAATATATATTCTGCATCATATGGCTGTCGTGACCATCACGTTCTGTACATAAAAAATTGACGGGGTTTGTTTGTTTAGCAACCGGATAACCGGGGAGGGTCTGCCTGGTGAACTTAAGGTATTCATTAACATGGACAGGCAGGCAAACCACTCTTAAAATAATGCAACACTTACGAGCTAGAATGTTTCCTCTATTGGTGGGCGTTTATATGAAATGTTCTTAAAATGTAGAAGGAATTATTGCGGGGACCGACAACAGATATAAGCCTGCCTTTTCTAACTATTCGACAAGTGTTACATCTACCACGATTTCATGGAAACGCCTCTGCCTGATCTAAAATAACCGGCTGGAAATGTTTCGCCCGAACCAAGTGATATGAAATGCTTTGTCACTACGCAATGCCAAAATATGCGGGTTAGTAAAAGAAATACCCACGGGAAGAATACCACATGAAACAATGACATCAGTAAGCATAATAAGAGCGACTGATGTGACAATCAAATGGCTGTCCAATACATGTGCAGTTTTGCTGATATCTGTCGAGGTATTTACTCTGCTCCTTAAGAGGATTCCAAGTTAAATTTCAACTGCGCCTTCTTGCCTGATATCGTATTTTCCATAAAGGGGAATATATAAAAGACGCAAAACTGTCCCAGGTAGGGGTATTTCATTATTCTGACGTCGTGCCTAGGAATATCAGGAGAACGTTATGCTGTAACAAGCATTTAAAGTTTGTTTCTCGTATATTATTATTGTTATTACTTTACCCTTCTCCTGTTTTTATTTCTTCGTGAAGTCGTTTCTGATCCGTCACAGTCCACAATACTAACATATGAAGGCCAACCTGGATTCTACTACACTGTTGAAATAATATCAGTTGTAGTCGGCAAAAGCGGAATGCAGAAAAGTGAATCAAATCAAGAGGAAATTTTAATGAGTAAGATTCTCATCATTTTAACAGTTCGGGAGAAAACCGTTTGTGGTTGAACATGGATTTTCAATAAATTGTTTTTCCAAATTTCCTTGTATAATGCATTGGGGTTCTTTCCCCTCAATCGTATACAAACGGTTAAAGCCACTGGTTTTCACCGATTGTATGATGAAGAAATTAAGCGTATTGAGAAAAATTGCTTTTTAGGACAAAACAGAGGATTGTATATGGTAGTTTGAAGCGTAGATTTTATATGTCAAGTTATTTTGGCTATTTTATTGTCTTCATCTTAAACTCGATACACCCTGAAGTTTTTACATCTTTCTGCTTTCAAATTGATACCAGTTGCTGAGGGTACGTAGTGATTTGTCTTTAAAAGATTGAATTAATATATTAAACGCGAACACAAACCCAAACTTGCAACAAATCGACGGCTGTGGAGAGGAATTTACAGCAATTGCACATGATTATTCATTGATACATTGATTCTGACAATTTTTATCATTAATTAATTCATTTCCAAATTAGCTACATTCTTTTAAGTGAGAGGTTTTAATCACGTATGAGAGTTTTCCATTTTTATACTGGTATTAAATAAAAGGATGTGTTACCATAAAGTATATCAGTGGTTCCTTTTATTAAAGGAGACTAATTAAGGGAATTTCCCTTTCGTTTGACTTACTACTTGAAGGAAAGTCTAATCAAGGGATCCCCATCCCCGGGTGTTAATGTGAATAATGTTTTTTCGCTCTTTTCCTGGTGATATCTCATTGGGATGAGCCGTCGTAGTCTTGATGTCGAATTGATTCTTTTAAAAACGTTGATTTGAAAACCTCACTTTTCTATCGTCTCGGTAAGGTATATTAAAACTCCACCACCACCGATGAAGGTGTAATAACATCACTTCACAGGATTTCATTTTCTAGGTCTCAAACAATTACAGGATATGATTAGATAGGATTGCAAACTAAATTCCATTTGCATGCTCTGTCTAGGATGGTTTTCCGTGAGCTGGATTTTTTTGAAACTAAATTGGTGCTAGTTTTTTCATGTATAATTCCCATTCTTTTTAAGTTGTGTTCTTATTCTTCAGCGCCTTCACGGCCAAATTTCAAAACATTGTCAGAAGGTGATGTCGGCGCCACCTTTGTTTCATTATCCTGGACAATACGTGGGGCAAGGTCATACTACGAAGTAAAAATTACATCAGACTTAAACAACAATGCTAAAGTTGTAAGGATTGAACCATGGCTTACATCGACACGTTTAGGAGACTTCGTTCCATTGACGTCGTATTACGTAACGATTTTGGCGGTGTCAGAATTTCAGGTGGAAGACGGTGATTTATATAAGGCGGCAGGTGAATTCGACTCGGTGTCCTTTACAACAAGTGAGGCTGATTTAGACTTTACTCTTATGATGTCACACAGCGAGGAGTGTTACCTCGTTTTAGGAAACGCGCATCATCGACAATAATACCAACAAATACAGACATCTGATCTGTACATCAAACGTCTTTCAAATGCAACCACGCGCTCAATGGTTGCCTTCCATATGACGTGGGCCAAAAGTCACCGCATATGGTCAACGTTTGTTCATTTTTAAGATACTGTAAAATGCCGAACCCCGTATTGAACAACTTAATTGTCACCCCGCTCAGTCTAAGTAACCGCGTACGGTAGGCACAGAACCAAGACTGCAAATTTCTGTAACGAACCCTCAACGCTACTCATAGCTGACGGACTTCCACATGCACGTACGAGAAACGGACAGCTACCATCCGTTTCCTTACGCACTTCCACAGACACGTACGAGAGACTTACGCATACGCACAGCGCACGTACGAGAGACGGACACTACCGTCCGTTTTTCATCCGTTTTCCCACGCGCGTCCACAGATACGTATGAGACTTTGACGCACAAGTACAGGACACGTACGAGAACGACAGATTTACGGACCAGATTTCGGACTTAAAATATTTTTGGGGTAAAAGTGTAAGGCAGAGGACTTCTGCCTCGTTCGACTGCCAGGGATAGACTGAATGGGGGAAACTGACCGGGATTTTTGGACACGCCCTCTGTTCAAGAGTTGTAACCAATCATGTAACCTTAAGTAAGGGGAAAATTATCATGACCAATGAGAAAATAGGGGAGGGAAAATTAAGAGTAAGAATCATTTAAAAGGAAATATTTTTGAGATATGAAATCAGTTGGCCGGCAGTTGGATACAGAGATCCAACTGTACACACAATAAACAAGTCAACCTGGAGACATTTGTGTGAGTTTTCTCTTGAGTTGAGTTCTGTCCTCAACGAACGGACCTATCCCCTGTAAACACCACCCCCTCGGCACGCTACAATACCAAAACGTTAGTTATACCTTTGGAAAAAAACGCATGAAGCGATCTCTGCCACAGAATGTATATGTAACATCTCAGTTCATGCCATGATGATATTTAATAATTGGCAACTGGAACAGTATCAGTTCAAAACGAAGTTAACCACATGTAATTCACTGTGCTCCATAAAAGACCAACTGGTTGCAAGACATATCCAACAGTTTGTTTGAATTCTGTTTCAAAGACCAACTAATCTCCACGTCTTTCATTAAATATTATCTTGATAACTAGGTTCCCAGTGCTGGTTAAAATTTGGCCCACATCGTTTAGATTGAACACAGCGAAAAAGAATAATTTACTTACTTACGAAAGATTATTGAAGTCTAGAGGAATATCATAATGTAAGAACAAGTAGAAGACTAAGTCGAGTAGGGGAGATAATTATCGCTGCCTAGCTGTCTAGCAGTTTCTTTGTTTCACCTCTTAACATAAGTCATACTTATACAGCTGTTTTTTTTTTTTTTTTTTTTTTTTTTTTTTGTTTTTTGTTTTTTTTTTTTTGGTATCAAAATGCTGATTAATATCTTTTGAGTTGTCTTTCCAACAGAACCTTTTGCGCCAAGAAATTTATCGACAACATTTATAGGCAAAAAGGCTATAACGTGGATGTGGCTACCACCAGTCTCCATAACTTATTATGCTATATACAGGGTCGAGTTGATTGGCAGTACAGGGTCTAGAGTACAGGTAATAGTAACGGTTTTCTTCTCTGAAACTTTGTTTTGGCTGGTATACGTAATTTTTCCCTTAGGGAATTGAAAGAGTAAAAAACTTTAATTTAGAGGGGGAAAGGCCGAGAAAAAACTTCGTACGCAGAATCAAATTGCCGTAGGCCTACATACACCTTTAATGATTAAACTTCATCCCAACCCCTGTTTTGAGACAGTTCAGCTTAAAATTAACCTCTCACATTTATTTTAAACTTCTGGTCTCATTGCGTTGGTGATGGCCAATTCTTTTGGAGGTATGTCAAGAAAATAAGCTTCTGTAAACAAAGCAGGGAAATTGTCTTTAGTATAATCACGGGTTCGTCTTTCCTAATACTTTTTAATCTTTGTTCGGTTTCCACGCTCTCCTATTTATAAAGGTAATTTGTTTTAACATATTTGATGTTTATCTTTATTCAATTGCAAACGGTGAAAATGTAATTATAGTCTTTTTTAAGTCATAACTACTTTTTAAAAAGATTACTGATTAAGGTATTCGTCTACCCAATATCTGTACAGGATATGCGTTTGCTAATCATTTAGCGTTGTGAATTGATTCATATATTTACTTCAAGAATAGCTTATTGCGTAAAGAATTTTAATGTAATCGAGTACTTATAAGAAATCATTCTAAAGAATGCTCTGCAAAATTCAACCTCTCGCAAAATAATTTTTAAATTATGGTTCTCTCTACTCTCATTAAAAGCGTTAACTTCAAAAGTTTACGCAAGAATGCAAGAATGACATCATGTTCAATCTTAGAATTTTGTATTATCTGTTCGGCACGTAATTGTTATTTATAAGCGTGGTACTATTTCAACTTCATTTGTTGGAAAATGAATGACCTATTCAACGAGACGAACCATTATTGCATGAATGGAAAACATTCATTATTTTTATAACCTTTCATTTTTCCATGATGTTGTACAAAATTTGATTGTTTTTACAAGTGAAAGCTTATGTCACCCGCTTTGGTTAATCTACACGACTGTAGGTTAGTATTTTATAAAACCCATGATATGTGTCCACTGATCCTAAAATAAGATATAAAGGAATTTAAGGTCTTATAAAATACACGATAGCTTTTACATGTTTTACCTGAGCATGAGAATAAGCGGTACGAAGGTTACAATAAGTCCAAAGAAAGTTTCAACCGTCTCGATGAATTATTGATCATTACACTGCTTCAATGATGCATTGCATATTCAGTTACATGGGCTGTATTCGATACCCAGTTCTGGAATGTTCCGGGACATGCTGAAAACATGGGAATTCCATTTGTAGTGTCAAATACGTTTAGGAATTGTTACCATACACTGTAAAAAGTACAGTAGATTTACAGAACAACAAAATAAACAGATAAATAAAGAGATAAATAAGGATAACAGAAAAGTTCTGAAAACTCATTACCAAAACTTTTCTGTCATCTTAATGTTTCCCTTTATTTTTTGTTCTGTGACATTTACAGGGATTCTGTACCATTTTTAACAGCGTGGTATAAGTCAGTCTGTGCATGTCGGCCTAACGTGTCGCTGTACCGTGTGGTGTTTTCAACACTTCCTTCGTTTAATTTTCATGATAAGTCCTAAAGACTGTTACACTACTGATTTATGTAACTCGGATACATGTCCTGCTTAAGATCATTCATTGTGTTTCTGATAATTCCTTAAATTCCTTCCATGAGAAGCTATCCCCACCATCTTGCTTACTGGTTGTTCTCGCTGCACTACCGGCGAGGTGGTGTGAGAATTATGTGCAAGAACACGTTCGCGAACATGTCCTTTCATGTTCAACTCGAATAAGAACACTGTTTTCAGTTTCCGAACAGGGAGTCAAATACAGTCATGGTGGAGAAATGACCATATTGAGGGGTGATAATAAAGTTTAAACAATATTTTGCGAACTTCGACCAAAATTGCCCTGTATCCAAACGACACCATGGTTTTGTGAAAGTTAGTCCGTTCCTTATTGTTCGATCTTTTAGCCTATTCCAAACACAGTCAGAGGCCCGTTCCAGACAGAGTTACACACAATCGTACGTTTGATTCTCGGTAACAATTAACAGTTAATCATACTGTAGCGCCGCGCGCTCGTCCGCTCTTAGATAAATTAGTCAGCACAGTTGACCACAAAGATGAAGAGAGATTTTCTTCTGTTTAATAATCACTTTATTGATCAAATTAATTACATCTGATTCGGATTGATTAGTGAGTCGAAGAACAGCACTGATTTGCAACAATTTCTTACTTTGCTTCTCTAACCTCTATATGGTTCTCTTATTGGCCTAAGTATACGTACGTGCGTATTGCATATACAACGGACCACCCTACTACTGCTTAAAAGTATACAGTTTACAATATATGAGCAAGTAAAACAAATTAAATACTGTAATTATTCCACCTGTCTCAAATGATATGTGCACGGAAAGATTTCTCACGAGTAATCCCCTGAGAGGAAGTAGGATAGGACCCCACACGAGCAAGTTCCTCGCCAACAGCCGAACAGCTTCTCTTCAGCCGACCGCCGGTGAGCAGGTTCCCCTAGAAAGGTGTCCTCGTGAGTTGGTGACTCGGGAACGGATCCAGGTAAGCAGGGACTTCCTTTGAGCAGGCAGCACGCGAGCAGGTATTTCCGCCGAGTAATCGCCCTGTGGGTAGTTTCTCGTGAGCAGGTTGTTCCCTCGCAGTCGACTCGTGAGCAACCTCTCCGCGAGCAACAATCTTCTGAGTAATTTCCTCGTGAGCAACCTCTCGCGAGCAGCAGTCTTCCGAGCAGTTGACTCGTGAGTAACCTTTCCTGAGCAGTCTTCCTCACGGGCCTATCCCTGTATGTGAACCTACTCGTGAGCAAACTCTCTCGTGAGAAAATAAATTCTAAGAGTAACCTACATTACTGGACATGAACCAAAAGCTATTGTACCAAATTGAGTAACTTATTCCAAATAGCACACACAAGATAGCGAGAATGAAGGTAAATATTCGTGTACAAGGAGCCTTAAGAAACGACGTCTGTCTAACACCTCCTAAACATTCCCTAGGTTTGAAAGTCAGTCCTTGTAATGTCTACACACTGCACTTAATACATGTTAATTAGTATAAGAACCAAGAACCAAGGGGGGCCGCGTGTATCAACCTAAACTCCCGTAAAATAATTCCGTACCCTGATTCAAACGCACTCTAAAACCTTCTGTTAGAGATAATTCAGAATTTTAAGTAACAGTAGACTCATTAACTAATACTTGTCTTCAAGGATTGTTGCCTACAAATACAGGACCTAACCTATTCGCCTATTCCAACTGTAACGTAAGGACTATTCACAGACTAAGCATCCTAACGAGGCCTAGGAGCCTAACGGCCTAACCATTACGTTAGCCTTACCAAGCAAAATGTGTCGTTATCTTTCTCTCCCTGTGAAGGTAATCACATGAACAAGAGATTGTCTTAAAATACAACAGATTATCCCAGTAACTTCTAGATTACCTGTTATCGATTAATTAAACTTAAATACGACATTTTACATCCCTACTTGGACAACTTACAATAGTTCATTGTTGCTGGGCTGTTCGCTCTCTTTTCGACCCTATCGCACGTGTCAACACAACAAGAATTCAATGGCGTTCTCCCCAGAACCTTCCACGTTGTTAAAAGCAATGCATTCAGGAATCAACGGGTGAAGAAATCAGTGTTTTCGTGATTGGCTAATACCTCGCGCCAGGGGAATTAACAGTAGCGCGCTGCGTGATCGGGTCAGCTAGAGGTCAAGTACTACAGTACAGCCTGTCACCCGGTGATTCCTGACAAAACAAAGATAATACATAAACATTAAAGGTGATATAAATATATACAGGGCGCATACATAATTATCGTTACAATACTTTATATTTTGAGTAACACTTTGTGAAACGGGTCCCAGGTATATCAATACTTTCATGACTATTTGAGGTAAATATGAGGCCTATATTGGATCTTCACAAAACGTTGATTAACTTGGTTTTAAATTATTTTTCTGGAAAGACGTGTGCCTTCATTGGATTCAGAAATAATCATCGCAATGATGTTATTTTTAATTATGCAGATACTGAGTGGAACGACTAGTTTCGAAGCAGTAAATTTAACTCCTGAAACAAAATATACCTTGAGAATTCAAGCACAGTTAGGGGAACTCCTAAGCCTTCCAGTTGAAAACACCGCTGCAACTCTCAGACAACGTAAGCATATCGGAAATTTTCAACAACATAGCTTTTCATACTTGATGGGGTTCATAAGTGATCCATTGCTGGACTTAAACATAAGTAGCATACTCACTGTTATGAACTTCAATCGCCGCCAAAACAAATGAAACAAGATCCCTCCGCAGCAGATGTTTCATAGCCTTTTATCCATCTCACGTGGTAGCCGCTCTTCCCTTCCCCTCCCCCCCCCCCCCACTTCAATGTTGTTTGGGAAAAACGGACCAATCCTGAGTAAAACAACATTGAAACGGGAAAAAGGGGTTTGTTTCATTTACTTTTGGCGACGATTGTAGAATGTGATCTCCTGTGAAACTATGGATTTTACAAGTCATGGTTAGATGTCATGCCAGGTATAAACCCCTTACATATCGGGTCATATATGACCCCTGGATGTGCAGATTAAATTCAGGTGGCCTCCACCTCCACCATGATTTTCTTCAAATGATGGTCCTTACGTTAAACAATGAACTAAAATACCTCTGTGAACACACCAAATTGGTGAAAACAACAAAATATTGCCAACATTCTGATTTGAATATTTGATTAGGCAATTTGGGTCAACCATATTTCTGTCTTGGGAAATTCTACATGATCGTTGTTTGATACATCAAATGAGAGCTTTTAGTGTGATCTAAGGACTGTCCAAAGTAGTGTTACAATTTTTGAATTTTTCTTTCCATTTTTGTTTCATTTTTAAAGATTCTAATTAAATTTGTACATAATTGAAATAATTTATGTGGAATTCATGAAAATAAACAAAAATGGAAACATATTTTAAACGTTGGAAAACTGCTCTGAACAGTCCCTAAATTACTTAAAGAGCTTCCATTGACCTATTTCTAAATAGCAATTACAATGAATTGTGGTATATAGTTTTGAGTATACGTCAATTTTCTCCACAGTAAAATGCCATTGACAAAAATTACAAACACCAAAACTCTATCCGATAATCCTTTGTAATTGCTATTTGAAATAGGTCTATTTGATATATCACACAATTTTAAAGGACTTCATATCATATAACAGTAATATGGTTGTCCCATATAGCCTGTTAAATATTAAAAACTAGCTCATTAAATATGGAAATCTTTACAAATTTGGAAATTTTTCCCAATGTGGTTTGCGCTCAGTTGCATTCTATTTCACTGTCTGACAAAAGTGCATAAAGTGAAGACTTTGAGTTTTAAGGTGGAGTACCACCTTAAAAAGAAAAAATTGAAGGAGCTGAAGGAAAGAGTTATGGAAGGAACAAGACGTGAGATTGCTTTCATATGTTTTTATGGGGTTTGCGATGTAAGGCTTTTGGCATTTGTAATTTCATGGAGGGAACATAGTGAGTAAAGTTCTTATTTCATCATCGTAGCAAAATTTCTTCTCTGTAGTCCCTTTAACCCTTTGTTTATGGCAATAACGTTACTGTCGTGACTTGTTGTTTCCTGACGAACAATTTTTAAGGGGAGAATTCTGGCCTTAAATTATAGTTTTCAATATTGAGCCCTTCTAATTTGCTATTTTAGTCGAGAAAGGGGTGATAGAATCAATTCCTTGTCACTGCAAAGATATATAAATGTCTATGGCAACTTTTTTCAAATTTCAGGGCCATCGGCTATCAACGGATTTGGTATTTCAGATACCACTAAACCATCCCCGGAAATAAAATTTGTGTGGGACGCAGTTAATCCCGAAGATAAGGTTACATTAATATTGATAAAAATAAATGGTCTGCAGAAAGGTGGTGATGGTGTAAGTAGAAGTATGACTTATAATGCATTTTATATTAGACGTATACACTCTAAAATCAAAAGAGTGAACTTAGTCACTCTTTGAACGAGTGAAAAGTGTAAATTCACTCCATTAGAGTGATAATTCACTCCAAGAGGAGTGAAGTTCCCTCCAAAAAGAGTGAAATTCACTAGAGGAAGAGGGAAAATTCACTCTTCCACGAGTGCCAACAATGGATCTCTCTTTTTTAAGAGCGATCACTGTGGGCACTCCATCAAGAGGGAAACTTCACTCGTTTTGAAGAGAATTTCACTCTTTTTGGAGTGAACGTCCCTCTTTTTGGAGGGAACTTCACTCCTCTTGAAGTGAGTTATCACTCTTATGGAGCGAATTTATACTTTTCACTCGATCAAAGAGTGACTAAGTTCACTCTTTTGATTTTAGAGTGTATACAGTTAACCCTTTACCGTTGTTTGGGCCCTTCTGAACCCTGACGGAGAGCGCGGTTGTCACCCATCTTTACTGTTTCACTCGTAGCTAGAAACTGCGAGTATCTACTTGAAAATTAGGCCACAACAACGAGAGAGACAATAGTTTAGGGTCACGGGGTCAATAGCCTACGGAAGTTGATGCGGAGCGTGCTACGTCCGCTTTTCAGCCCACTCCCGAGGCGCGCAAATATGTCCCAATTGGAGCACAACGGAACAGGGTTAAAGGGGCCACATGTTAACTACACATAATGAAGACCATGCCGGTTATAAACATGTGATCATTTAAGTTTAATGTTTAAGTTGGAATATGTAATTTGCAAAATCTGGATTTGAAAGCAGCCTATATATTTACCGCTTGCATGCAATACGCAGTACTTCCTGAAATGATGCATCAAATCTTGAACCACCAATTACTTTTTTTCACCAATTTGCAATACTATAAACTATGGTAGTCCTTTAGATAATCACACTTCATGCACTGGTCAGATAGAAATGACAAAATATGGTATGGGAACTGCAATGTAAGGGAGAGAATAAAGGCATTCAGGCAAGGATCCGAACATTCAAAAAAGGCGGGTGACTTACGAGAAAGCAGGGAACTGAGGGATTTACACTTTCCTGTATGTGTTATTGTTGAACTTTCGAAAAAGGAAGGGCTGATGCCGTAAAAGCCAAATTGGATCACCTACGATCAAATTAGAAATATAATGCAGGTATCTATGTGGCAAAGGCATGGTGCTAAGAATTAAGTAACTTTCTTTCCCCTCTGGATCTATGAAAACAAATATCCATTAAGCTGTTGTAGGAAAATAAAATGTGCAAGACGCAATGTATCAAACCATTCCGTAATTAGGTCTTTATGAATTCTCTGCCTCTGGAGCGTCAGTTAATCACCGAATTGGCTTCTTTGAGTATAAGTTAGAACTTCATCTGTACATGTATGCTCTAACCACGGACTTCCTGTATATGGACAGCGCGTACTGCTTGGTATAGTATCGCTAACGTAGGTGTGAAAAAAAGCAGATCAAGATGGCTGTCTGCTGTGGTTTTGTGTGAAAGCTTGGACTTCCTCAAGTAAATCAACAGATTTTGCAAGAAAGTTGAAATATTTTCGAAATAATTCAAGGTACGGTCAAAAATACTACACTTATTGCAGTAACATGAAATTGTTAGCCATTCAAGTTTAACTTTTGTTCAAAATATAACAGATTCGTAGATAAATCATACAAATTGTATCTTCACGGCGCCCATCTTGGTGCTCCTTTTCGTCCCAGACGGTGTCGGCAATCTACGTAAAGGATGTACGCGTTACATGCTCTGTCCATATAGAAAGTCGGTGACTCCTACTGATAGAAAATAGCATTCATTTAATTTTAGGACACCATTAATCCGCTTCATTCAAAGAAGGTAGTTGTTTAAACACCGCAAGCTCACTCGCGTCGCAAAATACTTCCTCAAACGAGTAAACCTCTAGTTAGTGAACAACGAATGAAGCAGCGTATGATGTCCGGGACTCCGGATAAACAAGCATTGGGGAACACCTTCCCGGAAGGCTTGTTGTAATTGTACAAGTCTTACAAGCCTAGCCTTACAAGCTATCCTCTTTTTATGGCTAGAAGTACGACTGAATATTCCCGGTAGCTGTTATTTCTCCTTTCCCACGAAAAGGGGAATTCGTCCGGTATAATTTGAATCTAAATTGCAATCATGTTAAGTTATTTGGCGACATTTGAAATAAAGTACATTGGGTTGAGCTCAACCTGGAAAACATCATTTGAATTCTAACTGCCTGTAACATTAAAATCCCCTCCAAAGATGGAAGTGAAACACCCGACTTATACATGTCTACTAATCCTTTTGGATAATACAATATTTTTGGAATGTTTTTAGAACGTAAATCTAGTGTCTATTCGTACCTCAATCTTTCTAGGAGGATTCAAGAACGGAAAACATTAGTTCTACAGCCACCTCTTACATTGTGACCAAGCTTTTCCCAGGTTACTCTTACAATTTTTCAATATGTGCTGTCAACGAATGCGGATCCAGCGAACCTGCTACAGAGGGACCTATTCTTATTCCAAAAACAGGTCAGGGAAGGAGATTGTAATTTTGCATACTGCAACTTGCTACTAAGTGAAAATTAAGTGTTACGTATCGTGTTACGTAATTATGTTACACGTTTTTCTACGCTACGTTACTTCACATGATAGTAAGTAATGGCATGTTATGTAATGTTGTGTTGAGTTGCGTTGCGTTCTGTTGTGTTATGCTTCGATCTGTTCCCTTATGCTAGTTAATGCTGCGACATGGTATGTTACGTTATGTTTAGTAACATTACGTCGTATTACGTCATATTCTATTACGTTGTTTTGTTTATCAGCTCCACCTGCAACTAAGAACAGAGTCAAAATAATCTCAACTACTTCTAAAACCATAACAGTCGGAATCAAAAATCCATTTTTTAGTGACATCAACGGTCCGATCGTCAACTATGCCCTGCTAGTTACTCGTGGATCAGGTAAGTATAATATGTGACAATTGGAGCAAAAGAATATGAATTAGTCCGACACTATCAGCCGGTTTTGTATTTCTCTTTCAACCCTTCTATTGCATTGCTATTTTTTTCCAATAAACCACTGGTTATACCATTATCATTTTGAGGTTAAGTATCGGTCGTGTTATTTGAAAACTTTCCTGTTTACGTTAATTTCAATTAAAAGGCTAATCTGGTTTGATTTCATAGGTCACAAATTGCAAGCTTCATGAATGAAGTTTTCCATAATAAAACGAGGGGTTCAATTCTCTTTGGACCTGTTGATTACCACGTTGTCCCGTAATTTCACATGTGTATTACCGCTTGTTACAAACAGGCTTTCATTGAATGTCTTTCGGAGAAGTGTAGGATGTCAAATTTCAAGTCACAAACGGTTGTCACTATTGACATCGTGAAAAGTTGATGCTTAAAAAATTTAAAAAAAAACTCTCTTACATTGATTGATTGATCGATTGATTGATTTATTGATTAATGATCGGATCGATTGGTTGATTCAAACGGTAACTCATCATGCACTCTTAAAAATTTGGTAAAAAAAACTCACCAACACTGGTTAAGTATGTCAAATACCTGAAATTGGTAAAGTTTTCCCCAGTATGTGTTACAACCTAGGCTGGTTACCCAATTAAGTGGTAAAAAACGTCTTGGAAAACCCAGTAATCAACAATTATTGGGTAAACTTTAACCAATTTCAGGTATTCTACAAACGTGACCAGTGTTGGAAAGTTTTCTTAACCAACGTTTTTAGAGTGGAGGTTCTCATACAGTGCTGTAAACAGGTTGTTCACCCCTCTGATTGCCTCCTTTCCATACAGCAATACCTGCTGCGATGACCATGCACAGTGGCGTTCAAATGTTGTTTTAACGATGTTTAATCACTTGACCGGTTGTCAATTATACTTAATGTGAATACGAGGAGGAGGATGGCCAATTGATATAAAATTTGGTGATTATTAAGGGAAATCAATTATTAGCAGGTGATATTGCTACCATTTTCAGGGAATCTCAATTAGAAACGAAATTCGAATTTGATATGATCAGAATTTTATGTAGATTGGGTCGTTTGGTTGTTCTCCTTATCTATAAGTTTTATTTGATATTCTCAACACTCAGATGAAGATGTGGTAGGACCTATACCGAACACTTATCTGGAGTCACAAAAGTTCGAAAACAACCAACCTCCATACCAGGCTACACCTCAATTTTACGATCCATACCGAATTCAGTCGAGAGACGGCTCGGGTCTATTTCAAATTGGTTCTGATAAAGATTGTCTTCTCATCTCTAACTTTCCTGAAGATGAATATTGTAATGGACCTTTACAACCATCGACGACTTATTGGTAAGCTTCAAGCTGAAACAAACAGTGAATATTCTAAAAGAAGTATTGAGTGAGTGGCGTAGGGGGACCGAAACTGACCTCTAGTATTTTCGTCCTGAAACAAAGAAAATGAAAATTGTCATGCATAGCTGTTGCACACGGACGATCTTATATTTAAATGTGTGCCTTATTTTTATGTTGATATTACATAATTCCAGTAAGTACTAACTACGTGTTACTTCTTTCAATATTTAAACTATGTTATAGGTTTATTTATGTAGTATTTATTTTGGTTTAAGAAGATTGTAGAAGATGATAACGATGCAACGGGGTGCAACCCTTCTCTGGAATTGAGTGAAAGATCAGAATTAGCTTTTGATTATCGAAGCAGACCGCCACCACAAGTTTCAAGCTGTAGATATCCAGATTGGAAATAATACCTCCCTTACCTTGCAAGTTGTAGGTTAAAGGCCCAATTATCTCATCCCAAACAGTACCAATTCTCCTAACCTTCTCAATTAAGCCCCTCCCACAATTTTCTAATATTCACCCTCATCCAGACACAATCTCATTTTATTGCTTCAGGTTGAATATAAAAAGCTCAATGTGTATAACCAAAACACTATCAGAACAGTTAGTGCTGTGTAATATAAGCTTTGGTACTCTGCATTGTTTGAATTAGCAGTCAATCAAAAAGCTGAGCCAATTGAGAGTTTCTGTTACCCTATACTAGAAGTGTAGTTTGGGGTGAGAGGATTGTCCCTTTAACATCTGCAATTAAATTTTGAACCTATTCTTGGAAAATTGCTTTGTGTCCAAATAATTCAAAAAGACCATGCACACGTGCAGGCTCAGGTGAAAATGAAAAACAACTTGTGCTCATTAAAAAATCTCCTTGTTAAAGTACATGCTAGCCATCAAGGACGAAAAGGGGAGTGTCTTACGACTCTTTTTCTTCATACGAGATGTCGGATTCCTTAATCAGGGATTCGAAAATTAGGCCGTGTTTAGGTGTGATTGAATAGTATTGTTGAATTATTTCCAACCGGGTGTCTTGCTTCTTTCTCTCTTTCTCTTGGCTGTCACATATCAAGGATCTTTGAGTTGCAGACCCCTGATTTGCACTTCATTATTGCAGAGGTCCACATTGCAGAAAAAATTGGTTGCGTTTGGGGTCTTTTATTACAGGGGCTAGTATTTCCCTCCCCTTACCGATAGAATACTATACTTGCGTGGGTAATGATTAAGTAATCGCAATCTTTGCAATATAGAACCATCAGTTTTAAATGCTGCTACGTGTTTCTTTTTCCACAGGGTAGCTCTGCGAGGCTACGGTATCGATGGAAGTTACAAAGATTCACCTTGGTCTGAACCAGCCTGTAAGTAACCTCAGTCAAAGAACAGTAAGGTAGTTTTTAAATGGCGTCCGGATCCAGTTAAGAGTATCATTTATTACTTGAGATCGACAGTTTTTTTTTTTTGTTTTTTTATATTATTAACATATCTTTTCTAAAGCTAAAAATATATTAAATTTTACATTTATAAATCATTGTTTAATCAGTTTAAAATGCCGAGAAAAAAATCAATACAAGTACAACGGTTTTAAAAACAGAACTATCTACAAGTGTTGCCTGTAAAATCATTCGGGAAGTAGTAAATATCAAACGTACTTAATGTTTCGTCTGCCAATAAGACTGTTTTCCCCATAGACTCCCTATTGTCTCAGAATTCCCTGGACAAGGTTTGCTAAAAGTTTCCCAATCTTTGACAGAGTGCAAATTGGAATCATGACAACCAAATAGAAGTTGCAACTTGAAGACTCTTTTGTATGAGTCATCTTCTGTTAGTGTGAACACTAATAAATAACGATTATGTCACCATACTTAAAGGAAATGAGAAGTTATCATTAATTTGTTACGTTTGTGTATTTTGCACTAGAGAACAAATGAAAACTGTGTCATTGACTTCTTCAGCACGGTAACTAAAACAGCGGTGTGGAATAGAAATACTAGTTGCATTGCCTGATTAAAATTTCACACAAGCAAAGCCAAATTATCAGTTTGCCAATTGGCTCCAATTTAAATTTTTTCTGACCAGCAGTTGTTTATAACAAGAAATTACATAAAAAACGTACAGTAATTTGTGTAAGTTTTTATGATCAACAAAATATATGCTGTCGAGATACTGTAATCTTTTATGATATGTCCTCAACTATTCCAAAGAAATGTTAACTGTAAGTTCAAACCAAAGGACAACTTTTATCACAAATTAAGTAACATTAAGCAGGAAAACAAAGTATAAAATATTTAAAAAGGGTGATTTCACTACTCAGTCCCTGTTGTCCACAACAGTGTTTTGCGTTTGGGGGGTTACATGTATAAAACACGGACGGAAGTTAAAAAATTTATAAAGGAAATGGTTTTAAACCTCTATGCCTCTCATCCATCTGCCTGTACACTATTTTACTCACACGTTGTGCTGAAAATACTGATTTGCTTAGGTTTGGAAAGAGTGTGTTTTTAAGGTTATCACGTCCCTCCCAGTTGATTCAAGGTCATTCGGGTTGAAAATGAGATTCATTTCTCTGCTAAAAGCAATTAAATTGCAAAATGATTAAAATCCGAATGTTACCGGAACATTTTCCTGATTAAAAATATCTTAATTTACAGATTGGTTATTTCTGTTAATAAATATCTCCGCCTTTCAACAAAGCCACAAAAAGTTATGTAATGTGGGCACATTGCTTCAATTTCCTTTTGTTTTTCTTAACAGTTGAGCATCCTGTTTGTCCTTGAAATTTGAATCTGTTGGAATATTTGCTTATATTTTCCTGCAGATCTAGTATTACCCTTCACCATACATAGAGTACAACAAACAATATTGCTTAATATTGCCTGCACCAGCATCATAATTACAAATAAATTGAATGCAAAGTCAAATTAATGTGCCACGATGACATCACAGATTTCCCATGATGCATCAAATCCCAAGGAAAATTTGCAATAGTTTGAAAATTTGTATCTTTCGAATGCTATAAGCTATTGAAATGCAGATTTCACCTTCTGAAAGGGATAATTTTCCTGCTAATTTTGAAGTTAACGAATTTGGTCTCCACAATATTTAATCTGTCGCACATGATCTGTCGACAGATGGGTCTGGTCACAAAAGTCTTCACGTGGTTCGATCTGATTATCAGTAACCGTGTACCACACGTTTGCCTCTTGTTAGATGTTCCGATAATAAATTCCTGTATCACATTCATTTATTTAATCACATTCGTGCTTATCTGAACTCAAAACAATGTCATGTACCACTTCGAACTATTGTTTATAAAGTTATTGATATACGTATCTCTCCTTAGTCACTGGGTACAACACTGTATTGGTAGCTGTCATAGTGACGTGTTTCCTTCTCTTAATGTTGATCCTCATGATGGTTTTGTGCTGCATACTTTGTTGGTAAGTAATACCTAGAACACGTACATTGTACCAGGAAACTAGCAACGGTAGCGCATCTGCTTGTCACTCTTAAGGTAGCGGGCCACTAATTATAAGTCCCATTGACTTACACACTAAATTAGGCTACTTCCGTGCCCCCTAGCTCCCAGAAGCCCACAATCTCGGCTTTCATGGCACTTTCAAATTTCCATACCATGACCATTGAAATTTTGAGCTAGAGAGCCTTGAAAGATAGGGATGTGTTTCCCGCCATAATAGCTACTCAAAAACGGCATTTCACAGAGCGGAGTAATACAATAAAAAAATGGCACTAAAATTGGTCAGGTTGCCTTGAATTTTGCACAGTATGTATTTCAACTCATTGTCTACAAAATCCAAATGCAAAAATGATCATATTTTGTAAGTAACACAGTCAGAAACAACATTCCATAATTTTTTTATGGCGCTTTGTCTGTCAGTAAACATTTTCCCGGACATGAGTATTGGAGTTAGTGGTCCGCTACCTTAAGGCAGTGGACGAGTTGGATTTTTCCGTAAAAAAAATTGCACAGGTAATCCCTAGAGTATCCTCACAAAGAATATAAACCCATCATTTCATTTGACAGTCTTCTCTGGGCCGTAAGTCTTAGCAAATCTATACCCCTGATAGGGCAAAATTTGCCGGCAACCTAAAATACACTTTAATGTACTGGTTAATCCTCTACTGAGTTGCTTACTCATTATTTCTGATCTGTACCAAGACAGTATTGTAATCTCAGCATCTCTGCTTATGAGGGTACTCTCAACTTCACTTTTTGGTGCTTCTCACACTTTCACAGACTTGTTTCTGTATGCTGATGTACTGTACATGCTTGCACCATCAACTCTGTGGATGAGAAAATAAGTTGGATTTAGCAGCTTAATTTTCACACTCTTACTACATTATCATAAACATCTGCTTGATTTAACAACAGGCCATGTGGTTTCTTATAAATTCTGAAGAAATTTAGGTTATACATGAGCAACATCTTAATGAATCCAAACAAGCACATGGGAACAGGTGGCATGGAACATCTCGGTACAAAAACAAAAAAAAATTTAAGCTACAGGACTGTATGGTTGCTACATATGACTACAGTGAAAGGGGTTTCTATGCAGCCATCATGCTTTAAAAAGCCAGATTAGGTCTCTGGGCCTACTTCCTCTTGCATTTAACAAAACAGGGAGCAGGTACCAATGGAGTAGAATTTACTTCATGTGGGTTTAAGAGTCAACAGTTTGCAACATACCTACCTTGGCAAAAACTTCCTCCACCCCTAGCATGAAGACATCAGGTATTTCAGTTGTCTGACTGTTGCTCACCCTGCTTCCACTGTGATCTAGTTAGGCTGCCCTGTTTACACTGGGCCTGTATACCAAGCCCTTAAGCCTTTAAGGTCTAAAATGGAAGAACAAAATAAAAGAGACATGACATTAAAAATAAAGGAAGTTAGGAGAGTTTCTAAGTTTAAGGGTGTAGGGCTAACAATTCACTCTGATCTGTGCTGAATTTAACAGGCAAAATACCTTCCCTCTCCCCCCCCCCCCCCCAACGCCACCATAGGTCCTACTGTAGTAGGCCTACTGATATACAGCCAAGGCTACTCAGGCACCAATTTGTAGCTCCCTAATCCTACCTCTTTTGATACAAGCATCTTGTTTATTCTTCAAGTTATCCTGTTTTGCCACAGGTCCTAGCAGAAGTTTGAGTTGGTTGCCGGTAATAAAAATTCACTCACTTTTTTAAGTTTATGGCATACCTTCACTGTAACGCAACATTCCTGGACACTTCGCTCAACAGGTGCACACAGTTTAACTGCTTTGGGTCCAGTCATTTCACAACCCAGCATGTGTTTTATATACAGAACCACTGAACAAAGTCCACTGTACAAAAACTGCTTGTGGCTGGCTGTTGCTTAGGTACATACCAAATGCACTGGGGCAAGCTACGGATCCCTCAGGATGACATAAATACTTCACTTTTATCATGCTATGATCTACCCAGAGGATCATGAGCTTGCTAAGTTTTCTTTTTTGACGAAATTTTAATGAATTCTGCTTAAATTGTCAACCTTAACAAGAAAACTGATAATTTTGGCCAAAAATGCCACTTTTGGCCCTAAAAATCACTCAAGCATGAAATTGTTCCTCGTCAGCATGTATTTCCATTGTGGTGACCACAAGCAAACATTTAAGACCAATTTTGGGTCTGTAGCTATAAAATTTAAAAATTTCATAACTTGCCTTAAAGGCATAATTAGAAATTAATTAAAGGCATAATTAGTGGCCCGCTACCTTAAGGCAGCGGGCCACTAATTATAAGTCCCATTGACTTACACACTAAATTAGGCTACTTCCGTGCCCCCTAGCTCCCAGTAGAAGTTTTCAACCAGGACATGCTACCCCTCTGATCGAAGCCCACAATCTCGGCTTTCATGGCACTTTCAAATTTCCATACCATGACCATTGAAATTTTGAGCTAGAGAGCCTTGAAAGATAGGGATGTGTTTCCCGCCATAATAGCTACTCAAAAACGGTATTTCACAGAGCGGAGTAATACAATAAAAAAAAATGGCACTAAAATTGGTCAGGTTGCCTTGAATTTTGCACAGTATGTATTTCAACTCATTGTCTACAAAATCCAAATGCAAAAATGATCATATTTTGTAAGTAACACAGTCAGAAACAACATTCCATAATTTTTTTTATGGCGCTTTGTCTGTCAGTAAACATTTTCCCGGACATGAGTATTGGAGTTAGTGGTCCGCTACCTTATGGCCAGGATGCGACTCTCAGGTCGAGTCATACCAACGTCTTTAAAAATGGTACCTACTGTCAGTGTGCAAGATTTTTCGCAAAAACATTGAGGTTAGGAAAACTAGCTAGTGCCCCCAAACTGAAAAAGGGCCGTTGGTGGTTCTAGATTAAACCAAATTCTTGAGCATTGATTCCTGAAACGCTTTCCACCTAACAAACCAATGGGGAAGTTGACAAACGGGATTCATTCCAAAGCCAATCTCACCCTTTTACGCCTAGTACACTACCATAATACGATCGAATTATCTACCTAAGCGAGATGCCCAGGGTCTTTTCCTTTGTGATTTTTGCGGGTTGTAAATTTGAGTGGAAGCAGGAAGTCGTATCGGAATAGTTATTGCTTGAAAGAGGTGGTTTTAGAAGGAGGCAAAGCAAGTATAGCAAAAATGTTCTCTCCAACAGAAATTTGACATCCTCGATGAGATGAGTAATTTCGTGTAACATTTGTAAAGATTGAATGGTATCAACCAAAAATATTAAGAAGTATTTAGCACCCAATAAATGCTATTCTAAAATTTATGAACATGATCCTCTAAGCTGGAACAGACATAAAGCTTTGATGAACGAAATCAAACCAAGGAAGGAAACATTTTCGGTTTTTAAAAAATTACGTTTCCCTCAAGTAACCCTGAGTTAGAATAAAAGCACCAGTAAGGAGTATTTCTGAGTCGTAAATGTGTCATACGTTTGGTTTCAATTGTTGTAGTACACTATTTGAGAATGAGCTTAATTTATTGAATGGTTTGAAAACTCCTTTCATTTCTATTTTCTTTGTTTGGAAAATTTGTGACGTCGATACAAATAACCGTATTTTTGTAGCTAATACAACAGTACTTGAAGGATATATCGTTATTATTAGATTTCAATTCCTTCTTGTCACCTTGCGATTGTATACAATGACATCCATGATGTCCTTTCAAAGAAGTATTTCTTTCTAAATTGTCTTTTCCCAGCAAATCCCTATTATAAAAAACTAGAAAAGAATATATTTTTAAAAGACTTCAGTACTCAAACCTTGTCATCGGTATCCTCATGAAAATTTTGTCGACTAGATTCAAACATTTCAACGATATTTTAAAGTTTTAAATGACAAAGTTGCTCTCAGATTAGTTTGCAGGTTTCCATGATACGTACATTTCGTATTGTGTCCAAAATAAAGAAATTCTCGTTGTAAATTGAAAGAAAATAAAAAGGTAATACTTCTGTGGAAAACGAAAACATCAGGGATGTTTTGGCAAAACGTGTGCTATTCCCGACATGTAAATATAATCTCTGATGCGTGAAGGTCTGCGACGAGTTTTATTTCATACATTTTTGCTACCTAAACAGTTGTAAGTCCAAGAGAAACTCACGCCCGAAGCGCCGCAGACTCCACCCCGAAAATCGGCAAACCAGCAGTGACGCTACTTCAATAGAAAATTTCCGGCTACCCGGTGATGACGATTCTTCTCAGAATGGTGGTGATAGCCGTGGTGTTTTGTAAGTTAATATTCTCCCTTAGTATTTCAGTGTATACCTGATCTCTAACACTGAGCTAATTTTTCAACTCCTCGAAACACCCTCTCATGGAAAAAAACTTATTTAGCTATTTTGGCCATGTATCAGTCTAGCGCATTATGCAAAGAAGTTAATGTGAACTTGAGTAAATACAACCGATTTATGTGATTTCATAAAGCAAAAGCGCACTATATGTTGCAAGTTACGCGGGCAAAGGAAGCTAGTAGGAGTATTACGTATTTGTTAATAGTGTGCCCCTATCATTTACCGATCTCCAACTCCAAAAAGACGTCTTGTGGTCAATTTATATTTTCGATTGGTTTAACTAGCTATATGTGCATTTTTATGTTACGCTCCACAATTTTTTTCACGACTTTTTCAAAGATTTTTTTTAAGAAACTTCCCTAGTAAACTACAAGATTTTACAAATTACTACCAAACAGAACTCACACTTGTTGCCGGTGCTATTTGTTTAAACCATACAACAAAACCAGTCTTTACAATTTTTGTGAGAAAACTCAATTCTTTACATCTAGAATGATAAACATCTGTAAATTTCAACTTTTATTTCAAAATTTGTTGTAAACCCTGTGAAACTTTATTGCAAAATAATATTTCAAAACTTAGTTTTCCGATTGAATTGTTTTACCGAGCTTTTTATTATGCCATCCATATGAAAAATTTTAAACGACTGTTTACAATTTCTCACGTTGCTTAAGAATGTTGACTTCTTACCGAAAGAAAAGAGGGGCAGTCTCTAATAAAAAGTACAAAAAGAAGAAGAAGAGTAAGTCCAGACATAGACGGAGAGACAGGCCGGGTACATCCACCATGAGTTTGGACGCAGAATCTACAGTGGACGATAGGTATTCTACAATAACAACTCTCGCTACAACGTCATCCAAGTAAGAATTCACCTTTTCAAAATACTTTCTTTTACACAGTTCTTTAATCGGGAAAGAAATTTTCATGTTTTGTGGTCGGGTAAAACTTCAAATGAATTTTCTTCAAAAAAATGCCACGTAGCCATGACAATATTCAATTTAAAGTTGATTCTTTCTTAAAACGTTACTAATGTTACTTATCTTACTTAAATTGTTACTTATTTCGAATGGAAAGCTAAATACCACAACTATACCACAATTATATTTTATAATTTAACTATTGCGTATCCAACTTAAACTAAGCAGTTATTTCAAGTAAAGTTAAAATTTGAAGAGACAAATGTTTTCACATACCTCTGAAGGGCCAATCATGAGATAAAACAGTCTACTACACAACTTCAAGTTGGGAAGACTGATCTTGTCCTTTAAAGACCGAAACCTGGGCATGTTGATTGCCAAAATGGCTTGTACGCCCCAACTAGAAAAGTGGCCCCTGACGTATCATTCGATATACAAAAATCTATCACTAAAAATCAGGTATAAAAAAATTGAACATGTTGCCCAGGTTGATATTAGTGAAATGAGTTCACACACAGTACTAGGAAAATACCATGTTCCGTGCTTCCCTGTGACGTATTCACGTGGACAGATAGGGGCCCCAACTTACAACAGAACATGAAGACGCTAAGTTGAAGACTTGCTTCAAAAGTAAGGAACAATGAATTCTATTTTAGATATTCTGTCTTGAAGTTTTCCCTATAGAATCTAATAAGTATTTGGTAAATTTCCATATGTCTATAAATTTCTTTTGACTTTTTCTAAATATATTAGGGAATTCGGTTCCATCAATACTAGGAAATAATAACTGACAGTTTTTGAAGATCGATGGGCTATGCAGTTGTCATCGTCATATTTAGCTCCAATGAAATATTTAATATTATCGAAGTATTTCCTATTTTTTTTTCTACTTCTTTTCTTCAGTCCAATAGTTAATTCAATGTTTCAGAATCACGTTGCTAACATGTCGTCTCCTGACAATGTTGGATTCGTACAGGAATTTCAGGTAAATTATGAACCCATGAATATGTATCTCTTTTCAAATGGATCGGATTTAGTATGAATAGGCATGATAAGGCTTGAGGAGGAGGAGTTAGACCAGATCACAGGTTTTTGTGTATACAAATGTATTTAGTCAATGACAAACTTCGAACTCTATAAGTAAATTTTCAGGGGGTTTTCCCCCTGGTTTCCGGCCCCTTGGCTCTGGGCGCGAGTATCCCAGGTGTTGCATCTGTGCGATTGTACTTAAATGAAAAAATCTGTGTATGTATGGTGAATATGGTTGTGCAGACCTGCAGCTAAACAAGATACTGAGAGGATAAAATAGATTCTATGGAATGACACGTTTCCAAGGGGAGGACTGATGTATAGTAAATTGAATCGAGAATCATTTTTGGAGGAATCCTCCGCCCCATATTTTACCTGGCTGCGTTTTGTTGTGGTAATCAAGTAACAGCCTCCCTGTTGTTAAGGCGACCTTGAGTTTGTTCATAAAATTTTTCCAACCTTGTGAGGTTTTCATCATATAATAATGGCTTATCCTATTTACCAAAAACGTTCCTTTAGTGAGTAATGAAAGATTCTATTCGGTTTAAAAATGTTGTGGCTTGACACTTTTTTAAAACCATGCAACAATAACGTTAAGGTTACAAATCAAGAAAAGAAAAAGTCAAAAGTTCAACATTTTGCTAAGCTTTCGGATAAGAAACTTACGAAAGTATGCTAAAAATAAGCAATTAACAAGGTCGTACTAATAAAAGTTCAAAAAACCCTATTAAACCCTATTATGATACCTTCTGTACAACTGGGCCAAAGTGATCACAAGTCAGCACTGACCGGACGATGCTTCTACACACAGGTTGGTTTTTTTTTTTTTTTCCTTTTTTTTCTTTGTAAATTATCTCTTTTGCAGAGAACAACAAAGCATGCGCCATTACTCAAAGAGTGATTTGTGCTACATTTGAATGTGTAATTACTTTTTATCAAATGCAGAACATGGAAGCCTTACCAACTAACATGACCACTGAAGTTGCAAAAAGACCGGAGAACATGAGGAAAAACCGCTACCGGGACGTTTTGGCCTGTAAGAATTATTTTAATGATTCCTGCATCTTCTTACAATTGTTAACGCTTCCACAAAGAATTAATTATAAAGATAGTTAATCCACACCCAAAATTACATTGTGGGCGGGCGTGGATAAATTCCCATTAAGTTTGCTCTTAGATTGACATAGAAATCCAAAAGATGTAGAGTAGCTCATGTACACATTTTGCAGAGGGAGTGTTTTGATTACACAATAGAGTCTTGAATGCTTACCAGGCAACTTCATACAACTGTGAGCTGGGATAGAAGTAAAATGGTTGGGAAACCTAGAACAGTCTTTCATATTAAAACAATAAGCAATTCATCTTGGTAAAAACCATTCAAATGTTGTGGGAGTCCTCGTGTTGCATGTCTCCGTATGGTCATACAGAGACTTGTCAACTCTTACTCCATTCGTCAATTGGAAATTGTGTGTGTGTTTGTGTGTTTGTTTGTTATGTTGAAACTTATTTCGGAACATGGCTTGGAGCACTTCATCCCATATTTAATCCTGTATTTGCAAATATGCTTTAAAGCAATTCAAACCATTCTTATACTTTAAAATGATGAATAAATAAATCATTTGATTTGATGTGTCTTTGTACACAGATGATGCAACCCGAGTGGTTTTGTTAGAGCCAGCCAATAATCGTTCCGACTACATCAATGCTAATCACATCCAGGTAAGAACCCGTCTTAAAATTTTTCTTAATCATGAAGTCCATTAAACTGTTAAAGTTCAATGACAAGTGATTGTTGAATGAATGGGGCACCGATTTACAATGTCATTGATTTTTTTTTTTTTTTATTATTTTTTTTTTTTGTTTATGGAGGATACTTAAATTGAAGGTACTCTAGATGGATGGTTCGCCTGATGCCCAGTGTGGTGTTAGAAGAATCGGATTAAAGCTAGAGACAGAAGAGCAGACCAAGGTTTTGCATTTTGGGGGAAACTATAATTCTCATTTTTCAATTGTGTCAGTGAGATAATGTTCAAATAAACCGTTCTTCCAAAACCAAAACCATAAAGTCCTATTCGTGGTGTGTTGCGATTATTTGATGTAAGACATATAAAATTAATTGAATATTCATGAGTTTATTATAATATTTACGCAAATTGACGCTTATTTCGTGTTGACAGCACCCGAATAAGGAAATTATTTTTAGAATTAAAGTATGAATTTTAGAATGAGATTGTGAAAATACGCACGTTTGTGTTTCTGCAATCCAGAACTGAAATCGTGCCGGTACTAACGCAAGATTTATATATTTTTTCTTGAAGGAGAAAAATTTATAAACACTTTGATACAAATTAACAGTGATTTAATAAGCTTAAAAACATTTAGCACTTATTAGTATACCATAATTGAAATTACAAATAGATACTAACTACCAAGCAGTAGTTTGACTAGTTTACACTAGTTTAAAACATTTACTCAAAGTAAAATACCAGTGACATACCTTCAAAGGGCATCAAGATGCAGTCGCATGAAAAGACGTGAGAAAAGAAAGTGCTTGAGAAAGAAAGATGTCAGTGGGATTCGAACGGGAAAATTGAAAAGAACACAAACACATTAGAGATCTCGGTCAGGGGTCAAGTCAAAGCCCTATCCAGAAGCTACCCGAGCTGCCGGAGGGCGATTTGGAATGTCGCAAGTACAGCAACGCACAATACAGTACAGTACAGACTGAAGTATATTTATACATGTGTATATGATTTATCTCTACGTATACATCCTAACGGATATTACCTACCTTATCTCTGTACGGATATAAACCTAACCAAATTTCTATGTTTACCACAGTTTTCTTATCCCTTTTCGAAAAAGTGGCCTATCCGTTAGCCATAAATATAATACCAATCCTATGCGCACTATGGCAATTCCTGTTTGCAGAAATAAACACGTCCGATACACAAATCAAGTATTTGTATTTTCGCTGAAAATTAAATTGAGTCGCTTTTGTCAATGTTTCTCAAGTTTTACCACACCTACTCGACTTTCGAAGTTGAAAATATTCAGAAGTGTGCAAATGAGTAAATTTTGCTTTCTCAAAAAAAAAAAAAAAAAAAATACCGGGACATTTTTAGGATAAATGTGACAAGCTAGTGCATTGTACATGCAGCTTCATTTGATATTCTTAAATTACAAGTTTAATGCATACTTGATTTTGTATCTCTACATCGGAAAAACACTCCAGTTGCCTTTACTTTCCACGTTGTCTTTCGGGAACAACAAAACCCACCGTATGGTACTCAGATCTAGCACATCTGGGGAGGTTTTATCAATGGCTGTTGAAGACTTCCTGACATAACTAAATGTTATACTTGAAGAATAAATGGATCGATAACTTCATGCCATTATTCGCATCCTGGGAAACTGCAGGTATAGTTTTCAGCACTCTGCTAATTTGTTCTGTTACAGTGGTTTGATTGGGGAAGGTATATCTCGGCCCAAGGTCCAATTCCAGACACACTGCAGGATTTCTGGCAGATGATATGGGAGAACAAGAGTACCACGATAGTAATGCTGACAAAACTCGTCGAAGGAGGAAGTGTAAGTTCAATTTCATTCCATTTGACACTATTCACAGAAGCAAAAATGGGATGAGTGACTGGAGTCTGGAGGCATTGCCTACCGTATCTGAAGTGTTGCAGTGAGAATTTGCTTCAAACTATAACTTTTCGATACAACTGGTATTTCTTGATAATGTCTTTTGTTTAATTATTTCTTGTTTTTGTTGCTACAAACACAATCTTATCTCAATACCTTTTCTAAGAAATGAGTTAAGCCAAAACTTTAAAACCGGCAGCAAACACCTCGAAAACAGCAAAATCATCAAAAAATGAATGACAGAAAAAATTGATACCAGTGCCGGAGAGTATTTTGGGATTATTTCAAAACAGTGAGCTAGGTGTTTTCATCTAGTTTGACTTAAACTCGGAATTGTAATTGTGTTACAATGTTTTTCCCTTATTTTTTGACAATAACAGACAAGATGCGAAAAGTATTGGCCGGATCACTCAGAAACAATGACATTTGGAAATTTTGAAGTGACCGCGACTGGAGTAAAAATGGAAGAGAAATGGCAAATTACGAAAATGCAAGTTAAAAAGGTAAAAGTTAAAAAGTTACGATTACTTTTTTTAAATAAAACTGAATGAATTAAGCAAAATTAAAGTGTTTTCCAGAAGAAAATCTTTAATCATGTTACTCTCCCGCAACGATATGTAAACGTATTATCGTTTTGACGGTTTAGTGGCTGTGAACGGTGTTTTTGTTTTCATAATTATGAACCAGATTGGGTGGCTACCCGAGAAACCAAATTCAAAGTATTAAACGTTGTCGAGGAAAGTTTGTGAGGCCTTCGTTATCATTTCCTTATAGTGAAAAGTCGGAGAAAGCGGTGATGCTTTTACATCACCTAACCTATTCTCACACGAAAGGGGTTGGTTTTATTTTTAAGATACATTGATTACCACAATTAACAAAACCGTTGGAGGAAAATAGACTTTGACTGGTTTAATCTGTACATATTCAATCATCAAAAGGCATATGTGGTTTTCAAAAATGTATTATAACACTTACATTGTGATACCGTTGAACAAAGTTTACAAGTCTCATAACAGCGCTCTCGGATTATCAGTGATCTCCAAAATGGATTTATGTCGTTGTAAACCTTCCAACTCATCATTGGGCTAGTATAGTTACGTTTCGAAATTGAAAACTCATGATGTAAGTGAAATGACAAATATAGTGTTGGATAATAGTGTATGGTAAATCGACTTAAGATGAACTTAAAACTTTTTGCCTTATAAAATTTTTTAACACTACTCAGAGTGTTTTTTATGGTTGCAAAAAGAAAATGACGTTACAAGACAAAGAAGCAAAAGACATACAAGAAGAGAGGGATTGAAATTTGAGTAGCAGAAACCTGAGCAAAAAAGGAACAAAATTTTAAAAAGTGATGTCCGAAAATAAGGGAGAAAGGAAATAAAAAAAATGTAATCGCCAGGAATAAGAACAATCAATTTTTTCAAAAGAAAATTGAAACATAACAGAGAAATGTGATGAAAATTCAATAGAGGAATGTAGAGAAAAGACAATATAAGAAGGGATTTAAAAATGAAGATAAAAATCTAACAAAGAAAGGATAAAACAACAATGGAAACAGTGGAAGAAAGCAAAGAGATTAGAAGGGAATTTTGAAAATTAATATAATTAAAATGGAAGAGAAGGGAACAAGAGGAAACAACCGCCACGAAAAACAAAGAACGAATGAAAAATGAGAAGGTATACACCGATATATAGAGACTACATTATCCCAACAAACTCCGTTAAAGAAGAATGTTATACCTTTTCTAAATATCATTTTAACATTCTTTGTATAGAATGACGTAACTCTGCAGGTCAATCACTACCATTTCCTCAACTGGCCGGATCGTGGAATACCAATCAATCCGAAACCATTATTGGAGTTTATCAAGGAAGTCAGAAAAGTGGAACGAACTAACTTAGGGCCACTTCTAGTCCACTGCAGGTAAAACCCTTTCGGTGATTTATCTTACTCTTGTGTCACTATCTTTGACCTTGCGGTTTTGTGTTTGTATATGAAAGTTATGTTAAAGCAAGTATTTTGTTAAGAAAAAATCATGGTTAGTGAGCTTTTGAAACTTGCAGAATTTGTTGGGACATATAGGCTGAGGGGTTATCACTTTGTTTGGGATATATTGTCAAATGAGTCGGCAAAAGTTATGGAAAACGGAAATGACAAAAGCCAACCCATTTTATGTAATCCAACCTCCTATTCACGTTATGCCTTGTTTACATTTTCAGGTCAAACTTTATGAATTTTATGCGTCATTTTACTGGTCGGGACCGTGGGAGTCTATCGTGGGAGAACAGGGGGACCAGCCTCATTAAGAATTAAAAATTTGAATGAATAACTTTTTGAGGGAAGTGACCATGCCCCCTCCACCACATTTGAGCAAAGATTAAAGCTACTGGTTGTATCCCCAAGTTGTGCAGATTAGGATGTTTTAAATGTTGAGAATTACAACTTGCCTTCTTCGTCATGTCCTTCAATTTAAAAAGTTATTAATGATCTTATCGCAGCTAAACTCTCTTTGTACAAAACTGAAAGCATACATCTTGTGATATTCAGCATTTCAGATTATTCAGATTTCATCATATTCAGATTTCAATGGAAGCTTCCTTTTCCAGTCCCAACCGTAAACCTGATTCTAAATGCTTAAGTTATTCTGTATTGTTTTCTCTGTACAGTGCTGGATGTGGTCGGTCTGGTACATTTATAGCGTTAGACATACTAATGAAGAAACTAGAGACGAGTACAGTCAACGACAAAACCAATGTACTTGAAACCGTTTACACTTTACGTCAGCAACGGATGAAAATGGTTCAGAATAGTGTAAGTGTATAAAGTTGTTGTAAAACTGTTCTAAAAACTTTCCTTATCCAATACTTTTACAACTGTTGTAACTTACAGAAAAAAAAGATACATAAAGATTTCAAAAATTTCTGCGGAATTTATTATATTTTTATTTTGCTGAAAGTTTTATACATCTCTTTATTTCTTTTTCTGGGAATTTACCACGATTTGTAATAGAACAAAAATTTTAAAGCTGCAAGGGATACAAAAGAATCAGTAGAGTATGTCAAACAGATTTTAGGGGGTTTCTGTTTATTCGCCTTATAAATGGAAGGGGAGTTTGCCAGTACCTTTTACGAATAATCCTATGTAATTCTTTTTCATGTCTCCTTACGCTTTTGTTCTTTTCAGGACCAATATGCATTTTTACATCGATGTCTTGGTGCGTACATACACGAGCTGTTCTATTCGGGAAGATCAGAAAATCGCCCTACACCACAGAGATAAAAATGAATGACTTATCAAACGACATGGGATGGAGATTTGTCTATGCAGGAACTACATGGCAAATGTGATATTTCCCCCTCCCCTGTGACATGGTGATTTAATTAGTTTTTTGAGTTTTTGGAACGCAGCAGATCAGCGAGATTTCTAATACGTAGTTGACCTGCACAATCAGAAATGAACTTTAGATTGTTAATCGAAATAATGTAAATTTTCAAATACAATGTACGTTTCACTCTGGGTTAAATTAGCAAGTTACCAGACTCGGTGAAAATCATGCGAAGTCGAAGTTTCATCATTAAAAACAAAGTAGCAAATTTCGGTGCGAAAAGTCTTACCTAAACCATGAAAGACACCCATCATACCAGATTGGAAGTTTCAGATTGAAACTTGTCTAATTTTCCTAACAGCGGCGTCGCGACGAGGAGAGGCAAGAGGGACATTTCCCAAAGATTTATCCTTGACCCCCACCCCCCTACCTCTGCCTTCAGGCTAGGTCATTTAGGAGTGAGATGGTCAAAAAATAACTTACCTTTCCAGAGGCTTAATTAATCACCTAGATATATGGGTAAACCTAAGAGCCTCCTACACCCCCACACCGAAGAACGCGCTCTTTTAGCTGAGGTTTGCGATGCGCCCGAAAAGTTTGTCCAAACATTATTATTTGGATTAAGTCCCCCCCCCCCACCTAAGTTTGTCATTCTGGCACCGATACTTTTTTCTTAAAACTTTTTTTACTTTTTTCTTTTTTTAAACCTGTATTTTTAGTGCAGATGTTTTCAACTCTTCTGTTCCACTGTTTACTTTCCAATATCGAGACATGCTGTAGTACAGTCTTAAATCAAAAGATTGGATTTAGTCACTATCTAATAGACTGAATGTGGATAAACAGAACAGTACATTACAGTAAATTGCAATATTAATTCACCTCCAAAAAGTACCCCAAAAATAGTGAAATTCACTCCAGAACAGCGAAGTTTCCCTCTTCAAGTGCCTACAGTGATCGCTCTTAAAACAGCGTGATCATTGCAGACACTCCTGACAGAGTGAATGACTTAAACTCTTCTTGGAGTAGATTTCAGTATTCTTGTAGTAAATGTCGCTATTCTTAGAGTGCATTCACACTATAAACTTAAGTAGAGAGTGATTTAGCTAACTATTTTTTTTATTTTAAAATGCGTTTACAAACGATAAAAGAAAATCTGGAGGTAGATTTAAAGAATACACAATGGTTCACGATGGTCAAAATCCGGAATTTTTACTTATTTGGACTTCTTAAAAAATATTTCAGGCCAGAAATTAAGTCTTTTTTCTAGCATATTCACTCTTCTTCGTATCTTGTTGTAAATAAATGTAATAACATTTGCGTAACATTTAAGAGCCGGGTATTCTGGAATTGCTTCAATTACATATGCAAGTTTCTACTGCTTCAAGCTTGGTACCTTTTGTATGATATATCATCTAGTTTCTTCGTTAAGAGTATTTTGAAAACTCTCCTTTTTCCTAAACTGGGCCGTTGATTGTAAAGTTGATGCTGATGCTGATGCATATATGAAGAAGACGTTTACGGATCCATCCTGTCTTTCCTGCAAACCAACGTATTGCAAGCATGAGTGATTGTTGCAATACAATTCTCCTTCATGATAAATCAAATCCAAACGCACAATCAGGGAACATGGAATTGTAGGACTGAAAAGAAATGTTTCAACTACCAACAAAACCAAGACATCATTTTAAATTTTTGCTTTTATTTATCTTTTATTTTATTTTCATAAGGGTGATATTTATTGTATAAAAATGAATGATGTATGTTCTGCAATATCTCATGTTGGTACTGTCTACAAAAGAGCTGTATTACTTTGATTTGTTACTAATGTGCTATGAAAGTTTGTTGCCTCGAATTCTCTATTTCTTGTAAGAACAAAATCCTTTTGGTACTTTCATTACTTCAATGGTCTCCTATTTTCTCTCACATGGCACTTGATTGGGCAAACTCCAACACCAATGAAATCAGACTTGATCACAACAACTATACGGAAGTCTTCCAACATTGAACTGCTATGACAATAAGCAAATTTGATGTGAACGGAAGCACTACATGCGAAAATTGTTTGATCGATTTGGCATTTTCCGTCAAACCCCACACACTATAATAACTTCTGTTTTCTTTCTTTGTTGTTTTTTCATCAATTTATTAAATACCCCGTTTTCATGTTGAATTTAAACTCTTTCCACACCTTTTTGCTTCAGTAAACGAAGGTCATTAAAAACCAGATAAGAAGTTACCCAGCTGCGTGCCTTTCACACCTCGCAAACAGTGGCAAATCTAACCCGTTTTATTCCACCTTTGTTTACATCTTCTGCTGGCTGTCTCTTATCAAGCTTCTGACTTCTTGGAGCGTGCTTGAATTAGTAAATCAGGAAGCACAGTAAAATTTGAATACCCCACTAAACCTCCATTTTGGTGGGGACTCGGGTGAAATATCGAATAGGGTAAGAAACTCCTCAAGTTAAGGCACAATTTGAGCAATTTAGTCGCATTCAAACATTGTCGTTTATAGGAGGGGCATAAATCCACCAATGGAATGTGGTTAGCGAAAGAATGCGCATCCCACAATCTATGCATAAAATCAAAATGTGTTTTGATTGTAACCTCAGGAATACCAAGTATTTGGAGTAATTAACAGAACCTTCAGCACTCAGAGGTGGAGATTTTCTTCTCACAATCCAAAAAATGAAGGCATATTTATTAAAACTAACATCTCAATCAGTTACAATCCCAATAAACTTTGAAGCGCTTCTCGGAACTGCAGATTCAAATTCAGCCCTAGGTTTGCTGGTAATCTCACTTTTGCCCCAATTAGCAACGGTTGCTCAGTCGAAGATAAATGAGTTGAACTAAGTCTGGACCTCTCATCTGGATAATTTTGCAATTTAGGAATCACCTCAGTATTCTAATGGCAATCATACTTATAATACCAATTGGTCAGATACAGGTCAGAGACTCCGTTCAATGGTATCTTTTCAGGTAGTTCCGTGCGTGATGGAAACGTTTAGTCAAATCAGTTTTAGCATGAATGGAAAATGTTCAGTGGAAAAGAAAAAACATGAAGCTTATGTGTGTTAAACCAAGGTGTGAAACAAGAGTGAGCAATGGTAATATGCACGATCGGAATCACATAAATACAGTCGAGTCGGGAAGATTTGAATATCTGCTGAAGAAACGAAAGAGACTGCGTTACATTTTGCACAGCACCCTGCATGAAAAATTGGGACACAAGCACGAGTAGCAATTCTATTTCACGCACGGCTTTACTAAGTAGTAATGACCACCTCATCTGCAGTTGCAGAAGAGGTTAAACAGGGTGTTCTTTTGGACATTGAACACTCCCAAGATTAAGGGGAGACGGAACTATTTCTTTGATCACACGCTGCATGAGTGCATGATGGGATTGCTAGTACATCGAGCACAAATTCCGAATGGAATGAAAAAAGACAAAAAAAATTAGCCTATCTCGTCACATCTTTTCAAGTCACATTTTAGTTTAGTACGAGTGTGTCGGATAAAAAACTGACCTTAGCGTGTAATTCCGAAGGGGATAGGTTACAGACGAGAAACAGTCCGTTTCCTGTGTGATAGTGCGAAGAGGCTTTTGTTACTCGAAGCCATCCTGGGGTCAGTTTTGTTTACTATTTTCCAAGAATGTAACATTCAAGTCTCGGTGTAGGTTCTCTCCGGCATGGGCACAATCTGAACGTTAAAAGGAAAGAATCTGCTGTCCCAGACGTTGTATTCCTGCCTCTTCAAGAACTGCAATCCAACTCGGACTATTTCATGGAGGCAATTGACTTCAATTTAGCCACTCCAATAGTCTAAACATAGCAATGAACATCTTTACACCACATTTTTTCATGTTGGGCCTACCACTGAATTTGTTTTGTGACAGACTGCATAAATTGACTAATAAGCAGCAATAATAGGTATCTGACCAGGGATCAAGACTTTTAGCCTACTGTCCTTGACCTGGTCTATTATATGTCTTTCTGTGGAAACTGAATACGCCTGATCTCGAAGGAGAGGTAACAGAACTGTGATCTTCACTTCAAAGTAAAGATTTGGTTTCAATGAAGCAAGTGACATGTACTTTCCCATTGAATAATTTGTTTTTTCGACTTTCTCAGATCATTCTTGTTTCTCAGATCATTCATACTTTTGTTCCTGCTATTTCTTTAGAAATGTGGTATCTGTTCTTATTGCAGAGCCATGTGAAGGAGATTTTCTTCCTTCCCCACCCCTTTTTGGGGGGGGGGAGGAGAGGGTTATGAGAAAGTAGTATCGATGTTTGTATTGGAGTTAGGTAATTCTGCAACTACTTTAACTTCTCCGAACCCGGACCGTTTTCACTCTTTTCCGTTATTTTCTTTGGTTGAATATTGGAAAATTGAAATACTGGTACCATAAGAAGAAAGTGGTTAACGATATGTGTTACCCCATTTCCGCTGTGGTGAACAACAAGATGAAAAACCAAGGAACAGGCAACACCTTGTTCGTTGCATTGATTCTTCCCTCTGTCTTTACTGTAGTCTGAAGCTTGTGATAATACCTACATCTTCCTGGGAAAAAAGAAGAGCATCTCTGCCCTGTTTGTGCGATTGGAAGTCAGGCAGTTCTGTCAGAAACTTTTCCTTGAGTCTGGGCGTTGCCTTTAAAGTTTAACCAGGTTTCATAGTCGAAAGAAAGTAAGGCCCACTGAGTTATACTAATTTTCTACACATCACCAACTCTGAAAGCCGCGGAGGGTACGCAAGGACGGGCAGTAGGCTATGTATGTAATACAGTAATTTTAGTTATTCAGTTCATCAGTTTTATGCAGGATTTGGACAAATGACACATCCTACGTACCAACTCTCATGTTTCCAGTCAACCTGATCTACAATGTATGTTGTTTTTCTTCTAGAGATTAGTGAGGGTCAGTGAGGATGATTAGACAGCAAGTGACAGCAGTACTGTAGCTAAATGCATTGGAATGCTAAGACTTTACAATACTAGGCACACAGAGTGCTATGCAAGCCTACGGATGTGAAGTACCGTATTTACACATGTAAATTTGTCTTTGTGAGTTACCATTTGACCTTACCAATTACTCTAGGTGGAATAAGGAAGCTTCTGTGACCCTTGGAGATGGAAAATTGGACACATAGAACACATACATGTGACAAGTTTTCACAAAGTTGTACCGACAACAAAGTCAATATCGCGTTAATATCGATGGAAGCCATCTTGGAAAATGGCGGCCATTTTGAATTTTGAGTGGCTAACGGCTTTTTCATAAACAAAAAACAACCCTTACGCAATACTTGTGCAAAATTTGGGACTTCTTTCCACTTGTGAAAGATTTTGGCTAAAAACGCACTTATCTGCCCTACTAATAATTGAGCAAAGCATTCCTACCATTCACAACATGATTGAGCCGTATCAAGGCTCATTCCCCATACCTAGGCATTACGAAGACAGGTGCTTTAGAACTATATTCAACACATACTTGGCGAGTCATGCATTTGGACGGGGGCTTGGATAGTAGTACAAGTTATGATAAAGATCGAAGAATTTTCTCAACTCTGTGGTTAAGTCCTGTTTGCCTTTGCTCCCTTGAAAAGGATCATATAGCTGTAACTAAATTATTCCCAAAACTTTGAAAATAAATGAGAGGACATAAACATGTCCCTTTGTTTGTTAGGCTTCTTTAGACACAGAAATGTAGTGTCCTATCCAAAAGACTCAACATCAAGAATCAAAATATTCCATGACACTGGTTAACACTGCACTGTCCTAAGCAAACATTTCCCTCAGATTTTCCATCAGTGTCCACCATGCAAGGACAGTAATTTTATACATTACACTCACTGCTAGAACCAGACTAGCACCATTTGCTGCTAATGCCTCGAAGACTGTTTCTGCAATCAAGCAATATGTTCATCTGCTATATTACAACATACAGTCAAGTCCATGGCTTTTCAAAGCTACAAAACATACAAAGGGCACTTTTGAAATTTTTTGATGTGACTCAGTAGGCTTTCCTGACCAATGGCAATAGACTTCCTTTCATATACCAAAGAATGCGAAGGTAAGTGTATTAGGAATAAACTCAATTCCTAACTAAGAAAGTGTTGAGCCTGTAAAAATCACTTGGTGATAAGGGGAATCTCCGCTAAACCTTACGAAATTTCCCAGTACAATTCCTGCAGGAATCGTGTAGGAAACGCGCATTTCCTGTAGTAAATAAGCCATTTCCAGTAGGATTATTTTTAGATTCTTATAGGAATTTTAATTTTCCTACATAGGAATTACCTATTTCTCACGTAAAAAGGACCAACTCCAATAGGAAGTTGCTATTTCATGTATATAGGAAACTGTTTCCTACGTAGGAATTTACCAATCCCTACGTGGAACGACCAACCAGTGTATGAATTGTCAAATTCCTACAGGAATGTTAACCTTTCGTCATTGGAATTAAGTTAGTTAGACATCTATGGAGAGTTTAAGGGCCCAGTTTCCAACCAATCAGTTCATATCGAGCTGACCACGACCTTTTTTCAGTTGTGGCTCACTGGCTTGTTTTCCCTATTCCATTTCTTATCCTGAGTACCAAACACAATGGCAGCGGGTTCCGTTTTAAAGTCTATGGTCAGCTGGGAAGCAGACCTCACATTTGTGACCGTTATCGCGAAATCTTTACACCCTCAACCCTCGCGGTAAAATGCATTCAGGGAGACCATACTCGAGCTATCCCACTGTCACCCGTTAAAAATGTCAAAGATTCTTAATAAAGGTTTTACGGAATTGAGTATTTTTGTCAATTGAAGAAAAAAAGGGAGTTAAATATTCAAAATATTCAAAAGAAATTCGTTTTAGTAGATAGCGTTCATCAGGGGGTGAGCTTTGGATAAAGTCTTCGTCATAAGCTTTCCAAGAAAACAGAATTAACGAGAACTCATTTGCGAAGTTGAAACTGCACATTTTCCGTCTTCAGGGTTACAATTGTTGGGATATAATTTGCAAGAGAGAGTAAAATTAACAATTCCAAACTATATCCGTAACCTTCTTGTTGTCCTTTTGTCTTCACTACAAATGCTGTGAAGAACTCTTTGTCTTTGTTCTGCTTTTCTACTCATTATATGCACATACTTTCGCATCACTTACCTATGTGCACGCCCGATGCATGGCATTGTGTTGGAACTTGTAAGGCAGTGATGCAATATGCTAGGTACCATCATGCACTGTTTCAAGATGGCTGATTTACTAACAGGTGTACTGCAAACAGATTCGTCGGATAAAGCGGGATTGCCCGTCTTCAGGAAATTTGGAATTATTATCAACGAAACTATGTGGGAAAGTATATTTCGTTATCAAATTTGGTCATTTGGTAATTGTTGGGCAGTTTCGGGATGATTTCGGGACAAATTTGTGACAATTCGCCAACGTTCAGAAAGAGTGACATTAAAATCTCCCGGTTATACTTGGGCCTTTTTTAGCCGACAATATCGTCTGAAATCGGTGATGTAATAACTTTCAATGTTGGTCGGGTAAGCTTAGTTTTCTTGTTCGTCATTGAAAGTTTACAAAATAAAACAGTCATTCTTTTTTCAGGTGTCCATTTCCGAAAGAGGCTAAAATTCAAAATTGTGTGACGTCATCAGAGCTCAATATATTTTGGTGACCCCGAGGTCAGCTTCCCAGCTGTGGTATAACCCGGGCAAGAGAGTGTATCCCCAAAACATTGACCATTGAATGCAGGTGGTACATGAAAGAAAGTCCATTGTGACTTGTCGGTAAAGCTCACGGTGTCACAAAAACTTTTGAAATGCGTCCTAGTATGTGTTGTGTGCTGTTCAAAGCTACGGATTGGCTTCATGGTAGTAACAGAAATTAGTGCTAGGATATTCTGCGAGTGCAACGAATTGCTGTTCTTGGTGGACACTCGTGGATAACCTGAAGGAAATATTTCCTCATGATTGTGCAGTACCGATCCACTAGTCTCATCCAGTATTTTGATTCTTGATATTGTATCTTTCGAACAAGAAATAAAGATACTTTGGACATATGTGGACTCATGGATAGGCTTATTGTAGATAGCAAATACAAAAGGTAACGTAATCATCTTTTCTCATAAGGTTTGTAGTTTTGGCATTAATTAACTAGTTACAGCTACATGTTCCTTTAAAATGGAGCAAAATCAAGCATCAACTAAACTTGGAGTTCGGATATTTGTTTATCTCCGTATCACAGTTTCTTGAAGGATTGGTTACCGGTTTTACTGAGTGGAAATGGCACGGCCCATATAAACAGGTCCCCAACAGTCAGCACCATAATGCTCATACCTTTGTCTGAAAAATGATAAACAAAGATTCAAAAGGCCCCCACAATATAAATGGAATGACCCACCTGGGAAGTGATTTCCTATGCAGGAAAGTATTTTCCTACATGGGAAGCTGTGCTAGGTACCATCATGCACTGTTTCAAGATGGCTGATTTACTAACAGGTGTACTGCAAACAGATTCGTCGGATAAAGCGGGATTGCCCGTCTTCAGGAAATTTGGAATTATTATCAACGAAACTATGTGGGAAAGTATATTTCGTTATCAAATTTGGTCATTTGGTAATTGTTGGGCAGTTTCGGGATGATTTCGGGACAAATTTGTGACAATTCGCCAACGTTCAGAAAGAGTGACATTAAAATCTCCCGGTTATACTTGGGCCTTTTTTAGCCGACAATATCGTCTGAAATCGGTGATGTAATAACTTTCAATGTTGGTCGGGTAAGCTTAGTTTTCTTGTTCGTCATTGAAAGTTTACAAAATAAAACAGTCATTCTTTTTTCAGGTGTCCATTTCCGAAAGAGGCTAAAATTCAAAATTGTGTGACGTCATCAGAGCTCAATATATTTTGGTGACCCCGAGGTCAGCTTCCCAGCTGTGGTATAACCCGGGCAAGAGAGTGTATCCCCAAAACATTGACCATTGAATGCAGGTGGTACATGAAAGAAAGTCCATTGTGACTTGTCGGTAAAGCTCACGGTGTCACAAAAAAACTTTTGAAATGCGTCCTAGTATGTGTTGTGTGCTGTTCAAAGCTACGGATTGGCTTCATGGTAGTAACAGAAATTAGTGCTAGGATATTCTGCGAGTGCAACGAATTGCTGTTCTTGGTGGACACTCGTGGATAACCTGAAGGAAATATTTCCTCATGATTGTGCAGTACCGATCCACTAGTCTCATCCAGTATTTTGATTCTTGATATTGTATCTTTCGAACAAGAAATAAAGATACTTTGGACATATGTGGACTCATGGATAGGCTTATTGTAGATAGCAAATACAAAAGGCAACGTAATCATCTTTTCTCATAAGGTTTGTAGTTTTGGCATTAATTAACTAGTTACAGCTACATGTTCCTTTAAAATGGAGCAAAATCAAGCATCAACTAAACTTGGAGTTCGGATATTTGTTTATCTCCGTATCACAGTTTCTTGAAGGATTGGTTACCGGTTTTACTGAGTGGAAATGGCACGGCCCATATAAACAGGTCCCCAACAGTCAGCACCATAATGCTCATACCTTTGTCTGAAAAATGATAAACAAAGATTCAAAAGGCCCCCACAATATAAATGGAATGACCCACCTGGGAAGTGATTTCCTATGCAGGAAAGTATTTTCCTACATGGGAAGCAATTCCAACAAGGAATTCTATTTCTTGCAGGAAGATGTCGAAAATATGACATTAATCCCACATACCAATTTCCTGAAAGAAATAATGTGGGGAATCTTTGAAAGGGGACGCGAAGCCTTCCATGATTGTTGCACATCCATTTCATTCAAATTAATGTAAAAATTCCTCCACCATTGCTTACGATGTAAAAAATCTAACCATTTCTGTTTTGCGTATTACCTTAAGTGTGTATTTTCCATCAGTTTTACAATACTATTGATATCTTGTCCATTGTATTGAGGGGCAAAGTTCCTCCCGCTAAAGTAAGCAATTGTATCTCTTATCACTGTGATAGTTATTTATTTCTAAAAGATGATAACACTTCGTTTTAAAAGTTTAGTCGTGAATTACGCAATCAGGTTGTATTGAAATGACTGTACACCGCCGCAAATGACTAATTTTGATACCACTTTACAATGTATTGATAAAGCTCCTCGAAACATCTTTTAACTATTATTGCATTCCCAATTCGCCCTGCTCCTACAGGATTATTTAAACCTAAACATACTTTGAAGACTTTTAGTTGACATTACATTTCATGTATTTGATTTTTACATCATCAAGCAAGTATAATAAGCACACGTATATTGATTTATTAAGCTCATTGCTAGTCACGGTGGCTTAATAACTTAGTTTTTACTTCGGTTGAGACTGTTCTCTGTGTGATTTTCATTATCAGCAACTGTGTATATTTACACTGCTGTAGAATATTTAAAGCAGACACGATTAAAACTACTATATCAGAGATCTAGAATTGAAATATTTACTTCTGTTAGCTTTGTAGTTACCAGTATTGTTTTAAAAACCTTAGTGAACAGTAAAATGGGACACGGCTTGTTTCCTTTGTCGAAAACTTGTTGATACATAGATCAAACATTGTTTTCTATAATCGCAATCCCATAGACAGGACAGCCAAAACTCAAATGAATCACTGTATAAAGTTCAACAATCCTAGAAACCCACATAATACTAAAGTAAGGGCGATCGGCATTGTTGGATAACAGGACATTTTTTAACCAGCTAACGGTAGCCGTAATTCCTTACCTTATCCCCAACCCTAACAAGCAATACTCCCCCAATCGGTAAAACATAATTTCAATAGCTAATCAAGAAATATCTTGTTAAACAGTACGCATCACAAGTTAAATTTCATAGATTTCTTTTGTTCGGCAAGCTAAAAAGTGTTTTAGTAGCATTGAATCCAAAACTCTTGGTTAACAGCTCGAGAATTCGAAAGAACTTTGTTAATGGAAGACTAAGTCGTTCGCATATAACATACTACCAATTCAATGATCTTTCTCGGGAAATGATTGACTGTCACACATTGTGTGTTTAAAAAAAAAATGGACGTTGCTTCCAACTTAGTAAATATGATTGAGTTTCTAGGCAATGCGTTGACAAACAAGATGTGTGAAAAGACAATTTGACCACTTTCAGTGCTGTTATCTGATTGGTTCTATTACTCAGCTGAGTGAAATTTCCCCTTTAAGCAGGGATCACGGGAACACGCTCGTATCATTTTCTCCCTTAAAGCCCGTATTGTGGTCTTTATCCAGAAGATGTGACATATACATTAGTGGTATGCTACCAGAAATGTTCAATTTATTTTCGGCCATCTTGATTCTTGTCACTAAAAATAAAATCACAAAATGAGTGGTATTAGTATCTTTTTGTACCATCATATTGTACTGTTTTAATTTTTCGATTCTTACACAGATTGTGTTCAGTTATATGGTGATATAAAAAACTAAAGACTACTGTATAATGCAAACATGTGCATTACTTGGAAGAAACAGCTAGTAGTGAATAATGTTCTTCGGTTCTGACCGTCAGGATATAACTCAGAAGGATCCTGTTTAGAATTGAAAATGTGAATACAGGATGATAATTCTGCAAATGAATTTTGGTTCTTATATAATAAGTCAGTGGAGTCATGATGGCCGATCCTTACAGCGAATACCCTTAGTTCGATTGACCATATCGCAAATCTTTAACTATCTCGGTTCAAATTCCAGTTGAACCCAGTTGAGCAATTCAATTGGGCTCAACTGGTTCCAGTTGGTTTTGCCCAAATTCCATATTAAACCAACTAGGTTTAACTGGGTTCCCTCAGTTTTCAACTGGGATAATTAGTTCAACCCAGTTGAATTTGTCCGAATTCCACATTAGATCAACTGGATTTAACTGGTTTTCAACTACTTTTTCTAAAGTCCTCCCGACACTCTGGCATTCAACTAGGCTCTAACTGGAACCAACTGGATCCAGTTGAACCCAGTTTAACTGGGTTCAATTATTACAATTGTTAACCTGTCGCCCAAATTTTGTTTGTATATGAGTGAATTTGTGAAAGACAGGAATTTATGAAATTATATTTGAAAAAATATTCGAAAACTGCTGGCGTATTTTTAAAGTAAATATAACAAAACGATTTAAATATAAAACTCTACGCGGGATGTCAAAGAAAGCATTAAACGATCTCATATATGTCTTGGAAGCCTTGTAATTTTTAAATGTTACAATAACTGCACAAAGCATAATAACCTTAAGCGTTTGTGAGTTGTTTTCCAACTCTATTTGCATATTTATCAATTTTATATGCAAATTTCTGCATAACAACTGCACGTAAGTATCTTTACTTTAAACCATCCATATAAACACCGAAGCCTAATTCAGTGTTTGTATACCTCCATCACTTTCAAATCCACTGTACAATAGTTTGTGATATTCCATGACCCCACAATCTACTAGTGATGTCAAACAGTGTCTGGTTTAAAATGGTCGTTCGTTGTACCCGTTAAACGCTCTCTTTCAAGCTTTGGGTCACACTTCGCCAAGACTTTTATCTTTTCGTTGCTGGAATACATGGGTCTTTTTTGAGATATGTCTCCATTTTTTTAAATTGACCTCTCTTCAGCTGTTCTGTTATTGCTTGGCCGTTTTCCGTTCTCAATATACACAGACCAATATTCGAGTTTTTAAAGTTTCGTCTCTTCTTCATTTCCTTCCGCTATTCTTTCATCTTCCAACTCAAGTGTCCTCTCTTCCTTAACGTCGGAACCGTTTGTAGATGGGCCTTCAAAGTTCAATGCTTTTCCCGTGCCTTCTTGAACTGCTTCTTTATCTTTGGAAAAAACGTTGCCGTCCTTCAAGGATATGGAGTCATGGTGATTTCGGCTCCTATTTTCTATCAACTTTTCACTGTCTTCTCCCGGTTTTGAATTTGTGTCCATTTTGTCATCTTTGTCCTCTAAAGGTATGGAACCATTCTGAAGTGACGCGCCATTTAGTGCTTTCATTTCCTTACCTCCTTCATCTGCGCTGTCATTCTTCAAAACGACCTTTCCGTTCTCCTCAGACATGATGTTAAAGAGTATTGTGCTTTCATTTATAGTCCCTCTATCTTTAGCTCCTTCAACTATTGGATGGTCTCTTGACTTAACCTTTACGTCTGTCAAAAGTGTGTATTTATCGCAAACCGGAGCTTTGGTTGCTGTCCCGTCGGCGATGTGTTCACCTACTTCACCGTCATTTCTGGACTTTCCTTTTACCAAAGACATAGAATCATTGTGACCAGCGCCCTTACATATCCTCTCATGTTTTTTGTCTTCTTCTATAACTGTTAAATTACTCTCCAACTCGACTTGTGAGGCTTCCATAGGCCTGAGACAATCGTGAAGTGTTCCCTTATCACGGTTATGCTGTTTCGCTTCAGAAAGAATCTGAACTTCCGATAGTGTTTCTGACTGACTGTTTTTCAAGGTGTCGTGTTCGAAGCCTTCGTTCGTTATGCCGTTATCTTTGTAAGTCGTGGCTCTTGTGTTACTTTTCACGGATTCCGAAGGGATGGAATTTTTCTTAGATGATTTTCTAAAGGAAAATATTCGTTTTGTTTCAAAAAGAACCTTTAAGTCCGCTGGCGTCTCTGGCTGCGTTGTGTTCAACGTTTCCGGAAGACAAAAACAAAGGACAGCTGACAAAAAAGCAGCACCGGTCATAAAGATTAGCGACAAGTTGTCAACATATTTATCCTGAAACGAAAGTCAATAAAAGTCAATAGTATGATGTGATTAAATTTGGGTGAAAGTCATTTGTAGGTTTTTAGCCTTTCCCTATTTTTGAAATATGATATTCACACATATTTGTCACCTTTACAAAATACATGGAGCTTGTTGGAAGCAGTTTTAATCAAGATAAGCAAATAGGCTCGTTCAATTAAAAAAAAAAATTAATGGAAGTAAAAGTAAAAAATTGACAGAAATTAAAAAAAAGAAATAATTTGAAGGGTAAAAACGTTCACATTATTCGGAATTCTTCATGGTTACTAAGTGAATTAAGTATGAGTAAAATATACAATCCTAAACTAAGTGTTTCATGTTTTCTAACGGAACAATTTTCCTTGCCAAAGCTCATTTGTAACACCTGAAGACTTACCAAGTTGGCAAACCGTTTCCTTTCCCAGTTACAACACCTTTCTGTACTTTTAGAGAAGTGTTTTGCATCTCAATGAAGCCACTATTTGTCCATGTCAATCGGAATGAACCATTGCATGTGACTCCACTGGACAGAAGGCGAGCCCTCCGCTTAGGGGAATCACCTCTGTTACAACTTGTACCAGCAATTACTTTGTTAGTACTCGAGTTAGCGATTGATTTTTGCAAAAGATGCTACACAGAGTACACCTTAAGTTATGAAGCCATAGCGTTTCTGACATTCCCAAATAACGGAGCCGTTATTTCCAAAGAGCAACTGTCTGGTCAGTGGGATACCTAAACCTCCCTCCTTATACTAGTGGCCTGGGAACTTACAATGTAGAAAATACACTCTAAAAACAGTTTGGTGAAATAATTGGGTAAAAAAAATTACCAATACTGCTCATATCACACTGGTATGCGCAATACTGAAATTGGGTGTTACTTGTCCAAAATTGGTGAATTTATGCGTGGATTATGGGGTTAGAAACCACTTTCTTAGTTAACCGTCCACCTGGCTAAGCATTTAATGGAAAAATAACCCAATTTCAGTGTTTTTACTACTTGACCAGCATTTGGTTAAAATTTTTCCCAACTATTTTCACGTTGTGTACAGTTGTCATAGGTTCCATTGCTTATGTCTCTATCAAAAGTACCGGTTTCTTAATGCATTATTGAATGTTATTCATTCTGTTCACGTGTGTGGATTACCATAAAAATTTTTAAAGACAAGTTACTTTGTTTCCCAATGCTGTTAAAAGCGATTTTAAAATTGTAGTATAAAGCTATCTTGATCAAGTGTATGCGCTTAAAATTGTTCTACTTCGAAAATAGTAGTCTTGGTGACACACCATGTATAACAGTAATGGACTCAATAGACTTCCTATATTGCCGATGAGCTGAGCTACTCCAGTACCCGAGTTTCTGTGGAAGAAAAAATTGAATGCAAATGCTCACACATTTCCCAAACTATTGAACAGTTACATGGATAATAGTTTTTAACGAAGCACATGAAACTGAGCTCTCACTGAACTTTAAGTTTCACTTTGCCTCGTGTTTTCAATTGTTTTGGGTTTATTTGGCAGATTTAATAAAATGTGGTCATTTGACGCCGTATCCGAGTATTCGCTATTTTACAATAATTCCTAAACGGAGGATTACCGTACGACTTGCACATTGTGCGGCTTTGCACGATTACATGTTGTAACCATTACATCAATTTTGCCCCAAAAGCAAAACCAGTAAAAGATCACTTAAACGTACAATGCGCAGTTTTAGTTAGTCACCGGAAAGCACACATGTTCGTTTTATATGGTTTATCTCAAAAGAAAAAGCCTGGTTAAAGGGCAATTACAATAATCATGTCCGTCCACATCACAAATAAAGATAGGAAAAATAAAGATAGGACAAATAAAGACATGGAAATTTGCAATTTACAAGTTGATGGGACTAACAAGGTTTATTTGTAGTTTTGTCCTGTGATTTATCAGCGATTCATTTCTAAGACTTGCAATAGTAGTTTGACAGTAAACGATGGGGGCAAAAGAAGGCATTTGCCCCCCAAAATTTTGCTCTTGCCCCATGCCCTAAGTTAGGTCGTTTAGGATTTACGTTACCCGAAAAATGGATGTGTTTTGATACACCTCTCCTGAGACTTGATTCTTTCTCCAGAGATATTGTACAAGGTCTGAGCTACCGGGGCCCGCCTCTGGAACCCCCAAATGCAGCAGCGGGCGCGTTGAGTCCGGTTTTTGCATGACACCTGAAAATTTTTGCCCTAAACATTTTCCTTTGCCCTAACTTTGCCCCCTCAATTTCGATATTCATTTAAAATAATCTTTGCATGTTTCTTGTTTTGAACATTTATTCTCCAATAAATAAAAAGGCACCTTTTTCTCCATGTTCTTCGGTCATTTAAATGATTAAAGAAAGACGGAAAAGGACCTACAATCTGTAAAATTTGAGGACATTTAAAAATCAAACTAACCTCATTGTTGTCGGAAATAGTTCAGTTATTAGTAGGCTGATAGGAGCAAATGCAAATGTAATGAAGAACTTTCCGAGCAATGATAATGTTGTTAGTAACCACTCTGGACTTCCGTCAGCTGTAACAGAGATGCAGAGATGCGAATTGTGGAAAGCATTTTAAACCAAGGAATAAATACACTTAAATGTGTTGAATTGTTATGTTAAATGACGTTAAGAAAATTAATTTACCTAACTTAATTGTTGAACCAAGTTAGGAAGGTGTGTTTTCAGTTCGACCCTTCATATGCGTATATGTATGTTCATATTGCTAGAGGACACCACAAATGCATTTTCACAAGATGCAACCACTGATACTTTAGATGGAAATTCAATAGACACTACATAGATTAAACATGGCGAAACTATGCAAAATATGTATGTTGATGCCAAAGGTATCAGATACCGAGCGATTTTTATATCATGTGCGGGTGTGATGACATTCATCAAGGTACCTTTCATACACTCTTAAAAAGTTGGTTAAAAAAATTCACCAACACTGGTCACGTATGTCAAATACCTGAAATTGGGTAAAGTTTTCCCCAATATGCGTTGTTAATTCAGTTACCTCACAGGCTGGTTACCCAATTAAGTGGTAAAAAACCTCTTGGATAACCCATTAATCAACAATTATTGGGTAAACTTTAACCAATTTCAGGTATTTGACATACGTGACCAGTGTTGGTAAGTTTTTTAACCAATTTTTTAAGAGTGAACACGGTTTACCATACCTTTATCTATTTGGTAAAACTATTTTGAAGCTTTGAGTAATAACTTCAACTTTCCAGCATTCCTTCCAAACGTTGTGAACATTTACACATTTATACATTTGCTCAACAGTTACGTATGAAAATGAAAGTTTAATCAATCATCAATAGATGAAAGGCGTTTGTGCAATTGTATGAATAGTAAGATACGAGAATCTTTATTCACATAGAAGGAAAACAGAAGTATATTCAAAGATCAGAAAAAGCAAAATGACATAAGAACTTAAAGTTAATGTGAATCCGGGGGTAGAGGATAAATTGCTCTGTACCTTTCTCCCAAATTAGGTTACAATCTTTCTATACTCAGTTAAACTTCATTTCTCAAATGATGATGATACGGAGACATCAATAATTTACTTATTACTCTTTCAAACACTCTCCAACTGAACTTAGCACTGCCACAATGGCCTTTTAAATTGTTTAAAATTTCGGTACAATTCTGAGTGTTTCAATACCGTTGTATGTATAATGTTATTTCAGTTGTATGTGTTCCTAGATTTAGAAAATTATTAGAATTCCATAAAATTATACGACAATTCGAGAGGATTAAATTTAACTGAAATTTTAAGTTCTTTGGACATAGCAGCCGAAAAGCCGAACCACCAAAGCTCGTAAAATTTCCAGCTCCAGTTTGACTTTCCTAGTTTTGTTCTTCACCTAAACATGTATGTCCCACTTGAAACTTTTGTCTCTCTCAACCAAATCTTTTATAACATGAAAACAAATCCAAACAAACTTTTCTCTCTGATCAGAAGGCTTAGCTACTCGCGCATTGAGCCGGAGCGTCGGTTTAGGTAGCTAGGTGTCAGTGCAAGAGAGTGTCCAGGTAGAAAAGTGCCTTCTCTCTGGTAAACTTATCGAAGAATAACAGCAACAGCTTAAAAGAAGATGTAATAGTTACATACTTGATTTTACGATTATTATCCCGACCATAGTAATACCAGCAGCGAGGAGGGTACCAAGGAGCGGTTTCAAGCTTCCTGTCCTGCGTAATAAAAGTTCAAGGTGGTTTACTTGTCAATATTCAATATGCTTAAAATGGTCTTAATGAACTGGTGAAGCATGAAAAGATGGTCATACAGCAAAATTGATTAAATGAAAGGTCACAGGTCATTTGGCGGTATTAGGTTATTTGTGTCATTGAATTGCTAAACTAAAGCATTATTAAATTCACATTTGGTGGAAAAGTATCTTGACAGAAATGTTTGGACATGAGCAATTATCTGAAGTCAAAAGTTGAAGAAACAAATAAACTGTCCAACAATAAGTGAAAGCTCCGTCTACCAAAAACTGCAGTGGTTGAAGAAGACTATGTTTCAACTTCCTTTGGTTGGTACACTGACATTATTCAGACACAATTATTCCAGATTCACTTAGCTAAGGTTGTTACATAATCTTATCTCATTTAACATACATTCTAGCAAAGCTTAAAAAGCTAGAACAGTCAACTTAGATAACTTGAAGTAGTGTAGTAGACTGTGCTGTTTCAGGATTGGCTCATGAGAGTCACGTTACAAAATTTTTCCTCCCCAAAGGTGAAGTTACTATTAATTACTGCTTAGATTACTTGGATATTCAATATTTAGGTAATTACTTAACAATATTATGAAAGATACTTTGAAGAGAAACGAGAGGAAAACTTTGAGATTTGGGTGTTGTCTCAAAATAAGTTTTGGGCGACTGCTCTTTGCCTTTAAATACTACTTCCCACAGATAAATACTTGCAAGTTAAATTCTGCGCGGAACGGATGTTTGTATTTTCGAGCTGTCCTTATTTTGAAAATAAACCATATATCTCATGATAGGACCAGTGGAGAAGCCACGAGGGGGGGGGGGGGGGTCGGGGGTAATAATCTCCTATGACCCAACCTTGCAATGCAAAAACCATCTTAAAAATAACGGTTTTTGTTCTCTTTACTTAGACTTTTCCCTCATGTCGTGCCCCATCCCCCTTCTCATGACAATTCTGGCAAGGCTACTGGAGAGGACGATACTGTTTGCTTCACAGTCGAGTGAGTGGGGTTACCAGGCCTGCTACACTGCTATATCAGAGTCATAATAAGTAGCAATAAGTAGTAGCAGGGTAGGATAAGTATTTGTTTCCCTCTTATACCTAAGTGTATAGAATACTCAAAAACTCTGTATCGTTACCTGCGTACAATGAAGAGTGGAATAATCCGAGCAGGTATTTCTACTAAGCAGCTAAGGAAAAAATTAACATAAGGATCTCCCGCCAACGAGCCTGTCGTCAAAGCAAACCCAAAGTACACGATTGTGAAAGTAAACCTATATTTGTGTGAGAAAAACATGAAGAAATATAATATCCTTTCTCGCTAGTCCAGGGTACTTTCCAATCCAATTCGTGTAGATATATTATTGATAATATCAGTGAAGTTTACGCCTAAGGCTTAAAGACAGGAATTTTGAAAGAAGCTTCACATCAGTTCAAACAGGAGAGTGACGTTTTACTTATAAAGATTACGTTGACCGATGACAAATTTACAAGTCTGCTGTTTTTCCTAAAAAAAATTCTACCATAAGGTTATTATTTTAAAATTTCCTTATTATTTCTTTCTAGGGAGGTGGGATGAAATGTAAAAATCAAGAAAAATGAATCTTGAACTAAAAAGTACTGGTAGAGCTTAACATAACTACATCATTTTTATGGAGCATATATTGGAAGGTTCAAAGGGAAATGTGGTGTTGTAGTTCCCACCACATATCTGACTTTTCAACGACGATCACATGATAATGTGTTTGTGGCAAAAATTTGAATATTATACCAGGTGTAACTATTTTTATCTTAAATGTCGAATACGTAAGTTTACAGATATCTTGAAAGATGCTTTGATATATAAGTAAGAACCCTAAGAAATTGTGAAATTTAACTGTTGCTTACAAATAATTTTGGGACCACTGCTTGCGCCATTTCCCAGCCAACATGCCCAGTTGGGCCTCGACTGGGCTCCAGCTGGGACCCATTTGTGTTTGTCAGGTGTTCCCACGTGGGGTCAAACTGGGCTAACCTTTCCCAGCTGATGTCCAGTTGGAGCCCAACTTGACCCAGCTTCAACAAGTGAAGCCAAGCTTGGCTCCAGCTTTAATTCTTAAATTGAGACTAGTGTAACATTGTCTATGAATAAAACCTTACATGAACCAGCCCATGGTGAAAGTAACAATAACGGTAGGAGGTTTGAAGAGCAGCATGGTACCTCCCTTCTTTTTGGTATTGGTTTTAGTCTGTGTAACAACGATACTTTCGACATCTTCTTTAGAATCAATTTCTTCAGAGGTGATAAAAACGAGAGAAGGGAAATCTTTGGCTTTGTTCATTTTAGCCATATGTTGAATAGTTTTTTCAGCTTCCTCTATTTTACCTTGAGAAATTTGCCATCGCACAGATTCGGGTATAAACCTGTTGGTATTGAAAATAAATTTAAAATGGTACAAAGTGGAAAGTTAAACAATAAATTGTGTTCATTTTTAAGGCAGAAAGGAATTAGCCTATTTGAAAGGTACGATGATCTATTCTGTACATTTTTTTTTTATCATCATCATTTTCACGGTTTGATGGGATGCACATCGAAAACCGATATTTTAGGATTCAACCTCCTGAATTTAATTATAACGATACTAAGCTTCCTAATTTTTCATTTTAAGTTTTTCTACCATTCATCTGTAATACTTCGTTTGTTCCCAATTAGAGGCCATTAGGAACTGTTGACCGTCAAGTTTTCAGATTTTCTAACAGTATGGTGAATAAGGGTGCTTTTACACTTGATCCGGATCTGCTCGCCCGATGTTATCAGCCTATCGAATTACGTGTATGGCTTGATCCTGGTGCATTTACACTTGTCTCGTACTCTGGTCCTCCTCTGTGCTATAAGCGGAAGTTGCTCCAAATGAATTTAGAAATACAGGCACATGCGCGTGCGCACCAAAGTGTAAACAAAAATAGACCCTGTACATGTACCATGCACACCGTACCTTACCTCACCGTTGATCCGGCGAGCATTTACACTACAGATTTGATCGCCTGCGCGGGGTCTGATCCTCCCCCCTTACTAGGGTCAAAATCGGGGATCAGATCCGGATCTGATCTGCATTAACACTACAAATTTGATCTCGAGCAGTGGATCAGACCCCACGCAGGCGATCAGATCCGGATCAAGTGTAAATGCACCCTTTGTTAACAAACCAGTTGAGTGTTGAGTATATGTCACTCCTCCCTGCATACAGCTATAATATGCCTAACCCTGACGTAGGCCACTAGATAGCAAATAAATACGGCTTCTACAAAATATCTGTTCCATGGAACATTATTTTGGAATAATAAATCAGACATGAGGAATAGCGTGCACTATGGACCGTTCTTTTAACATCTTCTTTATAATGAAGACGGTCTCATTGAAGTTGGGTTGATTATATCTTGATACCTCGCTTCTTGAATCAACGATTTGGGTTTTAACAGGTTTTTGTCAAAGAAAATTCTTCAAAGAAGCTCACTGAGTTGATATCGATAACTCAATGAAAGTGTTAAAGGGTCACTTACACTTGACAATGCGTATACTTAGCATGATCAGTCAAGTTTCATGTCCAACAGTTTCGGGAAAAGTTAAAATTTTAAATTTTTTGGTGCCCTAACTTGCAACTGTTTTGTTAATAATTTGAAAAAAGTGTCTGGTCATGAATTTTTGATAATTAAATTGGACCATTAAGTACCCATACATAAACACTTATTTGTATGTAATATATAGGGGTTGTCCAAGTCTGACCATTTGCCATTGGCATGTGAAGAAAACTTAACAGGTTTGAAAAACATTTTTTTTTTTTGAATTTCATTAACCAACTCAATGAGCCGCTTTAAAATATAGTAGTCTGGCTTCTTGTAGACCCCATGTATTGACATCACGCAGAGCATTGCAAGTTGCACCGCATGATGTAGCCTACACTCGCGTGCTTGAAAAAGTCGCTTATAGGTCTACTGATGGGTGCACCAATGAGCTGTCTGCATTTGTTAACTTTATGGAAAATGCAATACGTCCATGCTTCAATTAGAGGGAGCCTTTCATGTATTGTGAAGTAATATAAATGAGTTCTACAGGGGCTGTTTTATGCTAAATTTCTGTTAGATCATATATAAAGGGATTCACACCTATCATTTCTTTTACACAACTTTATTTAAGAGATAACTAATTATTTCAAATGGAAGGGTTACGTGTAGGAAATGTTTTCTTTTTATAATGATTATAGATAAACTGAGGAGACTGATCAAGGAAATGTATATTTTGATATGAAAAGACTTACCAGACAAACAACACCAGTATAAACATAGGCGAAATCATGACTATGTTAAAGTAAAACCAGTCCTTAACCAATGCTGCTAATACTGCCATTAGCATAATCCCGAAAGTCTGTATGAGTGGAGGAATATTGCCAACGGTTGAGCGGTGTTTGGGCAGTAGGCACTCATACATCATAGTTGTGACAGGAATGCTGACAGCCTGGTACAACAAAGATACAGCACTTTATCTGTTAAGGGAAGTCAATTGTTATGCGTATGATACGAAAACAATGAGTGTGATTTTTTAATCTATTTCTGCATAAAGCCCCCCCCCCCCCTACATAATCAGGCATTTCTTTGAATAAAAATCTGCTATCAATGTTAATGTCTTTTTTTTTTTTGAAAAGCATGATCGTGTGTACCCCAACAAATTTGGAAGACGCCTACCATCTTTGATGGTATTCAAAGTTTCAGTTACGTATTTTATTTTTTTCATAAGTGTCCAACAAGTTGAATGAAGATGTGTAGAGCCTTGAATTGAAAGGGTAATGCTGACGGTAGGAATTTTGGCGACCACAATTCGCTTACATTGGTCGCTCGTATAATTGAAATGAAACTCTGTGGATTAGGGTTAAAGGTTATGATTGTTTGTAGAGGTCTTGAGCAGGATTAGAGTTGGGGAGAGTATTAGATTTCGGGATTAGAGTTAGAAGAATCAGTCACTTGAAAAGCTGGAAAGAATACTATAGACATTACCTCCCATACTTCAAATTTACATGTCTCTTTCTGTCATGAACTTGAGTACAAAAAAAAACTATGGACATACCTTGTAAATAAATCCGAACGTAAATCTCAGTGACACGAAGACAACATAATTTGGGGAATAACTAATTGCTATTCCAAGGACGTTAATGATTACAACAGCGACCACGGTGGTTGGTTTTCTGCCAAACCTGTCGGCGGCAGGACCAGCCATAATGGATCCTACTCCGAATCCAGCTAGCAGAATTGATTGGGAAAGATCCGGCAGATAGTCATCGCTGCAGACGAGATCCCACTGTAGAGAAAAACAACATTCACTAGATTTAATGTTCTATTAATTTTAATGGTGTTTGAGGAATTGGTAGTTCCCTTGCAAAATGTTATTTGTTCTTGAGTCAGTGGACGTACTAATTAATACGTGACTTTAATATCAAATTTACTGCGTTACTTTTCATCGGTAAACACATGTTTGCAGTTTTGTATTTTTTCTCATGATCTGTCATTCTTGTCATTTCAGTTCGTTTTGTATTATCCCTTAGTCATTGTTTTATTGTTTGCTCATTTTCTTTATCTTATTTTAGTAGTGATCTGTTTTCCACTGAAATTAATCATTAGACTAGTGTACATTCAATATATCAACAATAGTATACAAGGCTTTGAAGTCGTCTTACATGATAATTGTTAGGATAGGAGTTCAAAAACCTTATTTCCTGTCAGGGGCTTCTTCGACAATCAGAGTATTTTCTGGACGTTTGTCTTTGTATGAAGGTACCTGATAGTTTGAATATTATCAAATGTAAGCTAACGTGGTATGTTCTATTTGGATTAACATGATTCAAACGAAAGATATCAGGAAAGTCACAATGTAACTGTTTCATTAAGAATGCCATTTTGTTGAATTTCCATGTGTGTTCGACGATTAGGGGTTCTGGGTGGTTCATAATGTGTATTACAGTACTATATTTAGGGTTAAGCTGTTGCAAAGTGAGGTTCTATTATCTATTAGAGATAAAAAAGGGGGGTTAAATGCCATCCAAAGACCCAAGTAGAGTTTCATACATTTCTGAATTTGAATTTGATTTCATGACTCCATTGTAAAGCCACATTCAATCTTCTCTGTAATCTACACTCCACCCTTGTCGCTTAATTGAATATATACAAAAGTTGATTCACAACATCTGTTGGAAGAATAATAGTAGTACTGATGATAATGTCATAAATGCGTCTTAATGTCGGTCCCGTATAAACCTTCCAAACACTTCATCTAGAGGCTTCATTTAAAATTGCAAACATCTTTTAAGAGCTCCAACTTCAAAAAAAAAGTTCAGAGTAACAAATGTACTTGACGAAAACATCTTCCTCCAATACAATGAAAATGAAAAACCAGTTCATGTATGCAAACGCTAAGAGGCCATTCATGCCTAAAATTTAAAATTTCTTTCATGGAACTATACTGGCGTGTGACATAACTGTTTCAAGTACTGTTTACTTCCTGGGTCCCACTCTGTAAATTTCCTTTTAAACAAAACTTTGAACTCTCGAGTCCTATGAGCTTGAACAAGGGCAAGGGTTACATTTCCCCGACCAGCATCTGCAGCCAGTAGCATACCTAGGATTTCTCTCTGTTGGGAGACAGAACACGCAAAGTTGTGCTCAATTGCACTCGTAACCGCGTGTTCGGTCTAACGGTAAGAGTATCCGCGGAAAGGCCCGATTTCCAGGTCGAGTCATACCAGGGACTCCACAAATGAAACCTACTGCCGTTGTGCGTGATGCTCCTAATACTTAGGCAATGGAGTAGGTAAAACAAGCCAGTGTGCCACAACTGGAAAAGGCTGTTGCCGGCTCGACTTGAACCAATAGGTCCGGAACTGGGTCGTAAAACTCCATTTAACTAACTAAAAATCAATTGCCCTCGTGGATGCGCCACTGTCTGTGGCATACAGTAGATAAGTAGAAATAGAGACTACGTGACAGATCATCACAACTACTTACTTCAGACGTGATAGATTCTCCATATACTTCAGTGTCGTATTCCCAGCCGTTTGAACATGCCTGCGTTTCATTGGATACAGATAAGTTCACATACTCCTCACACTTCGCATAAACTCCGTCTTCATCAATTGGTATAGTTTCATTGAGAGTGTAACCAGGGGTAACAGCACAGTGGTGGGGAGGAACTTCTGCCAAAAATACACTGCTCAAAGCAATAAAACCAGTTTCGATGTAACCTAGTGACGTAGCAATGAGAATTAACATTTGAACCCTTCCCAAAGGATTTGAGGCCTCTAGCGCTTTTTCGATATCCATCTTGCAAGATGACGCACCACCATTACATTTATATAAGCAAGTAACAAGTACACTGGAAAATTCTCAAGCCCTAGCGCTTAAGTATCAATAATATTTCCTTACACGCTTCTTTTCAGTTTACTGTATAGATTGAAGGTGTTCCTTAGGCTATAAATCCCATAAAACTTAAAAATGCAGAACAAAGGTTGACGCATGCCAATCAAAAACATGTTAACTGTTAATAAGATTCTTATCATGTTTGAGGTTAAACAGTCGATTTTACATTTAAAAAATTAACCTTACATAATCTGCAAAGCAGCTCGAATTAGACAAACCTTGAAGGCCGTGGACTGTTAGCGTCATAAACGTCCAATAGTTCTTTGAGCGTAAACTCTCTATCGCTTGCAACCAAACTTTCAACTATTTCCTGTCCATAACTCTTAGAGAAACTTTCCTTGAGTTTGGTCAGTCCTGCAATTAAGGACTTTAAAAGTAGTAAACCAAGGTTCACTTTGTGTAAAACATATCTGAAGCGGTTGGTGGCAGAGTAGAGAATTCACCCGGCCTGTGTAGAAGACTAAGGTTTGTCCAACTACTTGACCAATCAGCTGTTTGCATTTGCAGACGCCGATTTGCTATTCTTCCAAAGGAGAGAAAATTGTTCGCACTGTGAAGTTGTATGCATATAAGGTCTAACCCTCCAAAATGACATCAGTGTGTTTCAATGCGATAGGTCTATCGCATTTTCTGTAGCGCGACCTCTGATACACAGATCCCCGAAGGGAACCAGGCGTATACGTCAAACACACACTGTCGTCTAAAAGGAGTTCGACAGTTGTGTTTAAAATATAAGTTAAGCTCGGCAAAATGGAAGAAACTCAGGGTTAAATTAGAGTCTAGAGTCTTCGAGATTTCACCTGCGAAGTTTAAAACACATTTTCTATTTTCCGTCTTCAAGGTAAAAAATATTTTGGAATATCATTTGAAAGAAAGAGAACAAGTAGTATTTTCAAAATATAGTGATACTTTTCTTGTTTTCCTTTTTTCTTCACTAAAAATACTATAAGGAGCTCTGATCTTTGTTTTGCTCCATTTATTCATTATGTGTACATACTTTCGCATCACTTACGTATGTTCACGCCTCCAAAGCGTGGCATTGTGTTGGAACTTGTATCGCAGTGCAACAATATGCTACAATCCCCGGCAAAAGATAATGAAACAAATCACCTTCCCCGAACCCCTTTCAATGTTGGCTACAACCTTTCCACTATCAGCTAGGATACAACATTGAAACGGGGAAGGAGGGCGGGAGGTTTCAAGGGAAGTTTGAGAGCGTGAGTGCATTTTGTTACCTTGCCAACGATTTTGTTTCATTTGTTTTGTCGGGGATTGTAGGTACCATCATGAATTGCGTTTCAAATGGCGGAATTACAGACATGTGTGACGACCCTCTTCAGGAAAACTGGAATAATTTATCAACGAAATTATGTTCGAAACTATATTTCGTGATCAACTTTGAACATTTGGTTTCGGGGTGATTTCAGGACCAATTTGTGACCATTCGCCAACCGTCTCTGAAAGGTGACCTAAAATGATCCGGTGATTCTTGCGCCTTCCAGCCGACAATTTTGCCTGGAATTCATGAGAAGTTATTCTGGTAAATTTCATAGTTATCTTGTACGTCATTGAAAGTATACAGGATAAAACAGCAATTATTTCTTTCCAATTGTACATTTCCATAAGCGGCTAAAATTCAAAATTGTGTGACGTAATCAGAGCCTAATATATTTTGGTGACTCTGAGGTCAGCTTTCCAGCTGCCATGAGTTCTATGATAACTAGTTTTGCCACGAAAGTCAAAACAATGGCACAGGAATGGTTCATTTACTTATAAGGGTCTGTTTCAATAGTGGAAGTAATGAAATGGTAGGCTTTCTACCAAATTTATTTGGTGCTGGAATGGAAAGGGTAGGCCTTTGGCTATTCCGGCTGCCAAAATTGCAAGATGGTGAAGAATCACGAAGGTAGCTATCGTCACAGAAAAGATCCCACATGTAGGTAAGAAAGACTAAGGTAATGAAGCAAGAGTGAATTCATTCAAAAAAATAGTTCTTATCTGAAAAGTGTAGCTGAGGTGCAGGTATTATTCTAATCTAATGAAGTTCATCTGTGCAAAAAGTCACATTTGATGGACACGTAACGATGCGTGGTAGACCTAATGAGCTTTTTTCAGGGACCTCTTCCCTCGGAAAAAAGAGTTCTGAAAATATCCGGTGAAACATTCATAGAGAATTCTACCGCTTGAGAGTGGACGTCGTGACTTGGCGGATAGCGTAACGACTTGGCCGATTTTACAACAGGAAACCGCAGACAACAATAGGTGGTCAATAAACCATGTAAACTGCAACAATGTGGCTTTCTTCAGTTATATAACAAGCAAGGACTTTAAGGACAGGATAAGTTTGTCATTGCTTCAAGGGAGCGGTTTCTCTAATGTACATTCGGAGTAGGGGAACGTTTATTTGGGGACGTTAAAAGCATTATTGATAATTCTGAAGAGAATGCATACGGGGAATTGAGATTTCTATATTCCTGTACATATAATTGAGATGTCAGAACATGATCATTGAAAAAGCATCTCTGCTGACCTTGTTACTAGAGATTGAATGTGGGGGACCCCTTGTTTATATTTTGGGAAAGGTTTGATATATGGGGGGAGTTTCTAATTCCAATGCGGTGCACAACAGGTTTATAGCGTGGGTACATTGCTGCTGGATCCTCAGTGGGGGTTATGGTTACGGAATGTGATGCCTTCTACATTTTAATTCATCCAACTACATATTATGTAATTGGATGAATTGTCGACAAATAAGATAAACGATTTGTAGAGTAAATTTGTTAAAATTATCTGTGGATGATACGTAAAGTTTCTTCTGGTACTTGAAGATCTACCTCTTACGAATAAAGATGTGTCCTGTTTAAAGTATGTGAAAAGTCTCGCAATGCAAAGTCGGTTGTTAAGTGGTCCGCGAGAAAGCGTTCTGTCCGACATGCAACCAACTTTGCCTACTGGACCACACAGTTCAGAGACTAGCCAAATTTGAATCTTATCCTAAGTCGCAAGGATAGATGTTTCATGATTTTGCTCTGTTTAACATCTCTTCGCTAAAAAAAATTACCTCCACCAGGTCCACGGAATTTTTCAAAGATAGTTTCATTTCTAACACATCTTACACATCAAGTGGTTCTACCATGGGTTTTTTTTTTTTTTTTTGCCAGTCGAAACTGTGGCAAACCTGTAACAAACCTGAGGCAAAGCCACGGCAAATTGAGATGACGTGCAATTCCCTGTCAAATTCACGGGAAGACACGGGTTTCTTTGCAAATTCCCGCCAAAGACCAATATAAGAAACCACGTGGAAACCTGTGAATTTGGAAATTATTTACACACCTTTTTTGTAAGGGTTAACAACATACCAAAAAGAATGTGTTACATTTTAAAATAAGAAGCATATATCCTCCCCGCTGGGAAATCGTTCCTTTTTTAGAGAGGGGTGAGACGGAAAATGGTGCCATAGTTTACACATTTTGGGGCATTTTTAAATACCCATGAAGACGGCCAATAGTGTAAAACGTGTAGACTGGTGAGTCCAATAATCTAATGGCACGACTTTTAAATTTTATAATTACAGGAGAAAATAAATTCAAAGAATTCTTTTACCTCAAGGTACCAAATACAAATGACGAAATGAGTCACTAAAATTGATTAAACAGTTGTTATTCAGCTGTCTTAAAGTGCAATATTTCGTTTAAAATGTTCCAACAAAGCATTCAAAGAAAGTAGCTTAATAATATCAAACCTTTCATTGTCAACCATACACTCTAGCAATACCTTCATCTCCTCAAAATATTATGATTAGAAGAGCTGTGGAAGTTGCATCATTTGAAATGTTGAAAGTTTGGGTGAGCATATTATTCTTGAACAATAAATAACCGAATTTCAATCTGAGTGAAATATATTTCTTGAAAAAGAAGGCCACCGTATACTGAATTATGTTTAATCATTCATTACTCGGTGTCGATACATATTGATTTAAAAAGGATGAAATTTTCTTGTAAAATAAACGCAATATTTCCCTTTAAGATGGGCCAGCCTCGGCCTTTTACTAGTTGTGACCCACTGTTTTGTTTTCCCTACTCCATTGTCTATGCTGAGCACAATGGCAGTGACTTCCAGTTTTTCGTCTTGAGTTTGACCCGGCTGAGAGTCAAACCCCAGACATCCGGAGTTTCAGAAGGACGTTCTAACTACTTGACCGCGTATTTTAAGGTATAAATTCTTCCGGAATTTCAGTTTCAAGCTCGTCGGCTTTTCCATAAACGATGCTTTGCTACTCAATTGGAAATAAGTCCTTTTAATACTCTCAGGGCAAGCCGTGGCCTACCGATGGGTTAACATCAGCAGTGTAAAGGTGTGTGGCGGTTAAAAATACAAGATGGGGCATACTGAATTGAAAAGGAATGTAATAAGCTCCCAGTGATGTGAGTGAGGCTCAAACCAGTCATGACGTCAAATACTGGTAAAAAAAAATCTGCACGGAAGTGTTGAAGACGTCTTTACAATTTTGAAAACCGGTACTTTCAAAAGTCGATTCTGATTGAGGTGTCCATTGCGAACATATATTCATTCATTCCGAATAAATATAAATTAAGAAAAAGCGAGTTGCTACCCCTAGTCATTGTTTGTGCTGTGAACATCTGATAGAAATTTCAACGTCAGTTCGCTATTTGCTGTTTGCTGTTGTTAAAAGTCATAAAGCTATCCGTCAAGGCATGAAGCCAAGTTTCAAGGGGAAGAATTTTCTGATGAAACGCTACCCTGCTGTGTTGAATGCGTTAACAAAGACTTATTCTTAAATAACTCGCCGATTGTCTTGTAATTTTACATATCAATAGTGCTCCAACTGTTAAAAAACTAAACTTCAATGGACAAATCATATTTTAGTCATATTACATTGACCACTTACAATACAGTAGCTTCGATTGAAATTAACCAATATCTTATCTCAACAGCAAGACTAACATTTTATAAGATTGAACAAAACTGATTAATTATTGTAATGCATTTGTAATAAAATGTAATAGTTTTAGTCCTTATCCTGCTCCTTCTTTGTCTAGATTGAATAATGCTTTCTTTTGTCTCAATAAATCATATCTTAAGTTTAACAAGAAGGTGAAAATATTGTACAATCCTTCCTAGAAAAAGTGTTTACACAAGTTTCCCTATTTTAGCGTTCTAAGCCTTTATTTTTCGTCCCAATCTCTTCGAGTTTCGTAATTTTAGCGTTCAAAGCCTGTATAAATCGTCTTTACCTCCTCGAGTTTCTTTATTTTAACATTGAAAGCCTTTATTCATCGTCCCCATCTCCTTTAGTTTCGTTGTTTTATCATTAAAAGCCATTTTTTATAGTCCTCATCACCTAGAGTTTCGTCATTTAAACATTAAAAGTCTTTATTTATCTTTCCATCTCATCGAGTTTCTTCGTTTTAGCGTTCAAAGCCTGTATTTATCGTCCTCATCTCCTCGAGTTTTGTTATTTAACATTCAGTCCATATCTCCTCAACTTTCGTTACTTTAACTTTCAAAGCCTTCATTTATCGTCTCCATACCTTGGTGACTTTCAAGCTTTTTATCTATTATTTCGTCCGGTCCGACCTTTGCGTCTTTCATAGATAAAGAATTATTGTGAGATTTTTTCCCAAAAGAAAAAACTGTTTTTGTTTCAAAAAGGATCTTTAGGTCCTCTGGCGTTTCTGGCTGAATAGCATTCAAAGTTTCGGGTAGAAAAATGCAAAGAAAAGCTGCCACAAAGGATGTACCAGTCATAAAGATGAGTGAGAGGTTGGATACAAATTTATCCTGAAATGGAATAACGAGGAAATCGTAAGAGATTTATGGGCGTTGAACGAAGTTTGATTTGGGTAAGAAAATGATTGTTCAAGGTGAACATCGTTTTATAAATGGACGATAGAAAGTGAATGGGTTGCGGAGGTAAAGATGACCAGGATTTTCATAGGATCAATACTTCAAACATTTTTTTTTTCAATGCAAAAAAGGGCAACAAGTCAAAATGTGTATTTATTCAGACTAACTTGAACAAAATGAATTGAGGTTTTTTGAGTTTGAAGTTAGACAACATTTTAGGGTTTAATCTCGCAATGGATAGTTATGTGTTTATGGCAACAAACAATGAAGTTGAAGTGAGAGTAACACCGGTTTTCTATGCTTAAGATTGTTCACCACTGTTGGAGATACACTTAGGATTGAACTTTCAAAAAAATCTGAACAGTCATTTTGATTTCAGAAGACATGAAGTAAAACCTTTTCTTCAGGAATATCACCCCATTAGGTTTAATTCAGAGTGAAAATCGTTTTTGTTGGAGAAAGTTTAATTGGCAACAAATAGGGATTTGGAGGTAAAATTTCAATCGAAAAAGACTCATTCTCACTGCTTTAGATTAAATAGTTAGATGGTGTTTAACGGCTTTGGTTCCAACCGATTGATTTAAGTCGGGCTGGCAAAGACATTCTTTCCAGTTGTGGCTCATTGCCTTGTTTTCCCTACCCAAAAACTTGTGCTGAGTTCCAAGCACAAAGGTAGAAGGTTCCATCTTGAAAGTCTTTGGTGTGACACAGCCAGAACTCGAACTTCCAAAGTCCCGATTGCTAGCCAGATGATTTAACCACATAACAATGCAGTCGATCTCTGACTGAACATCAGTGAACGCCAGTATCATCATTTTAGTGAATAGGAACAGTCATAGTTTTTACGAGCGAATGCGAAGTATAGCAGTCGCTTTATGGACTTATTACAGTGTTTTCAATCTGTACCTTGTTGGTTTTGTTACTTTGTAAGTCTTTGTAAATTAAAAGGAGTTAACCATCAAAACAGATAATTTACTTAAGAATGTCTCTGGTTTCATTCCTCGTTGAGGCATATTACTTGAGGGATATTTCAATCACATGGTTCTTGGAACGACTGTATGGAGTTCTCAGAAGCCCTTTCTATAGTTTTTGTCAACTGCCGTTCTTTATGACATTGTCGTTATCCAGGCTTCTTTACTTACGGTTTCAAACATCCGAGCAACCTGTTGACTTAAAAGTTCAGGCGTTGTTATAAGAAAACATTGAACGGGTGATTTCTTTTCATCAAGCAACTTATAACTGTAACAAGAGCAACAAACTAAAATTATTATTTATTTTGTTCAGAACTGAAGACCGTCACATGTAGGGTTAGGAATAGAGAACAGATAAGATAAGGTAGTCTCCCGGATGCCCAAATTGCGCAATATTAACTGCGTAGTTTTCTTCTGACCTAGACGTTTCAACTGAAACATGAATCGCCCTTACGAATAGGCGCTTGCTTTGCCGGTGACCACATGATCAGCTGAACGACATTTGATACAGTTGATGATATCTATTGCAACCGTGGCTTGAAAAAGCCATTTCGAGATTTTGATGTGTTTCAGTTGAAATTCAAATGTGCCATGCGCAGGACCTATATACCTGTATGCTTAACCGCATCTAAATAACTTAGTCAACATCAACCCAAGTTTTTTATTCTGCATTTGGTAAATATTCTCACATTAGATATTTTTTTCATTGGTGGCTGTACTTGACGGTATGATATCATTAGATTTAGCAATCTTGTAAGACAAATTAAAACGGTTCCTTTGAGCAACCGTATTGTAAAGGAAAAGACCACAAGCTGTGCTGTTATCCAACCAAAGAAAGAGAAGGCCGGTGAGAAATTCTGTACTGTTTTTTGTTGTTGACAATTATAGTAGGAATGGGAAGAGAGATCTCTGATGAGGAGTAGCAAAATAAAAGACTGCATAGTTATCTCTTTCTACCCTTAAACCTCATTAGACAAGACGATAGCTAAGTTACATCTCTTCTGATCTGGAAGCAAATGCTTGCTTTGTTGGTGATCATGCGATGCATTCACACGGGTGGGTGAACTGTCGAACCGTAATAAGCACTGCCATCGAACAATACTGAGAACACTAAGGAAGTTAAAAATATTGAAATTGTCATTCGTGAGGAAATTTTGATATTTTGAACTTCCAATAATACAGTATGCGTGACATTCTGACAGTTTTGGCTACGGCCGGAAATTATTAATAAAATAATTCTTCTGCAATCTAAACACGTCTATTTTCTAGATGCAGTAGATAATATCATCCACTACTTGTTTTATTCAGTCAATTTTAACAATATATATACGTTTCACTCATATACACTTTTCTAAAACTCGAGCTTGTATCATAAACATTTCTTTTTCCCTCACCTCCCATCATTAATTTTTCACCTGTGTAAATTTTCAACACTGATATATTTTTCTGAAATGCGCAAACCTCCTCATTATAAAAAAATCACGTGTTTGGTCTAACGATAGAGCATCCCCCTAACACGCGGAAGGCTTGGGTTCGATTCCAGGTCGTATCATACCAAAGGATCTAAAAATGGAACCTACTGCCGTCTGGGAGTTGCTAAGTTTAGCAGCTTTTCGTTAATATCACTAGAACCGGTAAAGACCACCTCCATTCGCGAGTATGAATGCCTTGCATTCTGGTTATCGTTATTTGTTTCAAAATTTATTTTTGCCCTTTGTCTTTGGTCGACCAAAAGAACAATGACCAATCAATCCTTTAAAGAACTTTTCTGAGAAAATAATTTACTGTATGGATTTCAACAAAACTGCTTCCATTCTTCGATTTCAAAAGTCACATTCCAAGTTTATTGTGCCTGTGATTGACTTATGTGTTGCGCGCTTTAATGCTTTGACGATTTCACCCAAAAGAAGAGGGTAGATGCGCACTTTTTAACAAGGTGTTTCTTGATTGGCTGTCGCCATTGTATTGTATCGATTGTATTCCTTGTTCGGGTTAGGGATTAGTTTAAGGATTAGGGTTACGTTAGCCAGTTAGGAAATTTCTTGTTAAACAGTGGGCATCGCCCCGAAGAAGAATTAGAATCTACCTTTAATGCATTGAAATGATACTGAAAGCACACCATATCAAATCTTTTGACGCTTAGCCGTGTCGGCATTTGTTTGTAAACACTTAATAAGTCTGTAGGTTAAAAAAGGTTTTATTCACCATGTATAACAGCAAAGGACTTGAAAGACTTCCAATATTGCCGATGAACTGAGCTACTCCTAAACCAGAGTTTCTAGTTAAGAGAACAGAAAATCATGGAATAAGAAAACAGAAATGCATAGCATTTGAAGTGTCACATGAAACTATTATGGTATATATGTTTAGACAATAACAGATATATTAGTAATCAATACGGAGATCACGTGGCCAAGTGTGATACCATATTGTCATGGTTTCCAGGAGACACATCATTTTTAAATAGACTATTTTAAGATCTCATTCATACTCAGTCATTGTCTTATTTCCAGCTGTCCCTGAAATGGAATTATAAAAAAAATGTGGTTCTACTAACTAGACCAGTGGCGTAGCCACGGGGTGGTTTTGGGTGTCACAACCCCCCCATGACCCAACACCTTGCAATGCAAAAAACACCTAAAATAGCGGTTTTTCTTTTTATCCTTAGACATTTCCCTCATTTCGTGTCCCCAACCCCCAACCCCCCCCCCCCCCCCCGACACCAGAACCCTCTCCATGACACAATCCTGGCTACTCGCCTAAACAAGACACAGTGCTTTTCCCATTTATTTACAAATAAATCCGGCTATGAAGGTCTACTGTCCTCTTTGCGACATGTTTAAATTGAATCATTCGTGAAAATAAGTCAGTAAGGTAGTTCTTTGCCTGATAGAAATGCCGGGCAAATTGTAGGATTCACAGACTGGGCTCAAGGATACAGCGATTACTGCTATTCCTCAACTTCGTGTTGGTCAAGCATATGCAATACTAAACAAATCTGAGTGTTACAGTAAGCCTGATGGAACGAGTAAAGGGATCTTAGCCCTACTTAGCGGCGGCAGATTAAACTGCAAATTTTTGCACAGAAAAGCAATTTGAATACACGTGTGTGACATCTTATAAAACCCCGTTTATTCTTATTTTGAAAGAAAGGTTACACAAAATTTTAATAAAACTTAAATTTTGAAATTCTCGTTTCAGTTCTGGAAGCGTTTTATTTATCCTAGCGATATGTTGGAAGTGCATAACCGCAAATCGAGTTACCGAACTTACTTACTAAATGCTGAATTATATTTTGACATAAATGTACTTGACTTTTCTTGCGGATGTGGGTCGGACGATAAGTAGGTATTAAATTATTGAACTAAGCAAAATATTTATTCATTACAATAAGTAGAATACGTGGTGAATTTTTGGAACACTTTTTCTATAACTAACTATACTTGTAGGTCACTTTTTGGAAATGCACCAAGTAACTACTAATCATTCAATAACCAATTACATAAAATGTAAATAAAATAGACGTAGTAGATTTTTTAAGCAATTTGTTCTTTTCACCGTTTGCACTTAATTGTGAATAAGGAATAAACTGAAACTTGACAACGAATGATCGTGGAGAAATCTCATTTTATACGAGAACATTGCATTTAAAACGCACCAACATGACCTCCGTCATTATTAAACAAGTGAGTCTCAACGTCAACAGTAAAAGCTTCAGGCTCCTCAAAACATTATGCATTACAACAGTTGTCCGAGATGTTTTATTAACTTGTCTGAGAGTTAAGGTTCTATACAAATTCTGTGGGAGCCACAGATGACTGAATTTTTATTTTTAAAAGCTTCAAAGTGTTATTCTTTGAGGCGAAAGCTTACCGTACAACCTTACTCTGAATGATCTACCATTCTGTGTCGATAATTATTACCTTAAAATTATGACGTATTTCGGCACAATGATGTCATCATTTCTTTTTAAAAAAAAATGAAAGTTCTTTGTGTTTATTATCAATGGACATTGGTAAATATGAAACTAACTCACAAGTTCTCACTCTGTTAATAAATTTCGAACTAAAATAAAGTGAATGTTATTTAAAAATTCCCTTCTTTACTTTACATAGAAAACAATGTCCTTTTTACTCACCTTACCGTCGTTGGGAATAACTCAGTTACAAGAAGATTCAAAGGTACAAATGAAAACGTTATCAAGAATTTTCCGAGTAATGAGAGGGTAGTAAGCGACCAATCCGGAGCACTGTCAGCTGAAGTTATGAAAAGAAAGTGATACTGTATAGAACACTTCAAAACTGGTTACCCTTAAACTGATATTATGCAATTTGAAGGCTGTTGAAAACGATGTCACTGAAATTTAACAAGATGATGTTCCACTACGTTTTATTGATTACTCGCCTATATCGCCATAAAAGGGGGCTATGGTTATTTATGGATCCTGTGCGAAGTCATGTCACATATCTTTACCTTGATATATTCTATGGCACTGTTATGTTATCTCAGTCACCGACATAAGTACTACTGCCGAAGCATTTTCCCGCCATCACTGACAAAGGAACCACGGCCAAAGCTGAAAAGACTATTATACTTCTCACAGTGTCTGTTGCAAGAAAAGGTTGGATATCGTCCATAGCTATGACCAATGAAAAGATCCAAAATTTGCAGTATTTCACATTAAATCATTAAGTAACAAAGGTCAACTGCAAAGAGGTTGTCCTTTCTCCCCTTTCAGAAAAGTCTGAAGTCTCTTCAACACAAGTTTCGCATTTCTAAATGTTACTTCAAAAACCGTTTTCACCCGTTTCGCAAAATTCAAATCGGTAGTGCTCTCTCATGCTTAAAGCATCAGTGTTGGAAAATATTCAGAGCTTTGAAATCGGAAATTAACCCTGTGAGACCAGATTGTCAATTGACGTCGGTCAGCTATGTGCAGAATTTGGATTTTGTTGAAGAAGTTTAAGGCAAGCAGAATTTAATGGAAAAAAGCGATAGCCTACATTCAGTCCTGTTTTCATTCATTCTCTTTCATACAGTTCCAATTTTTTAATAAGCTCTTGATTTTAAAATATGTGTCATAAAAAAGTTAAGAGGTTTCAAAAACTCTCTAAATGAAGACGGAGTGTCTTAATCCAGTAGCAATAACAACATCATGTATTAATAACGATCTTAATTCGCCGTGCAAACCTTAGATAACGGATTTGCTATAAGAAGTGTCGTTTCTTTTTTTAATTATCCCTTCATTTTTTTTCAATTTTCCTTACAGGAAATTCCAGAAAACAAAACGTGCTACAGTATTTAGTTCTTACCTTGAGGTGTTACAACTCCCGGGGTTCAGGTATACACTCTAAATACGTCCGGTTTAAATTGAACCGAAGAGGGTCAAATGAGCACCGACCCTAAAAAGGTGCACTGAACCAAAAAATGGTTCAAATATTTGACTAGTTACGGTTCAAGAAGAACCATATTTTGGTTCAAATCTACAACCTAATCTAGTCAAATAATTGATCCATTTTAGGTTCAGTGTTCATTTGATCCTTTTTGGGTTCAATAAATTTGAAGCGGACTTTTTATAGTGGACAACTGTGATCTAACGAATTGGCTTGTGAAATGATCTACAGTTACTGTTTCAAATCTCATAATGGGATATTTCGAAATGTGAGACAGATTGAATCATGGCAGTACACATTAAAGAGTATGTCATTCGCAAACATATTTTCTATCCTCATACTTCAGTGGCGTAGCTACTGAGGGCAGGGGGGCAAGTTGCCCCTCCCCCCGAAAATTATTTGGGGAAATTTGATGAAATGGTGAAATTTGATGAATTTTCTTATGCTAACAGAAATTTCTCAAAATTTTTGTTAGAGTAAGAAATTGTGAGATATTTCTCATACATAATTCGTATTTTCATGCAACAAATTAACCCACATTTCGTCAGTTTCGCATGAACCGGCCCTACTCGCGTTCCACAGGAACGTCCTCGCCGCGTAGCACATTAAATGTTCTCGTGCTTACGCGCGGTTCAGTGCATTTCAGTGCACAGGAAGCTGTTGAGCCTGTTATTCAGGAATTTAACAACAGCTGATACAGTACAACGAACACTGAAAGGCTGTAAACCTGAACTTATCCCCTTGTACGTACACAGTCCCTGCGTTGTACATTTTGGGAATTCAGTAAAAGGATGTGAAAATTGACCAGTCACTAACGTAGACCCCCAGGATTATATTGTCCTACAAACTAGTAGCGAGAGGGGTTTAAACTATACCGATTTTACTCTGTGTACATAACGATGGATGGGTCTGAAACAATCCATGGGCAACGATAAACTTAACGTTAGTCTAGAAATTACGGGAACGGGAGCCATGGGCATACTTATATTTTGTTACTTAGCCTAATCCTTGGAGGCTAACAGGCTAGTTCGGGAAATAGCTTTCTGCTCACTTGGGGTGTAACAATAAACGGGTCCATGAGTACCTTGCAGCCTTCTACACTTAACAGACTGCTGTTCTTACAGAATATCCTGTGTGATCGAGCCGCTATTAGGCCTCCTTTCAGTGGCGTACGAAGGGGGGACCATTGGGCCATCCCCCCCCCCCTCACTGATGGCATTTTTTCTTTGTTCTTAAAAATAGATTGTACTTCAAAAGATAGCATATGTGGCACCAGATTGCATATAAGGACACCCAATTTTTCAAAAATTTTGAAAGGGGAAGGATTGGCTCAACAAGGCCCCTTAGTGATGCCAAATTTTTTAATTCCTACAAATAGGCAAGTTCTGTCAAATTCCAATTTTTACTTAAAAAAATGGACTTTGTATCCCACTGGTGGAATCGATTAAAATAAAGACAACATGTTAAGATTCTCTTTACAAGCATGAATACGCTATTTTTGGCCATCTGAGGGGTCTGATTTTTCGAAATTTTCTCTACGCTCCGCGCCAACCAATGGTGGCGCTCCGCCTTAGATAATCTTTATGATAAAATAACGTTTTGTGGCCAAGAAAAACCACAATCCTGTACCGATCAACGCTCTTTTATTTTGACTTCTAAAAGGGTGCAAATTTAATGACAAGTTTTACTCCTTAAGGTAGCATAAATGGCATTTAAGAATGCATGTAAAGACACAAAAGTTTCAGTTTTATCCTCATGAACAACCACGATTCAACTTTTAGCACTGCTCCTGTCAAAGTCGAAAATCTTGCACCATTTTGCATCTAGGCTCCTTAAAAACGTCAAAAAATTTCCGGACATCCCCTCCCCTCACACCATACTGCAAGCCCCCCCCCCCCCTTCAGAGAAATCCTGTGTACGCCACTGCGGTTACTACATACAAACAGATATTGTTTACCAAAATAATATACCTTGTCATTTCCGATTGCCCTATCTATGTTATACTTTAAGATTAGAATGCAGGTAATATTACAAAATGACATGGTCATGTTGTTACACTTGTAAATTTGCATATTTTATATGAAATACATACACATTGACCGGGAAAAGTTTGGGGGAAATTTCGTACCTTTGCCCCCCCCCCCCCCTAATCCTAGCTACGCCACTGTCATACTTCATACAACAATGTAGAAGAATGTTAACATTAAATGAGTGATGTCATTGTTCAAAACAATGAGTAATGGCAGTTGAGGCCTTATAAAGCAAAATAAGTGATGCATGTGCCTCAGTTTACAATACGAACGTAAAAAATAATAATTGAGTGAAATGCAGACATCGAACTGGACTGAGCGGTGAATGACGGTGTTCATAAATATAATATATCAACAAAGTACTTGATTTGATGACAATAATTCCGACCATCGTGATGCCCGAAGCAACATAAGTAGATAGCAAAGGCCGCACGCTCCCTGTTCTGCTTGAAATAAAAAAATATACAACTTGTCTACCATTTTAAAATTGGCATTCCATTACATGTATTACATCAACAATGCAACAATGATAGTTTACGAATCATCTTTCAGAAGGTATTAGATTACATAAGTGGAGAAGAAGATACACGAAGCTCTTTATAGGCCTACTGTTGTTTTTACAGTGTCAGAAGAAATCATTGCATAAAACATGTCCTTTTTTCCTCTGTAGAAGAATGGATAGCAACGAGGAAGACTGCTAGTAATGTGAGACGTCTTTTCATATTTACTACTTGATTATGAAACTTGTGGTGTCTGGGCACACCCAACGTTAATGTGGATAGCAATATGATAACTCACTTTTAGAATACAGCGCGTTAGGACAACATGTGCTGTTACAAACAACTGAAAATTATTTATGAAGGTGTCTCCAGTAATATTTTGGCGTCCTGTTTACTGTCCAAAGAGTGAACTTCATCATTATCACTGGAATGATTCATTGGTTGTTTCTACTGGCAGAGCTAGTCAACTTTCCAACACACTGTGCAGCAGATGTTTTATTAATTAGGGGATTGTTGAATAAACAAATATGCAGTAACTAGTCATATGCTGAGACTTAATTTTGGGGAGCCCTCTACCCGTTAAATGATAAATGGTTTCCTAAATAATTGTGTATGCCTTTATTTCATTAGTTTTCAGTAGTAGAACTCAGCAAAATTATTGAGAAATATGAAAACCTGCACGTTTTCCTACCTTTTTACAATGAACGGTGGAATCAGACTAGCAGGAAGTTCCACTAAACTGCTAAGAAAGAAATTAAGATAAGGATCTCCAGCCAAAGAACCTGTCGTCAAAGCGAACCCGAAGTAGACGATTGTGAAAGTAAACCTGTATGTTTGTGAGAAGGATTAAATAAACATCATCGACGGCAGTAAACAAATGTTTAATTTTACAGAAATACGGAAATGAATAGCTTAAAATTTGTTTTTACTCTGTTCTTCTCTAAGTAAAGTTAGCGCATCACTTACTGTACGCCAATGGGCAACAACTGGAGAAAAGGGCAGTGACCGGCCCGACTTGAACGGGTTGATGAAAACAGGGCCGTAAAACTCCATCTAACTAACAAACTCATAAGTATGCCTTTAACTTCCTGCACAAATTGTCACTGGATTGGTTTTTGTCGTCTGCTAGTGATAGAAAGGCTATTCCTAATTCTAACAGAACCCCCAAACCCCCAGTGATTGTTAGCTCTGTCTGAAAATTATCACATCAATGATTATAGTGACAGCACGTCATTTGGACGACTTCACAATAGATCTGCCAATCAAACGCTGACACTAGCAGACGACAAAAACTTGTCTAATGTCAAACCAAAGGTCAAGTTATGGGCCCTTTGGCTAAGATCATGGGTAATCACAAGCTAGCCCATATGGCACGCCAAAAGGCTCACCAAATATGATAATGTTCTAAAAATACACGTTCATGTACTAAAAATACACGTTCATGTACTAAAATTACACGTTCATGTACCAAAAATATACGATGATGTACTGATTTCATATACGTTCATGTACTGTTTGCTTACGTTCATGTTCTGATTTCATACGATCATGTACTGATTTCTTACGATCATGTACTGACATTTAGTACATGATCGTATGAAATCAGTACATGTACGTAAGCAAACAGTACATGAACGTATGAAATCAGTACATGATCGTAAGCAGTTAGTACATAAACGTGTACTTTTACTACATCGCATATCGGTGAGCCTTTTGGCGGACTTCTGGTACGCCGAAAGGTTCACTCTGTATGGCGTGCGGAAGAGAATGATAACATGATGATCTTGCGTTTTTACATGTACAACGTTTGTTTTTAGATGTACAACGTGTGATTTTACATGTACATCGTAACATTTTAGTACATGATGTTGTAAATCTACATCATGATCGTATGGTTTTGGTACATCATCGTATATTTTTGGTACATGAACGTGTAATTTTAGTACATGAACGTGCATTTTTAGAACATCATCATATTCGGTGAGCCTTTTGGCGTGCCATAAACCCATGACAATATCCATGCATTGAGCTCATTGACTAAGTCGTTGTAAATTTAGGGACTTAAAAGAGAAACAATTGGCTCGCTTTTGTAGCATCCAAGGTGAGGTATGGAACACGATTCCCAGGTTAGTACTTTGAACATTTTCGACGTTATTATTATAAGTGTAAGGCCCTTAAGTAGCATTTTATGAGTAGTGTGTTCAGGAATCTTTTGTTCAATTTAGAAGAATATTTTGGGCATAAATTGTGAAGTGGGAAAATGGTGATTCTTAGCAATATTTGCATTTTGGGACTCATCATGTAGAAGAAATAAAGTAATACTCAACGGACATATTTGACACAGTGAACATATGGAATCACAGGGCACTGAAGCCTAGTATGGCTAATTGGCTGGAAGGACACAAACATAAGAACGCTTGTGAGAACTTTTAGTGAGTCCCGTAGACCTTTGACATCATCCATCAGCGGTAACACGTCAGCCATAGCCGCAAGAGACAGGGCATGCAGCCCCCCCCCCCCCCACCCACCCAAATGGTCAAACCCTTTCTGAATCCGGCAGATATTGGTGCCATGGTCGGACAGAGGTTATGCCCTGGTTCGGCTGACATGCTTAATGAAAAAGCATATATAGTGACCAGTTGTGACCAAATAAATGAATAAATAAATATGTACCCGAATAATGGTGAGCCATCGAGGTTGATTGAAGCAACCTTCGTCTCTCTCACCCTAGCAAGAAACCGCCGGTTGTTTTTATGACACAGATAAACTTAAATATGATACCGTAGCTCGTAATGGACAGCATGGAAATTTCACGAGGGGAGATTGTGTGCTAGAATTTTGTATAAGGGGGTGATTTGTGGCCCAAAATGCAAACTGTTTATAAAATGGATGTATTTATTTTAATGGCGTGTGTTTTCCTGAAGATCAATTCGTGCACCAAAACGTTCAAAAATTTAAATGATGAAACTCCGTGCCTCAACATTGTGTGTTTATTTGGAAAAGAAACTTAATTGTACAAATGAGTGGTAAGATCGGATGTTTTATAATAATTACGTCCATGCATTTTGCACGTGACATGAGGCATGTTAAAGGGGCTCATTGAGTTGATATGGGGAACTAAATGAGAGAGCTAAAGGCTCACTAGTGACTACTACATGACAATGCTGATAATTAGCATGATTAATCAAGTTTCACATCCAAAAGTTATGAAAAAAAGAGAAAATTTTGAATTTTGTTGTGTCCCAGTTTTGTAACAGTTTTGTGCTTAATTTGAAAAAGTGTCTGGTCACGAATTTCTAGAAAAAAATAATGACCCCTTTAAGTACTCAATCATAAAACAGTTATTTGTATGTAGATCATGGGGTTGTCTAAGTTTGACCATTTGTCATGGGTATGTGAAGACAACTTAACAGGTTTAGAAAAACTTGCTGAATTTTATGAATCAACTCAATAAGCCGCTTTAAATTATACACAGTATTCCTTTTCACGTACATGGAGGCAGTTTTTTTATTCCTTCTCTTCCGTGCACCTCGTAGACAGGGTCTAGCACTCAGGGTTTTCTACAGAGCACATTTTCGATAAAGTACTCCATTACAGGGAAAATATAAAGAAAGCACATATATAGACTTACATAAACCACGAAAGAATTAACGTCACAATCAAGGTTGGAGGTTTGAACAACACAGTTATTCCAGCCGTTTTCTTGCTTTTCTTTTCAGCTTCTTGTCCTTCCGTCATGTTGGCATCTTTCTTACGCGCCATTTCTTGTTTGGCGGTAAAAACAGATGGTGGGAAATCCTTCACATTATTGATTTTAGCCATTCGTTGAATAGTTTTTTCTGCCTTGTTTATTTTACCCTGCGAAATTTGCCATCTGATTGACTCAGGTAAAATCCTGTTGGCATTAAATCAGTGAATCTTCTTTTTATACCTCGAATTAATACCCTATTTAGAGTCAGCAACAATTGTTTTACATCTTACTTCTTAGATTGTTTTTCTTAACGATGAACAATAATGATAATAATAACGATGTTATAATGATGACTTGTTTAAAATTTTGGGAAATGAGTGGACTTTATGGAGAAGGTACTCTTTATTAAATCTTTGAACACAAAATGAATATCCAAATAACTACACTCTAAAAAAATAACAAATAGTGAATTTAGTCACTCTTCAACAGAGTGAAAAGTCTGAATTCACTAAATTAGAGTGTTCATTCACTCTAAGAATGGTGAAACTTACTCAAAACAGAGAAAAATTCAGCCCTATGACAGTGAAAATTCACTCTTTAAAGAGTGCCATCGGGCATTCCTTTTGTAAGCGTTGTCCTTTAGTCAAGTCCACAAACAGTGAAACTTTCGGAGTGAATTTCAATCCTTCTGGAGTGGTTTTCCACTCTTTTTTGGTGAGCTTTTCAACTTAAACTCTCCAAAAGAGTAAATTTCACCCTTTAAAGTTTAAGAAGTGTTCATTACAGTCTATAACAATCGAGCTTTAAAAACTTCCCATTGTTCTATGGAACTTACCAGGCAAACAACATCAGTATTACCGTCGGTGTCATAATGACGAGGTTAAAGTAGAACCAGTCTCTAACCAGAGCCCCCAGTACTGCCATGAGAACATGGCCAACGGATCCCATAAGTGTAGGAATATTACTAAAGGTGGAACGGTGCTGGGGTAAAAGACTCTCAAACATCAAGGTAGTTACTGGAATATTGACAGCCTTATAGGTTAGAAAAGAGGATGGAAATAGAAGAATAATGTTATACGAAGGAGAAATAGGGATGAAGCTGGTGTTTCGAACGGTCTGTTTCTATATAACACCAACACACAATGAAATTTCTCCACGAGACAGACATAATATTATATGAGAAAGTCCATGTGAGCACCATGTAAGGTAAGGTTAGGTCAGATTGAGTTTTACGGCCAATCTCCAAACAATTGGTTCAAGTAGTCGAGGTGACCACGGCCTTTTTTCCGGTTGTGGCGTGAGCACCATGTAACACATACACTGTTAAAATGGTTTAAATAGCTGTAAATGAACGTAACAAAACATAAAGAGAAAGAGAAAGATTACAGAAAAGGTCTGGTGAAAAGTTTTGCGCATTAGCATTGTAACTTGCGGTGGGATTAGCGTATGAGGAGATTAAAACTAAATGTGCCATGGTGTTTTAAAAGAAGGTAGTTTTTCATGCGTAATCATTTTTGGGAGTCACACTTTAAATAAGCTTTGCAGGGTTTTAAGTGCTGTTCCTCTTTTTAACTGGTGGTGTGACACAAAAAGGATATGAAATCTTGACAACTCTCCTAGACATTTTCAAACTTCCATTGTCTTATGTTCTAAAAATTCTACGGTTCCAGTGAAATAGGCGAAACACGAACCTTTATGGGAACAACCCAGTCAGAGGTATCTGACAATATCTGGCCCTCGGCCATTGCCAGCTTTTGATCGGCCGTGAATAAGTGATTGACCATTGAAGGACCGCCGGTGGTCCGATGGCTCCATCTGGATCACAAACAAAATTGAATGCTGGGTAAAAATTTTCAGCCAATCAGTTTCATTGCCGTTGGAGGACCACAGGCGAGCCACATGACATATCTCCGACGGACCGCCGAAGTTGCCTACGGAGGTCGGTCGGTGAGCCGACCAAATATGCTGACAGGGAATACTGATGTAAGCGATAAAGGGGGTCAGGCGGCAGATTGTCAACCACTCCAACTTTCCGAAAATACGAACAGGGGTCAGGAAAAATCTTAAGCAGGAATTTGAGTCTTAAAAAAAATGACATGGTTCTATTTACACAGAAAATTCAGGAGGGAAATCCTAAACAGAAATTCCCCTCTTAAGGGCAAGAACAGTGACAATTACTCCAAGAAGAGTTAATTTCCCTCCAAAAGAGTGAAAATTAGACTTTAACGAGTACCTGCCGGCAGTGATCCCTGTAAGCACTCTTTCAAGAGTAAAAAACCGATCTCAGTCTTTCGGAGTTTACTTCACTCTTCTTACAGTGAATTTCCGCCGGCTTTTTTGAGTAAACCGTTCATTTTTCAAGCTTCTAAAGAGTGATTTTTTATTGTTACAACGGTTCAGCGGCCTTCTTTTTTGACGCATGCGCAGTAACAACTTACCTTGTAAGCTAGACCGAGAGCAAACCTCAGAGACACGTAGACAGCGTAATTTGGAGACAAACTAGTTGCTATGCCTATTACGTTGACAATGATAACAGCTACCACGATGGTGTGTTTTCTGCCATATCTGTCGGCGATTTGTCCAGCCAGGATGGATCCTGCAGCAAATCCAGCCAACAGAATTGACTGGGAAAGCTCAGGAAGATAGTCCTTGCTGCAGACCAGATCCCACTGCAAAAGAGACGTATCGAATAAGTACCCAACTCTATCTATTAAAAATTTCAGCAGACCCATGGCTTTAAGGACACCATATTTAGTAATATTACGGTACGAGTATTAATTGGAATATTCTAGACAAAAAAGCTACACTTGCACTTATCCTAGTTGTGATTTTCCAGGAGTAGATTAAAGTGTTCCTTTCAGTTGATCAATTCATGGATTTAGTTTGGCTATGTTCATTAAAATGATTCCCAAACTATTTGAGCTTTTACATGAATTTTTCGCAATTGATCCCAATTTCCATTGTGATCCTGCAGTTACAGAGTACACCTAGTAGCCTCTTTAAATTCAGACGAACCGTTGTCAATTGAAAAAATTGTCCACACTTTCAAGACAATATTTCGAAAGCTTTGGAATTTTCTATAGTAACTCCAAATATTGAAGTATAACAATAATTTGCACGTGGGACCCATCCTTATAAATACCTTACTACAGGACTAGAGAAACATTTTAGGCTAGATCCCCATTCCCCTCCCTCCCATCCCCCAATTTGAAAATCAAATCGACGCCCATGATCTGGCTGTAAAACTCCACATCTTACCCTGACCCTACATGACCTGTAGGTATAACACAGTGGGGTACTCTGTAGCAAATGGCTCAAATTCGCTGTAAAGTTTGAGAATAAAAATAAAGAAAAACATAACATTTTTACAGTGTAGCCACGGGGAAGGGAGGTGTTGGACCCCCCATGTCCTAACCTTGCAATGTTAAAAACACCTAAAATAGCGGTTTTCTATCTATCCTTAGACCTTTTTCCTCATTTCGTGCCCCCCCCCCCCCTTCCCCATGACACAATCCTGGTTGCGCGTCTGACATGACATGGTGCTGGACTTGAAGGTAAACTATTGGAATAATTTACAATTGTCCCAATCTCCACTTTAACTAAGAGTGAAGTTCTTAATATTATCACAGAATACACCACGGAGGTAAAGCGTCTTATAACCCATCTATTAAAATTGTACACATATTCCAACTACGGAATATAGTCCGGATAACAATTTCAGGATCTACTAACTTCTGAAGTAATAGATTCGCCATATACTTCCGTGTCGTACTGCCATCCGTTAGTGCATGGTTGTGTCTCCTTTGACACAGTGGTATTCACGAACTCCTTGCACTTATCATAGACCCCATCTTCGTCAAATGGTACCGTTTCATTGAGAGTGTAACCAGGGGTAACAGCACAGTGGTGAGGGGGAATCTCAGCCAGAAATACACTGCTCAGAACTATAAAACCAGTTCCTATGTAGACCAGAGACGTAGCTATGAGGATCAACACCTGTATTCTTCCTAAAGGATTTGTAGCCTTCAGTGCTTGTTCGATATCCATTGTTCCTTTAATTAACCAAACCTTGGCAGAAAATTAAACTGTCGCTAATATCCTGGAATCTCGTACCCTGTCTGTGTTCAAACTTGACCAATCGTTTACGAAAAATTCTGTTTCTGTCCCGGGACTGTTTCAAAATACTGTAGCGTGAATAACCAGTATGACAGTGCAATATGAAATGTGCACATGTGAGGATAAAGGTTGTGTTCATGACCACTGCCTGTTACGATAAGCCTCATTAGTAACATTTCATAATTGTTAGATAAATCTTATCATTGATCTTGAAGTGACCTTTTGTTTAATCTGTCTACTCTATTCTTTACATTTTGCAGATTGACAAAATATTTCGTATAAACTTAACACTGTAGCAGGAGTTAGGTCATGACAAATATAACGTTTCGTTTCGCCATCCATCCGTATAGCATTAGAAAAAGAAGGGCGACAGGTCTAAAAGCCTTGGGGGTGAAGAGGAAACCCCCTTTTCTGTACGGCTTCATTCCCGAGTAGTTTAAATGCTACTGCTATTTATAGACGTATTTCACAATACAAAACTGTTGGTAAGTACTGCAAGGTAAATTCTTAATGACATACCTGGTATCTTTTATGTGACATTCTCTTGAATGCCTCTACCCCAACTAGGGTGTTGTAAAGGGTGAAAACATCAGTCAAATTTGCCAGAAAATATGTACTTTAGAATGAACAAATTCTCTTTAGCTATCAAAATTTGATAAACAGTTCCATTTTTTATTGTTAATCTTCTTTTAGCTTCGCTTTTCTCTTTTAAAAGCGAGGTGATCATGTTTGTGAAGACTTTGCTTTGCTTTGCTGTGATCGTATCTGTGCCTCCGATTTATGTGAGACGTTTGTATTGAAGTTTAATAAAATGATTATTCATCTGCTTGAAATTGTTGCAACGTTATTCTGTCTCCATTAAGAAAGGAACATAGCTGGCTGAAAACAAATGGGAGTCTAAATTTTGATGATTACATTATAAAAAGTCATGATTTGTTTTTGAAAAAGCGAAGATTTCATCTGTTATCTCTGATGATAAGTTTTATCTTTGTGTGTGTGTGTGTGTGTGTGTTAAGTTGCGTAATTGCTTGGCCGGCAGGCCGGGTTTCAGTTTTCCTTTGTTAGAGCAGAAAGTTGCAATAGATTGCAACCAGGCCTGGTTAGAGCACGGAAAGTGTGCACGTAACAGTGTTGTAGTGCTCGAGACCGGTCTCGGTCTCGAGACTGGTCTTGAGAGAGTTTTTTGCTGGTCTCGGTCTCGACATCCTGTGGTCTGGGTCTCGGCCCCTTGCGGTCTCGAAAATTGTCCTGGTCTCGCTTCGAGACCGGCCAAAAATTTGTTGTACATTAAGATAATTAAAGGGGGTCATTGAGTTGATATCGATAACTTAATGAAGTTTAAAATGGCCAGTGTCATATTACAGTGCTCATAGTTAGAGTAACCAGTCAAGTTTCATGTCCTATACTCACGGGAAAAATTTTGAATTTTGTGATTTCCTGACTTGCAACGGTTTTAGGCATTATTTGAAAAAGCGTCTGGTCACGAATTTTTGAAAACAGAATTGAACTGATAAGTACTCACTTATAAAACAGTTATCTGTACGTAGGATGTGGGGATTGTCTAAGCTTGACCATTTTTCATTGATATGTGAAGAAAACTTTACAGGTTTTGAAATATTTGTTGAATTCCATGAACCAGCTCAATGAGCCTCTTTAATGACTAAAAATAGAAAATTGAAGTGTTACGTACCTTGTCAGATGCATAGATAATTTTTTTTTACGTATTTATTCATTCTTTAAGTGGGTGCTTTTTGTCCATTGTTATTTATTCATTCTTTAAGTGAGTGCTTTTTGTCCATTGTTATTTTAAGATGGATATCAATAAATTTTATCTAACCCACCAGTGAAGTACCCAGGGAGGGCATTGGGCAATGCTACCCAACCCCTTTCCTTACAGAAGGTAGCATAATTATGTGGCACCAGATTGCATGTAAGGACACAAGCTTCCCTCGGCATCCCTCAGGTTTGTTCAGCAGCCGGTAAAGACGTGAGAGAAATGGCGTGGGGAGTGGAGGATGGTCAGGTGCGCTGAGCAATAGTTTTACATTTATCATGCAACATGTGTTAGGAGTATAACCTTTATAGTCGGGAGTTCGGACAGTTACATACAAAATTGCATCAATTCAGCGGATCTTGAGTTTAGCCAAGAGATGTGGTTTCGTTCCGTTGTGGTTTCCCCCTGAAGATTAAATAGCCTACCATTTCATCTAGTGTTATGGTACATTTTGTGGTAAATTTCTGAACTCTTAGCAAGTTGATGGTTTTTAATAATTGCAAAAGCTAAAAGATAGGACTATTTAGATACACTTTTAAAAGCATGATAATACAATTTTTCGGCAATCTGAGGAATAGCGATTTTGCGAAATGTTCTTTCCTCTCCACACCAACTGATAAAGGCGCTCAACTTAATATTGTATTTATGATGGAATTACTTTTTCTTGCATAGAAATAAAAAACGGACATGCTCCCGTGCCCTCAAGCACACCACTGATGCTTTTTAATTTGACTCCTAAAAGTATCCAAATTTAAAAACAAATTTTACTTCGAATAGGTGCCCGTAGCGTTTGGCGTATGATTGCATGTAAAGACAAAAAAAGTTCAGTTTCACCCCCATTAACAACAACAATTTGAATTTATTCCTGAAAAAATTAAAAATCTTGCACCATTTTGCATTGAAGCTCCTTGAAAAAGTCAGAAATTTCAAAGGGGAAAGGGAAACGCTCTACCTTAGACCCCTCCCCCTACCGGCAATCATTCAACATACTGCATCCCCCCCCCCCCCCCCCCCCGAGAAAAAAAAATGCTTATTTCACTGAACCTCACATTACCTTTGTAAAATCATACATTGAGTTTACTTTACACAAAAACTTTACAAAAACGCAAATTGCCTTGAGTTTCCAACCTATTGGTTCAAGTCGAGCAGGCCACGGCCTTTTATCCAGTTTTGGCTGGCTGACTTGTTTTCCCTACTCCATTGCTTATGCGGAGCATCACGCACAACGGCAGTAGGTTCCACTTTTAGAGTCTTTGGTATGACTCAACCTGGGAATCGAAGCCGGGTCTCCAGCGTGAGAGGCGGATGCTCTCACCGTTACACCAAATACGAGGTAATTTCTGTAGACTTCTACGATAATTGTACTAGTTTGGGGTGAGGGGACACGCCCTTTATCTTTTTCCTGCAAGTTAACACCTGAAACACTCGCTGACTCTGATTTGATGAGTAGGACCACCTGGGCCGTACTGGACGGGCCGGGTAGAGGGCTGCCACCACACAAATGGCCATTACCTTCTCGAATCGGACGGACTTTTGGTCCCTCAGTGGGGCACAGATTATGCTCTGGTTAGGCACCAGGAATCGGAAAAAAGCCGCAACCCCCTGTGAGAAAGAGTTCTGTACGGCAATGTTGGCCATATTTGAAAAAAAAACCTTGGATTAGTGTTTAAAAGTTATTTATTCTATGTTTGGTCAGGCAACTGGAAGCTCCCCGTTTTGGCATATGACCATAACCAAAACAGGCTGGGCGGTGATCTTTTGCACTTTTCCAGATCCTCAACTACGGCATTATTTCTGCCCCACTGAGGCACTATAGTCTGCCCGATTCAGCAAGCAAGATCTTGGCAAATTCGGGGTCATGGCTCTGGCCTCCTGTTGGGTACAGTCATGCATATGATAAAACATGTACAGAATCAATGATGATGCACTTGTTCCTGCATGTCATTTTTGAGCATAAAGTAACTGAGGTTACAGTAGGTAAAAACGTATTCAATATTTTGGACAGTTTATTTTCCTATGCAAAAAAACATTCGGTCTCGGTCTCGGTCTCGGACCTTCGCGGTCTCGGTCTCGAATCGGTCTCGGTCTCGGACATGCCGGTCTCGACTAAAACACTGGCGTAGCTAGGTACTTTAGATGAGTGTGGTCTCGGGAGGCTCCTTTAGACTAGCCACTGCCATTGTTTCCGCTTAGCTGGCCACGCATCATTCACTTAACCGTTTCGTGCTTATAACGTTTTGTATTTTCACGTGTTTTCTTCTCAAATTAGGTGACCAATATCTCCTCATGTACCTTGCACTATTGGTTGATACAGCGGCAAGCTAATTACCTCCAGATAGTGGTGTTTGACTACGGCTTCATATGTGCTTCAAATTCAAGTATCATCTGTTAATTACAGACGACGCCGGACAGCAAGTGATGGCAGTGATTTTAGTCGGCCGTTACTGGGGTCTATCACCTTAATATCTTTCAATTCCCTTGCGTACCGGTACCATGAATGGCTGTATACTGAAACACCTCTTGATTTTCTCAACTTAACTGAATATGAGGGTTTGAAATCCATGTAGACAATGAATAAAGTCAATTTAAGGCTGATGGACTCCACTAATGGCTGCCTACAGTCACTAAACGCAATAGCTGCTCGGATTCGTCTATACGGTTCCCTTAATTTCCTCCATGACAGTCCAGCCCTATTGCTCCGCTGTGACCCCAGTATAACGCTTTCAACCCCGCAGTTAACATAAAAAGCCGTTGTTAAGACACTGTATGTTCTACCCTGTAAATATTTGTAAGGGTAGGTTTTGTTGTGTTCTGTCATGTCATTTATGATGTCATCCTTTTAGGTTTAAAGCTCACGTTATTTGTTTTACTTAATATTTTTATTTACTTTTCCCAAATAGTTGTTTAACCGTGTACGAAATAACTTCGAAGATGAAATAACTTCGAAGATTTCGTTATTTTAGTGGCTATAGCACAGTAACTTTTATCTATATGCTAAAAGTAAAAAAAAAGATAAACCGAACTTCAACTACGCCTCAAAAATTGGCTATTATTTTTCTCATTTTCAGCAAATTTCTGAATCATTCACTAATCCCTTTGAACTGTTGAAAAGAAAAATTTGTTGAAATTTTCAGCTGACTTTATAATGTGTGTCGAACAAATTTTAGATTTTGGCATGACTGTTGGCAATGAATAGTTAACGCGTTCACACAAGGAGTGTGTCTTTACTAGTACTTTGACAACGCATCACACCTTTAGTTGATTTAGGTATTGAGAAAAAAAAAACTGAGAAGAAAAGAAAGATTATCTTCCGAGACGAAGAGGACTACAAAGAGTCTAAAGACGTCGTGCATCCATCTTAACACCCCCCCCCCTTTCTGCCCCATCATATCTATGTAGGGGGTCGGGCTAAAATCAGCTAGAGGCGGAAACCCATTCGGAAGGAGTCCGACCTAGAGAAACTGAAAGCGTGTCATAGAAGCTTGTGAATTTTACCAGCTGATTTCTGACAAGCTGTGATTAACCACTAAAATGAAGAAAGAATATTATGTGATAATGCCTGCTCAAGGATCCTGAATGGGACATCTGTATACTTCAGTATTACAATAAAGCTGAAAATTGTATTGCGCCAACATAGCGTCTTTTTATTTCTCAATTATAGATATATTTGTTTCACTTCATTTCTATTATAAATTTTCATTATTACAATGAAAATTTAATCTATTAGGTGAAAACATTTCCGCAAGAGATTTCCCAAAAAAGAAACAGAACTTGAAACCATTTCCATTACCTCTCGCGTGTATTCGGAAATAAATACTGAAAAACGAAATAATAATTTTGTGACAAAGTTGAAATAATTACTAACAATAATGGATTCTGCTTTATAAAAGTGCTTGTCTGAATGGTAAAACTCACATTTTCAACTTCTGAAACAGTAACGTACAACTTTCTTCTGGTACACTTTGAGCGATGTTTTTAAATTGACACATTGAAGTTGGTTTGCCAAGCCTTTTATATCATTTTTCCAAACGAGTAAAATGTTTTTTTCATGTAGTGAGTACAAATGGTGAAACTAAAGATAACTTCTACATCCTTTAGATATTTTTCTGGATGAATGATTAACGGTTCGATTTGGTTTTTTAAACGTTTTAAACTTAACTTGTTCAATTTGTTAATGTTTGAGGGTAAATATTTTTGCATTTTTCTTCTATATATTTGCAAATCCTCCATAGACGACCATTTTTCCTATCAAAACGTCTGAAAGATGTAGAACAACATTGAGAGTTGAAAAACGGTGGTTCAAATTTTTTCAAAACATTCTGAAGCTTCAGAATCTTCCAAATTCGTCCCATTGAGGTTTATTTCTGCATTTAATGTTTTCGTATACTTTGAATTTTAATTAAATATTTATTAAGTCCTTGATTTGGAAACCTCTTGTGTGTGGACTTTGGAATATTTTCTTCGTTACGTTGTATCTTAACCTTTACCGTTGTGCTCCAATCAGGACATATTTGCGAGCCTCGGGGGTGGGCGGAAAAGCGGACGTAGCACGCCCTCACATCAGCTTCCGTAGGCTATTGACCCCGTGTCCTTAAACTACTGTCTCTCTCGATATTGTGGACGAATTTTCGGGTAGCTACTCGCAGTCTCGAGCTCCGCGTGAAACAGTAAAGATGGGCGACAGCCGCGCTCTCCGCCTGGGTCCAAAAGGACCCAAACAACGGCAAAGGGTTAAAATAAGCCTGTCTGCCTGTGGAGTGTGTTTACTGCAAAGCCGATGCCACTGTCTCTGCGTGTGTGCACAGCCCCGTGGTGCAGATACTTTAGATTAAGTTATACCAGGGAGGTGTAGTACCCCATTCCGTGGAATATTACCGTACCTCCTATGTTTTATGAAGGACTCATTTCGATTATTTCAGGTTCAAACCCTTCATTCATCATCCCGCTTTCCTCTTTACTCTCAAGCGTCTCAAGGTTTGGGTCTTCAATAGAAAAGGAATTACTGTGAGATTTTTTCCTAAATCGGAAAACTCTTTTCGTCTTAAAGAGCATCTTTAGGTCCTCTGGTGTCTCTGGCTGGGTGGTATTCAAAGTTTCAGGAAGAAATAAGCAAAGAAAAGCTGCCACAAAGGATGTACCAGTCATAAAGATGAGTGAGAGGTTGGATACAAATTTGTCCTGAAATAGAACAAAGAGGAAACTGTGTCAGACTGATAGACAGTGTAAAACTATAAACTCACTATCCTCTCTCAAAACGCTGGGAAAAAAGGTCGTGGCCGGCTCCACTTGAACCAATCTTTTAGAAACTGGACCGTAAAACTCTATCTAAGTAACTATTCCAAAACGCCTTGATTTAAAATACCTTTAGATGGGATTAATTTTTACTCTTTTAAACATCATCAACACCCATTTTTTTATTTGAAAACTGTTTTGAATAATATCTCTTTCAGAAACTTTCATATTACCAATTAGCGTAGAAAAAAGGGGACATGAAAACTGTCGTAGAAACAGCTTGCAAGAATGGCCGTAAGGGACTCTTTCTCTCAGGAGGGAGAGACTTTTTGCCCGACTCCAGATTCCCAACCAGAGCATAAGCTCTGCCCGACTGAAGCACCGAGGCTTGCCCGATTAAGCAAGGTTGTGGCCAGTAGGGGGTGAAACCCTTCTCCCTCCCATCCCATACGGCCATGTTTGCGAATTGTCCTCTGTCATCCAAAATAACCCTGAGCAATCCATTCTTCTAGAGAGAACTATGTGAGAAATTTAGTGCTCCTTTTGGCTGTCAGTCCGGTTTGCCATTAATATTTTATATTATGCATAGATGTGTAAGTTTTGAAAATATACTCAAAAAATTTATCCTTGCGATAACTTAATTATAAATACGCTATGACAGGTAGAAAGAGTTTATTCACCATGTACAAAAGCAAAGGACTGGAAAGACTTCCAATATTGCCAATGAACTGAGCTACACCTAAACCAGAGTTTCTAGAAAGGAAAACGAAAAGCAGAATACTACATCTAAATGAAGAGTTACACGAGTGGCGTGGTTCATAAACATGAATTGAAGTAGAAACTTAAAGCTGTTTAAATCAATTTAATCCATTTTAGTAGCAATGATAATCTGCCAGTTATAATATTCTCGTAGATCTACGGTATGTGTTACATAGCATGTCAGACAATATACCAAATAAGTCAAAGACTTCACAAAGTTTGTAGTGTTATTTAAACTTGAATGTTACTTTTAAATAACACATTAATATCTATTTAAAGTAGAGGACGAACGGGACATTTGGTTCATTTCACAACTCTACTGGTATACACCACTGTGTTTAGAGGGAAAGTGAGGAAACTTTGTGAACATCTTATCGTATCTAGAGATAGCCTACTGATAAACTTTCCAGAAGACGTAGATCTTTAATACATGGGCTATGGTTTTACCACCCTTTTCGCACACGACCACTCTCCATTTGCCACCTTCGAGCCGAGGTTTAAATTTATTAAAACAAGAAAAACTGCAACCGTCTAACTTATCTGAAAAAAATATTCGACTGAGCAAATATCTAACGATAGTAATTCCAATTGAAAAGAAAACGTTTAGCAACATTAATTAAATTAAACGCTTAGTTACATTGGGACAGAAGTGACTAATATTTGTTCATGCAGACAAATGGTTGGTGCTCTTAGACCTTTTCCGTTGTTTGGGTCCTTTTGGACCCATGCGGAGAGCGCGGCTGTCACCCATCTTTACTGTTTCACGCGGAGCTCGAAACTGCGAGTAACTCGGCCACAACGAGAAAGACAATAGCTTAAGGTCACGGGGTCAATCGCCTACGGAAGCTGATGCGGGGCGTGCTACGTCCGCTTTTCCGCCCACTCCCGAGGCGGGCGAATATGCCCGATTGGAGCACAACGGTAAAGGGTTAATATGTTTCATTCTAAAATTGAGAGACATTGTAGCACATTAGTCCTCATAAGAATTGTAAGGACAGTACGAGGTCATTGCTGTAGATCGTGTAGCACGCATTTACCAATCATGCAATCATAGCTTGGTGTTAAGTTTCAAATTCATAATCAATAAGCAAAGGTATGAAATGACTGAAATTAATGCCACTTACTTTATCCTTTTTAGAAAGTAAACAATGTCCATTTTACTCACCTTACCGTCGTTGGAAATAACTCAGTTACAAGAAGATTTAAAGGTGCAAATGAAAATGTTATTAAGAATTTTCCGAGTAATGAGAGGGTAGTAAGAGACCAATCCGGAGCACCGTCAGCTGCAATAATGAAAAGAAAGTGCTGTTGTATCGAAACATAGATAATGGATTGAACAGTGAATGTCGATTGTACTAGTTGTAGGGTGTTTTATTGAGCTCGTAAAGTCTTGAACTCGTGCGGTGAGAAGTGTTCCATTGCAACCCGTAGAGTGATGGACTGGTGAACTGCACTGTAAAAATGGCTACAAATCGCTGCATATTTCAAGAATAAAGAATAAAGAGCAACATTTGATTACAGAAACGTTGTGTAATAAGTTTCCATAATTGTTTCGTTGTCTTTGTCTTTATTTATTTTGTTTTTCTGTAAATCTATCGTATTTTTTACGGTGTGGTGCGGTAAACTGGGAATATTTTGGGTAGCTCGAGTTCAAAATGGCGGACGTAGCCAAAGACAACAAACAATCAAGAGACCTCCGTATTTGACCCGTCATCCTACAAAATATTACCCAACCCATGTAAGTTATAAATTTGAACGGAAGATCTTATTTCGGTGACTCATTATGTTGAATGTTTTTAAAAGGACTGTTTCGCCGTAGCTTTGATGATTGATTGCCTTTTTGTCGAACAGTCTCATTAAACGTAAAGGTCAAACGTACAGGTTACGTATTCTTCTCACCACTTTAAAGTCCAATAATATAATTAACTTGAAAGTTGCCATCTTTATGTACAGTTCCATTCACCATTTTCTTCTTGTTAGTCTTGATAATCTTTTCAGTTGTAATTTAGATATCCGCACACATAATACAAGAGAAGTTGGTAACATCCGTATCACATGTAACAATACATCATTTACCAACAACATCTACGTTTACCGAGCAGGCATAACCTGGAATAAATTTCCTTTCGAAATCAGATATTTACCAACTATCAAGTCCTTCAAACGTAACTTAACTGATTACTATTTAAAAACTTATTAACATTTTACATTAAGGAACTTGTTGAATATTGAATGCTGCTATGTTTTCTTATCTTTTTTATTCATATTTCTTTCTTTATATTAAGGGAGTGTTACTACCTGTGAAACCTATGAAGCCTTCTGAGAGCACATCCTTTCATACTGTTATTGAAAATTTAATTTTTATAGTAACAACCGTGTCATTGATGCACTGTGAAGAAACAAAAATGAATGAAATAAAAAAAAAATGAAAATGAATCGCTACTGTTCAAAAGTATATAGGCAACGGCGTTCACCACTTCAGACCAATGGAACGCTTCTCAAAAGTAGTGAAGTGGGGCTAATTCATCACTTCACCACTTCACAATCTCAATAGAACATATCCTTAATAAAGATGTATTGCACCGCTTCACCACATCACGATCTCAATTGAACGCATCCTTAAAGATGGAGTGTCGCCATGAAAAAAATTTTCAAAACGCAAGCCTTCAGTTACCTTTTCACGGATAACGCCACGACTGGGTGTCCTCATAATTAATTTCTTAAATATCAATATTTCAAAAATTAATTATGAAGTCACGTGACCGTGAAGAAATCCGTGCAACGACAACACTCCATTTTTTATTAAAAATGTATTGCAGCACTTCACCACTTCACTTTCTCAATAGAACGCATCCTTCATAATGATGTATATTAAAACAATTTACTTGATTTGATGACTATTATTCCGACCATCGTGACGCCCGAAGCAACGTACGTAGATAGTAAAAGCCTCACGCTCCCGGTTCTGTAGATAATAAAAAATATTAACGTTGTCTACCAGTTTTGAAATTGACATCCCAATATTATATATAAATATCAGATCAACACCACTCTGGTGGTTTCCAAACCATGATTTCAGATAGAAACAATTTATAAGTTGGTGATACTAAAGACATGAAGAATTTGTAAATGGTATACATCCATACAAATCCAGGGAGAAAAGTGATGACAGGGAGGTGTTGCGGTATTATACAAACCACCTTACATGTTCCGAGAAGAGTTTGAAGACAAGATTGGTATTCCATTCTACCTTTTTATCCATTTCCGCTACCGCAAGAGGAACGTTTTGAAGTAAGATTATAAGTCAGTGCAGTGGCCTACGCAGGATTCCTCTCAAGGGGAGGACATGCAGTATATTGATTGATCGCCGGTCAATGGGCCCCGGGCTCTAAGGAAAGGGCCAGCCTTCTCTTCTTTGCCTAGATCAGAAAATTACTACAAAAATTGTAAGTAGCGATACCATTAGAGAAATGGTCTAGAATCATGTCAGGGAAGATTACATATACAACTTAATTGAAAATATGATTATGTTTCTCTGTTGTGATTCTTGGCTAAACTCAAGATCCGCTGAGTTGATGAAGTTGTTGAGCGATGCGTCCTATAACCCCATATCTCATCCCTAATCGTTACAAAAATACAATCGATGCAATAAACTGACAGGAGCCGATCAAGAAACGCCTTGTTTAACAGTGTGCATCTACCCGAAGTTATCCAAGCGACTGCCTAATCTCCCAACCGTAAATGAAAACAATGTATGAAAATTACATTAAAAATCGTACTTAAGTGACTGCCATGGTGTTAAATTAACACAGGAGAAGGAAGCACGTGATCATCAAAGGCATATACTAACACAGCTGACCCTACGAATGCGTAATACCTCGCTACGGTATTATTTATTAGACGTTACTACTGTTGTTACAAGTAGTCTAAAACGTATGTTAAAGAGCCGATATCACATCCATTTATAACTGATCCGTGATCTCTGTCCACTCTTAAGTGCGTGTCCGTGTAAATATAAAATCAATCACAGTAATAACATCACATGCCATCGATTCATGCGTTCGTATCCGCATTAGGTGGTGGTGGGGGTTGTTCCATGGATATGAGAGTTTCATATACTGTTACACTAGATCTTAGGCCTACTTTCCCATAGACCATCGCGATGTCAAAACGCGAAAGGGTGAGGTTGACAAGGAAAATTACATGTGAAAAGCTACCATACTGTTTATAAACAATCTTGCTACATACGAAACTGTAATGAACCAGAACCTGGAAGGGGCACTCATTGGCAACCGTTGGTAGTCTTCTCTTTGTGTGGAACATACCCGGTGTACAATGTACATATGCCTAATCGCATTCTATAGAAACACACAAAATGACGAGAGAATATGACATTTCAGCTTGTGGGCTGTCACTGGTAAGTTTTAACGCCGGTATAAATGGATGTTTACTCCACCCATACAGGGAAGTGTTAACGCGTGTAGACGGCGACATGGATCACGTATGGTCACAAATGAATGAATGAATGCATGTACGAATGAATGACTGACTGACTGACCGACTGACCGACTGACGACTGACCGACTGACTGACTGACCGACTGACCGAATGACCGACTGACCGACTGACCGACTGACCGACTGACCGACTGACCGACTGACCGACTGAATGAATGAATGAATGAATGAATGAATGAATGAATGAATGAATGAATGAATGAATGAATGAATGAATGGATGAATGAATGAATGAATGAATCAGTCATGAACCAAGAATGGTAACCATGACGACGTCTCGTTCATGTACATGTTAGGCCATCATTAATATATCATATCTGCTTACCTTTTAAGGATGAGGGGTGGAATTATACGCGCAGGCAGCTCGACTAAGCTACTAAGGAAGAAATTACGATAAGGATCTCCGGCCAAAGAACCAGTCGTCAGAGCGAATCCAAAGTAGACAATTGTGAAAGTAAACCTGTATGTTTGTAAGAAACATTAGACGAAATTTCGAGTTAGGCATCCTTTTTTTTCTTTCGTAGAAATTGAAATAGAGATACATGGCAGGTTAAGCGGTTTCTCTGTGTATAGAGTTATCTTACGCAAAGTCCCGTACACTAATCATTGTCTGTGTTTGAACATACTGTATACACGTGAAAGTGAACATTAGCAAAAGCTGTCAGTGACAACGGTCTCATGAAGGCAAACGTTTGCTTTTCTGCAATTTTTGTTAAATTTGAGGTCAATCGAAGAGTTGAGTTGCATGGGACTACCGGTAAAATTGTAGTTTGGGTTAATGGATGCCTGTAGCTACACAAATAAAAAAGAACATAAAAGACCGTTCTTCCATTGAATTTGTCCTGCCTTTCACCTATCTCCGCAAGTTTTGTACATCGTTCCCATGAATTGAACGTATGATCAGTCTTGGCCTATGTTTGCGCTTTGCACGAAGTTTAGGGTGAGTAAAGCTGTCTCCTCATACATCCGGTATTGATCCGTCATCCGTTATGCCTTATCCGCAAAATTCTCCTCTAAAATCAAATAATGATAATAATAATACCCTTTCCATATGTCCTTTGTCCATCATCCGTTATCCGTCATCCATCATCCGTCCTCAGTCAAACATCTCCGATTGAATCGATACCCGATCCATCATTTAAGGTTTTACGAACGTCAAATGGTTAAAGGAGCAAAACCCTCTATCACAACAGAGGGAAAAATCGTATCGGTATACATGGAAAGAGATTTGACGTACGTCAAATGGAGGATGACGTTTGACGGAATATGAAGATACGGATAGCGAGCTTTAGACCAGCACATGCCAAGGGGCTTTTTATGGGGAAATAAAAAATTTTTATGCCCAGAATGTAGCACCACATTGTAAAAAAGTGCATTTGATGTAATCATTTTACACAACCGATGCGTTTTGAAAAAAAGTTGGCAACAATATTTAGCCGAGTAGAGGGTGAATCATTTTATATTTTGGGTGGTTCATTTTAAACTTTAGGTTGGCCAAAATTACACACATGTCGTGTAAATTGGACCCCTGCCACACATTTTGTTCTATCTTTGCATTTTATGCACTGTTTTCGTTTACTAAAAAATAATCCTATGCCTCCTGTAAGTTATGTTGATGGACTAAAGATGCAGTGCATTCCTTAAAGATAATTGCCAGCATGTATTACGCAAAGCCGCTCCCAACTGGTCAACGACAGGCTAGCACATACAGCTTGCTAAAGAAGATAGAACAAACTAATAACGGACAAGCTTATTTATAATGTTTACTTCCATGAGTCTGAAAAAAAAACAACGACAGAGGTAAAGGACAAAATCTTACTTGAACCAGGCTAAGATGAAAGTCACTATTAAAGTAGGAGGTTTGAACAACACAGTTATTCCAGCCTTTCTCTTGTTTTTCTTTTGAGCCTCAGGTTCTTCTGTCACGTTTACGTCTTTCTTACACACCATTTCTTGTTTGGCGACAAAAACGAGGGATGGAAAACCTTTAACTCCGTTTAATTTAGCCATTCGCTGAATAGTTTTTTCTGCTTCTCTTATTCTACCTTGCGAAATTTGCCATCGCACTGACTCAGGTAAAATCCTGTTGGGATTGAGGAAGAGTTTGAATACATGTTTCAATGTGAGTTTTTGTTGTAATATCGCTACTTCTGCGGGAAAGGGCCAAAGATTGACTTACTAGTTCTAAAAATGCCATCTTTGCCAAACGTTAATGAAATTATCAAATTTCCTACATCGTACGAATAAAATAGTCGGTGTGTTAAAATTAATGTACAAGTAAACCCGCGTGGAGATTAGACAATAGTGCCTTCTGATGTTTTATCAATAAATTGGGGTTCGAACTATTCAAAAAATGTTTTCGATATAACCTTTGCAATCGATATAAGTGTTATCAAATATAGCTAGAGTATACGAAATTCTACTACGAAAGAGGAAAATGAGCCTACATAAGACCTATATAATATAAGAAGATGTCACGAAACACTTTACGGCTTTATAAATACAATTGCAGATCCATAAAAGATAAGCTTTAAAACAACCTCGTAGTTGTTCTTTTAGAAAGTTTACCTACCAAACAAACAGCATCAGTATTACCGTCGGAGTCATAATAACAAGATTAAAATAGAACCAGTCTCTGACCAGGGCCGCCAATACTGCCATGAGCATGAGGCTTAATGTTCCCATGAGTGGCGGAATATTTCCAAAGGTCGAACGGTGCTGGGGTAAGAGACTTTCAAACATCATGGTAGGTAATGGTATATTGACAGCCTAAGGGGTAGAGACAAGCATTACTAAATGATATTCTTATGTCCTATCCCAGCCAACATGCCCAGCTGGGCCCCAACTGGGTTTCAGCTGGGCTACTTGCTGGGCCCCAGCTGGGACCCACTCGTGTTTGTCAGGTGTTCCCACGTGGGGCCCAACTGGGCTAGCCTTTCCCAGCTGATGCCCAGATGAAGCCCAGCTGGGCCCCGCTTCAATAACTGAAGCCTAGCTGGATTGCAGCTGGGATTCAGCTGGGAAAGGCTAGCCCAGTTGGAACCCACATGGCAACACCTGACAAACACGAATGGGTCCCAGCTGGGGCCCAGCAAGTAGCCCAGCTGAAACCTAGTTGGGGCCCAGCTGAGCATGTTGGCTGGGATGGCATTAATAAAAATGACGCTCATCATGCCGCATAACGTACTAAAGGACAATGTTCAAATTGCGGTCGTGGTGCTATCCAATACACACATAGTATTGGTAGTAAACTAAACAGAAACAACAGGATAAAGAAAGTTTGAACAAAGGTGCACTGGCTGAGAAGACCGAGGTCTTTGCTGAGTCCAGTACGGTGTGCTTGAACTCAAATTATTCAGTTCAGTTCCGTCCGCTTATGTTTTTCTGTCCAAACAGACAAAGGTTGGCAGCTTTGTAAGTTATTTTAAAGGTGCACCTCAAGTCAAAAAAATAAAGAAAATAAAAAAAATTAATATATATTAAACAGCAGGAAAATGAATTGTTACAGGCTAACTCACATCTCCATAGGACTTTTTGTGCCCAGATACACATGTTGAAGTTTTTTCACTCAAATTAAAATGGTATACATCGCACAATAATTTGTGATGTCAAATCGCATAGAAACTACTATCTTTCTATACTAGTTGTAGATATATATATCCCCTTTTTTCCGACCATGTTCGATTTGTACGTGCACTTTTTCAGACAAAGGACGCTCTTTTTCTTTTTTGGTTTGTGTTTCATCCTTCGCACTCATGTTTTCTGACAGTCACCTTCGTCCGGTTTTGTTTTTACAGCGATCTCTTCGGATTTGATCTTTGTCGTGTCCAATTGTTACTGTTGGTTGTTCAGTTTGGTTTTTGCCACCTGATGAAGGGTTTATACCCGAAACGTCGTGGAGTTTTCCGCAAACTTTTAAGCACTTTTTACTACTTCTTCTTTACTTACTTTACTTCTTTTTACTACTTCTTTTATATATATATATATATATATATATATATATATATATATATATATATATATATATATATATATATATATATATATATATATATATATATATATATATGTGTGTGTGTGTGTGCGTATGTATAACCTTTTGGCTGTTTAATGTATCTAAATTCTAGCCTTCCGCTATTTGTATCTCCTCGGAGATCCAGCCTTTCAATTCTGTAGCACCGTTGTTTTACAGTTTCTCCGTCATGTTTATATATATATATATGTATATATATGTGCGTGTGTGTTTATATATATATGTGTGTATATATATATATATATATGTGTGTGTGTGTGTGTTTATATAAATATATATACATATATATATATATATATATAATACATATACAGATGTATAATCGGACAAACTTGAATCCATGGTCTCAACCTAGTGGTTTAATTTTTCTTTCACGCAAGAAGGAAATTTACCTTTGAAACTTACCTTAAAAACTATACCAAGAGCAAACTTCAAAGACACGTAGACAGCATAATTTGGAGACCAGGTAGTTATTGTGCCAAGTATGTTGACAATGATAATAGCTAACACAAAGGTTGGTTTTCGGCCATACCTGTCGGCGATATGCCCAGCTAGGATGGATCCTACAGCAAATCCAGCCAACAGAATTGACTGGGAAAGCTCAGGAAGATAGTCCTTGCTGCAGACCAGATCCCACTGCCGGGAAGACATACATATATTACATATTAAGTATCTACTAAAATTTTTTAGCTAAAAATATACAGCAATTAAGTTATGGCAGTTGCATAGTTCAGTACCAGCAGACGGTTTGAGTAATGTTTCATCTACGGGAGTGACTTAAGACATGCAGCATTATCTCCTTGCTCTCTTATTTTGAACAGTGGAAATATTTTCTTTCAAAACAATGGACTGTCTAAAATGAGATCGGGGTCTTCTGTCATATTTGTGTTTTCAGGTGGTCAATTGATGTACGCATTGGTTACTTGCGGAACTGTTGACTCATTTTGTGTTTCTTATTTAGAATTGGGTCGGACTCGAGTTGAACTGTCTATTTCAACATGACTTGTCAAAATGACTTTAAACTGGACTTGGCTGACCTTGTTCGACCGGTCGGTTGCATTAAACGAGAATGTTAGTTGCTGGGTGCGGAATCATGTTTTACCACAGTAGTCACCTAGCTTGATTATTTGTTCGGAAGCATAAATAAAAACCGAAAGAGTATTGCGGTTGCAGCTACACAAATTACTTCCCAGCGGAAGACTACTCTAACATTAAACGTGACAAATCGATACCTTAATATTGTGGCTCTGTCTGCTTGGTCTCAATCGTTACGTACTGCATGAACACCTAAAATTTCACAAAATCATAACCTAAAGACCAATAAAGGCGCAGACTTAGATTAGAATTAATTAAATTAGTGTAGCGCAATGACATCACAGATACCCCGTAATACATAAAAGAGGCTTGCGTTACTGTTTTTCTCCGGTGAAATTCGAAGCATATTCATTTGTTTGGTTAAATTTAATAAGTTTCAACTTGACTTGAATCGAAGGTTAACGACTTTTGATTTTTTTTATTTAATATTTCAGTGGCTATTCATTAAGGTCTTGCAAGAGAGACAAAAATATGCTAGACTTTGTCAACCATCCCTGTGGCAATACCCTTTCCTTACTCAAGGTATATCACTTTAAAGCAACAGAAAGTAATTTGTAACGTGGGGCACGTGGTTTCAAATTTTCAAATTTTTCTGCACGTTTTAAAGTAAATGAATTTTGTGTGTGAAAAATTCCTTTCACGGTAGAGATGTCCTGGAACTTCTATTGAGAAAAACGACCAGTTCCTTATCTACTTAATGGTATTCAAATGAAACATGAATCATTTTGTCCCAAGTCTAAACCTGCTTTACTCATTTTGTCCCAGGTTTAACCCTAACAAAAGTGAAAAATGTTACAGTATCAAAGAATGACAGCATTACACTTGGTTCTTTTATTACTTAAGCCTGGCGTCGAAGAGTGCTTGTAAGCTGATAAATTCCATGTGGTTTTCACGGAATCCACTTACCTCTGACGTAATAGACTCGCCATATATTTCCGTGTCGTACTCCCAACCGTTTGAGCATGGTTGTGTCTCCTTAGATACAGTGGAATTCACAAACTCCTCGCACTTAGCATAGACCCCATCTTCGTCAACTGGTACCGTTTCATTCAGAGTGTAACCAGGGGTTGCAGCACAGTGATGAGGGGGAATCTCCGCCAAGAATACACTGCTCAAAACAATGAAACTAGTTGCTACATAGACAAGGGACGTAGCTATTAGAATTAACACCTGTATTCTACCCAATGGATTAGTAGCTTTTAATGCATGTTCGATATCCATTAGTTTTCTGTTTTACCAAATCGATCAGATATAAAATTATTTCTACTTAGGAATCTCATAGTTTACCTAAGTTCAAAAATGCTCAACAGCTTTCGACACATTTCTTCACTGCGATCGAGATGAGCACTGTAGGCATGACTTGGCAATATGGCAATATGACAGCTGCACTAATGAAGATCAAAGGTTGTTTTCATGACCACCGTCTGATACGGTTTGCTTCATTAGAAACCTTATCGTAATTGTCGTACAAGTTAATCATTGATTCTACACCAAACGTATGCATGTAGTTAAAAGTTTGGTCTGTGTACTTTATTTGTTGACTACATATTTTCCTGTGACTTTTTATCGTAATTGAAGTTACTGTAGATTAGGGCCCTGGCAAAAAAATTGGTATCAGGCCCGTAGCCAAGGGAAGGTGGCAAAACCTCTAAATATTTGTTCGTCCCTTGTGGGTTTGAAGTTTGCTATTGACTTACTACATTTTGCACATTTGGCCCGAATGAGAAAATTTACTTCCCCGGGAAAAAATTTCTGCCATTTCTCCTACAGTACCTTTCTGACTCGGGCCTTAAATTTGTACTATGCTGCTACCGGCCTGTATGTAATGCCTTTCATTCACACTTCAACAAACTTGTATGGAAAAAGTTCAAATACCACACTTCATGCTTAGTACTATAAAAACTCTATAAGCCCATGGTACAAAGATAGGCGAAGTTATTGTTTTGATTGGCAATGTGTATATGCAGGGCAATGTGAATTACAAAAAACAGTTTTCCAAAACACAATGATGTATTTTCGCATGAATTGGTCTCGGAATTTTGAACATGACTCAATGTACAAAAAGAACCCAACAAAACACACTTTAACACAGGTATTTTACTGTCAATTTATTGACATGACATTTATGGGGGTTCTAAAGATTAATCTATTCAAAAATAAAAATGCGTAATTCTCTCAAAAACGTATACACTGGATACATTTTAGAAACCATTTGTTAACACAAGGTCCCAAAACACCTCGTGTCCGAAAATGTTGGCATTGTAAGTATACAGGCAGATAATTGTGTAGATATTTGTGCAGATTAAGTGATAACTAGACAAGAAATTTTCAATGCCACAATGCCAACAGTTTTTTTTTTCAAAGACGACGCAACTAAAGTCTATGAAAATGAACCCTGAGTAGGTTTCAGGTGGGTGATTAATTGCAGTCATCGGTATTTTAAGGGAGGAGAGAGTTGACTGAAAGAAACTGCCAAGGGGAAATTGACGGGACCAATTGTCCTGCTGGGGATGAGGTGTACAAATGTCTCCTGTATTGGAAATATTCCGTTTGGAGTTACGTCTCATTCTCCAATTGGGGCGATAGCGTTGAGGATCCCGACTTATATTCCATATTAATCTTTTGCTCACAGCTACAAAAGTTCTACTCAAGTAAAATTTCATGTAAGATAATGCCTTTTGTAAAGGGCCACCAATTAAAAAAGCAGGGGTGGTGCTAGCTAAAGGTCAGCGAGTGGCGGCTCCCCGGGGAACATGGTGATACACCAATCATGATTAAATATTTACCAAGAGATAAACTAAGACAGCTTTACGTGGGGCCCTCTTCGGAGCCATGGACCCCATTAGCAAGAGTTCACGCTTAGCGCTCGGTTTTGAGGTACGCGAGTAATTTATTTCCCCAATCATTTTCCTTCTCCCTATATTTGCCCTACAGCACTTTTGAAATATTGATGCAACCACCACGACTGGGTTCCATTTCCCATCGGACCGACGGAGAAGCCCCCATCCAGTTCGGCTTCGTCGGTGTCGTTGTAGGAGAGACATGCAAGCCAAAAAATTATAAAAAAATTTAAAACATAAAAAAGAGGGCACGAAGGGATTTATAGAATTTTTCCCTAGGTTAGCTGTCTTTTTTTTGTCTTCACATTCCATACTTGTGCACCTTTTACTTATTCCAGTGAAAGTTCAGCTTCACCTCGCACCCCCGTCAAAATCTTTCCCAACCTAACTAGAGAACCTCCTTCCATCGTTACGGAAATTTTCAAAGACAAAAGAAACATAGCGAAAGGACAACATGAAAAACAATTGTACGAGTTGATGTACGAGTGGTTGAAGGCAGTCTTGGTAAGGGAGTATTTACTGTAGACCATGATTGGGGAACGTGGGCGCCCGATGGTGAAATTCTGGTACTTCGACTGGCAAAAGTGTATTACAACCCAGGTAAATTTGGACTAAAATGTTAATTCACAGAAAGTTACCGTTGTTCCTCTTTTAGAAAAATTGCAAATTTTGTGGTAGATGATCTGAAAAAAATCTTCTTTCGGAATCCTCCATGTTCCTTTCGAAATCGTGCAGTTTTCCCGAGCTCTTTTAATAGACTTTGCCGACTGGTTCGCAACATGTGTCGACGAAATGTGTATAGTATGAACAGGCACAAATTTTTGTACTCAGGTGTGTTCGAAACATTTTGCAAGGAATTTGCCCTGAAATGAGCGCAAAGTACACAAGCCTTACATACGATATCTAACAAATATGTGCTGAGTGGTTACTTTTAAATAACCCCCTCAGTTGTGTCCTTATCGGTTGTAGGAAATGTTCACAGCATATGCAGAATTTATGTTGTTTTACTCTCTAGTTGACTTTCTCTTTCTTTAAATGTGTTCGCTTGCCAAATCAGGGAATGGTGTTTACTTTCCTTGGCCAATCTGGTTCCCTGTACGTTTTTGTCATATCGTCTAAGTATAAATTTTATTGCAAACGAAAGCTCAAAAATGATTGCTTAGATTCTACTTACAGGCAGTGGGAAATGCCGTTTCCGGCGCTATCTGAGGGATTGTGGTTTTTAAAAATTTTTGTACGCTCCGCGCCAACAGATGGTGGCGCTCCGTTTGGTCTTTCGGGCAGAATTAGAAATATCATAGGTGTAGGAAGCGGGAGGTTGGAGGCAACACCCAAAAAGGAGGGCGGAAGCGAGGTTCCGTCCCCCTGCTTTTCTGGTGAGAAAACCCCTTTTTCATTTTCCAAATCTCAGAGTATGCAAACTTTCGACAATATAGAGTGCATCATTCCTCTTTCAGAATTCAGTTTGGTAATTTTTTCCGAGCTCTGCAAATGACGAAATCGGATGTTACCATATGTGACACCACATCATCAAGAGACACGGGCAGATTTATTATTATCTTTGTAACTGCCTTTCAAAGAATTCCAAATTTTCTTCAATGAAAGCTCTTGATTTTGAAAAAGGACAACAAAGTTTGAGAAACTTAAAATGTCATCGGAGAGTGTTAATCCGTGGGTCTTAGATAACATTATGTAGCAACAACGATTCAGTCGTTGTGCAATCATTCTCCGGATTTGCCAAAAATGTAGGCCTATAAAGAAAGTGCAGATTCTCCAGTGATCCCCTCTTTAAAAATTTCCTTACAGGAAACCCAGAATCCAAAGCTCTGTGCAGTACCAGCTCTATATCTGCATACATTTGTTTAAAAGGGGCAAAAATTCGACAATACTCGCGCGCCGCAATAAGTCCATGATACAGTGGTATTCACACTTGAAAGAAGATTCGGAAAACTTAGCTACTACTTACAAACCCGCGAGACCGGCTATCTGAGGGGTCGCGATTTATGCTCTCATCATATACCTATCCACCCTGTCAGTTGAGTAGTCTGTGTACCTACTGATTCTTATGCTAGGCCTATTAAGTGTCAAAATGTTGTCCATGATCAATTTTGCAAAGCAGTGACTTAGCTTCAGGAAGGAGAGGCGATTGTCCCTAGCTCGAGAAAATGAAAATACGGAAATTTGACATATGAGACACCAGTCAAATACAGTGCGCTTTTTCCAACTTTTCCTCCATAAACTTCTGAATTCTTCCTAATAAAAGCTTCATATTTTTAATTGCTAGTTTTAAAAAGGCAAAATTTTCCGCGCGCTTCGCGCACCCTAAACTGCATCCCTTTCTGCAGTAAGTCGTTAATAAAGCAGTCATTATGGTAAACTTTTCGGAGCCGCTAAAGTGCAATCTTCCTAAGAATTTCTTCAATAAATGATTTTAATTTGTAAATATTTTGTCGAAAAAAGATAAAGTTTCGAGAGTTTTTTGAATGTCGCCGAGAAGCCTTATTCCGCACTACTTGGATAACATTATGTAACAACAACGATCTTCAGTCGACATGCTACCTCAGATACTTGCCAACAGTTAAGGCAGATTCTTCGATGGTGCCCTAAATATTCAAATATTCTTACAGTAAATCCTACATCCAAACTTTTTCTTGCAATACAAGCTCCATATTAACAAACGTGTAAAAGGACCCAAATTTTCAACGTGCGCATTACAGTAGTGTTTAATCTTAAGAAGAAATCAGATCTTTTTTTTTTTGTCGAAAAAAGATAAAGTTTCGAGAGTTTTTGAATGTCGCCGAGAAGCCTTATTCCGCATTCCTTAGATAACATTATGTAACAACAACGATCTTCAGTCGACATGCTACCTCAGATACTTGCCAACAGTTAAGGTAGATTCTTCGATGGTGCTCTAAATATTCAAATATTCTTACAGTAAATCCTACATCCAAACTTTTTCTTGCAATACAAGCTCCATATTAACAAACGTGTAAAAGGACCCAAATTTTCAACGTGTGCATTACAGTAGTGTTTAATCTTAAGAAGAAATCAGATCTTTTTTTTTTCATTAAAAGAAAAATGTTCTTGCTCGTGGAAAAAACCAAAAATTCAGCATCAAAAACTTTTCTTTTGGTCAATGGGGTAGGTAGAGGTGCATGGCCCCAAATTGTTCTCCACGCCCCCCCCCCCCAACGTTCGTTTTGCTTCCTACGCCACTGAGATATTCAGGCAGAGAATCACCGCACGTCCCATTTACCCACTTCCTCTAAGTTCTGCCACCCGTATGAAATGTCGGGATCTACGCATGTTATCTTTATTCCCCCGAGAATAAGAAAGGGGAGGAAGGGAAAGGAAGAGGGAAGGAAGGTAAGGGGAACGAAGGGGAGGGTAAGGAACTGAAGGACATGTAAGGAAATGAAAGGCAAGGAAAAGGAATGGAAGGATGGAGACGACAAAGGATTTACTAATAAAAAAAAATAACAAAATTTCGATGAAAACTGTCAAATAACGGTATACCATCATCTTCAGTCATCCTGATAAAATGGCATAATAACCAAAAGAAGCAAATTATTCCATTCAGATTTGATCATTATTTTATTATTTCAAGATGAATTTTCAGATTACTCATGTAATAAATACATAGAGTGGAATGGCAAAACGTCCACCTTCCCCCCAAAAAGATACGTCTAAGTAATAATAATAATACAGTAATAATCTTCGCCATTAAAGACATATTCCATAGACTTTTGACATGGGTCATGTTAGAAAAACAAAAATATTCCACGCCATGTCCTTCGATTCCCTGTAGCAATACTATTCTCCTATGTCACTTTAAAGCCAAAGAAAGTTATGTAATATGAGCACATCGTGAGCGATTCCTTTTGTTTTTCTTTCTGATTGGATGACCTGTTTGTCCTTGAAATTTGATTGTTGTTGGACTGTTTAAATATCTTACCCTGCATATTAAGCATTACCCTAAACCATTTGTAGGTTATGACAAACGATATCTCTTATCGGCAATATTCCCTGCAGCACCATCAAAGTTATAAATGAATTACATACAACGTCAAATTAATGTATTGCGATGATATCACAAATTTCCCTTAATACACTCAATAACCACCAAAATAATTATAAGTATGAAAATTAGTATCTTCAGAACGCTTTAGATAAATCCGGACAGCAAGAGATGGTATGATTTCAGTCCGCCATAACTGGGGTCTATCAGTTCTTTATATTTCGTTTTCCTTGCTTTCCTGTGTCGTGGATGGATGTACACTGAATTGTATCTTGAATATGAAGGTTTGAAATTCATGTAGACAGTAAACAAAGATGATTTAAGGCTGATGGACACCACCGATGGCTGCCTACAGGCACGAAAAACAAGCGCTGATCGAATTCGTCTATATGCTACCAAGACGCACTTTGTACCTACTGAAATAGAACATTCTTCAGCATGCTTTGAAGTAAATGAACTTTGTGTTCGAATTTTCTTAATCTGTAATCTTCAATTTATAATCACTGAATTAACAAAAATAAATAAGACACTATTTTTTAGTAAGGTGAATAACTGCAATGCCCTCGCCTATATTTCAGAATCTGGTATTCTCTGGCTTCTGTTTCCACATCGAATTATTCTTTTCGTGTCAAATAAAACTTGTAAATCTTCACGTGTGTCGGGTTGAGTGGTATTAAGCGTCTCCGGTAGGAGTAAACATAAACCGGCACAGAGTAGTGTAGAGACACTGATAGCCATAAAAGTGAGATTAGGCACAAATTTATCCTGTGAAAAAGATCAAATGAATAAACGTTATGAAGTTTGTTTGCTCAAGTAAATATTGCAACCCAGCAGAAGGGTTTTCTGGTATTTTAGTTGATACCGTACTTGTGTTCTGAAAAGGCACATTTATCTGTAGCCTTAGGGCTAATTCAGGATCCTCTCCTGGTCACTTGGGACCGGGTGTGGAGATTCATTTCACTAGCAAGTTGCTAAAATTCTCATACTTGTGATTCTACCGAAGAAGTCCTTCTCTTAGCTATATATATGTGTCCCTTATCATAGAGACCGTACACGGCAGTTTATTTCCACCAACATTGCGTGGAAAAATAACATGGGAAACAGACTGGCTTCAAAGTAGAAATTATAGGCATTCACAAAAATGATCCTCCAAAGAGAAAATTTCAGAAAGTGAGAATATCTTTGTTAGAGACCCTCAACTAAACAAAAAAGATGAATGAGCTATGGCAGGGTTGTCAAGGCAAACCGAGATCACATTTAATTCTTTGTGTTAATAAGCAAGCCATCCCCATTTTATCCCTTGGAAACTATCACGTTATGGATCTTTTCATGATTACCCAAAGCACTTCACTGAGATGTACAGTTACCCTACCGCTGCTGCTTTTGAAAATCTTTCATGACGCTTGAGAAGGATGCTGTGCACCGAAACGTTGTGCTTTTACAGAGGGAGTAAGTTTATGCTCCCAGTTGTTCAGAAATGGACTGTGATTCTACCGATATGTGGAATTTAGACAAAAAATAGGGGTAGGGTGTTTTTTGTTAAATATTTAATAAAAGGAGGCCATTTATAAAGAGCAACTCTCAGAAAAAATATTATTTACGTATTATTATCTCTATTATCATAATTAATTGAAATTTTAAAATTAGCGGCCATTTTGCTATATCCACCATCTTGGTTGGCCTGGATCCTAAAAGAAATGTCCAGAAAAATACTTTATGAATACTTACAACAGAAAATGGACACAGGTTAGGTCTTCCTGTGCCAAAAGTACTTTTAATGATTATTTTCCTATCGTCATGATATATCAACATAATTAATGCATCGGCGGCCATTTTCCTTTTCCGCCATTTTGGTTGATCTGAATTCCAAAAGAAATATTTTAAAAAGTTAATTAGGATTATTTGTCAAAAAATCTCGCCAAAAATTAAGGGCAACTGGGTCAAAAGTATTTTTAATGAATATTTTTCTTATTATTTTTATACATTATGATCGTTTCATTGGCGGCCATATTGTTGTTCCCGCCATCTTGGTTAGTATGGGGTCCTGCATAAAATACCAGGAACCATTTTTTGAGAATTATGTAAAATTTTCTATAAAGATATTAGAAATCCTTAGTCGAAATATATTTTAAGTGATTATTTTGTGACATTTACTTGCATTTTTTTAAAAATAATTTTCTTGTTTTTGTGGGGAATTTTTACTGTATTGTTTTTACTTCTTCAGTGCATTTTCGACATATTGAATGACAAATACTCTTGTATCTAAGATTTTCAAGTTCCCGCTTTATTTGGAAACATTATTTTACATCATTGTGATTGAGGAATGTAAAAATTTTCATTTTTTTACAATTTTTTGGAAATATTTCATTTAGTTTGGCAGCCATTTTGTTGTTTTTCCGCCATCTTGGTTAACCTGAATCTCACCAACACAGTCCCAAAAGTTAATTCTGGAATACTTGTCATAAAATATGACTAAATTTTAAAAGTCGATCCCTACAAAATATTTGTTAAGAATATTTTCTTTATCATTATTTGATACAAAATATTCAAAATGTTTACCATCATTTTGTTTTCGGCAACCATTTTGAACGGGCGAGACCCAAAACATTTACTAATACCACTTGATTTCGTGTTCAGCGGACCGTTACGTTTCCGCAAAATATTGCGATGGAGAGTTGTAGGGTTCCCTGTGAGATGCCTGTGGGCCATAGCCTATAATGACCACTCCAGATGGCACTTACCTCAATCTCCTGCCCTATTTGAAGCTATTAGTAGTGATATTTCATTATATTGTTTTGCAAATTTTTAGGTATTAAGAAGGGACAGGGGTATCGATAAGGACATGCAGATATGTAATTAATAAATTTGCTATAACAAGGAATGCTTAAATAGATATAAAAATGATTTTGAAATGGTGTACAGCTTGTAACTCTCATTAACCATGAATAGATTGTCATTTCCGGGTTGGAAAACTATGTTTTTCTAACAGATTTTTTACTAGTTAACATTTCGTTCGACGCTGGTGCTTCCTAAGTACAAACCCTGGAACATTAGTAGCCTAAAATTGTCTGAAGACATGTAATATAATCATTTCAGGTCAAACTAGGCCAAGTGAATCGATTTTCTGTACGCAATTACATTTTAAAATAGCATAGTCAAGATTTAGGTCCAAGGTCAAATTTCGTATTTTTTGGTTTTTACTGACCTCAAAAGTCATGTGATTTTCAAAATCTGTATATCAACTAAACGACAAGTATTTTGCGGGGTAGTTTGCAACTCTCGAGTTTCTAGATGAAAAATAATAGCCATTTTACTCTCCCCTACCCCTTAAAGTTTGATTTTTCAGCACCCTGACTCTTGGCAGATACCCCGCTATATTTCCCCAACCCACCCGAAGATACCCATATACCTGAATTTTTCTGTTTATAGACATGTCAGAGAATCGAAAAAACAAGGTGGCATTAATGACCATTCCAGGTGGCACTTGCCTGAATCTGAAGCCGGGCTAGCTATTCCGCCGAATCTTTATACGTGCAAAAACTCCAACATTGGAGGCGGGCACTAGGGGATACATCTAAAGCATCTACACTACTGAACGTGCCAGTGAGGGCCGAGGCAGCGCTGTCAGCTATGCAGTAATGTACCGCCATGGCTTTGCCTAAAGTTTGCTTACTGATATGTTTACTAGGTTTTCACCATTCAAACTCTGTGGACCGTATATAAAGGTTGCCGTTCTTACGGAGAAATACTGTATCTTGTATCGTTTAAGAATCCTTTACAGCAAATAATAGATCCAACGACGTTACTCCCCTTGAAATGTTTTGTTTTAAACAGTTGTTAACTTACGCAGTTAACCACAGAACAGGATGAAATCACTTAAGCCCTATACATTGAAGAACGGAAAATTTGCTTTGCATTCAATACCCTACATCTGTCGCTTAAAATAAAAACCAACGTTAGGTAAAAAGGACTATAAATTTGGCTTCTTCTGACAAACAGGTGTGACTTAAAACCATTGTTTTTGTGATTAAATTGTCCAAAAATATTGAAAATATGCGTGGGGTTTTCAAAGGGAAAACGTAATTGGTGCAATCACTGAAAGCGAAAAATCTAATTTAGCGTGACACCGTTAAATAAGTAATTCTCACGTACGTGTTTGGAAGAAAAAATGCGTAAGCAAATGGCCCACATACGTAGGATCTACCACATGTGTGCAGAATAGTGCTAGGATTGTAATGATTGATCGTTGTCGGCTAGCTGGAAGGCGCTTCTACTTTTCATATGTTCTGTGACTTTAACCGTTGGTAATTTCAGATACCTTTGATCTTCACAAGCAACATAAGCCCCGATTCCTTATACCAACACAAAATATTGGATACACTTCCCTACGTAGAATATCGATCAATCATGTTCAAAGCATCAAGGGTACCAGGTTATTGACATCTGGTGACTTTACTCGACCTCCCTGAGCCAATCAAAATAAAGTTCTTGTTTTTGAATAAACCACAAAAGATACAAATCACTGTTTTCTTATAAAATCGACTTTACGAGGTAAAAATCAGAAGAAAAGCCGCATTCACCCTTCACTGCTTTACTGTATGTTGAATTCCTGTCAACAGTTAGGGCGATATCCGTTTTCGGGGGAAACCGAGGTTTCCCCAAATCGGGAGAAAATTTACCTTTCTCAACCGTATGAATATTTATGAGCATTTAGTGTCTACCTCTCCACAGTCGTCGATTTGTTTAGTTAATGATAATGTATTCACATGTGACATCTTAGTTAAGACACAAAGGGAGAAACCACAAGGGACCTGGAACAACATATTTACAAACACAAATGCAAGCACGATCCTCTTGAACACCTTTAAAATATAAATATAAAATAAAATATTGCATAAAACTCAAGGCTATGTCCAGATAAATTAAGCTTAGGCCAAAGAGTAAAGCAACATTGATCATATCACAAAATCGACGCGGTGAACAACCAAAGATGACGAAGCTTTTTTATTCCCTTTCAACAAAGATTTTAAATATGCCCGAATTTCTCTTTCCTAAAATCGATAAAAGGTTGTTTTCAAGGTTATCTCCGTTAAATTTGATGGGTAGGATCGCAATGCAACATGGGAGATATGTGAAAATGGAGCCATCCGTTGTGAAATATTCCTCTTATTGGGTGAATATTAATTTCCCCAAAAGGGGTTATCCCCCGAACTGTTCAAAAGAAAATCAAAAATGCATTACAGCCCTCTTATCAACTTATCCATTGGCATATGTTCCATACAGTGATCATAAACAATGCAGGATCATCCGATTGTCGTGGAATGACTGTAACTAATAATCTGCGCAATAATTCCTCTGCATATACTACAGAAACTGAACAGACGTTACCAAAATTGCTTGTAGATATTGACGTCCATGTCTCTCATATTTTATGTATGTCTGTGTGTTTGTGAAAACGGAGACTGTGTCCCTCAAGTGTCGCGATTGAAAAAGTTGTGTTTAGATAAAATTGAATACATCTCACCATGTAGAGAAGAAAGGGCACTAATAAGCTTCCAACGTTGCCAACCAGCTGGGCGACACCTCTGCCAGAATTTCTGAAAAAACGGAAATACTGTATGAGTTACAAAAGTGATCTTCAGCAGCACGCTTTAGTGGTTTCAAGTGTCTTAAACTGTCTTAAAGTACTTAATTATGCTATTCACACTGTTCATAAGGTAATTACTGATTCGCTCTCAGGGGCGTCGAGGCCATCACTGCCCACGCCCCCCCCCCCCGGCACCCTCCAGAAAAAAATTAAGGGTGTCATCACATTTTGTCTGCCAATGCATTGTAAAACCCTAAACATGTCGAGGTAGTATTCGAAGTTGATTGATTTTGAAAATTAAAGCGGAATGGAAGTATGATAACCCTGCTAGCATGGTCAGTCAGATGATTTGTTTGGGGCTGTTTTAGAGGCTGTAAATTCTCACGCATTCAGCTTTCCCGTATTTCGACGTAATCTCAAGTTGTATACGGTACGTTTTGAATGCATTCTAAAACCCTAAACATGTCGAGGTAGTATTCGAAGTTGATTCGTTTTGAAAAATAAACTTCAATGGATGTATGTTATCCCTACTAGCATGTTAGTTGATTTGTTTGGGAAGGCTGTTCGCTGTTCTCAGGGCTGTAAATCCTCACACATTCAGCTTTTCCCGCATTCCGGCATAATCTCAAGTTTTATACGATGAAAGTTTTCATCTAGTGACAAACGTCCACTTACAACGCAAACGATTGTAGATGTGGATTTCTTGTTTATGGACAAGTGACAATTGTCCGACCTCTGTCTTTTCCTCTGTCATTTCATTTCTGGGACAAAATTTTAACACCCTTTGTGATAAAACCAAAATGCACGCACTTTTTTAAATCGCGCAATACAGCCTTACAGTGATGCCAATTTCAAAGATTTCATATGGCCTATCATGGCCTGTTGCAGAATTAAAATAGAGAATCAAACCCTTTTTTAAAGGGTTGCTTAAACAGTTTGTTCTCGAGCGTAAGTTATGTTCATTGGATGGTTTCTTCCTACTAACCAGAATGCAAAAATGCATTGAGGTTTCGATGATACATTTATGTTCCGTTTCAAAGAATGCCATCATGCACCATTATCTTCTTCTCATTCAATGTTATTCTAGCATGTTCAAAGAATAATTTTGTTTTTCCTCATGACCTTTTGACCTCCACAAAAGCCATACATGGCTAGACAGACAAGCAGACAGACAAATGGAGAAACAGCTATCTTGAAAGATTATATTTAGAAAGGTTTCCAGACTTTGACCCCTGGAGACCCCAGATGACCTTTCATCTCTGCCAAACACACTAGGGACCATCATCTGACCATAATGCGTCCACATACCCAAATGTGAAATCTGTCCAAGTTTCCTATCTTGAGATCTTGCATAAGCAGGATTTTCAGACTTTGACCAGCAAAGACCCCAGATGACCTCCGACATCCATCAAAAACATTAGGTACCATTTCCTGACCATAACGCATCCACATGTACCAAATATGAAACCTATCCAAGCTACCTAACTTGAGATATCACATTAACAAGGTTTTCAGACTTTGACCCCTGGTGACCCCAGATGACCTTTGACCTGCCACGAAAACAATAGGGACCATCTACTGACTATAACGCATTCACAAATAAAATATGAAATCTATCCAAGCTTCCTCCCTTGAGATATCATTTTAACAAGATTTTCAGACTTTGACCCCCGGTGACCCCAGATGACCTTTGACCTTGGCCAAAACGATAGGGACAATCTACTGACTATAGCGCATCCACATACTAAACATGAAATCTATCCAAGCTTCCTATCTTGAGATATCGTGTTTACGAGATTTTCAGACTTTGACCCCTGGTGACCCCAGATGACCTTTGACCTTGGCCAAAAACGATAGGGACAATCTACTGACTATAGCGCATCCACATACTAAATATGAAATCTATCCAAGCTTCCTATCTTGAGATATCGTGTATACGAGATTTTCAGACTTTGACCCCTGGTTACCCCAGATGACCTTTGACCTGCCACAAAAACAATAGGGACCATCTAATGACCATAACACATCCACGTATCAAATTTGAAATCTATCCAAGCTTCCTACCTTGAAATATTGCATTTACAAGGTTTTCAGACTTTGACCCCGGGTGACCCCAGATGACCTTCGACCTCTGCCAAAAAAAGGCGACCATCAACTGATTATAACGCATCCACATACTTAATATGAAACCTATCCAAGCTTCCTAACTTGAGATATTGTGTTAACAAGATTTTCATACTTTGACCCCTGGTGACCCCAGATGACCTTTGACCTCCACCAAAACCAAAAGGGTTCCTCCTCTCAATATGGTGCATCTATGTACCAAGTTTGAAAACTGTCAGACATTCCTATCTTGAGATATCGTGTTACAAACGCACACACACATACACACACACGCACGCACACTTACATACATACACACGCACGCCATCATGAATGCATTGGTTCTCTTATCATCGAAACCAAAAAGCAACATAACCAAAGCCCCAGTAACGACTGATTCCATCATTTACATTTCTATTGGGTTTCGTTTCACGTTTTCGCCATTTCAGCTTTCTAGAGACTTTTTTGACAAAAAAATCCCCCATTACGAGGCACTCTGCAAGAAGCAATAATCGAGCTCCGCGTTGTACGTCTCACGGCGATTATCTAGATAGATAATCGTTGATAGATAATCGTTGAAAGAAAGGCCCGTTCTTGGCGTTGCTTAACGACACGACACCTACATGCTTATTTCCCAATGACAAGCTTACTTTGCCTTACGATTTCATCCACTGGTAGCGATACAGTTTATCCTGTAGACCTAATTTCCTAATTATTGCAATTTTTTCGATTTTTCTCAATTTTTATTATACTGAAAATTTTACTGCATACGAAAGTTCAAAATAACGCACACTTTAATTCAACATACAAGCTTGGAAATGCCATTTTCATCTATGTTGAGGGTCACGCTTTTTCAAAATTTTCTGTACGATTTGCGCCAAATAATGGTGGCACACTACGTAGAGACTGTCTTATGGGCAACCACCCCTTGGACTAGTTTTTTTTACTGCGAACCTCCCCTGTTCGTTTTGCCCCAAAACATTTAGAGTAAACTTCTCAAAGATTTCATTGTTGAAGGTAACGTGGTTAAGTACTTCATAGACATATTCATATTACAAAGTATTTCTTGGCAAAATAGCTTGAAAAATTCTAAAATAGAAACGCGGGTATGGGACGCCATTTTAAAAATCCATCCAATTGAATTTCAAATATCTCCAATTAAAACTCTTGATATCTCGAATTCAATTTTAGCTATCTCGAATTCGATTCCTTAGTATCTTGGATTCATTTTAAGATATCTCGAATTCGATTTTTGAAAACTCGAATTTGGTTTCGGATATTTCGAATTCTTTTCCTTGATATCTCGAGTTTAAATTCAGGCATCTTGAATTAGATTGCTTGATATCTTGAATTCAGTTTCAGATATCTCGAATTCAGTTTCAAATACATCGAACCTTAATTCTTTATATGTCAAATTCAATTTCACATAACAAGAATTCGATTTCTTGAAGTCTAATTAAGTTTCAGACATCACGAATTCCACCTCTCTATATCCTTACTTCGAATTCTTGATATCTCGCATATAATTTAGATATTTTGAAATCGAATTCTTGAAATCTTGAATTCAAGTTTTGAAATATCGAATTCGATTATGGACATCTCCAATTCTGATTGGAGACGTTAAAAATCAAGTTTTGGATATCTTAAATACAATTTTAGATATCTCGAATTCGAGATATCAAGAATTTAATTTTGGTTAACACAAATTCAATTCGTGATGTCTTAAATAATGACAAATTAGAGATGTCTGCAAATAAATTAGAGATATCGAGAAATTAATTCGAGATGTCTCAGGATAAATTTCAAGTATCTTAAATTCTCGAATAAATGTTCAAAAAGGCGTTCCATACGCTGGGCTTTTCAAGTGTACATAAAGGCTAGAACTTTTGACTTTAAATACTTGAGGTAAACTGTGGACACAAAAGCAACAAAGTAAAAACGCACCATTTTTTGCTAAAAATTCAACTTAAAAAGTGGTACCTTCCGTAATTGTGCTTGATGTTCAGCACATTAAGTAATGGAGTAGGTAATACAAGCCAGTTAGCCACAACTGGAAAGGCCGGCACGAATTAAACCAATTGGTTAGAAACTGCGCCTTAGAACCTCATCTGACTCCTAAAATAACTAAAAATTTGGAGATATCTGTACTTGTAATAATATATTTGACTAATAAGAATAACTTTTATTTAATGAGATACTATTTGAAAATGAGAAGAAAGTCAAAGTCGGCATCAATCCGTTTTTTCCGGTAATTTTTCAATCATGTAATAAGTTCAGACAAGGGCTGGATTGTGATGGCTCTCTTGTGTGGTCTGTTTTTTTTCATTTGGCAAACATAAAACCCCTTTTGGAATTCTTCCCTCCGGACCCTCGAAGACCCCCTTGCCGTTACTGACCTCAAAGCAAATTTCACGGGTGCAGCTTCGGTTTACACACCCAGAATATTGTACAAAAGATGACTTCATTCTCCTACCTGACTGACGTAGGAAAGAGTTCGTTCATCAGAAGATTAAGAGGTGCCATTGAAAGTGAAACGAAAAATTTCCCAAGCAGTGCCACAGATGTTAACCACCAACTGCTGAGGGAACTCTCCGCTGTTGAAAAAAAAAGAAATTTTAATATGACTTATTACACCACAATATAAAAAATGGTTCATGGACGAACATAGAAGTCCACATTATGTTTTAAGGTTACAACACTTGCGTCACCTGAAATACTATATGTAACTTAACCTTTCTATATACTACACTAAAAGGCCAAACCTCTCACCCAAAACTAAAATTTGGGTACCCGGGTACCGAAATTCTCAACTGGCTCAGCTCTTTGATTGGCAGCTAATTCAAACAATGCAGAGTACCAAAGCTTATATTACACAGCATGAGCGGTACTGAGATTGTTTTGATTATATAAATGGAGTTTTTTCTATACCCACCTTGAAGCAATAAACTGAGATTGTACCTGGATGAAGATGAATTTCAGACAATTGTGGGAGGGGCTTCAGTAGGAAGGTTGGGAGAATTGATACTGTTTGGGGTGAGAGAACTGAGTCTTTAAAATTCCACCGATCGGCTAACAGAGTTATGATGAGAATTAATTTAGATACATGTATCTTCCAACTTCACTTGGCAGTTTTTTTTACCATTGTGTAAAAGATGGCATTACAGTCCTAAGCCGCTTTAAAGCAGTATAATACAACCGTTGTAGTCTAGTTTTGAAGGTTTGATGCTCGAAACGGGCGCCTCGTCAGTGCATTGAGCAAAGCATGAGTTGGCTACTGCTTTTTTCCTTTTTCTTTTCGTTCTCATTCTTAGATGGACATGGAAGTACGCAAACGATTAAGTCACAAAGAAGACTTCCAAGAGTTCCAGAAACAGTGAAAATGTTAATTTAGGGTACAAGAGAGTGGGAACTGGGCAAGTGAAACATCTTCATCCGGAAGTGGGCAAGGTAAACATCTTTATCCGGGAATCGGCAAGTTAAACATCATCAGCCGCACGTGGGCAAGTTAAAAATCATATATTCCCCCTCTCTTCACTTTTAATGTATGTATGTATGTATCTCTAGTTTTCGATTTTTAACTGTTATACAGTGCCAAGTGTCTATACATTAGTACCTACATTAGTAAATATAGGCAAATCTTCCTTACCAGTGGCAAAAGACAACAATACAATCACTAACATTGAAAGACCGGATGTTGCGTAAGAAAAAATGACGAGCAGCAGACTACCAGTTCTGCAATAAAGAGAGAATTCAATTTATAATACTAATCGAACTGCAATTTCTAGTGTTCCCAATTTTCAAGGCATACGATCTTTTTCAACTTTCAAGTGTACTTCAGTGTACTTAATATTAAAGGGGCAATCAAACTTTGGCAGCAAATATAAACCTTTTGTTCTAGCATTTCATTTTTGTTTTTTGAAGTGATTAGATTATTTACCAGTATCAACAGACAATGAAGGGGTCATTCTAGTGAGATGAACCGATAAGTGTGTGTTCAGTGCTTTTGAGTGGGGGTTTTGTTCGAGTAACAAAATTTCACACAGATGCAAGACAAGATCTGGAGTGTAGACAGCTCCCTCACCATGGTGACCAATCACAACGTCAGACTATGGTACCAGATAACTTTTTGTTAGTTTTAAATCTGCTAACTCTCTGTAGATTGTAATGGTGCAGAATTAAAGTCGTGGGAAGTTTGTAAGAACAAACACTGATTTTCTCCTTAAACAAAAAATCGTCATCTTTTCTTCAGTTTTACCAGTTTTACTTACTTTTTTACTACAATCAGGGACATTGTCCGGGCGGGTAATTCCACCAAAGCGATAAGGAAGAAATTGAGGTATATATTTCCAGCGAGGGTGCCAACTGACAATGCAAAACCAAAATAGGTAAGCAAGTTCACGGTCCTGTGAAAAATTGAATGATAAAAAAAAGGTTTTGTCAGTGCGCCAGAAATATTGATTATACGATACGATTTATTATCAGTTTATAGGATTCAGATGGGTCTGAAGCCACTGAGTATTCTGATTAACACCGTGCCCCTCAGCCCTCATTTAAACGAGGTAACATACCTGCTATTTACACGAAAGATGTGTTTTCGGTCAAAACTCTAATGCCAATGATGAGCTTTGCATGTGTTCCTCAAAAACATTTTCAAATCTAACGTCTTGTTAATTGGTACCGAAAGGCCTAGTCATCTCAACACAAACAGTTCCAATTCTCCTAACTTACTTACATTATCCTCTCCCACATATATCTGAAGTCCATCCTCATCCAAACCTAATCTCAGTTTATTGCTTTAGGTGAGTGTACAAGACCCTACAACGCGTAATCAAAACGCTCTCAGTACAGTACATGCTGTGTAATATGAGGTACTGTACAGTACTCTGGTTTTTTAACATTCTGTCATTTAAAGAGCTAGGTCAAATTGAGAATTTCTGAGGACTACTTCAGCAATTAAAGTTTGGAGGGGTGAGAAAAAGGCCTTGAAACAAAGCTTGCTGGTTGAATTCAGTGTGAAACTACGAATCCATTCATTTTAACCTTACCGACTATATGTTCTCGTTTTATTATTTAAATTGACATTTTAAGTTATTTTCCAATTCATTTTAATGCCTTTTGTGCGAATAAAGTATCTCAACCAGAATGCAAAAATGCATTGAGGTTTCGATGATACATAAATGTTCTGTTTCAAAGAGTGCCATCATGCACCATTATCTTCACATTCAAATGTTATACTAGCATGTTCAAAAAATAATTTTGTCATTCCACATGACCTTTTGACCTCCATAAAAGCCATGCATAGCTAGAATGACAAACAACAGACAGACAAATGGACAAACAGCTATCCTGAGAGATCACATTTAAAAAGGTTTCCAGGCTTTGACCCCTGGAGACTCCAGATAACCTTTCATTCTCTGCCAAAAACTATGGGGACCATCTTCTGACCACAATGCATCCACATACCCACATATGAAATCTGTCCAAGCTTCCTAACTTGAGATATTGTGTTAATGAGATTTTCAGACTTTAACAACAAGAGACCCCAAATGACCTCTGACCTACCCCCAAAACAATAGGAAGCATCTACTGATTATAACGCATCCACATACCCAAATATGAAATCTATCCAATCTTCCTATCTTGAGATATAGTGTTAAAAAGATTTCATAATTTGACCCCTAGTGACCTTTGACCTTCCCCCAAAACAAAAAGGTCATCTACTGACTATAATGGATCCACATACCAAATATGAAATCTATCCAAGTTTCCTATCTTGAGATATTGCATAAGCAGAATTTTCAGACTTGGACCAGCAGTGGCCCCAGATGACCTTTGACCTCCATCAAAAACATTATATACCATTTCCTGACCATAACGCATCCACGTACCAAATATGAAATCTATCAAAGCTACTTAACTTGAGATATCACATAAACAAAATTTTCATACTTTGACCCCTGGTGACCCCAGATGACCTTTGACTTCCACCAAAAATGATAGGGGCCATTTCCTGACCATAACGCATCCACATGCCAAATATGAAATTTTTTCAAGCTTCCTAACGTGAGATATAGTGTTAGAAAGATTTGCATACTTTGACCCCCAGTGACCCCAGATGACCTTTGACCTTCCCCCAAAACAAAAAGGATCATCTACTGACTATAATGCATCCACATACCAAATATGAAATCTATCCAAGTTTCCTACCTTGAGATATCGAGTTAACAAGGTTTTCATACTTTGACCCCTGGTGACCCCAGATGACCTTTGACCTACCCCAAAAATCATAGGGACCATCTACTAACTATAATGCATCCACATAATAAATATGAGACTTATCCAAGCTTTCTAACTTGAGATATTGTGTAAACAAGATTTTCAGACTTTGACCCCCATTGACCCCAGATGAACTTTGGTCCCCACCAAAAGCAATAGGGACCATCTCCTGACCATAATACATCCACATACTAAATATGAAATCCATTCAAGCTTTCTACCTTGAGATATTGTGTTAACGAGATTTTCATACGTTGACCCCTGGTGACCCCAGATGACCTTTGGCCTACCCCAAAAACAACAGGGACCATCTACTGACTATAATGCATCCACTAACCCAAATATGAAATCCATCCAAACTTCCTATTTTGAGATATCGCGTTAACAAGGTTTTCTTACTTTGACCCCTGGTGACCCCAGATGACCTTTGACCTCCACCAAAAACGATAGGGACCATCTCCAGACCATAATACATCCACATACTAAATATGAAATCTATTCAAGCTTTCTACCTTGAGATATCGTGTTAACGAGATTTTCATACGTTGACCCCTGGTGACCCCAGATGACCTTTGACCTTCGCCCAAAAACAATAGCAACCATCTACTGACTATAATGCATTCACAAACCAAATATGAAATCTATCCAAGCTTCCTATCTTGAGACACTGTGTTAACAAGGTTTTCTTACTTTGACCCCTGGTGACCCCAGGTGACCTTTGACCTCCACCAAAAACAATAGGGTTCTTCCTCTCAATATGGCGCATCTATGTGCCAAGTTTGAAAACTGCCAGACATTCCTATCTTGAGATATCGTGTTAACAAGCAAAGTGTCACAAACACACACACATACACACACACATACATACACACACACACGCCATCATGATTGCATTGGTTTCTCTTATCATCGAAACCAAAAACAATCCTAAAATCTTACCAACACAAACCCAGAATGCACGTAACGGTAGCAGTTGGTTGTTTGAAGATTTCTCGCATCGATTGGATTGTTCCTTTCTTTTTTAAATTTGTGGTCTTTTTGTTGCCATTTTGTATATGTTGCTTTGATGACGTATTTACAAATGAATTATTTTCTTCCACTTCCAATTGATTAATAAAGACTGGCCCTCGATAAGTTCTCGCTCTGTTTAGTTTGGCTACCTGCTTCATTGTTTTTTCGGCCTGTATGACGTCACCTTTTGACATAATCCATCGGACGGATTCTGGAATTATCCTTAAAAAAAATTGAGAAATTGAGTTAAAATCATCTTTTTTGAATCGGAAGGAGTCAATAATTTGACTCAAGACACGTGATTATCTGATTTGGGCTACAAAAGATGAAACACTGTGTAATTATTTCGTGGCGTCACATTGACAGAATGGGTCTATGGGACAGGGGAACCAAACAAGAATAGAAGTTATTGATAAAAGAAAAAGTCTGAACAAAATCATCATTTCCCCTATTTAGGAAATTTCAAATCAGATTTGGGATTCAAAAACGCCGCAGTGTGATCAGTACTTATGATGAATAGGGACCTTAGGAGACTGGAATAGATTAAAAAAGTCAATAATGTTTCTCGAAATTAGTTCCCCCTTTGAAACGGGTAGTAGATTATAAAACCTTAATTACGGTGCATTACAAGCATGTTTGAAAATCACGTGTCATAAAAGACTGTTCATCGATTCTTGGTGATAATCCTCTTCCTACTGGTTTAGTACGATCAGGCTGGCGTGCCATTCTCCCGTGATAAGCTATAGGTTAGTAGTCAGATGGAGTTTTACGGCTCAGAATTACCCAACTGGTTAACGTCGGGTCGGCCGCGGACTAGTAGTGGCTCACCGACTTGTTTTCCCTACCCCATTTCTTACGCTAAGCACCAAGCACAAGGACAGTAGGTTCGATATTTAACGTCTTAGGTATGTACCAGCCAAAATTAGAATTCTGGACTTTCCGGCTTGCGAGTCGGCTGCACTGACCACTTCACGATGCTGTACGTTGGCAACAGCATAGTCCCTTACTGCAGGGCGCTATGTATATACGTACGTGCATGTATGAACAACACCGGTATTAACGCACAACGTAACATGCTTTCTAACTACAATCGCCGCCAAAAGTAAATGAAACAAACCCCTTTCCCCCGTTTCAATGTTGTCCTACTCAGGATTGGTCAGTTTTTCTCAACTAACATTGAAGTGGGGGAAAGGGGAAGAGCGGCTACCATGTGAGATGGAAAAAGGGCAATGAAACATCTGCTACGGAGGGATTTAGTTTCATTTGTTTTGGCGGAGATTATAGGTCACTTGGGGTCTAGGCAGGCGCATGCAAGAACTGGTTGCGAAGTATTAGGCTGCCGTGGGTAATTTCATTCTCGTTACCTCGCAAAGTGTTAATAAGCTACTTCTATAATTGGTTTTGGTGTCTTAGCACATGCGAACATCGTCCAATTCGTCGGGATAAACAAACCGATCCCACATCTACAACACGTATTCCAAAATTTGGGTTTACATGAAAATTTGGTAAGATCATTCTTTTTTAATCCATCCAAACATAGGAAGGGATCTCAAGTGTGTTTTTGTTCAGTGGGTTGTGTCTAAATTGTCTTTTTGATATCAAAATTTTAATCTGCCGTTAAGTAGCACTGAGTCCCCTATTTTAGTTCAACGTGGCTATAGACACTCAGAAAGTGTTGCATGTACGTCCTGACGAAAACAAGGCAGCGCCGTAGGCTACGTGCTAAGCTCGGTTTGTATATCCACGTTGTGTCCCACAATTCCATGCGGCAACGAATTACCGAACTCGCTTTCTTGTCTTTGCATAAAATGCTTAAGTTCTTTAACAATAGGAATATTTCTCAAATCTTGTAACATCATTGTTACACCCATGGTTATGGATGCTGGTATTAATGCATTTTGTTCCAATGGTTTACCATTTTAGTTCATTTCAAATAATTAATTTGTCAAATTTTGTTAAACTTTTGGTAAAATGTAGTTATTTAGGAAAAAGCCGTTTTCCATCTTTTTAGACTTTGCGATCAACATCTAGCAACTCTAGTCCTGTGCATTATCGCACACGGTCCTTGTTTTATTTACCAGAGTCAGTGGATATTGAAGTTTGAGTGAGAAGAACCGTTAATTCTGTGTTGCTGTTATTATTGTTAAATGGGAATTTTGTAATATTTTTGGGCAAAAAAAATCCACACAGATTAAAGACTGGTCAGCCTCATCCTGACGGTGATCAATCACAACGTCAGACCGTTTTAACAGATCATTTGTTGATAGTTTTAACTAAAAATGTTATTGTGTAGCAGCATTGAATTCGTGGAAAAAATTGTCAAACCAAACTCTGATTGTCAATTTAATATATCAATTAAATGTACAGTAGATACATGTGATTTGTCAAAAATCAGCAAGTGAGGGTCTGATTTTAGTCGGCCATGGCTGGCGCCTTTTACATCTACTCGATTTTAATTTTAAATTCCCTTGCTTATATGTATCATGGATGGATGTACACTAAACAGTACATTGGTTACTTTAATATCAATGAACATGAGTATTTGAAATTCAAGTAGACAATAAATGAAGACGATTTATGACTGAAGGACCCCAATAATGGCTGTCTTCAGTTATGAAATACAAGGGCTGAACGGTTCGTCTAAAAATTAACAACGATCGTAGACTGTTGAATAAATAAAATAAAACATCAGGATTCGACTTACCACAAAAATGATATGAGCACTATTGCAGGTGACATTATTGCTACATTAAAAAACCTCCAATCCCTGACGTAATAAGCTATACCTGACATCGCTATCGTCCCAAGAGCTGACATAATGAATGGAATACTCCCCATAATACTGCGGTGCTTAGGAATCATGAATTCACATTGCAAAGTAGATATTGGTATTTTGTGAATCTGTGCCGGTACAAAGAGAAAGACGTAAATAAAGTAATGATTGTAATCAATGATGGCCGTAAGGGACTATCTCTTTCGGGGGGAGGGGGGTTCTTTTTTGCCCGACTCCAGATCCCACCCAGGGCATACAATCGCTGTATGACTGAACCACCGGGGTCTACTCGATTCAGCAAAGGCGGTGTGCCAATGGGGGAGTGAGACCCCCTGTCCAGTACTGCCATGGCTGTAATGTTCTCTATTAATGAAATTATTCCTCGTTTCTTCTAGATATAGGGTACAGATTCCATCCATTTTATGGTCCCAAATAAATTAAGGCTAAAGAAAAAGGTTTTGGAGTAAGTCACAGGGAGATTGCAGGTTTTCCAAAACTTTTTTTCACCAAAAATATGATACCCCCCTCCCCCCATTTTCTGAACGATATCAGTCTTCAACTTCCCATTAAAACGTTCATTTTATATTACATCTTGCGGTATCTCTGATTTAACAACTTTTGAGCTTTTTCAAACATGATAGTGCAATACTGCTTACTTGTGGGTTCATAATCAATCACCCCTTTCAAAGGGAGGAAATATTTTCAACACGCGGCGATTGTTCTTTGTGTACTAGTCTCCTAGATTATTCATCTAATAAGGGGCGGGTCACACAACGGTATTTTAGTCGTAATTTGTGGAGTGAATTTTTCTAAATCGGACCAGCTTTTCATTCAAACTCTGTCTTAAGGATAGTCACGCTAAATTAAAAACTGATCGTAATTTGCGTAACGATGAACTATTATGCCATCCTCATATACTATAACTTAATAATGTACCCGGTAAAGAAGCTACTGTACGTCCACTGAAGAGCAACACCTGACCAACCTCACGGCCTTCAGACCGTTTACATCATTGGTGTAAATCATTCGCGTGTGTCTGGCTTTCCAGTCGACGGAGCATCATGAAAAAATCATTTAACATTTCATTTCCAAAGTCATTTGAAACAAGTCATGAAATTACATAATATGGAAATTTTCAAGAGATGGATAGAAAGTGGGCTGAAATCAAATCCCAATTCTTTGTGCGACCTGCCATGGACTTCACACCATATAAATCAGACCGGTCCGCCAAACTGACTTACAGTGTACGCATGACATGGTTTCTCATTGCACTTACCATAATTGCAGCTCCCACAGCGAATCTGAGAGACACGTACACTATGTAGTTAGGTGACAACGAAACAGCTAACCCAAAGATAATAAATAGTGCGAGCGAAATAATTTGGGTAGGGCGTCGACCAAATCTGTCCGCCAGGGGGCCAGCTGAGAGAACACCCATTGCAAACCCGACGACAATGATAGATTGTGACAGATCTGGGAGGTAATCTCTAGAACACACAAGATCCCACTGTGAAAGAAAAAAAGTTGCAACAAATCTGAGAGTAATGATCACAGAAGTAAAGAAGGAAGTAAAAAAAGAAGCCCCATACATTGAGCAGCAGGTACGATCGCTCCACCCTCAGTGGTGTAACCAAGAAGTTGCTAAGGAGGTAAAAACATTGTCAGGTCTACCAGGGAAGTGTTACTAATAACACTACCCTGGACAGACTCTTAGCGATCAGTGTCACCGTTACGGTGGGTATCAGAAAGCGCCACAAAAAGTGTCGCAAAATGCAACGTCTTGCCACAAAAGGGCACGTGCTGCTCTCCAGGTCTAAATAGGGAAACACTGGCGAAGCTAAAACTAAACATATCGTATTATTGCTGCACAAATTATTGAAAGTGCACATGCTACTGTAAATAATGCTTCCTCCTTGGTCCAGACTGTCTCACCCCCCCCCCCCTTCTGACATGATGTTATGACTTTTTCCTATTCATATCATATCAAAAGAAATACATTAATGCAAATTAAATTTTAATTTCTATTTTGAACTTATGAAGTACAGTATGGTCAGTTACAGCAATTATTAATAAAAGGTATTGAGTCAAAGAACTTTTTTTATTATGAATGATAAGCCAAAGATACGTTTTTTAATTACATATTTTTATAATTTTGTTGTTTCTAACATGTAAAACCTGGGTTACTGTCTAAAATGTGCAAGATCTGCTCTAGATACCTACTTCTTCAAAGAATAAAGATCCTAATTTGATTACAATATTTGCAAAAACTATTTTCCGTGATGTTTCGAATTGGAGGCTACGTTAAAATGTTAGTCCAATCATTATTCCTAAAAATATCGGTTCAGATGTCTCTGCCCTGAACCTTATTTACAAAGGGGCGCATACCATCCTGGGGACTGGTTATTTTAGGGGTGATCCATCTTCACAATGCCGTCTACTGAAGGCCTTAAGCAATATAAGACGTTAATGTTGTCAATATTTTTACTCATTCTGCATTAACTTTGGTTTGCTATAAATATTGCGGTCCGGGATCTGTCAAGTCCCGATGTACAGTACCTTTCCAAGAGATGGGGTTGCGCCCCCCTCCCGGTCCCCGGTGGGCTAGATTTCCGTTGTCACCGGAAATTCCTTACACCGCTCAGTCTGAAAGATACTGTATTTCAACCCCAGGCAGCCGCAGTGACGGAACCAGCATTTCAAATGTGGCGAGCAAATGGAAAGGGAAAATGTTTTGGGGAAATAATACACCGAGTATGGAGCGCGAGTTTGAGGGGGGGGGGTCCAGGGCTCCAGGTGCCTGTCCTAGAGCACCTTGAATGTGCGGTCCATGGGCAATTATGGCCCCGGAAGGAATATGAGGTTTAACCATATCTCTTGGTGACGGACATTGCCAGTTTCAAAATAGGTACAGTAGCTAGTAGGTAACATTATGTTTTAGCGGATGTGGTCCATCACATATAGCTAGGTACTGTATAGGCCTATCCTGCTGGATCCGCTTTGAGGGAAGCCTCTATGGAGATCTAGGAGGAAAAGTCCCAGCCGGAAAATTTGGGTTAACTAGCATATATCTGGGGGAAATTTATGTCTCACTCAGGATAGGAATTTTGGTTCAGGATCATGAACCAAGCAGGGGCAGTCTACAGAGGCTGGTTGGCCTTGCCCATCTGGCCGTGCCGCCACTGAGAGGTACTGTAAAGCTTACAGTTATAGTTGGTAACATGGAATTTATACGGCCCAGTTTCCAACCTATTGGTTCGTCGAGCCGGCCAAGGCCAATTTTTTCTAGTTTTGGCTCACTGGCTTGTCACTTTCCCTACTCGATCGATCCAGTTGCTTGTGCCGAGCATCCCGCACAACAGCAGTAACGTTAGGTTCCATTTTTAGAGACTTTGGTATGGCGTACTCGACCTGGGAATCGAACCCGCGGGCCCTCCGCGGGTAAGACAGGTAGAACGCATACTGACGTAACACCTCCAGTTGCTAAGGCAAGTGACATGGCTAACTTCGAGTTTGATTCAACGTGAGCAATGAGTTATAAAGGTTGACCTGACTGTGACGAAGTTGGAAGGCGGTAGCATTGGAAGGACTGCCTTCAGCAACCGGAAGTTGGGGTTCGATTTCCTGCTGGGTCATGGTGGGATTTTCGTCCTGCAACAGCAACTTAATTATGGTTTCACGGCATCTGAAGAAGTTATAAAAAATAAAATTAGCTTAACCGCAGTTTGTTAGCCACCCTATAATACTGAGGATCTGGTTGTATATAAAGTAGGCCTATATTATATAATGCTTTCCCCCTGTTCGTGGTCGTTTTATCTATGCAAAGTAACGTGTATGGAGATGATAAATAAGGATTAACACTTACGTCGGACACGATAGATTTTCCTGTAAGTTCCGTGTCATACTCCCATCCGTTCCCACATGGCCTTGTCGAGTTACCCTTGACATACTCCTCACATTCACCATAGTTACTCTCATGGTTACTCTCATGGAAAGGGTTGCTTGTGTTCAAGACAAATCCAGGAGAACTGGCACAGTGGTGGTGAGGTGTTTCAGAAATAAAAACTGTACTAATGGCAATCCATGCAACTTGAATTTGTGTTAAACATGCCGCTATTGTGACTAGGACCTGTACACGACCCAATGCTCCAGCTGATGTCAGAGCCTGGTCTACATCCATCGAACCCTGCTTGCACAGACTGATTAATAGTTAAGGTTATAAGTCTGGTCCTTTGCTTTAGCCCCCGTTGCAACTCAGTAAATGTAGACAACAAACATTTTCGAAACGTTACTTCTGGCGAACGACTGCTGGCATCTGTTCAGGGTAGCCTATACCGTAGGCCTATATACATATACAACGAGGCGCAAATAAATTTCGCGGAATTGGTATTCACGCTTTGTCTACCTGGCGGAATCTGTAACCTTAGACACTGTTGACACAAAGACAGCCAAAGCAACTATATACATTGTCGATCTCGATTATCTTCCGTGCACAAAGCGTGCGCCCATTCAGGCATTGTGCGGGCAATAATAAATCCTGTTGTGTGTCAATTCAGCAAGGAGTTGGTCAACAGCCTAGATATACGCACTTCCTATGTAGGCCTACGGTAAATCCTCAGTCTTAACCGCAGTTAAGATCACAATGAAGGGGTCAGAAGCAAACAAGAGTGCTTGGTTATTTTGAACATTGACCACAGCAGTAAACAGTGGTTTTCCTTCCTTTGTCATGTAATCTGTACGTAGCTCCTACGTGTCGGTTTTATCACTCGGGAAGCTGGGTGTTTGTCTGTGCAAAAATTCATTGTGTCATACCACGGAAGTACTACCTCGAGGTAGTACTTCCATGGTCATACTGTGGGCTAGTATAGAACGTACGGGTCGTCTGCAATCTGCGTAGCACTGGCTGGCTAAACTGGATATTCCTCTTCAGTCATATCGTTACGGTCACGGTCTTACCTGCCTAGAAGGCTGTCCGACCACAGGCGCTCGGCACTAGGTAGGCTATAGGTTGGCCAACACTAGCTATACATATATGTAACACGGATTGGCCAACCTGCACCGAACGCCTTGCTGTGGTCCGACATCTACTTGTCCACCGTCATATACCTGGCTTTAGTTAGAACCTGACTCGGAGGAGCCGAGAAAATGAACTGAACATGAACCCACTCCGCCCGCGGACGGGTGATCATTCAAAGTGTTGTATGTTTCTGGGGAGGGTAAATATGCCGCAAAATGGTAGCAGCACCATCGCAACCCCAACTCTACATAGGCCTTTGGAAAAGTTTTGTACAAAAACGATTATTTGCTCATTCTATATCAAAATTTTTTAAATGTTCTAATTAAGGTAAGCTAAATCGGTTATGCCTTGGAAAGATATGTCAAGGTGAGAGAAACTCATGAAATGCCGATTTTCATTCAAAATACATGATTTTTGACGATTTCAAAATTTTGTGACGACATAATTTGGGGAATTTCCCCAAAATAATTGGCCATTTTATGCCTTTACTTCACGTGCTTTACGACAAAAATATAGATCCAAATATAAAACCAATTCTTCTCCTCCTGTTACCTGTGACATGCAACTCCCAGAAAAGCGTTTAGCCGTGTCAATATATTCGTGGCTAGGAGAGTCCTCTAAATTATGTAAAATTTTGAAGAAAACGCCTTTTTAGCATATAGACATCAAATCCCAAAATAAATGCATTATTTACGACAAAAGTAAGGGGTGTGCCCAGTCAAAAAACATTCACTAGATTGCAATAGTATGAACATCACAAATCCAGTTTAGCCAGACCTTGTGAAACACAACCCCGAATACTACATAAAGCGAAAATCTAAAAATGCAAAATGCGCCCGCACACTGTAACGCATTTGGGAGGTCTATGATCGAAACTTTTCGATATGATCCGTAACCCAAATATAACCCTTACCCTAGAACCCCAACCCCTATCCTAATCCATATACAACTCCTACCCTGACCGCCATTATCTTAGTGTTACGGTACCTAACGATTAGTGCGGTACCGGGCGGTCGCACGAGTGTGGCATTAGTGAGTATAGAAAAGTGCAACTCATAATCAAAACATTTTCAGTACACAGTCCATGCTTTGTTATATACCAGCTTTGATACTCTGTAGACTACCGGTACTACAAAAATTGCACTTTGGGATGAGAGGACTAGCCCAGTTTGAATTTTAAGAGTTGCTTTCTTTCTTTTGACAGATATCTGAAAATCAGGACATATAGACCTAGCAGGAACTTAGACTAAGTATTTTAAGAAAGGTAAATTGGGGGAAGTTATATATGGGGCTAGTAGCTTAAAGGTCCAGTTCTCTCACCCTAAACAGTACCAATTCTCAAACCTTTCTAATTAAACCCCTCCCACATTTGTCTGAAATTCATCCTTAACAATCTCAGTTTATTGCTTCAGGGTGAGTATAGAAAAGTTATATGTGTATAATCAAAACACTCTCAGTACAGTTCATGATGCATGCTGTGTAATCGATCTGCATTGTTTGAATTAACTGAGTCAATCAAAATGCTGGGCCAATGGAGAGTTCCTGTACCCCCCCCCCCCTACAAGAACTGTAGTTTGGGTGAGAGGATTGGCCCTTTTAGTGCCTGGTTCATTTGAGGTAGGCCTACTGTCACTTGATGATCTGGTGTCAGTCACATACTATTACAAACTTGACATTTTTTTTTTTCATTTCCAGAGCCTATGAACTCTATATATTGCAGAAAATTTCATTTGCATTGGCAGCCTTGACCGGTGTCTCTTGACGCTAATGGTGTAAGGTTGGTGCCATTTTGTTCAAAGACCAGGGGGGCATTTCCTCCATTTACCCCCCCCCCCCCCCGTTCTGTAACTACGCCGCTTCCAAGACAATTTCCAATGTCACCGAGGAGAAAATCCAACAGATATTGATTCCTCTTAATCTGACGGGCCCGCAGAAGGTCTCGCCCAGGGCGGGTCCATTACAAGGTGCCGACGCTAGTTGCATTTGCACCTTGAAAAGTACTAAATCCTTTTCGTCACTTCCAAGTGGAACTGCAACCAATCCACTATTTAGATTGGATGCACGGACCGCAGGTTTTACATTGAATAAAAGTATCCATGACGGCACATATGGCGACAGATGAAATCAGAAGAAAACTCCTACCCCCCCCCCCCCCACCCACCCAAGATTTCAACAATTTTCTCACCAGTACTTGGCCACGAGATTCATAGACGAACCCGAGCAGCCAGCGATAGCGGCCACTTGTAAGGTATGTCAGCCCTATTACTTTTTATTGTCTACAAACAATTATAAACCCTCGTATTAGTGAAATTGAGGAAATCAGTTGGTACAGTATTTCAGCTTACAATCATCCATGATTATACATGTAGGCAAAGAATTTGAAAGCTAATGAACCCCAGTTATACACGACTAAATCAGTCACATTTTGCATGGCTATTCGGATTCGTCTTTATTTAAAGGTCCTTTTTCAAACGTCCCCCGACTCTCTGGCAAAGTAAAGAGCCAGGAGCGAAAACCAAACAATACCCTGAAGGAGTTCTGCTCCCAAAAGGAGCAACGTCTCCAAGGGACAACTCAACTCAACATGACCAGCTGAACGACCTGGAGTGCGGAGTCTCGTTCTAGACTGGCTGAATAGAACGGCCTCCTCTGGCAAAGGGCATCCTTTACATTTAATTTGAAGGTTCAGTCTGCAGCGACGTCACTGTGCGCAAACTGGGCGACATAATGGAAAGACGGTTGACGCAGTGATGTCGCCGGGATCACAACCACTAAGACAGTAGGGAACTTAACATTTTACGACGCGGGCCTCATCTACAACTTTTGTGCTTATGTTTAATGTCGTGCCACCCCACCCCCCCCCCCCCACCCACCCCCCCCCCCATGACACCATGCGACGCAAATTATTTCGACAAGTCGGTCTTTGCTGCGGTAAGTGCAAGGCTGACGACTACCTTGTGCTAAACAACTTCAAGAGCAAGGTGTTCACACTGTCTGACTATGGCAGGTCTAAAAAGTAATTCCTCCAAAATTCTGACTTTAAATATACTCCCTAGGCTGTCTCATCTGTCGAAGAGACAAGGGTATGTTCTCCACACTTCACTAAACTGATCGTCACTGTCCAGGCGCGTAGCCAGGTTTGTGTAGTAGGGGGTGGTGTCATGGGGGGGGGGGGTACGACATGAGGGAAAAGTCTAAGGATAGGGAAAAAACCGCTTTTTAGGTGTTTTTGCTTTGCAAGGTTGGGTCATGTGGGGAGTATTAACCCAAATCCACCCCTTTCCCTGGTGGCTATGCCACTGTCACTCCAGAACTCCACAAGTCATTACAGAAGTCCACCGATGTTGTCAGTTGTACGTGTTAGTTTCATGTGACCAGCTAACCAATTCGGTTTCATTACCAAAGGCTGGGTTTCACGACTCTTTGCAACCAAGTGCAAAGACTTCCACACTTTGAGACTGGTCTGAATAACCCTGTCGCATGGAGCATCACTGCACGGGACAACTTTTCTTTCGAGACTCTTTCTGCCCGACTGAAGCACCAAAGTCTGCCCGATTAAGCGAGGTTTTGGCTGCCCCCAATCGTCGCGGAAGGCCATGGAGTGAAACGCGCAACGCTTTGATGTCTTGCAACTAAGTGACGTCAGCGTATTTCAATACATTGAGCTATAATATAGTTCAGTGTTTTAAAAGACTTTATCAAAGAAATCCTAAGCCTTAGCCATAGCTTAGGATTTTTCTCTACCTTATGCATATGATGTCATAGAGCAAAAGTACGCCCTCCTCTGGGTGAAAAACAGGACGACTACGACAAATGTAGACAGCTGATTTGTCATCCAGCCAATGATACGCGCATAGTCTGTTAAACTTGCTTACGTGCAGGGCGAATTTTAATGCGCACGGCCACGTGTTCCAATGTTTTGCCTGCAATGATGACGTCAGTGTGTCGTCAATGAATAAGGTCTACTTGGATGGCAAAATAGAAAGGCGAGCAAAAAAAGTTAACGTCGGTGCATGACCTCTTAGTTTAGATTGCAGGCCACGGACATCAGATAAAATGCAATGACCTAACCACCAGCGTTTCCCCTGCCATTAAACAACTGATGTAGCGTTATTCCCGTGCGTTTGAAACGACATAAACCAGCGTAACAATTGTTTCCAAAGTGATATTGTGTATGCGAGCCAACAATTGGCCTCATATATATGATGTCACAGAGAAAAAAAATTAAGCACGCCCTCCTTTGTTGGGAGCAAAATATATAGACCAACACCAGCAAATTAGAAAAATCCTAAGCTGTCCCACACAGTGGCGTAGCCACGTGGTGGGGGCTAGACCCCCCCACCCATGACCCAATCTTGCAATGCAAAAAACACCTGCGGGTTTTTTCTCTCTATCCTTAGACTTTTCCCTCATGTCGTTCCCCCCCCCCCCATGACACCATGATTTTTTCCAGGATTTGAAACATTTTGCTTCAAATTTAATGACACACCTTACGTACACATACACCCACATATGGATCGATATCACACCGTATACCTTCATCTAACTATTACGTACGTACGCGCAAACGGTAGATACTCAAGTTGTACACGTATGCAGAGCCATGTACAGAGCCCTCAATGGCCATGTACAAGTGCTAGCGCCGCCAATCAGCTCAAATTTTCTTCGTGTGAATTGTGACTACAGGTACTCTTATTTACACGAAAATTTTCGTGTGAATAGTCACAACGTTAAAGTTTATGGATAAGACTATCGGGTTAGGGTTAGATTAAGGTTAGATTAAGATTAGATTAGGGATTAGGTATAGTGATTAGGGTTAAGTTAGTGTTCCTATCATTGCGTGGTACCTTCATCCTCTTCTAGCCCAGTCGGATTTTAAAATGTAGATAATGTTCGGCAGTTACTTATAAACAGTAGCCGCGGGCACTTCAACCCACATTTCTACACACAAAAACAATAATTTGGTCGAAAGGTCATTGCAATTCACCTACAACTTACAACTATTGGATTAAGCATAGCATATGCAGTTGTCACAAAACAGCTATTAGGTTGTGCCAAAGTAAAGATCAAACTTGTCTCGGTGGCTCTTTTAGTGATCAGCTTGACCCGCGTTTATTTGCAACAACATCCCCAGTAAGCCGTCAATGTGTAAGGAGATTATAGACAAATCCTGACAGTCCAGTTATGATGTGATCTTAGTTGGACATATTAAACTGGGTGCATTACCTTTAGTCTATTTCCCTGCTGACCAGTTCCATGGATGGTTGTACAATGAATTACATCTTGATTCTCTCAATTTCACTGTACATGACGGTTTGAAATTCATGTGAACAATAAATAAAGACAATTTACACAGGCTTCCAAAATGTGTTGCGATTTTTTTTCTCTTTGATTTTTCATAATTAAAGTAAAACTCACGAATAATAGCTTTTAGCGTTGCTCGAAGGTGAATGGATTCTTTTTTAATCTTGACTTTTCATGAAAGATTTACCAAGGCTATGACGTTTACTTCCTTTTCCAGGCATACTTTTTATGTTTTCAGGCACGCCTTGTAATTTTCTGAAAGAAAAAATTTAAAACTCAAGTGACAGTCCAAATTTTTTCCAACATCCTGCCCGAAATTTTTCCAAATACCTGCCCGAATTAAAGATTTCCAGTGAGGAAAACTGGGACTTAAGGGGAAGTCTTTCGCCTGCCTCTCCACCTCGTACACGTATGCCTGAAAGACTATCCGAGTGGAGCGCCACCATCAGTTGGCGCAAAGCGTTTAGAAAATTTTGGAAATTGCATGATGCGTCAGACGCGGAATTCGCAATCATTCCCAGGGTTTGCAAGCAGTACCGGTAGTTTTTCACCTTTCTTTTTGCCATGAAATCTTTAAATCAATATGAAGAATGAAAAAATGCAAAATGATCAGAAATTTTTTTTAACAAACTGCTGGAGTTATTTGGTGTGAGGAAGGGGGAAAATTCGATGGATATAGGCTGAGGGGAGGGATGTTATTAAAAGAAACAACTAGTCTTCGGCCTGTCTTTGTTTTTAAATCTTGTACAACGTAATTCCCGAAGTGGCCGATTATTTTAATAATTTCAAAACTTTGCCCGAAGAACAAAACGCTATGTTCAAAGTGGAAAATGAAAATGTAAACAAAGATTTGCGAAACATTCTGATGGCTTATGAAAAACCTTCCTCAGTCCCACTTCACAGTGTAATCTTGAAAAATCTTTGCCCAAAAAGGTAAAATACTCGGGAGAAGATTGAAAAAGTTCTGGGTCGTTTTCAATTGCAAAATTAACTACACTTACAGACGGGAGGGCGTTCAGTGGCAGTGTGCTAGTTTGCCATCTAGCTTACACCTACAGCCGAAACTCGGGCCACGGTAATGAACATCGGGTCTATAGGTTGTTTTTCAATTACATAGGCAAATGTTTCAGTTTAAGAAATTTGTCAAAGGTGTTACCGGTGCTAATTGAAGTAAAATCATGTATAGTCGGGAGTTCGGGCAGTCACATAAACAATTTATCAATTCAGTATATATTGAATATAGCCAAGAGCGCACGGAGTGAAATACCTAAGCATGTTCCAATTACGTTTTATAGTTTTCCTCCTGAAAAGATACAGGACAATTTCATACATGGTACTGGTACTTTAATCTGGTGAGGCTGATAAAAATAGCACTTGCTCAGAAGATCCTCCTTTTAGGCCTGGAAAATGTCATTTCTGACTGTCTGAGGGTTCAGATTCTTCAAAATTTTCCGTACGCTCTGAGTCATCCAGTGGAGGCGATCATCTCGGAGCTTAGATTGACTTGCTAGCAGAATTTTAGTGGACATTTTTTGGAAACGAAAACTCAAAATAGCGACTGCATAGATCGCCCTTATAAGCATGGAATATGCTATTTCCGGCTGTCTGAGGGTTCCCGATTTTTCTGCAGTCCGACGATATTAATGTTGCAAAGATTATATCTTAATTGTACTGCCACTGAATAACGACACCTTCTAGTCATTAGAGATGAACGTTTCCATTTGGCTGACCTACTACATGCCTAGATAGTTTTACATCAATATTCCCAAAATGTATGTTAGATTAATAAGCACAGAACGCTTTAAACAGTACCGACGGCGTGGTCACATGAGTTACCAACAACCTCACCGAGCATGACAATCATTTCAGGCCATTTAGCTCTATGAATGATATCAGAAAGTTTTAGTTTAACACCAGTGTCTGATGATATCAAGGTATATCTGATGCCATACATGTACTCTTCGTCGTTAGAATGCAAATTAAAAATATACCGATTTACTATTTACTGTTTCTTTTTTCTTACAAAGATACCTGTTTTACTAAATCAATAGGGGACAGGCTTTTTACATGAGGCTACAGTTCGCAGCTTTCTTGTAGATAAGAAACCCTCGGTTTTAATACGCAGTATTGACTGCAACCAAACGAACATATGCTCTATATATTTTATCTTCATTTCCATGCATTATACTTGATGTAAACACCGAGTCGATTGCAGTGGGCTTCTCTCTTGATCACCACTTATTTGGTTACTTTTGTTACATTGCATTCTGGAATGTCTCCCTCTTCTCCGTCTAAGCAGTCGTTTCGTATCAAACAAGTTCTGTAATTCTGCTGGTGTGTTTGGTTGTGTAGTTCTAACGCTTTCAGGTAAAAGCAAGCAGAGTCCAGCACCGACAAATGCACATGCGCTGACGGTCATGAATGCCAGGTCTGGGAGGAATTTATTCTGACAATTAAAAATAACAAAATACAGTTTTTTTTTTCAAATAAAAAGGCATATAGGTGGTGTTACTTAGGTAAGAACCGACTTTTCTGTCGGCGAATTCAGAAACAATATTGTCCGAGAAAATTGTCCTTTTTTTTTCTTTTTTTTTATTTTGTTAACGTTTTCCCTTATAGGTGGGTTTTGCTTGAAACTGGGGCTGTAGTCCCAGCCCACGTGGCTATTAGTTCTACTACGGTATGTTAATTAAGCAAATGAATGCGCATCTAACGAACATTGAGATATTTCAATGATTTGCATGGAATTCAAACTCATCACTAGAATATAAAATTAATGTTTACCATGTATGAATGAAATTATGAAAACTACAGTTTTCCTAATATTTCTGACAATATAATGCCAAAATTTCATTTCACATGTGTAATATCCCTTAAAATGAGCAAAGTTTACACAAGTCTAACACCCTACGAAAATTCCTTTAGTCATCTGTTTAAATTCTTCAGAACGTAAACTTACTGTTTAGAATAACAACGATGTCAAGGGTCTTAGCAGCCAATCGTTACCTAATACATCAGGATATAACAACACAAATTTGAGTTTGGTTTGTGAACGTTTTGTTACGCCTGAACTTCTTATTACCTAATTCAATTTAGCGGCAATTTTCAGTTCTGGCAGTTCTCGACAATTGATGAGAATGAACTGTTTTTTTACTGAATTTTAAAACTGAACCTTCTGTCATTGTGCTTGATGCTTGGTGATCAGCATTTGCAATGGAGTAAGAAAAACAAGCCGGTAAGTCACAACCGGAAAAAGGCCCTGATCAAACCGAATTAAATCAATTGGTTTGAAACTGAGCCTAAAAGACTCATCTATATTTAAGTAGCTGATATTATATTCTGCCTCTTGAGGAAGATCTATATCCTTCTGATGAAGGTTTTTAAGCGGATATTGAGATGGAACACGTGACTTGGAATTAAAGCACTTACTACGATAGTTTGCCGTCCACCACGGCTTGAAAGCCTATTCCTGACGTCATAACAGTAAAGTCAGTATACAACCTCTAAATGGGTAAGATACATCTTGTAAGGTAAAGTTTCAATTACTTTGAAAGGTTGTGTCTGGACCTACCAGGTATAACAGTAAAGGCAGACATAAATTCCCTGTATTTCCAATCAACTGAACAAAGCCTCTTCCTGAGTTTCTGAAAATAAAATAAATGAATCGACTCAGTTTATACTCATAATTCCAATACTCAGTTACAACCTTCAACTTTTATTTAATTACGAAATGAAACAACATCATTTCCTTATTTCGTTGCAGCATCTTGTCTAAAATCAATTTGGGTTAAAAGTGAACCATGATTTATGAAACCGAGATTCTCCACCTTCACCCACCCCCAATTTGGTTAAATAGATACAACATTATTTGCTTGCATGCTTTGGATGGAGCTAACCCCCTTAGCTCCCACAACCCCCTCATTCAAACTCTGTCTGAAACTGCCCATCACATACACACGGGGCCACATATTTGAGAATCTCAAACAACAAGCACCGAGTTATTTCGACGGATGGTAGTTTCAACTGTTATTTTAGAAATTACGTTTTTAAGCCACTTCGAGTTGCTGTGTAGAATATTTTTACATTGCATTGCAGGTTTCAAGACATTCAATCTATAATATCATTTTTTTGCACAATAATTTACACAAGAACTTTACCATGCGGTTTCCATACAACAAGATTCAAATGAACAAATTCAGTGAACTTTCATTGAAATGAACCTTTCATGAAATTCCTCTTTTCAATTTATAAAAACTGCCGACACTTTTCTGAAATTAAGCTCCCCTTTCAAAAGTTTTCATTTCCAAGGGGTCTGAACTTAAGTTGGTATTGGCAGAACAGAATTAAATATATTTTCAAATTTCAAAGAAGTGCTACGTAGGGGTTCCGTCTTTCAACGTGTAATTTTATGGTTAAATCTAGCAGCGCCCACCGCTTTATCTCCAGTTGTGGGCATTGACCCCTACTCCCCCCTACCCCCTACTCCCCCTACTCCGTTGTTTATGTGGACCATCGTGCACAACGGCAGTAGTACCGGGTCCTTAGAGCTGCGAACAAATGGGAATAGTAATTCCTCAGGTATAGTAATACAAGATCACGAATAGCGCCATCCTTTAAAACTGATTTGACCTTTGTTAAGAAATCGATAAATTACTTACCTGACTGTGGTAGGGAACAAATCACTCATCATAAGATTCATCGCAGCTAATGACATTGAAATAAAGAATTTTCCTAGTAACGCCATAGATGTTGGAACCCATTTGTTGACTGAAACATTTTCTGTGTAGAAAGCATTGAACAAATAGTACGGTCATATTTAACAGCTCATGTTTACTGATGTCATTATTATGTCCAAACCTACAATGAAATTGGGTCCCAAAGACCGAACAGGCCAATATGAGCGTGCTCTCTTAGCCTGAGGCCAGAAGAAACGTCATACCATACCATGCAATGGACCTAACGCTGATCATGTATAGCCTAATGTGATATCTTAATAATGACTCACACAGTCTAAAGCAATTGCAATAGTTCGGTTAACAGGTTCATAGATTCATGCACGATTACGTCAATGGTTGGCACTGGTTGGCAAAGAGCATGCGCAGGAACAACGTGTGCATGTTAGGTTTTGCACATGCAAAGCATGATCTCGCGATTGCACAAGGAATGAAGAAAAATAAGAATCTACATTTTATTTTGATGAAATTTTAAGGGCAACAACGTTTTTGGCAAGCAGATGTGACGCCATTTCATCTGAAGTTTTGATATTACAGAATGGTACTTGTTCTTCGCATTTCGGTGAAGTTTGCATAGAAATCGCAGTTTTGGTTCGCAAAATATGAACAGGTACAGTTGTCACATCTCAGTCACCAAAAGGTGAACTTGAAGCAGGCACATATGACATAATATCCATACATTAATGGTCAGTCTTTTTGTTTTTCTTTTAACTCTACAGCCAATTTTCTCTTCAACAATCCCATATTTTCAGAACGTGGTTGCCCAAGTAGCATGAGAACTTGGATATTTTGCATTCCCAAAGGGAGGTCCTGTTGCTATTAACTTCAAGGTCAACCCACCAGTCTGCAAAACAAAGGGGAACAAAGCATTCCTTGTAAATGTGATGACGTGATATGACCTCTGCTGCCCCGAAGTTCAATTTGGAAAACAAATCTAGTGACTGCATTAGCTGATATCTCGAGAAACACATGTCCGATTCCAATGAAGTTTCAACACAATGTGTGGATTTGGTTCGTGTTTCACACATTAAAATTAAACTTTGTTGTTAATTTTTGTTGAAACTTCTCCAAGGAGCTCAAAATGCGCAACGGTCTTCAATGTATGACGTACATGTTTGCATGGCACGATGCATGCGTTGTCTTTATATTGCACGTGAAGTTTGGCATGAATCAATTGCTTATTTTACAAAATGAGATATGTAGGCTTTATGTCCAGCAGAACAATGTTTTCCGTTAAAAACACAGAATGCGGCAAAATACTGCCATCAAAGACGAGTACAAAAAGCTCTATCCGCGAATCCGTGATGTAATGGTCTGATTTCAGTCGGCCTTAACTGGGGTCCGCCACCTTTAAATCTTTCGATTTCCTTGCTTACCTCTATCATGGATGGTTGTACTTTGAATTCTCCAATTTTACTAAATATGAGGGTTTGAAATTCATGTAAACAATAAATAAAGACGATTTTAGGCGGATGGACCCCACTAATGGCGGCCTACAGTCCCTAAAAACAAGCGCTAATCGGATTCGTCTATAGTTGCTCCAGTTTCAAACACATACGGGAGTCCAAGGGAATTTATCAGATCTCTCTCTCTCCACCTCTTTTTCTTTTCCTATACGACGTAATCTACAGATATCAAAACGACAGAATAGCACTTCGTATATCTCACCGTTAACAAATGATAGGACAACAATGACGACCAGCGTTAAAGCTGACAATGAGTACCCTAGACTGACCAGTGGGATGGTGCCAACTCTGAAATGATAAGAAATTAGAGGTTAAACTCATTTAAATGGTTAAACAACGTAATTGTAAATATTAGAGCATACGGTCAGTTAAAGAGTTAGTTGATGAGGTTTTTACGGTCCAGTTTCTAACCAAATGGTTTAAGTCGAGCCGACCACAACTTATTGGCTTGTTTTACCTACTGTACTCCATTGCTTATATACTGGGCACAAAGCACAATGGCAATAGGTTCCAATTTTAAAGTCTTCGATGGACATGGCAGTTATAAGCCGGCCGAGCCATGGTCGGGTGGAGGTCTGGTTCCGTGCCCCACCCCCACCACAAATTCAATGGCACCAAAACCTCCTACATTGTTTTCTCTTAAAAGGTCAAAATCTTGATGTACCTTATCTGCACCAAATCTCGCGCAAAGTTGCATCTTAGGACTCTAAAATGTTCATAAATTCTCAAATTCCTCCATCAGTTACCCTCTCCAGGATGGTGATCCGAAATAACGTTCATCTCCACAACCTCTCCTCTCCATCACCAGCTGAGAAGAGATTCCTACATGTCCTATATGATTGAGTAAATTAAACTGAAATTGAATGTTAGAAGGACATGGCGGGAATGTTTATATATTAAGAATGAACTTACACTTAAATTTGTATTACTCGATTCAAGTATATTTGTTGTCAGTTTATAGTAAGTGATATCGCAAGACACATGTATGTGAGGGGAGGGGCTAAGATGGAGAATGCGTGGTTGTAGGAAGCATGAAATTGCAACTGTCCACAACGTCAAAAAATGTCGTCTTTTGACAAAGGAGTCCAGGTGCTAGTCCTGATTCATCTTTAGAAACTCTTTACTTTATCGCAACAAAAAAAATGAATTTAATTCAATCTTGAGTATACGGAGAAAGAGAATCCGTGACACTCAGAAAAGCGAGAAATTTGAAGGTGAACGCAGAAAGATAAGACGTAAGCCTGCGTCAGAAAATTTCGCTCTACGCATGCTGTGACTGAAATTTCTCTTTTAGCTGTATGTCCAGCTCACTCAGCCCCACTGCTTGCTGTATCTCTGCATATTTCTTCACCCCCTTCTCCTCCCCAACCCCACTTACATCGATAAATCTTTTACACAACTATTGGTACTAATTCATTCCCGAACATGAGAATAATTTTCCGCTGAATGTCTATGTAAAAGCGCTAAGTTTTCTTTCGAGATGACGTAATACTGAAATTCCTAAAAGCATAGAGATAATCTGCTGAGTGATAAAATAAGTTTACACATACATACTTTTTAACGATGAAAAGCGACAAAAAACGAGCTGGAAAGTCGACTAATGAGATGAGAAAGAAATTGAGGTAGATGTTGCCCGCCAAAGTACCCGTCGTTAAAGCAAACCCAAAATAAATCATTAAATAAGTTGCCCTGTGGATGAAAATATTCTGTAGAAATAAAAACAAGCTCTCAACCAAAGAATATTGTGTTCTGCTATCGCTACACTGTAAAGAATAACACCTAACAATCAATTAACACTTGGACGTTTCAATCGCTTATCTTTGTACAGTGAAGGTAAAGGACTTGCTGATTAATTAACATATTAACGCATTATCGAGGAGGCATTTGACATGTCGAGGTGGTGTTATTGATGTGAACAAATGAATGTGTTAATCCCATGCTTTAAAACTGCCTGAAGTAGAAAGGGTACCGAATAGATGCGATTTCGTCATAATTAGTCCATGTGTATCTTAAGTGTCTCGAAAAATGTTTCAAAAAATGAAATTGTCACTTTGCCGAAAACGGTACACCAAGGAACGGTATGACAATCTGAACTTATTTTAAAAAATGTGTTGTAGCACAAGAAGGTATGAAAACAATTGCAGAAAGTTGATTCTAGGGTAACAATTAATTTCCTATCCCTGATACCAATATAAACATTTGTCCACGAACATCGTCATACAAATGTTTGAGCCATCATTCAGCTGAAAGAACACCTAACTTCAAACATATTAGACTTTATTCGAATCTGTTGCCATAGAAATCTAAATGACCATACCTTTGCACATTCACCTCACAAACATACGTGGTATTTTGGAAGAAATGCTTGATCTGAAAAACGTTCCTTTATATAATCCTAAACCTCACAGAAACATTGCATTGTCTCCAAATACTTTTGATTTGCACAGAATAAAAGAAAAAGCCGTCTTACCAATTCCAACTTAAAATAAAAGTGACCGTCACTGTCGGTCTCCGGAATAAATGTAGTAAGGATTGTGATGTCGTTTCTTTCTTTCGTTCTCTTTGAACTGTTTCTTCATTAGCGCCCTCTGTCTGACTGGAAAGCCCCTCATACTCGGACAGTAGTGCTCTTCTATTAATTTCGTCATAAAAGATGTTTGAGGGAAAGTCCGTGACGTTGTGAATTTTTGCAATACTTTGTATCGTTTTTTCAGCTCTTAAAGCGTCTCCATTAGAAATGTTCCAACGGACAGACTCTGGAATGAACCTACAAAAGGGGAATGGAAATTTGAACAAATTCTTCAATTTTCTTCAATAGATTATTCAATTTTTGTGAGGAGTATAACACCGGCTTTCAAGTTTGGACAGAAGTTTCAACACTCAAGCAACATGGAATGTTCACTTCATAAAAGCTAACAGTGATAGTTAATAACCATACGGGGTGTGACTTGATCATAACGGAACATATACTGTTACCGTAATCCCGAACACAAGAGCAGCTGTTTTTGCAGACGTTGTGGGGGTACACACCAATTGCCCTCGAGCTATAAACCACTGTCTATATTACAATTACAACGGTGCATGGACTCACTTTTCCATAATATTCTAAAATAATGCAAAGCATCCTCCCTCCTTCGCCCATTCCCTATTCTCGAAACGTACGAAAAGTATCTTAAAAGCTAGAACTTGTCGGGCAAACGTCTTAATTTATTGAATATTTAATAAGCGCATTTTTGGTCATCTTGCTCCAGACGCTTTTATTTCTGCTAAGAACTTAAAGAGTCCAAATGACTTAACCCTGATCATTGCCCCTTTAGTGATTAAGATGGATTTCACGCATAGGCGTACGGGGGTAATTTTCTATGAGGGGGCAACAGCATTTTTTTTTGCCCGAATGTCACCGTTTATCATGTTTTGCCCGAATAGACCAACCTTTTTGCCCGAATCGGGAGGGCGAGTGACCCCCGCACCCCGCCTCGTACGCCTATGGTTCCACGGCTGCGTTTCTAACCAACTGGTTTAAGTCGGGTCAGCCTTTTCCAGTTGTTGCTCACTGGCTTGTTTTCCTTACTACCAACTTATTGCCATCTTACCAGCAAAACAATAGAAATACCAGAGACGGCAGCATTATAACGAGATGAAAGTATCGCCAGTCTCTGACGTAATAAGCTATTCCCGACAAGACCATCAAACCAATGGACGATGCACAGAACGGTATACTTCCAACAACACCGCGATACCGAGGAGTCAAATATTCCAAAAGCAAAGTTGTGGACGGTATATTAAGAATCTGAAAATAAAAAATCAACACAAGTTAAATGTGTAAATAATCTTCGGCACTCACGTGTGCTGACAATTTGGTACATCAGTACTGGGCGGGCGAAAGATTTGTGGATTTGGTTTAGACAGGCAAAGTTCTTTTCTCATGGGATTTTGGTGGTATTTATTATGACGTTATGGTATTTATTACGACTTCATGCTTCGAGTGATTGTCTGACAGTTAGAGGTAGCAGTTTGTTTGAACGATTTTTTACTTACTTTTACACATTTGTACATCGGCTTAAAACTAACAAAACTGATCGGTGATCACAGTCTAACGTTTTGACTGACTACTGCTTAAGTGAAGTGGAGGCTGTCTAGTCTTGCATATCTGTGGATTTTTACCCGTCAAAAATTTAAGCGAAAGAAATTAACACAAAATTAACATTTCTTCTACGTTAAAGACCTCTTCAATGTTTCTTTATTCTGCTAAACAATAAGTTCAGAAGGGAAGACGAGGTGCTGGAACAGGAAATTAATATTCTCTGTCAAACCCTGATCATTGCCCCTGAGTTGGTTAGATGAGGTTTTACGGTTCAGTTTGGTTTAAATAGGGCTGGAAACGGTGCTTTTCTATTTGTGGCCCACTGGCCTGTCTTCCCTACTTCATTCCTTATGCTGAGCACCAAGCATAATAGCAGTAGATTCTGCTTTAAAAGTCTTCGATATGACCCGTCCAAGAGTCCAACTCCAGACCTCCCAGCTGCAAGTCGGGTGCTCTTACCACTTGCACATGTAGTCGGTTTTCCACCGTGGATTTCAACAGGGTACCTTGGGAGATACGGACGGTTAAACGAACTATACCTCTTCTGAGGCTAAATTTTCCTACCCAGACTAAATAGGTTTAAACCTCGGAACCCCATCAGGGACCTTGAGGCGGGCCCATAAACGCCAACCTCGAAATCTTTACCCCGGTGTTTTCTTTGCGCTGAATTTGCAGTCCCATTTTTAAAATCCTGGTGTCGACACTCTCGAGAGCCATTTCAAACATGAATGTTACACATGCAAACCTGAGGGACTTAGTAAGGGTTTCTGGGGAAGAATCCCTGGGATCGAGACTTACCATTATCAATACACCACATATGCATCTCAGAGAAGCGTAGACGAAGAAGTTTGGTGACAAGGGTACTGTAAGGCCAACAAGGGTAATTACGATTACAGAAACTAGCTGAGTCGGACGTCTGCCGTATTTATCCGCCAAAGGTCCCGCCACAACGGACCCTACTGCGTAGCCGGCCATCAGAATCGACTGTGAGAGATCCGGAAGGTAGTCTTTCGTGCATACCAGATTCCACTGTTGGAGAAGGTGCATGTTTTAGAATTTTTTGGCATTCAGTTAAGGTGGGACTAGGACAGTAATTTGTAATTTTTTTCTTTTCTTGGTGACACTACATAACACATTCGTGTTGGTGTGTCGTTACATCCCATCTTATTTAATAACTAAAAAGTTCACGGAACGGTACAACTGTGATTGCTGATAAACCTGTTAAATCCATATCTTCTCGATCCGGACAGCTGCAATTCTCCTAACCATTTGACTTCTAAAACTCTTACAGCCTGCATACACTCCTCCTTGTGAAAAGACAATCCTATAGTTACAGCAGAGAGTTGCTAACTCCCTGGTTACAGGGATGCACTGAGTGGTTACCGATAACGGGTATAGTTGAAGGGTACTAAAACATAATAGCATGATGAGGGCACTGCCACATGACAGCATGATGAGGGCACTACGACTTGGCAGCATGATGAGGGCACTACGACAAGGCAGCATGATTAAGGCACTGCAACAAGACAGCATGATTAGGGCACTGCGAAATGACAGTGTGGTTCTTGGGGTTCTACAACTTGGTAGCATAATTAGAGATCTACAACCTGACGGGCATGATAAGGGCACTGCCACATTACAGCATGGTTAGGACATTGAAACCGGACAGCATGATAAGGGCACTGCGACAAAACAGCATGGCTCAAGGGCACAACAACATGATGGCATGATTAGAGAACTACAACATAACGGCATGATTACGGCACAAAAACAAGACAACACGATTATTCAAGTTTCACGCCCAATATTTACAGTACGTAAAAAGTTAAACTTTTGATTTTCTCTATAGCCTGCCTTTTAAAGGTTTTGTCTATAAAAAATGTTTGGTACCAAATTTTCTTGAGCCGAATTGCCGGAATTGTATTTTTACTGTATTATACTTCCACATTATTTATGTTACAACAATTAGACTTAACACCAAAAGGGAGGTTTGAAAAAGCTCAAAAGTTTGTTCAGGCAGATCCCTTGTTGAAGGTAGATCTACCACAACCAATATGCCGCTTAAAGGACATATTCTGATGAGCGCATGCAAGACTCTTAAGTGAACCAGGTTACTCTCTTCATGTTACGTAATAGACTACTCTGCATCTTTTAAACTTGATGCCAGTCTAAAAGCAGCGTCTATCATCGAGAGTATTCTTGCCCCTCCCTCTAGAAAATGTTGGATGAAGAGCTTCTTACTTCAAGTTTCAGAATAGTGACTCTACCACTCTCCCACAAACACGATCGATGATGCGCTGAAAGACAATTTGACATACAACAAAAAATGGCTGGAGAGGCCAAGGACTCTCACCCTAACCCTGACCTACTATTTAGTTGAGTCAAGGTCGATACCGAGGAAAGAGACCGGATGTTGTGGATCAACCCTTGAAAATGGCTTTCTCGGCTAATATGTAATCTCGACGACAGCGGTCAGTCGCCCTGACCTGCAGGAAAGGCCTTTTTTATCCGAACGACTATCTGCTTGACTTTGTTCTCAGTAACATACAAGTTGTTGTAAATATCCTCAGTACAGTACAATCCCCTTTTCCAACTATATCTTCTATGAAAACCCAAATCTTTTATTAAATTGTCGTAAACGAAAACCCCCGTACTTTTTCATTTTTCAATTTTTATGAGGGGGGAGGGAGGGTTAGTAAACGCAGAAAGATTCTCCTTGGGTATCTATGTCTCTCTGTCGAAGCTTTTAATTGTTGCATGACCCTAAACCCCTCCCCTCCCGTCGGGAACTTTGGCCCTCTGTCCAGCAAATTTTGGTGCCAGCCCTAACTTGGGATATACGGAAGATAAAATTTTAGTGATATGCTACTATAGTATTCTATTGTAACGATTGTAAGTATACTTGATAGGTTTAATGAAGTCCTCTACTTAGTATCCACCTGCATTTGGCGAGCCGTATTGTTAAACAATTCCAATTAAATTGTGTATTGCTCGAAGAATCCGAAGAAAAAAAAATGAAATAAACGGAAGACAATAAAAAGGTAGACATTAGATTGACAACAAGTGTTTTTGCAGCGTAGACATAAGTGCCTCTTTGGCCTACTTAAGGCTTTTCTTTTCTTCAAATTTCCTTCCATAAAAGTCCTTTTCCTTTTCAAATTTTCTCAAATAAAATACCAATGTTTTTCATTTCTTGAAGGAATTTAAGTTCTTCATTAACAGCACTTTCGAACACCAGTGAGTCACTCTGTCGGCGCTTCGAACTCGTTTCCCTTTTCACCGTCGGGATGCATGGCAAATTTTGGTGCATGCATGTGCTCATTTAGAATGAAGATTTTAATACATTTTAATACATACATCTGAAGGACTTCAAAGAACCTTCCATTTAATATCTTGTCGACACATGTTGACATCACAACTGGACATAGAAGTTGTGTTCCTGTGTACACTACAGGGCCGGATTAACCCCATTGCAGAACCGGTATATGACGGGAGCCCCGCGATTTTGGGGCCCCGCCTCACGGGCCCCGGTGCCACGCGCTTTCTGATTGTCAAGTCAAGGAGGCATAAAATAGATCTACAAACCAAACTAAGCAGTACTAAAAGTATCTGCGGTCTCTCAACTCCACCAAAAAGCAATTAGATGCTATTTGCCTCTTCAAAAAAAGACTATCCGTTTTGGAAATCAAAACGCATTTTCTTTCTAACCTAACTTCAAGGGACTGGTTACGTAGTATCAGATAATGCCTCCGCCCACCTTATTTAGTTAATTTAATTAACTAATAAGCTCAGCTGTTCCAACAGCAATCTTTTCTGCTTATTCTAGAACCCAAACAATGACTGGGGAAGCTGATGGCGTTGCTAGTTACTAGAGATGACGATGACGTTAGATTAAAATAAGCCTGTGGAGTGTGTTTACTGCAAAGCTGATACTACTGTCTCTGCGTGTGTGCACGTAACCCTTTAGCCGACTGGTGCAGATATTTTAGATTAACCCTTTACCGTTGTGCTCCGATCGGGGCATATTTGCGCGCCTCGGGAGTGGGCGGAAAAGCGGACGTAGCCCGCCCCGCATCGGTTTCCGTAGGCCATTGACCCCGTGACCTTAAACTATTGTCTCTCTCGTTGTTGTGGCTGAATTTTCGGGTAGCTACTCGCAGTTTCGAGCTCCGCGTGAAACAGTAAAGATGGGTGACAGCCGAGCTCTCCGCATGGGTCCAAAAGGACCCAAACAACGGTAAAGGGTTAAATGTTGAGTCGTTGGAATGTACAAGCTTGTTTTAGACAGTAGGGCTTATGCACCTACGTCACTGCGTTGCGCATTCTACAACAATTGTTAGGTGCTGTTGTGCGTGCAATTGGGAAACACAAGGACTGCCTTTGATAATTTCCATCCAGTGAAACGCGCTGACGTCACGTGCATAATCTCCAGGCGCGGACCCAGACATTCCAAAAGGGGGGGGGGGGCTAAACTAAGAGAAATCAGGGGTTTGAGGGAGTTTCACTGAGCTAATTTCCCGTACGTTTCTATTGTTGATGTGGCTAAAAAGGAGGACTGAGGCCGTAAAGGCCCCCCCCCCCCCCGATCCGCGCCTGATCTCTATAAACCTGGAAACTTTATTTCTGAACACTTTCATTGCATTTCGCATTTATCACTCTGTAATGATCTACAACTGTTCTGGTGAAAGATCATTCTCGTCACTGTAGCGAATAAAAAGCGAAGTTCGATCGCGCATGAAGCAGAAGAGACTAAACATCTTTACCCTCCTCAGCATGGAACAAGACCTAGTGCGGAAAATGGAATTTTTTCAACTAATAAATGATTTTGCTTGCCAGAAATCCCGTCAAAATGTGTAATGTTTATGAAAAGGTGTTTGGGAATTGAGACCCACATATTTTTGATTTACTGGATGTCGGGCTTACGTTTTCATGTGTGTACACTTTTGCAATTGCCTTAAAAGAAGGGTTTAAGGTCATTACAGGATTTGGTATGTCAGAGGCACTAGCGAAGCCAGCGGTGGGCAAGGGGGGCAGAGTGCCCCCCCCCCCCAGAAATTTTGGGGACGCGATGGGCGATGTTAAAAAAATGAAGGGGAGCAAAAAAAAAATAATTAAAAAAAAAAGATAAACGGCAAGAGGAGGGAGGGAATCGGGGGCATTTTTACAGTTTTTCGGGGGGGGGGGGGGCTCTTAGTAGTTTCGACAAAGTATGCAGTCCCCGACGACGACTAGTCTCCCCGATGGCTTACCTGTTTTTTGCTCTCAAGGGACAATTTCCCTAATAAGAACCCCACTGTAGTGAGCCCTGTAGGGCTCACTCCAGTTTTTTCAATATTTCCATTCCATATATCTAGGGAGTGTCTGTCAGCCTTACCAAGTAACGGGTAGGCACAGTACACAGGTTATGCAGAGGTCCCAAATTTCATCCCATATCACAAAGCCTAGTTGCTGTACTCTTGTGTGTGTCATGTGATAGGTCAGTTGGTGAGCGACTTACGGAGCATAGTTTGGCTATTTTATCGGGTATTCCAGGTGGTTTCGACACAATGTATGTTATCCCCGATACGGTCTACAACGCCTATAGATTCTATTTTTTTTTTTTTTTTTTGTTCTTAATGATTACATAGGCTATGTTATTTTTGTAAGCCTAACAAAAATTTTGCAATTTCACGATTCAGACTCAAAAGGACACTATCAGAGCGCAACTCGGCTATTAAAATATTAAGCGATATTGTGCAAAATGTGCCCCAGGCTGCAATGACATGGGATAGTTGGGCTCCTTCATATTCCCTTCTCACCACCCGCTCAACACAGGGGCTGTCGGAACTTGGAGTGGTTGGCATGGCCCGCCCCCTGTCGGGAATAATCTGTCGCCTTCCCATGGTCGGTTAAGTTATTTTGGCTTTCAAAAGAGTTATTTCTGCAATAAAACCCAAAATGTTCGGTACGCTTTGCACATTCTTCCTCAGTTCCGTTACCTAGAGCTAATAAAGTACAAACCCTTCCCATCTTTTCAAGTAAATTAATAAGTAGAATAAATGCATTAATGTACATGTCGGGAATTTAATCTCATTTCGCTTAGCTGAGTTAATAATCTCTTGTTTCAGTCGTGCGGTACGGACTCGAAGAAGGAAGTACAATATAAGTTGTGCTCGATAGGGCCCAAATGCTGGGACAATTGACCTATATAAGCTTTAAACAAATACAGATTCTTTTTAGTGTTGGCTAATCCAAAAAAAAAAAATTTTGCCCGCTTTTACACGGCTAAATCAGTGCGGAAATATCTTCCTCCAGCATATACAAATTTTATGTCGTATATGACATGCAATGGAAGGTATAGTGCACAGGTTTTCTTCAAATCTCCCTCACCAACACATCGATGGCATCCCTGGCTGTCGGGGCTTGGGGTCGCTACCCACCCTACCCCTCCCCCGTTCGGAGAGTGGCCCTTCGTCGGGCAAATCCTGGCGCCAAGCCTGGAGGGAAAACACATTTTTCCAGTTATGATTTGTACATGTGTAATGAAGCAATGAACTAAAAATGGAAGCTGCATTTTTTGGCGAGCGGCAACTATTTTGGAGGGGCTGCCAATTTCACTAGGAGGGCGTGTCACCCCTCTAAAACCCCCTGTTGAGAAAACTGGAATCTAGTATAAAAAGAACAAAATATCGCACCATATTGCATGTAAGCTCTTCGAGACAGCAAAAAATTCCAAAAGGGGAGGGGGACACCCAGGGAGACAGGTCCGTAGCCAGGGGGTTCGCACTTACTCCGCCCAGACCTAAATTTTTTATTTTTATTTTTTTATTTAAATGAAGTTTTGGCGTTTTCAGGGCAAGATGTCAATTCCGCCGGTTTAGCCAATGTAAGCCTTATGAGTAGCTGTTTTGTTTCAGTGCAACACAATCCCCTAGGGCCCCATTGACTCGTACTGTAACCCTCTTACAGCCACATGCTAACTCTCGAGGAAATAAGGAAAACATTGATACAAGATTAAAGGTGTTCACCAGATCGCTCAATTTTGATGTAAAATTGCAAAATCTCCTTGGGGTAGGAGGGGGAGAACCACATCCTCTCCCTGTTCGGTCACTCGGCTCCTTACTTGGGCGCTTCACTCCCTCAAGAAAATTACAAACCCCAGTGGCGGCGATGAAAAATGGAAAAGTGGAGGCTAAAGGTATGTTCAGCCCCTCAATATTTGACAAGTGCTCCAATTAAGAAGCGGAGAAAAATTCGAAGTCGGACTGAACATATTCTTGCTTAGAACACTAGGGAAGTGCCGTTTCCGGCCATCTAAGGGGTGTGTAAAGCCAAAAATTTCCTGGTACACTCCGCGCCAATCGATGGTAGAGCTCCGCTTAGAAACATGTATTAACATTTTTCATAGACTGATTTTTTTTTCGCATTAATTGAGAAATTTCAGAAATGAGATCCATATTTCCAGACTGGGAACATGCAGCATAAAACATTCGGGAAGTGCCGTTTCCTGCCACCTGAGGGGTTTCTAAAATCAAAAATTTTCTTGTACGCTCCGCGCCAACTGATGGTGGCGCTCCGCTTAGATAGTCCTGTCGGTCAAGATTGGGGACGATGAGTCGACTTTGCCCCCCCCCCCCCCACAAGAAAATCCTGGCTACGCCCCTGGTTAGATGGGTACTTATTCTAAGCATTTTGGTGAAATTTGCATTGAAATCCGATGTGTAGTTCTCAAGTTATGAGCACGTAAAGTTTTCACATTTTCAACAAAAAGTGAACTTGAAGCAAGCACATATGACATCATATCCCCACATTAGTGCACAGTCTTTTGTTTTTCTTTAAACTTTAGAGTTGATTTTCTCCTAAAAAACCCACATTGTTAAAATGTGATTGCCTAAGTGGCATGAGAACTTTACAAACTTTGCATCCCCCACAGGGAGGTCCTATTCCAGTTAACTCCAAGGTCAACACAACAGTCTAACAAAACAAAGGGAAACAAAGCATTCCTTGTCAATGTGAGGAAGTGATATAAGCTCTGCTGCCCTCAAACTCACTTTGGAACACAAATCTACTGACTTCATTCGAGAACTACATGTCAGATTTGAAAGGAACTTTCACCACACTATGTAGTTTTGGTTCCTCTTTCACATATGAAAATTAAATTTTTGCTTAAACCTTCCCTATCTGGCATGTAATGTATTTAAACTGTCACGTATCACTGTAAAATGTGTAAAACAAACTGTTAGTTATTAGCGGTTAAAATTTAAAATTTAAAATTTAACCTGTTAAGTGTTACTAACTTTGCGAAGGCGGACATGGGCAAGGAGGAAGGAGATTAAATTTGTAAAAGGGGTCCGCTATAGAAAGTGCCGGGAGCCCCAACACAACGCTAATCCGGCCCTTGTACATGCACTAGACAGATGTAGTGAAAGCGTGTTCCGACAAATGGAAAAGTATTGAAAAAGATGAGGAAAGCTGTTGAGAAATGAGAAGGTGTTTTGGAAGCCATCTGTCACAAAAGTGTCGATCAGTTTTGTTGCTGAGAGGCGAAAGAAATGACAACAAAAGTGACTATGGACAGATGCCGATTTTTATTGAATTAATATTTTATCGCACTAATTAGCTGGGTGGTAGGCCTAAATACATTTCAGCAGCAATTTTAGTCCCTGAATTTTATCGACGAGCGTACAAGTTACTCAATTGGGGTCTACCAGTCCCACGTCCAGACCAATCATGACACCGTTACTTCAATACGTACAATTTTTACCTTCGTACCTTCTAATCTCTTCCTTCTTTTTCTTAAAATTTTTCCGACACGACGGTACTGGGAGATAGGAGGGGAAGACTAGTCGGTCGGAGATGGGGGCAACACAGAGCTTACATTGGGGAAAAATGGGATGTTTTTCGGTTGAGTGTCTTAAAATACGCAAATTTTGTGACACTGCAAATTTTACTTCGAAAGGTAGCATACATAGCACCAGGTTGCATGAAGGACCACCCACCATTTTTTTTTTTTCAAAAGCTTTCAAGGGTCTTCAAGGGCAACGATCACTAATACTCTTATTTTAGTTCTTAAGAATACACAAGATTTGTAAGAAATATAACCTCAACGCTAGCATAGTAGCACCAGACTGCATGTAAGGACGCCCAATTTTTTCCAAAAATTTTCAGATGGAAGGGTCACCCCACAGACCACTTCTCCAGGCCAGAGATCACTCAGTATAATGCATGCCCCCTCCCTTCAGAGAGATCTCCGCACGCCACTATCCTGTAGCGAATGGAAAAGTGGTTCTGATCTTCACTCAAATAAACGTTAGACGAGGTCATCCAGTACTACTGGGGTGGAGCCAGGATTTGCCCGACAGGGGGGCCAAGCTCCCCGACAGGGGGCCAGAACTTCAAGGCCCCGGCAAAGGCGATGTTTTTTCCCGGTAGAACATAACTGGGCAGAATTTGAGGCGCGCGGAGCGCGCCGAAATTTTGGGATTTCTTTTTAACAAATACCTAAAAATCTGGAGGGTATTTTAAAGTAAAAATTAAAACTTTTGAAAGAAATCTGGCTTTTGTTGGTACTATAAAAAATTTGGGGTGTTTATTGAAGAATCCGTCCTTCATAAGGGAAAAATAAAAAACGTTACATGGGCCACAGCTGAAATTCTTTTGGAGTTATGCATTGAATCGAACAAAACCTACGAACTAAGGCTTCGAGACGAGGCTAGAAGTTTGCCCGAACAGTTTTTCCCTTTTTTGAACGAATCTTTGAAAATTAGGAGCTTATTATGATGGAGAAACTTTGGACTTCAATAAAAATAAAAATTTGTTTTTTGGAAAGGTTATAATGAAAAATTTGGTTCCCTTTATTAAGTGATATGCCTTTCAGGAGCAAAATTAAGTAGTATGCCGGATGATAAACAGAGTTGGCCTTGGTTATTTATTGTACGGAGTATCCATCGAATTTGGAAAATTTTGCTACTTTTAACAATCTACGGCTAATATTGGAGAAAAATTGTAATGTTATGACAGCTTGGGGGTTTTATGGAGGAATCTGACGTTCTCATGAGAAAATTCAAGTAGGGGTGATCTGTAGGTTTTTTAGGTTACTGAATATCACCATGCAGATTTGGGCCCTCGGACCATATTGAAAAATTTTCCCGCGGAAAAAGTTTGGCTTCACATGTATTGCAAGTTTAATATTTTAAATATTGGCATAGACGTACGGGAGCGTTTCAGTTTGGGAGGGGCAGAATTGTCTTTTTTGTCAGAAAAATGTAATTCTGCCCGAAAGACTATCAAGGTGCAGAGCGCAGAAATTTTTGAAAAATTGAGAAGCCCCAGACAGCAGGAAATTGCACTCGCCGGTCTCGTAACTAAAAACAAAGCAGTTATTACCTTGAGCTTTCTTTCACAATTAACTGGTCTTATCTCTTTTCGGGGGAAAACTATACAACAGAATTGAAAACATACCGGTACTAAGTGTTTTGACTCTTTCAAGAATCTTCGTTGTATTCAATTGCAAGGTCCGCTCAATAGATGAGATTTTCTACGTGACTCCCGCGGACTCCAGACTATAAATGGTTTTACTTCCAACGTATTTGTAAATATGTAACGTTACAAGGTGCCTTCAAATGAATTTTCAGTCAGACTCATTGGGAGACATTATACCCTACTGTTTATCATTATGTCTATAACTGAAACGGCCTGGCCGATTTTCATTACTGTTGCTAGAATTCGGCAGGCCATTGGGCACCTCATACACATGAACAACCTCTATTCCGTTTTTGTAAGGAAAATTCGGCCGGGAGTTGTCAGTTTACTTGAAGCATATGGTCTTCTAGTAAGCAAAATCAAGAAGATCGTCCGGGTGACTGAAGTTGATCAGAACCGCATCTTTTATCAGTTTATATTGTGCATGTAGATGACGGATCCCCGACGAAATTGGATTTTCTCAACAAAGGGGGAGTACAACCTTCCCCGACGGGGGCATAACCTACACGCACGGATTGAAGATAGGGTGAGGAATAGCAGAGCTAGTAAGTGATTAAAACAGGTTCAGATATGGATTAAAATAGCGTTACAAAAGAAAAAAAAGGTTATAAAGAAAAAAAGAGAATGGTCCATGATCATCCATCCAGTAACTTCCCCGACGAGGGAGGAGATAAGACAAGGTAAACGGGATGAGACGTGATTGAAAATCGATTCCGATATGCATTCAAATAGCATTTCAAATCAAAAAATATGTTCAAGGTCAATCATCCAGTAACTTCAGTCCTTTTAAGTTTTTTATTATCATTTAATTACAACTAATTTTTATTATTATTATTTTTAATAAGTATTAATTTTTTTTATTATTTTTAGGCCTCCCCGACGAAACCACCGACCTTCCCTGGCGGGGGGGGGGCAGTGTTCCCCCGACGGGGGGCCATGCCCCCCGCTGGCGCCACCCCTGTCCAGTAGGCAGAAGATAGATCTTTTAGATGGCCGGATCTACCAAGCTGCACAGATATGTTTGCAACACCCCTCCCCTCCTCCCTCCTCCCTCCTTCCTCCTTCCTCCTTCCTTCCTCCTTCCTCCTTCCTCCTCCCTCCTTCCTTCCTCCTTCCTCCTTCCTTCCTCCTTCCTTCCTCCTTCCTTCCTCCTTCCTCCTTCCTCCCCCTCCCCCCCCCCAAAAAAAACCCTGAAACTTACCTCTGACACAATGGATACTCCCGTCAACTCCGTATCAAATTCCCACTCAGTGTCCCAACATCCTTCAACCTCTCTGCTTGCATTACATTGAACCTTACAGCAACTATCACCTTTAAAGGCACTGACATTATTGAGTGTGATGTTCGAATCTCTAAACTTGCATTCTGGTTTCACAACCTCTGCTAGAAAAACAGTGCTCAGTGCGATCCACGCTGCTTGTACCTGCGTCAGACATGCACCTATTGTTACCAAAATCTGTGTCCTTCCAAAAGGATTGGCAGCGATCAGTGCTTCATCAACATCCATTACATGCTGTACACTGTTCTACTATTCGCATGAAATGAAAGGACTAGCGAATGATGAAGTGTGTGTCAAAGCAAAAATACTGTGGACAAAGCTCATGCTACAGTACTTCTATGCTTTATATTGATGAATAACACATGCACATGATCGGAAAGGTGTTGCGCAACGAGGTGTGTTAACTGCTGGTCTGTGATCTGCCGAGCTTGAGGGCAAGCAAACAACCCGACGTAGATCAAGTTGATCGCTTCCGGATACAAACCGTCAAAGACTTCACTGTTATGTGCGGTGACGTGTACCACTCTTGTTTCGTAATAGTCTATCAGCAGATCTATAACTGAATACAGAAACGATGCAGATAATCATTCAGTCGATCATCTTTTTTTCACTGTCCGTCATGGTTGAGCGCTTGTTAATTACTTCATGGGACGCTGCGCAGTATTGTTGGTCCGCTCTGATAAATACAGAGATCATAAGTAACGGCAAAACAAAGGGGCTCACAGACAGTGCGGTTGCATTTTTTTTCTTTTTTCTTTTTTTCTTCTTTCTTCTTCTTCGTTAGCTACAAGTAGGAAGTACGGATGAGGACATATCGATCATATTCATTGTTTTCAAAATCTTGGTTGGATTAATTTCTAGTTTTCAAAAGCTTGGAACAGGAATATTTGACATGTTTCTTCTAGGTTCGGGGCAATGGCGTGGCCAGGATTGTGTCATGGAGGGGTTGGTGTCATGGGGTGGGGTTGGGGAACGACATGAGGAAAAAATCTAAGGACAAAGAGAAAAACCGCTGTTTATGGTGTGTGTGTGTTTTTTTTAATTGCTAGGTTGGGTCATGGGGGGTTCTAACCCCAAAAACCACACCGTGGCTACGCCACTGGTCCGGGGTGAGATTCACGAAAAGGGGTACAACACTGTCGATTTTTAATTGGAGATGTGACCCATTTCCATGCCATAACGATTCGCCCATTGAATAGGTCAGTCATTTGACCTCGGCCTTTGGCCTCTTCCTTGATAAAACACAGTTTGAAAGGGGGAGCGGTTCATTTTTTAATTATAGAAGAGTTACCGTAATTTTTTTAAGATGACAGATGGTAGTCTGTAGTTACAAGGCAACAAACGCTTTTCGCAGGCATATCCGACGAAGAAATCCCATGCTTTCACAGTGTCCTAGATTAGGGTACCTCGTGAAAATCCAACCGGTTTGTTTTAAAATTAACAACTCAGTATTTTCAAAGTACTGATGAAGAACAAAATTTCTTCAAATGTTAGGGCTAAAAAGTTTGTTAAGTGTACATTTTATCGTATGGATACAAGCTGTTTCACTAAACTGCCAGTGGACCATTTCAGGCAATACCTTTCCATTTTTAATTCACTTGCAAATTTGGAGAGGAACAAATATACTACAGCAGAAAATTTGGTGATGCGGGTTTCCTTGTTGCGAAATCTTGATAATTTGGGGGTAGTTACCCAGAGTATACCCCTTCTATGAGAAAAATCAAGCAAAATGTCGGGACAGCAGAAGTTCCTATATCGTATCGTATATCGTACACGAGAAGGCTCTCTAAATAAAATTGGAAAATTTGCCGCCTTTTTGCCCCAACATTAAGTCTAGCGCTTACACGAAGACAAGCTGGAAAGGTTTGGATAAGGAGAATTTGCAAATTCTGAGTTTTTTATTATTGGAGATGCCTTTCCTGTAATCAAACTCCCGTGAAATCCAACAGCTTCGGTCGGTATCTTTTCTCGTAACGAATAAGACTTCCCGAAAAACTTAGATTATAGTTATTATTTTGTTAGGCTTATACACGTGATGCGTTTTCTTTCTTTCCATGCAAATGTGTTTTTGTTTCTCTTAGGGAGAAGTGATCGACACTTCTCGATAAGCCCCGAAGGGTTTCTAAGTGCACTCCTTATCACACCTTTCGTTATTTATCTAATGTTATTTGTAAATGTCGGTGTTGTGATCCGTCAACCAAATGAATGAACGAAAGAACGGACGGACGGACGGACGGACGGACGGACGGACGGACGAACGAACGATTTTCCCTTACGCGGAAGGGGAGGAGGGACGGCAGTCATCCCTGAAGAGTATATATAATCCCTTCCCTCAACCCAAATTTCTTCTTGATTTTTCAGCTTCATCAAATTTCCGTGGGGAGACTAGGCTCTGCCCCCTGTTCCCATCTGGCTGTGCAAGTCAACCCTTGTAGTCATTTCAAGGTGAGATTGTCCAGGGTTGGCCGCTACAGGTGGAAGTCATGCCTTGCACATCAGTCCCAGAAATTTTCATCCAGTGCGATTCCAGGGACATGCTTTTGTAGGGATAAATCCACACATACACTGTAAAAAAGAAGTGCTAAAACAGCACTTAAAGAGCAGTTTTTCTGCACTATCCAAGAGCCCTAATAGGGACTGCACCATTGGTGCAAACGACAGCACTCTTAAGGTGCTGAAATTCTTTAACACTTGTGAGGTGCAGGACTTAAGCACTTGCAAGAGCTACTTTTAACTGCACAATAAGTGCTACCAGACAGCACTTATAGGCGGTGCGATAGAAGCTTTATTAGCACTTATAAGAGCCCTAATAGGGACTGCACCGTTGGTGCTACCATAGCACTTCTTTGGGTGCCTTAGAGACAGCAGTGCCGTCGGAAGGTATTTTCGATTGGGGGCTGACTCGGGCTGACTATCTAAGCGGAGCGCCACCATCGGTTGGCGCGGAGCGTACAGAAAATTTTGAAAAATCCCAACCCCTCAGACAGCTGGAAATGAATTTCCTGGGCTTGTTAATAGTATCTAAGCAGTCCTTATTTTGACCTTTCGTTGTAATAAAATGCTCACTTCCAAAAAAAAAAAAAAAAAAACTATATGTGGCAAAATTATTGGGGGGCTGCCGCCCCCCCCCCCCCCCCCGGCTTCCGACGGCCCTGGACAGCACTTTGGAGGTGCAGCAGTGAACAGTACTTGCAAGAGCTGTCCAGAAATCTAAAGTGCTGTATTTAAATCTTCAAGTGTAATAATATGTAAAATAACCTGGAAGTCTCTATTTGCGAAACTCCTAATTTGGAAATATACTGTAATGTTTGTTTACAGCGTTAAAATCATGAAATATACCAATTCAAACAATTATGAATACGTGTAAGCACTGTGTTATGTTAGTTGACAAATGCCTGATAAAAGTCAAAACCAAACATACAGAAATTTTGCTAGAAATTTTGTGTTTTTGAACATTTGCCATCTAAATTAGTTCCGCCCTCTTCTCTGTTATGATAGCAGTATGAAAGTGCTGTTTAATTAGCACTATAAAAGTGCTAAAACAACACTTTTGGTGCTAATTAAATTCAGCACCCAGAAAGTGCTATCAAAGTAGCACTTCAGTTTTTAGAGTGTTATACGTCATGGGATATGTCACAAGCATAGGCGGGATTACGGGGGCACTCCCCCCCCCCCCCCCACTTTTTTCCAGAACTTAGTTTTTTTACGCCTTAGTCTTGTTGCTTTTGCTACAAAAATACAAACTGGAACTGACAGAGCTACGCGAGTGATACTTAATCAAGTTGTATAACGTTTAAACAGGTCATATACTGCATTGAAAACTAAATAAAAACAATATTCTTCCAATAAATGCCTCAACACTGTTTTTTTTTCGACACGCTTCGCGTGCACCCGTTTTAAATATTTCAGGATTCGGGGTTACTTCTTATAGAACACCTCTTCCATTGTCACTGAACCTTATCACCAATGCCCGGGCCATACACAGCTGAAGATCTACCGTAACTAGTGAAAGGGGGAGGCAGGGAGGCGGTTGTCTTCTGGTCCCTTTCTCTGACCAAGTGCCCTCAAGCTTTCTGAAAGGACGATGATCTTAGTTGACCCTTATCTGGAGATCCACTCTTTTTTCGGCTGAAGTGAAAAGGGGCCCACCCTTTCTCTAATTTCCATGAATTTCTCCATTGAGATGTCTCAAAAGTCCATTTTTCGGCGTGTTCTGCGCGTCCCATCAGAGATAAGGACTCTATAATAATCTCATGAAAAGGACTCTATAGGAAACCAACGGTACGTTTTGCTTAGTACAAATATCCTCAGGGGTCACCCTTATTCAGCTGTAGTGAAAAGGGACCACACTTTGTCTAATTTTATTTCAATTTCACAATTGAGATCCGCGCGCCCCTTTACAGATAGCGGCTCTGTGAAAGTCACCTGAAAAAGACTTTATAGGAAACCAGAGTATGTTTGTGCTTCAGTAAGAATGTCTTTAGGAGGCCACGGTTATTCACCTAAGGTTACAAGTAGCCCATCGTTTCTTTAATTTTCATTCAGTTTCATTACTGAGATGTCTTAAACGTTAAATTTTTCGGCGCGCTTCACGCGCCCCATCATAGACAAGGACTGCATTCACATCACATGAAAAGCCCCCTAGCTCTCTAAAAAGAAGATCTAGGGCACCAAGGAAGTAGCCCCTGAAGAACCTCAATTTTAAGTAATCCATTTTCCCTCCCCGCACCCTCTGCATTATCGATTCCGGCCGACTTGTTAAGTGCCCATCTTATGTAATTTGAAGTTGAAGATAAAATGCATCATTTTAATGCCTTCAATTTCGTAAATACCCAGGAGCTTCCGGGGGCTTCGCCCTGGACCCCCACCGGGGCTTTGCCCCTGGACCCCACCAGGGGCCCTAGGGAGGGCCCTGGACCCCGCGCCGTTAGGGGGAGCGTTCCCGCGGCGCCTTCGGCGCCGTTTGGTAGTCTGCCGAATTTGCCCCCCCCCCCCCCACTTTCAGATATCAAATCCCCCCCCTCCTGGTCACACTTGGTCCTGGTGAGATTTTAAGCCAATTTGAGGTAACTTCACTATAAATTGACTCTAGCATAATTAAAGGAGCATTAACTAGGTTCTTGAGAAAAAAAGTCTATAAAACGTTATATAACACGAAATCACACGTTTTAAAAACCTTTTTTGCTACCTTGGATAGGTCGATCTTTGGGAATTTTTGATTTGTAAAAAAGAATGCAAAAATGTATTTTAAATCAATACAAGTTTCCTACCTTTGAGATATCGTGTTAACACTGCCTTCAGATGTTGACCACTGGTGACCCCAGATCACCTTTTACCTTCACTAAAAACGAAATGGACCAACTTCTCATCATGACGCATACTTATGCCAATTATTAAATCTATCCAAGTTTCTGACCTTGAGAGATAGCGTTCAAGTTGAAAAGATGGTAACCCCAGATGACCTTTGACCTCCACCGTAAACGATATGGACCATCTTTTCTCCATTAAGCAGCTATACTTACCCAAAATGAAATTTCAAGTTTCCTACGTTGAGATTCTGTGTCTGAAAGGGTTTCAGAGTTTGTTCAATTCATGGCACCAGATGACCTCCACCAAAAACCAAAGGTACCATCTTCTCACCATAATGCATCCACATACCAAATACTAAATGTATCCAAGTTTTCTACTTTGAGATATGCTTATCATGTTAAAAGGGTTTTCAGAGTTTGATGCCTGATGATCGAAGATGGCTTTCGACCTCCACCAAAAACAAAGGGGTTCTTTCTCGTAAAATGGGGCATCTATGTACAAAGTTTGAGAACAGCTCTCAGACATTCCTATCTTGAGATACTGTGTCAATGAGCAAAGCATAAGAAACACACAAACACAGACCCATACTTACATTCACATACACGCCATCATGACAGCATTTATTTCTCTTTTCATCAAAACCAATAATTAGAGTATAAATTTAAAACCAAGAAATCACTATAAAATATGTGTATAGATTCAAATGACTACCAAGGCCTTAGAAATTTTGTGTCTCAAAACTGAAGAGGTATTTTGGAAAAATGAAGTAAAAGCTTGATGGGCAGGACCTGTTATAGAAGTTTTGCATGAATACATGACCCCACTGCTTCAAGGCCAAGTGCCACTTCAAGTGAGATCGAGTTTGTTACACATCTGTTTGATTCTCAAGTGGTTGCAAAAGGGTCACTTGACACCCCGTATATTGAAATTTCATATGTACTCACATCCTTTACATCACTAAGTCATATCTATTAATTAAAATTATAAATAAATCTTTATTTTATTGTGTGTTCTCTTAAAGTTTTTCTTTTATATTGAAATTTCATTGTACTCACATCCCTTATGTCACCAAGTCATATCTACTAATTAAAACTAAAAATAAATTTCATTTTATTGTGTGTCCTCTTTAAGTTTTTTTATATTGAAATTTCATATGTACTCCCATCCCTTATGTCACTAAGTCATATCTATCAATTAAAATTAAAAATAATTTCATCTTATTGTGTGTTCTCTTTAAGTTTTTCAACAGTAAAGGAAAGTTTCTATTTTCAGTCTTTCACGGTCAAGAACATGGCAACAAACGCCAGACCCATGAGATGGTCTTGGCTACAAAGTTGGCTACAGTTTGGGAAACAAAGCACCTTTAGAAGGAAAATTATTTTGGCTTTCACCTTTCATCATCAACTTTTGTGACTTCAAGAAAAGTGAGCAGAATTAATTGAACGGAACCAATGTTTAGATCAATTTTCCCCATTTACCTTACAAACTTCTATGGGTGGATTAGTCTACCAAGCATTACGAATTAATTTCAGGGCTGCATTTCACTTAATACAACACTATCTGTTATTTGAGAAAAGACTCAGGAAATAAATACATTGTTACTCACATTATATTGCACATAATCCACATTTTTGAAATATGAAAATAATTAAAAAATGCTAACATACTCAGGTAAAAAGCATTTTTAATATCACCAAGCCATACATTCATCAAACAACTCAATGACACAAATGTATAGCAATTGTACAAAACTGAAAAAGATACAACAAAAATTGTAACCCACGCAGTTAGCGAAATGTGTCAAACCTATTGATATATCAATATGTAGAATGACAAAGAGAAGCGGAGTTAGTACAATGTTTCAGCATGAACTTCCCATTTACATATATGACCTACATTTCTCTTCCTCTCCAACCAACAATCAATAATTTCATTACCAAGATCAAGAAAAGACAATTACAGACAATTTCAGGATATCTATGTGCCACTGATCCAAGTGCAGGCAAAAAATAAGTTGTATGTTGCCCACCTTGCATAAAGATCGTATGTGTTCGCAGTACAAGGTGAGAACTCTGTCACATTTACCATACACTTGCAGCAGAAACATTTGGTTTTCCTCAGATAAATCCTTTTTACTCAGAATCAGCTCTCAATTTCTCAGTTTTGAGACTACTCCCTAGTATCCTATGAAGTCTTTTGCAAGCACACCTCCTTGGGTCCCAAATTAGGTTAATGCATCTTGTAGGTGAAAAGTGGTGAGCAACACTACTCTTACAAAATCATTACCGAACTGTTAAAAATTTCCTTTTTTGACAAATAACTAGAGATTGAAGGGTTCGCATTACAAATACAGTTGGGAAGCTGACCTCAGGGTCACCAAAATATATTAAGCTCTGATGACATCAAACAATTTTGAATTTGTAGCTGCTTATGGAAATGTACACTTGGAAAAAGAATGTCTGTTTTATTCTGTATACTTTCAACCTTGTACAGTACAAGAAAACTATGAAACTTACCAGAATAACTTCACAAGTTATCATATCATCAATTTCAGGCGAAATTGTCGGCTTAAAGGTGCAAGGATCACCTGTACAGTAGATTTTAGGTTACCCTTTCTGAACATTGGTGAATGGTCACAATTTTGTCCCGAAATCATCCCGAAGCTGCCCAACAATTACCAAATGGTCAAATTTGATCACAAAATATACTTTCCCACATATTTTCGTTGATAAATTGTTCCAATTTTCCTGAAGACAGTCAATCCTGCTTTGTTTTTGTTACTAATCTATTTGCAGTACACATGTTAGTAATTCAGCCATCTTGAAACACAATGCATGATGGTACCTAGCATATTGCAGCACTGTGGCACAAGATCCAACACAATGCCATGCATCAGGTGTGCACATACGCAGGTGATGCGTAAGTATGTACATATAATGAATAGATGAAGCAGAACAGAGACCCGAGTTCTTTAAAGCATTTTTAGTGAAGATAAAAGGATAACAAGAAAGGTACCACTATATTTTGGAAATATTATTTGTTCTCTCCTTTTCAAATGATATTTCAACATATTCTCACCTTGAAGACGGAAAATGTGCCGTTTTAAACTTTGCAAGTGAGCTCTCTCGCTCCTTCGGTTTTCTCTAAAAGCTTATGACAAAGACTCTAGCCAAAGTTCACCCCCTGACAATCACTATCTACTAAAACGAGTTTCTTTTGAATATGTAACGTTCTATTTTCTTTAATTGCCAAAAAATACTCAATAACGTAAGACCCTGAACAAGAATTATTGACATTTTTAATGGGGGTTCGTTTTTGCTCTGCATAGGCTAGCTCAAGTACGGTCTCCCTGAATGCATTTCTTCACGAATGCTGAAGGTGTAAAGATTGAGCATTAATGGTCACAAATGTGAGGTCTGCTTCCCAACTGAGTAGACACATTTTTGATATACTTTGTCTGTTCTGTCTCAAAGAAAAAAGTTATACACTGATGATTTTGAACTTTTCCTCAGTACAACTGCGGTACAATTATTTTATGTCAGTGAGTACCTCTCTCTTCAGCAAACTTTATTGAATGCTTATTGAATCAATTGGATGGGTCAAAGTAACATTTGAATCAATTGGATGGCACAGAGTAATCTGTGTTATTTCATAACAAGATACTGGAGACTTAGGCTTGCATGGCACAATGACACTCCTGTGAATTGTAATGATGGTACAGACTTGTGCAACAATATTGTAGTCAAGTCATGTCTCAATGTCATGTCATTTTATATGGTCCAGTCCATCCTAGCAGGCATCATAAGTAGAAGTTTAATGGTTCGTCTCTTTTTAAACATTAGTTTTAAGCCAGATAAAAAAAAAATGTGCAGCATCTGTTTCTGCATCTGACCAAACTTGAGCAGCATCTCCCATTCACTCTAGCTTTCCACCAGACAGTACAGATTTCATGCACATTGTCATCCTTTTGGGTTCATGTGCCTCAGGACATTTCATATTCCTCTATTCTATTTTCAGAGATGATTTCATTTTACTTACACAGCATCTAATTTCTCCACTCTAATCATGCATATAAGTAGACTGGAAAGAATAGTAACCGGCCATCTTAGGGGGTTTTGAAGACCAACTCATAGTGGCTCTTATCTTGGTAGCTAGGCCCTCCTTTAGTGTCATCTGGAAATGACCACTTATCTAAAATACTGCACACTTAGCCTGCTACTATGACCAGATAGTACTGTACATTACTGTAGATGATGTTTTACAGCTCAGTTTGTAACCAATTGGTTCAGGTTGGGATAGCCACTGATTTTTTTTCTCTTGAGGCTCACTGGTTTGTCCTCCCTACTCCATTGCTTATTATTATGAGTTCAATCACAATGGCAGTAGGTTCCAGTTTAAGTCTTCAGTATGACCTGGCCAGGGGTCAAACTCCAGACTTCCTGGCTGCAAGACAATGCTTATGATGCAGCAAGCTACCATACCAAGTCATGGTATCACAGCAATATAGGTGAGTCATATTATGTTGGAAACTGTCTTTCATGACCTCTCATGCTTCAACAACATTTGTTTGGCCACCCTTACAGTATGTCAAGGGTCAATCCATTTGACTGTTTTGATTACCTACACAATATTCAGCTGTTGGCATCATGTTTTCGTTGATGCTTTCATGGTGAATGGTTCCAACTGATCGTCTGGTGGCAGTATACTATTTAAACGATCCATCAAAGGTAACAGGTCATCAACGTTTTTTTGAATGCGCCCCAGTAAATTTGACATGTCTGCTATTTTCTGGATGTGTTCTGTGTGTTTATCAAACTTCCTACGTCTTTCCAGAAGGGCCACCATGATTGCAGTAACTTCTGAGTCAATCTGCAAAGAAATCAACATTTTTATTTACAACCTCACAAAAAAGCCACAATTGCAAGATTACTTCAAATCACTTCTTGAATTCACACACCAGTCTCTAGAGACTTTTATCAGTAACAATTGATTTTGGATGCTTCACCGACATTTGTAGGAAATTTATTAGTGAATGACCTTCAGATAGTCTACAGAAGTCAGTTGATAGCCAGTCACAAGCAATAAATTATCATCTCCAACACAGCATGTTGACTCTTACTTAATTTGAAAGACACAAAATTTATATGAGATCAATTCATCCTATGCTTCTATACCAAACTCTAAGACCAAATATCCACAGTTTGAAAATTTTTAAATCATAATAATATTCCGGACATTTTCCCAAGTTTCCAGCTTTCCCTGCAGCATGGTATCCTGTTCCTCTGACCATTAGACTCAGATGGATAGGCAATTAGCTGGGGCCTGATTTTAAGCATTATCACTGAAGCCATGAAGCTCTCAGAAGTTACCTTTAATCTTTGCCTTTATCCTACTGCAAAGATGCCAGTCTTAAAATTTATGACATTACTTTGAGTTGGAATTCATTACTGCTGTACAGTAGTAACAATTTTCAAATCTGGTCCTAAGAGTAAAACAAACAGTACAAAGAAAAACTGCAAATTGTTTCCCTAACCCTAGTAAAATAGCAATGACATGGTTACTGGGTTTATAGAGTATGCTCATTGTCCACAATACATTAAATGTTGAATGAAGGTTAATTCAAAATTTGCCTCCATGCCTACCTGACTGTTCAATGTAAGTTCTGTTTAAATTAAAGAAATATACATTACAGTTGTACAGCAGAGGTCTGGTTTAGGTAACCAGTTTTTTTAGGGTTACAGTAGAATTACCATATTTATTTTTAGGCAAGGAGAACATGGATCACCATCTTTGGGGAAGGTTACAAGGGACAGGTGTTTCGGGATAAAATGTTACGATATTTGTCACTGGCATATACTAGTACTCTGGCAGGCCTATAATTCTACTGTACCATTACTAGAAAGCTTTTAAAATATTTCACCCCTGAAGTGATCATGAGAACATGAAATCCAGACCGTGTGGGGAAGTTTACAAATATGCTTCGATGACAGCACAAACCAATAAAAGAGGACTTGTTTAAATGGAACTATTTGTCTGGTATCTCTACACTAGAATAAACTTTGCAATGAAATGTGAACCCTTCAGGAAATGGGGGGAAAATGAACTTTGCCAATGTGTTATTCAAGCAGGTTCTGAGAGCCTGGAGTCAAGGGCACCTATGTTTAATCAATATTGGAGAAGGGAGAAAAACTGAAAAATCAAAGTCAATGGGTGATTTTTCAAACATGAGATGGGGGTATGTCCTTGGGTGAAATAAGTTGGGAAGCTGGGAGATGCCGTCCCAGGAAATTTGGCCATCTGAGAGGAAATTCAGGCAATTGTAAGGGAATTTCCTCCTTTTTGTATGTGAAAATGTAGGGAGAATTGAGGAGAATTTACTCCCTTCCAGGAAAATAATTTTACACCCTTCTTGGGTAAAAACATATTTCCAGATCTAGGCATGTCTCTCCTGTTCACCCTGTATTGTTGCCCATGCCTGGAGGGCAATGGTCCAGGGTGGAGGGGGAGCAGGATGCTGAATACAGTGTTGACAAATTGCATGTAAAAAGACAAAAGAAGTAGGCCTATGTTCATTTATTTTACCTCTTTAATTCGAGATGTCAAGGAATTCTGATCAAAAGCAACAGCCTCTGCGCACTGCTTCAGATGTTGTTGGTAACGTGAACACAGCTGCAAAAGGTGTCTGGTGGAAAAAAAAGGAGAAATATTTTCAAGTTTTCTTGGCCAAGGCTGTAGCCATGGAAGAGTTCTTGTTTGGAGTGTCTCATATTTTTATTTCACTACACTCTTAGTGGGAGAAGCATGTATTTTTCTTTTCTTTTTTTTTTTTTGTATTTTATAGTTTTAAAAGCCTTGCTGATACTGAAGTTTTCAGATAGCAAACTTTAAAACATGAAGTCTGCTTCTTAACATTAGCCACCAGGAAATGGACTAACCCACATGGAAAAACAACTTTTTGTACGTAAAGAAGCAAAGGCTTGTACTGTTCTTCTCTATCTCTCAGAGATACAAGACGCATTTTCATTAAGTTGCTTTTGACAAAAAGAACCAGCGGCTTGTGCTTCTTTTTGCCAGAATTTGTAAGAAATATTTCATCTCATTTTGTCTTACAAAGACACAATCCACTAAGAAAATGTTGTTCATCATTTTTTTGAAAATGTCCTATGTAATATAAAAACAAAACTAAGCATTTTCTTTTAGTAAATCATGAAAATTCAAACAAAGGATCGTTCTATTTGTCTTAAGAGTGTGTGATTTCACAATGGTATTGTTTTAAGACAATTTAAGAAAGTACACCACATTCATCTGCTTCCCTGGAAAGCTATATTTTCCAATGTTATCTAGTTATAAATTGTTCAGCTTAAACAGCAGGTCTCACTCTGCCGTGTATAGTAGAAGCATTCTTGTTTTTTTTTATCTTTATTTTAATGTAACATGTTTTGGTCCATATTCCAAAACTCACAATATTGTACGCACAGTAAATGTGGGTTACTTCTTTTTTTGTCTAAAAAGAGCAGATTTGTGGGAAGACATTTAAAGCAATACTTTGTGTTTGACAAAAGGGAAATACATTAAATTACTCTGACTTAACTTTTCAGGAATCTCAAAGAGGAAAACAGTACTTTTCAAAACTATTCTAATAACCTACAGTACTGTCCAAGGTGATTAGTGCTATTTGAGCTTCAAGGGTAAGGTCCCAAGGTTGTATTGTAGTAACACAAAAGCCTCAGTGTCAGTGTGGGTAATTCAAATTCCTCTTGCAGAAAATGGTTTGGTTTGTGAAATGTGAGACTTGGACTGTTTTTTGACATTCAAAGAATTGTTACGGTGCAGATTGAAAATTTCTTTTACAGTAGTCTTGTGACACACTGTAAGCGTTAGGGAGAGAACATTGACGAGTCTCCAGGAGGGAAAAGCACATTTAAATACCCTAAATAATACTGTTTTCACAAGGAACTGACATGTGAGTGCAAATTTTCCTTTTTGCTCCATTACCAAATGCCAAATGTAGGCCTACTCACTCAGTTGGTTTTCAACCAACACAGTCTCACATTTGCATCTGAAAGTAGGATGACCTGCTCACCATGAATTTGCTATCTATATGAGCTAGGCCTAGGCAGTACTTCAAATTCCATCTGTGCCTTGAACAAAAGTTCTTCAGGACCTACAATTACTGCACTTTGGAATATATCTCATATGACATATTAAATATTCATTTGTACTGAGATAGGCATGGTTTCAGCCAACTTATAGTTAGAAAGTATTTTTCAAAAGAGCTTGCAAACTTTTCAGCATTTTGCAGCCTTTTCTCTAAATTTGGGCAATTTTGTTGTTACAGTATGGTTAATCAAATTATGAAAGTTTTTCAACTATGAGTAACGCAGAAACCCTAGACGTATTTCCCTCTTGTGAAACACACAGAAGTACTTTAAAGTGGAATTTATGCAAAAATTTAATTTTCATATGTAAAAGAGGAACCAAATTTACACAGTGAGGTTTAACTCCTATTTATGTATTTCTTCAGAAATCAGTAAATGAAGTTTCTAGATTTGTGTTCCAAAGAGACTTGAGGGCAGCAGAGATTGCAGTAAATCAAACTGACAGGAGATGCTTTGTTTACCTCTGTTTTTTCACTGTTGTGTTGACCTTGAAGTTAATGGGGATAGGAACCCCCCTGTGGGAGATGCAAAGTTGGTTAAGTTCTCATGCCACTAATACCTCATTAAATTCTGATCATATATAATTGTTGAAAAGAAAATTGGCCTTTAACTTTTAAGAAAAAAAGCTTTCCATTAATGTGATTACATGATATCAGATGTGCTTGCTTCAAGTACAGTATACTTTTTCCTAAAAAGGTGACAACTTTACCTGCTCGTACCTTGAGAACCACAAATTTGATTTTAATGTCAATTTCACCAAAATGCCTAGGATTAGTACCCTTACATCCAAATAAAACTGTATTACCTCATGTTTATGCATGATTTAGTGCAAATCAAAAATTGCTGTATCTGGTATACTGTATACTGTAATGGTCAACTGTTGATGAATTTTGATGGGAAGTGTGGCTATTTTCTAGGTTGTTATACTTTTTACAGCTAAATCCAAATTTATCATTTTCATGTCACCAGAACTTTAAAGGCCCAATTCTCTCACCCCAAAAAGTACCAATTCTCCTAACCTTCTTAGTTATACCCCTCCCACAATTTTATGAAATTCATCCTCATTCAGACACATCTCAGTTTATTGCTTAAGGGTGAGTATAGAAAAGCTCAATGTGTATTATCGAAACACTCTCAGCACAGTTCATGCTGTGTAATACTGTATAAGCTTTGGTACTTTGCATTGTTTGAATTAGCTCAGTCCAATCAAAGAGCTGAGCCAATTTAGAGTTTCTGTTACCCCATACAAGAAGTGTAGTTTGCGGTGAGAGGATTGGCCCTTTAAGCTTTGCTTTATGCAGGGTTGTTGATTTCCAATTTTTTATTTAAATCAGATTTTTTTTTATTAAATCATGATTTTTTTTCAATTAAAATCATGATTTTAATTGTAATTTTAATCAAAGTGATTCAAATCAAACAACCCTGCTTTATAGTTGAGTCTTTCCTGTATAACACATTCACACCAAGAAGTTTCCATAGCACAGTTTATCTTGTCTTTTACTGTTGGAAGTTTTCAATATTCACTTCTTACTTTGGATCCATTTTCTCAATCTGGGTCGGGTCATGGTCCACTTGTGAAATGCCTGCAGTGGTTCCCTTCAAAATGGGAAGGAATGTTGGAATGTCTTGCAGTTTTTGAAGTTCCATCTGCATGGTATCTTCAAGGGTAGGCTGTGCACCATCTGCAACCACCACAATCCTATGAGCAGGAGAACCCTGAGATGGTGGTCTGGGTGATGACCTACCATGTTCAGGTTGTGCAATAAGTCTAGGTTGTGGTGATGAGCTGCGATCTGTAAGGAATAAAACAGCATACTTTACTTGCGACGAACAACTGGCTGGGTACACATCATCTTCAAGGTGATACCGTAGTACTGTAAACTTACAGGTGAATCCATTCGACTATTCCAACCCCACTCCCTAACGTTTTCTGCCAAAAAATGTTACGAGTGGAAAACAAATTAAACAATGTTAGTTGGTGGAAAGCATCCGGGGGCAGAAACAAAATTTGGATACTCTGTAGAATATAATTTGTGCACAACACCAGTAGTCACTTTTAAGTCTGACCCAAACCAATTTCTTCACAACAATACTTATGAGTGCAACTCCTGCATCAGTGTGGAAAACTTGGAGAGTAACCTCGCAGCTCCATGTCACATTGCTACTGTACAGATGAAATGTGCTTATTGATGTCCCAATGTTACTATGCATGAGGTGTTCTAATGTTGACAAACATTTCTAATGCTTCAGTACACTGACAATTTTATTTCAAATTTCCAGACCTTTTCAGAGGCTTCAAGTGATTAAAAAAAGTTGTGCAAGATTTAAAAAAAAAAAACTGTAGGCGTTGGCCTAGAAAAACATACTTACATACAGGACATGCGGTCTGACAAGCCCCCAACGGGTTTCTGATAGAATCCCTAGGCCTACAGCAGAGGCCCTGGAGGTACAATTTTAGGTTACCCTGCCTACCAGAGGGTCTATTTTTCACATGTTCAAAGTATTAGACGGCACATGCCAATTTCTACTGCAACTTTGACTCCAATGTCAAATGTCTTGACAGTTGCTGACTTCCAGATACAGTACCAGGTGGAGTCTCAGTAGCAGTCAAGCATGGTCAAAGTATTAGAGTCTGACCCAAGCCAACTTCAAACATGACTCCGACTCCAGTCATCTCAACAGTTGTTGTCACTGCGAATCCGACTCCACTTGCAAGTATATCTTGAAAGTTATAGACTTCAAATCAGTGGACTTGCAATATTTTTGAAAAAATTCCCTGAGCTTAATGTACCAAGCCACGCACATTGTGTCGTTCCCAAGATAAAACACAAGTGCATATGGACACTTAGAATATTTTTGAAAAATTCCACAATTCCGACTCCACTCATTTCAACAGCTGTTGTCACTGTGACTCCAATTCCATTTTCAAATACATCTCGCCAGATGCTGTCACTGCAACTCTGACTCTGAGTCCACTTGCAAATATATCTTGAAAGCTATAGGCTTCAAATCAGTGGACTTGCAACATTTTTGAAAAAAAATCCCTCGGCCTAATGTACTGTACCAAGTCATGCATGTTGTGTTGTTCTCAAAATAAGACACATGTGTATACAGACACTTAAAATATTTTTGGAAACTTTTTGAAAAATCCCTAGGCCTTACTAGGGTAAGTGAGGGAGTTTTTGGCACCTTTAGCTAAAATCTTGCAATTTGGGATATTGTTGGGCTCTGTAAGTCCTTACAGGTGAAGTAAATTGATAAAGAGCTTTCAAGGTCTAAATAATAACACTGACTGAAATTTTAAGGAAAATTGTTTTGACTTCACTGTTGTGGTTTTCAGCACCACCCCCGTACTAGTGTGTAATATCAAGAAGAGTAAACTAAATCAAAACAATTGGGATTGGAAAGTGTCTCCTTTCTACAAATTTTCCAGAGGTTTCAACAAATTAATTTACCTAACATAATAATTAAGTCCATTTGATTTTTTTGGGGGGGGACAATGACACAATGTTGCATAAATTCTTAACTGTGTTGTGATGTTGTAAATTCAGGGATGTGCCTATTTGATTCTGAGTGCCAGGTACAGTATTCTGAATCTAAATGCATCAATGGGGAAAAGTCTTGGCCTAGGCTAAGAGGAGGGGGTGTCCCTGTCCCCTCCTCCCCCTTTTGGATTTTTTTTTTTATTTTCACTGTTATCGGCTCAACACTACTGTGGGTACTACTGAAATTTTGCAAAATTGTAGGAATTTTATAATGGTTTATATGTAACTGAAAACAGTACTGGGTGTTTTGCGTCATTTTGGGATGAGTGCCAGGTGAAATGCGTGAGTGCTGGGTGTCTGCACCTGGCGTCTCCCAGCATGGCATCTCTAAACATTGGTTAATTGGAAATGTTGGTACTTATTACAAATCAGCAGGAAAATTAGAGGACCACAGACTGCAATCTTAAAAAAACTAATGGTGTGTGATTGCAAAATGGTATACACAATAGGCCTTGTCCAGTCATTGTACTATTGTTGAAGGTGATTGACTTAGTCAATTGCCTGACTCTGACCAGTGTCTTAATGGATAATTTTGATGGATTCATTTCATGGTGATGACTAGGCCTAGATATTCAATCGATATTGTTGGTTTGTTGCTGTAAAGTTTGGTGCAGTACTGCATGGTACAGTTTGCAAACGTCAATTCGATGTGTCACCGACGGTCGTACCATGTTGCAAGTGATTTCCAATGTATATCTTTGTACATCTTGCATGGCGTTCTAGCCATGAAAACACACAGTCAAGAACATCAAGAACTGTCAAGACAGTCCAGGACGTTGGTTTGATGGGAAACTCTAAGACACACCCAGCCTCAAACATGCAAAGTGGGCATTTATCTTTGCTATTGAATGCGGCGTTGCACGACATTATTACACTTTTCACGCAGTGACAGGAATATATAGGCCTACCTGCTGCCAAGGTAAGGCTAAAGCCAATAGCGATGTTGTGATGGCCTGAAAACATACCGTACGTAGGTCCGTATGTACCTACTAGATGCATTATATAGCAGCGCAAGCAGTTGAATGTGCTGTGAGATGGCCAAGTAAAAAAAAAAATCAGTTGATCGTCCCCGCCCACATCCTTTTTTGCCGCCGCATCAAATTTTTTTTTATTTGTTATTTCTGAAAATTTATCCTGTAGTGTTATATTTTTATCAGAAATTTGGAAATAAAAAACTCGCCGTATGAAATATACATCAGATTCTGCGAAATTTCGTGAGCAAAGTATCAAACTGGATCGTTACGATCGTTTCAAGTTTGTCATGCCCACCGTACCTTGGCGCGTATGTAGACTGCAGTACACCCATGCTAGTACATACAGAGCCAGTCATACACTAGCCTGCGTAGCCCCTCTGTGGCTGCAGCCCCCTTTAGGCTGCCGCCCCTCAGAGCCTGCCGGCGATGGTCAGAAATTCCGTTCAATGAGCCCAAAAGTTGATCGTCTTAATATTCATGAGCACTCACCACAATTGGTCTATTCCTGAGGTAGGCGGTGCTCAACGACTAAATCTTGGCAATGCTACGTCGAACACAAAGACGTTTAAACCAAACAACCAGAATGCAAAAATGCATTGAGGTTTCGATGATACATATGCTCTTTTCCATAAAATGCTACATTTCTTGCAACAACTGGTGACCCAAAATAACCTCTGTCTCCACCTGTAAGTGACTGGTTTTTCTTTTCACGAAAACATTTCTCTATTCAAAAAGCCAAATTTCATACTGTGCCTTAAGATATTCTGCAAACAAGGTTTTCAGAGTTTGATGCCAGGTGATACCAGATGACCATTGACCTCCACCAAAAACAACAGGTACAGTACTTTCAACTCACCATAACACATCCACGTACTAATTAGGAAATCCATCCAAGTTTCCTACCTTGAGATATCACATTTTGACAAGTTTTTCAAAGTTTGACCGATCATGACCCCAGATGTCCTTTCACCTCCACAAAAAAAAAAAAAAACCTTATACAGACCATCTTCTCACCATAATTCATTTACATACTAATTTTGAAATCCATCCACCTTTCATACCTTGAGCTATCCTAAACAAGTTTTCTGAAATTGACTCCATGTGACCCAAATGACCTTTGACCTCTACCAAAATCAATAGGGTTTTTCCTCTCATCATAACGCATCAACATATCAAGTTTGAAATTAATCCAAGCTTCCTACCTTGAGATATAGTGTGAACAAGAAGTTCGGAGTTTGACCCCATGTGACCCCAAATGACCTTTGACCTCCACCAAAATTTATTGGGTTATTTCCTACATCATAACCCATCAACACATCAAGTTTGAAATAAATCCAAGTTTCTACCATGAGATATCCTGTAAACAAGGATTTCGGGTTTTGACCCCATGTGACCTTAAATGACCTTTGACCTCCACCAAAATCAAGAGGGTTCTTCCTTACATCATAACGCATCAACATATCAAGTTTGAAATTAATCCAAATTTTCTACCATGAGATATCGTGTAAACAAGGATTTCTGGGTTTGACTTCACGTGACCCCAAATGACCTTTGACCTCCACCAAAATCAAGAGGGTTCTTCCTTACATCATAACGCATCAATATATCAAGTTTGAAATTAATCCAAGTTTCCTGTCTTGAGATATTGTGTAAACAAGGATTTCGGGTTTTGACCCCATGTGACCTTAAATGACCTTTGACCTCCACCAAAATCAATATGGTTCTTCCTTACATCATAACGCATCAACATATCAAGTTTGAAATTAATCCAAGTTTTCTACCATGAGATATCGTGTAAACAAGGTTTTCGGGTTTTGACCCCATGTGACCTTAAATGACCTTTGTCCTCCACCAAAATCAATTTGGTTCTTCCTTACATCATAACGCATCAACATATCAAGTTTGAAATTAATCCAAGTTTTCTACCATGAGATATCGTGTAAACAAGGATTTTGGGTTTTGACCCCATGTGACCCCAAATGACCTTTGACCTCCACCAAAATCAATAGGGTTCTTCCTTACATCATAATGCATCAACATATCAAGTTTGAAATTAATCCAAGTTTTCTACCATGAGATATCGTGTAAACAAGGATTTCAGGTTTTGACCCCATGTGACCCCAAATGACCTTTGGCCTCCACCAAAATCAATAGGGTTCTTCCTTACATCATAATGCATCAACATATCAAGTTTGAAATTAATCCAAGTTTTCTACCATGAGATATCCTGTAAACAAGGATTTCGGGTTTTGACCCCATGTGACCTTAAATGACCTTTGACCTCCACCAAAATCAATATGGTTCTTCCTTACATCATAACGCATCAACATATCAAGTTTGAAATTAATCCAAGTTTTCTACCATGAGATATCGTGTAAACAAGGATTTCGGGTTTTGACCCCATGTGACCTTAAATGACCTTTGACCTCCACCAAAATCAAGAGGGTTCTTCCTTACATCATAACGCATCAACATATCAAGTTTGAAATTAATCCAAGTTTTCTACCATGAGATATCGTGCAAACAAGGATTTCAGGTTTTGACCCCATGTGACCCCAAATGACCTTTGGCCTCCACCAAAATCAATAGATTTCTTCCTTACATCATAACGCATCAACACATCAAGTTTGAAATAAATCCAAGTTTCCTGTCTTGAGATATTGTGTAAACAAGGATTTCGGGTTTTGACCCCATGTGACCTTAAATGACCTTTGACCTCCACCAAAATCAATAGGGTACTTCCTTACATCATAACCCATCAACATATCGAGTTTGAAATTAATACAAGTTTTCTACCTTGAGATATCCTGTAAACAAGGATTTTGGGTTTTGACCCCATGTGACCCCAAATGACCTTTGACCTCCACCAAAATCAATAGGGTTCTTCCTCACATCATAACGCATCAACATGTCAAGTTTGAAATTAATCCAAGTTTTCTACCATGAGATATCGTGTAAACAAGGATTTCGGGGTTTGACCCCACGTGACCCCAAATGACCTTTGACCTCCACCAAAATCAAGAGGTTTCTTCCTTACATCATAACGCATCAACATATCAAGTTTGAAATTAATCCAAGTTTTCTACCATGAGATATCGTGTAAACAAGGATTTCAGGTTTTGACCCCATGTGACCCCAAATGACCTTTGGCCTCCACCAAAATCAAGAGGGTTCTTCCTCACATCATAACGCATCAACATATCAAGTTTGAAATTAATCCAAATTTTCTACCATGAGATATCATGTAAACAAGGATTTCTGGGTTTGACTTTACGTGACCCCAAATGACCTTTGACCTCCACCAAAATCAAGGGGGTTCTTCCTTACATCATAACGCATCAATATATCAAGTTTGAAATTAATCCAAGTTTCCTGTCTTGAGATATTGTGTAAACAAGGATTTCGGGTTTTGACCCCATGTGACCCCAAATGACCTTTGACCTCCACCAAAATCAATAGGGTTCTTCCTCACATCATAACGCATCAACATATCAAGTTTGAAATTAATCCAAGTTTTCTACCATGAGATATCGTGTAAACAAGGATTTCGGGGTTTGACCCCACGTGACCCCTAATGACCTTTGACCTCCACCAAAATCAAGAGGGTTCTTCCTTACATCATAACGCATCAACATATCAAGTTTGAAATTAATCCAAGTTTTCTACCATGAGATATCGTGTAAACAAGGATTTCGGGTTTTGACCCCACGTGACCCCAAATGACCTTTGACCTCCACCGAAATCAACAGGGTTCTTCCTTACATCATAACGCATCAACATATTACGTTTGAAATTAATCCAAGTTTCCTGTCTTGAGATATTGTGTAAACAAGGATTTTGGTTTTTGACCTTCTGTGACCCCAGATGACCTTTGACCTCCACCAAAATAAATAGGGTTCTTCCTCTCAGTATGGGGTATCTGTGTACCAAGTTTGAGAACTGTCAGATCTTCCCTTCTCAAGATATCCTGTAAACAAGCAAAGTGTCACAAACACACACACATACACACACACACACACATACACACACACATACACACGCACATACACACATACATACACACACACGCCATCATGAATGCATAGGTTTCTCTTTTCATCGAAACCAAAAACAGGCTTATTACGTCCGTTAAAAGCTTTTAATTTAGATGGAAGCCTTGATCATGGAAAACCTCCTTCAAGCAATACCAACTTTCATCAAAGAGTGGATTTAAAAACAGTAATCTTTTGTTGAAAAGTATCGAACTATCTTTTCCAGTGGCTGTGGGATCGGTTGTTCTTAATTAACCGCTGTACTGTGTGTGTATGCTTGCACGGTACCACACAATACCAGTGTCGAATAACATCGACCACAGTGACTCCGTGTACTGTTGTACAATCATGCAAGTGTTTGCCTGTTAAATAAACATTAACAGCCTTGCTTCAACCAATCCACGTAGAGTTATGTAAATGAAGTTTCCGTAAGTTCAGCGATGAGCTGGACGAAAAAATTCGTCTGCCCCGCGGGCTAGTCATACACACACGTACTGTACATCTACATATAACTGAAGGCATACATACCTGCACCGTGAGGCAACCGAAGGTATAGTCGTACGTAATCTTCGTATTCTTTTACGTGATCTTTCGAGAGCGCATACCTGCTGGACATGTACATGCCGCGTCCCATTGAGATGGTGAAGTGGTTTAATTAATCCACCTCGTTTCTTTTTCTGCAGTACAGAGAAGCATACAAAATATTGCACTAACTGTGTTGCAGAAAAAAATATGCGGTGACTACACTTCACAATGTCAATGGAACGCGGCAATACTGTAGGCTCAATGCATTACGGCGCTACATTTCACGGAAACAGGAAGCCATTTCGAATGTCGGCCATTTTGAATTAAAAATAAAAAATAAAAACACCCCGCATGGTCGATTTTTCTGGAAAGTCCGGACGATCAACTGATTTTTTTTTTTAACTTGGCCTAACTGAATTTGTAGTTATCAGTAATAGTGTTTGCACGGGTAACCCGGGTACCCGGGTACCCGCCCGCCATTGTATTACCCGGTTCCAAATCTACTACCCGAATCTTAAAAAAAAATGCATGCAAAAGGATCATCCCATTTACGCCATTGCCCACGGTAATGGACTAAAATATTTTGCCAATTTGGTAAACATTCTCCCAGACTGAGAATGAAGAGAGCCCCTAGAAATTATGTGTAAGTTTGATAGTTGTCTGTACTTCGTTTCTGAAGTTGAAATTTTTATCAGCGTGCGGTCCGATCGCGCTATCGTCATGTAGTGGGTTACTTCTCACACATCACATGTATATCGCTTATAAACTTACTCGCAAGCAAGGTATCTGACGGCCGATTCAAAATCACATTGTACTGTTTTACGCAGACATACAGTAGCAAGACATACTGTATCACCCCCGACCAGCTCGCAAAGACAGTGCCCGTAACATTCAGCATGCTAGGTAAACTGGGCCTTGCATGTATAAACCATCTTATTATCAATACGGTATGCCGCCTCGAGTATAATCCTCGAATATTTCTTAATGGTTAAAGGTGTCAGTTTTACGCAAATCAACACTTTGCCGCTATCTGCAAAGTAAAACGACATCAATGTAATAACACCGTAAACATTCACAAAATTTTTTTTTAAAATAGGCCAGTATATATTACGTTATTTTGCCCCAAAATGGCGCTCGAGCAGACTATGAAGTTTATGTGTGAAAGTTATGTTACCGTGCCTGGATGTCGACACGAGGCTAGCTACGTAAGAACGTACATACCCCATTAGCGATAATTCCAACGCACATTGCAAAGTAGTATGAGGGAAGTTCACAAACATGACGTCGTTTGTTTACAATCAGTAATTTTTGACGTGCAAGAGAATACCATAATACAGGGCTCTGATTAGTTGATATTTTTAAATCAGTGGTTTAAAAGGAGAAGCTTCGAGCTCTTACTATGCTGGCTTTTCGAGTAGGAAAGCACCCCAAAATTCAATATCAAATTGATATAGGCCTTGGGAAGTATAATTTTCTTATTTGACTGTTTTCTGTTACGTTTTTTTTTACTTGTCATTTTGATCTAAAACAAAACGAGACGATTAAACCTTCTAACAAATCAAATGTTTTTGAACTTGGGAACTGTGATCACTATACCTATCCCATACAGATGTTAATGTTACCATGCATGTCTTATGGAGTATGCCTTACAAAATGCTCATATCTTTTAGTCACCGTATGTAACACCGGGTAACCCGGGTACCCGACGGGTATGGCGATCGGGTACCCGGGTCCTAATTTTTAGTACCCGTGCAAACACTAATCAGTAAGCTGAATTATTTGCTAATTTGTGTGGTTCTCTAGCCTAACTAGGAATACCTAATGTTAGGCTACTTGGGAGATTTGGAATGCAGGTTTTTCAGTGGGCTGCACAGGTCAGCAGGTTTGGGTGTTCAAATGCGGGTCAAACTCACGAAATGCGGGTCACTTGGGAGGTACGAGTTAGCCTAATCTAAGCCTCAGTAGACCTAAGTTCAGAGTTAGTGTACCTAAGTTACTGTCCTAAGCTAGGGTATCCTAGGCTAGGCCTAACGTTAGATTTACTTAGGCCAGTAAGGCTAAGTTAGGCCTAACCTTAGGCCTACGTTAACGTTAGAAGTAAAACTAAGTAAAAAGTGCGGCTTTACCCTCTGGCCGTCGGTCGACTGAATAGCTAGTGTAAGGTATTGGTTCAGTTTGAAGCCGTGAATATGGGCCTTCTCCAACAGTTTGGTAACCACTTTGGGACGTACCCATATTTCATAAAAATTATAAGTAGCCTAGGCTAGGCCCCTAGATAAACAGCCCGCAGAAGTGCTGCATACACTTCATTATTTCATACGTAAAGCAGTATACTTTGTTTTCCAGTGTAGGCTCCATGGACTTCCTACAAACATGGATAGAGCACGTAACTGTACGCCCAATGCGTAGATTGTCGCCACCACATGGGACAGGCTTACCAAGATGGCCGTCGTGAAGCTATGATTTGACGAAGGATCTGTAACATTTCCTTTAAAATTTTAACTTGATTGGGAAACAATATCATATTCCTGCAATACGTGGAGTGATTTTGATCTTACCTTGCCTTATTTAGAAAAATTTTTTACTTCCTTGCAAAATCTATCGATTTCAATTTTTTGAGCAAGTCCAAACCACGCCGGGACTTCCTATATACATGGACGTTCCATGTAACGCGTACATCCTATCCACAGATGGTCGCCACCGTCTGAGTCAAAAAAGGCGCACCAAGATGGCCCCCGTGAAGTTATAATTTGTATGATTTAACGACGACTCTGTAATATTTTTAACCGACAAAAAACTTGAATGGCTAACAATATCATATTCCTGCAAAACGTGTTGTAATTTTGGCCTTACCTTGTGTTATTTCGAAAATATTTCAACTTTCTTGCAAATCTGGGAATTGTCTTTGAGCAAGTCCACACTTTTACATAAAAATTATGGCAGACAACCATCTTGGTGTGCTTTTTCTCACACGGAACGGTAGCGATAATGTACCGTGCAGCAGGCCCGTAGCCAGGGGGGTCGGAGCGTTCGAACGACCCACCCCACCTTGAGGGAGGTCCATTTTTCTAGATTACATGTATGATTTTTTTTTCTGAAAAAGTGGTGTGCTGTGTGGAATTCCTGGGGAACTTCGATCTGTTGTGTTCAAAAGTCCTCTAAAATGCTCCAGATTGCACTGAGGAGATCTGCAGATTTCAAACTTTTCCGGGGAAGCATGCCCCGGATCCCCTAGCAACTGCATGCTTACGGCACGTGCCAGCCGCCTCCGTATTTGGAAAAAGGTCCACATCTTGGAAAAAAGACCCACCCCTTCAAATGGGCTGGCTACGGGCCTGTGCAGTATGCTCTGTCCATGTACTAGGAAGTCCGTGGTCCAACCCCACAGCAGACAGCCATCCTGCTACGCTTATACTCAAACGAACGGTAGCGACAATCTACGGATAATATGCTCTGTCCATATATAAGAAGTCCGTGGTACCATAATGTACATTTTATAGTACCGATTCTAATCTGGTCCTTCTAAACCACGCGCTGACACGCCTGAGTATGCCTTTTGTACCATGGCATGCGCGGAGGCGCGCTGCAGATACTAAACCGCACGCGGTAGTAAAGGGCGCTCTTTTCTTTTGCTAATTATTGTAGTGCGCCGCACTACAATCTTGGCATTTACTGGCCGACTGACAATTTCTTTTGTGAAGCCTGTTATGGCCCACAACTCATTTCCCTGCGCGTACCGTAACTTAGTTCGTACAAATATCCATGCTCTACCCTTTAACAATAGCAGTAAGTGCAATCTGTGGCCGTCTTTAAACAAAAATCAACTTCAGAAAAGCAAATACTACACTTACAAGGCTGATTTAAGGAGTTAGCTTCATGAAAGAGCATTGCGGATAAATTTCCAGAAAACGCGATGTAATGTGGTTCGGCCTTTTCACACTGAAGTGATAAGCCTGGAGAATCAATCGCTGCTTCCAAATTGGTATACGTTACACGGCGCCATTGCGTCCACTATCGTTGAACAGTATCAAGACGTTATTGTACAGTATCTTCATCTAGCTACTACGGAGCAGGGTATTGCCAATTCCCTGTACGGAACGAATTGGCTTTACAGCATTGGATTAAGCGACTTGTGCTGTAGTTCTATTATCATGCTTTATTTCAGTGGTAAAAGCAGAAGCTATTTTGACAGCAGTCTGACCGAAACGTTTTGACAGCATGCATGTAGCATGCATTGCGAATTAACGAAACACGATGTCACACAGCGTCAACAGTTATTCGGCCTTCCACGAGACAGTTGTCATATGCATACAGCGGTGCAGTCAGAGAGCTTGAGAGGGCGTCATTATTTAACATAAAGAACGGTGAAAGAGGAGTCGAGAACCGATAAAACCATTTCAGGCAGGAGTAAACAACACAACAGAGCATAACGTATGGCTAAGTAGGCTACTCAGCACGAGTCCTTGAACGGGACTATGCTTCGTCCACTTCATTTTACTCCACACTAGACTGTATACGGAGTAGGTCCTATACCGTTAAGCGCAGTACACGGTCTTGTTCAAGGACTACTCAGCACTTGCTTCATTGTTGGCAAATATGCTTCAAAATAAAGCTAGTGACTGACTATTAGCATAGAAGGTCCGGATTTACTCCATCATTGGTTACTCTTCTATGATTTCTTTAGGCGTCCAGCCAAGGAGCTGGGAGACAAGTTGTCCATCTTTGTACTATCAAGAAATAGGGTTGAGAGGAGTGGCCAAAAAGAAACAACAGCCCCTCTTCCCGCCATGAACAAATCCTAAAGTTCAAATAAAAACTGGGCTACTGTACTAACTGAAAAGACATCTCTAACACGCACTACAATTCTGCGTATTTGCAAGCAAATGCAGTTCTAGTTTTATAGGAACGCTATTAAGAGATAGAGCCATCAACCAGGGAGGTGTTCCTCCCTGTACCAACAACATAGAAACCCCTGATATTATCACATATCAAAGAACATGTAATGTATGCATACGAGAACACTTCGGATGTTCATTGTGTCTACTGTGAAAAAAAAGCCTGTAATATTACAAAATTTTTCTACAGCTACAGAAGAAAAACTAAAGAAATACAAAAATTATACATAAAAATTTCTGTCAATGAATTGACAGCATTTTTTACTTCGTTTGTTTTTCATTTTATTTTCTGTAAATGTACAAACAAAGCAAAGGACAATAATCGCGCTTATAATGCTGATATTAATTCAGACGACAACGCGGACATTAATTTCATTTAATGCTGTCATTAGTTATCTCCAAACGACATGCATTTTATGTCTACGTAAAAGTTACTTAATGGTGCGGACATTAATTCGAATTAATGCCGACATTCTATTTAAATTAATACAGACGCTATTTTCCATTTAAAGCTGACATATATTCAATTTATTGTGGTCATAAATTCGAATTAAGCGGATGAAAGCCTGTATTCGATTTAATAATGACATATATTGAGCCAATGTTATATTCAACAATCCATTCACGCCCGACAATAATTCATTCTCTTTCGACATTCATCGAAAGCGCGGGAGGGGGACGGGGTTCCCGAGGCTAGTACTGAAACAATTAATTATGATCTACGTGATGTGTAGTAATACTTGACGAGTCGGGACCACGAATATCATCGGGGTATCATTTGTAGCGATGAATGAGTAAAGCAGCCTTTGCCAAAAACCCCAAACATATAATGTCACTCGGATACTAAATCATTTAATAAATTAATTGAGAAGTGACACGGCAAATCATGAAAATGATGTTAGAGAGTTATTTCCGAAAAAGTTAAGCCGAAACAGGACTTAAAGTAAATACCTCTTTATAGAAATGAGCCGGGCTCTCGGGAAAAAAGTTTTTAATATCGGGTGTAGGCTTAAACTGTAATTAGTTGATGCGGACGATATTGCACAAGATACTGTAAATCTTAACGTCATATTGAGCAGTTGAGTGAGTAAAGAACACTTAAAACTAACAGTGGTGTGGATTCCTTTCATGATGGTGGGTGTGAAATACATTTCTCGAAAACTATGTCCGAACTATATATTGGTCCTGGTGGTTACACCGAATGACACTTCCTTTTAATTTGGCATTGAACTTCCTGACGGCCGGTTGTTGCATCTGCTGAACCAACCCGTTTTCTAGACTTAGAACCAAAAAACGCGGCTGTTGGAATATTTAGTATATACCGGTAGTTTGAAAATGTAGTACAAGGAAAGAGCAGCCCCACAACCGCTTTCCAGCTGTGGGGCCCACCTCCGCGTAGTCAGTCTAGACAAGATTACTCAGTCGAGGGATTTACGGGTTAATGGAAGAGGAAACGAAGAGAAATACCGTCATACTGATCAAATTTCGCAAAATCTAAAACTAAAAAATTCTAATCAATTATGCCTGAAGGACCAAAGTACAACTGTCATATCACCTTATATTGCGTGAACTTAGGGGACTTCTCCCCCTCGACTGACAACAGCCTTCTCCTCAGTGGCCGCGCTATGGGATGGGGCATGAGGGGGAATTTTCCCCCTCAGATTTTTTGCTTGCCCCCAGTTGCCCCCCCCCCCCAAAATAAACTTCCTGGAATGGATTTGTATGTGGCCTATGTGTGTGTGTTTTGAGGGTGGGGTTGGGAGTGCACTGTGGTCTGGGTGAACGTGCAATGAATACTGACGAAAAGTTTGCCTACATGCCCTTTAAGTAGGCCTACATCCTTCAGGGTTAGGTCAGGGGTTTCCAGTCTACATGTGGTACGCATATCACTAATGATACAAAGTTGCCCTGTCTTGGCAGTACGCGGCGTGATACATAGCGTGCTTCATTTATTTTCTATTGTTTCTTATTCTCCCTCATACATCCATCAATTATTTATGTAGGCTGACGCCAACTGATGATTGCGTTCTGCTTAAATGGTGTCATTACAGCTTAACACTACTTCAACACTTTGCCCATCCCCAGCACCCCACCCAAATGAAAAAGTCTGGTTAAGCCACTGAGTAAGTGGTACTCGGTACGTGGCACCGCGCAAATGTGGAATGATACTCCCAAAGAAAGAAGTTGTTGATCTTGGAGTAAGATCAACCGAAAATCAAATAATATACCTCTCCTCCCCAGCCGCGAAATCATTTATACATCACGGTTTTTTTTTTTTCAAACTTTGTCTTTTCAAATGATTTGCACTTCTCCCATAAGATCCCGCCAACTGGTAACACGCCACTGTGGATCACCAAAATTTTACGGAAGCCGCCCAAGAAAACTTTTTTGTAGGGGTAGAAATTCTCCCCTCCAGAGGCGTAGCCAGGATTGTGTCATGGGGGTGTCTTGGGGAGGGAGTTGGGGCACGAAATGAAGGAAAAGTCTAAGGATAGAGAGAAAACCTCTATTTTAGGTTTTTTTTGCATTGCATTGCAAGGATAGGTCATGGGGGTTCTGACCCCCCACCACGTGCAGAACCCCCCCCCCCCCCCCCCGTGGCTACGCCACTGCTCCCTCTCCCGGTACCTGAAAGAATGTTAACTTGAAAATTTTTCTGTGGTGCATCTAAGCGTTCTCTAATTTTTTATCTGACACTCAAATCAGTTTAAAAAAAACAAATTTGAAAATTGAATCCATGGTAAAAAGTATATTAAGACCAACAATTGACAACATTTTTCACAAATTCGAAAAGCCTTTTTCAAGGCTTGGCATATGGAAGTTTAGTTTCTCCCATAGAGTTGTCAACGAGTGGAATTGTCTGCCAGAATGGGCAGACAAAGGGCCCTATGTTATTTTTATTGTCTTTTAGATGTTTTATTTGCATTTTAGTTAATTTTGCACCTAATTCTGTGCGCAAAATGTTGCTTTTCATTAGATATTAATGTTAGAAAAGATCTCAGGGCTTTCCCAGGTGATGGTTTACTCTCCCCGACTGCACTAGTTCCGCGAAACGTTTGGTACGTCAGCGCGTGGAACTTTAAATAAGGCAGGGCGCATATCAGCGGGTGTCAGCGCGCAGAATAGTATTTGAGCTGGTGGTCCACGGTCGAAGGTTGGGGAAGTCCCGTTGTCTTCGAAATTGTTTTTCACTTCAGCCTGGCAAAACGCAAGGGTGGCATTTCAGACTGACAGAGCGTTGAAACTAACTGTGAGAAACTAATGTTAGGCCTAGCCTAGGCCCTATTTCTTTTAGGTTGGCCACTCAACAGACGAACCTACAGGCTACACAGTTCACTAAGTTACAGTAGCCTAGGCTAGGCCTAGGCTACGTTACACACACTGTGACACAGGGAGTAGGCTAGGCTAGGCATACTGTAGGCCTAACGTTACTAGGCTAGGCTACACCTAGTCACTGAACGTGACCGTATTATCCGCTCCTTGAAGTCACTCCCTACTACGGTCACTGGCCTACATGTACAAAGGTAACAACGTTTTAAGCCTAAACAACAAACCGAGCTCTAATTACGATGGAATGGTTCCCAGAACAGATTTGAGTTAGCTAATATAATAATTTTGAGCATTCTTAAATACCACTTATACCTTCTGGAATGTTTAATATCAGTAAATTCATAGCAAAAGGCAGGAAAAATGTGGTGCCATCCTTCGCGGTAACATCGACATCTTGATCGTCTGCTACTGTGTTGCATGATGGGAAGGACTTCCGCTAGACAAGCTGTCGAAGACCAATTAGTAAGCGCGGCTAGTCAATACTTGTACTTCATATAGTAAGCTCTCTGTACATTACAAAATTGTACAGTCACTCCATAGGTTTCTCCGTTTTAAATGAGATCACATGACAAACACTGACTTCTTCGACTGAAAAAATAATCTGCACAGGCTTAACGTTACTCGCAGAATTATCCAGCCAAAATTTCCCTCTTAAAGGTCTTATTTCGTTAACAGACTTGTGTGGAAGGTGAATGTGATGACAAAGATCATCTGTGGAAAGTTTGGTGAGAAAAGGTATCTTTTTGGGGACGTGAGGGATGCCTACTCACGCGTGAGTAGGCAAGTGAGCTGTGTTTTTGTGTATACCGGGCAAGGGCCCAGAAATGAAGTGTATAGCATAGGAACGTAATGCTGGGTCCTGTTCAAGGGCTAGGCTACACCCGACCTACCATACTGGAAAGTTCTTATCTGAGCCGCTGAATTTTAACGCTAGTCTTCCCACTTCTTAAATTTCACGCCACGTCAAAGTGGTCTAGCCTACACCTCATCTGCCAATAGGCTAACGTTAGGTAAAAACTTGAAAAATTTAAATGCTTAATTTTCAGATCTGGGGGTGGTTGAATACTGGGCTCCACTTTCAAAAGTTGTGCCTTAGTATTTGACTGTACATATGTATTACAGTCGTGGTTGAATTCAGGGCTACAAAAATTTTGATAGCAAGTATTTGATTAACCAAAATTAATTCCTTTATTCACTCTTTAATTATCTATTGATAGTAAACAATGCTAACGTTACATAAAATTCAGTTGAATTATCAAAGACTTTGCTTTTAAACTAATTGCCAATGAAATCAGGCTTATAAACTGACAATAATTAATACTGTGGTCAGGTTCTGGGTTGTTGAATTGAATACTGGCCATACTAGGTTGAATTTGGGCTCTTTGAGCCTGAGGTTCGAGTGGTCCCCTTAGGTCAATCCTTGGGAATAAATTTTAATTTTCACACGGAATAAAAAGGACAAATAAAGCTAGAAAAGATAGTGATGGTAATATTGTATTTTAGTTAAAACTGTGGTGACTGGCACAGTAAATCCTTAAGTGGTCGGGTACTGGGCATTTTACCCTAGGTAGTTAGAAAGAAAAGTAAGTGTTGGATTTGCTACATGGCGAGTAACAGCCCAGGTAACTTAGCAGCTTACAAGAAGCAGTAATTCTTAGTTAAAAATTTGGTAAATTGGCACTAAAACTAGGTTTGAAAAGCAGTTGGCCAAGGAAGTTAAGATAAACCCCAAATCTTTTCATGCCTATTTTAGGTTTTAGCAGGAACTTAAGGAGGGTGTGGGGCCTCTTAAAGGTGATGATAATACTTTAGTTAGAGACCATCAGGATATAGCTAACTTGTTAAGTGACTATTTTGTATCCATTCTTACTTAGGAATCATCTTTTTTGGGGACTTGTGGGGGTTCTGATGTCTCTTCAATCAGTTATGTAATTTTCTCAGAGGAACTGATTTGTACTAAGTTGAAGAGTTTGAAGGCTAGTAAGGACCCTGGGCCAGATAACATAACATAACAGGTTAAAGGGCAAAGGAGGGCATTAAAGGCCCCATTAGATGCCCTGTAATCCAAAATTCCCCCCAAAACAAAAGCAAACCACCAACACCTAATGAGCCCAGAAAGATTAAATTCTACCACAGTCATGGAAAAACTTGTCAATATTTACCTTAAAACAGTGCACTTGTGTGGAGTTAACAACCCACTCAGGCAGGCTATTCCACTCATTAACAACCCTATGAGAGAAACTGAACTTCCTATTGTCAAGTCTAGCAAAAGACTAATCAAGCTTTTTACAGTGGCCTCTAACCGGAGGATTACTTTGGACCTTTAAATAACTACAAGCTATCAAAGGATTCCCTTCAGAAAGAAATTTGTATACCAGAAGCATGTCTCCCCTAATCCTTCTCAGCTCCAAAGTGGTTAGTCCAAGCAGCTTAAGCCTTTGGAAATAAGGTAAATTTCAAACCTCAGGTATGAGTCGAGTAGCTCTCTTCTGAACTTGCTCTTAAAGCAATTTGTCCTTTTCAAAGAAGGGACTCCAGGCCTGTGCAGCATAGTCGAGATGGGGTCTAACCAGCTGCTTATACAAATTTAGCACAATTTCTTTACTAAAACTCTTAAAATTCCTCCTGATCAACCCAAGCACCCTATTTGCTCTTGCAGCAGTAGCTGCACACTGCCTAGATGGCTGTATATACTACAATAACTACACCTAGGTCTTTCTCAGAAGTCACTTTAATCAAATTTGTACCATTCATAGTAAAATCATAGCCTGGATTCTTGGAACCAAAGTGGAGGACTTTGCACTTATCAGCATTAAAAGACATTTTCCAAGTCTGAGACCATGAAAATAAGATCCAGATCATTCTGAAGCAATAAGGAATCATCCTTATCCCCAACCTTCCTATAGAGCTTAGTATCATCAGCAAACTTACTTATACTGGAAGTGAGACTGCGTGTTTGGTCTAACGGAAGAGCATCCGCCTCTCACACGGAAGGCCCGGGTTCGCTTCCCGGGTTGAGTCATACTGTACCAAAGACTCTAAAAAAGGAACCTACTGTCGTTGTGCATGATGCTCCCCATAAGCAACGGAGTAGGGAAAACAAGCCAGTGAGCCACAACTGGAAAAAAGGCAGTGGCCAGCTCGACTTGAACCAATAGGTTGGAAACTGGGCCGTAAAACTACATCTAACTAACTATACTGGAAGTGATAGAGCTATCAATATCATTTATGAAAATTAAGAAAAGAAGTGGGCCAAGAACAGAACCTTGTGGTACACCACTTGAGACTTCTTTCCAAGAAGAAAAAATGCCATTGACAACAACTCTCTGAGACCTACCATTGATGCCTAACCTATGCAATTTTACCATGGGTCTACCGAGAGGTACTTTGTCAAAGGCTTTTTGGAAGTCAAGGTAAATGACATCAACACTGGAACCTGAATCGAGAGACAAAGAAACATCCTCAAGAAAGCTTAGCAAATTTGTAACACAAGACCTTCTGGGTAGGAAACCATGCTGAGTCAGATTGAGTAACCCATTATCTAAAAGATGCTTGAGCAAAGAGTCCTTAATTAAGGATTCCATAATTTTGCACACAACACTAGTTAACCTGACTGGCCTGTAATTACAAGGTGAGCTCCGATCCCCTTTTTAAAAATTGGAGTGACATTAGCAACCCACCAGTCAGTAGGAACAAAATTTTAGTCAAGACATTTCTGGAAAATATTTGAAAGCGGAACTGATAAAACCTCGGAGCATTCATGAAGGATGATGGGATGGATCCCATCTGGCCCAGGAGCCTTACTTGTCTTTAAACTCTTTAATGTTTTCAGAACCAGTTGGCCGGGGGGGGGGGGCCACCCAGCGATTTTACTTGAATGCTCTGAGACTTTGTCAGTTCCTCTTTCCATCATTTTTCAAAAGTGTCTGGATTCAAGTTTTGTTCCTACTGACTGGCGTGTAGCAAATGTTACTCCAATTCAAAAGGGGGATCAAATTTTTCCTTGCAAATTACAGGCCTGTCAGTTTAACCAGTGTTGTGTAGAAAGTTATGGAATCTTTAATTAAGGATAGTATTCTTAAGTATCTTTTAGATAATGAGTTCCTTAATCTGTCACAGCATGGTTTCCTGCCAAGTAGATCTTTTGATTACTAACTTACTGAGCTTTCTTGAAGATGTCTCTTCATCTCTTGATTCTGGGTATGGTGTCGATGTCATTTACCGTGACTTTTCAAAGGCTTTTGATAAAGTTCCATTAGGTGGGCTTGTGGTTAAACTGCATAGTTGGATAAATTCTTGGCTTCATGGTAGGTCTCAGAGAGTTGCTGTCGATGGTAACTTCTCTTCTTGGAAAGAAGTCACAAGTAGTAGAGTACCACAGGGTTCTGTTCTTGGCCCACTTCTTTTCTTAATTTTCATCAATGATATTGATAGCTCTCTTACATCTTGTAGTTTACTAAGCTTTATTGGAAGATTAGCAATTTGGATGATGCCTTACTGCTGCAGAAAGATCTGGATAGGTTATTTTCTTGGTCTCAGACTTGGCAAATGTCTTTTAATGCTGATAAGCATAAAGTCCTTCATTTAGCTTTATTGTTGGCAGCAAAAGTATCAACTTTATGTTACATTTGAATGAGTCTCCAGTGTGAGTGAAACTAGCTTATGAGTGCATTGAAGTTCCTTTCTCTCAATTGCACCATGTGGTTCTTTCCTTCGAGTTTTTGTGGAGCTGAAAATTTGAATCATCAAACATGCAGGCTTGAATCGAGACAGTTCTTAGGTTGTTGGTAATGCAACTCACCCAGCCAGCTTCACTACTCACGTCTTTTTTTGGTTTCGATGAAAAGAGAAACCTATGCATTCATGATGGCGCGCGAGTGTATGCATGTGTGTATGTGCGTGTGTATGTATGTGTGTGTGTGCATGTGTGGGTGTATGTGTGTGTTTGTGACACTTTGCTTGTTTACACGATATCTTGAGAAGGGAAGATCTGACAGTTCTCAAACTTGGTACACAGATACCCCATACTGAGAGGAAGAACCCTATTTGTTTTGGTGGAGGTCAAAGGTCATCTGGGGTCACAGGGGGTCAAACCCCAAAAGCCTTGTTTACACGATATCTCATGGTAGGAAACTTGGATTAATTTCTAACTTGATATGTTGATGCGTTATGATGTAAGAAAGAACCCGATTTATTTTTGTGGAGGTCAAAGGTCATTTGGGGTCACATGGGGTCAAACCCGAAATCCTTGTTTACACTATCTCAAGGTAGGAAACTTGGATTTATTTCTAACTTGATATGTTGATGCGTTATGATGTAAGGAAGAACCCAATTAATTTTGGTGGAGGTCAAGGGTCATTTGGGGTCACGTGGGGTCAAACCCCAAAATCCTTGTTTACACGATATCTCATGGTAGGAAGCTTGGATTAATTTCAAACTTGATATGTTGATGGGTTATGATGTAAGAAAGAACCCGATTTATTTTCGTGGAGGTCAAAGGTCATTTGGGGTCACATCGGGTCAAACCCCAAAATCCTTGCAGGGATGAATTTTAGCGGTCGTCCGAGACGACCAAAATTTCTGCAGGACGACCAAAGTAACCACCTAAGGTTGTCCTTTGGACGACTAATTTTTTACCTTTGGTAATGTATATTAAGACACAAAGCGTACAACAAACACTCCCATGCAACCAAAACATCTTAACATTTCATGAACTCGCATATCAAAACACATCTGCCGTGTTTCGCCGTTTTTTCAAATCCCCAAGCTCTGTATACATATCTGTGCACGTTTTGTACACTTAGCATGTAGAATCTTGTGAAGTTCGGTGGTTATTATCTTGCATAAATTAAGCCATCCCCAGCATTCCTTCTGTAATCTTATTTACAGTAGGACTTATGCAATGTTGTCATACGACGTCATTGCAAACGAAAACAGTGATGCACGTGGTCTCGTGCAGCAAACTTCTTGGCTCACGCATACACTAGACTTACATGCGTGTCTCTTTTTTCCGCAAAACAAGGCATCATGTTTTGCTTGGTGACATCATATGCATAGGATCCATTGCAAAATTTAAATTGGCCCTTGCATCGTGATTGGTTCAATTGCGTTGATTGTAGCTAGCCAATCACAACTCGCGCCTTCGCCTATGTGATTTAGTGTGTGAAAATACTCGGTCTCGAGACAAGTGTTCCCGTTGAGTTTGTGTTACGACGATCGCACTTGTCATGCTTAGCCGGCTAGCGAAGCCCGGCCAGCCCCGTGCTAAATTCACCAAGAAACGGCATCACAAATCTCTGCATACATGGATTTTTCGGGGATCGGACTTACGTGCATTTCAGTTGCACATTCTTTTTAAACTAGACGCAAGTTTTGGACAAGAACTGCTAACAATATACGTGGGATATCCGGAAGGAACCATAAGATACGTTAATCGGGTGCATTTGTTTTGCTGCCCAGAATTGATAGATTATCATGATTGCTCTACACAGGGTTCATTAAAGCGGGAGAGTAGCTACAGTACATTAACGCAACAGCAAATGTTCCGACATGGTTGGGGGATGAAAACTAAACAAAGCATGATGTTGCATTGCCTTAGAGCTAAATTATCAAAGGGCATGTGACATCGACTGCAAACAATTCAACTGTATTAACGGTTGATTTGTATCTCCACTTTTGAAGTGAAAATATTACGCCTATACCAAAAAGATATTCCGTTCGTAACGATTCCCAATATTATCCACCCTGAACTGGTTACGGTAATACGATATACAAGATGCAAGGGGCTTAAGAGACAAACATGTCACGGTGACTTCCCACTTTCTAATAATCGGCATCGCGCCGATAGTTTAATTAAATAATCGGTAAAAGGGTACTGTATTACAGATTATAGCATAATCGGTCAGACACTATTAAAGCTGAAACAAACAAGCTTTTAAAAAAGGCATTTTGTTCAATAGACACTTCATGCTTACGATTGTCAGATATTGATTCAAAAGGAATGAGTTTCAGAAATCGTGATATGTAGGCTACCGTTCAAGTTTAGTATTAATGCACCATATTTTGACGGTACGACTGCATATCCTAATGTACGAATAGGGTGTCTAAAGATCACATTATTATTGTGTCTACTGAACGTTGGGAAGTTATTAGGAGAAAAAATGTCTTTTGTCCGTCCTTGAGTAAGTCATAAATAAAATGTGGGGTGGGGGCGGGAGTAGCAGTGATCACAGAGGCCAGACTTCTGTCGTCTCGGAGATTCCCCAACTGTTACTTCGGGTATTACTATCACCCAGTCCAGATTCTTGAAAATGGTGCATTGAACAGAAAGCTGCAGGGGCTCTGCATTGACTAGGCCCATTTAAGTGTATTGTATGCAGGTGTTCTCACTGTGTATACAGTAGTTTTTTGTCTTCATGTTTCTGTCCGTTATGGTTTTCCCCTTTCATGTGTATTTTCAATAAAGTGACTTTCACGCTAGATATAATGCAATGCAAATAGCAGCCAGTGCAATAAAAATAAAAGAATCGTCTTGAAACCACAAAATGCACATTGCACAACTTTCTTGTTTTCACATGTCTTTTATGGAGGACGACTAAATTTTTGGGAGGACAACCAAATTCTTGCAGCATTCTTGCAGCTGGTTGTCCTTTGGACAACCAATTTCAATTGCTTAAAAATCATCCCTGCCTTGTTTACACTATATCTCAAGGTAGGAAACTTGGATTCATTTCAAACTTGATATGTTGATGTGTTATGATGTAAGGAAGGACCCAATTAATTTTGGTGGAGGTCAAAGGTCATTTTGGGTCACATGGGGTCAAACCCTGAAATCCTTGTTTACATGACACATCATGGTAGGAAATTTGGATTCATTTCTAACTTGATATGTTGTTGCGTTATGATGTAAGAAAGAACCCGATTTATTTTCGTGGAGGTCAAGGGTCATTTGGGGTCACGTGGGGTCAAACCCCGAAATCCTTGTTTACACGATATTTCATTGTAGGACACTTGGATTAATTTCAAACTTGATATGTTGATGCGTTATGATGTAAAGAATTTTATTTTGGTGGAGGTCAAAGGTCATTTGGGGTCAGAAGGGGTCAAATCCTGAAAACCTTTTTAACACAGTATCTCAAGGTAGGAAGCTTGGATTGATTTCAAACTTGATATGTTGATGCATTGTGATGTAAGGAAGAACCCTTTTGATTTTGGTAGAGGTCAAAGGTCATTTGGGGTCATGGGGGTCAAACTCAGAAAACCTTGTTTAGGATAGCTCAAGGTAAGAAACGTGGATGGATTTCATAATTAGTATGTGGATGAGTTATGGTGAGAAGATGGTCTGTACATAAGGTTTTTTGTGGAGGTGAAAGGACATCTGGGGTCATGATCGGTCAAACTTTGAAAACCTTGTCAAAATGGGATATCTCAAGGTAGGAAACTTGAATGGATTTCCTAATTAGTATGTGGATGTGTTATGGTGAGTTGAAAGTACTGTACCTGTTGTTTTTGGTGGAGGTCAGTGGTCATCTGGTATCACCTGGCATTCAACTCTGAAAACCTTGTTTGCAGAATATCTTAAGGCACAGTATGAAATTTGGCTTTTTGAATATAGAAGTGTTTTGGTTAAAAGAAAAACCAATTACTTACAGGTGGAGTCAAAGGTCACTTTGGGTCACCAGTTGTTACAAGAAATGTAGCATTTTATTGAAAAGAGCATGTATGTATCATCGAAACCTCAATGCATTTTTGCATTCTGGTTTTTATCGCCTCCATTTTCTGCTTTGAAATCTGAGATAGCTCACTTTAATTACTGACAGGTAACATATGTCCAATGGAGAATCACTTTCTCTTTATCCATGGTGCGGGCTGAATTCCACCATTCGAAAGAACCAGAGTAGCCTACTAGCTAGTATCTTTATTGCACATAGCTCTATACTGACAAGTTACATTTACTCGATACACTGTGGTAGTATGTTGTGTAAACTGTGCCTATGCTAACTTGTACAGTAGTGTACGGTAGGGCTGTGAACGTTTCGTAAAATAACTAAATGTTTAACCTCAAAAATTTGCGATCGTTGGCAATTAATCCCGATTACCTTTCACAAAAAAAAAAGAATATCATTATGTAGTGATTGATTCTGAATTTAATGTAGAAATAATAAAAGTTGTTATCTTGCATGGTAAAATCAAATTATTCTGAAAGTTTCAAGCCTACAAGGTTCAAATATTGTATGCCAAGAATGTACAATTTAACAAAAACCAGGGATCATCAGAGTATACAAATGGATGAAAAACTGTCAAAAACAGGTTTTGCAATTAATTGCTTGTAGCCTTGTAGGCTACTAAACGTTTATTCCACATGTGATTGTTTAGCGATTAATCGATACACATTCACAGCCGTAGTGTACGGCATGACAAACAAGACTAAAAACCTGTGTAAAATGCATTAATTTCAGTCAAAACAACTGATAAGCAAGAGGCGTGTATAATAACTCCAAAATTAATGACTTTTAGCATAGGCTTTTGGTTGCTTTGGCCTTGATTACCAGTACAATGGAATGCAAACAATGTATCAAATGTCTGGGAAATACCACACAGTGACAGCAAGCAGTTCCTAAAGTGACATCACATGACATAACAAAATTTTGAGAGTTTTTGAGAATACTAACTTTTCAATGCATGGGGGATATAATCTTTTCCATTTTTCAAGTGGAAAAACAAGTTGTAAACAAACGGAGTTGTTGATTTTTGTTGTAGGATACATACTACTAAACAAACCAATGGTTTAAGCCAATAAATTAAACGTGGCATAGCCACTTTAATTAAAAAATTGAGCAAATCTAGTGTAGGGCTGTAAGGTTAGTTACTCTGTTATATTTTAAACAAAATTCAAATTTGAATGGGAAACAATAATATTCCTGCAATACTTTTGACCATACCTTGCATAATTTCCAAAATATTTCAAGCTTCTTGCAAAACCTGTTGATTTGAACTACTTGAGCAAGTCCAAACTTTCATACACGAAACCATAGCAGACAGCCATCTTGCTACGCCAATACTCACACGTAGGGTAGCGACAATCTACGGATAGTATGCTCTGTAAATGTATATAGGAGGTCTGTGGTTGTGGTACATATGTGCATATATCCCTGAACTATCTCACTGTGTTGTATACTGTGGTACATAGCTGTGGAGACCTTTTTCTGTAGGGAGGAAGAGACTATAATAAACAGCCATTGTTGATGTGCTATACTGTACTTGGGTCAAGAGCACAATACACATCAAACCATGATACAGCAAGTTCAAATGTGGATGGTGTCTTTGCATGATGATTCATTCGTGAACATAGCCAACAATTATTTTGGACCTTTCCTACTGTAAAGTAAATAATGTTCAAAGGTTCACGGACTATGGCAACAAGAGATGCTGCAATATTTCATGTCATTTATTCATTTCCTTAAACAAGCGTAGCTTTTTACTAGTCCCTGGTGGTTTGCAGATTAAAGTATTACCTACCCTGAGTGCTCCTGCTGAATATTCTGAACAGCCCAGTGACCACAAGCAGTCCACTGGGCAAGTTAATCAGGCAGCCATGGGTAGAGACTCATTAACTTGCCCTTTTTAATAGGCCTACAATTATTTTGGACCTCTCCTACGGTACAGTAAATAATGCACAAGATTCACAGACTATGATAACAACAGATAGCATAGTATTTCATGTCATTTATTCATTTCCTTTAGGGAGCATAGCTTTTTTCTAGTCCCTGGCAGTTTGCAGATTAAAGTGCCACTCTACCCAGAGTGCTCCTGCTGAATATTCTGAACAGCCCAGTGACCACAAGCAGTCCGTTGCGCAAGTTACGTATAATCAGGCAGCCATAGGGAGAGACTCTTTAGCTTGCCCTTTTTGATCGGCTGCTGTAGGCCTAGTATGTATTCTTTACTTTGTTTCATTAGAAGGCGACTTTGTCAGAGGGAGGGAGTTTGCCAGGGAACTTTACCAGGGGCCTGTTGTTGATGAGGCGACTGTCCAGGGGCAAGTTTGTCTTGTGGCGACTTTTTACTTTGTTTTTCAGGGGACAACTTGACACTAGCCTATACTGGTAGGATCGTATTTGAGCCATTAAATTTTTAAGCCAATCATCCTATTTCATATTTTGGCACCATGCCAAATTGTATCAGTTTTATATTTTATTGTGGAAATGAATTGAAAATGAAGCAAGGCTTAAATAGTCTGAAGTCTAGCTCTTCCATATCCTGTCCTGGTTAAAGACAGTAAGGTTAGGGTTAGTGTAGAGTCTACAGTAGCTCTACCATATCCAGTAATTATTAAAGATGAGAAAGAACTCCAGAAGAATTGAAAGTCACAGGGCTACAGTGTTACAGTCTTGGTAACACTGTTTTAAGTCTGCCATCCACAGGTGTCCAAAGGCTAAACAATATGATGTTTTTAATTTTCCTTTTTTGCAGCTTCTTCAATCATGAGTAGGCCCTATCATAGACAGAGGAAGAAAAAGCAGCCAAAGAAATCATCCATTCCTAGCCTAGATGAACTATCACCATCAGAAGCTGCAGCCAGTTGTCTGCAAGACACCCTTAAACAGTTAGAGCAAGTATGGAGAGAAAAGGAGTTGTCTCAAAAAGATATTTTCAAGCTCGTGTCCTCATCTCTTTCTCGCATTAAAGTTGATGCACATCACTGGTTCATCTTCTCTCTAATGACCAAAACCAATCAAGTAATGAAAAAAGAAAAGCCACAATCACTTCTCCAGGTAGAGGAGGCTATTTTGAAGGAATTTGAAACCTTCCAAAAGAAGAACAAAGAGGTGAAGTATTTCTTGTTTGTAAAAGGGGATTTACTTCAGTAGTTCGATACATACGTATTGGATCATGTCAACTGCTGTATGCTTGTAGAATGTAGTGTTAGTATGAGTATAATATTTGCAGGTTTTGAGTACCAAAGTTAACTTTTTCTCCAATTGCCAACTCCTGTAATCTATGAGTATTAGTACAAATGCATTTCTGCAAATAGATCTGCCATTCACACAAACCCCCTCTGTCTCCAGGGGGCCGTTCCACAAAGAGTTATGCACAATCTTAAGTTTGATTCACCATACTTAAGCCAACAGTAAATCAAACTTAAGATCGTGCGTAACTTTTTGTGGAACAGGCCCCAGGTAACATTGAATTACACAACCTTTTGGGGTTAGCTGGGGTTGGTGAGGGTTGAAAAAGGTAATCTTCTCACAATTTGGAGAAGGGGTTAAGTAAATTCTTGAGAAGTGGATTTTCAACTAATTACCGAATGTTGCAAGACCTCAACTCTCTGCTGCCAAATTGATGATTCACTTGGCACTGAGTTTTGTTTTTGCTGTAAATTTCACAGTAGATGACCTTGCTTAGTTGGTGGTTGGTCTGAACAGGCATTATCTGAGTGGGAGTAACTCCTCATTTAAATACAGTTTCGACCTTTCAATTAGGTCTGAGTTAGAAGTGATTTTGTGAAAAAGGCATCTGACTACATTTGTATTCACAGGTACTGTAGCAAATGTAAGCTCTCACAGCTTCACCACTCTGTAACTTTATTTCTTTTGCCGCCTAATCAAACACATTGAGTTAGTTAGTTGGTTAATTGGTTAGTTTGTTAGTTGGTTTGTTAGTTAGCCAGTCATTCACTTGGTAGTTAGTTTCCAACCAGTTTCAAACACATTGAGCTTCATTTGTTATCTTTTTACAAATTACACCAAATGCATTGACCTTTAATACCAAGGAGGTTCCTAGTCCTAGTAGGACAGCTTTATTGTCAGTGTCACAATAGGCAAACAGTCATTCCCCAGCAGAGCGTAATCTGTTCTCTCAGCTCCTCAGCTTCCAAAAATGTTGACAACTGAAAGCAGAGAAATGGTTGCCAGAAGGACAATCGTAAATTTTTCTGAAAATCAAGGCCTGCAGTCAGGTCATCTTTAGGGAAGACTGTACCTAAAGGTAATGGGTTTTACAGTGTTTAAATATGTATGATGCAGTAAACTCACTGTAGAAGCGTTTTGCGTTTTGGGGGGGGAGGTCAAGTCCTTTTGAGTCACCAGAGGTGAAAGCCTTAAATCTCAAGCATGAATAATCCCAGTGATCTTTCTTTGCATAGAGATTACCCTTATTAAGTTGGTGATCCCAGTTTTTTGGTAAACATTTAAGGTTGTGTTGTGTGGAGTCACTAGAGGTCACATGACCAGTAAAAACATTGCAAATTTCTTATGAACATGATATTTCAGTTTGGGTCAGTAGTGTGAGAGATGTCATGCTGTGCTTAGGATGTACATTTCTGATATTATTGCATGAACCCTATTGTTGTTGGTAAAGGTGAAAGGTCATTTGGGGTCAACAGCAGTCAGAAGATCAAAACATTGTAACTATGATATCACAAGAAGGGTAACAATGAGAGGTTTCATGTGCCTTGTTCATATTAAGTGGATGAACCGTAACATTTTTGGTGGAAGTCAGGTGGAAATTTGGGCCGTGTGATGACCATTTATTCAACCAATCAGAAGAGTGATTTGCTTATCCAAACTTTAACAATTTTCAAATAATAGGTGTACAACTTCCAATATTATAAGGAGATGAAGCTGTTGCTGGTTTTATTGTTAAGACTGATTGGTGAGATAATGATTGAAAGAATACATGTATTTTTTTTCTTTTTGGGGGGGAGATACCATTTAATATTAAACATTTTAATGAAGTACTTCCCTTTAAGAGACTGAACAGATTTTTCCAATATTATTGAAATTAGAAACTATTCTTTTCCTACTTTTACTAGATAAGTTACTTCATGCTTTAACAACTTGTCTACATCTTTAAGCATGTATACACAAGAGAAGGATGTTCCTAGTACTGTTCAGTCAAAATAACCACTCTGAATCATGATATCTTTCAACTTATTTTACTTCTAGGTTTATGAAAGAGTTTTGCGAGAGTGGAATGATGATATGAGACTAAGCATCCTTGTGTTTACTGCCACTGCCCACTTTAAGATTCGTCAGCAGATTCTTTCACTCTTTGGATTTAATGAGATGGGAAATGATGTTTTGCTTGATCTTTGTCAGAAGTTGTTGGACCTGCATCATTATCAAGAGGTAAAACTGCTCAAGTGCAGATGGCTGATTTGCATTTTCTTGTTATTGCAATTGCTGTGGCCTGTTTTTTCCCCTATGAATCCTATTGTTTCTTTTGATGATTGTTAGGCTATTGTTTGGAGATATTCACTTATTACCCTCATAACTATCAAATTGAAAGTATTGTGATAATGTGATTGTCATGATAGTTTTCCTCAAACAAGTTTCATGAAAGTTTTCTCTAATCTGAGGGGACTAAGAGAGGTACAGATAAGAGAAATGGGAGAGGAGAAGTAATTATGACAGAAAGTAGACATTTTGTGGTACTTTCTCAGGCAGTCAGCTCTTATTTCTAATGCTGAAGAAACAAATTAATTACATGGGGTGCGTGTCTTGGTAATGCGTCAGTACAACTGTGTGTTCAGTTTACAAAGTACAGTACAGTACAGTATTTCACTGCAGCATTAATAAACCTGTGTACAGACTATACCGGACCCCAGGAATCAGGGTTAGTGTAGCACTGGGGGGTGGGCAGGGGAGTGGGGTGGGCATTCCAAATTTACAGAAATTATGATTGCTGTCTTTTCACTAGTATAGTCTCTGCCTGTGGTCTGTCTGCATGTTTTCCCATGTTCATGCTTTTGTTTTAAGTGACTTTCCACACCATGCAAATTCAAAGGGAAATATTGTGTTTAAAATGCTCCAACAAAGAAAACAAAAAAAAAATGGCTTAGACACCATCCAAGAACTCAGTCTTAATCATAAACCCTTGCAATAGCTACATCTCTTCAAAATACTATGTGCAAGAAGAGCCATGGATGTTGTATCATTTGAAATGTTGAAAGTTTAGGTGAAAAAGTTATTATTGAGCAACAAACAACTGAATTTCTATCTTTGGGAAACTTATTCTTAAAAAGAAGGCTATCATACTGCCTTATTTTTGATAATCTATCAACCTCTGTCAATAAATATTAGTTTTAAAAGAATGAATTTTTCTTGCAAAATGAATGCAGTGTGAACAAAAATGGTAACAAAGTGCTTTTTTGGTTCCTTGTGTAACAAAGGAACCTATGCAGTCACCTTGGCGTATGTATGTGTGTGTGTATGGGTGTGTGTGTGTATGTGACGGATTGGAATGCGAGGTATGTGGTGGGATAACTCAATAACCGAGTGATCAATTTTTTTCAAACTTGGTATGTATGTAGATGTTGTGGAGTAGATGTGCCCTATCGTTTTTGGTGGAGGTCAAAGGTCACTGGTGATCACCAGAGGCCAAAAACTGAATTTCTGTTAGTAGCTGTAACTCAGTATCCGTTGTTCAAGCAGTGGCATCATTTTAGGATAAGTTAGATTGGTAGGAGGTGAAAATGTTGGTACATTAACCAAAATAATTGGAAAGGGTCAAAAGGTCAAAAAGTAATGTTTTATTGATATCTTGCCACTGAAACATTTTAGAGGGGTGGTGTAATGGAGATTTGTGTTCGTCTAAGTGAAATGCACGTGATGACCCCCCTTGACCTCACTTGACCTCATTTGACCTTTTGACCTTTGTGACTTTTTTGTGACTTTTTTGTGACGTCAAGATTTGTCTTGATCAGACGAACCAAAAAGGCTACTACACTACCCTCCTACAATGTTCGTTACTTGAGTTACTGACATTTAAATGACAGGCTAGTGTGTACATGTAGGTCATATGTAGGCCTATTGCAATGCCAGGTATGCGGTGCAATTACTCAATAACCAAGTAACATAGTGGAAATAATGGAAAGTTGTGTTCGTCTAAGTAAAGTGCACGCGAAGACTCTTTGGGTCTTTGTTCAATTGGTTTAAAAGTCCAGCTGAAGTTTAATGCCTTTAGACAAATGCAATGTATAAAAGAAAAGAAGAATTATAACTGCCTCTCAGTCTAAAAGCAGTTTAGTTAACAATCAGGACAGTAATGCAATTATTATTAAAAACAACCTTTTCCTCACATACAGTATTGAATAAAGTTATTCACAGTGCAAGCTAAGATTCCAATTTCAATAGTAAAATATGAAAGCAGTTTCTCTTCTTTACCTCTGCTTTTACCCTAGGGACTACAATGCTGTTTCTAACACCCTCTTTAGGTTAAAAGGTCAAGTTGAAAGTCATTTATTAGATTCTACGGAGCTATGTTTGTTTCTTGGTCTTCTAGCCAAATTGTGAAGAAGAAATTGGTGGTAATAAATCACTATCGGGCTGCCTTTAGTAGCAGAATTGTGGGCTTTTCCTTATTTTTGCTTTTCAGGCAAACACATTGGGTAGTCTAAAGGACAACCATGACATAATTTCTAGTCATCCATCATAAATTTTGGTGGTCAGGAATGACCAGATGACTGTTAAATTTCTTTGGTGCAGAAGAGACTGTGTTTATTTAAAATCAGTTTTGATCTACTTTGACTGTATTTGACCTTTGTGACTTCTTTTAGAGGTCTGGATTTGAATTGTTGAGATTCACCAAAAAGGCAATTAACTAACCTCCTATACTACCCCAAACTCAAGTAAATGACATTTTAGTGAAAGGTGATGAATGTATTTGTCGCATGGAAGTGGGCAGTGTGCAGTGTGATAATTTGAAAAGTTTAGTGTTCCATTTCTCTCAAACGGCAAGTGCTTGTATGATTTTGACATTTAATGTGCCCCTATGTTTTTGGGTGATGGCCAAAAGTCATTGGGGTTAAAGGTGCAAATTATGCCTCACCTTGGGACTACCTTAATACAATATCATCTTTAATGCAAGGAACCATAGTGCCCTTGGGCTCTTGTTTTACTGTAAGATCAGGACAAGGTTAAAGTATAAATTTTAAATGAGAAGTTAAAACAAGAATGCAAAAAAGGGAAAAAATTGGGAATACATATATGGCATGTTAGTTTCACATCTTTTTGTCACCAAAAAATAATCTTCTTGTTTCAGCTTTAAGTATTGTAGCATCTCTGGAAAAAATTATTGCAATAATAATCATTTTTGATGTATCACCCAACACTGTCTTTAACATAGAGGAAAACTGCTTAAGTGCACATGAACACTTACATTTTTCTAATTACAACTATTTAAAGGGAAGCTTTAGCAAAAATTTCATGTCATATGTGAAAGACCCTACACAATGTGGGAAAACTTCCATAAAAATCAGACGTGTACTCTATTTTTCGAGATATTAGTGAATGAAGTCACTAGATTTGTGTTCCTAAGTGATCTTATCAGTCTGTTGTGTTATCTTTGAAGTGAAGGAATACTAAGGAACTCTTTGTACAGTAGGAAAAGCAAATTTTTTTAAGTTCTCATGCCACTGATGCAATTACATTCTTATAATATGGGATTTGCTGGGAAGAAATTTGGTTGTAAAGTTTAAAGAAAAACATATCACTGTCCAGTGATGTGAGGATATGATGTCATATGTGCTTGCTTCAAGTTCACTTTTTGTTGAGAATGTGCAAACTATACCTACAGTATTCATATCCTGAGAACCTCACATCAGATTTAGAATATGATTTAGAACAGGCTTCCTCAAATAGCAGCGCATGCGCCACATGGTTTGGAGTGGAGCAAAAACTTACTGCGAGAATATTGAAAAATTCAACTTTTCATAACTTTTCTGACAAGAATTGTTCTGTCTCAAAAATAGGTTCTGTAAATAAATCTAATACCTCCCACAGACTGACGTCACATACCAAGAAGTATATAATAATGTCCTGTTTGTTCTCACAAGAAAGGAAAATCACCATCACTGTTTACATTCATTAGAGTCAGTGCTTTGTCCATTCACTGTTACCGGTGAATCAACAAAAAATGTAAAGTTTGTGAAAAAATTTGGCTGGGAAAATTGAACAAATTTTGCACCAATTTTGCATGTAAACCCCTTCTGAAACGCAAAAAGTTTCAAAAGGGGGGGGGACAGTCCCTCCTCTTATACCCCTCCCCCAGGACGGCGATCAGTGGCGCATTATGTCAGTAACATTTAGCAATGTGGTGCTTCAGAAAATTTAATTGAGGAAGCCTGATTTAGAATATGTACCCCTCATCAAAACCTGGTGTGACCCTTGCTCCTTCTTTCAATTACTTATCAAGTTCATGTTAAGATTGAAGACAGACAGAGGACCTTTTGTTGAGCTACCTTTGTATTCTTTTGTTTAAAGGCTTGCGTCTGTATCACAGTGTTCAACTTACAGCCTTCATTCAATGTGGATAGAGTAAGTATTTTGCTGCAAAGAATCTTTCATTGCAAATACCTTGAGTGGTGTTTTCTTAAGTTGTTTGTTTGATAGTTAAGGATTGGTTATTGTGTAGTCTACGCAGGTAGCTGCTATTTTGATAGAGACAGAATGGAAATGTTACTTTATGTGAATAATTCATGACCAATTAAATCGAATGAAGTTAAGCTGTGTAATTGTCCCAAAGGTATTTCCTTTCTCCATCCCTAGTCTCAGTATAATATCATTTCAGAAGCAGTGTATCAATCAATGCAACTAATCCTTGGGCAAGTGGTTCATGCAGAACAATACTCTGATAAGTAGGTCTGTACCACCAACAGTTTTAGAGCAGATGGAATAAAAATCTAAAGAAACAACTGTTTAACTGAAATACATTAATTTCTTTAGCCCCTTCCTTGTCAACGCATGACATCCAAATAAGCTGTAGAGGCAGAAGTCAATATTTGTGTAAAACAGGATGAGAAGTTTCCTCAAGTTTCCAGAAATAGCCAGATACAAATTCTTGTTTATTTTTTTACATGCAACCTTATATATAATGATATTTTGTCATACAAGTCTTACAGCTTAGAAGGACTGTATATTAATTCTGTGTTTATTCTCTAATTCCATAAAATCATAGTAGATGAAAGAATGGTACCAGAGACAAGATTAATGAGTGGCATTGAAGACATACTGTAAATCTCAGAACTTTTTACTCAGTCAAAATAGAAGCCCCCTGGTCTAAAGACATACATGTATAAAATACTGTAAGCATACATTTGTTGAAGAATAGCATAATACAAATTATGTTTGAAGAGTTGATGGAAGCATGCAGTTGAAAGTTTGAACACCTTCGCACAGGTTGCTCAAATTTGTTGGAACAGCAGTCCGTACAATCATGCCTTGTCTGTGAGCATTGTCATACAAATGTGCAGTATGATGATATTTCTTATTAAATAGATGATCTTGGAGACAAGACTATAAATCCTGTTTATCTAACAAATCTACCATAAGTCCTGCATTTCAACTTCTTAATTTACATTGTGGAGTGTGTATGTTGATCCTGCAAAAAGCCTTGCAATGCATGTATACCTACTAACGAATCCCATCTACTTCAAGAACTATGAACTACAGGACTAAGAAGTTGCATTATACAAGTACAAAGGGCTGTATAGCTGCAACAGGTATCATCAAAATTTCCTGGAGTCAGTTGTATTCTAACTAGCTAGTTATGGATAATAGGATAGGATATGATACATACCTGGGCCACAGTGACTGTAAGGCTCATATTTATGGTCAACGGTTTCTTGAATCATTGACTTAATACTAATTTGTTTTGATATAGTAATGGTTTCATTCAAGTTTTTTTTCTTTTTGGTGAGATGTGCCTTCATATTTCACGGTTCTTTTTTTTGACTGGTAACATTAATTATAAAATATCCACTTTTTTTAATAATGACTGTTTCTAAACTTGCAAATTGTAGGAAATTTGAAAGAAAATGTACACTTTAGGATAAAAGTGTTTGAGAATCACAGTTTCATTGTCATCGTACGATGTAAGTAAAACAGTATAATATGTGGAAAATTGTTCATGTTAAAATGCTGTGAACACATGATCCAAGATAATTGGATTACATAGGACCAGTTATTTACCTGTAGTTGGTAGCAACAGTATTACCCTCAGCAACATTCTGTGACATTTCTTCTTTAGAATGCAACATAGGCACCCCAATAGATCAAAGGCATGGTGGGGAGACTTTTTTTAAAATTGTGCTAGTCAGTTTTTAGATGAGTCTGTAGTATGGTGAGGTAATATATAGGTTAGATCAGCCTGTGGTATGGTGCTGTAGTCTGTCGTGAAATCAGTCTGTAGTGTGGTGACGTAATAAATAGGTTAGATCAGCATGTAGTATGGAGAGGTTCTTTTAATATTTTAGAAAATTGTGCAAAGAAACAAGTCTTTTCCACAAAATAACCTTGACTTACGAAGTGAATTTCAAAGCATTAAAAGAGTTCTGCTATCTCAAACTTTGAAGGCAACCAAATGGCTTTGCAAGGTTGTAGGAACTGAAAGTCCAACTTTATGGTTTATGGTGAATTTGTGAACCATACCTGGAGAATTCTTCCTAAGGGAGATGCCACATGGACAATTATCATCATCTGGATGTTTTGAAAAGGCTAAAAATAATTTCAAGTTTTCTGCTGGTGGAAGCTCTTTGATTTTCATTTTTCCTGAATGAGAATTATAGCCAAGTTAACCTGTCTGGGATGGTAGATGTTTTTGTGGGAATTATCTAAGATAGACCTTTGCTTGGGAAAGAGGAGCAATTATCTGGTGTTGGATACATGTTTGGATTTGAGCCCAGGAACCAGTTTCAACATCCATACTAATCACAAAGTTATCTGTGTTTCTCCCTAAAGGTCCTGCTTCCAGTTGTTGTGTATGGTCATCACAATCTGTTAGAACCATATCTTAGTCAGCATGAAAACCTGCAAGAAGAATTTTTGAGGATTCTGGATGACTTGTGTTTTCCAGGAGTTAAAATTGTGCCAAAGATTCGGTATGTCTTTGAAAGAAAATGTTATCAAAAAGGGTTTGTTATATTGATTCTAAAAGTATATAAATTTGATAATTTCCAGTAAGCTGCTTGTTTGCTTTTTGTCACAATAAAGTTAAAAAAATTTAGTTGTGAAGAAAACCCCCAAAGAACCTACTTGTGAATATTAGCTACCTGGTAAAGAACGTACTGTATACAGGGTTCCCAGCCTTACCTGGAAAAGTCATGGAATTTAAAAAAGATGCTTTAAATCCTGGAAAAATCATGGAATTTGATAAGCCAAAGACAAACACTGTAGAATTGAATGGCTATGGTGGCTTTTTAGTGTTTAGGTGGTTGTGGTACATGACCTAAAGCATCTCAGCACTAAAAAGCCACAAGGGAGTATAGTGCCCCTTGCCTCCAGAGCTGTTTCTCCTATACATCATAATGTTGCCTAAGCTAACACTATTGTGTAAAAGGAAAAGTACTTAGTGTACCCCAAATAAAGATTCCAAAAATAGCACTAAAATGATTGTCCTGCAAAACGTCTTGTATATTTTTGATTAAGTTCTATTTAACTTGGATGCAAGGATTCAACCACAATTTTGAAGATGACCAGTGGGGTACGGAGGGTGGGGGGGGCATTGGGCCATGCCCCCCACCTAACGGATGCCTTTTATTTATTTATTTTTTTTAAGATCCTATAAAAAAATATGTAGCTACACTTTAGTAACAGAGATTTTACTTCAAAATACAGCATATGTGGCACCAGACTGCATGTAAGGACACCGAATTCCTCAAAAATTTTTAGAGGGGAGGGATTGTCTCTGCAAGGCTCCTCAGTTTTTTCAATTTTTTTTAATTCCTACAAACTGGCAAATTCTGTCAAATTCCAAATTTTACTTGAAAAGGTAGATTCTGTAACTCCCTGGTGGCACCAATTGCCTCTAAGGACACCAACCTTTTTCAAGAATTTTCAAAAGGGAGTGGCCCACGCCTTAGACTTCTTCCCCGGCCGGCATAGACGTACGAGACGGGGACAGGGGAACGGAGAGTGTTCAGGTGCGGTAAGATATAGTTTGCCATTTATTACGCAAGAGACGTTAGGGGTAAAATGATTAACAGATGGAATTAAGTTTGAGCAGTCACAGACAATTTCATCAATTCAGTGGGTCCTTAATTTAGCTAAGAGTCACAATAGAGAAGCATTAGCATTTTTTTCAATTCCGTTTAAAAGTATACAGTAGTTCCCGAAAAGAATCAAGACCATTTAATATAGGCCTAATAGTGGTAGTACAATTTACATGGTAATTTTCTGATTACCTTAGCATGTTCCTGAATTTTTTCTTATTGCAAAGAAAAGCTAAACATAAAGACTGCATGTTTAGATTATCTTTACAAGCATGAAAAGGCAATTTTTGACCATCTGAGGGTCTGATTTTTTTAATTTTTCTCTTCGCTCCGCGCCAACCAATGGTGGTGCTTCGCTCAGTCCTTTGGGTAAAATTACATTTTTGGGGTCAAGTTAGCTCTTAATAACTCTCTGATCACTTTGCAGTTGTGAACATATTTTGAAGTGAGCATTTTCTTGCAAACAACAGAAGAAGATAGCGACTTGTTAGATTCTTCTTATACGTCTGGAAAATGCTATTTCCAGCCGTCTGAGAGGTCTGATTTTTCCAACTTTTCTCTATGCTACACGCCGACCAATGGTAGTGCTCCACTTAGATAATCCTGGAATTTTGAAATTTCATCATGGAACAATCATGGAAATATCATGGAATTATATTTTCTTGGAAAGCTGGGAACCCTGGTATAGTATGGCTGTAACCATTGGTACACTGCCACAACCTATAATTGATGTGACTTTCACCTTGTAGTTCCAATTTCAATATCGGTAAATGCCAGCCACATAGTGGATGGTGTGTTTACAAGAAACTTTCTGAACTCACTTTCATGAGTAATATGAGTAAAAGCATTTTCATATTTGATTTGCCATTAGCATGTCATGAAGCCTTTATATGTTGCATCTAGACCAAGTAATATTGGTCAGAAGTTTTAATGTTTAGAGCTAATTTTACTGATAACAAAGTGAAGGAATATCAGCTAATGATGATTCTGAAAATTAATTATTGAGTACAATACTGGTAAACATGTTTTACTACCCTCTCTTGTGAGGTGAAAAACCTATTAATTTATTTCCAAATGGCTTAAATTGGTTAAAGAACATTTACCTGTACTACACCCTTTTGTAATTACAAGATCTTAAACTGTAAACATTGGTCAAACAACAATGGGTAGAGCATTCACTGGTAGCATTAACCTTGAGAGTGCATTAACCCCTGAGAGTGCATCAACCCCTGAGAGTTCATTATGTATAAATCACTGCTGATAGGAAGAGGTATATCAGCTGGTGATGATTAGTATAAACATTTCAAAATTACTTCCCAAGCGAGGTAAGTGTAACCATTCCAGATGGTGACTGTTTCCCCACCTCTTTGCTTCTCTAGACCCACTTAAATTGTAGTTCACCCTTCACGGTAACATTAATCTTGAATTTTTTCACTGGTGAAGTACTTTCATAATGAAGTAAATGTCACAATGATACTGCTGGTGATAATGCAGTATGTTAGACTGCAATTGATCATTTCCAAGCAATGTGCTATGTAACTTCCTTAATTGACAAATCTTGAAATATCAGCTTTGTGCAAAGTTACTCTCGTGGGATTGTAGCTACACCAGCGATACCAGTCAATTGAACTGGGACTACAATTTTTCCGACTATTGCAAACTGTTCATCAAAATTTTAAAGAGAAGCTTTTAATGTGATTGGTTTTATCAAAATATTTTACAGCAACTTACAAAGGACACATGTGAATCATTTCTCTTTTTAATACATCTTTGCGTCAAAACTGAAAGTTCTTTAGATTTATGACTGTAAAGAGTGAGGTTGGCAGTCTAGTCACTGCTAGAAGCAGCCAGTTTGTAATACTGTAGGCTAATGTTAGTCACCTAAATCTGAAGATATCAGAAAGTCCAATTTGGTTACATCATTCTACTCTTGATTTTGATGCTTAGCTCACTTGGAATGCCCTATGTTGAAGACCTGAGACATGTACAACCCAGGGAGTTAGCAAAGATAATTGTTCGACTCTCTAGTAAGAAACACTTCAGAATTGATGCAAGCCTTTTTCCTAATGCAACTCATATTCACACTTTAGAAGCTCTTCGATATTTAGTGAGCCAAAAATATAGATGGGTGAGTACTGAGGGATAATCTTTTTTGATGTTGCTATCAAAGTCAGGTTTTTTTCCTATCTCTAAAGTGAGTAAATGGGGTTTACCAAAAGTAATAACAGCTCAAATTATGTTTCAGGATAGATTAAAGGAAGGGCTTAAGGTAACATCAAGGTTAGATATGTTAGAGGGGTACTTATTCTAAGCATTTCGGTGAAATTTACATTGAAATCCGGTGTGTGGTTCTCATGATATGAGCAAGTGAAGTTGTCACAATTTCAACAAAAAATAAACTTGGAGCAAGCACATACGACATCATATCCTCACATCAATAGACAGTCTTTTGTTTTTCTTTAAACTTTACAGCCCATATTCTCCTAAACAATCCCATATTTTCAGAATATGATTGCATAAGTAGCATAAAAACTTCATACACTTAACGTTCCTCAAAGGGAGGTCCTATTCCTATTAACTTCATTGTCAACAAAACAGTCCCCAAGAATGAAGGAAAACAAAACATGCCTCATCAATGTGAGGGAGTGACATAACCTGTGCTGCCCTGAAGATCACTTCAGAGCACAAAACTAATGACTTCATTTACTGATATCTTTAGGAATACATGTCCTATTTGAATGGAAGTTTCACCACACTGTGTACATTTGGTTCCTCTTTCATATGAAATTTTTGTTGCTCAAGCTTCCCCTTTTGGCATGTGTTCTTGAGAGGGTGGAATACTGTGATTATATTTTGCATTCAATGCAAGCACATACGACATCATATCCTCACATCAATAGACAGTCTTTTGTTTTTCTTTAAACTTTACAGCCCATATTCTCCTAAACAATCCCATATTTTCAGAATATGATTGCATAAGTAGCATAAAAACTTCATACACTTAACGTTCCTCAAAGGGAGGTCCTATTCCTATTAACTTCATTGTCAACAAAACAGTCCCCAAGAATGAAGGAAAACAAAACATGCCTCATCAATGTGAGGGAGTGACATAACCTGTGCTGCCCTGAAGATCACTTCAGAGCACAAAACTAATGACTTCATTTACTGATATCTTTAGGAATACATGTCCTATTTGAATGGAAGTTTCACCACACTGTGTACATTTGGTTCCTCTTTCATATGAAATTTTTGTTGCTTAAGCTTCCCCTTTTAGCATGTGTTCTTGAGAGGGTGGAATACTATGATTATATTTTGCATTCAATGGACATTTATGGTCAGGGTTGTCACCAGACCATTTTGAGAGCCAGGTAAGTTGTGATCACCATCTTGGGGGAGCAGTCTAAGGGGTAGGAAGTGTCCTCTTCCCCCTTTGACAGATTATTGCAGATTGGAGAGTACTTACAAAAGAACAAGGAATTATCATTCAATTCTAAAGAAATCTAAGAATTTTATTCAGGAAAAGATATTTGTGCTGGGTGGTGATGCTGAAATTGATGGTGAGTACAGGGCGGAGATTTTCAGAGCTGGGTAGCACCGCCCGGTACAGCCTGGTGTGGTGACAACCCTACTTATGGTATACCATGATAGATAAGATGTCATATTTATATGTATGAAATAAAATACACACACAAGATGAGTTCCTTCTTTAAATCATTCCTAAAAATGGAGACATTATCACCAGCCATTAAAATATAAAGGATACTGTGTTTCATATAGTTAAAATGAAATTTGAATTGTGCTCTCATATGAACAGTTCTGAAGACTCAATATGGGCCATATGGATATACTGTATGACAGTATTAGATATAATAACTTGATGCTTGCCCTATGTGTATATTTATGTATGGTTGAATTGGGATGTACACCTAAACAACTGTTCTATTTCCCAATTACTTGAGTTTTAAAATAGAAATTTTTAACATTTCCGCTGTTGGCAAGAGTGTCTCTAAATCAAAGCCTGCAGTCAGCAGTGTTTCTACTAACTGCTATGTTCCTTTTTGAATCAATAACTTGGCAATTTAACCCACTGTTGTTAGCAAGGAAAAATAGAAAAAATGGCTAAATTTGTGTGCCCAAAGTTGATTCAGCATGGACAACTACCAGTTCTCTGTACTCTACACTTTCACAAAACTGAAATTTCTAGTAAGCTGAATAATCTCATTTTTGGTTTGGATGAAAAAAGAAACCTATGCATTCATGATGGCGTGTGTGTGTATGTATGTGTGTATGTGCATGTGTATGTGTGTGTGCGTGTGTGAGTGTATGTGTGTGTGTTTGTGACACTTTGCTGGTTTACACGATATCTTAAGAAGGGAAGATCTGACAATTCTCAAACTTGGTACACAAATACCCCATACTGAGAGGAAGAACCCTATTGATTTTGGTGGAGGTCAAAGGTCATCTGGGGTCACAGGGGGACAAAACCCGAAATCCTTGTTTACACGATATCTCAAGATAGGAAACTTGGATTAATTTCAAACTTGATACGTTGATGCGTTATAATGTAAGGTAGAACCCTATTGATTTTAGTGGAGGTCAAAGGTCATTTGGGGTCACAGGGGGTCAAACCCCGAAATCCTTTTTTACACGATATCTCATGGTAGAAAAATTAGATTAATTTCAAACTTGACACGTTGATGCGTTATGATGTGTAAGGTAGAACCTTATTGATTTTGGTGGAGGTCAAAGGTCATTTGGGGTCACGGGGTCAAACCCGGAAATCCTTGTTTACACGATATCTCATGGTAGAAAAATTGGATTAATTTCAAACTTGATATGTTGATGCGTTATGATGTAAGAAAGAACCCTATTGATTTTGGTGGAGGTCAAAGGTCATTTTGGGTCACATGGGGTCACACCCCGAAATCCTTGTTTACACTATATCGCAAGGTAGGAAACTTGGATTCATTTCAAACTTGATATGTTGATGCGTTATGATGTAAGAAAGAACCCCATTGATTTTGGTGGAGGTCAAAGGTCATTTGGGGTCACATGGGGTCACACCCCGAAATCCTTGTTTACACTATATATTGCAAGGTAGGAAACTTGGATTCATTTCAAACTTGATATGTTGATGCGTTATGATGTAAGGAAGAACCCTATTGATTTTGGTGTAGGTCAAAGGTCATTTGGGGTCACATGGGGTCAAACCCTGAAATCCTTGTTTACACTATATCGCAAGGTAGGAAACTTGGATTCATTTCAAACGTGATATGTTGATGTGTTATGGTGTGAGAAAGAACCCGATGTATTTTCATGGGAGTCAAAGGTCATTTGGGGTCACATGGGGTCAAACCCCGAAATCCTTGTTTACACTCTATGGCAAGGTAGGAAACTTGCATTCATTTCACACTTGATATGTTGATGTGTTAGGATGTAAGGAAGAACCCTATTGATTTTGGTGGAGGTCAAAGGTTATTTGGGGCCACATGGGGTCAAACCCGGAGATCCTTATTTACACGATATCTCATGGTAGGAAACTTGGATTCCTTTCAAACTTGATAGGTTAATGGGTTTTGATTCAAGGAAAAACCCAATTAATTTTGTTGGAGGTCAAAGGTCATTTGGGATCACATGGGGTCAAACTCCAAAAACCTGTATAGGACAGCTCGAGGTCCTGTACGAAACGTGGATGTATTTCACAATTAGTGTGTGTATGAGTTATGGTGAGTTGAAAGTACTGTACCTGTTGTTTTTTGTGGAGGTCAATGGCCATCTGGTATCACCTGGCATCAAACTCTGTAAACCTTGTTGGCAGAATATCTTAAGGCACAGTAGAAATTTGGCTTTTTGAATATAGAAGTGTTTTGGTTAAAAGAAAAACCAGTTACTTACAGGTTGAGTCAAAGGTCACTTTGGGTCACCAGTTGTTACAACAAATGTAGCATTTTATTGAGAAGAGCATGTATGTATCATCGAAACCTCAAATCATTTTTTTCATTCTGGTTAATGTATTGACCTGATGAATAATTTCTTGGAACTCAATGCAAAATCAAGGCTAAACTGCCTGGGAACTCTTGTTCTGATACTCTGTGTAATTTTAACATGACTTCAGTGGCTGGGTATTCTCCTAGTCCTACACCTAAACGTAGTGCCATGCCCTCTTTCTTACCTTCTTACCTTTGTTAACAATACACAGGTATTGGAGTAATTGCTGTAGGCAGCTTTCAAATATGTGAATGTACATTACATAACCACAGCTGTGCTGTATCCTGAATGAGATTATAACTTAGCTTTAGCTTATAACATTTGCAAAACTGGTAATATTTGTGACGGGATTCTTGTGATTTCAAAAATTGGATCAAAAAGTGTTTGTCAAGATACAGATATGCCTGTGAGGAAAGTACAGTATGTTTTGCTCTGCTCTCTAGCTTACAGTGCAGTAAGTGCAATATGGCAAAATTCATTTCAAGTTTTGTCTAATTGAATCCTAATATTAGTATGTGGTATCTTTTAGATAGAATAAACCCTGTTTTCTGTATAGAGATAGCAAACAGGGCAAATGGTAGATTTTTTAAAGTAATAGCAAGTTTTATTTGAAAGCAGGTAAAATAACTTTTGAGAGAAGTACAAAGGGTGTTTTTTTCTCTCTCTCTCTGACCACATTGTGTATTGTTAATTGGTGATAATATCAAGTTTGATAACAAGCCTAAATACATGTTGAAATGAGGAAATACCTTTGAAGGATCACCAAGTATGATGCAAGATGAATTTTACTAAGGCCTCAAAAATTTAATCTTTGATTTCATGGAATATTAGTACCAGAATTCCCCTTGTAAAGATATTACAAACATTGGATATGAGCTTTTGCTTAGCTCTAGTTTGGAGGTCAATTTATCAGCTTTTCTACTGGGCCTACAATTCCTATAATATCCAGCAAGGGACCACAGTACCCATTGGGCTTTTTTTTTGTTTGTGGGTCAGATTTCTTGTTTCTTCTAAAACAGGCTTCCTCATTCACTGATTTGAGTGGCACACACAAAATTATACCAGAAGTTATTAAGCAATTTCAACAACTTGGATCTTAGGCCCATAAAAATTTATTTGGTCCCATAGAAAGTAAAACTTTCATTTATTCAGAAACTAAACACTCAAGTTTACTTTCACTAGGACCAGTTGGTTCACAGTGCACAATGCAGAAACTCACAGAAATTGTTATCCCTTTGAAGACATGATAAATTTAAATTTTTCTTTTATTCGAGGGCAAGGGTGCTTCATTAACTTACAAAGGATGCATGAATACGAAGTGTGATAATAGGTGTAATGAATGTGCATAAACCAAACAAGTATGAATTCATGTTCATTTGCTTATATGTTCGGTGATGTGAAAATATTGTCACTGAAAGTACTGCAGATGTGCAGAAGTTTGCAAAAGTATACAGTCAGTTATACAGAGTTTTACAGCCCAGTTTCCAACCTATTGGTTCAAGTTGAGACTGCCACGGCCTTTTTCCAGTTGTGGCTCACTGGCTTGTTGGTTTCGATGATAAGAGAAACCTATGCAATCATGATGGCGTGTGTATGTATGTGTGTATGTGTGTGTGTGTGTGTGTGTATGTATGTGTGTGTATGTAGGTGGGTGTGTGTGTGTGTGTGTTTGTGACACTTTGCTTGTTAGCACGATATCTCAAGATAGAAATGTCTGACAATTTTCAAACTTGATACATGGATGCCCCATATTGAGAGGAAGAACCCTGTTGTTTTTGGCGGAGGTCAAAGGTCATCTGGGGTTAGCAGGGGTCAATTTCTGAAAACTTTGTTAGCACGATATCTCAAGATAGGAAACTTGTATAGATTTCATATTTGGTATGTGGATGCGTTATGGTCAGAAGATGGTCCCTATTGTTTTTGACGGAGGTCAAAGGTCATCTGGGGTCACCGGGGGTCAAAGTCTGAAAATCTCGTTAGCACAATATCTCAAGATAGGAAACTTGGATAGATTTCATATTTGGTATGTGGATGCATTATGGTCAGAAGATGGTCCCTATTGTTTTTGGTGGAGGTCAAAGGTCATCTGGGGACACCAGGGGTCAAAGTCTGAAAATCTTATTAGCACGATATTTCAAGATAGGGAACTTGGATAGATTTCATATTTGGTATGTGGATGTGTTATGGTCAGAAGATTGTTCATATTGTTTTCGGTGGAGGTCAAAGGTCATCTGGGGTCACCAGGGGTCATAGTCCGAAAAACTTGTCAACACAATATCTCAAGGGAGAAAAATTGGATAGGTTTCATATTTGGTATGTAGATGTGTTATGGTCAGAAGATGGTCCCTATTGTTTTTGGTGGAGGTCAAAGGTCATCTGGGGTCACTGGGGGTCAAAGTCTGAAAATCTTATTAGCACGATATTTCAAGATAGGGAACTTGGATAGATTTCATATTTGGTATGTGGATGTGTTATGGCCAGAAGATGGTTCATATTGTTTTTGGTGGAGGTCAAAGGTCATCTGGGGTCACCAGGGGGTCAAAGTCTGAAAATCTTGTCAACACAATATCTCAAGATAGGAAACTTGGATAGATTTCATATTTAGTATGTGGATGCATTTTGGTCAAAAGATGGTCCCTATTGTTTTTGGTGGAGGTCAAAGGTCATCTGGGGTCAGCAGGGGTCATTTCCTGAAAACTTTGTTAGCACAATATCTCAAGGGATGAAACTTGTATAGATTTCATATTTGATACGTGAATGCATTATGGTCAGAAGATAGTCCCTATTGTTTTTGACGGAGGTCAAAGGTCATCTGGGGTCACCGGGGGTCAAAGTCTGAAAATCTTGTTAGCACAATATCTCAAGATAGGAAACTTGGATAGGTTTCATATTTGGTATGTGGATGCGTTATGGTCAGACGATGGTCCCTATTGTTTTTGGTGGAGGTCAAAGGTCATCTGGGGTAACCAGGGGATAAAGTCTGAAAATCTTATTAGCACGATATTTCAAGATAGGAAACTTGGATAGATTTCATATTTGGTATGTGGATGTGTTATGGTCAGAAGATTGTTCATATTGTTTTTGGTGGAGGTCAAAGGTCATCTGGGGTCACTGGGTGTCAAAGTCTGAAAATCTTGTCAACACAATATCTCAAGATAGGAAACTTGGATAGATTTCATATTTGGTTTGTGGATGCGTTTTGGTCAGAAGATGGTTCATATTGTTTTTGGTGGAGGTCAAAGGTCATCTGGGGTCACCGGGGGTCAAAGTCTGAAAATCTTGTCAATACAATATCTGAAGGGAGGAAACTTGGATAGATTCCATATTTGGTTTGTAGATGCGTTTTGGTCAGAAGATGGTCCCTATTGTTTTTGGTGGAGGTCAAAGGTCATCTGGGGTCAGCAGGGGTCAAAGGGTGAAAATCTTATTAGCACGATATTTCAAGATAGGGAACATGGATAGATTTCATATTTGGTACGTGGGTGTGTTATGGTTAGGAGATGGAACCTTTTGTTTTTGGTAAAGGTCAAAGGTCATCTGGGGTCACCGGAGGTCAAAGTGTGAAAATTTTGTCAGCACGATATTTCAAGATAGTGAACTTTGATAGATTTCATATTTGATATGTGGATGTGTTATTGTCAGAAGATGGTTCATATTGTTTTTGGTGGCAGTCATAGGTCATCTGGGGTCACTGGGGGTCAAAGTCTGAAAATCTTGTCAACACAATATCTCAAGGGAGGAAACTTGAATAGATTTCATATTTGGTTTGTGGATGCAGGATGGTTTCTATTGGTTTTGGTAAAGGTCAAAGGTCATCTGGGGTCAACAGGGGGACAACAATATCACAAGGTAGGGAACTTGGATAGATTCCATATTTGGAATGTGAATGGGTTAAAGTTAGGAGATGGTCCCTACAGAGATGCCAAGTATCTTGATTTAGGTGGAATAATTACCATTTTCACCCTCAATTCCGCAATTACGAATATCCTCCAAAAATTGCTCTTTTCACATGTTAAGGATCTTTGTTGAAATCTCAAAGTGTCTAGCTCCCTAAACTGAAAAGTTTAGGCCAAAATTGTATGGTTCGAATGAGCAAGTGGGCTTGTACTTTCTGCCTAGGCTTAACGTAGGCCTAAGTTAGGCCTAGCCGATGCTACATCTTTCACAAAGCAGAATCGAGTACTGAAGAGGATCAACAAAATCCACTTGGCCAAGAACATCAAAAATATTTAAAAGGCATTGGTAAAAAACCCTTATACAACAATCTGCAGTACTTTTGTGAGCTTTAGGTGTAAAGTTTTTCCCTGCGATGTAATTTTCTTCATCATGTCTAATGTCTTGGCACTTTTGCCATTGCCTAATGTATAGCATATATGTACATTTTGAACCTATTCTACACATGTATGTTTCTGTGTAATATCCTTAGGCTAGCCTAGTAGGAAATTAAGCTTTCCTACCAATATTTTATTTGTTCTAGAACATGATATAAAGCATGCAGCAGCATATTTTGGTAGCAGGGTGGTATGTGCAGCGGGGGAAAACTTGGGAAATTCTGCCATATATATTAGTGTTATGAGAAGCTGTTCAAAAGTCCTCCCATATATATTAGTGTTACAAAGTGTCATTGCAAAATAATGTCTCGACTCTGCAGTATTTATGGGGTTGGTTCAAACCTCTGCACTGAAATCTAACCCTCATCAAAGTCTTAAAAGTATTATTAAACCTTTCAGCTGGAAAGGATGGGGAGGGGGTCCTTAGTTTACAGTGTTGTGAACTTTCAAGACTTTTTGCAGGTAATTATACAAAACCATCAAAACCATCATTATGTCATTTCTTAATTGTACCATGGTTTTTGATTCCTTGCCGTAGGCCAAGGAATCTATGCGATGGTGATGTCGTGTGTGTGTATGTGTGTGTGTATGTGTGTGTGTATGTATGTGACGCTTTGGCTTGTAAACACGATATCTCAAGAAGGGTAAGTGTGACTAACCTCATATGTGGTGTGTGGGATGGTCATATTAAGTAGATGATCTCTATTGTTTTTGGTGGAGATCAAAGGTCATTTGGGGTCTCGAGAGGTCAAAAGCTCAAAACCTTGTAAACACGATATCTTGAGAACGGTACATGTGACTATGCTCATATTTTGTGTGTGGGTTGGTCGTATTAAGTAGATGATCCCTATCAATTTCCTTTTAGGTCAAAGGTCATTTGGGGTCACGAGAGGTCAATAGGTAAATTCCTTAGAAATTGCTTGTAAACACAGTATCTCAAGAAGAGTAAGTGTGACTATCCTCATATTTGGTGTGTGCATTGGCCATATTGAGTAGGTGATCCCTATTGTTTTTGGTGGAGATCAAAGGTCATTTGGGGTCACGAGAGGTCAAAAGGTTAAAACCTTGTAAACACGATATTTTGAGAACGGTAAATGTGACTATGCTCATATTTGGTGTGTGGGTTGGTCCTATTGAGTAGATGATCCCTATCAATTTTCGTGGAGGTCAAAGGTCATTTGGGGTCACGAGAGGTCAATAGGTAAATTCCTTAGAAATTGCTCATAAACATGGTATCTCAAGAAGAGTAAGTGTGACTAATCTCATATTTGGCGTGTGCATTGGCTTTATTGAATAGATGATCCCTATTGTTTTTGATGGAGATCAAAGGTCATTTGGGGTCACAAGAGGTCAAAAGGTCAAAACCTTGTAAACACGATATCTCGAGAATGGTACATGTGATTATGCTCATATGTGGTGTGTGGGTTGGTCATATTGAGTAGATGATCCCTATTGTTTTTTGGTGGAGGTCAAAGGTCATTTGGGGTCACGAGAGGTCAATAGGTAAATTCCTTACAAATTGCTTGTAAACATGTAGTGTTGAACCGATAACTGATAGGTATTATCGGTATCGGCCCATAATGCTGTCTCCGATAATGGCAACCGATAACAAGTATTTCATTATTTCAACAGTAAAGAGGTAAAAGTTCTCGATATGCACTTAAATAAAATACAGATCATTTTGTTGAACATAAAATATTCAACAAATTCATTGCAGTGAACGTACACAAACTAGATCAACTACTCCGCAAGCCCGCAGTTCGTAGTCTATAGAATATTTAGCGCAATCCCCTTGGGCGTCTGCAGAAAAAAAGTCAGGGGGGCAAAATTTTTAAACGGGGGCAAAACCTCCTAGTCATCATGAATTGACATGAAATGTGCGAAAATTTCAGCCCAAAATGCCTCCCAGTTCGCCGGAAATGGCATATTCAAAGCCTATTTTTGGCATAGAAACTTGGAAAAAACGTTTTGTTTGGGTTTTTGCTTTGATTTTTATCTGTTTTTTTTCAAATTTTTGATTTTTCAGGGGCAAAAGCCCCCTTGCCCTTACCTGCGGACGCCCATGGCAATCCCGATGTTTTTCATTTTGGAAGCAGTTCGTAACAAACAACCCTTGCTTGTTGTGTTCTTTCAACAATTAAAGTACACACCCATAGCAGAGCGCACGCACTGTAATGTGCAATCTATAGCCAATTCGCTATACAAATCTGTTGTCCGTTTAAGCAAGTCAAATTCTTCCGAATCCCGCGACAAATCTCAATGGAGTTTCACTGTGTGAATTTCGCCACGTGCAGTAACAGTAACTCAATGGGGATTTCCACCACTGTGTACAGCTAGCAGAGCGACATGCTCAATGTTCACGATCGCGAACGTTCGATTGAAAGAGCTAACTCAAGAGACCAATGCCTGAGACAAAATGTACGATCTCATGAAGTATCGTAACCGCTTTTTACGCGTGTAAAACGGGCACAGACAAACAAATGAAAAATTCCATACCGGACCGGATGAAGACATAAACTATGAACTGTCGTAACCAGCGAACGATCAGCGCTGTGTAAGGGAGTCTTATCACTATCAGCAGTATCCATGTACAAACACATTCTCTATACTGTAGTGTGTATGTATATGCTGAGAACACCTGTGGTATAATGTAGATACGTATGCCGCTCGCAAGTTTTTTTTCGTAGTAAAGCTTGGGGAATTACACTGTACAGTCCATACACATACCTATAAATGTGGCATACTGTACTTGCGTCACGGCATATATGTTTAGGCGCACAAAAAAAAAAACTTTACAGTCTGGCTGTAGGTGACAAAATGTGTTTGTTACGAACGGGGTTTCTTGGCTGGCGCGTGTTTTACACCAAATACATCGTGATTGATTGCTTAAAACACTTCGTCAGAAAAAACGGAAAATTTTTCAGGGAGACAAAGTAACAGGAACATGAAGACTTAGTTCAAAATAAGTTTAAAGGCCCAGTTCTCTCACCCCAAACTGTACCAATTCTCCTAACTAGGCCAATAAGCCCCTCCCACAATTTTCTGAAATTCATCCTCATCCAGATACAATCTCAGTTTATTGCTTCAAGGTGAGTTAAGAAAAACTCAATTTATATAATCAAAACACTCTCAGTACCTTTCATGCTGTGTAACATTAGCTTTGGTACTCTGCATTGTTTGAACTACCTGTCAATCAAAGAGCTGAACCAATTGAGAGTTTCGGTACCCCCGTACCAAACTTGTAGTTTGGGGTGAAAGGTTTGGCACTTTAAGGTGCAGTAGTGATAAAATTATAATTTTTCAATGATAACAAAACGTGTGATTACGGAAGATTTTTTTTTTGGGGTATCGGTATCGGGCCGATATTAACTTTGAGTTATCTGTTATCGGCAAGTTCCGATATCTCTGTTATTGGCTCAACACTATAAACACGGTATCTCAAGAAGAGTAAGTGTGACTATGCTCATATTTGGTGTGTGCATTGGCCATACTGAGTAGATGATCCCTACTGTTTTTGGTGGTGGTTAAAGGTCATTTGGGGTCACGAGAGGTCAATAGGTCAAAACTTAGTAAACACGATATCTCGAGAACGGTACATGTGACTATACTCATATTTGGTGTGTGGGTTGGTTGTATTGAGTAGATGATCCCTATCGATTTTCGTGGAGGTCAAAGGTCATTTGGGGTCACGAGAGGTCAAAAGGTCAAAACTTCGTAAACCCAATTTCTCAAGAACGGTACAGGTGACTGTGCTCATATTTAGAGTGTGGATTGGTCATATTGAGTAGATGATCCCTATTTATTTTCCCAAAGGTCAAAGTTCATTTGTCAGCAAGTTCAAAGCCTGACAAGCTTTCCTGCACAGTCTTTCAAGAAAGGTCACTTGTAGGGTCCTGTAACTTTTCATGTAGATAGCACATAGTGAATACATGGTCCCAGAAGTTTTTGGTGGAGGTCAAATGTTATTTGGGTTCACAACGGGCAAGAGGGATCTCTATGTAGGAAGATTGGATGCCTTGCATGTGTACTTTGTGGGCACATTATTTAGCCCTGTTAATTGAAAAACATTGCAAAGCAATGTCAATGTGAAAAAGGCCTTACATTTCAGTGGCAAGGAATCATGAAGCCTTTTGGCTTTCTGGTTTAGGGTTGCCCTAGCATGAGGGGGGTCCACTTTTAAAGAAGGTTTGCATGTTTCCTATTTTTCATTTCTTGAAGTCAGCTCGAAGCCTTTTGAAATTGCAATGTGTAGAGGTTAAAGGATTTGTAGGGTCACTGGTGGTCAAAATGTGAATGACAACCTTGTTTAATAGGTGTTAACACATCTTAAAGTGGGAGACTTAAATAGATTTCACGTGTGGTTTGTGAATGCTTATGGTAAGAAGATGATCCCTATTTTTGGTGGGGGGGACAAAGGTCATGTGGGAAAACAAAATTATTTTTTGAACATGTTAGTATAACATTTGAATGAGAAGATAATGGTACATGATGGGATTATTTGAAACGGAACGTTTGTGCATCATCGAAACCTCAATGCAGTTTTGCATTCTGGTTTTTCCTACTCCATTGCTTATGTGGAGCATCACACACAACGGCAGTAGGTTCTGTTTCCCCCTCTCAGAACTGTGGGAACTGACACATTAATTTAGCACAAATTTCATATTTGGCACTTCCTTCAGGAAAATTAATTGAGAAAGCCTGTTCTAAGACCTTCTTTCCTTACCTTTCATTCTTTTAATTAGTGCACCATATCAGATGCAGCTTGGGAAGAAGTTGTTATTCACATTGTGGGTAAGGATGGCTATCTCCAGAAAGAGTTTGTGGACATGCTCATCAGCATGAAGTACTTTTCTGCTGCAATAGAGTGGGCCGAGAGATTCAACATTAGACATAAATTTCACATTCTGAGAAATCCTCCTCAAGACAGGTTTGTCATTATGCAAATGCCATCATTTTGTAAGTGTAGCCTGGCATACATAGTCTTTATTTACAGGGTTAGTAGGAGAAAACAAGAAAGGAGTGGAAAATTACTGAAATTTAATGTTTTTGTGGGTATGAGGTCTGGAAAAATTGTCAAATGAATTGAAATATGAAACCTTATGCATTGGAAATTGCAGTCATGTCTTTTTGTGTCCATGCTGAATACATACATAAAAATAGAGGTCATTGTGTATAAATTCTTTATTTGTCAGAAGTAAATATTTTTTTTTTTTACTCCTAAAGAAGAGTCTGGAAAATTCGCTTGTTTCAGTATTTGAAAAGTGTAGAAACCCTTGCAACATAAGGGGAAAAAGGAAGAAACTGTAATATCTATGTTTCTTTGCACAGGTATTTGAGGTGGAAAGGGAAGGCCGCATCCCTTTCCATCTACTGGGACAAAATAATATGCAAAATTAGGTATCTTTGATTCCTTGCTGTAGGGGGGCAAGGAATCTATGCAATGGTGATATCGTGTGTGCTTGTGGTGTGTGTGCATGTGTTTGTGGAACTTTTGCTTGTAAACATGCTACCTCAAGATAGGAATGTCTCACACTTTACACATTTGGTATGTAGAGTTGTTATGTTGAGAGGAAGAAATTGATTGATTTTGGTGAAGGTGAAAGGTCTCTTGAGGTTACCAGAGATCAAAAACTGAAAGTCTTGTTAACTTGACATCTCAAGTTAGGAATGACAGACATTTTTGGTTTCGATGAAAAGAGAAACCTATACATTCATGATGGCGTGCGTGTGTATGTATGTGTGTATGTGCGTGTGTGTGGATGTTTGTGTGTATGTGTGTGTGTTTGTGACACTTTGCGTGTTTACACAATATCTTGAGAAGGGAAGATCTGACAGTTCTCAAACTTGGTACACAGATACCCCATACTGAGAGGAAGAACCCTATTTATTTTGGTTGAGGTCAAAGGTCATCTGGGGTCACAGGGGGTCAAACACCGAAATCCTTGTTTACACAATATCTCAAGATAGGAAACTTGGATCAATTTCAAACTTGATATGTTGATGCATTATGATGTAAGGAAGAACCCTATTGATTTTGGTGGAGGTCAAAAGTCATTTGGGGTCACGTGGGGTCAAACCCCGAAATCCTTTTTTACACGATATCTCATGGTAGGAAACTTCGATTAATTTCAAACTTGATATGTTGATGCGTTATGATGTAAGGAAGAACCCTATTTATTTTGGTGGAGGTCGAAGGTCATTTGGGGTCACGTGGGGTCAAACCCCGAAATCCTTGTTTACACGATATCTCATGGTAGGAAACTTAGATTAATTTCAAACTTGATATGTTGATGCGTTATGATGTAAGGAAGAACCCTATTGATTTTGGTGGAGGTCAAAGGTCATTTGGGGTCACGTGGGGTCAACCCCAGAAATCCTTGTTTACACGATATCTCATGGTAGGAAACTTGGATTAATTTCAAACTTGATATGTTGATGCATTATGATGTAAAAAAGAATCCTATATATTTTGGTGGAGGTCAAGGGTCATTTGGGGTCACGTGGGGTCAAACCCCCAAATCCTTGTTTACACGATATCTCATGGTAGGAAACTTGGATCAATTTCAAACTTGATATGTTGATGCGTTATGATGTAAGAAAAAAAACAGATTTATTTTCGTGGAGGTCAAAGGTCATTTGGGGTCACATGGGGTCAAAACCCAAAATCCTTGTTTACACTATATCTCAAGGTAGGAAACTTGGATTCATTTCAAACTTGATGTGTTGATGCAATATGATGGAAGGAAGAACCCAGTTAATTTTGATAGAGGTCAAAGGTCATTTGGGGTCACATGGGGTCAAACCCTGAAATCCTGGTTTACATTATATCTCAAGGTAGGAAACTTTGATTCATTTCAAACTTGATATTTTGATGCGTTATGATGTAAGGAAGAATCCTGTTTATTTTGGTGGAGGTCAAAGGTCATTTGGGGTCAGAAGGGGACAAATCCTGAAAACCTTTTTAACACAATATCTCATGGTAGGAAGCTTGGATTGATTTCAAACTTGATATGCTGATGCGTTATGATGTAAGGAAGAACCCTATTGATTTTGGTAGAGGTCAAAGGTCATTTGGGGTCATAGGGGTCAAACTCAGAAAACCTTGTTTAGGATAGCTGAAGGTATGAAACGTGGATGGATTTCGTAATCAGTATGTGGATGAGTTATGGTGAAAAGATGGTCTGTATAAGGTTTTTTTTGTGGAGGTGAAAGGACATCTGGGGTCATGATCGGTCAAACTTTGAAAAACTTGTCAAAATGGGATATCTCAAGGTAGGAAACTTGGATGGATTTCCTAATTAGTATGTGGATGTGTTATGGTGAGTTGAAAGTACTGTACCTGTTGTTTGTGGTGCAGGTCAATGGTCATCTGGTATAACCTGGCATCAAACTCTGCAAACCTTGTTTGCAGAATATCTTAAGGCACAGTATGAAATTTTGCTTTTTGAGTATAGAAGTGTTTTGGTGAGAAGAAAAACGAGTTACTTACAGGTGGAGTCAAAGGTCACTTTGGGTCACCAGTTGTTACAAGAAATGTAGCATTTTATTGAAAAGAGCGTGTATGTATCATCGAAACCTCAATGCATTTTTGCATTCTGGTTATATTTGGTGTATAGATTTTTCCTGCTGAGGAATAGGACCCTATTGTTTTTGGTGGAGTTCAAAGGTCATTTGAGGTCACAGGAAGTAAAACTGCCAAAAACCTCATAAATTGCTTGTAAACATGTCATTTCAAGATAGGAAACACAGACCCTTCATATTTGGTATATAGGTTTGTCGTTTTAAGAAGAAGAACCCTATTGTTTTTGGTGGAGGTCAAAGGTCTTGAAGTCACTAGGGGTCAAAACCATATAAACCTTATAAACAGGATATCTCAAGTTAGAATGACAGACACTTCATATTGGTATATAGTAGCCATGCTGAGAAGAAGAACCCTGTTGTTTTTGGAAGAGGTCAAAGGTCATTTGAGGTCATCATGGGTCAAAACTGGAAAGCCTCTTAAACAGGATATCTTGTGATAGGAAAGACCGACACTTTTCATATTTAGTCATTTGACGTAGTCATTTGAGATCACCATGGGTCAAACCGGAAAACCACGTAAACACGAAAGCCCAAGATGAGAATGACTTACACTTTTCATATTTGGTATAAACGTTTGTCTTGTTTGGAAGAAAAACGTCATTGTTTTTGCTGGATGTCAAAGGTCATTTGTTATCCCAAGGGGTCAAAACAAGAAAAAACCTTATATACAGGATATCTCAAGTTAGGAATGACCGACACTTTTCATATTTTGAATATAGACTTTTCGTTTTGTGTGCAAGATCCCTATTGCTTTTGGTTAGTGTCAAAGGTTATTCGAGGTCACCTGAGTTTACACTGTGAAAACCATTTAATTGGCTTCAATTTTCAAATTATGGCCCCCAAGAGAGTTTGAAGCTTGCTGCTAACACTCATTTTACGACCTCAGAAGATTCTCCTGGCCCCTCCCAAAAAGTTTCCCCCTCCAGTACCTTGCCTGGCCACAGGCCTGGAGTGTTTGTTATCACAATATCTCAAGACAGCAATGAAGGACAATTTTATTATTTAGTTCATAGATTTGCTTATGTTCTTGAGTGAAGGTCAAAGGTCATTTGAGGTCACAGGTGCTAACTGTGCAAAAAATCTCATTACTGGCTTGTGAGGTCACCAGAGGTCAAATGCAATATCACCAGAGGTCATATGCTAGGTCACCAGAGGTCATATACCAGGTCAGAATAGGTCAAATGACAGGTCACCAAAGTCATATGCCAGGTCACCAAAGGTCATATAACAGGTCACCAGCTGTTTTATGCCTGGTAACCAGAGATTTTATCCCAGGTCACCACAAGTAAAATGCCAGGTTACCAGAGGTCATGTGCCAGGTCATCAGAGGCCAAATGCCAGGTCACCAGAGGTTATTTGCCAGTTCATCATGGGCAAATGCAAATATGTCTTTTGGCTTTCTGGTTTTTCTTTTTCTTTGTGGGGGGGAGGGGGATGGAGGAAGGGGATGAGACCCTGGGAAAAGAGTCTGTCATTCCAGTTACAAGGGGGATGTAAACTAAATTTGTTCTCATGTAAAGTATTAAAGATAGCTGGAATTAACTGCATTATACCCTAGTGACTAAGTGGCAGAACCCTGTGAACTTCGTTCTTAAAAACAACTACTAACAAACTTTTTCTTTAGGCCACAACGTACCTTACAGGAAGAGGATTTCCATAAATTGCGACTCGCTCCAGAGGATGTCCTGATTGTGGATGCATGTAGTCAACTGCAAAATGTTTTCATGGAGATACTGGTAAAGAGTTTGATAGGAAAATATTTCTTCCTTTTGCCTTTTAATCTAATTATTTTGACTGTTTACTTTCAAGGAAGATTATTTCTCAAAGGAACATTGGATATTACAGCAGCCTTTGACAAAAATAAACTTTTGAAGAGAAAAGGTTAAAGCATCATGCGGTAAAATATTTTAGAATCTAAATCATTTTAACCAAAGCAAAATAGGAAACTCATTAAATGTACTAGAAACAGATGTCATGCAAAGTATTTATACCTACGCTTTTGCAGATCTATATCATGAATGCAGTAGACTATTGGTGTGTAATGTTAGGTTCTTTGTAGTAAAGTACACAGCTTTTGTCATATTTATGAAAATAAGTATGAAAATAAAATTTTGATGAGTTGAGAGTTTCTGATTTGTTGAGGTTTCACCATGTGGACGCACTAAATTCTGAAAATGAAGTACGGTTTCTCAGTTTTGCACATCAAGTTTTCATGAAATTTGGAAAAAATTATCACATCCGTTGTACAAACATTGCTAAAAGTTAGAAGGAGGATGTTTAGAAGCTTGTATTTTTTGTGCTGCATTAATAACTTCCCAATATTTTCAGAGGCAGATGATAGTAATAATATGTCCTTTTGTTTCTTGTTATGAAGTATTAACTATAGCAACTGTTCTCACTTCCTTTCTTACAGTCCAGTGGATTGGTTGGAATTGATATGGAATGGAGAGCTTCATACCTGGCTTTCCAAGATTCAGTTCAAGTTTCTATTGTCCAACTTGCAACCAAAAACAAAGTCTTCCTACTTGACATGCTAGTGTTAGATTCCAAGTCTAGTCACAAGATGATCACAGACTTTTTCTTGGATATATTTTCAAACAAGGATATCAAGAAACTGGGCTATGATATGACATCTGATTTAATGAAGTTGCAGGAATCTTACCCTTATTTGAAAAAATCTTTGAAAGACAAGGAACAGTTTATTGATATTAAAACAGTCCAAGCTAATATTGAACAACACATTCCATCTGTATTGACGATTGACAGAACTGATAAAAACAGACCTCATCGAGGTTTGAACGAATTGCTGAAATTTTGCGTTGGGAAACCTTTGAACAAAGATGAACAAATGTCGGGCTGGGAAAAAAGGCCATTGAGGCAAGCTCAGATAATGTATGCGGGTAAGCATTTTGTTGTCAAGACTTGATTGCAATGGTAGTGTTCCTGACCATCTATTGGTCATGATTTGGTATTTGTTAGGGGACGGGGAAGTGGAAATTATTTTATAAAATAACCATATGTAGAGTAATGATTTGGCTTTTAAAAAATATTTTCATACATGAATGAAAGCTAGCCATTTCAAAACGTTTGATTAATTTGGTCTCTTTATTTGTGACTTTCGAGTAGAAAATTGTAGATTTCTCTTGGATGGAAAACTAAATTAATAGAACCTTACATAATATATTTTCATTACAAGCTTTTCTTAAAAATTATGAGAACCTTTGGATGTTACAAAATTACTTTCTATATCTGTAATGTAAATGACAGTTTGTGTTTGCTACATTGTTCAACATGTCTGAAGCTAGGGCATCTGGAGTCATTCATCTAACTGGAAGTTATGGCCAAGTCCCTTATGTATTTTCTTTGTCCACCTGGCCATACTGGCAAGTTAGAAAAATGACCCTCTCCCTAAAGGTTTCATACTTTCAAACTGGGTAAATTTTCAATTTCAGAAAAAAATTAGGTACTTCAGCAAGTCTAATGTCTTTGTGACAATTATTCTTTTCAATTTTTTCTTTTGTTTATCAGCTTTAGATGCATTTTGCCTCTTGGAAATTTATGAGCATTTGAATGAGTCTCTGGGAAAACTAGATCCAAGTACAGATGTGATGGCAATGTTGTCCCCTTCGAAGGGTAAGGACGCCTCTCCTAAGAAAAATGGAAAGGAAAATGGTAAGAAAATATCCCAATCAACATCAGAAGAAAAGGATGATGCTACTGATGCAGAGACATCATCATCTGGGAAGATACATGACAATGGTGGACATGAAGGGAAGGACGAGATGCAGGAAAATGAGAAGCAGGTGTCTGCATCATCATCTAGGGAAGGGGTAGAGGGAGTTCTGGATGAAGGTCCTGAAGTTGGCATCACAGAGGTAGAGGAAGATAAATCTGATGGTGAGATTAGGAGGGTACAAAATAGTAACTCACAGACACATAATGGGACTTTGGCAGAGGGGACTGCACCGACTGGTGATGTTGTAGCAGGGAAGAGACAGGAAGAAAATATATCATCTTCTCAGGGGATTGTTACTAGACAGGAGGAACAAAAAGGAAAAGTACCCCAGCCAATGGAGATTTCTTCTAGTACATCATCAAAGGATGTGCATGATCATGGCAAGTATCAACAGGCAGAGGCAGATAACGGTAAGCAACAACAGCCCATTTCACCGCAGAATGGTCTGCAACAGCCTGGGCCACAACAGGCTGTACAACAGGAGGCTAAACCACTTCAGGTTGGGCTGCAGTGGGCACAGAAAAAGGGACCACCACAGACTTCACCACAACAGACTGGTCCCTGGCAATCCAGATCACAACAAATTGGTGCACAAAAAGATATACCATCACAAGGACAACAGGTAACAGGACAACTGGTAATTATCTGAGGTATCAAACATACATTAAAAGTTCAGGTGAATACAAGGAATGAAAAACATTAACTTGCTTGGTAGCATTTTGATCCAAACTTTTGTGTTCACAAGGGCAGTTGGCTATGACTGCCTGGTGTACGCACAATATGGCCCATCTTCCAAGTTAGGAATTATAAAGTCAAACAACATTACTTGGGAAAGCAGAGACCAAGTACTATTTGGGGTGTAGGAGGATTATATTCTGTTTAAGCTGAATATTCTGAAATTTTCAATGAAAATGCAGATCAATGGGACTGGAACAGCCCCCCTCTCTATCCATAGAAAACAAAGTTGTTGCAAATTGCACATTAAATATTCACCATTTTGTGAACCATAATGTGCAGGGTTTTTTAGTAATTACTAAATTAGTAACAGGAATGAACAGAAGAATTTTGGGCCTTGTAACCCAAACTGAAATTTAAATCTGAATGCAAACCTGAATGTATATTTTCTTTGGTAACCAATAGGTGACTCTCCTCTACCTCAAGGAAGATTTCCTTCCAGAAAGATTTGTACTTTGCACAATCCATACTTAGTCCATAGCGCTATTCTTTCTTTTTCTTCCTCAATTGATTTCAGAAAACCACTGCAGCTGAAAAACGAAGACGTAATCGTCTACAAGGTTCAGGTGCATTAGGAGGTCCTCGGAAACATGGTCAAAATAGCCTTGGACAGAGAGACCTGACACAGCAAAACAGAACATTGCAGGACCCAGTTTTTGGCATCAGACCAGGCCCATCTACTGGCCCTTACATTACAGATATGTCCCCTGAAAATGCCCAGCCCACAAATCATGCTTTTGTATTCCAAGATGTAAAAGTGAATAGTCCTGCAGAGGAGACTGTGCATCTCTTAGAGTAAGTTTTTATAAAAAGGAACAATGAAATCTTATAAAATGAAGTCTTTTAAAATAAACTCAGGATATCAAAGAGACACATGGGATGTGTATATATATATGTCTTATTCAGCACTTGGGGGAAGTTGTTGTTGAAAAGTTGACCTTTATAGGGAGAAAAAAATTGTCCGGCGAAATATTAGTTTCTCCTTAACGTTTCCACATACTTTTTCTATAGGAATATGTAAATGTATAAGAGCACCCTCATAGATTTACAAACTAGATACAATTACTTCAAAGTTATCAAATTTACGGACACCTAGCTGTTAACACGAACGGATGGCTGACCATTGAAATAACATAAGTTATATGTTTAGACGTAAGGGCAAATTATTTTTCTCATGTATTTTATCATATTTTTTTTGCCCTATGTACAAGCAGATATAACAATTTCCCCTTAAGATGGGAGTAAGTGTTATATCTATATATATATCTATATCTATATATATAATTCATCTATGTCTATATATATAATTCATCTATGTGGATGTAATCCATCTATGTGGATGTATATAAATAATTCATCTGTGAGGATATTAACTGTGAAAAGTATGGTAGCAATTCCTGACAGTAGCATGGACAACAAAGTATGTTATCAATCCACCATTCACACATTTGTCAAAAAGACTCCAAAGTTTACTTTAGAAAGAATGAAATAAATAAAAATTTGATCAGCTGGTACTTTTCCTGAAACGCCTGCAGTTCAGTGAGTTAGCTCGAAGAAATGATTTTTGCAAACACCTTCCAAAAAAGTGCATTTTAGAGCTCATAGCATTTCCAAAAGCTCTTAGTAAGTGTGGTTGCATACCACACTAGGACAATATTAGCTGGTCGGATCTGTTTCTTAAATTTATATTTTAGTGTGGTCTAATTCAGCATAAATAGTAGTTCATTATTCTAACAGCAAATAAAAATAATGCAGAATAATGATCAACCAACTTAGATCAAATTTGCACTATCCTGAAAGGTGAGTTCAGTAGAAAAATTGTTCTGACCTATTTATAAATCCAGGCAACTTCTGTCTGTAGTTCTGTACTCATTGACCATGAAGCTACACAAACACTTAATATAGGAATTTGATGTGAGATCGTATTCAGTTGTTATATAATGCTAAATATGGAGAATTTCCTTTAAATATCTACTTGTTTTGACAAAATGTAAAGACTAAATTCACTTTGTTTTGGTGTGATTTTTTTGTCACAGAGAATATGGAAAACATACACTCAGTAAAACTTCAGAGGGAGAATCTTGGTAAGTGAAGATATAGTAAGGAGAATAATTCAGTGATCAACTCAGTGCAAAAATGATGTCAGTAGTAGACTAGGTGCAGAAATGGGGTCAAAGAAGTGAGGGCATGCTTTTGTCATGAGAGGTAACAATGTTTGTGTTTGGGGTGGCTCAGTAGTAGACATAAACATTTAGTTGGAAGAAACAATGTAGGGTTTGCATTGCTTTTGTTGTAGGTTAACGTGTGTATCTGATTGGTTGAAAAATCAGCAGTGTGCATTTTGTTACTGTAGCTTGCAGTGATGAACATGTTCTGCCTAAAATTGGCATACTTTTGCTTTGTTACAATGATATGCATAGGGTCTATAGCAGTACTAACCTACTTACAATTTCGATTTGTGGCCTGTTGAAACGAAGAGATGAGTGTAGGCATAAAATTGCCTTCAGTCATTTTGTTGGGCTGTATCAAAACAGGGAATTGTCGTGGAAGGAGATTCAATGTTCAAATCTCCTGGACAATATGTACTTGAAACTCTTTAATCCCTTTTCAGGTAACAAAATTTGATTGAAAGGTCCTTTTGTTCTCATTGGTTTGCCCTTTCTGACTTTCACATTGTAATGATGTCCTGCTTCTTTCAAACCAAGGTATTCCAGAAGCAAAGGTCATTGCTAACTGTTTCTTTGAGGTACAACATGTTTGCCGAAAAGTTCTAAGCTTCAATAAAGATTTTATGCCAAACAGCTGCCTATAAACTTTTAACTACTATATGTTTTTGTCTGTCTACGATTCTAATGAGTTGCCACCAAGTTGGCACATTGTTCAAGCCTTAAAAAGCAATCACAGTTTTGATAATTTTCTGCATTAGAATCAAGTGTTTTTGAAGAAGGAGAATTTTGAAAAGACTTTGTAACAGCTATTTGAATAAATATTAGATGCAATGCAGAGCGATGCATACTCAAAATTTAAATTTTTTTCCTCGACGACTGGCAGTGTAATGGCAATGGGTGGATTCATCATGATAGGTCTTTCAGATGTAGCAGACGACAGATCATTGTCTTCAGTACCAAATTCCTTTGGAGCCTTAAAGATATTTCAAGAGGAAGACAATGCACAGCTTAATGTCAGCAACTACCTTGGTTCAAAGGACCATTAAATGTTGGATCTCCTGCCCTGACAACTCCCTGATCATAACACCATTTTTAAAAAATGGAGAAATATACACAGAGCATCAAGTGAATAAATGTAATGTCAACTAGTGTCCTAGGTAATGGAGGGAAACTAGTTGACATTAAGTGTATTTAATTTCACAATACCTTAGGAATTCAAACCTGGTATCATTAGTGTACCATGACTGAGCCACTATTACAGCCAAATTTCAGTCTGAAGTACCTCGACCATCCTAACCCCTAACAGTCTCCCTTTTCTAAATAAAAGTAGATCAGAATTGCTCTGGCATTAGGGAATTTGACATTTAGCTTCTGCAAAATGCATTTCATTATGGCACAAATTTATAGAAAAACATTGCAGTAAAGCCATGGAAAACATGTCAAAAACTTAGCTTCTGGAATTATTATGAGAAAAGTAAGTTTTGCATTAAAAACTGTGAGTGGTGCATTTTTTCTTACTTTCTATGCATAACCTGAATCTGTTTAAGATGTACAGTGAATAAAACTCATATATTATTGTATTTTGCCTAGGGTGCTTTATTGGCCAAACTTCTTACCAGATCTGGAAGCTACAAAGCAGTTTGGTATTCTTCAAAATTGTCTTGATTGGCAACAAAGGGAGAATGTGAAGTCAGATGGTAAGTACTTAGTTCTTAAACACATAAATTTGCTGAAGACATTCCTTTTATTGGAATTAAGCGATAAAAGCTTCTTTTGTATTTTTGATGGTGATGGCTGATGTACTGTGAAAAGAAGAAGTGAAGAGCAGAGGTTTCTTTCCAAAGATTCAACAGTCAACTTTCAGTTATTTTGATTCAGGGACTGCAGAGACCGAGTGGTGGTGGGGGGGGGTTGCCCACCCCACACCTTTTTTGCTGTAGACATTTTGGGCTGCCTTAATACATTGATATTATATCATTGAACATATTGGGCCCCTTTGGTGATTAGCCACCCCCTCCCCCCACCCTCTTTGAAATGAACCCTGCAGCCTCTGTGATATCTTAATTTATTGTGATTCAGGATCAACTCTCTCAACCATTCATTGTACTGAAAGCTCAACTGTTCAACTGAGGCAAAACTCAACTGAGATGAGGCAATTTAGAGATGGAGAAAGGAAACTGAGATGAGGCATTGCCTCGACATAATGAAAGATGGAGAGAGTAGGAAACCGAGTGAGATGGTATATGATCCCAAAGATGTAATACATATAATACTTATTGTCATACAATTTGATGATGTAACTAAGCTTTCACGGTATTCCAAAAAACATAACCGGTATAATCGGACGTCTAATAATCGTACTTCGATTATTACCGGTTTTTTCCCCGCACATATTACATAAAGTTCCTAAGTTGACATACGTGCTGTAGCAAGCAAGTTACGTACATCTTTGTATCCCTAAGCCAGCGGAACTGGATGCCTCGTTTAGAAAATACAGTTGCGGTACTTGACTGTTGATTATACTACAATTTATCAAACGCAAAGAACCCTTTTTATTTATGCACTCGGGCTCAGCTATATAAACTTCAAACAATGTTCATAAAATATGTGCCTGCAATGTATGGAAATCAGGAACGGAAACTGAAATTTTTGTATGTAATCCCCGCCCTGGCCCTCCCGCTGGCTAGCTCTTCATCAGTGCTTAACCCGCCAACAATCCCACTGCGCTTATTGTCCGTGTTTTTCCCCTACGTGCACGGGCCTGCTCTACTACAGAGCTCAAACAATTTTCTGCTTGGCTAACAAAACAAAAAAATTGAACTTTTACTGTAGAACCTACTGTACACCAAAGTGTTATATTCCTTCATTATTTAATTTGTAGTCCTAAATTTATGCTTGCTTTCATTCAACGATCGTTCTAAAAATTTTCAATGAAAGTTACACGGGCCATCGGATGTTACACGGGTCGCCCGATTTCAACATCAGGGATCGACAAAACTACACGTCCATAGTAACGATGGTTTAAGCCATAGTCAAATAAAGCAAGTGGTGCACACCAGTTGGTGTGTTACTGTATATCCCTTCATTATTAATTTGTAGTCCTAAAAATTATGCTTGCTTTCATTCAACGATCATTCTAAAACTTTTCAATGAGAGTTACAAGGACCATCGGGATTTACACGGGTCGCCCGATTTCAACATCAGGGAGCGACGAAACTACGCATGTCCGTAGGGACGGTACTATAAGCCATACAAAGATAACGCAAGGGGTGCACACACCAGTTAGCCACGAATGTAATGCAAATAAGTACATAAATTTATGTACAGCTTGCTTCCATGTGGCTTTTGGCCATGTGGCAATTTCCTGTATAATGTACCACCGTAAGCCACACATTAACCCTCGATCTTTTCGCGAAGCTATCGCGAGCGATTATGAGAGATGTTGTGTACATACTACCGTTTATAAACGAGGATTGCTACCGAACAGAGAATACTATTGCACTTGTGTTCTGATTGGTTAATTTCGTGTCAGTTGATGTGACGTCTTTACACTGAGCGTTCTTGTAGGCGATCGATGTAGGGATTCCCAAATCTTTGTCCTTTTTTAATTATTAGAATTTTGTTAACGAAACAGAAAGATGTGCTTCCTTAATAAATAAACGGCGGGGACTTTAAGGTAGAAAATACATGTAAAGATCAATCAAATTACTGTGATATGCCCGATGGTATTTGAGTTCTAACGAATTAGAAAAAGCAGTATGTATGGATAATTTCGAGACGGCTTGCTGACAGAAACTTCAGCTGTACCAGCGAACCAAGATGACTTTGAGCCCGAAAAAATGGAAAAATACTGTACGATAAAATGCAGACAGTAGATTTTGGAGCACCCTGTCTGCACAGTACACATCGCTTGACCGAAAACTTGGAAGCTGCGCATTACAGCTCATATTGTATTTATAAACTGTATTAGTGTTTGCACCGGTACCAAAAAATAGGAACTAGGTACAGCTGATCGCCATACCCGATGTTATGGTGACTAAAACATGACAACATTTTGTAAGGCATGTTCCATAGTACATTCATAATATTTTCCGACAGGTAGCGATCACATTCACAAGTTCAATAATACTTCACTTGTCACAAGGTTGTATCGTCTCGTTTTGTTTCAAATAAAAAATGGCAATCTTAACAGACAAGAGTCACAAGAGCCGAGTAAGAAAAATTCTACTCTCCAAAGCCTACATCAATCTAATATTGAATTTTGAGACGTTTTCAGGCTTTGTAAGTGGCTCGAAGGAAATTCGCTCACACGAGTGTACAATATGCCATGGCATTATCACTAAAGGGCTATGAACGTTCTTACGCAGCTAGTCTCGTGTTGACAACCAGGCATGCTGACATACTGTAGCTTTCGTTCGTAAAATTCGTAGTATGCACGAATGCCACTCTGGGTCTACCAAACGCATATGTAATGGCCTGTCTAAAAAAATCGTGAATATTTTCGGTGTCATTACAGTGATATCTTAGTACTTCACATATAGCGGCAAAGTGTTGATTTGGGTAAAAGTGACACGTTTAATCATTGTGTAATTTTCGAGTTTTTTTTTTTTTTTTTTTTGTCATTTTACTCGAGGTTGCATACCGTATGAAATCTAAGACCGCACACATGCAAGGCTCAGTTTACGTACCGTGCCGAACGTTACGGGCACTGTCTTTGCAAGCTGGGCGGGGTGATATCTGCAAGTTTCTGCGTAAAACATTACTATTAATCACTGTCAGACAGCTTGCGTGCAAGAATTGATGTACATATTGCTGCGAACACATATGTGAGCAGTTTTGTAGCACACTACGTGATGATAGCAAATTCGGGCCGCACGACGATGAAAATTTCAACTTCAGAAAACGAAGTGCAAACAACTCTCCAACTTGAACATAATTTCTAAGGACTCTCTTCATTCTCAGACTAGGAGAACGCTTACCAAATTGGCCAAAAAATATTAGTCCATTACCGGGGGCAATCATGTAAATGAAGTGATTCTTTTTGCATGCGATATTTTTAAAGATTTGGGTAGTAGATTTGGGACAGGTAATATGATGGCGCGCGAGCACCCCGGTAACCCTGCAAAACACATCGCAAATGATCTACTCTCATGGAAACACAAAGGATCCCACCGCCGATGAGTTGTACTGTCAACTAGGATGTGATAGTGCTGTAACTCACATTTTTACAATTATTTCACGATTATTCACAATTATTCATGATTATTTTCGATTCTTACGATATTACCGGTTTTTTCGATTTTTCGATTATTCTCCAAGGCAATAATCGTTCCAAACCGTAACCGGTTATTACCGGTATCGGTAATATAACTGGTTTACCGTGAAAGCTTAGATGTAACACTGGATTTTGCCAAGTACTGGCATTTTACAAGCTCCATGCAAGCTCTGAACCCTGTCAAATTGAAGCTCTCACCAAGAGGATATCATATCTGTTCCCATTTTTTCTGATGTGCCCTCCGCATTTCAGAATCTTTCTCTTCTCCCTCAATCTATTCATCTGTCCCAACTTTTCTGCTTACTTCTAGAAATTATCTCAACAGACATATATGTTACACTTTCTTCTTCATGTTTATTGTAATCATGCTATTATCTGGAATGGCACACTCTTTAAAAGCAGTAGTATAAGAGGGGGGAAGAGGTTGGGTAACTGCCCTCTATATTTGTAAGAAAATGTGAAGAGAGAAGGAAAAAAAGGAGAAAATAAGAAAAGGAGCACCCAGCTTATACTTCCATGCTTCCCCTACCCCTTCCCCTGCCCCTTCCCCATCAAGATACCCATGTGCCACAAATTTACAAATCTTGGTAGCCTAAAAATTTATTACTTTTGTATGACACTTATTCATCCATTGCTTTTGCTTATTTAGGTATCTTTCAGTATTTACTCAGTGAGATCAAGGAGTTTTGTAAGACTGTAAGTGTGGTGTGTAAATATTTGATCCTAACTGTTGGAAGTGTAGCACTTAGCTAGTTAGTTAGATGGAGTTTTACAGCCCAGTTTCAAACCTATTGGTTAAAGCCCGACCGGCGACTGCCTTTTTTCCAGTTGTAGCTCACTGGTTGCTTATGCTGAGCATCACACACAACAGCAGGAGGTTCCCTTTTTTAGAGTCTTTGGTATGACAGGACCTGGGAATAGAACCCGGGCTTCCGTGTGAGAGGCAGATGTGCTTACTGTTAGACCAAGCCTGTTCTTTTATTTTAGTCTAAATATTGTTCACAATTTAGCATTGAACAGTGTTGGACTTCTATGAAAGTCATTTGATTAATAATATTTTGTATTTGCTCTGTAAGGTACTACATACAAAGAACCGAGGCTATCTATCTGGTTTGGGGACTTCCCTTACACATACTCAAGAGTGTCTTGGAACCACAATAAAATTGTAAGTAGCGCCCTCATATTAACTTAAATATTCCAGAGCCAAATTTATTTTTGCTATGTTAAAGAGGAATATATTCTCAGTATTTTCGTAACAGTTTTATTCATTTCCCATGATTGGTGCTCAAGATACTGGAATTTGAAAGTTGCCACATTTTCTACAAAATGTGAACTTGAAGCAAGCAAGAGTGATGTTATGGATTCACAATGTAGGCCAGTGTTCTGGTTTTCTTTATTTTTCATCTTATAAGCTTTACCTTGAATTGATTATGGATGCTTTCTTGCCCAAAGGCATTTAAAGGTTTTAAAATTCCATTGCTCAGGATGCACCTATGGTATCAATGTATCAGAGTTCAGTTGCAAAGATTGGTGGTAAATTATAAAAAAAAAAGAAAAAAATTTGACAACAGTGTGAATCCGTGACATAATGTCTGCTTTCTTCAAGAACATTCTATGTCAAAAGTTTGTCACATCAGTTGCTTACGTCTCGAAATCCAAATATGGGAAATGGATAAAAAATTCCACCAGCATGTTGAGAATATGATCCTTTTAGAAAAAGTCAAACAGAAATTTCGCTCTGCACTCTTTTTTTAATGTATTATATAATGTCAACTTAATAATAAGGGTAAAGTTTAAACAAGGTTTCAAATAGCGTTCAATTTCACATTTGCTTTCAAAAATGTGCAAGTACGGTTCACATCCTACTTAGTGTCTTCTTACGACAGACTGGAAATACCTTGGACCTATTTAACAAACTGCAACCCACAGGGGTTTTGTCTGGCATTTGGGGTTACCATGACAGCCACTGGAAACTATTGTAAACATATTAGGTTATAGCCAGGGGTCCAGAATGCACCAAGAAATTTTCTGCCTCATTATTATTGATATTGGGACCATAAATTATCCTATTACATCAAAAGAGTTTAGGGTAGTTTTTAAGACCTTCCTACCACTGTATATTACTTGTTTTGTCAAACAATTTGCCCTCCAAGGCCAGTGTTCCCATCAGGGGGAGGGGTTTAAGGGGGATTTTCCCCCTCCCCCCATACTTTGAGAAGGAGGTTAAAATCCCCCCCCCCCTTTTCATTTCTGCAAAAGTAACAAAAATTTCAGTATTTTAGACTACACATTTTCAGCAATTTTTAATCCTAAATAAATAAAAAACCTTTAAAACCTTTGAGACTGCACCTTATAGAGGCATTGAAGCAATATTTTGCCCCCTTCCCCCCAAAAACCCACATGTAAGTTTGGCCAAGGGCACTATCAATTTGGACTTAGGGTTTGGCCATAATAATTCCCTCCCCCCACTTTCAGTTCTGGCAGAATCTCTGCTCCCATTTGTGTGATTTTGTGGATTTTCCGGATTTTCCCTATCTGATTAGGTTAGGTTAGATGGATTTTTATGGCTCAGTTTCCAATCAATTGGTTCATGTCAAGTCAGCCACGACCTTATTCCAGTTGTGGCTCACTGGCCATATAAAGGTTTGCCTTACCTGGAGTATTGATTCCTCATTCCTCTAAAGCTCACTTCAACCAAACAAGCCAGGAAAAATGACACCAAGTGTGCAACATAAAACATGAGACAAAGAAATATTAATGTCAAACATCTTGTGGTGACAGGTGTTTGTTAAATATTTACCTACACATTAACCTTGTTACAGTAGATTTGGAAAATTATGAAGATTCATTACTGGAAGGAGATGAAGTTTATTGTTTTGTTTTGTTCTATTGTTGTTGCTATAGAAACTCAAATAGCATTGTTGACTTTTCATCCATATAGCAGAGGTCTTTGTTCTAAAAGATACTTTATCTTTTCTTTCCAACAGTGGGACCCATTTCTTTTGAGGTTGAAGAAAAGCATTGAGTTCAACACTCAGCACGAGTATAATTCTGTACTTTGTAATTTATATCGAGATGGACATGACAGTATTGCTTGGCACAGTGATGATGAATATGGCTTAGGGAAAAATCCAAACATAGCTTCACTCTCCTTAGGAGATACAAGATACTTTGAAATGATGACCAAAGCACATGTAGTAAGTACTGAAAGATGGAACAATTTTTATACAAAAGATGTATTCAAGTTCTTAATTTTCAAATACTATTATTTTGAAGTGGTCAGATATACGCTTACGTGCTGCAGGCGTGGATCCCGACATTCCAAAAAAGGGGGGCTGACTTAGAGAAAGCAGGAAAGTGAGGGAGTTGCACTGCTAATTTTCCATATGTTTTGTTGTTGATCTGGGGAAAAAGGGAGGCCTGAGGCCGTAAAAGCCTCCCCCTTGGATCCACGCCTGTACTGTGCTCATGAATGTAATGTAATGTAATTAATGTAATAAACATTTATTCTTATTAGACACATTACATGTAAACTATCTCATAGCATCATACAGGAATAAAATTACAACAATTTGTGAAACAATAAAACTATCAAATGATCCAGTTAAAGTTACAGCAAAACACTAACTATGAATTACAAAGAAAAGAAAGGTAAAATAAAACAGTACCTTCTGAAACAGGATCGTTCAACCTATGGTCTGGCCACCACAAGATTGCGTCGAGCCCATCAGAAATGGTCTATAGTGCAAAAGTTTTCAGTGAGCAGATTCATTGATGACAGCTTAAGGCTATGTCATCTGCTAAGGCCTGTGATCAACCATTCAAATCTTTTGTGAAACCCTGTTATAAAAATGAATTTTGCTTAAAGAACATTTTTGATAAAATGGCTTTTAAAGGTATTTCTCATGAAGTCAGTAGAAGGTAGGCCTAGTACTTAAATGAATTTAGCTTCACTGCTAGTCCTTTAACATTATGCTTAAGTGATGTCAATGCATAAAGGCCCATCATATGTTCCTTTTATGTGTCTGGGTAATGTGCAGATTACAGGGACGTAATATTTCATTTATTGCTGGGGTTATTTGTTAACAGTCATGCTTCAAAAAATTAAGAATGGGTGTTTTCAAATTTTATGCCCTGAATGATGTGTTGCAACATGAGGACAAATGTCAAGACATTGGTGTCTTCAGCACTTTGTTGCATTACACTGTTGTTAAATTAGAAGATCCATTATAACAATATTAATGTACATGTACAAACTGAGTTTGATTAATCCATGAATCATGCTGTAAAGTTTGTAATAATAAACCCCTTACTTTCAGTTAGTCTGTAACTTCACATGGGGATCATTTGGGAACAAACTGAAAGCAGTAGCTCTGCTTAAGTCAGCGACTTTTCTTTAATATTTACAGTCTCAATAAAGTCCTATATTCCTACTGTAGCCAAACTACAAACTCAGTATATGAATTTGAGCAGTGGTGACTGAATATGGTGCATGATTGAGTACTCAGCTGCTGCATGGATGTAGTTTCTCAAGACTTGAAAATATGGATTGTTGTCATTGAGGTGCAGATAATTTATTTGAAAATGGCAGTGTTTGACCTATCCCCAGGTATGACAATGATGAGTGTTTTTTCCCTCTTCCCAGTCAATTAACAAGGGGAACTGATATGCCTTTTTTCCTTCCTTCCTACAGAAAGAGGAAAAAGATCCTTTCTTACCCTTTGGCAAAAAATTAAAAATACCCGTAACTAATGGCAGTCTCCTTGTTATGGGTGGATCAACCCAACATGATTGGTTGGTGAGTTATTTTTTTTTCTATTAGTGTATAGCCAAGTTTTCACTATCTGTCCTTTTTTGCTAGGGCTTGGGTCATATTTACAGCAAAAATATGTGCTAAAGGAAGGTTTATTGGTATTATACGTCATGTCCTTTCTGCAAATGTTCCACAGAAATTATTTTTTTTTGCCAACTAGTTCAGTTTATCCATGCTTATCTCCATAGAAACACCCCACACCCCTCCCTTCATTCCTTTTGTCAAAGACCACGTAGCAGTATTTACATGCTAATGAGGTGGATGGTTTTGGTGAGTCCCATTTTCACCCGAAAAATGTTTGAGGGCAAGAATTGTTTTAATTGGCAAGTGAATTTAAAGTTTAAAAAAAAAAAACAAATGTAGTATACAATTCAGTTACAAGAGTTTTACCGCCACCTTAATTCATCCATGAAGTAGAATATAATTGTTATATTACTTCAAAGGGGTCATGGCATCAGCCATTAACATCCAAGGATTAGTGTCTAATACTGAAGACATGAACTTAAAAATGGAACCTACTGCCATTGTGTTTGGTGCTCAGCCCAAGCAATGGAGTAGTGAAAATAAGCCAGTGGGCAACAACTGGAAAGAAGGTGGTGGCTAGCCTTTATGGGTTAAACTGTGCCTTAAAACTCGTCTAACTCACAATGAGACCCCGGCTTGAATCCTGCCCGGTTCATTGTGTTGTGTCCATGAGCAAGATATTTTGTGCCAATTGGTTCTTTCCTTCCTAGGTTAAATGGGTACCTGTGAGGTATCCTGTCACAACTTGCTGTGTATACCTTCTGCATACTGAAGGGACTGTCTGTGGGACAAGCTGTCATTGGGCAGGGACTTTATTTGTAAAGAGCTTTGAAGCCTTTCGTGAGGGAAAGGCACTTTTAAAAAAAAATTATATGAATGGAGTAAAGGAAAATAATCTGTCTTCCTTTTGCTTCAAGTTGTTTTCCTCAGTAAATCTTGTAATATGGTGAAAGTCTCTTACTTAAAAATTTGGTGGTTGATTTTTCCCTTCACATCGAAAATTAAATTTTCTCATTTCGCATAGCATCGGATCCCAAAGGAGTATCACGACAAAGGACCCAGGATTAATCTTACCTTTAGGACAATATATTCAGATAACCAAGACTACCAGGTTAAAGAATGAGAAGTGTTCAGCAAAACTATTCAGGTCAGTTATTTGGATGTGATGGTTGCTTTCTCTGGATGAACAGTCTCCCTCCAGAAATGAGCAGAACAAGCTAGGAATTCACTGGAATAGAGTCAAGGGTCTTAATCATTTGGCCGAGATAGTGGTCCTTCAATTGAAGAGCTTTGGATGTGTCATTTTTTCATTACTATCTTTATTTGTGTTTGGTTACTGTTCGATAACTCTAATGTTGTGTTAGCTTCTCAATTCTCTCTATCCTTTGAAAAAAGCAACTCAATTAAGTGTGGTCATGGCCTTGTCCATCACATTGAAGGAAACAGAATGTTGCAGGGTCGAGAATCAGTGGTGACCTCTGGTTTGTTAACCTTTGAGGAAGGGCTAGCCTAAGAAAAATAAAGAAGCCTAATTGGTATTTTTCTGCAAATCTTTTTGATCTGGAAGAGCAGCAGGTGGCTGTAAGTCACTTCAAATGATATTTTCAGTTGCAATATTCATAACTGGCCTAGTGTATTATGAATGTAAATGGAATTATCATATCCTTTCTGTTGCAAAGGTCATAGAAACTTTTAGAGTTGTTATCATTTAATTGTAGTTTGGCACAAATATGGCACAAAGAAAATGTGACATAAATATTAACAGCCTTTTAAAAACATCTGGTGCATTTATTTATGAGCAAATGGATTTTTAATTATTTGCTTTTGTTCATTTCAAAGTGTTCACTCTCAAGTAATAATGCAGTTTGGGATTTGGTATATGTCTTTTGTGTATAGGAACCTTCTTCACGTGAGCACCTTACACAAGGCCAATGCTTCCCCAGCCATTACATTGCTATACCCTGTATTGATTGTTAACAGTTGTATCACAGATGGTTGTCCTATGACCACCATTCCCTCGTACCGTTTTAGTGTACAATGCCATGTCGATTTCTGCCTAGAATGTCTTGTAAATAGCTGTTATTAGAAAGCTCATTACCATCTTCTAAAGTAAGGGTCATCCAAGTATCCTTTTAGAATCAGTTTAAGAAAGATAAAAAGATAAATCTTTGAATGAAAAGTGAAACTTTCAACTTTTTTTTTTCTTCTATCCTATACACTGTATCTCCATTGCCAGTGACCCATGGAAATTCACAGTGACCTTGGATTCAAAAACTTTTAACTTGTTTAGATGTCAGTGCTGACATCATTACCTTTTTCTGGAGCAGGTAGCTTAAAATATTAGTGTGTCTTTAAGAAGGAAGTACTTTTTAGGGATTGTGCAATTTATTTAGTCCAAATTATATTATCATTGTTTGTCCGTACTTACATCCTGAAATTTTAAAAGCAAATGTCATGTGATCAAATTTGGCATAGTAAGTAAGAAACTTAAGGGAATACATGAAGGTTTCTTGTGGTGCATAGGAAGTATAAAAATATTTTAAGAAGGTAGAGTAACTTAACAAGTAAAGCCTTCACTTCACTTCATATTAACAACTATGAATAGTATTCCTTCATATTAATAATATTAACTTAGTATAGGAATTATTCTCTCACTTGTGTATCACACTTATTCCCAAACTTTTCTGCCTTTTAAAGTCCACCAAGGGTCACAAAATTGTTGAATATCACACAAATATCCCTGTTGCTGTTAGAAGATTTCTAAAGCAAAATTTGATTTTATTCTGAGAGAAATAATGTGGACATCAGTCCCTGTTCAGTCCATGAAACTTAATGAGTTGTAATCGTAACCAAATAGATGCAATGTTATCACATCTTGCTGTTTTGAGGAATGAAAATCTAAAACCTCCTTGTGAGCTAACAAGAGTATAATGGTCATCTTTGTCATTTATAGTTGCTATTAGAGTGTATTGACTTAGAGTGTATTAACTTAGAGTGTATGAATTGAAGTACCATTCCACCAACTTGTGTGAGCAATAACTAAAGTTTGAAAGTTGTAACTCTCTAGGTCTCATTTGAAACTCAGGTTTGCTTTTTGTTGCAATAATGATAATCACCCTGTGTGTTTAAACCCTATACCTTCAAAATATCTGTTTTCCTTTCAAACATGTCCCATAATTTTTCAACTGTATACATGTTTTCAAATAAATAGAAATAAAATTAAAGTATTATAAAGTAGTAAAGAAGCAATGCAGTATGGTTCATAACAATTTCTTTGAAGAGGAAACAAATATTAAGGCTCACCAATTTAAATTGGGGAGGGGTAAGGGGGGCAGGATTTACCTTGCACTTTTAAAGAGAAGGTATACCTGCAACAGTTCTGGTCCAAAAATTTAAAAGGCCCAGTTTTACAGAAAGGGTTTACCTTTGCAATCTGTAATATAAATGTATGTGGACATTTCATTCCTAGCCAATTTCAAGGGGAAAAAAGCATTGAGGAAATTCAGATACTGACTCAGTGACAAGGAAATACCTTCTTTGGTCTTGCTCCGTAGATAAATACAGGTATGAGGTAGTAGACCAGGTCAAAGTTTCTTCAAGGAGCAGTATTGCGCAATACATTAAAGGGTAACACTTTTTCGTGCATGACTTCGTATGCTTTGTTATCAATTGACCTAAAAAGAAAGTTCACTAGTGCATGTACCAACATAACATTGAACTTGTCTATTAAATGGGCAAATTTGTAATATCACAAGCATGACTGCTGAAATCTATGTAATGCTATTTTCTCTGTTTATTAAAAGAAGGGTTTAACCTCGCAACAGGATTTGGTATGTTAGAGGGGTACTTATTCTGAGCATTTCGGTGAAATTTGCATTGAAATCCAATGTGTGGTTCCCAATACAGGAGCACGTAAAGTTTTCACATTTTCAACCAAAAGTGAACTTGAAGCAAGCACATATAACGTTACATCCCCACATTAATGGCAGTCTTTTGTTTTTCTTTAAACTTTATACTGGATTTTCTCCTCAACAATCCCATATTATTAAAATGTGATTGCATAAGAGGCATGAGAATTTTACAAACTTTGCATCCCTCACAGGGAGGTTATACTCCTATTAACTTGAAGGTCAACACAACAATCTGATAAAACTAAGGGAAACAAAACATTCCTTGTCAATGTGAGGAAGTGATATAAGCTCTGCTGCCCTCAAAATCACTTTGGAACACAAATCTACCCACTTCATTTACTGATATCTCAAGAAATACATGTTTGATTTGAATGGAACTTTCACCACACTGTACATATTTTGTTTTTCTTTCACATATGAAAATTAAATTTTTGCTTAAACTTCCCCTTTAAGCCTTTATTGCAGCATTGTGATTGGGGCCAAATAATTTACCTAAGGTGAACAAAAAAAATACAAACCCCAGGGATTCTGCCATTGCAGAAACACAGAAAAGAGGGGTATTCATTACTGCTAAACCCCAAGTCCAAATTGATACTGTCCAAGGCTACATGTTGAAATCTTTTGTGAAACCTGTCTGGAAAAGTAAAATTATTCTTGCTGCATTTGCAAGTAACACTGTTGATGCAGTAATAAAACTAATTAAAACCCATTAAAGTCGTAACTTACCTGTTATGTTGGTAACAGCATTTCTTTTCTTTTCTTTTTTTTCTTTTTTTTCTTTTTTTGTTGTTTTTGGTTTCGATGAAAAGAGAAACCTATGCATTCATGATGGCGTGTGTGTGTGTGTATGTGTGTGTGGTGTGTATTGTGTGTGTGTGTGTGTTTGTGACACTTTGCTTGTTTACACGATATCTTGAGAAGGGAAGATCTGACAGTTCTCAAACTTGGTACACAGATACCTCATACTGAGAGGAAGAACCCTATTTATTTTGGGTGAGGTCAAAGGTCATCTGGGGTCACAGGGGGTCACAAACCAAAATCCTTGTTTACACAATATCTCAATATAGGAAACTTGGATTAACTTCAAACTTGATATGTTGATGCGTTATGATGTAAGGAAGAACCCTATTGATTTTGGTGGAGGTCAAAGGTCATTTGGGGTCACGTGGGGTCAAACCCCGAAATCCTTGTTTACACGATATCTCGTGGTAGGAAACTTGGATTCATTTCAAATTTGATATGTTGATGCGTTATGATGTGAGGAAGAGCCCAAGTAATTTTGGTGGAGGTCAAAGGTCATTTGGGTTCACATGGGGTCAAACCCTGAAATCCTTGTTTACATGATACATCATGGTAGGACACTTGGATTCATTTCAAACGTGATATGTTGATGCATTATGATGTAAAGAAAAATCCTATATATTTTGGTGGAGGTCAAAGGTCATTTGGGGTCAGAAAGGGACAAATCCTGAAAACCTTTTTCACACAATATCTCAAGGTAGGAAGCTTGGATTGATTTCAAACTTGACATGTTGATGCGTTATGATGTAAGGAAGAACCCTATTGATTTTGGTAGAGGTCAAAGGTCATTTGGGGTCATAGGGGATCAAACTCAGAAAAACTTGTTTAGGATAGCTCAAGGTATGAAACTTGGATGGATATCATAATTAGTATGTGGATGAATTATGGTGAGAAGATGGTCTGTACAAAGTTTTTTTTTTTTGTGGAGGTGAAAAGAAAACTGGGGTCATGATGGGTCAAACTTTAAAAAACTTGTCAAAATGGGGTATTTCAAGGTAGGAAACTTGGATGGATTTCCTAATTAGTATGTTGATGTGTTATGGTGAGTTGAAAGTACTGTAGCTGTTGTTTTTGGTGGAGGTCAATGGTCATCTGGTATCACCTGGAATCAAACTCTGAAAACCATGTTTGCAGAATATCTTAGGGCACAGTGTGAAATTTGGCTTTTTGAATATAGCAATGTTTTGGTTAAAAGAAAAACCACAGGTGGAGTCAAAGGTCACTTTGGGTCACCAGTTGTTACAAGAAATGTGGCATTTTATTGAAAAGAGCATGTGTGTATCATCGAAACCTCAATGCATTTTTGCGCTCTGGTTTTCTTTATTTTTGTTTTCTGATTCTTTCTTCTTCTTAAGTCCACCTGACCCTTTGGTAAAGGGCCCTTTTGGCGAAACCAAAACAATGAAATGCTTCTCAGAGAAGCTATACGTTCACTGAAGGACAACACTTGACCAACCTTTCTTTTATCTCATATTACTGAAAGGCCTTTTCACATCTTATACAGATTTAGAGGGAGGCATCCAAACAATTTCATTACCTTCTTTTTGGCTTCTATGCATACTGTGATTGATCCAAGTGTGTGTGTATTAATGTATAAGTCACATGTGGTAAAAACAGTACTTCTGTAGCATGACCCTTATAATGTGACTCATGCCTATATTCATCGTAAAAAGTGACTTTTTGTAATGATTTAATTGTGGAGTAATGGCTTCAAAATAAATTTTATTTTTCTTGTAAGAAATATTTGAATATGATGATGATTAGTTTTAAAATAAACTATTGTTGAGAAATGAAATCTCAACTGAAAGGTTCTTTTTTTAATGTCCATCTATTTTAAAATACTCTATTTTTGATCAGTGGCCTTCTGCAAATGGAAATGTACATTTCTATTTTTAATTATGACTAGAAACTCAAAAAGAAGAAACCAAACTGAGAGGAGAAAATGGGCTTGGGACTAAAAGTGTGTGTTTGTCTGGTTTTCTGATGTTGTGACCACCAACCAAATTGCAGATTTGGACTTATCAAGATCTCCTGTAACCAGCAACACATCTTTTTCAAACCAACCAATACCAAACTAATTTCAGCTTTGAAATTGCAAAACTGATAAAGTTCAAAAGCTGACCACTGGAGACCAACCCCAAAACCTGAAAATTTACAATTAGTATACAATTTTGCTTTTTACTGTATGACTCAAGTTTACAATTTACATACTAAAGTGGCAATCTCTTTCCCCCTGGTCACTACGTCACTGGGTTACTGCTAAACGATATGATTGCCGAACTTAAAAGCTAAAACTCTCCCACTGGAATCATTTTAACCAACACTTTTCAACCAAGGTGTTGACAGCGCTAGCATCTGAAAATAGGACGAAGGGCATGATTTTAACCAGAAGTATTTCAAACGCAAATGGAGAAATACTTAGCGTTGGTTTGAGGGTTGTTTTTGGCCACCAAAGAAAGTTTTGAAATCAGAATGTATGCACTGTACTCTAAGAAATTGTGATAGACTTCCAAGTAAATGTTATGTTCTATATTTCGTAGTTTTATTGAATCATCCATACCAGCTGATCTCATGTGCCAATTCATTTCGTATGGATTCTGTAAAAGTGCCAATACTAACGACTTGCAGACAAGTTGAACATGTCTTGATAATAAACATAATAACAGATTCGTATTTTAAATCCCAGATTGAATCCATTTTCCAACATCGTGACATAATGGATGAGACGACCAGATCTCTTGCACGGAGCTGAAACTAAACCAGTAGCCCAGGGTTTTGGTGGAGAAAGGGAACAAAACTCCTGGCAAAATTGTCTTCCCCTCAATAGATAAAATTCCCACTTTTGTGGATCCATTTTGGTGTAGGCTCCCATATCTCACACCCGCTTCATTTTTTTTTCTTTTGTTATTTGTTTTAATGACTAGAAGGGCGTTCTGTTACTCTCATGCCTTGAGATCTTCACTACTTGACAGTTGTCTCCCTCCCAGAGCATTTTCATGAATTATTATAGCCAATGTTTCTGTTCTCAGCCGTATACGTATTGAGGCAGCAAATATGCCCAACACGCAAAAACTTTTGAAATCATTGGTCCGTCCTTTTCATCAAATTTTCACGGTAGTTACAGTGGCGAGGATTGTGATGTCTTGTGATCATCGCAGAATCACAGCGAAAATTTTGCAAATGTCATTGTTAAGCATTGAGATGGTCCACTTTTTCCTTTGTTAGTGGTAAGCATAGGCGTACGAGGCGGGGGTTGGGGGCCAGACTGCCCCCCCCCCCCCAAAAAAAAAAAAAATTTTCTCAAGACCTAAAATTCGGGCAGGGATCTGGAAAAATTCGGGCAGCCGTTTGAGTCTTAAAACCTGGTTTGTTTCTACTTACACAGAAAACTCCGAGGCCCGCCCGAATTCCTTCAAACACTTGGCCGAAAAAATAATAAAAAAACATCATAGTAACGGTACTTTTTTCATGAAAACTCTAAAAGATACCAAAATTCGCGACACATTCGGGCAGCTTAGGAAAAAAACAATTTTTCGTCAGCCTCACTTCATATTCTTGCGCAAACCTTTGCCCGAAATGACACAATATTCGGGCAAAAGTTGCAAAAAAGTTCTGGGATATTTTTCATTGCCAGATTACAAGGGGAGAGAGGATGTGTACAGTTACCAAAATTTTGCCCGAACAAATCAATCAAAAGCTATCTTGTGACGCACCATATTACTAAATGACAATCACCAATAGTCACGTACTTGGTCGAGAGGTATTTGGGCAGCATATGAATGAGATGACGATTTTGCACTTTTCAAAATGATCCTCTTAAAATTGTGCGAAACTTTTTAACCTGCAGTGCTGTGGAACCGAAATTCAGGCAATGGTAAACGAATCACAGTAGCTTGTTTGCTCACTCATACGAATTTAGTGTGAACAAATCTGCAAGTAAGTCTGCCCACAAATTCATGGAAAAACATCTAGCAACGTGACAAGCCGGGTTTTTCTCAAACGGCGTTAGTAGAAAAATCATTTATACATAGTCGGGAGTTCGGCCCGAGTCATATAGACAGTTGTATCAATTCAGTGGAACTGGAATTCGGGCAAGAGTCGCAACCATGTGCGTCCGGAAAATGAAACTGGTGAAAAAATTAATTAAAAATTGAAACAAAAAAATTAAAAATAAATGATCAAAATATCTTCACTCACAGCGTCAGTTTCTACTCGTGAAATATGCGGACATTTGACCAGGAATAGCAAAAGAGAAGATGGTATGCTGAATAGTGAAATCGCAATTTGGGGACCATCATTCGTGATATCTCAGTGGCGGATCAAGGGTTTTAAAAAGGGGGTGGCTAAGATTTGGGTTTTGAATATTTCAGAAAAAATTAGTATTTCGCCTGTAATACGGTTGCACCTTCAAGCTATTCTATGTTCGTACCAGACTGCCAGAATTTGTAAATTAGTCTTTGGTGTTGCTGCATTTAACATTTTAATTAATCCACTTATAAACATGTACTTTTAAAATTGTTGTTCGCGTTCCATAGGAAATAATAATAGGAACACAATAGCAAACAATGCCAACTTTTTATTATTTTTTTTGGTCAAAAAAGGAAGTGGCTAGCCACCCTAGTCACCCCACCCCCCCCCCCCCTAAATCCGCCACTGTGTCTATTGGAAATTTGTAATTGTAAAAACTATGCAACAATTGTACTAGTTGTCAGGTGTGTAGTGTGCATATGGCATCCGACTATTGATGAATGTGTTGGTCTTGGTTTGGTCCCGTGCTGATCTCAAGTGGCGACGCGCGGATGTAACTGGAATATACAAGGTGGATTTGGGGGGGGGGGGGTATGAATCATAATTGGGTAACGGATATAGGCCTATATAGGCTGTTTGACAGTTGTAAGTTTTATCGTGCATAGGCGTGCGAGGACATGACCGAGAGGCAGGTTTCCCTTCAACAATATTTTACATTGAAAATTCTAAAAATCTAAAAATTACAGACATGAAATTCCTGTTTCAGGGCTGGGTACATGCAGCTTATAACACTCGCCAAGTGTCGTTTCCGGCCATCTGGAGGGTTTGCAAGGCCCAAAATTTTCTTGTACTCTCCGCGTTGCAACAGAGCAACAGACATGCGGTACTCATATTTTTAATTCCGTTCTGCAGTTTTCCCCCGGAAAGACCAGGTAATGTTTTATACATTCCCAGGTGCGGTATATCATTATATTATTTTTTTTCACATCTCAAATGTTTTTAAGGACGAACCTCAGTTACCGATTGCTGGATCGGGGAAGAATATATGAATAGTGCCTTGTCAACGCCCTTTTTTTATTTAATGGGTACGGTTTGTGGGGATCAAGTGTGCCAAAACCGTTGATATGGACTTAGGTCGTTTGCTCACTAAGAAATAATTTGCGCCCTTGTCTGTTTAAATGCATATAAACAGGCTGCTACCTTGCTTGGGAATCGCGCGAAAATTGAGTTAATCGGTTTTTAAGGGCCAATTCATTGCATGGCATCCCCACTCAGGTAATTCGGGCCTCTGAATCTGCGCTAAACAGGCTGCTAAAACACACGGGATCCTTGTAAAGTTTGACGAAACTCATATTTAATAGGCAGCCGGAATGCGATGCAATGCCATCCTCCCTCGAAGTTTAGAAGCCTTGGGATTTTCAAGGATTTCTGAAGTTTTTCAATTTTCAAAATTATATTGATGATAATTTCATGCTGCATGACGTAAAATAGTTTGTAAAACGAGCAAACAAACTAATTTTCCAATGATTATAGCTTAATGTAGTCATCCAATGGTAGTGGTACATTTCATCTGGGAGTTTTCTGACCTTTTTTGTAGATTTGCTCATTTTTGAGCAAATTTTATTGCAAACAAAGTTTAAAATATCGACCGCTGTGATTCTGCTTATAAGCCCGGGAAAGGCCATTTCCGGTTGTCTGAGGGGTCGCGATGTTTCAAAATTTTCTGTACGCTCCGCGCCAACTGATGGTGGCGCTCCGCTTAGATAGTCTTTCGGGCAGAATTACATTTTTCGGGCAGAGAATCCTCTGCCCCCCAAACTGAAATGCTCCCGTGCGCCTATGGTGGTAAGTAAATGATGGGAACAAGATTCAAGACGACATGTGCAATTACACGGATATTCAGTCACTCCTACTACAGGGGCATATTTTGGGGCCCTAGGGGCCGCCCCTCCGTTCCAAAAAGGTTAAGTCGACTGATAGTGGCGCTCCGTTCAGATAGTCTTACAAGCAAAGGCGTAAGATGCAAGGAGACAGGGACAGACTTCCACAAAATTCCAGCAAAATCTAAAATTGATTCAATATTGTTTTAGAACATTCAGAAGCGTGCCCCTAATGTTAAAAACATACGGTATACCCTACTAAGGGAAAGAAACGTCATAAATGTGGTAAAATTTTCATACAAGATCAACAAAATTCCCCAAAAATTGCTTCTCATTCGGGCAGCGCAAAAACCTATTTTCGAGAGTTCAACTTCACGTCTTTCACAACACAACGCCCCAAATGGTCGAATATTCAAATTCTTTCAAACATTTGTCCTGAAAATAGAAAAGTATCAAAGTCAGATAACATATTTACAAAAAGTTTACAAGATAAAAACTCGCGACATATTTGGAAGCCTGTCGCTTAAAACAACAATTATTCTTCAGTCTGGTTTGGTTTTTAAATCTTGTACAACGTAATGCCCGAAATGACCGATAATGTTATTTTTTTCAAATTTTGCCTAAAAAACAGAAAACGTTATGTTCAAAATAAAATTTTTATGAAAAATAAAAATGATGACAAAAATCCTTGAAATATTAGGAAAGCTTGTGAACTTGGATTATCTCAGCCCCACTTTACATTATAGTCTTGCAAATCTTTGCCTGAAATGTTAAAATACTCGAAAGAATGTTAAAAAGTTTATGCTTTCAGGCCAAACACTGACAGAATCATAGGCATAGGAAGCAAGCCACCCAACCCCCCAACCCCCCCCCCACCAATGAAAAATAAGCTGGCGAAAGCATGCTTCCGCCCCCCTCCCTTCCCAACTTTTCGGGTCAGAAAACCTTTTTCTTCTATTTTTCCAAATCCCAAATGCAGTATAGTGCTCGCTCAAAAATCAGTTTGGTAAACTTTTCCGAGCTCTAGAATGACAAAATTGGATGTTTACCATATGAAGCAACATCAATCAGGCCAATCGTGCCAATGAACTTGCCTTCACATTTGGGAATGTTTTTAATCTCTCATTTAGAACTCAGACGGTACTAACTGTTTGGAAACAGTCTTGTATAATTCCAATTAAAAAAAAAAAAATTAAAATGTGTTTTAATGATTTAAGACCTGTGGCATTGACGTCTGTAGCGACGAGAATATGTGAAGGATTTGCTCTGAAGTTTTTGAAACCCATAGTCAATAATAACAGTATCTAGATCCATTGCAGTTTGCCCACAGGTCCAAGCGCAGCACTGAAGATGCAATTTTATATAGTCTGGAAAACGTCTTGAGTATACAAAATTGAGTTATTCTTCTAGGATTATGTTTTGTTTTGTTTTTTTACTTCAAAAAATCTTTATTCCTGGTAGAAAAGAGCGAAAAATTAGCATAAGAAAAGAGCTTTGGCTCAATGGGATGAGGGAAATAGTCCAAAAGTTGCTAATCCTTCCCACATTTTCATATAGCTTCCTACGCCACTGGACAGAATTAATTATAGACGAATCCGAAAAGCGCTTGTGTTTAGTGACTGTAGACCGCCATTAATGAGGTCCATCAGCCTTAAATCGTCTTCATTTACTGTCTACATGAATTTCAAACTCTGATTTTCAGTGAAATTGAAGGAATTAAGATACAAGTTAGAGTACAACCATCCATAATACAGGTAAGCGAGGAAATTGAAAGGTGACGGACCCCAGTTATGGCCAATTCAGTAAAATCAGACCAGCAGTTGGTGTCCGGATTTGTCTATACAGGCGGACGGGAGGCTATTCAGTCTCAGTATGTACCAGTTTACCGTCTATCCTTACCCTTATATAGCTGCAGCTCTGACAGCGGTGATGAACTCGGGTCCAAAGGTTGTTTTTCAATTACATAATGATACAGGGTAAGAATATCTTCCCATAAGTTTTTATGAAAATTCATTTAAATCAGTAGCGAACGCAGGATTTCTCTGAAGAGGGGCGGGGGCATGCAGTATGTTGAGTGATCGCCGGCCTGGGGAGGGTCTTTGAATTTTTTTTGGCGTTTTCAAGGAGCCTAGATGCAAAATGGTGCAAGATTTTCAACTTTGACAGGAACAGTGTTAAAAGTTGAAATGTGCACGATTCGTGGGGATAAAACTGAAACTTTTGTGCCTCTCATGCAATGTTATGCCATTTACGCTACCTTTCGACGTAAAACTTGTCATTGAGTTTGCATACTTCTAGGAGTCAACAAAATGCTCACTTCAAAATATGTTCGCAAACTGCAAAGTAATTAAGAGAGTCATTTAGAGCTACTTTGACCCTTCAGAGGGCCGGAAATAGCATTTTCCAGACTTATACGAAAAATCAAAGCAGTCGCTATCTTCGTTTGTTGTTTGTATTAAAATGCTCACTTCAAATTAAGTTCGCGAACTGCAAAGTGATCAGAAAGTTATTAAACAATACTTTGACCCGAAAAATGCAATTTTGCCCAAAAGACTATCTTCGTGGAGTGCCAACACCATATAGGTGGCGGAAGCGAAGGGGGGGGGGCAGGGGGGCATGGCCCCTCAAATAATTTTTTTATGAGATTTTTGAGGGGCATGGCCCTCCAATAACTGAATGTCGAAAATAAATTTTTCAAAAGTAATTAAACAAATTTAAGTTGCTATTATTACATTTCGACTATTCTTTGGCTCAAATATTACTTTTCAGAGTGCAAAAGTTGCAGAGCTTCCGGGGGCTTCGCCTCCTAGACCCCCACATTAACGATAACCTGTAGGAGAGTTTATTTTCGCCCTTCAAACAGTTGCATGATATGCTGCAAATGTGCCCCACTCTGAAATTCGGAATAAACTCAGGTAGACTGTGACAAGCTTCATGTCTTCGGAATCTCTTTACTCGTCGGGTTTCAGGATGGATAATTTTCTAACAGATTTGGAGTGCCTCAAATTGGCTACCTTGGTGTAGAATAAAGTGTGCTCCTAGCATCTGGCATGTTTCTACCTCATGTAGGGATTTTTTTTTCAATTCCTGGGGATGCACAAAATCTTTCCAAAATCATACTTGGTGTGGTGGGTAGCCTATTTGGGTCTATTAGCTCAAAAAGCTATGACCGTTACTTCACAGATAATCACAACACAATGCTCGAAATTTTCGAATATCCAAATTCTTTCAAGCATTTGCCCGAAAATGGAAAAGTATCATAAAAAGGGTAACATAGTGCGAAAGGTTAGGAGATAAAAACAAAAATCGCGACACATTTGGGAAGCCTGTGGCTTAAAAGGAAACAATTATTTTTGAGATTGTTTTTAAATCTTGTGTAACACAATACCCGAAATGGTCGATTATTTTAATAGCTTCAAATCTTTTCCGAAAAACAGAAGACGCTATATTTAAAGTACAATTTCCATGAGAAATAAAGAAGATCTGCGGCACATTTGGGTAGAATGTGAAAAAAGGTTTTCATCATCCCAACTTAACACAGTGACTGTAGTCTTGCAAAAATTTACCCGAAATGGTCAAATATTCGGGTAAAGGTTAAAAAAATGCTGGGAATGTTTTCAATTGCCAAATTAAGTCAGCGGATAGACAGGATGGTATTCAGCTGCCCCAAAGTTTGCCATCAATCCTTCGATCTCTAGAGCCAAATGCGGGCAATGGTTACTATGAGAATCGGGTAATTTGTTTTTCGATACTTTAATGATGCAGGGTGAGAATGTCTTCCCGTAAGTTTGTTTGAAAATTCATTTCAACACACCTTGTAACGTGACAATTCTGTCAATAAGTGTTACTAATAGAAGAAATATCATCTACTTTATTTCATCCAATGGCAGTGGTACACTTTATCGGATTCTTCTGATCAAAATAGCGACTGCTAAGATCCCCATAGGCCTAATTTTTCCAAAACTAAAATCATATATATATTCGGAAGTTCGGGTACACACATTTTTTTCAATATATATTGAATATAGCCAAGAGTCGCCATAGAGTAAAATTTATTAACATGTTTTCAATTCCGGTTTGTAGTTTCGCCCGAAAGTATGCGTGACCATTTCATCGACTGGTATCGATACATTTTATCTGGTAATTTTCAGATCAAATAGCGACTGCTTAGATCCCCCTATAAGCCTGGGAAATGCCATTTTCGACTGTCTCATGGGTCCCATTTTTAAAAATTTTCTGTTCGCTTCGCGCCAACCAGTGGTGAAACTCCGCGCAGATAGTCTTCCTATAGCAGCATTTTAGTTTCAAATGAACGTTTTTATGCAAACAGAACTTCGAATTAACGACTTCTAAGACCTCCTATAAGCGTAGGAAATGGCATTTTTGACTGTCTGAAGTGATCAGATTTTTCAAAATTCCCTGCACGTTTCGCCCCAACTTATGGTGGTCCTGCGATTAGATCGCTTCATAGCGTTTAACATTTAAGTTTCAAGTAATCATTTTTTACAAAAGGAAACTCAAAATAGCGACTGCTTAGATCCCCATATAAACCCGAGAAATGCCATTTTCAACTGTCTGATGGGTTGGATATTTAAAAGTATTTTGTTCGCTTCGCGCTAAGCTCCGCTTAGTCTTTCTGGCTGAATTTTAGTTTGGAACGAATATACGTTTATCTGAAATTGAAACTTAAGAAACGACTGCTTGGATCCCCTTTACAAGCCTGGGAAATGTAATTTTTGACTGTAAGTATTATCATTGTTTCCTTTTATTATGGATTGTATTAATTGCCTTGGGCTGATGCCACGTTTTTGTTTTTTTCTCCTTCTTTTATTATATTTATTTCGCTTTCCACATCGTTTTTAAGTTCATATGTTTGTTGATTTTGTTATTGACTTGTATACTGTACTTCTGACCTGATGAGGTGACAAAAGAAAAGAACAGAGAACGCATCATACAGTCGGCGCAGCTCCCAGACTTCAGAGCTCCGTTTTCTTGAAGAACGCCACACCAGCCAATGAAGTAAAGTTTTAAGTCTTCTAATTCTCCGAAAAAAGTGTTACCATTCCGCATCATGTACATAGGAAGTACACGTAGCCAGTGAAAACTTTAAAGTGTGACGTATACGTGAATCCAATAATACATTACTTCATTATGTAATATTCTGCCGTACGACGGTGCACTGCAGGTGCGGTGCAGATGTAAACTTTTCCTGGACAAGGCTTACATTCTACAACTCAGGATTTTTACTGTAATTCAAAGCATGGAGAAAATTTACTTGATTGCGTCGTTACTTTGTCTCTTATTTGTTAAACGTGGGTCTGCTGTTTCATGCAATCGTGACTTTGGTAACGGCGAAATTCCGAAAAGACCAGGAGATAATGGTTACCGTGTGAGAATTTTAAGACAGCCGGAGTCGTTTACTCCAGGGGAGACCTATCAAGGTACAGTATACTCTTCAATGTAATTCACCTGTAATGTATACCGATGCTTGATGGTTGATCGATGAAAACTTCCTTGATTGCATACGAAAAATCGGTTGATGGTATTTGTTATGCTGGGACTTGATGAGGGTGTAGGCCTATGCATATATGACCTATTATAACCTAGGTAAGGTTAGCTTTCAGATTCAGGGTGTTGCTGATATATCAGAATAGTACAGTAGGTCTACTTAATATAACAGGTTGAAGGGCAAAGGAGGGCCAAGGCCCCATAAGATAACCTTACTCCTTAGAGTCCTTACTAGCCAGGCTGCCTGCATACCTCCCAAGTCAAGTGACCTGCATTTCACAGGTTTGATGGCCCACATTTGAAAACCCAAACCAGCTGGACCAGCGCCACTACCTCTGAAAAACCACATATCAAATCTTCGTAATATCCTTAGAGACAAATTAACAAATGATTTGGCCTACTGTACTTGGCAACTACAGTACAAATTTTGAAATTGTTGTGCATGAGGCTATATGGTGTATGACTGGGGGAGGTGCAGAGGGGCCCTTCCAATTCAGGCAGAATTAGTTGGTCCAGTTGGGCAAAACATGCGCAATATATGATAAATGAGTCATGATTCAGGCAAAAATTGCTTTTGCCCCAGCAGCAGCTCGTTAGAAATTTCAGAAGTAATTAAACATACATCCCTGCATAGCTGTTACACCATGCCAATAAAGTTTCACATAGTGTAATCAATTGCTAATAAAAAAGTAATCATTGCAATTGCTACAGTTGTAATAATGTTGTGAAAGTTCAGTAACAGGGAGTAGTTCCAGCTGTTTCAACCAGAGTTGTTAAGATTTCCTAGTTCAACATACCTGTAGCCTGTTCAGGACTGTTGGTGTGTATTGTTGAGTTAGCATTTTCCTCTGGGAACATATACTGTTATTTTCTCCAAATTTTCTTCATCTGAAATTCCTGTCTCATACTAGGGGTCCAATAGTGTGACATATGAGGTCAAAATTTCAAACTCATTTCTGATTGAAATTTACACTCATGATAGATTACGTTCCAGCTGTTTCAACCAGAGTTGTTAAGATTTCCTAGTTCAACATACCTGTAGCCTGTTCAGGACTGTTGGTGTGTATTGTTGAGTTAGCATTTTCCTCTGGGAACATATACTGTTATTTTCTCCAAATTTTCTTCATCTGAAATTCCTGTCTCATACTAGGGGTCCAATAGTGTGACATATGAGGTCAAAATTTCAAACTCATTTCTGATTGAAATTTACACTCATGATAGATTATTAACAGTTCAGTTATTAAAAAAAAATATATTTTTTTTTCACATGAAGCACAAATGTATGTGTGAGGAGACTCATTCAAACATAAACTTGGCCAGTAAATTGAACAACGTAGTCGCATGGGGACACCAAAGCAGTCATTCCTCTCCCAAAAGAGCAATTGATGAAAATCTGAAATGGTTGAAACTTCCCCTTTGAATACCTTTTGTAAGATCCATTGTGACAAGAACATGGTAAAAGTTTGAAAAAAATCTGCAAAAAGTAAAAAAGTCAGTTTCATTTTTCTCACAAATTTTCAGGTGTCAAAATGCACATATTTCTGTACAATATTGACTGATTTTAATGATGTTTTAAGTATTCAAATTTTTCTCTTTGATACCCTCATATTGTCAGACTAATTTGAAATCTTACTTATTGTCCCTTCATGGATATGTACATAATATTAAAGCAAGATATTTCACTCCATTATGTCTGCCGGGTGTAACAGGGACACCAAGAACTGGTGTCCCCATAACACCTAACACTCAAAGTGCCAGTTTCATTTTCAAATGTTAACCTGAGCTGGAAACTTTGAAATAAAACATAAGACACTGTTTGTAGTTATATTTACACTAAAAAGATTCATTTTCATCAATTTTTTTGTTTTTTCATGACCAAAATAACTCAGACAGGATGGGAGACGTGGGGGAACAATGTTGGTTTTGATTTTTTTCTTTCCAAATAAGCTACTGTCTAAAAGATAGTCAATAATTCTTTTATCAAGAAAACTGTGGCCACCTGATAGTGATCATATTTGTTCAAATGATGAAATAAAGATTGGAAAAACAGTATAACTAGAGGGACACCAAAAAGGTATATGTCCCCCAAGACTTTGTTTTCAGTAGTCTTGTTTGGAAAATTGGGTGGAGTCAGGGAATAATTTAGCATTCAAATTTTGCATAGCAGTTTTGAAGATTTTTGAGGTCTTTCACACATTGTTTGTGAAAATGCAAGGGTTATTCACACAAAAAATTGCTACACCATTTTTCATTTGTGTAGCAAATTGGCCTGTTTGTGTAGCAAATTGCGATGCGATACTGGATCAATTATTCCCTGGGTGGAGTCCTAATGCTGATATTTTTTAGAGGTGTTGTCTTTTGGTGATATCCTTATACCATAGCAAAGTAATTCAGTCTGTGATAAATATGAAAATTTTCCTGATTACTCAAATTTGCATGTTTCTATGTAACAGCAGTTATTCCAAAACTAGAGGGGACACCAAAGCAAAGCAGTCTATTTTCTAAAAAATACTAAACATTGGATAATCAGCATAAAAATGGCCTAGTTAGGGCATAATAAAATAACTTAGGCACTGGTTTGTTGTTTTCCCTGTTTTTCAAATAGCATTTTATTGGCAAAGTCAGTAAAAGTCCCATTGGACCCCAAGTTTATCCATGGAGTGAGCCATGTGCATGACAAACAGCACAAATCTTTGGCCATGTGTCCCATATTATTACCAACCAGGTTGAGGGGGGGTGGGACTTATACACAGTATACACTAGTTTATTATTTTTTCATTTTTTTCATATATTTTCCTTGTTTTTGTTTGCAAGTGATAGACCATAGATATTTGGTGATGCTGAAAACTTCATTTTTGTAGGATTAGGAGTACTTACCATGGACTTACATTCATGGGCACAGCATGTATTGTGTATGTCGATCCTATCCTTAGCTGGTCGCCACCAACTGGGACAAAAAAGGCGCACCAAGAGGGCCTCTGTGTAGCTATAAATCGTCTGATTTGACAACAACTCTGTTATATTTTAATCAAAAGTTGAATGGGAAGCAATATCGTATTCCTGCAATATGTGAAGTATAATTTTGACCTTATCTGCCATAGTCTTTTGGACAGCATCAATTTGGACTTGGGGTTAAGTAGTTATAAATCCCCCACCTTTTTTATTCTTTTTGGCAGCATCCTTGTGAAGGGTTGCATTTTATCAAAATATTCAGTATTCTCTGCACTAGCCAAGGTATTCTTTCAGGCAGGAAACCTTCAAGGTTTTCAACAGTCAGACTCTAATATTGTTGAAACAATCCTGAGACAATTCTCTCAAAATCTCATTTTTGGTCTTGATCAATACTGTAGGAGAAAGCAGTTTAGGTCTCGATCTTCATGGTGGTGTGGGTGTGTTTGTAAGCACAGGTATACACATACATGTGCATATTTGTGAAATTGTTGGTTATCAAAATATCTCAAGATAGTAATTTCTGACAGTTATTTTCAGACTTGGTACATACATGTAGAGTATTCCATAATGGTCAAGAGGATCGAGCTTCAAACTTATGCAAAGCTACCTGTAAATATCACTGTTTCCCTCTTATATTCCTTTTCCAAAGAATCATTCATCATGTTTTATGACTTCATTATTGGATGGATGCAGTTACTTCCAGTAAGTTTCACATTTGAATAGAAAAAATGTCACATGACTCCCTCACTCCCAGCAGCCAATAAAGAAACAGGATAGTGTACTATGTACACTCTTTCAAGTTGGGGTGACTTTTCTTGCCCTTAAAAAGTGGCTGTGCATCCTTTTTGATGGAGGTTAAAGGTCATATGGGGTCACAAAAATTCAAAATCTGAAGATCTCATTAACATATCGCAAGATACTTAGATCCAATTTCATAAATTGGTGCAGTACTGTACATGTATAGTATGTGGATCCACTGTGGTGAGAAGATTGTGGATCCACTGTGGTGAAAAGATGGACTAAATAGTTTTGGTTGAAGTCAAAGGTCATCTGGGGTCACTAGCCATCAACTTCTGAAAACATTTTTAATACAATGACGTACTTCAGGGTACTGTAGGAAACAAGAACAGATTTCATATACTGTAATTTGGTGCAGTTAGTGGATGGGTTGTGGTGAGAAGATGGTCCATGCCTTTTTGCTGGAGGTCAAAGGTCATCTGGAATGTCACCATGGGTCAAACTCTGAAAATTTTGTTTACATGATATCTTAATGTAGTAGGAAATTTGGATATTCATGTGATATATGGATATTTGCAGTGTTGTAGTCGAGACCTGCATATCTAAGACTGAGACCAAGACTGCAGGGACCAGAAGCTGTCAACACCGAGACCATGCATGCGCAAAATTCGAGACCGAGACCGACAAGGTCCGAGACCGAGATTGGGGCTACATACATGTATTGCAAAGGAAATTACTGTCCAAAATTTTGATTTCTTTTTTACCTAACTGTGATAGCACCAAAAGTGCATTTTCATTGATTTGTAAATATTTTATTTTATGCTGTCCATGAGTGTATGGGATGGGAGGGTGGGGCTACACCCCCCAAATTGGCCAAAAAGCTTGCTGAATTAGGGTGACTTTGGTTCCTCAGTCGGCCAGGGATTATACTGCACATGGCAAGGTATCTGGAATTAGAGAAAAAGCCCCGAGAAAAGATTCCTATACAGCCATGATATGCCAAATATAGAATTATATCCAAGGAATTTTCCTCATGTGACCCACAAAGCTGTAAGGGACTCTTTTTCCTGGGTGGTGACTTTTTGCCCCATTCCAGATGTGAAAACAGAGCATAACCTCTGCCCAAGGTGGGTGGCAGCCCCCTACCCAGCCCCTGTACTGTTCTGCCCAGGTGGCTGTATTCTTCAAATTGGAGTCAGTCAGTGCTTCAAGTGTTTAGTGTTGTGAATTTGATCCTGACTGATCCATGGATGTGAGCATTTCGTTTGGTCCTATGGAACAAACATGTACATGGACTCACACCCTCATAGTACAGTATGCCTTCTTTGCACTTGAAGGACATAAGTGTTGAAAGAATGCCTATAGAGAGGTATTCTTAATGTGAGAAAACTTGAGAAATTTTAATGTAGAACCAGTGGCATCACCACTTAATCATTCTAGGGGGCCACTGGGGACATTGTTAAACTCCGCTCATGAGGCCAGAGGAACCATCGAGGCAAAGCGCACTTGAGGCTCTTAATTTGGTTGGGGAGAAGAAGTACAGTAGGCCTACAGTATTCTTACATGTATAGTTTGTCTAAAAATGATAACAGATTGAAGAAAATTCTAAATCTACAGTGCTGCTAACAGAACTATAAATAAACTGCCTTATTTCTGACTGACATTTCACCTGCAAGTTTTCAGTACTGTACATCATCTCTATGGAATAAATGACTGTACCAAATGAGTTACGAACTTGCTCAAAACTCTCTGTTTTTAAGAGTTTACTTAAGACTCATTTGTTCAAGTCTTTCATACTTCTTTCTTAAGCACCTAGAGCAGTGCCTTCTTTGAAAGTCTGATTGGCACTATATAAGCCTAATTTATTATTATTATTACTACAACAATTTCCATGTTTTACATCAATTTACCTTCAATACAGGACTTAGACATGTCTCATATACAGTGCCATCAGACATTTGCAATGGTTGCCGGACCATATCCTAAAGTTGTTAAATTGTGCTGTAAATCTGCAGTATACTGTACTTGACATGTCTCATACGATGTTGTCAGTCATATGATATAAGTGGGAGTCAATGTAAACTTGAACCTCATACAGACTAACATTGCCCCTAACTTTGGCACGAAACATAAAGGTCAATTTAAGAGCTGTTGAAAGATGTGCCCAGCTGCATTATTAGATGTAATATGTACATGGGATTGTGAGGGATATACTGTACCGAACAGTAGCCTACTATGTGAACAATATAAGGCGTTTAAAGGGGCTCATTGAGTTGATATTGGTAACTTAATGAGAATTTTAAGGGTCATTACCACATGACAATGCTTATAGTTGCTTATAATTGCTGAATTTTGTGAAGAGGGATAGATGGGGGAGAACACCTTTTTGTAGAGATTACCTGAGCCTTTTAAGAAGACTTGCCAGTATTTCTATACCAGGGACCTGAAGTTTACAGTTATTCAGAAGCATATACATATCCACCCCAACCCCATGAGCTGGTTAGGCTAGGTTAGATGGAGCATTGAAACAGTTGCTGATTTACTAGTGTAATTTGCTCCTTCTTATGTCAATACTATGGAAGATTGACCTTACATTTTCTGATGATTGACACTTCTGACTGTTCATCCACCACACTTTAATTCAAGAATTTGGTCACATTTTGTCAGACTTTGTCCCAACTTCATGGAATGACATGCATACAACTTTCTGCATTGTATGTGTTCTGAATACAGTCAATACATTGCATTCAGTAGTGTATACTGTCAAGTGCTTCTACTGAGCACAAAACAAGTTAGTACAAGTTTCCCGCATGGAAATTTTCTACATCCGTGGCTTGCATAACCTTAATTGCAGATGAAGTGGAGGGAAAATACACCAAGTGCATTTTCAGCATCTAGTATCTGTTTCAGTTTTGTCAAGCTATCATCAGTTTGTACTGATGAAACATGGACTTTGAATGAAAACACAGTCTTGTGTTGACATACAGTACTAAGCCCTGTTGATCAAAATTAATCCAAGTTATCCAAAACCAAAATACCTCCAGGGTGTATACGAGAAGAGATGTCCAATCACAATCAAGAAGAGGAGGTTTTTTGAAATTCCTAAGTCAAGATTATGTCAGCAAGCATGATATGTGTGAACTTTTAAAAAGAGCATTTTTATTTTATACTGATCATGATCTCAGGGAATGGGAATCATGGGAAGACACTTCATTATTTTGATAACAAACTTACTGTTTCTGAGTACTGTACTTTCTGTGATACTGAAAATGGGAAAATTGAGCAGCTGGGGTCTATAAAGAGGCTTACTGATATGGCAGAACATTTCTTCTTTTCTGTGTTTCTATAAAGGAAAAGCATGTAATGATACGGTTTGTACTGTATTTGCACAAAAGTTTTAGGGTTTGTCTATAAGGGTATCCTGAAATCTTCAATTACTCACAAAACTGTCACCCTTCTGTATCTTAGAAAAAAGAATCAACATCATCTATGTCATGAAAGGCAAAATAATGTATGTAATTTTTTTCCATTTCAAGGTACATTCTTGTCAGATAAAATTTCTACAGTATCTAAACTACCACGTAAATTCAAAATTAAGTTAATATAATGCAGTGAGGAAATTTGTATAAGTTCCCTAAAGGAATACAGTATAGCCTGGAGAAAATGAGATGAGGGTAACAGGGGGATGGTGTTTCAATTTTCTCGATCAACCTCAAATTGCAGGGTTCCGCTGTTTTAAACACCATGTTTGTTTTAATCAAGCAAGGTCACATGTGTTTGTTATGGTGCTGATAACCAGTATTTTCAAACATTTGACAGTAATTGGCGGGCCCTGAATTTTAGATTTACCAGGTGTTTTACAAATAGCACTCCTCCGGAAATTAAAGTGATACTTCACGATGGTTGAAAACTTCATTCAGTTTCATCCCATCCTTGAATGCTCTAGCCAATAAGAGTGCACTTACATATTAAATAGTCAATACACCAAAACAACACAAACATACACAGAACAAGCACTCTATCAGCAGTGTTGCTAATACTGCACTACTGTATGACTATCACCCGTACTGTTTGCAAACATTTCATCCTACTGATTTCGTTGGCTCAGGACTTATGTGACAACACAATAAAAGACATTCCAGGTACAAAGCCATATTTTTCAAACCTTGTACTCCAAAAATTGACAGGACAGCTGCCCTATGGATGGCCATAGATCAGCATATACCACCACTCATTGTAACCGTAATCCAAGATACTGAACTCTCAAGGTTACAGTAACACAAACCTGGTATCAATGTGGGTGATTCAAATTTCTGATGGTCATACCTTGCACAAAACTTTTATTTGTGAAATGTGAGACTGTTGTTTTAAAAGTGTCATTACTGAAGGGTTTAGTGTTTGTTTTGCATTTAGTGACCATAGCACGATTAAAGGGCCAAACCTCTCACCCCTAACTACAGTTTTGGTACCCCTGCACCAAAATTCTCAATTGGCTCAGCTCTTTGATGGACGGCTACTTCAAACAATGCAGAGTGCCAAAGCTTATATTACACAGCATGTACGGTACTGAGAGTGTTTTGAAATATAAACTGAGTTTTTCTATACTCACCCTGAAGCATTGAACTGAGATTGTGTCTGGATGAGGATGAATTTCAGACAATTGTGGGAGGGCTTCAGTAAGAAGGTTAGGAGAATTGGTACTGTTTGGGGTGAGAGAACAGGTCCTTTAAGTACCAAAGCTAAACATTAGGCCTACCCTGTGAAACCACTGAGGAATTTGGTGAAACCATCGTTTATCAGCCTAGGAAGACCAATTTAAGGGGGTAAATTTTCCTCCCACTTAGTTATTAACTGCTGGACCATGGTCCTACTCCGTTAATATTCAACCTATCGGCATCTTTCAAGTTCCAATCCAGAAAGGTCCGAAATTACTACATGTGAGCTACAGTAGGCAATGTACCTCAAATTCCACTTTTCATGCATGAAAAAGAGCTGTAGTATACTGTGCTTTGGAAATGAGAAGGGCAAAACTGTTGTGACACATCGAATATTAATTTACAGTATGTATACCCAGTTAGGCATGGTTTAAGCAACTTATAATCAGGTAGCATTTTTCAAAAGAGCTTGCAAACTTTTCAGTATTTTGCAGTCTTTTCTTAAAATTTAAGTACTTTTATGACTGTCTTGGTATATTCAAGTTATGACAGATTTTTTCCGTGAAAAACAAAAAAACCATATGCTTTTCTCTTTTATGAAATACAAACGAATCACTTTAAAGGCCCAGTTCTCTCACCCCAAACAGTACCAATTCTCCTAACCTTCTTACAGAAGCCCCTCCCACAATTGTCTGAAATTCATCCTCATCCACACACAATCTCAGTTTATTGCTTCAGGTTTAGTATAGAAAACTCAATTTATATAATCAAAACACTCTCAGTACCGTACATGCTGTGCAATATAAGCTTTGGCACTCTGCATTGTTTGAATTAGCTCTCAAATAAAGAGCTGAGCCAATTGAGAATTTCGATACCCGGGTTCAAAATTGCAGTTTGGGGTGAGAGGTTAGGCCCTTTAAGGAGTGTGACATGTGTGCTGTTTTATTAAACTTTAATAGATTTCTATAAGAGCTTCCATTTTTATGTAAATATGTAAAAAATCTCACTCCTCACAGTGATTTGAGGTGAGTGGTGGCATGCAATCACACTTGCACACCTCAAAATTCAAGGCCTGAATTGGTATGTCAAATATTTGACCTAGTTTCTGTGGTTACATTACCCAATCAAACAAATTGCGGGGTACATGACTACACAGACTGGAAAACATGGGGTTAACCTGGGGTTTCTCTGTATTTCAAACACAGGGTAACCTCTAGTGTTGCATGGTATATGAGACCAAGCCTTGTACCACAAGAAAACTATGGGGAAGTACAGTACTGCTCAAGGTAATGTTAAAACCCCACACTAATTGCTGTAAGAATCAATTAACAAATTCTTTTTGGCAAAAGTTGCAAGAAATATGAAAAATAATGCTTTGCTCAGATCAGACTAAATTTGATTCATCATAATTGTAGAAAAAGTTCACATCTTCAGACAGATGAAATCATGAAGTAGCTACCTTCTTGAAATAAAGTCTTGGTGAACTTGAAAAGGGAATTAGATCTCAATGGTGTTGTTGCCATGGTAACATCATGCTTCAGATGTGTTCGATATGAGATAAGAGTGATCCACTCACAGCAAGAATAACTCCTTTGAGGATTTGGTGCAAACAATTTAGACCTCTCTGGATAGCATTGTTGAGCTTATTAAATTCATATGAATCACACAGTGAAGAGACGGTTCAGTTACAGAAGGGGCGAGGATTACTAATTAAGTTACCAGTATTGATTCTGAGAACTGCACCTGAGAATGAAGTTGCAAAGTATGTAGGGAGAAATGATGATATCATGGTGCTGAAGTAATTGATACTTGTGTTCGTCAAAATATGTTACGAGAAAGGATATCTGCTTGTCATAATGCCCTTTATATGAACATCTCTTTGCATACTGGCTTGTTACTTTGATTTGGAATATCAAATACAGTTAGTAATGGAAGCAAAAGTTTTCTGAATCAATTCATATCAATAGTTTACCATCTGTTACAGTTTCATTGTCATTACTGTAGCTTAACCCACAAAGTGTGGATAAAGCTTTTGTTATAACTGTACTGTAGAGGCACAAAACATTTGTCTCACTGAAAATGTCTGTCCCACTTTTCAAAAGGCTTTAGTCTCTCTACAGTAATTGCCAGTTGATTTTTCTAAAATTTGCTGTACATCAGTTGTCATATTAGGAGGGCATTGGCAAAAGGAACCAATGCAGTCTGGTTGGGGTGTGTGTGTGTTTCTGTGACACTTGCTTGGGTATGCGATAACTCAAGAAGGAAAAGTTGGACCAAACTGAAACTTGGTATATATTGATCTGCCATGCTGAGAAGGTGTGCCCTATTGTTTTTTGGTAGAGGTCAAAGGTCATTTGAGGTCAACAGAGGTCAAATACTAAAACTTTTAAAACTGATATCTTAATGTAGGAAGCTTAGATAGATCTCATATGTAATATGTGGATGCATTGTTGCATAAAGAATAAACCTGTTAGTTTGTGTGGAAGTCAAAGGTCATCTGGGGTCACCAGAGGTCAAAAACTAAAGACCTTGTCAACAGGTTATATCTCAAGGTAGGAAGCTTGGATGGACATCTTACTTTTATACATAAATGCGTTTCGGTACAAAGATTAGTCCTGCTTTGTTTGGTGGAGGTCAAGGTCACCAGGGGTCAAACACTGAAAAACTTTGTAACACAGTGTTTGTAGGAAGAAAGGACAGACTTCAAATCATTTTGTGTTTGGTTATGGTCAAAGGTCACCAAGGTCACTGGAGGTCAACCACTAATATGTTATTCAGAAAATCTTGTAAGCAGGATAATGATAGGTTCTATAGATTTTTTTACTTCACCTGGTTTTGCATTAAATCAGCTTACACACCCAAATACCTTAGAAGTTTGCCCTTTATGTTCATTCAATAATTCAGTAATGCTTCCTTTGGGTTGTACACAGATTTTGGATCATTTGAAGTTATAAGAGGGCAATAACTGAAATTTGTTTAAAGAGCACAGGTCACACTGCTTAAAACTGGTCTGTCTGACAGTGGAAGCAATGTATGGATCACATCTCTTTGTGCTCAGTGAGCTAACCTAATTTCATTCTTATCACACCCCATTAATCACTTCTATTCTTCTTAAGTGCCAAAGAAACCCTGTTTTATTTGAGAGCAGGTAAAAATAACTTATGAGAGATGTACAAGGGTTTTTTTTTTCTCTCTCTGTGACTGTATTGTGTATTGTTAATCGGTGATAATATCAAGTTTGATTACAAGGGGGGCATAAATTGCATGCTGAAATGAGAAAATGGTTTTAAAGGATTACAAAGTATTATGCAAATTGAATTTTAGTAAATATATATCTAAATATAATCTTTGATTTCATAGTGACCCCTTGTGAAGATATTACAAACATTGGGTATGAGCTTTTGCTTTTAAAACTCTAGTATTGAGGTCAATTTATCAGCTTTTGTACAATTCTTATAGTACCCAGCGAGGAACCACAGTGCCCATTGGGCTCTTGTAATTACAAATTTCACAGAGGAGTGAGCTGAGGAGGGAAGGAGGTAGAGGAAAACAGATGGAAATGGTGGGAAGGGAGAGAGGGATTGAGGGAAGGGGGGGGAGAAAGACACTTGGTATCTCCTCTTTACTTTTGCCACTGTCCTACTCAAACTGGTCATTTGTACTATGACTTTCCGATTCCTACCCCATGAGCAACATTATCTTACAGTGTACCTCAAGTAAAAAAACAAATCAAAAATTAAAAACATGAAAAATCAACTAGTGGTTGGTAAATATACCCAACTTGTGTGAAGTTTGTAGTATTGATTAATTGTACATGGAAATAAAGTCAGTGACTGAAAAAAAAACTGTGGATAAAATTCCTAAAATCCATATTTCATCTTGCAAAATTATTGCCAGTGTATTGCAGTACAATGAGGTGTGAATTCTGTAGCTGACATACCCATTTTCCCTCTCATCTGAACATGCAACAAAGATTCAAATCGGCTCATGTTTATTAATAAGCTTAAGATCCATTAAATTAAGGTAAGTTCATAAAACAGTATGCAAAAACTGTATGCATCTTTCAATTTACAGTATTTTAATGAGTATCACAGCTCTCTGTGTTTGTTACTCAAAGTACAGTACCCCTACCACATGTTAAAGTTCTGCTTGAGTTACAATGCAGTATAAAAAGTGTTTCCATAGAAACACAACAATTGTTGTGACTGCTGAAAGCTCATATTTTTTACACAGTGTTTATCAAATCTGGAAGTCAGCACAGAGAGGTTGTGTTCCAAATTGCTCATTCTCTGTAATGTAATTTAAAATTTAAATTTTATAAATACACTGCAGTAACTTACAACTTTCAAGATACCTTCAAATTCCATGCGTTTTAATGTATGCTGCTGTACGTGTCAGTGATTCCATGCATCTAGCTTTCTTTGGTCATGAAAAATGCATTCTCTGAGCATTAAATGACCCAACTTCATTTAGGTTTAGTTTAAATTAGTTTTCTTTTCAAAGTCTTGCTTCTTTCTGTTTGCATGAAGATTTATCAAGAAGCTAAAGTTATGGTGTTATCAATTAAGGTACAGGTAGAAAGTTATGTGTGATAAAAACAGGTTGAATTAAGTAGAAAGATGTGCAAAATTTAACTGGCAAAATGGGAATACTTGACATACTTCCCTTTTTTTTTTTTGTGTATTCCACAAAAAATTTTCAGATGCATTTATGGGATGGTTGTCATGCAAGACTATTGTAGCATGCAAATAAATAAAGGCTGATAAATTGTGTACCATACTAAGGGAATGTGATATGTCAGCACAAAGTCTTGATTAATTTGCAGTTGAAGGGTAAATACTCTCACCACTTAATACAATTTTAGTAATAGACTACAAAAATTCTCAATTGGCTCACCTTCGTGATTGACAGCAAGTTAAAAAAAAAAACACATTACACAGCATGCACAGTGCTGAGAGTATTTTGATTACACATTGGGTCTTGTATGTACTCATACTGAAGCAGTTAACTGAGACTGTGTCTGGATGAGGATAAATTTAGGACAGTTGTGGAGGGGAGGGGGTGGGGGGACTTAAGAAAGTCGGTTAGGAGAACTGGAACCGTTTGAGTTGAGAGGGTCGGGCCATTGAGAAGTAAACTTTCTGTGGAAAAAACCCCTTGGAATAATGGCATAATGACAGTATCTTTTATGGTTCTCAACATATATCCCATCAAAGTTTGAATGATTCTGAAGCAACTTGCTGCTTATGCAAAAATTATCATGTCGAGTGTTGCACAGTATTTACATTTCTATCTCTTAGGTGCTCATTGAATGGTGTATGGTTTGGACATGGTTTTGAAGAACACAATTTTTTAAACTTTCAAAATAAAACCTTTGGGACATACTAATGAAGAGCTGCCAATTAAGTCTTCCTGATTCTGCAGAAGACTACCTAAAAATTTCCTCCTGAAAATCTTCCTGATAGAAAACAGAATTTCCCCCATTGAAATACACACAAATCCCTGATATCTTCCTGATTCATGGGATAAATCTTCCTGATTTCAAGACCTCAATGTTGGCAGCTCTGCTAATGTGAAAATTGCTGGCATTTCGTACTTCATGGTCAGGGCATCAATGTGTATTTTTGGTGAACAGTTTGTGCAGTTTAGCACTGCATATGTTCTTGCTTAATTGACATGGAGGAAGTTAATTGGACATGAAGTAACTGTCCTTATTTCCTTTATTTGTTTTGTTTTTTGTTCATACAATGGAAGTCCTGGAATATACAAACTTAACCCTTCAAGTTGTGTACTGGATAGGAAGACCTTCAGTCTTGAGTCTACTGTAGGATGTGGTTTTGTGGTCCAATACTTTAGACCTCCTTTCCAATTCTGTTTGTATTCTAGCCTTTAAAGCCCAAATAGTCTTTCCTCAGACATGTCCAGCTCTCCCAGCTTATTTTGTCTACTGTACTCCCTCCCACAGTGATCTAAAACTCATCCCGCCCTTTACAGACACAACACTTCTTGCTTTAGAGTATTTCCCAGTTAGCATAAAGTGTATCCAGAATTAGTCTCTGATCATGCATGTTTAATGTACTGTATAATCATAGTTTTAGATGGATTTCCAAGTTGGATTTCCTTCTGACAAAAGTAGTACTTCCATGATTGTACTTGTATCTTTTTCAGTTATGGTAATCAAAGGGCAGAACTAATGGAGTACAGTATATACATGGACAGAGCATGTACATCCTATCTGTAGATGGTCGCCACTGACTGGGACAAAAAAGGGGCACCAAGATTGCTGCCATGAAGCTATAAATCATCTGATTTGACAATGAATCTGTAATATTTTAAGTAAAAGTTAAACTTGAACGGGGAAAACTATCATATTCCTGCAATACTTGAAGTAATTTTGACCTTAATACCTAGTTGCCATATTTTAAAAAATATTTCAACTTTCTTGCAAAATATGGCGATATACTTGAGCAAGTCTTAACTTTCACACAAAACCCATAGTAGAAAGCCATCTTGGTGCGCTTTTTCTCACATGTACAGTAATGATAATCTAATATGCAGTATGCTCTGTCCATGTATAGGAAGTCTGTGGCAGAACCAATAGAGTACAGTATTTTACTTCCCTCTTTAAAAAATAGTTTGTGGTAGCAAATGAGCATTTTACTGTATTCATAAAACTTGGTTGCTTTAAAGGCCTACTGTAGTTCTCTAACCACAAACAGTACCAAGCCTCTTAACCTTCTTACTGAAGCCCCTCCTACAATTGTCTCAAACTCATCCTCATCCAGATACAATCTCAGTTTATTGCTTCAAGGTGAGTATAGAAAAACTCACTCAAAACACTCTCAGTACCGTTCATGCTGCGTAATATAATTAAGCTTTGGTACTCTGCATTGTTTGAATTAGCTGTCATTCAAAGAGCTGAGCCAGTTGAAAATTTTGGTACACCGGTACCAAAGTTGTAGTTTGGGCTGAGAGGTTTGGCCCTTTAAGGGGAGGACCTTGTTCTCATTTGAATGGAACTCTAAGTTTTCATTCATAGAATTTAAAAATAATTAAAAACATGCAAAGGGAAAATACCATACCTGTAACCCGAGAACACTAAGGTTAAAGCATGTCTTGTCATGTTACATTGTCTTAACTTTCACACAAAACCCATAGCAGAAAGCCATCTTGGTGCGCTTTTTCTCACATGTACAGTAATGACAATCTAACATGCAGTATGCTCTGTCCATGTATAGGAAGTCTGTGGCAGAACCAATGGAGTACAGTATTTTACTTCCCTCTTTTAAAAATAGTTTGTGGTGACAAATGAGCATTTTACTGTATTCATAAAACTTGGTTGCTTTAAAGGCCTACTGTAGTTCTCTAACCACAAACAGTACCAAGCCTCCTAACCTTCTTACTGAAGCCCCTCCTACAATTGTCTCAAACTCATCCTCCTCCAGATACAATCTCAGTTTATTGCTTCAAGGTGAGTATAAAAAAACTCACTCAAAACACTCTCAGTACCGTTCATGCTGCGTAATATAATTAAGCTTTGGTACTCTGCATTGTTTGAATTAGCTGTCATTCAAAGAGCTCAGCCAGTTGAAAATTTTGGTACACCGGTACCAAAATTGTAGTTTGGGCTGAGAGGTTTGGCCCTTTAAGGGGAGGATCTTGTTCTCATTTGAATGGAACTCTAAGTTTTCATTCATAGAATTTAAAAATAATTAAAAACATGCAAAGGGAAAATACCATACCTGTAACCCGAGAACACTAAGGTTAAAGCATGTCTTGTCATGTTACATTGTCTTAACTTTCACACAAAACCCATAGCAGAAAGCCATCTTGGTGCGCTTTTTCTCACATGTACAGTAATGACAATCTAACATGCAGTATGCTCTGTCCATGTATAGGAAGTCTGTGGCAGAACCAATGGAGTACAGTATTTTACTTCCCTCTTTTAAAAATAGTTTGTGGTGACAAATGAGCATTTTACTGTATTCATAAAACTTGGTTGCTTTAAAGGCCTACTGTAGTTCTCTAACCACAAACAGTACCAAGCCTCCTAACCTTCTTACTGAAGCCCCTCCTACAATTGTCTCAAACTCATCCTCCTCCAGATACAATCTCAGTTTATTGCTTCAAGGTGAGTATAGAAAAACTCACTCAAAACACTCTCAGTACCGTTCATGCTGCGTAATATAATTAAGCTTTGGTACTCTGCATTGTTTGAATTAGCTGTCATTCAAAGAGCTCAGCCAGTTGAAAATTTTGGTACACCGGTACCAAAATTGTAGTTTGGGCTGAGAGGTTTGGCCCTTTAAGGGGAGGATCTTGTTCTCATTTGAATGGAACTCTAAGTTTTCATTCATAGAATTTAAAAATAATTAAAAACATGCAAAGGGAAAATACCATACCTGTAACCCAAGAACACTAAGGTTAAAGCATGTCTTGTCATGTTACATTGTAAGGAATGGCAGCACTGATTTTTGGAAAGTAACGTAAAATCTGACAACAGCTACAGTAGTTATTTATACAGTAACTTAAGGAGAAAGGACATGCACCCACCTGACCTATGTGACCAGGATATAATTCAACTCCATGGTACAGCAAACACCAGTTGACGATCATGCATGTTTTGACTACAAATGTGAATTAAACAGAATTTTTATCCAAGCCATTCTCTCGTTTTCTTCTTTGTACAGTTATTCTTCAAAGCACACCCCCGTTGTCCTTCAAGCAGTTCATACTGGTCGCTGAATCCGATGATGGGCAACCTTTTGGAGAATTAGGGGTGAGAAAACGTTGACAATTCTTAATTAAAATATTCAGTAGTTAAAGAGGTATACACCCAAGGGGGTAAAAATAGCTCGACCGTGGTAAATATATGCACTTTACAATGCACTGTATATTTGAGTTCTCCTCGTCATCTTTTTTGTGGGAAATGCTTATGTAAACATTCAACCAAATAAAACATTTCCTACTAAGTTTGTTGTTGTGAATATATTCTCTATTTCCAAAATGTTGCATCAATAAACCAACTGTTTGCTGAGAAAAAATCAGAACAGTACAGCTTCTGCAACATAAGAAAATCTCATCAATTTTTATTTCACAGGAAATATATAACTACCGTATTTACTCTATTAAACGCCCCCTCTCTAATAAACGCCCCCCAACTTTTTCGTCACATTGCATAAAGTGAAATTGTTAATTCCAAAGACAATATGGTAAAAGTAAAATGAAGTAGTCCTTCCTTGAAGCCACGAAATCTCCTAAAGTCCCATATCCTGCAGTGAAAGGCATGTTTCTGCAACTAATTTCTGTTGATATCCATCACGCTATCACATACCGCGAACCTGTACTGCTTCGTTTGCGGTTCGAAAGTGGTACTGTACATACCGTAGGTATACAAATATTCGCTAGCCTATCCGAACAGCCTAATGTGAAAATCCAAATTAATAAAACGTCTGCGAAAGCTCCTGTAACTTGCTGCTGACATTAAGGTAAGATTCCTTGCCTGTAAATTTGACTCTAATAAACGCCCCCCCTTAACGAAAATTTCACGCCCCTGGGGCGTTTAATAGAGTAAATACGGTATGAATACAAAATGATAATGATGTCATTGTGCAGGGCTTTTATCAGAGTGTGTATTTGTGCATTACCCATATTGGGAAGTGCTAAATGAATACTTGCCTCAAAATTGGGATAGAGGTACGGACATCTTATACATGGACAGAGCATACTGCACGGTACATTGCTGCTACCGTACGTGTGAGAAAAAGCGCACCAAGATGGTCATCTGCTATGGTTTTGTGTGAAAGTTTGGACTTGCTCAAGTACATAACCATATATTTTGCAAGAAGGTTGAAATACTTTTGAAATATGGCAAGGTAAGGTCCAAATCACTTTACGTATTGCAGGAATATGATATTTTTCCCCATTTTTGTTTAAAATATTACAGAGTCATCGTCAAATAAGATGATTTATAGCGTCACGGCGGCCATCTTGGTGCGCCTTTTTTGTCCCAGCCGGTGGCGACCATCTGCGGATAGGACGTATACATTGCATGCTGTGTCCATGTATATAAGTCCGTGGATAGAGGTCAAATATACGCCCAAGTATGAAAGCAAAGAGTGAATTACTGTACATACTGTATCCTATGCTGTCCTTCAGTGGATGTACAGGGCTTCATTCCTTGGGAAGCAGTAATAGTTTGGCTTCACAGAATGGTTCTTGGCCAGAGAGTCAGGAGTAGGACTGGGAAAAGGCAGGCCTATTTATACATATCATTCTTTGCAATGCTTGTCAAATTTTACATGTGCGTTATTAAAAAACCTCTTCATATTCATAAATTTATGTTCACAGTACACATGAGTTTCATGTTGTCCCAAGTATTCTAACCCCACTCATGTTAGTCTCTGGTCTTGATTCCAACTCCACACAAAAGTAGCTGTAACATATTTCATTCTCAAATAATATGGCCTGTGCAGCAAGGTAAGTACATTAGAGTTACATAATGTGGTAACAAGTAATTACTCACCATCCCAAAAAAAGGAGTTGGGGGAATATTTACAGGGGGACTGGGGGCCGTTCCACAAAGAGTTACGCACAATCTTAAGTTTGATTCACCATACTTAAGCTAACAGTAAATCATACTTAAGATCGTGCGTAACTCTTTGTGGAACGGGCCCCTGGTCTTTTACTGGATCTGCATATTTTGTACTAGGGCTGTTTGTAATCATCGCATGATCACTTTACTTTGTTCTTGGTAGCTAGAGAATTTACAATCTACTGTACTAGATTAGGAATATTTTTTGCTGACATTAATAAAATCAAAGGCGTAGGAAGCAGGGGGACTGGGGGGCAAGAGCCCCTCCAGTGGAAAATGAGGCACGCAGAAGCATGCTTTCATCCCCCCTTTTCCCAGGTCGAAAACCCCTTTTTCATTTTTGGTTCCTTGCGGTAGCAAAGGAAACTATGTAGTCGGGTTGGCGTGTGTAGGTGTATGTATGTGTGTTCGTGTGTGTGTTTGTGTGACACTTGCTTCAGTACGCTCTAACTCAACAAGGGAAGACTGGATGGAACTTGGATTTGGTACATAGATTTGTCATAAGGAGAAGGTGTGCCCTATTGTTTTTGGTGGAGGTCAAAGGTCATTTGGGGTCACCAGAGGTCAAAAACTAAAAATCTTCTCAATACTATATTTCAAGGTCGGAAACTTGGATAGATGTCATACTTGGTGTGTAGGTGTGTTGTGGTGTAAAATGGAATCTGATATGTTTGGTGAAGGTCAAGGATCATCTGGGGTCACCAGGGGTCAAAAACTGAAAAACCATTCAGCACAGTTTTTTAAGGTAGAAAGGACGAATTTCAAATCAATCTGTTTGGTTAAGGTCAAAGGTCATCAAGGTCACTAGAGGTCAACCACTGGAAATGTTATTTAGAAAATCTTGTAAGCTAGATAAGGATAGGTTCAATAGATATTTTATCTCACCTGGTTTTGCATGCTTACACACCCAAACACCGTAGGAATTTGGCCTTAAGGTTCATTCAGTAATGATTCCTTTGTGTTGTACACAGATTTTGGATCATTCAAAGTTACAAGAGGGCATTAACTGAAATCTGTAGGTTTCAATGAGCACAGGTCACACTGCATTAAACTGTTCTGTCTCCCAGTGGAAGCAATGCATGGATTATACAGTATGTCTCGTTAATACTGCTGTGCCCTGTGGGGTAGCCTAATCCTCATTCTATTATCACACCCCATTTATCACACCCCATTTATCACTTGCTTTCTGCTTAATTGATGAATTAACCCTGTTTTCTGTGTAGAGATAGCAAACAGGGCAAATGGTAGATTTTTTTAAAGTAATATCAAGTTTTATTTGAGAGCAGGTAAAAATAGCATATGAGAGAAGTACAAGGGGTGTTTTTCTCTCTCTGACCACATTGTGTATTGTTCATTGGTGATAATATCAAGTTTGATTACAAGCATAAATACATGGGGAAAGGAAGAAATGTTTTTGAAGGATCACCAAGCATTTTACAAGTTGAATGTAAGTGAGACCAAAAAAATTAATTAGTACTTAAATATCCCTTGTGAAGATGTTACAAACATTAATTATGAGCTTTTGCTTAGCTCTATTTCAGAGACTGGCTGTACAGTTCTTAAAATATCCAGCAAGGAACCACAGTGCCCATTGGGCTCTTGTTTCACTTTGGGCGCTGCAAAATGCAATATAAAATGCATTAGTGCTTGGTCATAAATCAGTTTGATAAACTTTTCCAAGCTCTGGAAATGACTAAATGAATTATTTGCCATATGTGACACCCCATCATCAACAGATACTTGCAGCTTTATTACAATTTTGACAAACTGTCTTTCAGTGATTTCCCTAAAATTTTCTTCAATATAGGCTCTTAATTTTTAGATATTTTGTCTAAAAAAGGCAACAAAGTTTCGGGAGCGTTTTTGAATGTCATGGCGAATCCTCAATTCACATACTGTTTGATAGAATTAAAGTGTAACTCAAGTCAAACATATATTTTAAAGAGCAAGAAAAATGAATCCGAACAGTCCACCTCCCATCTTCATAGGACATACTCCATGAAATGATGAAGTTTTTAAACATAAAACAAATTTGTCCATTGTGCAGTAATTAGTGACTTTCTTCTTGTAGAACTCCCATTTTACCTGCTTCGTTTCCAAGTGTTTTTATGACCTTGAACATTTCCTGTTTGCTTGCATAACGTGTTGCACAGAGGGGGGTTAATCTATTACCACACCCCATAAGAGTAAGAGTGTTATCGCAACTTGGTACAAGATGTAGTAACTTTCAGAAAAACAATACAAAAATTGTAATTTGAGGATTTCAGCAATGACATCACAAATTATTGTGCAATGTATCTTTTTTAGTTGAATGAATGAACTTCAACATTTTATATCTCAGCTCAGGAATCTCCTATGAAGATGGGAGATGGACTGTTAGAATTCATTTTTCATGCTCTTTATTCCTGAATTTTTTGACTTGAGGTACTGTACACTTTAAGGAGGTGCAATAGTACTGGACTGTACATGATCATTGTTTCAAATTCAAAGGTTCCAGTTGCAGAGCTATTAAAATTTTTTGTTAATGGGACAGTAACTTTAAAAGGAAATTCTTTGTTCTGCAAATGGTTATACCTTTCATCAAATTGTCCACTCACAAGTATGGCAGGAGATGTTAAACCACTGATCCTGTTCCAAAGCCTAAGGTCTTGGTGGATTAATTAAAACCTTTGCAGAAATGGCAAGTTGTTTTTTATTTTGCTTGGACGTAATATCCCTGTGCTAGACTAAGGTTTGTAGCATAGTACAGTGTCCTGCATGTTTCATTTCTCTTGTGAATAAGAGCAGTTCAACTTCTCAGCAGAACCACCGGTATATCTTTGTTGACTTACAGCAACACAATATGCCCCAAGTAGTACAGATTAATCAATATTGAGAAATTGAAAGCAATTAAAGCAGGCAGTGTGTGTCAACATGAATGGCCTAAATCCCCAAAATTCGGTTTAATTAAAACATTGACACCGACACTCATCTCCTAGGATTACTGTCTTGTTATTTCAAACATGCAAAATAAACTCCAGATCTGTGTTTGTACTCTATAATGAATCAGATCTAGTAGGCCTATAGATTTATAAAGAATGCTTCGTGACAGTATTTGGAAGGCAACACATGTGGCAAATCATTGGTCTTAGGAAATAAAATGCAATTTAGTTACAGTTCATAGCAGCCAAACTTTTGTAGGTGACTAAAGTCATATTCAAAGGCAAAATTCTGTAACTTAAAAATGTGCAGGAAAATTTCCCCTCCTAGGAGATAACCAGAATGCAAGGCATTCATACTCGCGAATGGAGGCGGTCTAACGGTTCGAGTGATATTGACAGAGTTGCTAAATTTTAGCCACTCTCTGATACGAACAGGCAGTAGATGGTGAATTTGTTATGATGAAGATGTTTGCGCATTTCAGAAAAGGATATCAGTGTTGAAAATTTATACAGGTGAAACATTAGTTTTGTGAAGAAAGGGAAACAGAATTGTTTATGCTACAAGCTCGACGTTTAGAAAAGTACATATGAGTGATACGTATATATGATGTTAAAATTGACTAAACAAAACAGGTGGTAGATGATATTTTCTACTAGATCTAGAAAATAGAAGTGCTTCGATTGCAGAAGAATTGTTTTATTAATAATTTCTGACCGTAGCCAAAACTGTCAGAATTTCACACATATTATTGGCAGTTCAAAATATCAAAATTTCCTCACGAATGACAATTGCATTTTTTAAACTTCCATAGTGTTCTCAGTATTGCTCGAGGGCAGTGCTTATCACGGTTCGGCAGTTCAACCGTATCACCTGTATGTATATGCATCGCATGATCACCAACATAGTAAGCACTTTCAGATCAGAAGAGATGCAACTTGACTATCATCTCGAGTGGCTAATGAATAGAGAGAGATAACTACGCAGTCTTTATTTTGCTACTCCCTCGTCAGAGATCTCTCTTCCCATTCCTACCATAATTGTCAACAACATAAACAGTACCGGTATAAAATTTCTCACCTTCCTCTTCTTTCTTTGGTTGGATAGGAAGAAAGTCTTTTCCCTTACAGTACGGTTGCTCAAAGGAACCATTTTAAATTTGTCTTTCAAGATTGCTAAATTATTAGCACAGCCACCAATAAAAGAATCTAATGTGAGAATATTTACAAAATGAAAAACAAAAAAAACTTGGGTTGAGGTTAACTAAGTTATTTCGATGCGGCTAAGCAAATAAAGCCTTGCGCATGGCCCATATTTGACTTTCCACTGAAACACGTCAAACTCTCGAAATGACCTTTTTAAGCCGCGGTAGCACTTGATGTCATCAACTGTATCACATGTCTTTCGGCTGATCACGTGGTCACCGGTAAAGCAAGCACATATTGGTAAGGGCGATTCAAGTTTCAGGTGAAACATTTAGGTCAGAAGAAAACTACGCAGTTACTATTGCGCAATTTTCGCATCCGGGAGACTACGTTATCTTATCCGTTCTCTATTCCTCCTTTGTGATTGTCTTCAGTTTTGAACAAAATAAGGTATAACTTAAGTTTGTCGCTCTTGTTACAGTTATAAGTTCCTTGGTCATGAAAAGAAATCACCCGTTCAATGTTTTCTTTACAACAATGCCAAAACTTTCACGTCAACAGATTGCTCGGATGTTTCAAACTGTAAGAAAAGAAGGGTAGCGACCATGTCATAAAGAACGGCAGTTGACAAAAACTATAGAAAGGGCTTCTGAGAACCCCATATAGTCGCTCCCTGGTCGTTCCAAGAACCGTGTAATTGAAATATCCCTGAACTAATATGCCTCATCGTGTGATGAAACCTGAGACATCCTTAAATAAATTATCTGTTTTCATGGTCAACGCCTTTTAATTTGCAAACACTATAAAGTAACAAAACCAACAAGGCACAGAATAAAAACACTGTAACAAGTCTATAAAGCGGCTGCTATACTTCGCATTCGCTCGTAAAAACTGAATCTTACTGTTACAGCATAGCATTTGTAAGATCCATACTAACTTTTAAATTAATTAATGCATGTTTCTTCAGATACTGTGCATCATGGGAAATCTGTGATGTTATGGTACATTAGCACATTAATTAATTTACTTCTCATTCAATTTTTGTAATTTTGAGAAATATTTGCAACATTACTTGTTATACAATACCTCACATATAGTGTAGACCTGTTGTAGCCTACTATATGGAGGTCTACAGGAAAAGATACGGTATTCAACCATTTCAGCAGAATGCTATCAACTGCATGGTCAACTCGGTGAGGGCATCCACCTTGCAGCTTGCTACTCTATGCCTGGAGTTAGACTAGGGCCTGGTCATATAAGACTTTAAATACCGAACCCTCTGCCACTGTGCTTGGTTGCTCGATCAGCATGATCAATGGCATAGGGTAAACAAGCCAGTGAACAATGAATGGAAACAAAAAGCTGTGGCTGACCCAACTTACACTAATTGGTTACAAACAGCCATAAAACTTACTCCAATGCAGTACCAAATTTTAAGGACAAACAGGACATCCAATAACAAAGACAAAAAGAGAGGAATTTCAGGCAACATGCCAGCTTGACATAACATTCTACTTTGGTTAGGAATGTAGGACTGAAAGTATTTTTCAATGAAAATAACCAGTCTCTGAAATGAAATATTATGAATTACTGTAGGAAAAGAATATTGCAAGTTCCCACTTCCTAGTATTAAAAAAATACACCAGAATATGCCTTTGAAGAGCAAAATCGGTCACTTTAAAGGGAAAAATTGCATTTGTTTTACAAGAAAATTTTATCCTTTTCCAGCCAACATTTATTGACACAGAGTGATAAATGATTGAAAATAATGCAGTATGGTGGTCTTCTTTTCAAGAAATAAGTTTCTCTCAGATTGAAATTCAGTGATTTGTTGCTCAAGATTAAGTTGTTCACCCAGATTTTCAACATTTCAAATGATGCAACTTTCATAGCTTTTTTTGTTCATAATATTTTTAGATGAAGCTGTTACTGGGGTGTATATGGTTGACAATGAATGGTTTGATGATGTCTTGAGCTATTTTATTTGACAGCTATATTGAAACATTTTAAACACAGCATTTCCCTTTAAGCATACAGTATTTCTAAGCAAAATTTTGCAAAGTTCTTTTTGTTTGTCTTACGAAGTATATCTTTCAAAATATACCACAACTTAAATATTGCACGAAGTAAAAAAATCTTTATGTTCAAGGGGTTCCCAAATAACATCTCAGGCATGCATGCAGACATTGATTCATATTGTGTTTCTAGAGAAATGGTCTGATCTATTAATTTTTTCATATTTTAAATAAAAATTAGCCATCATGATTCATGACATCAAGTCTCCACATTAATTAAAGTCTTCACAGATCATGCATGTTACTTCAATGGTAATTAACATAAATGGTATACTGTAACTATATGCTATATGTGTCTCAGGCATTGTCTGCTAATGTAACTGTTATAGGTGCAGTGTGTTTTGCAAAATATTAAAGGGACAATCCTCTCACCCCAAACTACATTTCTAGTATAGAGTAACAAAAACTCTCAATTGGCTGAGCTTTTTGATTGACTGCTAATTCAAACAATGCAGAGTACCAAAACTTATAGTACACAGCAGGAGCTGTTCTGATAGTGTTTTGATTATACACATTGAGCTCTCTACATTCACCCTGAAGCAATAAAATGAGATTGTGTCTGGATGAGGGTGAATTTCAGACAATTGTGGGAAGGGCTTAATTAAGAAGGTTAGGAGAATTCATACTGTTTGGGATGAGAGAATTGGGCCTTTAAGAGGAGGCCATGAGGTACAAAGGAACATAAATCATAGAGGCTGTAAAATGCTACTGTAGTTTAATATACAGGAAGTGTTCAAATCACCTGCAAAAACTTAAAAAAAAATTCTAAGAAATACTTATCAGCCTACGCTGTACAGTACTTCTCAGAAGTTTCGGCTGTTTTGCTTGTACTGTATTACTCTAAAAAGAATTGTATTTTAATCACTAGTGTTGTTTCAAAGATGACTTTAAGCAGAATGTGTCCTTGTAATCTAGTTAGTTACAGTAGATAGGTTGAGTTTTACGGCCCAATCCCTAACCTATTTGTCCAAGTCAAGCTGGGTATCCTTGTGATATTAATCCATAAAGACTTAAAGGCAGTCATTCGTCACCCCAAACTACAGTTTCAGTATACATATATCAAAACTCTCAATTGGTACAGCTCTTTGATTGGCATCACATTCAAACAATGCATCATAGCTAAATTACACAGGATGGGCACTCTAGTGTCTTGATTACACATTATGGACTTGTATGGCCACTGGGACAAGCCATGAAGCAATAAACTAGGATTGTGTCTGGATAAAGATGAGTTTTAGATAAATGTGGGAGGGTCTAGAAGTAAGTAGGTTGGGAGAATTGGAACTGTTTGGGATGATGAAAATATGCCTTTAAGAATTAAGTTTTTTTTAAGAATATTCAAAGCTTTGCTTTACAACATGTCATACCTGTATGTAAATGCTCAAGTGGAATTTGAATCTTTCACAGATTTTGGATCCTAGGCAATCAAGGATGTCTGAAGACTGCACTAATAGTGTCAGGCATACCAGTGGAACTGCATCCAAGACCTCTGTAACCATCCAGTGGACTGCACCATCAGAGACAGGGGGTGGATGCGTTAACTTCAAGTGAGTGGAAAGTCCTCGGTTGTTACTGTTTAGAGCACTCATAATTGTGCGAGTGTGTATTTGTACTGTAGTAATTATTCCTTCAAAATAATTTAAAAATACTAATGACAGTACCAAGGAAGTAGAAGAAGAGCTCTACAAACAGTTTAAAAATAAATTAATTAAAAAGTGAATGCAATTTAAAGAGGCTATGCCACATGTAATCCCTGGTTTTAAAAGGATTGTCATTCTTTAGGAGGCTGGGGGATTCTGTTAGTTTACAATCTTTTTAATACCATCATCCTGCCCTGTAAAGTAAATATTCTTAAAAATTTTCAAGTCATGTTTAAGTCATGTGATATCACTTTATTAGGAAGTGCTTGTTGTCTCTGCGCAGTATTCTCCAGACATTTTATACAGTGTTTGCATTCCATTTCACATACAAGTGATCAAGGCTGATGTAGGGAAAAGCCTGCTGAATAATAAACATCATGTCCCCTTTTAGTGCTTACCACCATCATTTCGAGTCAAATTATTGCATTTTATGTCACCTTATGCCATTATAACTACCTGTACAACAGAAAAGCACAGAACACAACATATGGGTCATTCCATGGGGTTGGGGTATCAAAGTGTGACATTCATGTCAAATTTTAAATTTGGTAGATTTGGTGCAAACTGAATCATTGTTTTTTTCTTAAAGAATCATTCTAAGAGGAAGAAACCATGAAGAATTTCTTCATACAACTAATATACATTACATAATATTGATTTCATTTTTTCTCATATGTTTAACTGTGGTAATATTACCTATGCAACGGAGACACCGTGTCTTACAGACCTCCAGTACAAACAGGTTGACCTACAATAACCATAATCTAACTTGGCAACATGTCATCAACAAAAGCAGATTCTATAGCTCATGTTTTATGTATTCCATGAAAAAAAAGAGAAATGGTATACCAAATCAATTTTTGTGGGAAGACAACTACATAGTACCTACGCAACAAGTCTACCTACCGTATTTACTCTATTAAACGCCCCCTCTCTGATAAACGCCCCCTAACTTTTTCGTCACATTGCATAAACTGAAATTGTCAATTCCAAAGACAATATGGTAAAAGGAAAATGAAATAGTCCTACCTTGAAGCCACGAAATCTCCTAAAGTCCCATATCCTAAAGTAAAAGGCATGTTTCTGCAACTTATTTCTGTTGATATCCATCAAGCTATCACATACCGCGAACCTGTACTGCTTCGTTTGCGGTTCGAAAGTGGTACTGTACATACCGTAGGTATAAAAATATTCGCTAGCCTATCCGAACAGCCTAACATGAAAATCCAAATTCACCACAGGAAAACTGTTTAACAGTGAAATGCGGTGAAGGCGTATGTACTGCTAATGGTACTACTCACGGTAACTATTATGCAATTACCGTATGTACGTGTGTATAGCCGGCCGGTCAGTATAGTAACGTGAGGCCTGGCTGTATACTGTGCACAGCATGCATGCATACGTACATGCCGCGGGCTCCTAAAAAAGTCACTTCTGTGTGTAACGTTACATATCAAGATGTCGGCGAAAGTTGATCACACTTGCAAAGTTCACAGTGTTGTTCGTGGCTACCATATTTATAGGAAAGTTTGGTTACCGATTATTGGGGAGGAGCTCACAGCTGATTGTGAAGCTGACAACCAAATGGGCAAATGCGCCATAGTAGTTTATCAGAAGGGCTCAGATAAGAAACAAGTTGTGGGGCACTTGCATAGAGAAAAGTCACGTAAATTTGACTCCAATAAACGCCCCCTTTAACGAAAATTTCACGCCCCCGGGGCGTTTAATAGAGTAAATACGGTATGTAACATGTTGACACCATGAACATACTCGCAACTTTCACGATCTGTGTGCTTCTAATTATTACCAAATCTGCATGGATATGACTGTTGCCATTGAGTGAATTGACTTTCACATATTAATATGTTTTGTTTGAAGCAAGAAGGAAATGCATCCTAATCTTGGGTTTTATTATACCTACGCAACAGTTGACACCGTAAGTAAATTTCATCTGTATAGGCTTTTTAAAAGTATGTACCTTGATTCTACAACTTAGATTCTTTGTTTACCAAGGTAACTTGTTGACCTTTTGCTGTTGGAGTGAGTGTGGTGGTAAGGGAATTTCAGTGGCAAATCATGTGAAGCAAATATACCAATGCAACAAAATGACATCGTGCGTTGCATAGGTATGACTAATTTCATTCAAACACTGAGAAAAAAGTTGGTTCCATTGCAATTGTCTGGTAATGACAAATTGTTTTATCACCTGTGTTTTGCAAATGCCTGGATTAGGCAAGGTAAAATTACATCTGTAAAGGGAATGGGAAGGGCCTAATTTCTGCAACATTTTATGTCACAAATTTTTCAACAATTTTTCATGTGACACCACCAAAAAAATTGGGAAAATCTCAAAAAATCATGGGGATATGTCAGTTGTATTAAATATAAAAAAACAAACATTTAATGCATTTCATCCCATACCAAACTTAAATTGATCATGTATTCACATAAGATTTAACAAGTATTTCTTACAGGTTATACCCATATGTATTGGTTATGACCCAACCCCGTGGAATGACCCATATACTAAAAAAACTACTAAAAAAACACTGTCAGTGTTATGTACTAACTACATTATGATGCAAAATCAAGATTTAAGCTTTGATCCTTTTAAATGGAGAAGGAAGTTGTGGGGAATCAAAGCCAGCATCATACCGATGTAGGTTGAATAGGAAGTGGTGCTTTATCGGCCAGATACGTTGGACTTTCGCAGATCTCCAGGCAGGAATTGCTAAGACAATGATGAATAAGACTTAAAGTTCTGGTGAAGTCTGGATAGTAATGGATTACACACATCTTTAGAAGTCATCGTCTCAGGCCTGATGGATGAGTCAAAATTGATCGAGGCTCAAAAAGACCATATCAAGCAATTGGAAAAAACTTGAGTTTGAAAAGTTTTATGTTGGCGGTACAGAATATCAGGTTAAATTACTTTGTCTCAGTTGAATTTGTGTAACTATCCTAGCCCATAAGTATGAAACTGGTGCAAAGAGATCCACTGGCCACTGTCAGTCCCCTTACTCTACGTACTGTAGGCGGAATGAACCCAGCTTGAACGCTGCCATCGAGTTTTTGTCCATTTGGGTAATCAAGAATACTTGTGATGCTGCAGCCGCCAATGCTGTCCTAAGGTTGACTCTTCTGTTTAAAGTTTACTGATTAACATCAAGTGAGTCCATTACAAATGTGACCAGTTTGGGGTCACCATCTTGCCTGAAATGTGTAAAGGTATAAACTAATGCAAATTGCTATGACCTTCTCATTTACACCTGTCTGCATGACTCAAAATCTCATCAGTGTATCATGTCAGCTTAACCAACATAGTACTGTACTTTCTCACCTGTCAAAAAGTTATCCACTCCCCTAAGGCAAGTAATTAACACAGACTTAACTGGAAATTCATCATATTAATCTGGAAAAACATCATATTAATCTGGAAAACAGTTGGTTTAAAAGTGTTAGTTTTTTATCAAAGGAAAGAGCATTTCTGTTCAATATTGAGGTTCACTTCAAGTTGTTCATAAACTCTGCGGTCGATCATCTCAGGAGGATTCAATTACTTACGAAAACTGCTGCGAATTGCTGTTAAGATGCAAGAATAACTCTTCCTGCTGGTGCGGTACATGTGATTGAAATAAGACACAACTAATGAAACTTTGATTACTAAGTCAAATACCATCCGCCTTAAAGAGTAACTTCTGGCGGCAATTTTTGTGTTTCAGTGAGAGCTTGGGTGTTCACATCTTTCCTTTAAATTTGCTGATCAAACAATTGTAAGGTTTCTGAAGTGGAACTAGGGAAAGGAAATTAATTACAAAGCAGAATGTCCGTTGACTCTTTGGCACTGTCCTTTAAAGGGGCTTAGTTGATATCACTAAGTTAATGAGAGTGTTAAAGGGTCACTACCACATGGTAATGCTTTTAGCTAACATAATGAGTCATATTTCATGTCCAATTAAAGGTTAAAATATTGCATTTTGTGGTGTCTTGACTTGTAATGGTTTTGGGAATTTACAAGGGGCCTTGAATTTGTTCCAGGTGTGCTACAAATCTCACTCGATCCTGTGTGAATGTGATGTTTTATTAACCCTTTACCGTTGTACTCCAATCGGGGCATAATTGCGCGCCTCGGGGGTGGGCGGAAAAGCGGACATAGCACGCCCTGCATCAGCTTCCGTAGGCTATTGACCCTGTGACCTTAAATCATTGTCTGTCTCGTTGCTGCGGCCAAATTTTCGGGTAGCTACTCGCAGTTTCTAGCTCCGCGTGAAACAGTAAAGAGGGGTGACAGCCTCGCTCTCCGTATGGATCCAAAAGGACCCAAACAACGGTAAAGGGTTACACAATAATAGTTTTCTATGAGCTACCATCTTCATCTAGGGGTGCTAAAAATCACACCCCAAGCAGTGATTTGAGGCTGTTTTGAGGATTCAAGGGCTAGCATAAGTTGAAAAAGGGTCGTCAGAAATATTTTCAAAATTGAGTTGAAAGGTGAGTCTCATAAAACAGTTTCTTGTATGTACATGTACAGTAGGATATTGGGATTGTCTTTAGTTTGACCATTTTTCATTTGAAGGTGAAGAAAAATTTACAGGTTTGGAAGAAATTGTTAAAATTTCTTGAACCAACTCAATGAGTCACTTTGGACAAGAGGATAGATTTTTGTTGGAAGGATGGATTAGGGTAAAGATGGAATTTCTTTTCCAGGATAAGTGGCCAAGCTTTTAGTCACACCTACTCATTATATTTGCTCCTATTTAGTTGTAAACCTGCCTACCATGGTTGTACCAGATATGTGGCCTGGCTGGACTAATGAAAACTAAAACTAAAAATACTTGTAAATCAAAGGTTTATACAGATGTAATCATATGTATACTGTATGTTCTCTGGTTCTCTTTGGCTCTTTGCTAATTGGCATTCATATGATCTCTTTGCTTCCATGATTCATTAGTTTCCTTTTGGACCATTGAGACATCGGACCATTGAGGTGGTGAACTAATATGATATGGAGGACCAGTGAGCAGAGCCCTAGTACTTACTGTACAGTAAATGCACTCAAAATGCAGGCTACAATATGTGAAGGTGCGTCCACCAGATAAAAAATAGCGCACCCAGCCACTGTGAGACACATATCATTCTATGGGAAGGGTGGAGGAGGGAAGGGTCTCTCCTTTTACAGTACATACTGAGGCTTGGACTCTTTTGGTTAAGTGAAATATTAATTGATACAAGATTCTACGTGGTCAAAATGGGTAAAATGTTGTAAAAAATTTTACAGATATTGGCTCAAATGTAGGATTCATGGAAATGTGTTGGCAAGATAACAGTATGATACTGGATTCTGTTCAGGTTACATTTGTACTTCAAGATCCTGGAAATATCAGTCAAGCTAGGTCCCTGAAAATCATGGAATTTACAGTCATTTTGAATGTGTTCAAACCATGTGTACCACCCATTACAAATCAAACCCTAGCTAGACCAGCAGGTAGATACAGTAGCTTAGTATACAGCAGGTACTGTACATGCAGTATCCTATAGTATTCAGCAGATACGTAGTACGTACGTTGCCTAATATGGAGCAAGTTTGTACAGTAGCCTAGTATGCAGCAGACATTCAGTATCCTAGTATAAAGGGTACGCACAGTAAAGTAGCTTAGTATACAGATCATGATGTGCTTACTTTCCTTGCCTGCAGGTACAGTATGGTCCAAGGGACAACAAAATACAGTCACATCCTGGTCTTGAAGTTTACAAATTATGGCTGTTCAATTCTGTAATAAAACCATAAATTTGTGAGGAATTTCATAGGAATACAGCAAAAAGTTTTGACAACTCTGGGGTAATCCAGTTTGAATATCAACTTATCAGTAACAATACCAGAAACTTGCAGTGCATTTTGTGAATTTTGAGTGTATACTCATAGCTGTGGTGTGTGGGGCATATGTTAGAGGGCCAGTCTTTTATCACTCACTGCTATAAAACAAAAGAACTTTAATTTGATAAAAGTAAATATAGGGGGAAAAACTGAAAATACTGTAGCAATTTGGAATTGAAAATCCTCTAGGCTGATATTACAGTACTAAGTAAGAATACTTGGTGGCCACATAAAAACAAAAGAAAAAATTGGTTACTCTGCCTGCTTCCAGACATCATATTTGAATATTTGATGTGAATATTTGATGCCAAATGGGCTTATGAAACATCGACTCTATACTATCCAAGTGGGACAAATGTATGACAAAAAAACATGTTACCAATTGATGTAATGCATACTTGGTAGGCCTAAAGATTGCTCTTTTTCAAATGAGTTTTCAAATTTCAATCTGAATTCTTTTAAAGATAATCTTAGGAAGCTACAGCTAAAGTGGTCAGAAAAATGCAAATTACTCAATCAAAACTACATTGAATTTCTACAGTATGAAGGTTTAAAGCATTTGATATGAATGTTGATGCTTGGGCCTGTTCTGTGACAGTACATATAAACAGAAAACCAGGTTTGCTATGAAAGGAAGTATTTGTACAGTAAGTGTCATATTGCCCTAAAAATCACCCTCCATTTAATAACAAATTGTCATAATGATGGGAAATGACAGCTCTTGAAGAAGTTTTCTTGTATTGAAAGCAAACAAAAGACTGTAATAACTGTAAATTGAAGCATTTATTAGAACTTCTGTGTAGTAGCTGTTCAATTTACCCTTGAAAAAACTGAAAGCAGTAGTTACAAAAATGTGTTCAGAAAATTCCCGATGTCCTTGTAATACTTTCACCAAAAACTAATGTGAATAAGGAAAATGGTTTGCTTTATGGCTTTCAGTGGATGGTGACATTTTAGCAAATATTACAAGGAAAGAAGTCCTTCAAAGTTTTACACTTGGCTAATAAACCTTGACTGGACTTTAAATGGCTTTTGAAATGAAAATGATGGCTGTTTTTTCACTGAGGAATTTTAAGATGAGAAGAGTTTATCTGCTTATTAGAGAAGTTATTCAAGTTTTTGCATGGTGTGATTGACTGATGTTAAAATTTTATTGTCACTGTTGAAGCTGTGAAAATAGTGTAGTGTTACAGGAATAAATTTTTCTGCCTGAAGCAGGAAATAGTATCTGGTATATCATTCTCACGTTGAGGATATGTGATGGTTTTCATTGCAAATGTAACTAAACCAGCTTGCTTGTCTTTTGGTTTTCTCTGAAACTTGAATCAAACTTTGATTGGGAGGGGATCAAAGGAATATTCTGTTGTCAATTTCATATTAGGCCCCAAATAATGGAGAATAATTTTTTTTGTGTCATGACTTTCAAATCCCACACCAGTAGCTTGTTCGTAACTCGAGATACAGTATTATTGTTTGTCAAGCACTGAGACTCCGAGTTGTTTCAAGGTTACAAAACGTTATGTACTGTATTACTGGCAGATTGTTTCCAAAATCTTTTGTTCTGTAAAATTGAAGTTATTAATATGACCTTGAGACTTCACCCCTATGAATGAAACATGTTACATAACAATTTTTTGTTAGAGGTTGCAATGAGCTGAAAATTTGTTGAGTACAGTATAAAGGTTGCAGCTTTAAAAGTGTCTTCATATTTCATTTGTATGTTAGAACATGATAAAAGGAAGAAAAAAGTATGTTCAATTAATCTGCTGGTATGACATCACCGATCTTTGAACATCCTCTGTTCAAGGGGTTTTGGGTAAGGCTTAAGGAAATTTTTTAGATACCGTAGTTTAACAGTCAAAGCCCTTTTGCGAACTACTTTACTCTATGGAGTTGCAGACCATCTCAACTTACCAGGATGTACAGTATCCAGGAGGATGTTGCTGTAACCTGCATGTGTATTAAAAGATTTCTGCAATGAATTCAAGCAAGGCTTTAAATACTACAGTCTTCATTGCTTCTGTAACTGTGGATTAATTCCTTTACTGCATCCCAGTTCTCCCATCATCTCCTGTCAAAGGGAAGTCCCTAGGAATAAAATACTGTTGCTCAGTATTAAAAGCTTAATATTTCAGTGTTCACTAATTGGTTTGTCTTACAGTACCATAATTCTATGTACAGTAGTCATGTCTGTTTTTAGGCAGGTAGCTCCCCTACAGTTTGCAGGTGGTGTAGTATGCATAAAACATGGTTCAAATTGTTTTAAGTTCAGTAGGTAGTGTCAGGTAAACTTTGACCTCCCTAGCTGTACCTGGACTTCCCTGTGACAGCAGAGTGAGGGATAAGTCTGGATATTCAGTTGGCCCCTGGTATTGATGTTTATCAACATTTCATGCCTCAATTGAAGCAAAGTGCTTTGTAACTATACAATGAAGTTGTATCAGTATTTTGACAGAGCTTTTGATGGTTTCTTCATGTTATGTAACATGTGGAAGTTTTTTGTTTTTTGCTCAACCCACAAAGTGTGAGTAGCGCTTATGTTATACTGTAGAGGGACGGAATATTTGTCTCATTGAAAATGTCTGTCTCACTTTTCAAAAGGTCTCAGCCTCTGTGATTGCATGTGGATATTTCTGAAATTTGCTGTACTGGTGTCATATTAGGGGGGCAACAGATTTCCTTCCTAGCAACATGATAAACCCAAGAAAAGTTGAAATTTGTGGCCATTTGGATCATATTTTGCCTCAAGGCAAAATTTCATGAAACACAATCCGCATGAAGGCATTGTTAGCATAATTTAGTCCTATTCTTGTAACAGCCTGTGTCCACTGTATATACACACACACCATGGGTTCCCAGTGAGCTAATAACTAAATCCCTCAGTTATTTTAGTATCTATTTCCAGGGAGCTGCCATTACACAGATCTCTCCTTGCTGTGTGAGGATACTTCAATACTGTGGGGGTTACTGTAGTGCTATTTGGCTCATCTTAAAGTTTGTTTCCCTGATCAAGCTGGAGTGGTGGTGGATATATGGTCTTTGCTCGCGCATGGCACGTTTCAATTTGGAATAATGTCTATTTGAATGTACACAAATCCATATTTCCTTTCAGCCAATGGATAGTGTATACCTTGAAGTTTCTTTCAGTACTTCATTTTTTTGCTCACAAATGTCACAGAGGAGTGAGCTGGGGAGGGAGGGAGAGGAAAACAGATTGGAAATGACAGGAAGGGACAGAGGGATTGAGGGAGGGGGAGGAAAGGCATTTGATATCTTCTATTTCCCTATTGGTTGTGCCACTGTCCAACACAAACTGGTCATTTCTACTATGATTTAAGTTTCTGATTCCTGCCCTAGTAGCTACTGTATAGAGATTTATCCCTGACACAGTTCAACTGCCAAGTGGAATCCCTCACAAGTGCCCAGCTTTTCGCGGGTTTGACCCACATTTGGACACCCAAACCCGCTGACCTGCCTAGCCCTATGAAAAACCGGCATTTCAAATCTCTGAAGTATTCTTACTAAGAGAACCACAAAAATTATCAAATAATTCAGCTTACCGATAACCACAAATTCAGTAAATCTTATCTCACAGCACATTCAACTGCTCGCGCTGCTGTACAATGCATAGGCCTAGGTACAGGTACGTACGGTAAGCTTGCTGTCCCAACATCATTATTGGCTAACCTTCGCAGCTGGTATGGAATATATTCCTGTTACTGCCTAAATAGTGTAATAGCGTCGTTCAACACCGCGTTCAACAGCGAAAATAAATAACCACTTCGTGGGTTGTAGACGGGGCTTGTTTCAGAATTCCCGAACGTTCTTAACCGTCTTGACAGTTCTTGACGTTCTTGGCTAGGCCTATATGTTTTCATGGCTAGAATGCCATGAGGAATGTATACAAAGATATTGGAAATCACCTGCAGCATGGTACGACCGCCGGTGACACACCGAGTTGACGTTTGAAAACTGTGCCGATACCGCACCAAAATTTACCCCCAAAATAATTATTTAATATTGTGATTAAGAGAGGTTTTAGTCATTGCGCATTTGTGAGTATCTGCATAATTTTATTTTGGAAAATCTCTCACTACAATATTTTTCTAGGTTCCTCAAAATATTTAGTACTGTACTGAACATTTTTGGCGGTGACCTAACGACATTGTGCTGACTGATTTGCCAAAAAAGTGTCACCATTTTGCGTGTAGACACTCCTAAAATTCAAAAATTTTCGAAAAGGGGAGGGGGACACCCCCTCTACCAGGCCGGGGATCCACCAATGGACAGATCAGTTGAACCCACATCTAGCCTCTCGGAACTTGGGAGCTACAGTATGTGGAATGTGTTTACATGCTAGTCATCCCAACTGGAGTTGTTTGGGTATGTGTTAAGTGTGCACCCTGACTTTGTTCAAGATGAATTAAAAACTGAACCTGTAACATCAGAAGGGTTGAGCAACAGTAGTTTTGCTACTCTAATTTTTTAGTGATCAAAGGAACATATGTCTTCTACATAGACTTTTTTCTGGCCAGCAAATAATTGCACAGCCAGCAGCTGGGCTCTAATTCTTGGAGGTTCAATGGTGGGGGTACACATAGTTTTATGTGAGTGATAATTCACTCAGATTTATTGCTTTTATAGGACCTTTATTCCATTCTGCTAACCTTGGAGGCCCCCTCTCTACCCCAGAGAAACTGCAGCCATTTTGGTTATTGATGGCAGATGTGAAACTAAAAGTCATAGCAGGAGAGTAAAGAAGAAAATAGGAAGCAGAAATCATTGAAAGCCAGCAAAAGATTTATGTCTTCATGTGGACGTGCATGGGGTCCTTATTTCACATGTTTAGAAATAAAGGGTATATTTGAAAATGATGGCAATTTAGCAGTAAGTTAATGGAAGAATGGGTAAAGTTACAGTACTTCCCTTCATGCATTGGCTCTTACTAAAGCACTGCTATGCCCCAATTCACCAAAAAGCCCAAAATGAGGCCCTCTGAAAAAAGGGTATGGTAAAAAGGGATACTTTATAGGTATTCCACAAATACATAATATAATACTCACCGTATTCTGCCAGAAAAAGAAAGGGGGGGGGGGGAACTGCCAGATCCCAAGTCCAAATTTATGGAAATTAAGCATGGACAAATCCCTCTTATCCCTTGCCCCGGTCGCCTTGCCAGACACACTGCTACGTACATAAGGTGTTTTTTTTTTTTCTGGCGCATCAGCCTCTTAAAGGGCAAGACCAGTCACCCCAACTTGAAGCAGTGTGGTAGACTATCTTGTTTCATGGTTGGCTCTTTGGAGTCATGTGATATTGTCTTTTCCCCAAAAATATAAAATTTCCTAGAACTGCTTGGTTTACCCTGAATATGCAATAGTAAAGTCCTTAAAATGTTGTAAACGTTACTTTGAGAGGAAATCAGATGAAAATTATGATGTCTAGCTGTTGCTTCAAATAAGTTTTGGGGGGTTGATCTTGACCTTTCACCGGGAAGTCTGTCTATTAACTGGGAGGTCCAGTTTTAATTCCTAGACAGGATTGTATTAAAAACAGTAACATGAAACATGCTGTCATTGTGTGTAATGTTCTGCAGAAACAAAGGTGTAGGGAAAGCAATACAGTGTCCCACAATCGGAAGGAAAAACTGAAGGCACCTCTATCCAGGGCTGGGGAAAAAGTTTGTTCCGGGAAGACCCCCCCAACTATCCTTGTTATTTCATGTGCAAAGGGGATTTTTCCAATTGTCAAAATTTCCCTCTAGATGCCCAAATTTCCTTGGAAATCTCAGCTTTCTACAGTTTCACATGCTTCTCAACTTTTTCCACCCATGATGAGCACAGCTACAGTAGATTAAAGTACTGTAGAAGGTTAGAAGTAACTGGGACATAAAACCCAACAAACCAAACAAGGTGTCAGTTGCTGTTGTGAAAATTTGGTCACTGAGAGATTACTTGCAATCTTCTTAAGGCCAAGTAGGTACTCTGCTTGGAGTATGTTGATATGGCAACAAACACTGCAATGCGTAGAGTAAATATTTTGTAGAATGATAGCACCATCTCAGCTTGGATTACCCATTATTGCTCATTCATTGAAGTTGCACGATGAAGCGTTCCTTCTTACTTTTTATTTTATCGTCCTTGTCTACCTGATGACATCTGATCACTTCAGGGAGGAAATGGAACACACTACATATAATAATATACACTTGATGTCGTCAGGTTTCACATCTCATTAACTCTTTGACAGTGACAAATACTGTACATTTAAATACTTAAAAAGTTGCGTAACATTTGGTGTTAGCTAACAGTGCAGTTGAGCGTGTCTTAATTGACTGTCAGGAAGTGCGAACACAATGAAAGCATGGATCATTTGATGGCACAGATCATGTAACAGACTCAGATACCAGCCACACCCTTTACCACCTTTGATCTACTGGGGTGTATGTTGCATTCTCAAGAAGCAACATGACGGCATGATTGAAATCAATGAAAAGACAAATTATCACAGAAGGGATCATTTGGAAGTGGACAATTTTGCAATTTTTTGAAACTGGAGTGCTGACAGGTTTAGCTTCCCCCTAAAATTTTGTTGGTCTATCAATTCAACTGACTTAATTGCCTGACCATGGGCAGTACATTTATGCAGCAGGAAGACCTTATATTATTGTACGATGTTTCAAGTCAATGAAGTGGAGAAATGTCAACATCTTCTTTTTCTGCAATGGAGTTTACAAGCTAAGAAAATGGGAGATGGATGAGTGAGATTTTTGGTTCCTTGAAACAGAAACATATGCAGTCATGCTGGTGTGTGTATGTATGTGTGTGTATGTATTTGTGTATGTATGATTGTGACACTTGACTTTTTAACACAATATCTCAATAAGGGAAACTTTTACAGTTGTCAAACTCAGTACATAAATTCCTCATATTGAGGGGAAGAATGTTGTTTGTGGTGGAGGTCAAAGGTCATCTGGAATCACAAGGGGTCACAATTCTGAGAATCTTTTTAATGTGATGCGCATCCCAAGATTAGAAACTTGGATAGATTTCATGTTTAGTATATATGGATGCAATATGGTCAGAAGATGGTGGCTATTGGTTTTGGTAGAGGTCAGAGGCCATCTGGGGTCACTGGGGTCAAAGTCTGAAAATCTTGTTAACACAATATCTCAAGATGGGAAACTTGGAAAGATTTCATATTTGGTATGTGGATTTCTTATGGTCAGAAGATGGTCAGTATCATGATGGAGGTCAAAGTCATCTGGGGTCACTAGGGGTCAGAGTCTGAAACTCTCCTTGTCATATCTGATCAAGATACAAAACTTGGATAGAGTTCATATTTGGTATGTGCATGTGTTATGATCAGAAGATGGTCCCTATTGTTTTTGGTAGAGGTCAAAGCTCATCTGGGGTCAAGGATGGGTCAAAGTCTGAAAACCTTTTAAAATGTGATATTTCAAGATAGCTATCTGTCTGTCTATCTATCTGGCTTTTATGGAGGTCAAAGCTCATGTGGGGTCACTGGAGGTCAACATGTGAATGAAAACCTTGTTAGGTGTTGTACACATCTCAAGGTTGGAAACTTTCAATAGATTTCACATGTGGTGAGGAGATTGTTCCTATTTTGTTGGTGGAGGTCATACGTCATCTTGGATTACAAAATTATTATTTGAACATGCTTGTTGTAACATTTGAGTGAGAAGATACAGTATGGTACAAGATGCTGTTACTTGATGTGGAACAATTTATGTATCATCAAAACCTCAAAGCATTTTTTGTGCCTGGTTTTTTCAAACTTCAGCAATAAATTTGTTATTCCATTAGTTGAAGACGTACAGTCTGGGCATCATGTATTGGAAAAGCCTAAAAAATGTTTTCGTTTCGGAACAAAATTTACATGTAAGTGCAATTAAACCCAACTGTTGTGAAATTCCTGTCAGGTCAATATTCATTGTCAAGCTTGCTGGATTTTCCTTCAAGAAGAGTTTGCCAAAATTCATACATAACAATCTTTGAGAGGCAATTTTAATAGTTAAATACTGTACATTTTCCTACAGGCGCAAAGTATGGTGGGACTCATGCAGACAATATGGCTACAATACACAAAGGGATATTGTTTGATATGAATATATATTGATGCATTTAAAGGCATTCCCTAGAGTATCTGACTAAGTCTGTCGCAGTTAATAGTACAGTTTCCTTTCAGAACTAAAATGTCATAAGATGTAGAAGGTACTGAGGATTTATTAAAGTTCCATGGTTTACTTTAGGGCATGTTTGAAGTAACTGGAATCCAATATAAACCTTATAAATGTACTAGGTGTATACCTGCATTTGGAACAGAGTTAAAAAAATTAATAATTAAGCTTTTTGAATAAAAGTGTGAGTGAAATAGATACAGTACTTTGGTTAAAGAGTTAGGTATTGCATGCAGCTTTTACATTTACAATATGTAGTTTGTTTGTGTAATCTACATTGTCCCTCCTTGTATGTAACTTTACAGTACAGTTTTAAACTGGATGTGGTCTTATGATACAATTTATAACCTACAGTAGTAGGGTATGGGTAAGTATTTGAAAATAAATTACTCCTTTGCTATGCATCAACTGTTTTTGCTATAATGATCATTGAATGTTTGTTGACAAAACAATTTTCAATAAATTTTCAACCAAAATGTTGCAAGGTCACAGTAAATTGGTTTACAATTTTTCAGCTTTTGCAAGGTCACAGTAAATTGGTTTACAATTTTTCAGCTTTTGGTTTTGTCTGTACAGTATCAGGAAATAATTTATCCAGTTTATTGCATTGTATTTTGCTACACAAGATAGACAGTTTTCTGAACAAATTATCCAAATTGTGTAGCAAATTTTTTACACACGATTTTGGGGGTTTAATGATTTGTGACTGACAGAAAAGCCCAGAACCAAAATGTAACTCTGCAAATTGTTTTTACAAATTTTTTGGCAAGTATTTATTCCTTGTGTGTCTTGGATCTGCATCTCTCTTCCTCACCTCACACTGTACCTCATATTGAAAGCTTTGTAGTGGCCAAGTAAAAATGAGCTGATGCCCTTCGGCTCCTGTAAGTCTGCAGACTTGTTCAAAGGATTAATGCTGGCAGTTATTAGTAGGGCTGGCCAAAAGGAGGTGAGTATAGGGACTTGTAGATCCTCAGATAGTTTGGGGGATTCTATTTGTAAGGATTATTACAAATTATGCAAACATGAATGTATGATAGATGCATAGCATGAATTAACATATACAGTACATTCTCTTCGCCAGGCTCATTTGTGTAAATCTTACAGGTTGATGTGTGAACTTACTCTGGCTAGATATTGTATGGAAGGTGTGCCATTGCATTGCTAATTGTCTGGTATAGTTGATTACTAGCAAAAATGTGATTTTTAAATGGACTGGGTTATTTACTAAGCTAGATGGAGTTTTATGGCCCAGTTGCCCAACTATTGGTTCAAGTCGAGCAGACCACAATCCTTTTTACCACTTGTGGCTCACTGGGTTGTTTTCCCGACTCCATTGCTTATGTGCAGCATGACACACTTCGGCAGTATATGTTCCATTTAAAGAATCTTTGGTATGACTCGACCTGAGAATGGAACCTAAGCCTTGGGAGTGAGGGGGATGCTCTACCACTAGACCAAATACGTCGTACATGGACTGGGAGGCATCTGCCAGCTTCACGTCAAGTCATTCTAGCTTGTTGTCTCATTATAAGTACATGGGAATGGAATAGCCCTATTTTATACATGAATATGCATATCAGACCATATTTACCTATTGCTACATATCTTGTATAGGTGCATACCACACACTATTTGGAGAAGTTTTAGCACCATGCTTCTACTTTGCCTGATCAACCAGTAGATCGTGCTCATAACTCTTCCATGCAAATTTGATTCACTGGAAGGTTTGTTGAATCTGGAAATTTGGGGCAGCCTTTTTGAACTTTTCCATCTACGGTAGGAATGTCAGCTGAGTAATGTCAGCCATCGATTATCCCTAATCTCTTGTAGACCTGACTGACCTATAACTAGCTTCCATATAGTGTCAGATAATTGGTGGTTCCCAATGTGCTCTCAAGTTGGAAATTAAATTGCATTTCAGACCCTATTGTTTTTCATAAAGGGCATGAGCAGTCATCCAAAAGTTTCGAAAGGACAGTCGGTCAGACAGATTTCCTGTTATTTTGCTTCTAAGTATCTGTCATGATGTCATGTCTACAACATTATATTCAAATTAAACCATGCAGTGAATAACTCCACTAAATTTCATAATTTAGTGAGAAAAGTATTGTCACATGACTCTTAAGAGCCAATCATGAACCAGGATAGACTACTGCACTAGTCCAAACTGAAGGACTCCTCTTGCCCTTTAAGATGATGAGTTGTTTTCTTTCAAAGATGCTAGAGTCTCACCATGTCTTTAATACTGACTATAAGTCTGGATCCTGAATTTCATAAATTCTATGAAATGAGCCTTTGAACGTATGAGTTCTGTGTTAACTTCCTTTTCTTCATTATGTGTACAGTACCTGTCATAGTTTCATCTGCTATGAGTATAATTTATAGTTTGCCAGCAGGAATAAAGCTGCCACAAGTTTGAAATATATATTTATCATAAATTCCTCACAGTAACAGACTTTGATTAAACAAACCATCAATCTATGCATGTGTAGAGACTTTCATGCTTGCTTTAAAATGGCTTCATGGAAAATAAGGCAGAGATTTTCTAGTGAAAGATTAATTCCGCTGTAATGCATACATACTCTATGCCAAACAGGTTTAAAACTACAGTAGGATATATATATAAAAACCACACTAGGATATATATAAAAACCATGTTGTGCTTAAGGGATTTGAACAGTGTACAGCTTTGCATGGTTTGGTATGACTTTCTGTTGTCCTTATGCCATACTGAAAAGTTTGTACAAGGCCTGCTATTTTTGTTTGAGCTTAAAAGTGTAATAAAATGTAGTTTGTATTTAAGATTTCATGTTGAGTATCATGTCATAATCATCATGCGTGTCTGGAGATGCCATTTTTGTCTTGAAAATCATAAAAGTGTGTTAACTCTGTTTTTAAAATCAGTAAAACTTGCAGGATTCATTGAGAAAATATGTTTCTTAAGTACATGTTTGACCAGCTGTTGTAGTACATGTAACAAATTTCCTACTAATTTCTAAGTGTGTGCTTCTTTACAACCCTTAACCCTTTACTGTTGTTTGGGTCCTTTTGGACCCATATGGATAGCGCGGCCTGTCACCCATCTTTACTGTTTCACGCGGAGCTCGAAAATACGAATAGCTACCCGAAAATTCGGCCACAACAACGAGAGGGACAATAGTTTAAGGTCAGTAGCCTACCAAAGCTAATGTGGGGAGTGCTACGTCTGCTTTTCTGCCCACTACCGAGGCGCGCAAATATGCCCCGATTGGAGCACAACGGTAAAGGGTTATAAGGCTGCTTCTGAACCAATTTGAGGAAAACTTCAACAGTAGTTGACAGGTTTATGTTGTAACTCATCATCCCCCCTCCCCCATTTGAAGCAGTTTGTCTCCTCAAGCTACTGTTTAAGTATTGCAGAAACTAGAAGGGGGAAATGCATGCTGCACAGCTATCAACCCCCACCCCCTTGTCATTACATTTGAAAAGCATGATGAATTTCTTACCCTATTAGATATTTCACCTGAGTCCTCATCAAAAGGGAGATTTGGTGGGATAATCAAATTTTACCTGACTTCCTGTTTTAAATTCATTCAAGCATGCTCCAAGAACCACAAGCTTGATAAGAGAGAGCTAGCTGAAGATCTAAACAAAAGTGTAAATTCCAGTCAGATGTGCCACTGTTTGTGAGGTGTGAAAGGCAAGCAGTAGCGCAAATTTTTATCTGGTTTTTGTTGACCTTCCTTCACTGAAGCAAAAAAGTGTGGACAGAGGTTTTATAAGCAGGGAAATTTGGCACGAGGGACATCATTGTAAATTTTGAAGGTGATGTAATTGGAAGAGTCCAGATGCAATATTAACAATGCTTTGTCTGACAGCACTGTCATCTTTTTTGTAATGAATGTTACTGTAAGTGATTGAGCTGTTGAGCACTTCATCTACTCTATTAATTGCAAATCAAACTTTACTGCAATGAAGCCTTAGTAATCTGTTGACTGGAGTATACAAAGGAGTGAACCCCAATAGACCTATTTCCAAATAGCAATTGCAAAGGATTGTGGGATAGAGTTTTGGTGTGCGTCATTTTTGTCAATGGCATTTTACTGTGGTGAAAATTTACGTATACCCAAAACGTATCCCACTCTGCATTGTAATTGCTATTTGGAAATAGGTCTATCAACTGGGCTCTTGGGTAGTCGGGCAGTCAAGTTATAAGAATTCCTTGACGTTCCCCCCATCCTTACCCATCCCCCTCTTCTCCTCATTCAGACATTTTGAAAATTATCACATTTGCCTAATTGTTGCACAGCAGTTAGTGTCAATCTTGTGATACTGTGGTGTTGCTATGGGATACAGTGTAAAGGTCTCAAATTATTCCCTTTTCACACCTGCTGTATAAATTTTGGGGATACCTCACTGACAAAAACAAAAGAACCTCACTTTAAAAGCAAAAAGAAAAAGTTGTATAGGAAAGGGAAATATAATACATGAATCCTACATGGCATAAAATGAATTAGTATACCTTACTCCTTTATAAAGAGAAAATGATAGAAGGGAATGTAGAAAATTACCACCTGGTTCAAATTGTAATTATAGTTGTCATATAACCATATCACAAATCCATTACCATACTATCCAAATATTAGAAATCCATTATGGAGGTGTACAATAACAGATTGATAGTTTTCTTTCTATTCTTGTCTCTCTCTTTTGAATTAATTGGATGATTGAAAGAGTGGAATGGAGAAAAAACTGAAAAATGTTGGAGACTTGACTGCTTTTAACAGACTGCCAGTAAATTTGAACATAGTTTATTTGTAAATTTAGTTTTGGGAATAAATCTAACAAAATTTGAAAAAAAATATTTTCTTTTCTTTTTCTTTATCTTCAGAGCATCAGTTACACAGAAGAGGAGAGTATGGTTTATGGATGATGACAATTTATCGTCAAGACTTTGTGAAAGAGGTACAAGAAACAGTGGAAAATTACATAGTTACATTCCTTGAATGTTTCCTATAGCACAGAATACTGTAGTTAGGAGCAACCGGTTATAAACTCCAAATCGGAGGATAGAGATTTCTGCAGAATACAATTGAATAAAAAGAAATCAATTGAAATAATCTGGTTTCCAAATCCAGTACTCATCCTCTTGCTACCCAACTGTGGCATAATTAGTTTCTTCGCTGTGATCCACATTTGTCTTATTTGGTGAGGAATGTATTGAGATTTCCATTTTGGAAGATTAGACATATTGGTACTTTAAATTCCCTGTCAGACTTGTTTATGTCTGTGAACAGTGTAAAATGATTTATTAGACAGGCTTGTGTGAACATTTAGAATAAATCACCTGAGAAAGTCAAAGGAAGGAATATTTTGTGCTGCTGTGAAATTAGGAAAAAAATAGGAATAAATATAGAGAGAGCAAAGTCAAAATATCCATTAAGCTGGGGCTTTGGTTTAAACAGAGGCCCCAAGGAGAGGGGAACTGAAGGGAAATTTGCTCATATTTGGGAAAGAGTACAAACATAGTTTTATGCATGGTGAATAACCAAAGTACTGTTGAACTGGTTTGTTGACCCTAATCAAAGTATTTATTGTGGTAGAAGAAATAGTAAGGACCATGCACAAGAATAGATGATGTTAGGGGATTGCATACAAGGGGATGAGGCTTGTAAGGAGACTGTACACAACATGATGAGCCCTAGTACTGCAATTCATCCTAGGGATATGTGGAATTAAGGTAGTGTAGAGAACATGTGTGAAGTTTGCAAAATTTTACAGTCAATTTTTTTTTATTCCAGGCCTTGATTTTCCGAAAAATTTATGGTTGTCCATTGGGCAACCATTTCACTAATTTCAGCTATCCACAAGTAAAATTTAGTTGATCGAAACAAAACACTAATTGTGTTCATGTACTTATATAGTCTTGAAGAACAAAAAGATGTCATGTTTGCAAGACAGAAACACTTGAAGTCTGATATATGGTACGATGCAAAGAGTCAAAAGAGTTGGTCAGTCAGCAGTATTAGTTTTCAGTCCTAGAGAAAAATGGATGTCCATCGGACAACCAACCTTTAACTTTTGGTTGCCCATATGAAATTTTAGTTGCCTCGGACAATCGGACACCCACGCAAGTTGAGTCCTGTACCCTCAATGTTGCCTTAAGGGAAATATTGCATTTGTTTTACAAGGAAACTCTATCCTTTTAAAAACAGTATTTATTGGCAAAGAGTGATAAACAGTTACAAATAAGACAGTATGGTAGCCTTCTTTTCAAGAAAGAAGTTTCCCTCAGATGGAAATTCAGTTGATTGTTGCTCAAGAATAATTTGTTCATCCAAACTTTCCACATTTCTAAAGATGCAACTTCCACATGTCTTCTTGTGCATAATATTTTGAGGAGGTGAAGCTATTGCTGGGGTTTATTGTTTAGACCAAATGATTTGAAAATTACCAGAACTATTTGCCTTTAATGCTATGTTGGAGCATTCTTAATGCAGTATTTCCCTTTAAAATTGAACCTGTTCTAAGAAGCAAACGTATTGTTAGCTTAAAGGGCAGTAGCAGTCATCCCAAATTAAAGAAGTGTAGCAGACTGTCCAGTTTCATGATTGGCTGTTGGGAGTCATGTGACAATGTTTTTTCTCTCTTCAAATGTGAAATTTATACAGAAATAGGGGCCTGACTGCTTGGTTTACCATGAATATGCAATAGTAAAGTCATAGAATGTAATGAAAGATACTTTGAAGAGAAAGAAGACTCATGAAAATTGTGTAATTTAGCTTTTTCTTCAAAATAAGTTTGGGGGACTGCTCTTTACCTTTAAGTTGCCGAGTTAGAACTAGAGTATATGTTTTGTGTCTTTCTTGTAACTTATTTTGTCATCAGAAGATAATGTAGTGACTGAAGCTGCTTCCACAGAGCCTGAGTGCTGTGCATGTAGTACTGCAGAGTATGCCTTCTCTTTCTACGGTCAATGGACTATAGAATCACATCCACGCAATTATCCATCAGGTATGTTATACAAGCAAGGATATTTTTTTGTCCAAAACATTTTTTGCACAACTAAAAAACAGTGAGTGTGTTTATGTACTTTTGGTCTTGAATAAAAAGATGTGATGTTTGAGACAAAAACCCTAAAAACCTGAAATACTGTTTGATAGTATAGCAATCTGGTAAAAGCAATCTGCATTTTACCTCATTCAAATAAAGAAAAATGATTTTTCATCTGACAATTAACATTATGCGTGCGGCTTGGTTACTTGCTGTTTGGTCTACCCCCGAAAAATGAAACGCTATTCCGGGTGTCACGTGATCAATGAAGACTCCAAATGTGCCTTCGCTATCTCTGAAAACACAAAATCACATGGTTTGGTGACTTGATTTTGTGTTTTCGGAGATAGCAAAGGCAGATTTGCCATGGTACGTGTCTTCGTCGATCGTGTGACACCTGGAATAAAGTTTTATTTTCCGGGGGTAGACCAAACGGCAAGTAACTGAGCCGCACACGTTATGAACTTTTAAGTTCTGTTTGTCCATATGGCATTTTAGTTGTCCTTGACAATTAGACAACCAGAAAAATTAAACACCGGTGTTGGGTTTTCAGTTGTGGTTTAAAGCTCCTGACAACAATTATTTTCACAACCCGAGAAGTTCATTAGACTCCCTTAGGCTTTTCTGGTTTCCTCCCAGCCTCTCTTCAAAGCTTGGAATTAAACCTGTTAGAGTGAACTGAAGCCCCTTCAGGCTGACCAGTTAACTAGTCCTTAGACTTTTTCTTTCTTCCAGACTGGTGAAAAGTGGGAAAGGAAAAACATGTTTGCTTCATACTACCAATACATATTTCTTCTTTGCCCTGGGCAAGAAAAAAAAACACAAAACACATGTGAATATTAAAGTAACAGTAAACAGAAAAAAAGGCTCATTGGCAAATGTGACCACAGAGCATATGTTGGTAGCTCCATGATGTGACATAGCTCTGTGTTGTGGTTCACTGTATGCTAGGCGCGTAGCCAGGATTGTGTAAAGGGGGAGTTTTGGTGTCTGGGGGGGGGAGGGTTTGGGGCAGGAAATGAAGGAAAAGTCTAAGGATAGAGAGAAAAACTGCTATTTTAGGTGTTTTTTGCACTGCAAGGTTGGGCCCTGGGCGGGGGGGGTTTGATGCAAGAGAAAGGTTGTGGTCAGAGTGGATTTTGTTAAAATTTACCTCAAAGGGGGAACATCATACCTTTCAGTTTTGAAGAGAATGATTATATGATCTGAGAAAGATATCATGAAAATCAATGATGCCCCCCTGCTGCCATGCTTTAGAACTTTGCCATAACTAGAACTTGCCCATGAAGTCATTCAACCCCTTTGCTTATCTTACATTGCCAATGTCAAGAATCAGTTTTGAAAATTTGATTGCATGAAATGGGAAAATACTGGTTATAATCTCACTGTAAAACCTTTTTTTTTTTTTTTTTTGAGGACTAATTTTTTTACACAGTTTAGTTGCCGCTCTTTTATATACTGTGTACTGTTATGTTAATGCTAGGACAGTACTAAGTACTATCAAGTGTCACAACTTCAGGTGATTTGAGGGGTCAAGATAAGTCAAAAATTACAGGGCACAGCAGACTTTTGAGCATAAAAATGTTGGAAACAGCATGCCAAACTAAACTCTTTTAAAATATCAATTTTATATCATGCTTAGTTCCTACAGTATGTTGTTCACATTATCATCAATTGTTTATGAGACTTGAGGAAATAAGGTATATCAATTATTTTAAAGATTCTTTGAAAAAGCTGTAGACTCCCATTTTCCTTTAGGCTTTTCAATCACTAGGGGTGAAACCTTACCTCCTGTAAAGTTGCATGCATACTGTGTATATGTTAATATGCACTTGTGTGTTAAATCTCCTGAAACCCCAGTATACAAATTCTTTTGTTCTTTTGCAACAAGCAACCCAGAAACTCTCCTCTTTTTGGGAGTGGGGGGGGGGGATGGGCCAGTTTAAGTCCAGTTTAGATGTGTACTTTGAAGACAAAGACCGGATAATAATTTCAAGCAAGTCATTGCTCAGTAGCTCCAGGTACATACTGTAGTGTGGTAAAATGCGAAAGGAGAGCATTTGCCATGCTTATCATGGCAGATATTTTTCAATTAAAGGTCTGTTTTGTTTAATAGTCATTCCAGGAAAGTTGAAAAAGTCATTTATGGCAAAATGTGTCAGAAATGTAATAATTTTAATTTTTTACAGGAAGAGGCAATCATTGGTCAGATTTGATTGGAGCAACTCATTCAAAAGAGTATATCATGTGGGAAGATGGAGGCTATGCCACAGAAGGAGTCAAAAGACTGGCAGAGTTTGGCTCACCAGTTGTCCTGCAGAGAGAAATGAGATTACAGGTTAGATGTGGTATTTTACATGAACAAGACCTGTAAAGTGGCACATATGAGTCTGCCCAGGAGGTTAAGTTCTTTGCCCCAGGCTACAAATTTCTCCTTGACATTTATCCCTTGATGTACATATAGCAAATAAGTAAAACCAGAATAGGATTTCAAATTGAGATTCAGTCATTGGAAGTGGATCATTGTTAATTCTGGAGACATGACCTTCATAAACTGTTGGTGTGCCACTGTTAGTTTTTCTGTCTTGCCTGAGGCCTGAAATTTTGGCTTTAGTTGATTTATCTGGAATTGATGTTTTTATGCCTGGAAGTTATGGTTAACATTCTTGGAAGTTCAACTACAGTAGTTTTATTTACATCAACTTTGTAGGTTTCACCATGAATAATGAACATATTCACTGTTGATGTGGAAAACCTGTAAGAAGTGGTGCTGTGCTGAAATTTTTAACCCTGTGGGCATGGTATAGCATAGAACATTGACAGCAAAACCATTTGTGGCCTTTTATGGGGTGATATGGCTTCCACCAAGTGGTTTGCAGTCAAACTGTTTTATTTGTGCTACAGATTTCAAATACCTTGCTTACAAGGTTCCATATGTGCTTTATTCATGAGAAAAGCTAGTACAAAAATGAATGAGAGAACACATAGAGACAGAGGGTTTTCTCAATTCTACACCTATGACACCACTGTGTGCAGGACTTGTTGACATTCTGGAATAGGCCGATTGTGGTATTCCATGCAGGGCTGTATCCACTGGGCATGAGAGGGGACACATGCCCCCCTCACCCCTCCCCTCAAAAGAAAAAATTCAAATAACAGTTCTTGAACTTAAGGGTAAAATAAATGTTTCTTCAATTAATGAACACAACTAACCCTTCTAGATGCTTGAAAAACACAAAAATTTCTCAAAGAGAAGGGGACCTTTCTCCCCATAGATGTGTCTCCTAGGTCAGTGAAACTCAAACTGATATGCACCCAACCCTACCAGGGGGCCGTTCCACAAAGAGTTACGCACAATCTTAAGTTTGATTCACCATACTTTAGCCAACAGTAAATCATACTTAAGATCGTGCGTAACTCTTTGTGGAACGGGCCCCTGGTCTAGTTTTTGTTTTGTCCATCCAATGGACTTAAAACATTTTTTTCATCTGTTTTTCATTAACTTCAGAAAGTGTACCATGTATCTGAAATTTAGTTGCACACAGTTTTCTGGCAAAGTTAGTTCTGAAACTAGTTGAAATGTACATCATGATAATTGTGAGCCAACATACTTTATGCTCACAAAAACATTACACTTCAGTATGTAGTTTGACATCATTGTTTTTGATTCCTTGCCGAAGGCAGGCAAGGAATCTATGCGATGGTGATGTCGTGTGTGTGTATGTGTGTGTGTGTGTATGTGTGTGTGTGTGACGCCTGCTTGTAAACACGATATCTCAAGAACGGTAACCCCCAGGGATCTCAAACTTGGCATGTAAATTGTCCACATTGAGTAGATGGTCCCTATTTTTTTTGGTAGAGGTCAAATGTCATTTGGGGTCACCAGAGGTCAAAATGTAAATACCTTGAAAATTGCTTGTAAACACGATATCTCCAGAAGGAAAAATGTGAGCAATCTCATACTTACCTTGCTGATGGTCCATATTGAGTAGATGGTCCCTATTGTTTTTGATGGAGGTCAAAGGTCATTTGGGGTCACCAGAGGGAAAAAGGTCAAAACCTTGTAAACACTCTATCTCAAGAAGGGTAAATGTGAGGGATCTCATACATAGCAGGTGGATTGCCCATATTAAGTAGATGATCACAATCATTTTTGGTGGAGGTCAAAGGTCATTTGGGGTCATCAGAGATGAAAAGCTCAAAAACTTGTAAACACCATATGTCAAGAAAGGTAACTGCCAGGAATCTCATATTTACTAAGTGGATTGTCCATACTGAGTAGATGACCCATATTGTTTTTATTGGATGTCAAAGGACATTTGGGGTCATCAGAGTTCAAAACATCTAAACCTTGCAAACACTATATCTCAAAAGAGTATATAACTGTTGAAGTTAATATCCATGAGCGGTTAGGGTGAAAGGGTAAGAATAATTTGGCATGTGTAATGTAATAGGCATAGGGTATATAATTTTTTTGGAACAGTTTATTAACTTCACTATGTAAATTCTTTAGTGAGGTAATTTTGAAAATGCATTTGTAAAGTACTGAAGCAAACTCATAGGAAGAAGGTCTAAGGTGCATAGAAAGGCACATCACATGGTAGTTACTGTACAGTATGTTGATTCTGGCATGAAATTGTACCCTGTTATTACATTAAGTTCCAAGTATTAATACATAAAAAAGTGGGCAGAGCAAAATATAAAATCTTAAAAGGCAAAATCTGCTCATCAGGCTGGCATACATGCTTCAATGCTCATGGGTATGCTGATTTTGCAGCCACAAGTAAATAGATTTTCATGAAACTGATGTGGAACATGTGAGTTTAAACAGTCTGTATATAAGGGACATTTAGGGACATAGTCTGAAAATATTAGAAGATGCTTCTGTGCACACTAAGTAGATGACTTATATGGAACTTCAAAAGTATAAACTTTGAACAGAGAGTACTCTGTGTGATGCACAAGAATCTCTTTTATAACATACCTACATTGCTTTTTCAATAACCTTAAAGAAAACCTGAAGAAAACATTAAATTTAGTGGCAAAAAGTGCTAATATTTGACAAACCTTGTGCCTACTGTCCTTATGAGGACATGTGCATGCAAGCATGCATTAATTGGAAGTGGGAATTGATTAATTAGATATACCACAGTTAGTTAGTTTTACAAAAAAGAACCTAATTTACACTGATCATCTGGTATCAAATACCCTTCAGCGCACATGAACTGTCATTGCCTAATAGAGTGAATCAAATTGTGACTGACCCATTCTTTGCCATTTGGTCACAGTTATCTTGCCCAATTTTTCACAGTTGACTGCCAGTTATCCCCACAGTGTCCTGAAGGATTACCTCATACACATACAAACATACAGCTCAATTGACTTAAGCTTTTTACTGGATAAGTGGTGTTAATTGACTCTTATAAACCCTCTGAAGAAAGCTTATTTTTATCTCAGTACATAACCATGACAGCCCATTGTTTGTATATACTCTCTACTCTATTTCCTGCCATTCCCTGCAGGCATTCAGTACTCTTTTTGTGGTCAAAATGTCAGACTTCCATGAAAGTCACACCTCTGCTAAATCCAGCATAAAATAACTGTCCACATTATCTTGTCTCATCTGACCACAAATAAAAGTTGTTTGCCTAGCCATTGTCTGGAGATGAAGAAGTTCATGTACACTGATCAAGTTTCTAAACTGAAAGTCATCTTAGAAATACTGTAGATTGACACCCTTCAGAAATTAGTGTCCTTTACATAGAAGCTGGTGGAATTGAACAAAAAGTGTGTTTGTATAAGGAATTTTGTTGAACAAACTTTAAACACTGGTGTCTGTCTAGATTGGTGTTTCTGCTTTACAGTTTCAATATGCTCTACAGTGATTATTTGTCACTTAGTTTCATTCTAGAATTTGTTTTAAATTTTTGATAGCATAAAATGTATCAGCATACTACTTGCCTCATCTCTGCTTATATCTGGATAACTGCACCAAAAAGTAACCCCTGTGCGAAGAATTATGTAGCTATGTCAAATATCATCATCGAGTGGGAATTCTTGTCTCACATTTCATTTTTATCCATGTCACTATCCCCCCCCCCCCCAAAAAAAAAAAAGTGTACCATAAAGCTTAATGCATAGAACCATTGCTTCAAGATTACCCTTTATGACACTTTTCAAAAGTATTAAGATTTTATTTTGCATTGCTGCTGTCATTTAAAAGTAGTTCAGGTAATAAGAGCAAGCATAATGTTGTATACTGTGTATCAAACAAGGAAAACTTGTACTGTATGTTATGCTGTACCTACAGTATAAGTAGGCAAAAGGCGAATTAAAAGTCTTGTTAAATTATGGATTAATAGGGATATCTGCTTTTGTTAATTTGCAAAGGATACCATAGACAATGGGTGGGGCATTTCCCCCATAAAGCAAAAATTGCTGTCAGTAATAGCCAAGGTTACACATCTCTGTTCAGATGTCTCTTTAGGCTTGGTCTCACATACCCCCCAACACCCAGTGTTAACTTGTGTTTACAATCAGACAAAACCACAGGCTAACCCTGTGTTTTCCAGTCTTTGTTCTCACGTACCCAGTGTTTCGTTGATTGGATAGTGTTACCATAGTAACGAGACCAAATATTTCACACACCGATTACAGCAAAATGTAAGAAAATACCTGTCATCAGTGCTATAAATACCTGTGACCTTGCTTGATTAAAACAAACACAATGTTTAAAACTGCTCAACCCTGCGATTTGAGGTGGATTGAAATTTAAACACCGACCCCGCGTTAACCCGCATTCCCACGTTACTCGAGCGTGAGGTAATACAGTGTTACCTCGACCGCGGGGTATGTGAGAACACAGTATTTGATCCAATGCTTGTAGGAGAGTGTGTCGATGAGGGCTTGTTTAAACACTAACCTCAATGCAGACTTTTCGAAACATAGAGGCATCGGAACATAGAGACTTCAGAATGGAGAGCTGTCCCCATTGACCAAACTTTTGATAAAAATGGTTTCAAAATACCGCTTTATCAAGTAATGAGACAGTTTTCTGGAATATTAAAGCTGTGTGAGAAATTCCTCTTGTGTGTGGAGATCAAAGGTTTGAGGTGACAGTCAGATCAAACTTTGTAGACATAATATTTTTAGGGGGATAACTGTGAGGGATCTCATACCATATTGGAAGTACTTCCATACTCATTCTGTACTAAGCTTAATTTTGAATTACTCATGTTGATGGACGTGTTGGTAAGGTGATCACTATTGTTTTTAAGGGGTCAAAAGGTCATTTTGGGTCACATGAGGTCAAAAAGTTTGGACCCTACTAGTATTATATCTCAATTAAGTAGGATAATTGTATGGGATCTCATGCATGTCATGTTTGTTTCCATGTTTGCTGTGATATATCATACGGCAAGGGATCACCTAGCCTGTTGGCTTTCTAGTTTAATATACAAATGAATACATGGAAGTAAGTTTGTAATTTTTTCAAGGGAAGAGTGTATATTAACTCCCGCTGTTGGGATAGCTTGTAAACTATGCTCAAGCTCATTCTGTTGGGATAACTTAATAGGCTTGTAAACCAAACTCAGGCTGGATCTGTTGGGATAACTTGTAAACCAAACTCATGCTCATTCTGTTGGGATAGCTTTTAAGCAAAGTTTGGGGTAATTCTGTTGTGATATTGAAGACCAAGCTCAGGCTCCTCTGTGTTTAGGTGTAAACAATATAAGATATACTGTAGTATGGCAGACAAAAGATGCTTTCTTCTATAACTGCATTTGGTGTTCACTTCAGTATTGCTTATAATATAAATTATCTCAATAGAAGAAAGGAATAAATAATATCTCAATTGAAGAAAGTAATAAATTATAGTCAGATCTTTAAAGTGCTTAATGGATGGTGAAAATGAATTGAAGATTTGTTTGTTCCACAGGGGAGCAGTATTCGTTCAGTGTTCAAACATAGAGGATTATGGCCTGCCATAGGAAATATGACAAATTTGTTGATGGAAGTAGACAAACAGCGCCACCTGGTATCTGCCTTGACGATGATAGGTCCTAGTCCTGATTGGCTGGTTGGGATTTCAAATGCAAACCTTTGTACAGCAGACTGTAACTGGCTGGAGTCTGCAGAGTTTGATATGCTACCATGGGATGCTGGAACAGACAGTGGTATCACTTATATGGTAAGAAAAATCCTTTTTGCAATAAAAAATCTCCTTAAAGGGCAAGAGCAGTCACCCCAAATTGAAGTAGTGTAGTAGACTGTCCAGTTTCATGATTGGCTGTTGGGAGTCATGTGACAATGTTTTTTCCCTTCAAATGTGAAATTTACCAGAAATAACTGCTTGGTTTACCTTGAATATGCAATAGTAAATTCATTAAATGAAATAATAGATACTTTGAAGAGAAATAAGATGAAAATTGTGTTATTTAGCTTTTTCTTCAAAATAAGGTTTGGGGAGCTGCTCTTTACCTTTAAGGTTTTGTAGAAAATAGCAAGGGAACTTCATGGTGACTAGAATCTTTCATGTCGGAAAAAATACCCTTAGAACCATCTCGTCAGGAAATGTTCTCAGTACTAATTATATGCCCATTTAAGCATTTGAAAATGACCATGAAGGTTGACATTTGATAGCACTTATGATCTCAGAATAAGCTGAAAGGGGATGTAGCCCTTCAGTGCACTTAAAGTAATTTGATTCCCTTTTTGCTAGTACTTATTTCCGGATTTGTTGTAAGTTGTTATTTGAACCTAAAAGTTGTTGGGCTTCTGTTGTACCAGAATGATAATCAAATCTGCTCCTCATTGAAGCAGCTAATAGGAGTAATGAACCAGTGGTCGGGTACTATAATTGGGAACCGCAGTTTTTCCCTAAAAACTGTGGTAGCCATGACGGGTCTCCTGAAAGGCTAATATCGCGTAATGCTTAAAACTGTATGAAGTGATGCTGGTGGGAGGAGGAAGTAATTTAAAGGGCAAGAGCAGTTGCCCCAAAACTTATTTTGAAACTACAGGTAAATCTCACAATTTTCTTCTTATAAATCGTAAAAGTATCTTCTAAATATGTAGGACTTCATTACTGCGTATTCCCAAGCTAAACTGAGCAGTTACTCTAAATAATTTTCACATTTGAGGAGAAGAAATATTGTCACATGACTTTCAAAAGCTAGTTATGGAACAGAACAGTCCAATACTGTACAATACAGTCAAGCTTCAGTGAATGCATTTCTTCTTTAAGATAAACAATTGTTGAATGAACAGGGGTTTTGTCTTTAGATAATTATCTTAATTTTTGGTTTCGATGACAAGAGAAACCTATGCAATCATGATGGCGTGTGTATGTATGTGTGTATGGGTGTGTGTGTGTGTGTGTTTGTGACACTGCTTGTCAACACAATATCTCAAGATAGGAATGTCTGACAGTTTTCAAACTTGATACATGGATGCGCCATATTGAGAGGAACAACCCTATTGTTTTTGGCGGAGGTCAAAGGTCATCTGGGGTCACCAGGGGTCAATTTCTGAAAACTTTGTCAGCAGGATATCTCAAGATAGGAAACTTGGATAGATTTCATATTTGGTACGTGGATGCCTTATGGTCAGAAGATGGTCCCTATTTTTTTGACGGAGGTCAAAGGTCATGTGGGGTCACCGGGGGTCAAAGTCTGAAAATCTTGTTAGCACAATATCACAAGATAGGATATTTGGATAGATGTCATATTTAGTATGTGGATGCGTTATGGTCAGAAGATGGTTCCTATTGTTTTTGGTGGAGGTTAAAGGTCATGTGGGGTCACCAGGGGTCAAAGTCTGAAAATTTTATTAGCACAATATTTCAAGATAGGGAATTTGGATAGATTTCATATTTGGTATGGGGATGTGTTATGGTCAGAAGATTGTTCATATTGTTTTCGGCGGAGGTCAAAGGTCATGTGGGGTCACCAGGGGTCAAAGTTTGAAAATCTTATTAGCACAATATTTCAAGATAGGGAATTTGGATAGATTTCATATTTGGTATGTGGATGTGTTATGGTCAGAAGATTGTTCATATTGTTTTCGGCGGAGGTCAAAGGTCATGTGGGGTCACCAGGGGTCAAAGTTTGAAAATCTTATTAGCACAATATTTCAAGATAGGGAACTTGGATAGATTTCATATTTGGTGTGTGGATGTGTTATGGTCAGAAGATGGTCCCTATTGGTTTTTGGTGGAGGTCAAAGGTCATCTGGGGTCACCAGGGTTCAAAGTCTGAAAATCTTGTCAACACAATATCTCAAGGGAGGAAACTTGGATAGATTTCATATTTGGTTTGTGGATGCATTATGGTCAGAAGATGGTCCCTGTTGGTTTTTGGTGGAGGTCAAAGGTCATCTGGGGTCACCAGGGGTCAAAGTCTGAAAATCTTATTAGCACGATATTGCAAGATAGGGAACATGGATAGATTACATATTTGGTATGTGGATGTGTTATGGTCCCTATTGTTTTTGGTGGAGGTCAAAGGTCGTCTGGGGTCACCAGGGGTCAAAGTCTGAAAATCTCGTTAGCACGATATTTCAAGGAAGGGAACTTGGATAGATTTCATATTTGATATATGGATGTGTTATTGTTAGAAGATGGTTCATATTGTTTTTGGTGGAGGTCAATGGTCATCTGGGGTCACTGGGGGTCAAAGTCTGAAAATCTTGTCAACACAATATCTCAAGGGAGGAAACTTGAATAGATTTCATATTTGGTTGTGGATGCATTATAGTCAGAGGATGGTCCCTATTGGTTTTGGTAAAGGTCATCTGGGGTCACCGGGGGGGGGGTTAACAATATCTCCAGGTAGGGAACTTGGATAGATTTCATATTTGGAATGTGAATGGGTTAAAGTTAGGAGATGGTCCCTACAGAGATGCTAAGTATCTTGATTTAGGTGTAGTAATTACCATTTCCACCCTCGATTCCGCAATTAAGAATATCCTCCAAAAATTGCTCTTTTCACTTGTTAAGGATCTTTGTTGAAATCTCAAAGTGTTTAGCTCCCTAAACTGAAAAGTTCCGGCCAAAATTGTATGGTTCGATTGAGCAAGTGGGCTAGTACTTTCTGCCTAGGCTTAACGTATGCCTAAGTTATGCCTAGCCAACGCTACATCTTTCACAAAGCAGGATCAAGTACTGAAGAGGATCAACAAAAATCCACTTGGCCAAGAACATCAAAAATATTTAAAAGGCATTGGTAAAAATCCCTTATACAACAATCTGCAGTTCTTTTGTGAGCTTTAGGTGTAAAGTTTTTCCCTGCGATGTAATTTTCTTCATCATGTCTAATGTCTTGGCACTGTTGCCATGCCTAATGTATAGCATATATGTACATTTTGAACCTATTCTACACATGTATGTTTCTGTGTAATATCCTCAGGCTAGCCTACTGGGAAATTTAGCTTTCCTACCAATATTTTAGTTGTTCTAGAACATGATACAAAGCATGCAGCAGCATATTTTGGTAGCAGGGTGGTATCTGCAGCAGGTGAAAACTTACAAACTCTTACAGTGTAACAGTGTTACGAGAAGCTGTTCAAAAGTTCTCCCATATATATTAGTGGTACGAAGTGTCATTGCAAAATAATGTCTCGACTCTGCAGTATTTATGGGGTTGGTTCAAACCTCTGCACTGAAATCTAACCCTCATCAAAGTCTTAAAAGTATTATTAAACCTTTCAGCTGGAAAGGATGGGGAGAGGGTCCTTAATTTAGAGTGTTGTGAACTCTCAAGACTTTTTGCAGGTAATTATACAAAACCATCAAAACCATCATTATGTCATTTCTTAATTGTACCATGGTTTTTTAGGGTTGCCCTAGCATGAGGGGGGTCCACTTTTAAAGAAGGTTTGTATGATTCCTATTTTTTATTTCTTGAAGTCAGCTCGAAGCCTTTTGAAATTGCAATATGTAGAGGTTAAAGGTTTTGTAGGGTCACTGGTGGTCAAAATGTGAATGACAACCTTGTTTAATAGGTGTTAACACATCTTAAAGTGGGAGACTTAAATAGATTTCACGTGTGGTTTATGAATGCTTATGGTAAGAAGATCATCCCTATTTTTGGTGGCGGGGACAAAGGTCATGTGGGATAACAAAATTATTTTTTGAACATGTTAGTATAACATTTGAAGGAGAAGATAATGGTACATTATGGGATTATTTGAAATGGAACATTTGTGTATCATCGAAACCTCAATGCAGTTTTGCATTCTGGTTTAGATCAACTGGTCTGCTTCAGGTTGCCTCCCTGCAGCACTGAAGTCAGGCAATTTTTCCAAGTCCTCTCCTTTGATACGGAGTTGCTAAAGATTAGTGATTACACTCCCTCTTGTGTCTGTTAGATGGATACGTTAAATGTCAGGTCTCAAGAGCGACAATGATTCAGGATTCAGGACAACTACAGTAGTTGTCCTTTGAATGCAAGTTGAAAGGGAAAGGAATTTTGCAAGTGTTTGCCCACAGTTGAGAGACATTGTAGGATTCCTCCTTAGTCCTGGATTCAATTATTAAAAAGTTATCGGTGTAAGTAAAACCTCTGGCCCCAAGCACTTAGAGCCTGATCCCTAGAACAATCATTGTTTTACACTTTGGTGAGTTCAAGTTGGAATCTTCTCCATCTCATGTCAGAAGGAGCAAAAATTTTGTCATCATGTATAAATATACAGTTGCTACAGAGCAAATTTTGAAGTGGGGGGGGAGCTAATAAACAAAGTGGTCCACTTATTATAAAGCAATGTTAGGCAGTCCAGAAAATGCCTACAGCAGAAAAATTGGGGGTAGACAGACTAAAACAGCCCCAGCCCCCTTCCCCCCCCCCCCTTCCTTGGCCTTTGCAATCCCTGCCTGGTATATGGTTTCTGTTTGAGGGCTACAAAAATGAAGTGTAAAATATATTATTTTATGATGTCACATTTGACAGACAACAGATATGGGACACAAGTCAAAAGTTAGATTTATTTTCAAAAAAATGATGTGGTGCTCTGTTTACAGGGATATAAGTTATTGTGAGGAGAACAATTTGTTATGCAGCAAAAAAGGACAGGTATTTTGTATGTAGCATGACCATCCTTTATAGTACACAGCAATTGAAAAAGTACTGATCCATTTTAAAGAAATTTGGATCAGATTTTGGATTCTTTGTGACTTGTATTTATACTGTTCAAAGACTTGCACAGACAAGTTATTGTTGAATCATAAAAAGTAGTACTATGGTTTGCATTGCTGTCATGGAGTATGAAGTCACCAATCAGTCATTGATTCCAAAATATAAAATCTGGTGTATGCAAAATAGCTGATTACTTTATCCAAGACTATTTATGCCATGGAACATTTGTCAATACTCATTCATAGGTGTACAAGCTGGGGGATCTGGTGGGGGGGTTGCAGCCCTCCCAAATCATGGAAAATGCCATTTCAGGGCACTTACACATATATTTTCAGGACAAGTCAGCAGTGCAGTGTGCAGAAGTTTCAAGGTGAACATCCTCCTGCTCGCCAACTAATAATTTTGAATTGCACTTTTCCTCCTGTGGCATAAAATTACTAGTGTTAGCAGTTGATACTTAAATTTTCTCAACATAAATTATGTCAGTATTCAATTGTGAGAAAGTTGTTTTCTGTGTTTTCTCACACTTAATTTTTGCATGATGTTTTCATTATCTGGATAAAATATGTTTTTGCAGCACCACCACAAAGACTTATGATATTGTGCTTACTAGTTGCCTCCCTGTGGGCTGAAGGTTGCAGAATGTGCCCACAGTATACCCTGTCTTCATAAAAGGTGGCAGAAAGACAGGACTAAAACCAAATTTGAGCCAAATGTGAACCTAATTACATTTCTTATCTACAATCCTAGACAAAACTGATGGGGCACTGCTGCCCAAATGTAGCAACACGTATGCACTGATTCAGTAATCTTCCAAAATCCCCTCCTCCCTAAATCAGTGTTGATCTTGACAGAATATACCTAAAATCTCAAGACTTCCAACATTGAATGTGAGGGGGGGGGGAGTGGGGGACTGCCCATGTATTTTTTCCAGGATTGTAGCTGACACTATTTGTGGGTTATTATGTCTTTATGTGAATCTTACATAATTCTAGTGTGCTTGTTGGAATAGGTACACTATACATGTCTTGTAAAGGGTAGTGATTCAGTATTGCATCATAGCTTTAAACGTGGCAACCTTTAAAATTAGATTAAAATTGATTTTTAGTATGTCAAATATTGCAAACTGTATTAGATTTGATGGTTGCCTCAAACTGAAATTGTATTTTGTAGCTAAAACTTCAGTAGAGTCTTAAAGATAGAAAAGGAGTGGAGACACTGATATATAAAATGAAAAATATTCTGGCACACTTTCCTGATTTCAAAATGTTGTCATAGGGATATTCCAGTTGATGAGTTTCTGTGAATTTCCCATTTTTTGTTATGGTTAAACAGTCATATCCGTATAAAGGCAATTGACCTTTAAATTCCTTTGAGTGATTCCTCTAGTAAAGGTCATCATAGTGCACTTAGCAATAAATGACTCACTTTCATCTTGGGCATGGTCAGTCATAGGTTGGTCATTGAAAGTCAGTATATCGATGTCTCAATATAGGTGACTCTTAAAGGCCCAGTTCTCTCACCCCCAAACAGTACCAATTCTCCTAACCTTCTTACTTAAGCCCCTTCCACAATTGTCTGAAATTCATCCTTATCCACTAGATACAATCTCAGTTTATTGCTTCAAGGTGAGTATAGAAAAACTAATCAAAACACTCTCAGTACCGTTTATCCTATGTAATATAAGCTTTGGTACTCTGCATTATTAGTGTGGTCTGACAGACCACACTCTTGAATCTGTCTGGATCGCGGAACAATGATGTCATTCAGTATTGCAATATCTTGCAGTATATGGATTCGTCCGATTTTGAAAGACCCCCTCTGTCCATTACACACCAAAATTTTCCGTGGTGGTGAGCGCAGATTACTTGCACGGTAAACAAAGTAAACCCACGTATATTTTTTCTCTCCTGAGTTCATTTTTCTTTTTCAGTGAGAAATAAACATCGGCAAAACACTGAAGATTTCACGACAAAGATTTTCAGTGAAAATACACTCGTTATATTTTTCTGTTTTGTCTTTTGAAAAAGCATGTTTGTTTATATTATTAAGCCATGCACGATCAAAAGCTTACGTATACCAGGGAGAGCTCCCTCCATAGACTGCATACATAGCAACAATTGACTTAGTCATACGTAAGTTACGCCGATGTCAATGGCTGTTGCCATCTGTATCACCGCATACATGTTGTGAGAAAGAAGGAGCTATCAGCTAGCTGCGCAGGTTACTATTGTCTGTTGACTAGAGCTCTGTTTGCACCAACGTAAAGCAAACGCTCGCAGAAAAGTTACCGTAGTAATCTGAACCGTTTCGAAGTGAGATTGACTGATGGATGATGTTTTAGGTTTAACTTGAACTAGTACGTGGCCTAATGAAGTCTTTGGGGTTTGCAATAAGACTAAAAATGTCAAAGTAATCCAGGTGTGCTCCCTTTGGTAGGTTTCATGGGCTGAGTGGCCGACCTTGTTAGTTTATATTTAGTGTACAGTGTATGCTTCGAACGCCTGTGGTTCTACATACATATTGATCATACGAGCGTACTCAGGCCTATAGCAACCATAGAGCAGGATATTCCTATGACTAAAGCCCGGTCACATTCATATAGGCCTATTATTATTACACACAGTCATTCTAACCAGCCCACACTGTATTTGCAAGCAAATGCGTTGTTCTAGTTTGAATTAGCTTTCAATCAGAGAGCTGAGCCAGTTGAGAATTTCAGTACCCCCATACCAAAATTGTAGTTTGGGGTGAGAGGTTTGGCCCTTTAAGGAGTGAGTCATTCAACATCAGATGTCAGTCACTTTCTTATAGACTCCTGGTGAGTCATTGTTTTAAATCAGATGATGTACTCAGTACTGTTATGTGTGAAAGTCATCAGACATTTCAGTGATTTTTACATCAGCCATAAACAATAACTGTGCAGACTTACATTTGTAAAACATATCACAGTATGTATAGGTACCTCATTGCAGGCATGTAGCCAGGATTGTGTCATGAAGGGGGGGGGGGGTTGGTGTCATGGGGGGGGGTTTAGGGCACGACATGAGAGAAAAGTCTAAGGATAGAATGAAAAACCTGCTTTTTAGGTGTTTTTTGCATTGCAAGGTTCGGTCATGGGGGGTTCTAGTTCTAACCCGTGGCTATACGCAACTGCCTCATTGCACACTTTTTAATGACCGTAACTGACCATATGCGCAGTGGACAGAGTCACCGAGTTTCTCTAATAAAATAAATGTCACTAGAGACATTTCTTCAGTTTTTCAAAATGAAATTTTCTATTGCAGTCACGAAATGCACCAACAATACCTCCTGAGAGAATTCATCGTTTAACAACAACGTATCCAGACAACGAAGCCAACCCATTTTATGATCCTAGCCTGGAGGAGGTAAAACCATTGGGCAAGATTGTAGTTAGGAGGCTATCAGTTACTGAAGCACCATGTGATGCTGTGTACAATCAATCCAGTGAGCATACAGATGCAGGGGCAGGTATCAGTTAAATCTTTTTATCAAGTGTCCAATATGTACCCCTCTTACACCCATGAACAATTACTTAAGGGCACAGTCATTTATCTTACTGGGGGTTGTGGCCAAGTCACTTATGTATTTCCTTTGCCCACCTGCCCATTCTGGCCAGTTAGAATAATGACTCACCCGTAAATTATCCTATTTAGCTGTATTAATGAATGGAAATCAAAACTGAATCCCTCTCCATGATTGGCTTTGATTAATGAATATTCATTTCCACAACAAAGCATCATCAGTCATGTGACCAAATTGCCTTTACACATTAACTCAATGAGAGTTCTTTATTCCATGAGCTTGCAGCAGGACAAAATTACAGTCACACAGAGACCATGTTCATTTGATTGCATTTGGTATTTTTTGTTGAATATCTATGATTTATGTTTAGTATGATCATGCATATGGAAGTTAATAGTGTAAAAGTTTTATGCAATATGACAAAGTTTGTGGACTTTAGTATCCTGAGTGTAACCAAAATAGTTACAGTAGTAATACATGTCACATTGCTCCCTGCCTGTGTGCATGTGCCAGCTTTCCAATGCATGGGAGAAAAATTGTAGCTTAACAAAAGAGTTTCAAATGGAAGAGGTGTTGAAACAGGCAAATGCCAGCCATTCGTTGCATTTGGTAGAAATAGTGAAATGCAAAAAGAAAGTTCAAATGGGAAGTGCTCAGTCAGGCAAGTATGACAATAAAAGAATGAGACATAGGGATTGACAAGACCCACTAATGTGGTAGCGTCAGTGTTCAGGGAAGGATTAAAAAAAAGATTATTATTAAGAGACAATCAAGGTTTTACAAAAAATGTTGACCTTGTGATCCACCACCTGAAAAAAATATGTATTATTTTAAAGAAGTTGAAAAATGAATTTATTCATCCAACTCCCATTGCCATAGATTGTTCCATTGGTGAGATATTAAATGTTAAAATTAACTCACATAAAACAAAGTCTATTGCACAGTAGTTTGTGATGTTCTTGTCAAACAACTCACATTACCTGCATTGTTTCTCTTTGAAATTAAAAATTTTTTTTAGACCTTGAATGCTTCCTGTTTGCATGCATAGCATGTTGTACAGAGAGGGCTTAATTAAGTACATCATTCCTTAAGAGTGAGAGTGCTATCACATATTGGTTAAAGGAACAGTACCTTTTAGCAAAAAAGAAAAATAGACAGACAGTAATATGAGTGATACAACAATAACATTACAAATTATTCTGCAATCCCTTACAAAAAAAGGTGTGGCAGTTGGTTCCAAATTCGCAGGTTTTCACAGGTTTTTTCCAGGGGTTATAACAGGTTTTTGCATGAAAACCTGTGATTTCCCTTGACATTGACGCAGGTTGATCGTTAGTCACAGGTTCGACACAGGTTTGCCACGGGTTTGACACAGGTTTTATGTGCAAAACGTGTGGTGATAAAAACTAGGGATGACAAAGAATTCTTCCACAAAACCTGTGGCTTGATATTAAAGGCAAGGAAATGTGTGCAAAACTTGTGTCAAACCTGTGAGTAGAAGGTTCCAAAAACGCAGGTTTGTCATCCAAGAACACACGTGATCCCACATGGTGCAGACACAGGTTGACGCACCTTTTTTTGTAAGGGATGAACCGTTTTCAGTTGGGTGAATAGATGTCAACATTTTATATCTCAGCTCAGGAATGTCCTATGAAGATGGGAGTTGGGCTCTTTGAATTCATATTTCATGCTTTGTAATATATATATATATATATTTTTTTTAAATTTTAGACTTGAAGTACACTTAAAAGACTCTCAAAGTTTCCTATTGTTTTTGTAAGGTACAATGATGAAGAAACCTGGCATGAACAAACCTATGATGCACAAACCAGGTATGGAACCTACAGAGATGCCTGCTAAGGGTAAGTAATGGGAAACTGAAAATTTTACTTGTGTTTGAACGAAATTTGAGGCAAATATGAGATAGTTGGCTCCCAGAAAGATGCATAAATATGTCTGATGTGTGGGGATGCTTACTGATTATTTAGTCAAAGGGTATATGGATGCTTGCGGTTTATCAAGTGAGACAAACTCTTAAATAGTTAACCACTTTTTCTGCCCATCGTCAATTTGATATTTGTAATTTAAACATTGCTTTTGTGGAAATTAATTTTAACAGTTCAATTTTATGTACCAAATGTTGTGTCATAAACATTCTGCATTGGTTTCAAAGAAATTGGAATGGAACTGTCCAAACTTGAACCACAATTCCACTTAAATTTGAATCAGAGTCAGGGACTTTTGCTGTACTACTTAGGTAGTTGCATTTACCTCCATAGTGCAGTAAACTTGTACACATTTAAAGTTAGGATTGTTTTGTTTTTGTTTTTGTGCAGTGACTGGCCGCTATGTGATTGATTGCATGATGTCTGAGTGGAGTGACTGGGGGGAGTGTTCCAAGACTTGTGGTAAGGGGCGCATGATCAGGACACGAATGATCAAAGTCAGAGGACGGAATGGCGGGGAGACCTGTGGACCTCGAAAAGAAAGCAAAAAGTGCTTGATGGCTGTGTGCCGTAAGTATCACTTCTTCAAACTTGAGAGTGTCTGAGTCAGCTGTAGAAACCACAAGCTACATCTCTCTTCATTGACCTTACATATAAACACTTAATCCCTACTTACTTGCAGTTAGTCCATGTCAAGCTTCAGGGGCATTGAGTGGCTACAGAGATTCATGGGAGGCGAGAGGTTGCTGTGAGGTGTCCTCTCTTTCCTTCTTGCATGTCCTAAGGACTTCACACAGTTTAGGAAGTAGCTTTTTTCGTCCATTTTCTGAAGCTTTAAAGTCTCCTTTTGAAGACTCTTTTTGACACATACCTCAGGGAGTTGCTGTTTTCAAGTTCTCAGGCTTTACTATGAGTATCCTTTTCCCTTTGGGAAATTTTGAGTTCCCTAGTTTGAGTTTAGATTCTGAGGTCCTTTGGATATGCAAGTAGGAAAGAAAGGATGCCACCAGGCAACCTCTATTGGAGGTCTCCCAGCAGTGCCGCTCTGTTATTACAAGCTTGCCAGGGACTTACAGCAGGTTAAGTAGGTAATGCAAATAGGAGGTAAGTATTTTGTCTCACAGATTGCTAACCAGGTAGTTTGGGGGATTTAATTGTGTATAATTATATGTGGAGCCTGAAGAAATTTCCATCACAGAATGCATTTTAAGGTTGACCAGCAATAATACTTGCAAAGGGCCATTTGGGAGTTGTGAAGGTTAAGCTGTTTGGAAAACAAAGCAATGTTGTTCTTTCTTCACCAGCTCGTGACTGTATGATGGAACCTTGGTCTGAATGGAGTGAGTGTGATGTCAGCTGTGGTGAAGGAGTACAGATCAGAATGAGAAGAATCAAGAAGAGGGCAAAGGGGGCTGGTCTGCCTTGTGGAGAACCTAAAGAAATGAGAGTGTGTGAAATGCCAGCATGCCCAGTAAACTAAGAGATTTGAAAGGGAAGTCAATATTCAGATAGGACTATGCATGTAAACATACTTGAGAGTTTTCATTAAGACTCCCAAATTATTGCCCTTGGTACCAATATGATCTCTTAAAGAACCCAGTCATGGAATTACAGTCCATTTATAGTGCCGGAAACATAAAGACATACAAGTGAATTTGTGAGCCATTTGTCAGTCCGCATATTGTAACAGAAGCACCAACTCTTTACTGGACTCATTAAATCTTATCAAACTTATTTCTTGGACTGCTCATCAAAACAGTATCCTTAGAGATTGAATTATCCTGCGATCTCTTAGCCTGTAGGCAATTGAGGCACTGAGAGGGCCAGAAAGTTTTGCAGGGACAAATCCTTTTCAGGAGAACCAAATGTGTATCAGGTGAATGGCAACTTAAGACTTTCAAGGGAGGCAAAATGCTTTTTAGGGGGAGACTCGATTGTAGGAATGTCTGTCATTGTCACATTTTTTGACTATTGATAAGGCTCAGTAAAATTTTTCATGCATACATGTCAAACATGAAGGTCCTGGCAAAACAAACAGCTATGCAGTAATTGTATGGCTTTATTTAAATTCTCAAGTACACATGTGACATCCAACAACCACCTGTGGCCTGCTTGGCAGATGCCTCTCTTACCCGTTGCATGAAGTTGAGTTGGGGGCAGAACATTTTTTCCAAAGTGAGAAGTGAGCTTCACATGCCGCTTGCATATGTTATTTGATCAAGACCATTAATTCAAGCAGCCCAGTAATATTTTCCGCTTTTCCTCTTCTTTTCATGCATTCTTTAAGGGCTTCAATCTGTACTTGCCTGCAAGTAGTAGTTTGAAAGGGAATGGGCATGATATGAAGGATAAATGTTAACAGGGAAGTTATTACATGTTCAGTTATTTGTTTTCTTAAAGGAATATTTCACTTTTTTGTTCATTATGAGAGATTCTGATATTTGAAGTGAAAGAGTGAACAACTGTGGAAGCGCTTTTGTCAAGTTGACTTATTATCATGGTTCAGTGACTGACCTTTAAGATGAGGTGGAAACTTATTTATTTTCTACTTCAAATGGTTATAAGTAGAGTACTTAAATTTTTATAACAAACTCATTTGGATTAAAGCAAGCCACCTTAGAAACACACAGCAGAAGTATCATTTCCCAGAGGCAAATTTGTTAAAGTTTAAAGAATAGATTCCTTGCCAAACAAACAGACAGGCTTTAAGGTGGAACGAGTTTTGTATTTTAGAGTATTATCTAATGTACTTAGCCAAAGCCAAAATATTTTTTATTCATAGTGATAGTAATGTGACTAATATAAATAACTTAAGGAGTGCCCTTTTTAGGGTTGTTAACAGGTTTTTTCCCTTTTACTTGTTTAATGCATATTACTATTTGTCAACCAGTATTCACAAACAGTAAAAAGAGAATAGAAGACGTAGGGAGAAGTGGTGCTAGGAACAAAGAGTACTTAACATGAAACATCTTGCTTTGTTTTGGTGCTTGAGACATTTGTTTTTGACTGCCATCTCAGTTGTATTGTATAAAAAAAAAATTTCATGTCAAAGGAGATGTAATTGGAACAGGTCAATTCAGTGCAGGACCTGTAAGTGAACTTTGAAAACAAAAATTAGCAAAGTATTTGAAAACATTGAACAAATATTTGGAATAATGGTAAGTGCAGAATATTTTCATGGAAATTATTACTGTAGAGTTACAAGTGAAGCATATTTTGTGGAACTAGTTGCAGCTAACGAGTCAATCTCAACTTGCAAATTGATCAATGCAAATTTTGTGTGTATTAGCATATCTAAGTGGAGTTACGTTTGTGTTTTATGACAAAGCTGATCTTGATATTACTATCTTTCATTTGGTCTTTGGGTGGGTGTTTGCTTCATGTAATTTCTTTAAGATTGTGCAAAATTAAACATGTGTATCAGTTTGTTTCTTGTAAAAAAGTAACAAACAGTTGGTTAATTTTAGAATCATGATATGTCACATTTGTACGAAACAGATTGAACATATTCTTTACTCTTTGACCAATAATTTGATGAGTGATTTGCCTCAATTGTTTAAGGTCAGAGAGCATTCCCTACATTCAGCTGCAGTGCTAGCCATATTTGTTAACAGTTTTTACAACTAGATTTTCTTATGTGATAGATGGATGTGATGCTGAAATTCTGTCCAAACTTTGGTAAGAAGAGATAACTTTTAGGGGATGTGAGAAATGATGATTTTTGCCATGGTTGTCAAGAAGTTGAAGTATTGTGTGTACCTTGCCAAGGGCCCAGTAATAGCCTAGCAACATAATGCTTTGTCAGGCTGTTCAAATGGTTAGTCAAAGTAAACCCAAAATGTTGCCGAATTGGAGACTTCAGGAGTGTTACCATTACTTGAAGTAGTTTCTGGTATTTATATTAGACTTGAATGTGGGACACATAAGACTGAAAATTCAGGGGAATGAGAGATAGGCTTGGACATGTGGGACATGAGCTCCCCAATTGATGGACACATGAAGACTGAAAAATTAAAAGAATGAGAGGTAGACTTGGGCATGTGGGACATGATCCTCCCAAATCAATGGACACATAGGATGGAACACTCAAAAGAATAAGAGGTTGGTATGTTATGTTTAAATCTGGGAAGCAGGCAAAATGTTTCAATATCTGTATGGAAAGACACCTAAGAGAATCTTTAATTCCAAGACCAAAAGAACAGTGTTATCATATCCCTCTTTTTGTAATCAAGACTGGTTTTAATGCAGTTTTATAGTTTGCCATTGAATCAATTTGTGTTTTTAAAAATCAGTTTGATTTGGATCAAACTCTGAAGTACCCAAATGTACTCATAAAGAAAGGAAAATCTTTTGTATACTCTTTCTTCCTTTATGTGAATAAATTTGATAGAATACATTGTAGCATTTTAATTATTTATTAATTGCTTGGTATTTAACCACTGCTTGTCCCAGCATAAAGCTAATACTTCCATAGGAGAAGAAGCTTGACTTTAATTTATGCCAATCCAATTAGTCCCAGACTTACTTGAGGAGGTAATCCTGTAATGATCAACAGTAAGACCCAAGGAGCATTCAGTTGTTTTGTCTGACACTTACATTTAAGACTTCTTACCCTTTGCAGCATCATTCAGGTCTACTGCTACCCTAACAAATGGATTTAATAGAATAGCCTTTTAATATGAAGGACTTTATCGACAACCAAAAACAAATTTAGGATAAGAAATCCAAACGACTGGTTTGCAGTTTCTAGGGGCAGATGCTTGTACGATTAGGCCTTTCTAAGTACCATGCATTATTATGCAAATTGTCTTATCAGTTACAAATCTGTATTATGGAGTAGGAACTTTAATCAATTTGTGCTTTTATTTCACATATGGCAAAGGGCATGCACATCTTCAGCTTTTCACAAGGAATCAAAGGAACTTTTATGCATAAGCAACACGGAATAAGCAACAAAAAGAATAAATTAATTTTCAATTAGAGCGACTAGCAATGTTGGAGTGACAGAGGAAAATCACAGATGTGTACTTCAAGATACAGCAGACAAGATGGAACTATGCACATACAGTACTGCATAACTCATTTTAATCCTATTGAACCCAGAGTAAAGTTCAAAGATAAGAAATATGTGGGTGTGAAATAGTGACATAACTTTGACCTTTGACCTACATTTAAAGGGACTTACAAAGTTTCTTCTCCTGTCACAGTATTAGCTCCATGGTCCCAGTACGGAAATAAAAATTCAAACTAGCTCCTTCTTTTTGGAAGGCAACTAACCAGCTTCCTTGCACTATTAGGAACTGTAAAAAGTTTGCAGGGAAACATGAAAAGTAGCACAGGAGTAAAGATTTGTTCTCAATTTGAAAAAAAGGGGGAAGATGAGAGGAAACATGCTTCTTCCCACTGCAGTCCCTGTAGACTAATCACACTGCACAGTCAAGTGATTAGAGCGTCAGACTTGTAGTTGGGAGCTCGACCCTGACCCTGTCATACTGAAGACTGAAAAAACAGAACATACTGCAATAATTGTGTTTGGTGCTCAGAATAATGAATTTAGCAGGGAAAATGAACTACTGAGCCACAACTGGAAAAAGCCTGTGGTCACCCCTAGTTTGACCCAATGGGTTGCAAACTGGACCCTAAAACTTCATCTAACCTTATCCTGTGGACAACAAGATCTAGCTCTGTGCCTGTTAAACTCTTCTCAAAGATTTTGAAGGTAATTGATCATCCCAGATGGTTTTAATTCTCACAACATAGTTCTTTAAAGTTCTATAGCCCCTCCCCTCAAATTCATCCTAGTCCAGATACAACCCTGGTTTTATTGCTGCAGGGCATACCTGGTGAGGCTGTAATGAGTAATCAAAACACTTCAATATTAGCTGCAATGCAATTCTTCAATGTGATATCAGTCAAAGAGCTGTGCCAAATGAGAATTTCTGTTAACTGCTGGTCAAGTTGTAGCTGGGGATGAAAAATAACTGCCTCAAAGTGTATCACTTTTACAGGAAGGGTCTGCCATCCATGTATTAGACAAATTTTAGAATTAAAACCCAAGTATGTATCTAAAGTCTATCCCTTCAGCCAAAACAATAGCTAGCCAATAGCTAGTATTTCCATGAACAATATCCTTCTTCCATGCTACATCTAGCCCTTTTGTAGCATGAGACAAGTGATATAAGTTTGTAGAATTGTCTTCGATGTATAACCCCATACAGAGAAGTACCCTGAAAATCCTGTCAGTTTTCTAGATACCTCTGTTCCAATCCTCTAATGATTGTCTCTATTGATTCCTCCACAATACAGATTCCAACTAAAGATTTCCCCGCCTTGTAAAATTTTAGCTCTATCCTTTTACCTTGCCTGTAATCTTTGTTCTGTGTGGCACATAAAGCTTCCACAGCCTTTTTTCAAACCTCCAGCACATGCCATGAAACCTAGCTTCATCCCAAGGTGCCCACCCAGACTCCTTTCCTTCAATTTCTACTGTGCTCCCCCGTGTTGTTTTTGGTCTACTGACTCTTCTTCTTCATTAAAGGCCCAGTTCTCTCACCCCAAACAGTATCAATTCTCCTAACCTTCTTACTTAAGCCCCTCCCACAATTGTCTGAAATTCATCCTCATCCAGATACAACTCGGTTTATTGCTTCAAGGTGAGTATAGAAAAACTCAATATATATGATCAAAATACTCTCAGTACCATTCATGCTGTGTAATATAAGCTTTGGTATTCTGCATTGTTTGAATTAGCTGTCAATCAAAGAACTGAGCCAATTGAGAATTTCGATACCCCGTATTAAAACTGTAGTTTGGGGTGAGAGGTTTGACCCTTAAGGTTGTCATGTCAATGCACTCATTCACTAATTGCCCTTATTTTTCCTCAAAACTTGTCCCAACCAATTCCATCTTTCTCTTTTCACTTCTGATTTCTCTTGCTTGGGTTAAGTCATCGAGTTAATCTCTGGAGATGACATTTGGCCAAACAATTGCATTAATTTTTTTAGGCATTGATATTGAAATGAATCCAGTTTCTTTTGCAAGGTCACTTCTGTTCATTTTCCAGGTTTTGCAACCATATGACAGGACTGATCTTAAAAAGGTTTTGTACAGAATAAGTCTGGTTATATCGCTAAACTTCATCTACATTTAGCTCCATCGTTATTGAGAAACTGTTTTTAAATAGTTGTTGAAACCAACTGCAATGAATAGCACTCTATTCACGGCATTTGAGTGGCAGCTGAAGTCCAATATTCTGCAAATCAACTTTCAGTATTTGCCTTCCGAGTTGAATTCTGCTGATAAGTGGATGCACGAAGCTTTACTTTGCTCACATACAGATTAAAAATGGTTGGTTGGGGTGGTTCTGGGGTGGTTTCTGGCATTACTTGCATTGCTTTAGCTTGAAAGATAGACCCTGCCATGGATTCTAACTGGTTTCTAAAGTACTGGCATTACTTGCTTTGCTTCAACCTGAAAGATAGACCCTGCCATGGATAACCTGGCAAGCAATCATACCTTAGGCTACTAGTACTCCAGAAATCATTATCAGGTTCTTTACTGTGGACAAATCAAAAGACTACAACTCCAGAAATATAAAATGCGATGGAAAAGTTGGTTAAAGTACTTTGTTGTTTCTGCAGAACACAGAATAGATTTTATTTAACTCATTATGAAATATCACAGCAGTGTTAACATGAATCATGTACAAGAATACAAACAGGAGAGGTTCAACCTGTCATCTTGTGTACTGCTTGTATAAGACATTTTTAGGTTACTTTTAGATAGCTTACGGAATATATTTCCCCTATCCCTACACCCCCTTCCCCTACCCACCCAAAGTACTTCTGTACACACAAGTCGCATAATATACCGGAGACAAAGCGCCAGCAGAGCTGGCTATAAGTTTGAAACAATTTAAAATAATCCAGCAAATACAGTCACATATGCTGGATATAACACTGCTAATTCTCAAATGGCACCCATATGACATCAGTGGTCTGCAGCATGCATAAAAAGGGGTCTACCCGATGTTCTCGGGTTCAATGTTCCCAAGGTTCGATGTTCCTGGTTTTGGTATGTCTCCGTGATTTGGCTATGATTACAAGGTTCGTTTTTACCGGGTTTTGATATTCCCAGATGTGTGGATGCTCCCAAGATGCGGGAACATTGAACCTCAGGAACAGCGAACCTTGGGAGCATTGACAGAGCCCCCATAAAAAGGGACCTGGTAAAGACTCCAGGAAATAGATGGAGAAATGAAAAAGTCTTGATGTAGTAAGTTCTGGTTACTGCAATTCACAAGTTAAAAAGCTACTTTGCCACAAATAGCCACAGTAAATAATACTTTTTTAAAGGAGATGTTATGTACACTGGATGGTAGAAGGTTAAAATATGAGATGATATTGGAAGCACAAGGACATGGTGTTTTAGAAATCATTCAAAGAGTCGATAAAATTTATACAATACTTTTAGCAGAATATATGTTAAAACAAAAGCAATGATAACGGCACTCACCACAGCACTAGACACCAAAGGCAAATTGGCTGTTAAGGACCTTCACTTTATAGCTGGAATGTTTATCAAAAAGGCACAGTGGTTCCAAAAAGTGCCACCCAGTATACTTACTATCCTACTCCCACTTATAAATGGTGAAAAAATCACCCCTCGTTGTATTTTTGCAATATTTGTCATAGAAATCAACATCAGTATTATGATGGACACGAAATAGAAAATCAAAAACACATTTGCACTCCTAACTCCCATGCTGTACCCAACATTATTACTTTTGAGTCTCAAGATAGACAAGATAGACAGCTGACGAAGAACATACAAGTTTTTCTCCACAACAGCAAAGGGGATGTTACAAAGTTGTATAATGTAAAATTCACCATCAGAATATAAAGTTAGGTGCATAGAAGAATGTCAAGAAAATGTAAATACATGTACTCAGCTTACAGTACACCTCTGAATTGTAGTATAAACAGGTTTCAGAAAAGGTATTAAAATGATTTAAATTTTAATTACAACCTTAAAATTGTCACTTTTATTTACACCATTCATTTACATGTGATTTACTAATAAAGTTGCCAACCGAAACAGAATTGCAAAAGAAGTACATATCTATATTCGATGTAATTATGCAATATAGCAAATGTATCAGCAAGTTTTATGTACATGCATATACATCCTATCTTTACCACTGAAACTTGGGCAAACTGATCATACCAGCAGCATTTAAAGGCCCAGTTTTCTCACTCCAAACAGTACCAATTCTCCTAACCTTCTTACTGAAGCCCCTCCCAAAATTGTCTGATATTCATCATTCAGATACAATCTCAGTTTATTGCTTCGAGGTCAGTATAGGAAAACTCAGTATAATCGAAACACTCTCAGAACCGTTCATGCTGTGTAATATAAGCTTTGGTACTCTGCATTGTTTGAATTAGCTGCCAATCAAAGAGCTGAGCCAATTGAAAATTTCGGTACCCCTGTACCAAAATTGTAGTTTTAGGTGAAAGGTTTGGCCCTTTAAATTTCATCGACTCAATAAGTCAATATAAGTCCAAAGAAACCTTTATTGTGATTATTTATATGCCAAGAAGTAATGTTATGGTTAACGACAACATGTAGACTCTTTCAGAGATACTATGCAATATTATAAAGCCACCGACTTCCTATACATGGACAGAACATACTGACTGTAGATTGTCACCACGGTACATGTGAGAAAAAGCACACCATTTTGTGTAAAAGTTTGGACTTGCTCTAGTCAATTTCCAGATTTTGCTGGAAAGTTGAAATATTTTTGAAATATGGCAAGGTAAGGTCAAAATCACTTCACATATTACAGAATATGATATTGTTCCCCATTCAAGTTTAACTTTTGTTGAACATATTGCAGAGTCGTCGTCAAATCAGACAGTTTATAGCTTCACGACGGCCATCTTGGTGCACTTTTTTGGCCCCAGACGGAGGACGTACACCTTACATGCTCTGTCCATGTTAAGAACTCGGTGACTACAACTTACAATGACTGCAGTTGCACTATATAGTAATATGATGCAGATATTACTATCACAGAAATCAGTCAGACTAGTCTTCCTTGTTTGATGTGTAAATATAATACACAGAGTACACAGAGGAGATGGCCAAATCATCAATTACTGGTCTTACTATCACACAGCTACACTACACCCTCCAAATCATTTCCCATCTATCTCTTTCAACAAGCCATGCAATGTCTACATACCTCTATACTCCCAACACATTTCGGTGAAATACTTTTAATCTAATTTAAACCCCATCCTTACATTTATCTTCTTATGATACAAAGCTAACAGAATATAGAGCAGTCACCCAGAGCAACGATGGATTATTTAAAAAAAAAGCTCTTTTCTTTTCCTATTCAACAAAAACCTGCCAATCCTCCATTAAAATGCTTGCCCCTGGCCCACTATTGCCCCATTCTTGCTCTGCAAATTACCAATATGGTGAATTAAGAAATGGTGGTGAGGTAGAGTAAGTGGTTCCTCTTAATGTCCACCTATCTCTTATTTATCTTCTTCACAATGATCTCTTACAATTACACTGAGCATAACTGACTCTTAAAACAAACTACAGTATTCAGTTGGTTCCAATCATGTCTGGAATATATGAACATTTAATATATACCACAAAATATAATGAAATTATTTACTTTATGCTAACATTTATAGGTTAGCTCTTTGCAATGACTATAGAAGCAGACTTGAAGATTTGAGTGGAATAATAGATGTACCAATTTAATACATCTTGTTGAGAATACAAGTATTACTACACATCTTTACCATGAATACTGAGTACAAAACTTTTATATCTGCAGTAGTACTTTAGTAACTTTAAAAATCTGAAAGGATTAGTGTATGAGTACAAGAATAGACAGTCTGGAGGAAATCTGCTTGGGGTTTTACTCACAGAGACAATTTTGAAGTCAGGTAACTAATGAGAATATCCTGACAGACAAGTATATCTCAACCCAATCATTCCTGATGGGTAACACAGGAAATCTAGCTTTGGGGTACCACCTCAAAGGCAGTTGCATGCAATTTAATCCCTGGTTCCGATGACCGGACAATACTAGGTAGCATGAGTGTCTGAGGCTGACCCTCCATGAGGTTCTTTGACCCATCACTAAGGACAGGTATTGGACAGGTGACCCTCAACTGAGGCCAGTACCTTGTTACCTGGGGCATGGTTGTTGCCTCTGATGTTGTTACTAGTGTCAGGTTGACAGGAGATAGGCTAATTGATGTCTGGAGTGGTAGAGGTGTGGGGGAGGGTAACACTGTCATTTGGTTAGGCTGTGCCTGACTTATAAAATCTGGAAGGGTGCATGGTGAAATGACTGATGAAGTTGGTTCTTGTGAATGATTTGGAAAGAATGATATCAGGGGGGAACCAACATTGTTCCTCAGCATCTGATCAAACTCTTGGCTCTCAAAAGAACTACGGAGACTAGAAACAGGAGTTGAGACATCGCTCTGCGACCACAATGAAGGGGATGGATTAGGAGTGTCCCTCCCAGAGTCTGAATCAGTTTTACGTCTTCGAGGCTTTGTTGTCAGTGGATCTTTCTCCTTGCTGTGGGATCTAAAGAGCTTTCGTTTCTGCTTGATGAGATCCTTTTCAGGACAAGATGGAGGGGTCATGCTCTGAGACTCAATGCTAGAATTACTGGACTCATCATTGCAATGAGGAGGTTTATGGGTTTCCCCTTGAGTAAGGAGGAGTCTTCTTACATGCTGCTGGTTAATTTCTGTCTCTGTTTCCTCAAAGCGTTTGGCTTGATTCTAAAAAAGAATAAATGAATAAATAAATTGATAAATAAAATGTATACACTTAAGCTAACAGACTTGAATAGTAATACAAACCTTTTTCATTTTAATGTTAAACAGTACACTAATCTATTCAATTAAATTAAAGGAATGAAGAACATCTCTACAAAATACCACAAACATGCTATCACATATTTATTTAACAAAAAAATAAAAAATGGAAACTGGGATCCTGGAATTTGAAATTGTTTCTGCTTGATGGAGGTAGTTGGTACCTATATGGAAGTTGCCATTTTATAATAATTGTTCTTATGATACATCTGCAGTGCAGACTCCAGTGTTGTAAAGAGTCACGACTCAAGTCACTTCCTCTCAAAATGATAGTGACTTGACAGAATTCAGTAGTAATTTCCCCATTGAAATAGTACAGTGACTGGAGTCAATGACTCAAGTCACTTAAAAGTTTGAAAACTGGAGACTCGAGTCACTAATCTATTGATTACAACACTGGAGGACTCACCAGTCAAACACTTAAAGGGAAATATTGCATTTAAAATGCTCCAACATAGAAACAAAAGCAAACAGCTCAAGTCATTTTCAGATCATTCAGTCTCAACAATAAACCCAAGCAATGGCATCATCTGCTCAAAATATCATGCACAAGAAGAGTTATGGAAATTGCATCTCTTGAAATGTTTAAAGTTTGGGTCAACAAATCATTCTTAAGCAACAAACAACTGAATTTCTATCAGAGGGAAACTTAATTCTTGAGAAGAAGGCTACCATGCTGTCTTATTTGTAATAATTTATCACTCTTTGCCAATAAATATTGGTTTTAAAAGGATGAATTTTCTTGTAAAACAAATGCAATATTTCCCTTTAACATTGGAATTTTGCTGACAGAGTAAACTATGAATGTAAGTGGCACTTGTATGGTGGTCCTGGGTTAATTTAATCAATGCAATTCTAAAAATTCACATCATATTACCAATTACTGAGCTGCCCTGATTGCAATAAATTCTTTTTCATGCTCATGAATGTAATTTAAAGTGAACATGTCTAAAATATGGAGGAACTTCAAACACTTTTTCAAACATGGATGTTTTCATTTTAATGTCATGGGCAGTAACAAATTAAAACATGAAGTATAACAAAACAAAAATTAACCAGGAACATTTCAACAGAACCAAGCAATTCACTTAAAATTTTAAATTTCAACGAAGGTTAGACAAACAATGTTAGATTAATGCAAATGGGTTTCAAAAATTGTAAGTAACAACAGCATCTGGAAATCATTTCAGTCGTTAACACTTTTAAATTTGAGTTACTCCAATTGGTGGATTTAAACTGAAATTGTCAAACATACTTTTTGATCTGTTACTGGCACATTACCTAGAAGGGCTGTGACTATTTTATAGTGGTTGATCACTAAACAATCCCATGTGGAATAGACATTTAGCACAAAGCTGCTAGCAGTACATCCCAAAACATGTTTTGTGATCATTCTTAATTTACCTAAAACACTTCAGTAAGCTGCAGAGATTGTGGTCGTCATGTAGAGCTTTACAGGCTAACTACCACAGCAATGCTTGTTTACTTTTAAAAGTCGACTGTGCAGGAAAATTTGACCAGTACATGCATTTGTACTGTATGGTTTGTAGAGAGGACACAGTGCATTGAATTTCCCTTCATAGTAATTGCTGTTACTTGCTAAGCAGTCACAAATTTTTGCCTCTGACATTTGATATCTTGAAACAGGATCACAAGCCTATTATCAAGTAGTTAATTTTAACTGAACAAAAAAATATATCATGCTTTGAAATGTGAGTTTAAAGTGAGTGTGAATTCAAGAAAAAAAATTTTCAGTTAGAACTCCAAGAGGCACAAGTGCTACCCCAAACACCAACAAGGATATACCTTCAGATTACTTCTGTGCCTTTTACTAGTGCTTGATTTTCCTTTTCTACAATGCCTCTTGCTTTTACTTTTCTTGATTGATGGTGTATTATCATACCAACCATTTGTTTTATCAGTCTTAGTTTCCATGGCAACAGGTACTTCAGTTGGTGTTTTGACATCCACAACTTTTACATCGTCTGCAACTAACGGTGATGGTTGCAGAGTGGGTGGACTAGGTGAATCATTAGAAGGTACCAGTCCTCCAGGGTGATGAACCATTTTCATCTGTTTCATGACTGCCTGGTATTCACCATCTGACGAAGTTACCTCCGACTGACGTTTGCTGCCATTCTGTACAGTACCGTTACTGAGGATGGCTCTATTGGCAAGGATCACATTTGATGGAAGTTTGCTGTGATGTTCAGGTGGTACAGCTTTTGTCTGATGACCCAAGGGCACATTTGTTGTATTACTGCAGCTCATGACAACATTGACTGGTGGTGGAGGACAGTTCCCTGCAGTAGTAACAGTGCCGCATGGAGGACTGGACTGAGCCTGCACATGTAGTAGAGTATTTGGTGTCAAAACAGGGAGAAATCTCTGAACATAAACGGTGTGTGAGGAATCAGTGCCGGGTATCATTAATCCAGCTTCCTGCTGGATTCCACCACCTGAAGCACCATGTGTAGAAATACTAGGGAGGGGGAACATGTCTTGAGTACATGACTGGGAGGGGGAAGGAAGAAGCAACTTTCTGGCAGTTGCAGGTGAAGATCCTGCTGGTGGGGTGGCGAGAAACTGCTGCATCTGACCAGGATACTTGGAATATAAAGCTGCTAGCTCAACCTGGAAGTCACCTGCATATGAAAGAAATTACAAATATATCTTATTTCATAAAATAGCCTTTCCTGTTTATTCCCTAAATTAACCCTTTACCATTGTGCTCCAATCGGGGCATATTTGCGCGTCTCGGAAGTGGGCGGAAAAGCGGACGTAGCACGCCCCACATCAGCTTCCGTAGGCCATTGACCCTGTGACCTAAAACTATTGTCTCTCTGGTTGTGGCCAGATTTTCGGGTAGCTACTCACAGTTTCAAGTTCCGCGTGAAACAGTAAAGATGGGTGACAGCCGCGCTCTTCATCTGGGTCCAAAAGGACCCGAACAATGGTAAAGGGTTAAAGGAGCTCACACAGGAAATTTCCTCACCAAGATAGTTCAAGTAAAATTCTGTATGAATGATTTCAAATATACATGTAGGGTAGCATGAAATATAATAAATTTTGTGAATTTCAACACACAAGAGACCGTGACAACAACCCTCAAATGCTTTTTAACTTTCCTTTTTTTTTGTTGGGGGGGAGGGGGAGTATGGGTACGGGGGGAGTGGGGTGAACATCTAGGTAAAAATGTGTATTACTGCAGAATTGGAGCCAAAGAGATCCATGATAAAAAGACTTGACTACCATTGACTTGGGAAAGCTATTGCATTTGACTCCACATATAAACCCATAATTAAAGGAAATTCTGGTGTCAATGTCACAGGGTCTCAAATCAAAGAGACTAATTTTTTATTGCATGCCTTCCAAATCCCACATCAATAGCTTGTTCAATAATCAAGATATTCCTGCTTAAAGATGGGTTATCTTTGTCAAAAACAGACTCCCAGTTGCTTCAAGGTTACAAAATGTTATGCAATACCAGCAGACTACTTACAAAATCATTTGTTGTTCTTTAAAATTGAAGCCATTAATTTGACCTCAAAACTTCACACCAGTAAATCATGAAATAATGTTCATTTGAGGTTAAACTGAAAATTTTGTGAGCATGGTTGCAGTTTTAAAATTGTCTTTATATTTCATTTGCATGTGTTAACATTTTAAAAAATACAAATCATGCTGAAACAATCAGCTGATAGGACCTCACAGATTTCCCACAATGCAATGGTGTTACTGTGGTATGAAAATTTTTTTTGAAGTTCATCCCTTCTGAACGCAACATGGTATTAAGTCGGAACATTCACAAATAAAGAGAAAAAAGTGCCGTGAATTTTTGAAGCTCTTGAAATTTGTCAGCAGAATATCCCTTCAGCTAACACAATTTGAGGCTACCCAGTGTGTCTGGAAGAAAAAAGTTCTCTAAACTATTTCTAGATCTACGCATTTCCAAAATTCCAAGATAAGTATTCAGTCTAAATTTATAAAAGCAAAAAAGCACTATGGCCAATCACACATCGAATAATGGCTGAGCACCAAACAAGACATTCCCTGATTTGAGGCGATAATTCTTTGACCATGAACTAAAAGTACTATACTCTAGATTTTCCTGACTACATGGATGGATAAGCAAGGTTGTCTGTTAAAGTGTACCTCAAGTAAAAAAAATCAAAAACATACATTAAGCAGTATGAAAAATGAATTCTAACAGTCCAACTCCCATCTTCATGGGACATTCCTTAGCTGAGAAATAAAATGTTGAAGTTTATTCACTCAACTTAAAAGAAGGGTTTAAGGTCACAACAGGATTTGGTATATGAGAGAGGTGCTTATTCTAAGCATTTTGGTGAAATTTGCATTGAAATCTGATGTGTGGTTCTCAAGATATGAACAGGTAAAGTTTTCACATTTTCAACAAAAAGTGAACTTGAAGCAAGCACATATGACATAACATCCCCACATTACCAGGTAGTCTTTTGTTTTTCTTTAAACTGTATACTGGGTTTTCTCCTCAACAAACCCATATTATTAAAATGTGATTGCATAAGTGGAATGAGAATTTTACAAACTTTGCATCCCAAAGAGGGAGGTCATACTCCTATTAACTTCAAGGTAAACAAAACAGTCTGATAAAACAAGGGGAAACAAGGCATTCCTTGTCAATGTGAGGAAGTGATATAAGCTCTGCTGCTCTCAAACTCACTTTTGAACACAAATATACTGACTTCATTTACTGATATCTCAAGAAATACATGTCCAATTTGAATGGAACTTTCACCACACTGTGCAGATTTTGTTTCTCTTTCACATATGAAAATTAAATTTTTGCTTAAACTTTCCCTTTAAAATGGTACATTGTGCAATAATTTGTGATGTCATTGTTGTACTACTCAAATTACAATCTTTGTATTTCTTTTTCTAAAAGGTACTGTACCTTGTACCAAGGTGGGATAGCACTCTTACTCCTATGAGGTGATTTAATTAATTAAGCCCTCATTGTGCAACATCCTATGCAAGCAAGCAGGAAGTGTTCAAGGTCATAAAAAACATTGTTTAATTTTATAGGGAAACAAAGCAGATAATGCCAGTTGTGCAGCAAGAAGTCACAAATTGTTGTGCAATCGACTAATTTGTTTCTAGTGAATAAATTTCAACATTTTATATCTCAGCCTATGAATGTCTAATGAAGATGGGAGTTGGACTGTTAAAATTCATTTTCCATTCTGTTTAACATATATATATTTCAATTTTTAGACTTGAGGTACACTTCAATGACTGTTTCTACATTATCACCTGTAATTGGGGTAGGAGGTTGTTTCTCAGGGCTACTAGGTAGAGATCGTGGACCTTTTTGTTCCGTTTCAACTACTTGAGTGATAGCATTGAAGGAAGAATGACGACCCCATCCTGATTTCTGACCTCTCCTCCTTGATCTTTTCCTGCTTCCTACAAAGAGAGGAGACAAAAACGAAACATGAGCAGTAATGCTTGCACTACATGGTGAGGTGTGACATATGTTGGTTGCACTACATGGTGAGGTGTGACATATGTTGGTTGCACTACATGGTGAGGTGTGACATATGTTGGTTGCACTACATGGTGAGGTGTGACATATGTTGGTTGCACTACATGGTAAGGGGTGACATATGTTGGTTGCACTACATGGTAAGGGGTGACATATGTTGGTTGCACTACATGGTGAGGTGTGACATATATTGGTTTCACTACGTGGTAAGGGGTAACATAGATAGATTGCTAGCACTACAAGGTGAGGGGCAACAAAAATTGCTCGCACTGCATGGTGAGGGGCATCATATAGCTTGCTTGCACACTACATGGTGAGGTGCAACATAGTTTGCTTTCACTACATGGTGAGGCATGTCAAAGCTTGGTGGCACTACATGGTGAAGTGAAAAATAGTTTTCTTGCACTACATGGTGAGGCATGTCAAAGCTTGGTGGCACTACATGGTGAGGTGCAACATAGTTTGCTTTCACTACATGGTGAGGTGAAACATAGTTTTCTTGCACTACATGGTGAGGCATGTCAAAGCTTGGTGGCACTACATGGTGAGGTGCAACATAGTTTGCTTGCACTACATGGTGAAGTGCTTCATAGATTGCTGGCACTACAAAGTGAAGTGCAACAAAATTCTCTTGCGCTACATGGTGAGGGGCCACATAGATTGCTTGCACTACAAGGTGAGGGGCAACATGGTTTGCTTGCACTACATGGCGAAGTCATGGAATAATTTATCCAATATCACATCGCAATTTGCTACACAAACAGGCCAAGTTGCTACGCAAATGAAAAATTGTGCAGCAACTTTTTGTGAGCATAACCCTTGCATTTTCACTAACAATGTGTAAAAGATCTCAAAAATCTTCAGAACTGCTACGCAAAATGTGAATGCTAAATTATTCCCTGGAAGTGCAACGTAGTTTGCTTGCACTACATAGAGAGGCATGTCACAGCTTGCTGGCACTATGCACTACATGGTGGGGTGTGTAATAGCTTGCTACACTGGCACTACATGGTGAGGAGCAACATAGTTTGCTTGTACTACATGGCTAGGGATGACATAGAAATAGATTTCTTGCCCTACATGGTGAGGGGTGACATGGATAGCTTGCATTACTTGGCATTCTACAAAAATTTTTGAAATAAAAAAACATTTCGCTTACCTTCGCCAACACCTGTCTTTTTGTCACAAACTGTTAGCAGTGATTGGATGTTCTCTGTGAAAAGAATGGAAAATAGTTTAATTAATCTTAGCTCACAGTTTCTATTGTAGAATTTGTAGCAGTGTTTACACTATGATGCAACTTTGACACAATGGCTTTTTAATTTGATGCACTGATGATTGTGGAAAAAAATGAAAAAAAAGGAGGATTCATTTTTTCACCACATTTGATGTGCATACAGTTCCACAAAACTGAAATTTCTAATGAGTCAAATTTTCTCAAGCTGATTGAAATGTGTGTTACTGAACTGGAACTTTTGTATGAACAGGTTGCAATGGCTGAAATTTTATCTCAATGCATAACTGTTGATGGTTAGGGTTTAATACAGGTTTATGCCTTGTCTTTCTGGTATAATCTTGCAGCCCCAAGCCCCAGGGCTTAATCTCCAGTCAGTGTTGTAACAAGTCACGACTCGAGTCACTTACTCTCAAAATTATAGTGACTCGATAGAATTTGGGAGTATTTTCCCAATTGAAATAGTACAGTGACTCAAGTCAATGACTCCACTCCAGTCACTTAAAAGTTAGAAAACTGGTGACTCCAGTCACTAATCCGGTGACTCGAGTACAACACTGTCTCCAGTTGTGGGGCATTAAACTGTTATCCCTACTCTGTTGTTTATGTGTTTTGGGTTAGGCATAACTGATTAAGTTTTAGTTCAGTTGGCACATGAGAAGCATTGTTTGGCCTTACTTCAAACAGCTATTTTATACATGGGTCTGTATAAACATTCCCACACTGCAGTTAGGTTGTGTTATCATAAATATTTGCATATTGTTCATCTTGTTGTGGTTGGACTTTTACACCACATAAATGTTGGTTGGTTGGGTTGGGTGGGGTTGATTTAGGTTGGTTTGTGTTGGTTGGTTGGTTAAATGAGATTTAATGACACACCAACACGATTGTGTTATATTGTGCCAGTCAACTCGATAAAAAGTTCGAAATTTTAATTTATTTTCAGGGATTGAAGTTCAAGTTTGGCTTCCTTTAGTCGCCTCTTACAACAGGCAGGAAATACCATGGGCGTATTCTACGATTCCCAGCCCATAAGGGGAAAGTCTTTGTTTAGGACAGTGCTTTCAACAGGGTTCATTTGCACTCAATGCAATCTGGCAGGAGTAAATTCAACATGCTCCAGGATAAAATCTGGAAAAGGGGGAAATTAGGGTTTGTACACAACCAACTGGCCCAATCAAACTAGACTGTATGAGTCTTCCACAAAAGAAGCCATCTTCCACAAAAGAAGCCATTTTTTCAATGCATATCGAAAATTTGCAATAATAAATAAACCTGGCAAGTTTTTGAAAGGTGATGCTATGTGCAGGCAGGTGGTAAACTTTTAGGGTTTTTATTTTATGTAGGATTCAGGGTTGTGTCTTAGGGTCTCACTAAACTGGCAGTGGCCTGCTCGACTTGAACCAATTGGTGGGAAACTGGGCCATAAAACTCCATCTAACTAACTGACTGGATTTGTGTTTGTAGGACTTCTATAACACACCCAGTGAATACCTTTTGAGGTAAGGCCCATTGTTCGGCACGGAAAGTCATCAATTTATGGGATTGATGTCGATGGGGCAGGAAGAATGTTTTCCTTTCAAATTTATTTATTAATTTATTTCTTAAAGCTAGTTTTATTAATTAAAATTTTGAAAGGATAATTACCTATAGAAAACAGATATGTTTGAAATGTTTCTGGGAACTGTGTGTCATAGGTGTGGGTAGGAGAAGCAGTCTATGGTTTTGGTATAAAATCTCAAGGCTTTGGACATAAATTGCACACTTGCCAACATTGTCATCTCAGAAAACGGAACATATGTAGCAGATGATCCACTGTGCACAGCAAGCGCACACATGCTTAACTTCAATGGGTGGGGTCCAGGGAGTGAAACACCTCTTTTCCTCTCTAAATGTTCACAATTTATGTGGAAATCCCTTAGTTGTATGCAAACAATGACTTCATTTTGTTGCTTTACAATTTTACTGATCATTTTTACTATTAGTAGATTTCTAATTCTAAAAGTCAGAAAACGGAACATTCTGATTTTTATGGGTTTTAAAGCTCAGAAAACGGAACAGTTCCGCTTAAAACGGAATGGTTGGCAAGAATGCAATTGATCTATTTTTTTGAGGATGTCATCAAAAATTACACATTTTTTTAAAAAATCTGCATTTTATGATTTGTTTTCACCTAAATATATCATTTTGAACCAAAAGGTTACCTTTATTGAAACAATTTAGAAACCTGAGTATGAGAAAGGCAATTAATAGTCTTATGTGCAAAATTTTTGATAAACTGCAGTTACACATACAAGGGATTTGATATATGGACTTGCCTAAAAGTGCATGTTATCTAGCTTCATGTTGGTACAGAGCAATTTATTTCACAATACCATGCAACAAGGGAGTGATCGAAAATAAGCATGAAATTGGCTTTTTACAAGATCAGTTGGTTAGTTCTCAACTTCTGGCTTTCTGGTTTCTATCCCCATAGCCATGTTACTAACTGTGGGTCACTGCATTGTTTTCTCTATTTTGTGCCATAACCTAAGCATTTCACACAACTGCAGTTTGGCCTTTGGTATTTATAACTCAGTCTAGAAATAAAACCCACACTCCCTGGGTGATGGGAGGATGATAAACCACTAGACCGAACACCCTGTTTTCTCATTTTACAACAAGATAAAATTATAAAAAAAAAAAGAGAACAGTTCTAACTGAAAAATTAGGGGTACTTTACTTGTATCTTTTGACTTTTGGTTCATTTACAAATTCATTGAAGGAGCTCATGCTCGTATAAAAAAGTATTACAGGTTACCTGGTTCAAAACCTTCAATATCTGGGTCAGGACCAATCCACTCAAAGGCTGGTTTTCGTCCTCTGACCTCCTGTACATAGACTTTACGAATCATTTTTAAGCTCCCAAGTATATTTGCGATGTCATAGAGACGCCTTACTTTTGCTGGAGTAAAAAAGGCAAAAAACAGTAGTCTAAGGTTTTATTGAGATAAAGAATATGCTACTATATTCCCCCTCCCTTCCCCTGTCTTAACCATCCCCCTCCCCATAAAAAGCTTAACATACTTGCAGACCAAGCCCTCAAAAATAGCTTTGGCACTCTGCAATCCTGAGGTTAATGCAAAAGCCAATTGACTTGACTTCAAGAACTGCTACACTTTGCTGTGCATTTTTTAAATTAGAAATCACAAAATTGGAAATATTCTGACTTTTATTGGTTTCAAAACCATAAAAACAAGACAGATTGTTGGCAAGTAAGGAAATCAAAACAAACTTGTCCCTATTAAACATTACTTACTGGTCATGGTCTATACAGTATTCACACATCCCTACTTACAGGAAGGCACTGTTTAAAATGTTTTAACTTTTCTTCATTTTTATCCAAAATTGAGAATAACATTGGGAAGATATAGTATGCATTTCACAATGGGGTTTAAGGCACATTCTGGTGGCTTTTCACCTCTGTCTTGTAAGAAAAACAAAAATATTCCACATCATGTCCTTCAAACCCTATCACAATACCATTTTCCTAACTCAAGATATCTCACTTTAAAGATTGGTTACTTTTCTTATAAAATACCTTTGCTTTTCAACAAAACTGCAGAAAGTTATGTAATGTGGGCACCAAACCTAAGATTTCTTTTGTCTTACCCTGTAATTGATCTTATTGTCTGTCTTTGAAATTTGATTCTCTTAGAATGGTTGAATGTCTTTTCTTGTGGATCTAGCATTATCCTTCACCATATATAGAGTACAACTAAGAATGTTACTTAATATTACCAGCAGCAGCATCAAAATTGTAAATAAATTGAATGCAATGTCAAATTAATGTGCTGCTATGACATCATATATTTCTGGATACGTATTAATCTGAAGAAAAGTTGCATTTCTTTTAAAAATATCTATCTTCTGCACCATCTATCCTATTGAGAATGCAGTTTTCACGCACTGTGTGAAAGAACATTTTTCTGCACGTTTTGAAAATAACGAGTTTTGTCTCTGGAATATGCCTTTAAACACACATGCAATGTAATACTAATTTCCATTTTTTTTCTTTGATTGTTTTCTCCTGCCCCCAGCTTCTACAAGATATTTTTAGCAGGCACAATTACAATAAGTAAATGTTACAAATTCATTTTGAAAGTACATCAAATTTCACAACATTTCAGAACATTAATGTGACATTTACTTGAAAAACAAAGGAGTTCTTTTGCATGTATACATTCAAAAGTTCATTTACCAAATTGTTGTTTAAATAGCCACAATCCAATTAAATAAAGGTCTAGGAATACAAATTAACTTTGAAATGGCTGCATCTTACAAGTAATTTGATTGTGATTTCCTGCAGGGCTCTCCATCCATCTCACTACGGATCTGTTTTAGCATGGTTACAGAAACAATGTTACACATAATCTAACAAGTTGTCTAACAGACAGTCAAAGAGTATGTTCACTATAAAGATGCAATGGTAACTCACTTTTGAATTTGGGGTTGTCAGTGATGTCCTCACTCAACTCTCCATACAAGACCCTTGCAGCCATCTCCAAAGAAATCGTTTTATTCTACCAAGAGATGAAATAAGCATAATATGAGAAACTCTTTCCAGAAAATTGAACAGAAAATTCTCCCTTCTTTACACTTGAAATAATTCATGTGTACTTAGTGATAATCCTCAACTTCTTGCAGTCAGGTGATGAAGAAAAAAGGTTCAGCTGTTTTAGTCCCCAAAGGGGAGTGTCAGGATCAATAATTGACATAAGTAGTAAGTAGTAAAGCAAGCAGTGCCACTGTCATGGATGCAAGCCATGATATTAAACCCAATAAATGTGTAAACAACTGTAATGCTGACAGTGAAAGTTTAAACATTCATACCTCTAATGTTAGCCTAGAACCATGCTAATAAGATGGGTCTTGACTGCCTAAGGCTTGTCTATTATGTTGAGTCTAAGTTACAATACTACTATGTCTACTGGGTGGCTTCTCTTGTTTCTCATTTTAGGCACATAATAGCTTAGCCCTTGAACAGAACCCATAACTCCACAGTTTAAAATACCACTTGGCTGCAATGTAGCCTACAGCATATGCATGTATATGATGCAGGAGTATAGGACATACATAGGTGCATACCTAAGTTCACTACTTGTATATGCATGCATAATTATACTAAAAGCAGTATAGGTTAGCACATGCATACATGCATGCAAGTTGTGTCATGCTTACTACACCAAGGCCTGCATAATTGGTCTAACGGTAAAGCATCCGCCTTTCAAGTGGAAAGCCCTGGTTCGATTCTCAGGTCGAGTCATACCAAAGACTCTAAAAATGGAACCTACTGCCTTTGTGCATGATGCTCTGCATAAGCAATGGAGTAGGGGAAAACAAGCCAGTGAGCCACAACTGGAAAAAAGACTGTTGATGGCTCGACCTGAACCAATAGGTTGGAAACTGGGCCGTTAAACTCTAACTAACTATCTAAGAACTACATAAAATACTGGCAGGTGCACAGGAGCAGCTGTTTAGTTCAACAACGCCTGCATAATTGGTCTAACGCCTCTCACGTGGAAGGCCCGAGTTGAATTCTCAGGTTGAGTCATACCAAAGACTAAAAATGGAGCCTACTGCCATTGTGCATGATGCTCCACTTAAGCAACAGAGTAGGGAAAACAAGCCAGTGAGCTACAACTGGCTTGACTTGAACCAAAAGGGTGGAAACTGGGCCATAAAACTCTATCTAACTAACTAACTACATCAAGGCAAGCTCTGCCAAGCCAAAGAATGTAAAATTTGTTGCTAGAGGCTATGTTGCCAGGTGTCATAACCTTCTTGTTACCTCCAGAAGTGCTATTTTTTGTCCTTGTTTGGACTGTGAAGTTCTTAAATAATAGAAATATTTCCTAAATCAAGTAAGAAATTGTGAGATTCTATTTTCATGGATGTTGCTACTGAATTAAGTTTGTACAATAGTATACTTTGTTTCTTTCCCAAGAACATGTATTTCTTTAAAAGTTATCAGGGGTTACTTCTTTTATTGGGAATGCAATTATTTAGAAACGTTTTCTCTTTTCAGTCTTTGTAGCATTGTGTATGAATGAACAAGGTTTAACAACTGAACCGTGGAGGATTATTGCAAGATAATGCACACTCTGGGGTTAATGCTACAGTATTGCTTGGATTCATTGCTTGCATTAACCTGCAATAATCCACTGTTCATTGTTTCACCTTTAATTAATTTGCTTACTCTCTCTTTTTGTGGTAAGACACTGCACATGGAAAGAATTATCACAACTAAGTCTTCAAATCAACTTGGATATTTCAGACAACAGTCAATCATTTAACTTGCATTACCTAGCACTTTGTGACTGCCACTGTTTGACACTTAAAGGCTGTGTCACCATGATTTGGTGGGTCTGATGAAAAAAGTTCCATGAATTGGTTTGGTTTATGACCAATTTTCACAGCCACAACACACCACCATTAGCCTGTTATCATTTCTTAAATTGTGTTTTAAGTTCATAACAATAAATTATTCCAACAGGATTAGAACAGTGTAGTGTGTATATGACATATACGAGAAAGTTTTCTATCCTAACCAGCTGATCACTTACCTTAGGTTGAAGAAACAGCATAATAAATTTCTGACTCATTACACCAAGAGACTTTTCTTTCTTTGCTGTTGGGATGAAAGCAAATTGAGACTTAGTCCAGGGAAAAGGCATCTAAGTTGACATGCCTTCTGCATAAGGCAGATTGGTGATTTTTATTTCAAAGTTTAATATTTCAAAACCACTGTGTCAATACACAAACATTTCACTGACATACATAAACATTTAGGCTATACATGTGAGAAAAACACTTGATTCTTAACACTGACATCTAAAAATATATTCATGACATGGTCGTTTTGTATTTTTCATTACAAATCACTTTTGGGAGTTTTTCTGTGCCCTAGTTACATTGTGTATCTATAGAGTTCATGTCAGTCAGTCATAAGAACAAGGGGAACTTTGATTGTCATAGTAGTGTTCTCCACAGATCCAAATTTTGTCCAGGTTCTTGAGTCTGAACTGGCAGATGACACTGATCCCCATCGTGGGTAGGGCTGTGACCGTGTAGCGATTAATCGCTAAACGATCGCATGTGGAATAAACGTTTAGTTCAAAGCTACTGGCGATTAATCGCAAAACCCATTTTTCGTCCGATATTCTTCCCAATGTCCTATGAATTTTTGCCCACCTTTCCTTCTACACAATTCACACAGATCGATCGTCTCGTGAATTTCCCTATGTAAACTTTTCCGGCGCTGTAAGCAGCCTAGAGGTAAACTGCTGCCTAGCCGTACAACGGAGCAACTCGTAGTACTCCCCGCGGACTGCGGAACGGAGGTTGTACAACCTGTGTTATAGCCTCGATGTGCCGCGCGGCCTACATCTTACAACATTCATTCAATGCGTATTTAAAAGCTGCACAGAGTAGTCATTGCAACACTTAACAGTTTTGAGTACAATGCACACTGCTTGTTTACTTTGCGTGAGTCGACCATGCAGGCAACAGTGAACTAGTTCGATCCGGTGCTCAAGCGACCACGTGCGTTCGTATATCATGTACTTCCGTAGTGTAATGAAGAGTGCAATGTTTATTGTCTCGATTTCGTACGTACGGTTTCACTTGCGATGAGCACGGAATTACTGTCGTAATAAATACGTTCCGAGTTCACTGGCAGTTGCAGAATAGTTAAACCACAGTTGCTTTGCATCAAATCCGATATAAGTAGTACAGGATGGGACGTAAAACAAGCGTGGTGTGGGATTGTTTCGATGTTGATAAAGCTGACAAGATTGCTAAATGTCGCATATGTAGTGCCAAATTAAAATACATCGATAGGTCTACTGGGAGCATGATGAACACAATATAGTTGTAAGCATTTTGACTTCGTGAGGTTAATTAATCGCGATTAACCGCTAAACGATCGCAAATTTTTGCGATTAAACGTTTAGTTAAAATGCTACACGTTCACAGCCCTAATCGTGGGGTCAAGTCCCATTACCCTTCCAAAAAGTTTTTGCTCGTGTAAGATGGGCCAGATTCAAAACGGTGATACATGTGGTACTAAATTTGATTTGGAAGATTCTAATGTTTACGATGAAAGTGAAAGCAGGATTTTATGTCCGGGCCACCTAGACTTTGCGCACTGCATGGCAGCAACAGTCAGACTGAGTCTCTTTTGAGATGGTTTGGGTGGTGCACATTGACAAAAGAGCGAATAGAGAATCCTGCAAAGACTTTTACCATATTTTTGGTTGATTAGTGTCATTAAACAACTGACCTCCATTATCATAATATCATATTGGTGTAACTTCAAAAGTTTATTTGGAAAATACTGATGCCTCTTCTAAGTTTCTTCAAAATCAGCTAGTCATGTTTATAATAGTTAAAGTAAAATGTTGGGTTATGCTTTCAAGATTAAAAAGGACTTTCCAGAGACCATCCTTAAAGCAGTCTGATTAAAAAACTTATTTGTCCAATTAAGGAAAATTCGGGCAGGATTTTGAACTGAAATTCACTGTAGTCCAGGAAATAATTCATTGTTTAAAATCTGCATGTATAGTAACATTCCTGCTTCTGAAATCCTCTCTCACAAAATTATTCAAAGTCCATATATTTTATGTACAAATTTGCAACACAATTTTGCATTTGTGTAGCAAATTTGTCTATTTTGGGTATCAAAATGCAATACCAGATAAATTATTCTCCGTAGTGTGACCAGCCTCTTAATCATAGACACCAAAATGCCAAGCCATACGGTACTGTCAGCCCTCCCGATACAATCCCACACCACCTACCTTCTTCATCTCCAAGAGGTTTGGGATGACACTCCTGGAGATTCCCTGGGGTACAAGAACATTCTCCTGTTTCACCAACCATCTTATTCTTCTCCAGTTGTTTAAGTTTTATCAGTTGGTCTCCATATTTGTACTTTGATCCAAGATACTGGTGGAAGGAAAGATAAGTATTCAATAAGTGGCCAACTACAGTATCATGCTGCCCATATATAGTACTCATCAGTCGAGCACATACTGTACTACACACATGTACATGAATGAAGAAAGCGATCCTTAGTTTTGTTGGCCAGCCATTTCTATGGTCCATCTTCTAAATTTTTTTTCTAAATGTACTATGAATAATCGTATTCAAATCAAAAACATGAATTTTTAGTCTGCTTACTATGGGTTAGTTAGTTAGAGTTTTATGGCCCAGTTTCCAACCTATTGGTTCAAGTCAAGCCGGCCACCACTTTTTTTCCAGTTGTGGCTCACTGGATTGTTTTCCCTACTCCAATGTTTATGCAGAGCATCACGCACAATGGCTTTTTATAGTACTTGGCATGACTCGACCTGGGAAGCATACCCGGGCCTTCTGCATGAGAGGAGGATGCTCTTACCGTTAGACCAAACATGCGGTCTTACTATGGGGTTTGGGAGACTGTTAGCAGCCATAAGGGATGCAAAGAGTCAAAATTATCACTAAAAGTATGGCTGATGGACCCCCTAAATTTCTCACCATTACTTGATTGTCAGATTCATTTACAGAGGATATGAACTGACATTTCTGTGTTGCAGGCCTCTCTATTTTTCTATCCAGGCATCCATTTTACAACAACTGTGCAGTTTTCTGTGCGTTTCGGCAACACATCGACTGCACGTGATCAGTTCCCACCACTATGCCAATTTGAAGTGCGCTGACGTCATCACATGCATTCCCTCTATACAGTTGGGGAATCCCTCACTGTAAGTCATGTCAGTCTTATACAGGCATGGAATTCTGAGGCGTGCGAGTGACATTGCACACCATCACTAGCCTAAAATCACTGTAAGGAGTGTGATAGTTTGCATGTATGCTGTAATGAGGAACGGATGCAGATATAAATCTATTTAAGTATAGAACTGCCACCTACCACACTCCTTAATTTCCTAAGGAGTGTGATTTGTAGCACACCTGGGAAATCTAAAACTCAAGGCCTGCTCATACTGTGGCAAAGCAATTAAGACCTGGAATTTGTACCATTTTAATAGCCAGCCATTCAAAAATTAATTATCAAATTTGGCTCAACAAGATCTAATGTTGAAAAGTTCAAAAACTAGAACACCAAACTTCAAGGCATACGATGTCAATTTCAAATAACAAGTACAATGTCTATCACATAGGCCTCCATAAAAACTTCATTGTGGGTAGTAGCTTGAACAACTGGAGTAGGGTGGTTGATTATTTTGGCTCTGAAAATTCTATTTTCCCCATTATATAAAATTGAGTTTCACAGCAGCCCAGCCATTACCAGGAACAATACCTATACAATGCAACTTTACTGTTACTGGAGACTGTTTGGTTTATAGCAGAACGATTAGCAAAGGTGTCTAAGACTGTGTTTGCACTAAGCTGCTATGATGCAATTTTTGAAATAATGGCTTGTCATTTTGACACACTGATGTTTTTGGGAAAAAATGAAAAAAGAGGCCAGTTTAATTTTTCCCATGTTTGATGTTATGGTAAGTTTCGCAAAACTACAACTTCCAGTGAGGAAAATCTCCTCTGACTGAGAGTATTGACCCAACTGATGTAAAATTACAGAGGTTTGAGACCATTAATCAAAACTACAACCACTGAAGGCCTTGAGAGGCAAAGTAGCTCATAGAGCTTCTGTAGCAACTTCTAAGCTATTGCATTTCAAATGCTGTAGTCTTGTATATAATTAATGGGTGGTATCATAGAGATGCAAAAGCCACTGGGAAATGCAATGCTTTACAGCTCAGTGGGAAGAATTTGGTCACCAGCTTTACTCTATTTTTGAACCACCAGATCATGCAGTATATGCACTTGTCAGAGCAATACAACAATATTTACAGACACATGCAGGGAAAACTGGTTGGTTCATTTGAATTAGAAATTCAATTATGTTGTAATTTTATGACACTGTTCTCTCAACCTCAAGCATCCCCAAGATATTTTGAAAGAAGGGGACCTCTGCCCTGAACAAATTGTGAGACAAAGTGCACACGTACTGTTTACAGTTTAGTGCTGTACATTACCTTTGATACTTTGTGTACCATCATTGTTGACAATGCAGGACCGCATGTTTGGCCTAATGGTAGAGCATCCGCCTCTCATGCTAAAGTTCTAGGTTCTATGCCTAGGTCAAGTCATACCAAAGACTCTTAAAATGGAACCTACTGCAGTTGTGTGTGATACTCCACATAATTAATGGATTAGGGAAAACAAGCCAGTGAGCCACAACTGGAAAAAGGGCCATGGTCCGCGGGGCTTTAACCAATAGACGAATCCGATTAGCGCTTGTTTTTAGTGACAGTAGGCAGCCATTAGTGGGGTCCATCAGCCTTAAATCGTCTTCAATTAATGTCTACATGAGTTTCAAATCTTCATATTCAGTGAAGTTAAGAAAATTAAGACACACTTTAGTGTGCAACCATCCATGGAACAGGTAAGGAAGGAAATTTAAAGATTAAAGGTGATGGACCCCAGTAATGGCCGACTAAAATCAGACCATCACAATCTGTTAGGATTCGTCTATAGGTTGGAAGCTGGGCCGTAAAACTCCATCTAACTTGTTGACAATGCAACCAAGGCAGTTGTTGCTGATATACAGTAGTAATGAAGAGCAACTCTAAGGCAGCTTTCCCTTTAGGAAAACCAAGGATGTTTGTCAATCACCTGATTAAATACCTCCATCATAAAGGCCAAAATCTTGCTTAATACCTCCATCCCAAAGACCAAAATCTCACCTGTTTAATGTCTCAATCACAAAGAACAAAATCTTACCTTTAATTTCTTGAGTGTTTCCATCAAATTATGCTGTCCATGCCAAACATATCTATTTTTAGCTTTTCTGCTGACCATTTCGACACTTTCCAAGACATTAATGATGTCATAGATTCTTCTTCTCTCAACATCTATCAGATGAGCAAAAACAAAAATAAAAAAACTGAACATACTGTAGGTTCATCTTTTAGAAAGCAAACTACTGTCAGAATTTGTTTATTGAATCAAAAAGAAAATATTGTGTTCCACATTTATTAAAGGGGAAGTTTAAGCAAAAATTAAGTTTTCATATGTGAAAGAGGAACCAAATTCACACAGTGTGGTGAAACTTTCATTCAAATCAGAACTATGTATTTCTAGACTGATATCAGTTAATAAAGTCACTTGTCTTGTCAGATTTTTGTTCCAAGGTGAGCTTGAGGGCAGCAGGGGCTATATCACTTCCTCACATTGACAAGGGGTCTTTTTTCAGACTGTTATGTTGACCTTCAAAGTTAATAGGAAAAGGACCTTCTTGTGGGGAATGGAAAGTTTGTAAAGTTCTTGTGCCACTTCTGACATTACATTCTTATAATATGGGTTTCTTGATGAGAAAATTGGTTGTAAAGTTAAAAGAAAAACAAAAGACTGTCCATGAATGTTAGGATATGATGTTATACAGATGTGCTTGCTTCAAGCTCACTTTTTTATTGAAAAGGTAACTGACAACTTGACCTTCTCATACTAGGTATCTTGCATGAGTACTACACATTAGTTTTCAATGCAAATTTCACTGAAATTCTTAGAAAAGTACCCCACTAACATATCAAAACTTGATGTGACCTTATAAACCCTTTTTTCAAGGGGGTGTCAAAATAAAAACATTTTGTCCTTCTTCTTAGCACTAATGTCCCTCAAAAAGATACATATTGGTCCTTACCTGGAAAAAAACCTGAATTAACCTTTTAACCTACACATATTACCTACAGATGTCACAACAAACTGGCTGCTCATTGGTCTTGCACAAAGAGATATCTCAAAACTTCAACAAATTAAGAATTTTGCAGCAGGCTTATTTCTCTCACAGAAAATAACGAACACTCAACACTCTACTTCAATTATTTGTGACCTTTATTGGCTGCCTGTCAATCAGAGGATTTCTTACAAATTCTTTATCCTCACCTCCAAAATTCTTTATTATATGTCACCAGACTATCTTATGGAATTAATTATTCCATATACCCCCACCAGAATTCTGTGTTCAGGTTCTCAAAATCTCTTGAAAATGCCTTCCTTTAAAACCAGTTCTTACAGCCAAAGGGCCTTTTCAATTACTGTGCCACATTTTTGGAACCATACTACTGATCATAGTTAGCTTCCTTATACTCTTAACATAAAATCCGTCTTAAGTGCCACTTGTTTAAACTGGCATTTTCTTTTGTTTAGTTTTCTGTTGTTGCCGTGGTCGTGGTCATTGTCCTCATGGTTGTTGTTGTCGTCATTGTTGCTGTTGTTATGGATATCATCATTTTCATTATCATTATCGTTACTATTATCATAATATAAACTTTGGAGCAAATCCATGTTGGTACTTAAGTAGTATCATAATGCAATGGACTTACTTAGATCTTTGGCAATTACATCAAGAGAAATATCCTGGGGCTCTTGATTCTGACCATTAAAATTCTGATATTTTTCTAAAAATCTGTGATTTAAAAAAGAGACAAACAGAGTTTAGGAAAATTTACAGCTAGCCAGATTATGAATGATGAAAGAACTTGTTATTTTGCACCTGATGAGGAAGATGTAAATTAAAAATGGTTATGAAACAATAGACTTAAAAGAACATTTATTGTGCATATTCACTCTTTCATCTGTTTTGTAATAGAATTCTACAAGCTTCAAACTGTGAGAACAATGAATTATTGCATACTGCACTGAACTAGAGTTCAGACATAATGTGGGGGAACATTTTCATACATGTAAAGAATGGTTAAGGTTCAAATTTACAGTATGAGTCACTCATAGTACAGACCCTTAAGAACAAACACAAGTGCTAGGCAGGATCCAGATTATTTCACCATTTGCAGAGGGCAAACATTAGTGTTATAGAGGGTCATCGGGACAGATAAAAAGGATACAGACAACAGGCAATGTAACCCCTCCCAGCTGGCATATTCACCTCTGACAAACTCTAAAGGTGAAAAAATGCAAACCATCAACTTCTTTTTAACCAAAATAATTGTCAACATGAACAACAAAAGAAACTCCTGTCAATCATAAAATACACTCACCAGTATTATAACTAAGAGCAGAGTCATTTGCGGTTATGACCAAGTCATTAATGTACTTTCTTTGCCCACCTGCCCATACTGACTGTTAGAAAAATGACTCTCCCCAATTACGATAACAGATTGCAGGATTCCCTCTTTGTTCTCAAATCCTCCCCCCCCCCCCCCTCCCCAAAAAAAAAAAAATGCAAAGGGGAAATTCTCACTCCTAATTTTTGACTACATACCTATAAAAAAAAAATACAAAGTCACCATCCATATAATCAGTCCTGAACTAATCAGCTGCTCACTGCACCTGCCATCATTTATGTACAAGGCAGCACTACATTTTATCTATAATATGATCATGATGCAATCAGTGTTTCCACCAGGGGGGTAAGAGGGAATTGTCTCCCATTTCCAAAAGAACATGGGTAAAATCCACCCCCCCCCCTTTTCATTTCAAGTAGAAAATTGTCAATATCTTGGTTTCTTATATACAGCTGTGTTTTAGCTTACATTAATAAATGGCCTTTAAAACCTTCAAATTCACACCTTACAGGGGCCTTCAAGGAACTGAGGAATCGGGCCCCTCCCCCAGAAAAAAAAAAAAAAACTACTTATAACTTTAGCCTAGGACAGCATCACTTTGGTCTTGGGGTTTAGCAGTAATAAATCCCCACCATTTTGTGTTTCTGGCTGAATCTCTGGCAATAGTAACAGATGCATGTGATCTGCCCACTGTGCACTGAAGTGAAATTGCCCCCATTCAAGCATTATCTCAAGTCCACTAAAAATATGTATGACAGTAGGGAATACCTCCCCCCCCCCCCCTCAGATCCAGTTCCTTGGCAAAAACCCTGCAGAAACCTCAATTGGACATTTGAATGACTGTTATAATATGAACAGTACTGTACAGTATCACAATTACAATTAACAATGTGTACCATGCTGAAAAAAGCAATTTATGGAAAAAGTCCTGAAACATTCCTACTTATATGGTAGCATAACTACAGTATGACTTATTTAAGGTTACTACCTACGCCTAGTATTACCACCCAAAATTGCAATCATTTTTGTATAGTTTCTTACCTCTCACATAGTAAACCAAGACTTTTGGCTTTACGACTATTTTCCTTGATATTTTCCTGATCTAAACTTTCCTGACTGCCATTCACTGAGTGGGCTTCGTCAGTAACCGTCGTCCCATGGATGAGGTGTTCATCTGAAGTCACAGCCAACATTGCATGAAACAACCTCTCTTTCCTTTCCATCTGTTGCCTTTTCTCCAAGCTGCGAATTTCAGGGCTAGCAGCACTACTTAACATTTTAAGGTTTGTGGTGGGCGTCAATGGATCAAGGTTTTGTTCACCAGGTTTGGTGGGTGTTACTGGAGGTATATGAATATTTGGTTTGGAAGAACTTTTAGATTTAGGAGACAAAAATTTTATGCAGTCTTGCAAGCCCTGTCTAGGACTTCCCTTTGTCATTACAACTTCTTCACGACAGTCAATATTTACTTCAATACCTGACGTTAACTTAGTATCCACCATCAATGGATCTCTCTGGTTGATGGTATTGTCATTGATTATTTTTAGCATTTCACCAGATTTATCTTTTGAAAGGGATTGTTTCGAATGGATATTTGAAATATCAGAAAAGGGAAGCCTTTCTCCTTGTGGAGAGTATGGATTGTCATCTTCGTCATCATAGTCCAGAGGTTGAAAGTCCCCAGGCAGGCCTGGTAACACATCTGCCAGAGTCAAATCTGTCATAATTCTGGAAACAGGCTATGAAAAAAAGGAGAACAAGATTGCATCATTCATTCTAGAGTCCTGAGTTTTAAGTTTTAGATGTCACTACAGACTAGAGTGTCACACAGGATGATCATGCCATGAATTGCGATGAATGCAAGTGAGACCCAACACCACCATGCAGTCACCTCAAGTCATCAATGTGAGGACTGCTATCTTCTTCACAAATAATGGGTACTCAGATTCAGATATTAGAGTTTATTCTATTAAAGCACACCCACCAACTTTTACATTTCAGGGAATAATTTAGCATTCAAATTTTGCATAGCAGTTTGGAAGGTTTTTGAGGTCTTTCACACATTGTTTGTGAAAATGCAAGGGTTATACACACAAAAAAAACTGCTACACAATTTTTCATTTGTGTAGCAACTTGGTCTGTTTGAGTAGCAAATTGCGATGTGATACTGGATAAATTATTCCCTGCATTTCCTGAAAAGTGTGATTTGTAGCATACACCTGGAGTGTTATTTGTAGCATGCCTTCATGCAGTAACTCAAGGCCTGGATGATGGTACTCTCCTAAATTTCTTACAGGTATGCCATCATGGGCACTGTGATATGCTTCTTGATTGTGGTACAGTACACTAGTAGAACTTAACAGCAGGTGTCCACCACTCTTTGTAAAGATGACTCCAATTCAGGTACAGTAATGTAATCGAATCGCAACCCCAAATGCAGGGTTCTCACTAACCCGAGCTCCCTCGACCCTGACAAGGGAGTTCGACTTGAGACGACTGAAACAAAATCTTGTGCGTCCAACGGATGCACGGGATTTGCTTGCAAAACGCATGTAAAATTTTGGCAAGGAGACATAGAAATTTTTGTGTTGAAAAGTTCACAAGAACCCATTGTCATGAAATGTTCATTTTTGATGTCACTTCACAAAATCCATGTAGGAAATCTGCCTACCAAAGTTTCTTATCACCGCAGTTTGTATTCCACTCGACCAAAAGACTTTCTCCAACTAGACCGATGTTAGTAACGTAGCCCAGTTCTGCAATATCGCTGGTGCTACATGTGTACTAGATCATCCGCCACTGTTGTCCAGCTTAGTCAGAGTAGCATCACTTGTCAATGCCAGACCAGTTTTCCGCAGCAGCGTGTTGCAAATATCACGGTAGAACATCTGAATGGAAATTGCGGAGCGTCACTAATAATTCGCCAGGAGTGATTTATGCCGCATGCAGGGAACTTTCATCCATATCCAGTCTACAGTCTTGTCAGCTATATGCGTTCTTGGGACTCTTCCAAAAGATATGGGACCCTCAGAAATTTGATGGGACTCTTGGAAAAAAAGTTGAGGGTTCAGGGACTCTTGGGTTTGGGGGCCTAATGAGAACATCTGCAAATGGTTGTAATAGTGGAGATTGCATGCATTATGATGTTGTGATATCCATGTGGATAGGGGATGCTTTCAAAATTTGAAGCCTTTTCATTAACTTGTGCATGTTTTGGGGGTAATAATTTCAATTGAAAAGAAAGCATTTTGAAGGTCAATTCTGAACCTCTCAGGAGACAGTGCCACGGTTGTTGGGGTCTCTTGTGATCTAAGTAGTAGAAGCCTTGGCTTATGGATCAAGGCAGGTGAAACCACAGAGACAGAACAGAACATGTGAAAAGCATCTGGCCTTTTGTTCTTTATATCCGGAGTCCATTAATTTTGCAATATTAATAAGTGCATATTATTTGGAATGCCTCGAGTGACTCAAGTGCTTCTGTCACCTAGCAACTGAATTTCCCTGCCCATCATACACCAAAAGAAAATGGCCTCTACTTGTGCAGATGTCAACACCCTCTTTAGATTTTGCTTTATATCTTGCTACCTGCAGTTAATTTGGTGAGATCTCAAAAAAAACACATTTTGCGATCATTGTATGGTAGTTCAAGTTAAAAAAGTATCAAACTTGGTGGGATATTTCATATTTTATGTGGCATGGCTATTGGCTACCCAATGTTATCTGCACAAGGGCTGTGATGTGAGAGGAATGAGCCTAGGCCATGTAATGAACACACAGCCCTGTTCAAGGGCTAATGTGACAGGGAATTTATTTTCAGTTGGATTCCTAGTAATAGTCAAAGTGAATACTGACCAGGGAAAAAAGTGTTTTTTTTGACCCTTTGCATGTTATTTTCGACCCTCGATTTTTAGGGGCAGAAAGTAACGGGCTGAATCTACCAAGGGTGGACAGTATGTAATGGACCCCAAATTGCCAAATGCTTAGGGGTGAAATGGTATTTGAATGTAGTGTCATTCCGCCATCGGTACATTCCGACAAAAGATTCCCCCATAGGTTTCGCACCTTTCCGCCATGGGGGAAATTCTAACAGTGTGACTCCCATCTTCCTAGGACATTCCTGAGCCAAGATACAAAATGTTAAAGTTTATTCACTTAAAACAAATTGGTCCATTGCCCAACAATCTGTGACTTTCTTGTCATACAACTCACATTACCTACTTTGTTTCCCTTTAAAATTAAATGTGTTTTACGACCTTGAGCTTTTCCTGTTTGCTTGCACAGCATGTTGCCCAGCGAGGGATTTATTAATTACATCATGCCATAAGAGTAAGAGTGCTGACACACTTTGGTTCAAGGTGCAGTAACTTTTAGAAAAACAAAGAAATACAGATTGTAATTTGAGTAGTACAACAATGACATTACAAATTATTGTGCATTGTACCATTTTAATTTGACTGAATAAACTTGACCATTTTATATCTCGGCTGAAGAATTTCCTATAATTGAGAGTTGGACTGTAGGAATTTCATTTCATTTCATTTGTTTCATCACATTACATATTATAATATGATGTGAAAGGAAGTCATCCAGAAAACCAAAATTGGCTTAACAAAGTGGATGACTCCCTATAGCCAAGAAAAAAGATAATAGATACTTACAATTTCTACAAAACAAACAGCAAACAAAAACGTACATACATAACTATGACATGTCTCCGTATTATACACTCACATTTGGAAAAATTATGAGCATACTTGAAAGATATTAAGAATAATTTCAATTTCACCAAGGGAACTTAATAATTATCAATGATGCCTTCCTTAATTGCCTTCTTAAAGATAAACAGAGAGGCAGAATTTTTTACTGAGTCTGTGAGGGTATTCCAGATTTTAGTGCTACGTGCTAAACGATCCAATGTTCGTACGATAGTAATGACGATGGGCAGATTTAGCGTGTCTAGTAAGATGCCTATGAACAGAAGTATTGCTAATTATAAAATTATGAAATGTATCTGGTAGTAGTCTATTCCAAGCCTTGTAAGAAAATACAGCAATGTTGTAATCAATGATGCCGGTAAATTTGAGTAATTGAAACTTTTTAAATAGTGGGTTGGTGTGGTCCCTGGGACCTGCATGAGCTAAATGGCGAACCGCTCGTTTCTGCAATGTAGTAAGTTGGCTAAGGTAAGAACTGTTAGCCCCGCTCCAGACAATGGAACAATAATTTAAGTGGGGAAGAATTAAAGTCTGGTATAGTGTCATGAGTATATTTCTTGGCAAAAAGTGTTTTAGTTTGGATAGTACGCCCACATTTCTTGAAATCGTCTTGGAAATATTTGTAATGTGTTCTCGCCAGGTGAGCTTTTCATCTATGTATACTCCTAGAAACCTCGTTGTGGTCACTTGCTTAATAGCAATCCCATTTATACAGACATCACTACCCCGCCTGCAAGTTCTATTATTACCAAAGATAATATAGTTAGTTTTACTAATGTTTAAGGATAGCTTGTTAGCAGAGAACCAGTTACATATCTTACTCAATTCAATTGAAGCGGTATCATACAATGAATCTACACTCTTATGTCTGAAGAAAATGTTAGTGTCATCAGCAAAAAGTATAATATCAGCTTTATCAGCAACAAAATAAATATCATTCATATAAACAATGAACAGGAGTGGCCCCAGTATGGACCCTTGGGGTACCCCACAACGAATATCCTTGAGACTTGAAGTCATACCCTTGTAATAAGTATATTGGGATCTATTTGAGATGTAGCTGTGAAACCAATCTAGAACATTACCTCGGATACCATAAGTCTCTAGTTTAGCAAATAGGATACTATGATCAATTGTATCGAATGCTTTACTTAGGTCTAGAAATACACCCATTGAAATATTATTACCATCTAAACTTGTGCATAGCTTGTCTAAAGCATCCGATAGCGCTAATTCAGTTGAATGGTTAGGACGAAAACCATACTGTCCTTTACAGAGGATATGAAAATTTTTAAGAAAATCATGCACTCGGTTAAACATTAACCTTTCAATTATCTTTGCAAAACATGAAAGTAAGGAAATAGGGCGATAATTTTCAAAAGCTTGTGGGTCCCCCTTTTTAAACACGGGTAATACTTTTGCCGTTTTCAATTTGTTTGGAAATACTCCTGTCTTGAACGAAAGATTAAAAATATAAGTAAGTGGTGTAGCAATAAACGGTAACACCTGTTTTATAATACTAGGTTTAAAATCATCATACCCCGCTGCTTTGTTGGGCTTCAGACTGGCATTAGCTACATTCAAAAATTCATCTTCAGAGACCGGGTACATAAACATAGAATTGGAGTTAATGGCAATGTTTCCAAAGAAGTGATCTGCATCGCCACTGGTTGCAATCTTGTCTGCAAGTGAAGGCCCAATATTAACAAAATAATCATTGAAACTTTCAGCAATATCTTTATCGTTATCAATATTATCGCTGCCATTTCTAAAGGTATCAGGGTACATGAAGTCTGCACGATTTTTATGCAAAATATCGTTAATATTTTTCCATGTCTTTTTAATATCATTTTTACATTCTCTGAATATTCCACAGGAATGAGCACGTCTGGAAAAACGGATAATATGATTCAGTTTATTTCGATAATTTTTATATACTTGGTGGTTCTTAAGAGACCGAAACTTTAGATAAGAGCGTAGAAGCTTCTGTTTTTTTCTAATAGATGTTAAAATTCCTTGAGTAATCCATGGGTGTTTCTTTCTCCGTTTCTTGTTCTGGTTCACTCGTTTAACTGGAAAACAGATGTTGTAGGCTAGACTGAAATGATCAAAAAATATGTTATACGCCAAATCAGCGTTTGCGACTTGTAGAATATCTTCCCAGGTTTTATCTGCTAAAGTTGCGGTAAAGAGGTCTTTATTACGGGCACTATAGCCTCTAAAAGTGATAGAACTATTTTGATAGCATTCTTCCTGAATAACCTTAACGAATACAGGAAAATGGTCACTTAGATCAGTGACTTAGTGAGAATTAATTTTTCATGCTGTTTAATTTTGATATTTTTGACTTGAGGTACACTTTAAGTCCTGTTGCTTCACTGTGTACATTTTTGAAAGAACATTGCGTTCATACGAAAGTTTTTCTCCCACACACAGTTAACGTTATGGAGAAGTCCCATTACATCACTGTGTCAGAATCAGAAATCTTCGAAGCTACATTCATGTCACAGCATGAAATGCTGTGATTCTTTGTATGCTTTCAACAAATTTCTCACTCATAAAATGTTGTGTGTTATCGAATGCAAAGTGAATTGAATCAACCAATGCATGGTACTATAACTAAATACACAAAGTGAAAGCAATTCTTAGGGGCACCTGACTGAAATGTAGTGTTTGCACAGGTACTAAAAATTAGGACCCGAGCACCTGATCGCCATACCCGTCGTGCACCTGGGTTACCCGGTGCTACGGTGACTAAAAGATTTTGTAAGATATACTCCAAAAGACATGAATGGTAATATTAACAGCTGTATTGGAGCTCTGTAGCGATCACAATCCCAAGTTCAAAAACATTTGATTTGTTAGAAGGTTTTATCATCTCGTTTTGTTTTAAATCAAAATGACAAGTGAAAGAAACGTAACAGAAAACAGTCAAATAAGAAAATTAGTACTTCCCAAGGCCTATATCAATTTGATATTGAATTTGGGGACTTTTTCCTACTCGAGAAGGAAGCATACTAAGAGCTCGAAGCGCCTCCTTTTAAAACACTAATTTAAAAATATCAACCACTCAGAGGCCCGTATTATGGTATTCTCTTGCACGTCCAAAATTACCGATTGTAAATAAACAACGTAATGTTTTTGAACTACCCTCACACTACTGTACAATGTGCACTAGAATTATCACTAATGGGGTATGTACGTTCTTACTTAGCTAGCCTTGTGTTGACATCCAGGCACGGTAACATAGCTTTCACACATAACTTCATAGTCTGCGCGAGTGCCATTTTGGGGCAAAATAACGTAATATGTAATGGCCTGTTTCAAAAACTTTTTTGTGAATGTTAACGGTGTTATTACATTGATGTCGTTTTACTTTAATAGATAGTAAATTATGAAATATTGGAGGATCATACTAGAGGTGGCATAACGCATTAGCCTAATTATAAGATCGCATACATGCAAGGCTTAGTTTACCTAGCATGCTGAACGTTACAGGCACTGTCTCTGCAAGCTGGGCAGGGTGATATGTCTGCGTGAAACAGTACGATGTGATTTTGAATCGGCTGTCAGATAGCTTATTTGCATGCAAGTTTACAAGTGATATAGGCCTACCTAGCCTACAGTAGGTAAATATTATCATGCATGTGTTATGGAGTATCGTTACAGAATGCCTTACAAAATGTTAAGATCTTTAAGTCCCAGAAACACCAGGTACCTCACCCCAAGTACCCAGCGGGTATGGCAATCGGGTACTCAGGTTCTATTTTTCAGTACCCGTGCAAACACTATTTTTGACACATTAAAATTCATAGGCGTACATTTACTTTCTGCCTCAAGATTTTTAGGAGCGGAAAATAAGGGCTGAAACTAACGTTATAGCAAGCCTGCCGTAACTGTAGTGTAGGCCTAGGCTATGGGTAAACTTTGCCTAAGCTAGTTGGTAGGCCTAATAGCACCAATTATGAATTTAGGCCTAGGCCTAATTACTGCCTAGTCAGTAAAATGTAAGGCTAGGCTAAAGTTAGGCCTAATGTTACTGTTAGGCCAGGTGGTAATACTAAGTTAGGCCAAACTAAGGTTAGGGTGACTGCTCACTGGCTCAAGCAAATAACCTGACTTAACACATGGAAAATGCTATAAAATAAAGCAAATGCAGAAGCAAAAATAGTTAGCATGCTTTCATTTACCAGGAAGGGAGGCCAAGACAGGAAGCAAATATATTTTGTGTTAACAATTTCAGGCGTTGTTTTTAGCGCGTCACTACTGGTAAGAAGGCGGTACAGAAATATAGAGCTTTAACTAGCAGGCCTGTACTTACTGTTATGAGCGCTGTTAACACATATAGGCCTACAGAATTATACAGGCTATGTTCAAAACGTATCTGCAGTATGGTTTGTGCACACGTAAAGCCGGTAGGATCGGGATGGTCATGCCTCCGTTATAGTCCAGCCACACATACGCATTGTAAGATGTATAGCATACTGTTTATGATCAAGCGAAGTAGATTTGTTTTCGTTTTCAAGCATTCCAATTTGGCGCGTAATGTACACGGCGCCACCAAACAAAACTGTCATGAATAATCATTTTGGTTACGACTGCACAAGCGCATTCGTTGTTTTCAACTTACATATTTCTTCATCCGCGTGTAAAAGTTAGGGCTTATGAAAACACGGGATGCCACGTTGAATGTTCCATGAACATTTCTCAAGATCAGTAACTACAACAAAGAAAGGTTGAAAACTCAACTTTGGACAAATCAGGTCATGGTGAATTATCGTGGATTGGTTTTAGCTTTTGCATTCTGCTAGTCTCATAGATCTCTATCATACCACGGCCGGACTTATATAGCCGAATCCGATTAGCGCTTGTTTTTAGTCTGGATCTGGATCTGGAAGAATACTGCACAACACAGGAGCAAGTGGTACAGTGGTAACGAACTGCGTCTCCCAGTCATGAGGTCGTGAGTTCATGAAGTCCCAGCTCCGACAACAAAATTGTCGTCTAGTTTTCTGGGATGTAGTTAATCTGCTATCCCTTAATCATAGACGTTAAACTGTGAGTTTGTCTCACGAGACTGGCGTTGCCAGCTTGGCGCTAATACCCCTTCATTGGGGCGTTGCCGAGTTCCCGCAAGGGAGGATCAAATGAAAACAAACAAACAACACTCCTGGTGGAGTCAAACGTGCAGGGTTGAGTGTGCGCAGGTAGTTAGTCGTCCCGGCCCGTCTGAGGATCCTCAAGGCTGCGCTGTTGAACTGCTTGGGATCCTCGAGATCTGTAATGTTCTGGGGGAGTAGGTTCCAGTCTCTGACGGTCCGAGGAGAGAAACTGTATTTGTAGCAGTCCTTATTGGTTGGTATATTTGTAAAGCTATTAGAATGGTCCGGGCTGCCGGACCGGTTGTAGGTTGTTGATTGGCAAGGCTAGGCAAGGTTGGCAAGGTTAGTGACTGTAGGCCGCCATCAGTGAGGTCCATCAGCATAAAATCGCCTTTATTTATTGTTTACATGAATTCCAACCCCTCATATTTAGCGAAGTGAATTTAAGATACAAATTAGTGTACAACCATCCATGATAGAGGTAAGCAAGGAAATCGAAAGATTCAAAGGTGACGAACCCCAGTTATGGCCGACTGAAATCAGACCATCACTTGCTGTCCGGATTCGTGTATAGGAAGTCCGTGATCACATCGCATAACTTAGGGAGAATTTGATGCATATTCTACTGAGCCCCTAAAATACCATATTGTATGTCATAAGTATAGGTGACTACAGATAATAGATAATCGATTTTACCTTGTTGTCATCGTCGTGATTTAGTCGATTTGGTGAGGTAATTTATCCCAACCATGCTGGCTTCCTGTTAGAAGACAAAAGCCCCTAGCGATGAATCAAGTTTATCCATGCCGACCGGCATGCAGTCAGCAGTGTAGGAATTTCCTCTGAATGCGACTATTACTACTTCAACAAAGCATACCACTGATAAATTATCACTGACAGGAAGTCGACATGGCAATTAACATAACAGATTAAAGGGCAAAGGAGGGCTAAGCAGTGGCGTCATCAAGGGGGGTGGCAAGGGCACGTGTCCACTGGAAAATCATGTGCCCTCTCCCGGCCGTGTGCCCCCAACTGAGATCTAGGATTTTCAAAGAATGAAGTCTTCCGTAGTTCTGTAATCAATGTGTGACTATACGAGTTCTTTTCTTCCTTTTTTCTTTCATTTTTAGATTTGATTCTTCTTTTGTCCAGAAAAAGCAGTAATTTTCATGTTCAAATCAATATATCCCCAAAAACACCTTCAAAATGTCATTTACGCTTGTGTGAGGGTTGAGTTTTTTCCAAAATTTTCGGCACACTTCCGACTTCACCGATTGAAAGTTACGCACAGCTCAGGCAACCATTCAGGTAGGATTGGGCTTACATCTTTCCTTAAAGGCCCAGTTCTCTCACCCCAAACAGTACCAATTCTCCTAACCTTCTTACTGAAGCCCCTCCCACATTTGTCTGAAATTCATCCACATCCAGACACAATCTCAGTTTATTGATTCAAGGTGAGTATAGAAAAACTCAATTTAAAAAAGCAAAACACTTTCAGTACCGTTCATGCTGTGTATAATATAAGCTTAGGTACTCTGCATTGTTTGAATTAGCTGTCAATCAAAAAGCTTAGCCAATTGAAAATTTCGGTACCCCCGTACCAAAATTGTAGTTTGGGGTGAGAGGTTTGGCCTTTAAGATCACATTTGACTCTCTGGATCTGGATTTGAATCTAAAAGTACAACACAACACTCCAGGTAGAGTCATGCGTGTAGGGTTCGGTGCGCATGTAAAATCCAATCCTCCTGTCTGAAAAATGAAAATTCTCAAGGTGGAGTTCTTGAATTGCTTGGGATCCTCGACTGAGATCTGTTAGGTACTGGGGGAGTGGGTTCCAGTGTCTGACAGTACGATGGAAAAAGCTGTATTTGTAGAAGTCCTTGTTAGTTGAAAGGATGGAGTAACTGTTCGAGTAGTGGTATCTAGAAGGCCTACGGACCGGTTGTGAGAGGTTGACAAGAAGCACTGGGCAAGGAGGCCCAATCTAGCTTTATGAGGAGTAGTACTAGTCTGCTGGCAGATCTTCGGTCTTTTAGACTATTCCACCCTAAGGACTTCAACATTTCAGTAACACTTCTTTGGGAGGAATAGACATTACAGACAAATCTTACAGCCCTTTGCTGTATTTTCTCAATTTTGTTAATTAAGGAAGCCGTATGTGGGTCCTAGACAGATCACGGCCTTTTTCCTGTTGTGGCTCACTGGATTGTTTCCTGCTCCATTGCTTGTGCTGCCCCAGGTCGAGTCATACCAAAGACCAGTAGCGTACGTAGCTGGGATTTTTTCGTGGGTGGGGCGGCTATGGGGGACGGAATACTTTTGTAGGGGGGATAGAGTTTACTATCTAAGCGTAGCGTCACCATTTGTTGGCGCGGAGCGTACAAAGAAAATTTCGGATTTTAACACCTCCCAGATGGCTGGAAATGGCATTTGCCAGGTTTAATTGACCTTTCTTAGATTTAAACACACTTTTAATAGACTGATTAGCTCAGTTCATCGCTCCACTGGACTATTGATCCCGTGATCCGAAACCCGCAATCAGCTGTTCCAGTGCACGCTTCAGTAAGGTATTTCCATAGGCGTAGGTGAGCATTTCAGTTTTGGGGCAGAAGAATTTTTGACCGAAAATGTAATTCTGCCTGAAAGACAATCCAAGCGAAGCGACACCACTAGTTGGCGAGAAGCGTCCAGAAAATCGAAAAATTCGTACCTCTTAGACAGTCGAAAATGACATTTGCCAGGCTTATTAAAGGGGATCTAAGCAGTCGATATTTTAAGTTTTTAATTGCAGATAAACGTTCACTTCAAAGTAAAATTCAGCCAGCAAGATTCAGCGGAGCTCCACGATTGGTTGGCTTGAAGCGTTCAGACAATTTTGAAATTACTTGGCACAGACAGTCAAAAACGGCATTTCCTGGGCTAACAGGGGATCAAAGCAGTCGCTACTTTGAGGTTCCGTTTGCAAAAAAAAGTCCACTTGAAACTAAAATTCCGCTAGGAAGACTAGCCTTTCTACACGGAGTGACACCGCTGGTTAGCGCTGTTAACGTCCAGAAAATTTCGAAAAATCGAACCCCCCAGACAGTCAAAAATGACATTTCCCAGGCTTATCATAGGGGGATCTAAGCAGTCTCTGTTTTGATCAGGAAGTTACCAGACAAAATGTACTACTACCAATAGATGAAATGGCCTTGCATATTTTCGGGGCAAAACTATAAAACGGAATTGAAAACATGCTAATGAATTTGACTCTATTGCGACTCTTGGCTAAATTCAGTACATATTGATATGGGACTGCCCGAACTTCCGACTATATATGTTTTTTCCTTTTGCAAAAGTGTCACCGTCACTTTACAAAGTGTGTTTTAATGAACTTTCAAGCGGATTTTTGGGAAGACCCTTTTTCACTTGCTACCAAAATGTGTGGCAGATCTTTGTTATCTTCCATGGAAAGTTTACTTTAAATATAGCGTTTTTTTTTTGTTTTTTTTTTTTGTTTTTCGGCAAAGGTTTGAAGCTATTATTTTAAAATAATCTGTCATTTCGGGCATTGTGTATACAAGACTGAAAAACATTCTCAAGAGTGATTGTCTGGGCCACAGGCATCCCAAATTTTTACCTGTTTTATTTGTAAGTCTATGTTACCCTTTCTATGATACTTTTCTGTTTACCGACAAATGCTGGAAGGAATATGGATATTCGACCAAGTTCGGGAATTTTGTTGTGATAACCTCTGAAGTAAAATCACGAATAAAAGCTATTTGCGCTGCCCGGGGATGTAGCGAATATTTGGAATCTTGTTGATTTTTTATTTAAATTTTACTGCGACTATATGACGTGTATTTTCCTTTCGGGCATATCTCTTAAAGATTTCCGCAACATTTAGGGATTTTCTGAAAAAAACATGCCAATGATTTTTCAAAATTAAAGGGCTGTCCTAAATTTTTAATCCTTGTCCAACTTTTACCCAAATTCCTTTCCGAATTTAGATTTTGCGGAAATTTGAGAACAGTCTCCCACGCCCCCGTCTCGTACGCCACTGGGTATGTCCACTCCACCCAAGAGTTGGTTGTTGCAGTAGCCAATGACAGTGGCATAAAGTTTTCTGTGGGCATTTTGGGCCGCCTTAAACTGCATTTTGGGCCTTCGTAAACTGCATTTATTTTATTGGACATATTGGGCCGCTTCGATGATTAGCCCCGCACTTTAAAATTGTCTCCGCGGCCTCTGTAAGATTGTTTTAAAAAGTTTTCATTTTAAACTGGGGGTGTTCTTGTCTTTTTCTCTTATGGGAGTATAACCCAATTAGCAGGTGTATTTATGCGTCCGTTTGTTGCCCTCAGATAGAATCCCTAAAAGGAACCCTTTTTTGATACGATATAGAATAGGATGGGGTGTTTTGTAATTATTTTATGAAAGTATATTATATTAAGTACCACTGGTGAAAAATGGCTTAATTGAAGCAATTTTGTGGAAATTATGGGCTTTAGAAGCTGGCGGAGGCACACCAAGTTCTACGTGAAAAACAAGGCTCGGAAAAAGGTGATTGAATTTTGATCTGAAATAGCAAAAAATCTTCACGGTCATGATATAGAAAATTGAAAAGGCCATGAATGGCCAACTTGTCAGCTTTCATATGAGTAGTAGCTTGCACCTGGCTAAAACTTCGAGGCCCGTTTACTTTTTGGATTTAGTGTGTAAGTCAATGGGGGAATTAATAGGGGTATGTACCTTGTCGTGCTTTTTGAGTTTTCAGATTTTGTAAAAGGTGGCGCTTCACCATAAAAAGAAAAAAAGAGAAAAATAAAAATAAATAAATGAAAAAACCAAAAGATTGAAGCCAAGCGTTCAAGGTCTCTGGCCTGTTATGTATCCTGTCAACTACAACAGAGAACCAGCTCAGGCGCATCTCTAGTACCCTTCTGCATACCGTGACGCTCAGCGTGCTTTGTATACGACAGCAATCCTTCCTCGGGACTCACCTCAAGGACCGGCGATACATTGGGGAGGAACAGTACTCCCCCCCCCCCCCAGTGCAATCAGAGTAGGACCATGTGTGAACACTACCGTCCGGTTTGACGTCAACCTGCCGCACAGGGTATAGTAGAGGATGTCTTATATAGCTTGGACATCTGCATCTATCACACCTTAGAGTGGAATTTTCAAAGTACAAATTTCAGCCAGATGTAGTGTAGGCAGAAAGGAATTATGTTTATCAAATATTCATTGATAAGATTCGTAATTTTTTTTGCATGTTTTTTTTTACAAGATTTTCCTCTACGACTGATGTTTCTTCTTAATACTCCTCATTTCCGCTCCAAATGGAGGCTTACGTCACAGGAACGTCACTAAAACGTCACAATATTTCTGGTTCGTAGGAAATCTGGAAGTTTATTGTACGGTACCTTCTGTAGGATAATGTACATTGAGGACAGTTAAAGGGAAGTTTTAAGCAAAAATTTAACTTTCATATGTGAAAGAGGAACAAAAACTACATAGTGTGGTGGAAGTTCCTCTCAAATCTGACATGTAGTTCTCGAGATATCAGTAAATGAAGTCAGTAGATTTGTGTTCCAAAGTGAGTTTGAGGGCAGCAGAGCTTATATCACTTCCTCACATTGACAAGGAATGCCTTGTTTCCCTTTGTTTTATTAGACTGTTGTGTTGACCTTGGAGTTAACTGGAATAGGACCTCCCTGTGGGGGATGCAAAGTTTGTAATTTCTCGTGCCACTTAGGCAATCATATTTTAATAATGTGGGTTTTTTTTTTTTTTTGAGGAGAAAATCAACTCTGAAGTTTAAAAAAAACAGAGATCGTGCACTTATGTGGGGATATGATGTCATATGTGCTTGCTTCAAGTTCACTTTTTGTTGAAAATATGAAAACTTTACGAGCTCATAACTTGAGAACTACACATCGGATTTCAATGCAAATTTCACCAATATGCTTATAATAAGAACCCCTCTGACATACCAAATCCTGTAATGACCTTAAACCGTTCTTTTAAACCCACTGAGGTAACGGTAACTTTACTCCATATTTATTTTTTACATGTGTCGACGAGGTTTATTTCTTTTTGTTGAGGAAAAATTTTCTGGGATCTTGTCGACTCAGATCTGGCTGATTTGCATTAAGGAGTATGTCTCATTATTTATTAGGGTACATCTTACTTTTTAATAATTTTTGTAATGATAGAAAGAGAGTCGTTCTCAAAAAGTGTTACCAACTTTATTAATAAATGTTGAAATGTAATTCTAAATGGGGGTATTTTGAGAGCGACATAACATCTACAATTAAAATAACTAGAATTAAAATAATCATCCCTATTTGTGTAATAGATCAGTTCATTTTGTGCAGGCCTACAAAATCTGGGACAAGGTCCATTTCCTGGCGCACGTAACTTTGCTCATTGAAGATCGAGCATAACGATTGTGCATGCTTTCAGCCTCTCGGCCTATTGGCTTTCTAGCTTCTTCTGACAGCAGTGAAAGTTCGGAACGCTGGCCCCCATCCCCCTCCCTCCCTCCGACCCCGTCCCGCCGGGGAAGGTCGGCGGTGTCGTCGGGGAGACCTAAAAAATAAAAAAAATAAATAAATAAAAAACCCACAATGCCTCGCGCCCCTCAAATTCTGTCAAGTCACGTTCCACCGGGACATCTCTTTTGCCGGGGCCTTGAAATTGTGCCCCCCCCCCCCCGTCGGGGAGCTTGTCCACCCTGTCGGGCGAATCCTGGCGCCACCCCTGGGCCCAAAATGAAATTTTAGGCTTTCTTTTTAATAAATACTTTAAAAAATCTGGGGTTTATTTGAAGTAAAAATTAAAACTTTTGTAAGAAATTTTACTTTTGTTGGTATTATAACAATTTTGGGTGTTTATAAAAAAATCTGTCCTTCATAAGGGAAAAATCAAAAACGTTATATGGGCCACAGCTGAAATTCTTTTGGGGTTACGAATTGAATCGTACAAGACCTACGAAAGATTTCGTCTCTTTTGAACTTATCTTTGAAAATTCAGAGCTTATTATAATGGACCGTAATTTTGGACTTTAATTTGGTTTTTTGTAAGGTTATAATGAAAAATTTGGTTTCTTTTATGAAGTGATATGCCTTTCAGGAGCAAAATTAGGTAGAATGCCCGGTGATTAACAGAGCTGGCTTTGCTTATTTATTGTACGGATTATCCATCGAAATTGTAACATTTTGCCACTTTTAACAATCTAAAGCAAATATTGGGGAAAATTGTATTTTTTCAACAGTTTGGGGATTTTATGGAGGAATCTGACGTTCTCATAAGGAAAATCAAGTAGGGGTGATCTGAAGTTTTGATGAGGATACTGAATATCATCATGCAGATTTAGGCCCTCTGGCCATATTGGAGCATTCTCCCGAGGGAAAAATTTGCCTTCGCATATATTTGAAGTATTATATTTTATTCATTGTCATTGATGTACGGGAGCGTGTCAGTTTGGGAGGGGTCAGAATTGTTTTTTGTCCGAAAAAATGTAATCCTGCCCGAAAGATTATCTTAGTCGAGCGCACAGAATTTTTTGAAAAGTTGAGAGCCCTCCGACAGGAGGAAATGGCATTTTCTGTGCTCGTACCTAGAATTAAAGGGCAGGGGCAGTCATCCCAAATTGAAGTAGTGTAGTAGACTGTCCAGTTTCATGATTGGCTGTTGAGAGTCATGTGACAACATTTTTTCTCTTCAAATTTGAAATTTACTGGAAATAACTGCTTGGTTTACCGTGAATATGCAATGGTTTATTCATAAAATGTAATGAATGATACTTTGAAGAGAAATAAGATGAAAATTAGGCTATTGAGCTGTTTATACAAAATAAATTGGGGGGGGGGGACTGCTCTTTACCTTTAAAGAAGTCCTTTCTTTCAGATTTCTTTGGCAATAAAATTATTTTCACTTCTTAATACTGCTCCAAAACGAAGAATAATTTACAAACAGGCATTTTTCTGTTCGACTAAAACACTATCTGTGCGGAGCGCTACCATCAGTTGGCGCGGAGCGTACAGAAAATTGTTAAAAATCTAACCCCTAAGATAGCCGGAAGAGCATTTCCCAGACTTGTAACTACTCATATCGAAATGTTTTGTACGAAAACGATCATTTGCTCATTCTATATCAAAAAATTTCAAATGTTCTAATTAAGGTAAGCTAAATCGATTATGCTTTGGAATGATATGTCAAGGTGAGAGGAACTCATGAAATGCCGATTTTCATTCAAAATACATGATTTTTGACGATTTCAAAATTTTGTGACGTCCTAATTTGGGGAATTTCCCCAAAATAATGGACCATTTTATGCCTTTACTTCACGCGTTTTACGTCAAAAATATAGATCCAAATAAAACCAATTCTTCTCCTCCTGTTACCTGTGACATGCAGCTCCCAGAAACGCGTTTAGCCGTGTCAATATATTCGTGGCTAGAAGTGTTAATCCTCTAAATTATGTAAAATTGGGATGAAAAACGTTTTTTAGCCCATAGACATCAAATCCCATTAATTAATGATCTACGACAAAAGTAAGGGGTGTGCCCAATCAAAAAAGCATTCACTAGATGTGCAAAAGTATGAACATCACAAATCCAGTTAAGCCAGACATTAAACAAAACACCGAATACTACATAAAGTGAAAAACTATAAAAATGCAAAATGCGCAAGCACACTGTAACGCATTTGGGAGGTTTATGATCAAAACTTTTCGATATGGAAGAGAAGCAGTCGCTATTTTGAGCTTTCCTTTAAAACGAAAGTTTCACTTCAATAGAGAAAAAAACCCAACTTGCTAATGATCAGAAAAGTACCAGATAAAAGGTACCGTACTGCTACAGTTAGATGTATACGGCCTTGTCTCTTTTCGGGGGAAACTATGAAACGGAATTGAAAGCATACTATAATGTTTTTGACTATATTAAGAATCTTCGTTGAATTCAATTGCAAGGTCCACTAAATAGATGAAATTTTTAACGTGACTGCCCGAACTCCAGACTATAAATGGTTTTACTCTCAACGTATTTGAAAATATGTCACGGTTACAAGGTGCCTTCAAATGAATTCTCAGTCAGACTTATGGGGAGATTTTCTCACACCACTGTTTATCATTATGTGTACCTGAAAACGACATGGCCGATATTACCTTTGTGAGAATTCAGCTGTCGGGGCAGGCCAGATGGCAGACCGTTGGTTACTGCACGCACATGAACAACCTCTCGACCGTTTTTGTAAGGAAAATTCGGAATTGTCAGTTTCCTTGAAGAATATGGTCTTCTAGTTAGATCAAGAAGGTCGTCCGAGTGACTACAGACCCACATCTTTTTCCGTGGGTCTGAAGATGAACGCTCCCGACGAAATTGGATTTTCTCAACCTGCAACAGGGGGTGGGTAGCACGTCCCCGACGGAGGCATGACCGGGTGACATTTTGAAAATAGGGTTGATGATCTATAGAGTTAAAAGTTGATGGGCACTTCAATGTGAGTTTTGGTGGGGGTCCAGGGGGCGAAGCCCCTGGAAGCTCCTGGGTCTTAAGAGTGTTTGTAAGTGTTTAAAGTTGTTTTTAAAAGGGTTGTTTTTTTCACTGGCCTAAAAATTACTTACAGGGCAATTTCGAGTAAGATTTTATTTTTGATAACAACACAAACGTTAGTGAAACTACTCTCAAGAGTGTATCAGGCTGACAATTTGAGGAAGGTGAGCTGCACCGTGACTATAAAGAGAAAGAAAGGCAGTTGATGGGCAATTAGATGTGATCCTCTGAAGGAAAAAGTAGGCTTCATCCTGCTTGAAGGGTTACCTGAGCTGTGCTCCACCTCCAACTGACGTAGTCGGAAGTGTGAAGAAAATTTTGAAAAAACGTACCCCTCAGACAGCCGGAAATGGCATTTCCAAGGGTTTTTGCGATATTTTCATTTGGAATAAAACATGAAAATTTACTGCCTTTTCTTTTCAACAGAGGAATCGCATCCTAAAAAATTCATAGTCACACTTTGACTACAGAAGACATATTTTTTTTGAAAACCTCAAATCTCAGTTCCCTGATAGCAAAATTTGGTCGGCCCGATGGCGGTCCGGCAGCTCCGCCGGCCCGCCGGCGGATTGTCCGGTGGCAAGCCAGCGGCAGCACTGCTGATTGGTTAAACAAATGTATGACGTCATGCCGGAAGTTAAGATTCAGCTGGCGGACCGCCATCGACCCGTTGTCGGCCATTTTGCCACCGGCGGACCGCCGACTTTTGCTAACAGCGTTGGGGGGGGGGGGGCACACGGGGGGAACACGATTTTTCAGGGTGGGCACGTGCCCCCCCTCCCCCCTGCTGTATCGCTGCCGAGCACCAAGCACAATGGCACTTGGCACTCGATTTCTGTGATTTTAGAGACTTCGGAATGCGAGTGAAAATAATTTTGAAAGGTACCAATAGATAGATCTGTCCCAAGTTGTTATTGGAAGATTAGATGTAAATATTCACACAAAACCTGTTGTTAAAAACATCAAAACGTAAGTGGAACACCCAAATCAATCACTTATCCAGCTGAGGCATCATCGCAACGTTTTATGCAAATAATTGACAGTATATATACATACTGGATATACGACTCTTGTTACTAAAACAGAAGAGCGCCATCTATTTTGGAATATTTTTCAAATATTTTATTTATTCCCAATTTTGTCGCACAGATTCCGTGGTGTAGTGGTTATCACGTCCGCCTAACACGCGGACGGTCCCCGGTTCGATCCCGGGCGGAATCACATGGTGCAGCTTATGTTTTTCTCAATATCAGAAATACTTAGTGGAGTTATTTTATATTTTATATTTTTTAGGAAGGCCGTCGATATTGAAATGAGTATCTAACTAGTGGTAAATGAAATTAAGAAATCATATTGTACATACTTGTAAATATTATATTTATTCAGCTTGTCCTGTACTGTATTTATGTATGTTCAAGATGTAAATAAATTTCTTCCTTTCGGGAAAAAAAAAGAAAAAAATATCTAACTAGTGCAATTTCTGGGCGGTTTATTAACAACAACATGTTAATTGTCAGAGACGTTATCGCTACTTTTGTACTATGAAAAACCTTCCTATGGACTCGTATCAATTGACCAGGAGAAAGACTTTGATTCGGTCAACTTACTGGCCTTTCTTAATGAAGGTTCTGAGGAAATTCAACTTTGGCAAAAGTTTTCATAGATGGGTTTCCATCTTAAATAATAATATTTATAGTTGTTTACTAACTAATTGTAATCTTTCAGAACTCGTGTACATAAAAAGAGGTGTCGGGCAAGGCTACCCCTTGTCACCTTTACTTTTAAGCTTCTTACATTACATGCATTCATGCATACACACTTTTATAAAGCGCAAATTCCATATGATCAATGAGCTAAAATTCAGTTAACAGTTGTGCCAGAATTTAGGGGTTTGTCTTTCCAGGCAGTAGGAAGTGTATCAAATTTTTACAGTATACTGATGACGCCACTTATATTGCAACGTGTATTTCTAGTGACATTCTTGGTTTCTTTCCCATCATGATCAGATTTCGGGACTGCTATACTGGCACTTGTATCAATATGTCGAAAACGTGTGGGCTTAAAGGGCCAATCCTCTCACCACAAACTGCTGTTTTAGGGAGGTACCGAAATTCTCAATGGCTCAGCTCTTCGGATTGACAGCTAATTCAAACAATGCAAAGTGCCAAAGCTTGTATTACACAGCATGAACTGTACTGAGAGTGTTGAGATTACACATTGAACCTTTTCATACTGAAGCAGTTAACTGAGAATGTGTCTGGATGAGGATGAATTTTAGATAATTGTGGGACGGGCTAAGGTATTCAATCATGAAGTACAAAAGAAATTAAAATCACCTGGATTTTGTTCGGTACAAAAGATGCCGCATTAAGTAACTGGAGCAAAAAGATCAATTCCTCTTGCTCTCCTACAGAATCTTGGACCAACAGGCACCTATCCCTTCTTGGGAAACTTTGGAAATCAACACTGTAATAAACCCTCTGTTCTACTTTTTGGGGCGATTTTCCCATGCCTGATAGTGTTCTTAAGGAAATCCATAAGGCTGTTTTCTCCCTTTTGTGGGGAAGCCAGATCTGGTTTCACCGGCGTTATGTTATTGATCTGACACAGTTGCGGGGGGGGGGGGGGTTAGGTTTAGAAAATGAACGCCCTTCTAGTTAAACCATTATTCCCTCTGTTTCTTTCTGACGATATTCACACTCACATTATTACCTCTCGCTATTTTATCGCGAGGCAATTGCGTGTCTTTTATACTGGTATCTGGTCTCATTCCAGGCCAAATAGTAATATGTGTACAACTTACTTGTCTCAGGTCTGTGCCATACTAAGGCAATTGTTTATGGTAGATAACAATTTTTTCATTACTTGTTAACAAACCAAGAACATTGTCAGCCATTTTCAAGCTTCTACAACCGGTTAATGTTACTATTTCCATCTTCCGAAAGAACCCAACTTTTCCATGGGATAAGATATGGAAGCTTGTTTTTAGTTCTATTCTGGACAACAAGCTCAAAAGCTTCCAATGGAGACTTGCCCATCAAGTCCTTTATACCGGCAAACGAATCAAGGATTGGGGCACGGGAGACGGTTTTTGTCCTTTTGAGGGCTGTGGGGAAGTGGAAACTTTACACCACCCATTCTAACGTGGATTACTAAGGTCTTTTTAGAGAGCTACTATAGTACGAAACAATGTCTTCAACCTGATCTCTTAATGTTCGGTTTCCCTGATGTAGTTTGTACAGCGCTTGTTTTTCACAGAATTTGGTTTCTTTTCTGTATTGTTAAATTCACATTGTGCAAATAAAGATGTCTGCAAAATTGAATCTGAAGTTTAAAATGACAAAAAGCGCAAGTCAATGATCATTAAAACTATTAAGGAAAGAGTCGAAGCAGATCGTAAATAAAGTTTCTTCCGTCGGGGAAAAAACTGGCCCTAACCTTCGAAAAATCAGAAGAACCTTATCATCAAAATATATTCATATAGAAAAAGCTTTTCCTTCCTTTCAAATAATTGAAACGTGTACACTCTAAAAAATGTTGTGTAGAATTTACACAACATTGTGTGACTAGTCCACCAATCAACAAATGTGTAGAAAGTAGGCCTACACATGGTTGTATAAAAAATTTACACAACATTTGTATAAATTACACAGTGTTGTGTAAATCCTACGCAACATTTTTAGAGTGTATGTTAATTAAATGAGTCATGATATAAATGAAAGAGTGATGTAAGCTAAATTCGTTTCGTTTATTTTTTCAATTGCACTACATACAAATGTTAGTACAGAAATATAAAATCAGCCAATGCACTAAATTACAATACGAAAGAAAAAAATGGAACCAGATGAAGCTATAAGCTTTTCTAGTCTGGTCCTAACCAGAGGTTTTCGATTTTTAAAGATGGAGTGTCGTCATTAAAAAGAATTCTCAAAACGTATGCCTTCGGTAACCTTTTCATGGATTACGTCACGACCACGTGACTTCATAATTAATATCTGAAATATTCACATTTTAGATAATAATTATGAAGTCACGTACTCGTGACGTAATCCGTGAAAAGGTTACCGAAGGCTTACGTTTTAAGAATTCTTTTTCATGACGACACTCTATCTTTAAAATAAAACAAAACATAATGCAGCTATAGGCTATACAGAAAAGTGCAGTACATTTTCACACGAATTTCAGGCTCATTAACCACAAGAACCAAATTTTGTTAAGAAACATAAAGAGAAAGAAGAAATTTCTTAGAGTGCTTCTTAAATAATTTTATATTAGGAGAGCTTCGTAATTTAGTATCAAGGGAATTCCAGAGGTGTACCCCATAACTTCGTACGTGGGAATGAGCAAATATTGTCCGTGTGAAGGGTTGTATGAGATTATCTCTTCCCCTAGTAGGATAATTGTGATGGGTGCTATTTGGGTGAAAAAACGATTTCAAATCATAGGGGAGTTGATCATTATGGTGTCTATATAGGAAAATGCCTAACTGGTATTTGTAGTGATCTTTTAAAGTTAGCATGTTAAGGTTATAAAAATACGGAAGTGCATGGGTGTAAGGTGGGACATTTGAGATTATACGAACAGCCCGCTTATGAAGAACAAGAAGTTTGTCGATGTAAGTTTGAGGGGAATTACCCCATAGCAAAATACTATAAGTAAGCTGAGGGACAATAAGAGAATTATAAATGGTTAGTAGGAGTTTACTAGGAAGATAATATTTTAACCTGTTCATAACACCAACCATTCTAGAAACGGAGACTTGGCGACACTATCTAAAAATTTAGTAAAATTACTATTTTTTATAACGATACCTTTAAAGTTTAAGGTGTATTGGGGACTATCACCTCTACTATTATCAAAAACCAACAACTTTGTTTTGTCAATATTTAAAGATAACCCAGCCAACATGCCCAGCTGGGCCCCAACTGGGTTTCATCTGGGCTACTTGCTGGGCCCCAGCTGGGGCCCATCCGTGTTTGTCAGGTGTTCCCACGTGGGGCCCAACTGGGCTAGCCTTTCCCAGCTGAAGCCCAGCTGTGCCCCGCTTCAATAACTGAAGCCTAACTGGGCTTTAGCTGGGAAAGGCTAGCCCAGTTGGGCCCCACGTGGGAACACCTGACAAACACGGATGGGCCCCAGCTGGGGCCCAGCAAGTAGCCCAGCTGAAACCCAGTTGGGGCCCAACTGGGCATGTTGGCTGGGAACTTGTTTGCGGCTAACCAATCGGCCACATGATTTATTTCGAAAGATGCAATTTCAAGAGCTTCATCGACATTTGAGCTATGACAATAGACAGTTGTGTCATCAGTAAATAGTACAAACTTAAGTAATCTTGAACATTTATACATATCATTAATATATAATATAAAGAGTAAAGGTCCCAGTTTAGATCCTTGTGGGACACCGACAGTAATTTCCTTAACATCAGAATCTTTACCTCTGTAACGGACATATTGTTGTCTATTTGTGAGGTAACTTTTAAACCAATGTAGTGCCACACCCCGTATTCCATACCTTTATAATCTTTGGAGTAAAATACTATGATTAATAGTATCAAATGCCTTGGATAAGTCAACAAACAGAGCTACAGTGCAGGCCGCTCTCCTGTCCAAATTACAAACAATGTCATCGACAAATTTTAAAGCAGCCAAATATGTGGAATGATTTTCCCTAAAACCACACATTATTCAACTGTAAATACTTGTATATATTATTTATTTTATCCTCTAATTTGCTGTTTTGTATGATAATATTATATTTATAAATATTTTCAATTCTTCATAAAAAACACTGAAAGTGAATGGTTACAGAATTAATTCTACGAACTACGGTCAATCTGAATTGAAGTACCGGGTGCACTCTACAAGTGCAGAACCTCACAAAATGGGATACTTTGCAAAGTATTATGATAAATAATTCCGATAGCTTGGGAACCATTTGTGATGATAATGGTTAAAATAAATTCATGACTCGATCAAAACACACTTCAGCCTACGAAGAGGGGGCGGGTGTCACAAACCGAAGAAGATGCTACTGAGGCACCGTTGCGAATACTGATGTAAGACTGTTGGAAGAAGGCCTTTAAAATACACCCACTCTTTCGAACAACACCTCGTTTTATGTACCCTTAAGACAGCAAATGGAGATTTACCTCCCTTAGCTAGAAAACGTCTGTGTAAATTTTATGATCTTTCTGATAATGGCGATATAAGTATGAAATATAATCGGCGTCGAATCGTTACATACGAATTTGCGAGAGATGGACGTGTAGAGAGTTAAAAAAAAAAAACATTTTCTGTCCTGAAAAGGTTGTGCAGACTGTACATGTGCATCCGTCGATGGGCATGGTAATTAAGGGTCGAGACGCGTCGTTCACTTAAGGTTTTAGACGTCATTAAGTATTTCAAAATTTGGTTTGGGGCATTTTTCTTCCTTACATTCCTTAATGAAGTTGTGCTCTTCCATAACCACACCTATTCGCCCATACAGGCCGATAAATATTATGAATAGGTAGGATATAGCCAGCGCCGGAAAATAAATATGTCAATAAGATTGCAAAAAGTCAAACTTGGCGGTTGTTTTTGCACAGGATGAATATGCTTGGTATATGGCCAGCACACTTGCTAAGCACAAGTATCGGCCGACTGACGCCATTACTGAATACTGAAATATCGGTCGCAATCGAGTGTTTAATGAAAAACATCTTGCATTTTCTACGCTATTAGTTTCAAGTCACACGGAAGAGAGGTGGACTTGTGATAGTCTCCCTTCCACTCAAAAGTTGAGGGGATATCCCCCCCCCCAAAAAAAAACCCGCCCATACCCCCCCCCCCTCCAAAAAAAAAAAAAAAAAAAATCGACACCCTTTGTCAAAATTACAAAATTGTCATTTTGGAATTAGGGATTCAGTGGTCTATTCCAAGAGGCCATTTTGTAAATTTGCAGGTTTATATGCATTTTTCCCGAGAAAGATTCACAACCGACCGCAAAGTTTGTTCTTCATCTAGTTTTGTCAGGTTTAGGACAGTCAGTAGCCTGCCGTGAGCACACAGCGCGTGCAGTTTTTCTCCCAAGGTTATAGAGCAATCATATGAATGGATCAATCAGCTTTCTAGAAATTGGCCACGCCCTTAATTTCAAAAGATAAGTTTTCCATCTTTTGCATAATTCTGACCAGTGGCGTAGCCACGGGGAGGGTTTGGGGGGGGGGGTGAAAATCCCATGACTCAACCTTGCAATGCAAAAAACACCTAAGATAACGTATTTTTCTCTCTATCCTTAGACTTTTCCCTCATATCGTGCTCCAGTCCCCCTCCATGACACCAAAACCCTCCCCATGACACAATCCTGGCTAGGCGCCTGATTCTGACGACGGATTGCAGTAGTCAGAGGCAGCACCGGGAGGGGGATGTGGATTATTTTTCCTCAGTCAGGACTGCATGCTCCCCATGACTGTCAAGCCGGCCAGGGCCGCTTTTTCCATTTCTGGCTCAATCAGGCTGGCTTTTCCCTATCCCCATTGCTTATGCCGAACACAATGGCAGTTCGTTCCGTTCTTCAGTATGAGCCGAACTCCTGACCTCCCGACTGCCAGTCCGATGCATGCTCTAACCCCTTGACCATGCAGTCGGTCAAGCAGTCAGCTACTATCCCGAATAATCCGGCCTGAGTCAATTGAGAGATTGTTTACGTGACAGATTGCACGAAGCCTTGTATCATATCCAGGGAAGCCCACAGAGTAACCTACATAGCAGATGTAGAGTTCGTTACCTCATTTGACGTACATATTATTAATGCAATATTGCAGGAATAACATTCGTCTGCCAAGTAGACAAGATACCCAGAAATGCCAAATTTTGGAAAGCTGTATACTATACTAGATTTGGCCTCGAACGTTTCCTTTGAACTTTCTAAATTTATCTTATAACAGCTTGAATGCATTTTTGGCCACCAAAATCATTTTGGCACCAAATCCGAAGTTCCCTCCATGCCTTTTGCCTAGACAGTACAGCTGTTAGTACGTAGATGCATATTGCATAAGCAGCGCAGACAATACCGGTACCGCGGCAAGCGCTAGCGACACACTGCAACAAGCCGTCAGAACTCGCCAGAAACCACTGTAGCGGCAGTAGCCTACCCAGTATTCAGCAAGTGAAACCATACGGTATCATAAAGGAGTTGAGAAGACAACATCACTGATCCTGTTCAGGTGAACAACATTTTTTAAGTAAAAGAAATTATTCAGAAGTTAAGAGTCGGTACGTACCACCGGGGTTCGAAGCGCTATATATCCTATTGCTAGCCTACACCACAGGTCGTCCTAGCGTTATATACTATATATAGTATATATATATATATAAAGGAAAAGGTAAGACACACCGCCTAACACCAACACAGTGCTTCGCACAAAACTGTTTATGATTTCTCACCTTATACTACATTTACCCCTTCAGATCTCTCCAGAACTTTCCCATCATCTTCTTCTAAAGAAACACAACAAACTTTAAGTTGTCTTAAGCAAAAAACCTCCTATCAAATGCAAAAAATCTTCTCCTCCGATTCAATGTTAACAACGGATTAGATCACTCTTCTCCAGTTCATGACGTCACATTACATAATGGGAATTGCCCTGTACGAATCCGGTTCTCCCATTGGATAGTTCGAACTGCTTTCAAATCTGTCCACGACCAGACTGCAATTTCTTTCTGCACGGGGAACCTGAACAAGAAATGGAAAACGCGGATCAGAAAACCCAGCATACCAAAATGTGTGCCCTGCCGCAAGTACATGCAACACATACAGGTATGTACTGTACAGTAGAATTCCCCTAGCTGTGCTATGAAAAAAAAAAACTTGCATGCGGCATACGTGCCAACTTCACGTGCAGCATGCATACAACAGGCGTTCTCAGCATTTACATGCACTGGCTCAACGATGGAAGAACCGAATTCGTACAGGGCAATTCCCATTACGTAATGTGATGTCATGAATTGGAGAAGAGTGATCTAGTCCGTTGTTAACATTGAATCGGAGGAGAAGATTTCTTGTATTTGATGTGAGGTTTTTTGTTTAAGACAACTTAAAGTTTGTTGTGTTTCTTTAGAAGAAGATGATGGGAAAGTTCTGGAGAGATCTGAAGGGGTAAATGTAGTATAAGGTGAGAAATCATAAACAGTTTTGTGCGAAGCACTGTGTTGGTGTTAGGCGGTGTGTCTTACCTTTTCCTTTATATATTTATATACTATATATAGTATATAACGCTAGGACGACCTGTGGCCTACACATACTATAAGTTAGGCCTCGCATAGTACTTGGCTAATCATGAGTCGATCACTGAACAAACTTCATAACCATAAAAATTTGTAAAAATCAATGAAACTTGACAGTAAAATTTTGTAATATGTCTTCCTCATTGTGCTATATATTGGTGTTGTTCGGATTGAGTAATCTGTAGAAAATGCGTCATGAAATGTAGGTGGCAGTACAACTTACTACAAGCAGCTAACTTGCACAGGTCATCCTAGCATTAAACAGTATAGGCTATTTAGTATAGGCCTATATATATAACCAGAATGCAAGGCATTCATACTGGCGAATGGAGGCGGTCTTTACCTGTTCTAGTGATATTAATAAAAAGTTGCTTAACTTAGCAACTCCCAGTCCCAGACGGCAGTAGGCTAGGTTCCATTTTTAGATTCTTTGGTATGACTCGACCTTGGAATGGCACCAGAAGATTTTTACCCCCGGTTGGCCGTTATTTCGCGTCCGTTGCTCACCAAAATTTACGTGATTGGGCCGGCTTGCAATATTACCAGTTCAGGATAAAAAAAAATGTTGGGAAAATTTCCGTTCGTTTCATGAACGGGATATCATTTTTGTAGGCGTAATATATTTTCACTTAAAGGTGGAGATGTAAATCAACTGTTAATGCGATAGATTTGTTTGCAGTCGATGTCACATGCCCCAGGCTTTAATAATTTAGTTCTTAGGCCAACATCATGCTCATTCTATTTTTCATCCCCCAATCATTTCGGAACTATTGCATTCCTTTTCTGCACTGGCCGGTTGAAGTTGCTATAATATACTGAAGCGACTCTCCTGCTTTAATACGAACCCCATGTAGGGCAACCATTCGTGATAATCTTAGAAGAAGAATCTTAGCAGTTCTGGGCAGCCAACAATTGCACCCGATTAACGTATCTTATGGTTCCTTTCGGGTATAAACATCCCCGGAAATTTTAAGCAGTTCTTGTCCAAAACTTACGTCTTGTTTAAAAAGAATCTGCAACTGAAATGCACGTAGGTCAGATCCCAGAAAAATCCACGTACGCAGAGATTTGTGATGCTGTTTCATGGTGAATTTGGCACGGGGCTCGCCCTGCTTCACTAGCTGGCTAAATAAGCATTGGCAGTGCGATCGTCGTAACACAAACTCAATGGGAAAACTTGTCTCGAGACCGAGTATTTTCACACACTAAATCACATAGGCGAAGGCGTGAATTGTGATTGGCTGGCTAGAATCAATGCAATTGAACCAATCGCGATGCAGGGACCAATTTAAATTTTGAAATGGGTCGTATGCATATGATGTCACCAAGCAAAACATGATGCCTTGTTTGGCGGAAAAAACGGACACGCACGGAAGTCTACTGCATGCGTGTGCCAAGAATTTTGCTTCACGAGACCACGTGCATCACGGTTTTTGTTTGCAATGACGTTGCATGACAACATTGCACAAGTCCTACTGTAAATAACATTACGGCCGGAAGGAATGCTGGGAATTACTTAATTTATGCAAGATAATAATCACCGGACTTCACAAGATTCTAGGAGCTAAGTGTACAAAACGTCCACAGACATGTATGCTAGGCTTTGGGATTAAAAAGAGGCGAAACACTGCAGCTCGATAGTCTGCTTTGTGCAGAACAGTTTGTACAGCAACTTACACGGCGCTTTTTGCGATAAGCTAGGAAAAGACATTGAATGCAATTCTAAATCTAATTCCATGTAATACTACAGGGTTATAGGGGAAAATATCAAACGATCACTTCCATGGCAGGGGTAAAAATTTTACGTTTGTGATTATCAATGCAACAAGTTTGGCGGGAAGATAAAGGATTGAGTTTACAGGAATTTAACAAAACTAAGGGCAAGTTTCAAGCATATTTTAACCCCTTTTTCAGTTTGCAAATAATCGGGAGTAATGATCAAGTGAGTGCCAGAATTTATAAAAGCAATTGAGCACGTGGCTGCAAGCAATCACAGATTGTGTGTGTCCCGATCTTTTCATGAAAACATGTTGGGAAAACAAGGGTTCTATGACATCATACACATAAGGTCCATCGCACTTATTTTAAGTTACCTCTAAACATCGTGGGTGGTTCATTATTGCGTTTAATCAGCCAATCATACTTGTGACATCGTCAATGCAGTTTTACTGTGTAGGAAAAACATGTAGAAACCAACCGTCTTCGCACAGAATTCTAATACTCCCATTGCATTTTTGCTACCATCGAATTTCCAAAACTTTGGTTGTAGCCGGGCAAAACAATCGTGTCCTAAGTTTTAAGAACGAAGTAACAGGAAATATGTGGGATTACATCGTTAAGATACAATGACATGGTTCGTTCGTTTGATTGATAATTTCACAAATCTGAGACATTAGCCCCGCCTCTAACCTGCCAAAGGCGGGCGTATGTATTTTGGTCATGCAAGTCGTGTTACAGTTATGCCACATAGCTGCTGTGCTGCGGAGTGAGCAAAACATTTTCCTGATACAAGCCTACGACGGCAAGTGCAGGCTAGTTAATTATAATAATACTGTGTTGTTACTCGTTCAATAGTAGGCCCTATGGGATAAACATACAGAGCTCCGACTCACATGCAGTGGTATGTGCATGGAAATTAAAAAAGTTAGTTGCAGTTTTACAAATAAGTCAATGATTTTGTCGTTTATTGTATTAACAACAAAAGCAGTCGTTGACAGAAAGAAGAAAAATTATGGAGGCTAGCTGGCAGCAATTTTGAACATCGCGGCCGTTTTTTGGACGTCGCGGCCTCCTTGGTTTTGAAGCTTGAACGTCGCGGGCCGCGACGTTCAAAACGCCCAGGGGAAACCCTGCAGCATGCATACAACAGGCGTTCTCAGCATTTACATTCACTGGGTCAACGATGGGAGAACCGGATTCGTACAGGGCAATTCCCATTACGTAATGTAACGTCATGAATTGGAGAAGAGTGATCTAATTTGTCATTAACGACTAATCGGAGAAGATTTTTTGCATTTGATGTGAGGTTTTTTGTTTAACATAACATAACATAACAGGTTGAAGGGCAAAGGAGGGCCAAGGCCCCATAAGATGCCCTGAAGTCCAAGCCCTAATCAAAAGTCAAACCACCAAAGCTTGACAACAGCCCCAAACAATCAGATTCTACCACAGCCATGGAAAAACCTGTCAGTGTTAACCTTAAAGCAGTGAACTGAGGGGGAGATAACTACCCAATCTGGTAGACAATTCCACTCGTTGACAACTCTATGGGAGAAACTAAACTTCCTAATGTCAAGCCATGCAAAAGGCTTTTCAAGCTTTTTACAATGCCCACGCACCCAAGAATTACTTTGAACCCTTAAATAACTACAATTCAGAAGGGGATTCCTTTCACAAAGGAACTTGAAAACCTGGAGCATGTCTCCCCTAATCCTTCTCAGCTCCAAGGTGGTAAGCTCAAGATGTTTAAGCCTAGCATGATAAGGCAAATTTCTTACCTCAGGAATGAGGTGAGTGGCTCTCCTCTGAACCTGCTCTGAAAGAAAGTTGTCCTTTTCATAGAAGGGACTCCAAGCCTGAGCTGCATAGTCAAGATGGGGTCTTACCAACTGCTTATACAAATTAAGTACAATATCCTTACTAAAATTGATGAAATTCCTCTTGATCAATCCAAGCACTCTATTAGCCTTTACAGCAGTGGCTGCACACTGCCTTGATGACTTTAAATCCCCAGTAATTACAACACCCAGATCTTTCTCAGAGGTGACATTACTTAAAACACAACCATTCATGTTCTAATCATAGCTAAAACTTTTAGGACCAAAATGAAGGACCTTACACTTATGTGCATTAAAAGACATTTGCCAGGTCTGAGACCAAGAAAATGACCTATCCAGATCTTTCTGCAGCAGTAAGGCATCATCCAAAATGCTAATCTTCCTATAAAGCTTAGTATCATCTGCAAACTTACTTATACGAGATGTAAGAGAACTATCAATATCATTGATGAAAATTAAGAAAAGAAGTGGGCCAAGGACAGAACCCTGCGTACTCCACTTGTGACTTCTTTCCAAGAGGAGGAGTTACCATTGACAGCAACTCTCTGAGATCTACCATGAAGCCACAAATTTATCCAGTCAGCACAATTGCCCTGAACCCCTAACCTATGCAGTTTAACCATTAGCCTACCTAATGGAACTTTATCAAAAGCCTTTGAAAAGTCAAGGTAAATGACATCAGTGCCATACCCAGAATCAAGAGATGAAGAGACATCTTCAAGAAAGCTCAGTAAGTTAGTAACACAAGATCTGCTTGGCAGGAAACCATGCTGTGACAGATTAAGTAACTCATTATCTAAAAGATACTTAAGGAAACTATACTTAAGGCAACTTAAAGTTTGTTTTGCTTCATCAGAAAAAGATGATGGGAAGGTTCTCGAGAGATTTGAAGGAGTAAATGTAGTATAAGGTGAAAAAACATGAAGAGTTTTGTGCGAAGCACTGCGTTTGTGGTTAGGCGATGTGACCTACTGTACCTTTTCCTTTTTATATATATACTGTATAATGCTAATATGACCTGTGGCAACTTGTAGGTTATCCTAGCGTTATATAGCAGAGTTCGAAGTTAGCACTCGTCCAGTGGCCATTTGCGACTGAAAGCAGCCTGGGAGCATAAGAACCCTTCCTCTGTAGCTCGATGGGCAACTAAAGAGATGTCACCAATTACCACAAGGGTAGGACCTTTACCCAAAATACTATCGGACTTAACCAAAAGTTTCTACACCAAGTGCAAACCCTGTCGGAACTAGGCCTAACGTTAGACTCCCAGAGCACGAATGAAATTGAATAGCCTATCACTTTTCTTTTCAAGAAAATTTATTTATAGGGGAAACCCAGGTAAAGTGGATCACAAAACTTTATGACGTAATTTTTCAGGTAGAGCAACTAAGATGGGAATTTTACCGATATTAACTGGGAAGGGCAAAAAGTGCTTTCAACATGCAAAACACAAAGGTCCTCCTGGAAACAAATATTGACTTATAAGATATTTAAAAAAATCAGCAGGTATCCATTTTGCCCTGACACCACTGGGCAAAGTGGATCCATTGAAGCTTAGTAATGCATCAAATGACAGTACAACTGCATGTCCTAATGTACAAATTGGGTGTCAAAAGATCACATAATTGTGTCTACCGAACGTTGGGAAGTTATAAGGAGAAAAAATGTCTTTTGTCTGTCCTTGAGTAAGTGATAAATAAAATGTGGGGAAGGAGTAGCGGTGATCACAGAGTCTGAACTTCTGTGGTCTCAGAGATTCCCCAACTGTTACTTCAGGTGTTACTGTCACTGGCCGGTCCAGATTCTTGAAAATGGTGTACTGACCAGGAAGCTGGGCTCAGCATTGACTAAGCCTATTTAAGTGAGTTGTATACTGTACAGTACCATGTTCACACTGTTTATAGTTTTTGTCTTTGTGTTTCCGTTCGTTCTGGTTTTCCCCTTTCGAGTTTATTTTCACTAAGTGACTTTCATGCTAGATATTGCAATACCATTTTTATCACACCAAAAACACTGAAGCCATATGGGCTAGTCAAGCTGCTGGGAGACTACCCAAAACATTTTTTAACTAGTCCTACCTGTGAATGAAAAAAAGAGTTTGGGGAAACCCTTGTATAGTACAGTATATATATGTATATAAGGAGAAGATAGGTCACATCGCCAAACACCAGTACTTTGCACAAAACTCCTCATGATTTCTCACCTTATACTGCATTTTACTCATTCAAATCTCTCAAGAACATTCCTTCAACTTTCTCTGATGAAACAAAACAAATGTTGAGTTGTCTTAAACAAAAAACGTCAAATCAAATGCAAAAAACCTTCGCCTCCGATTCGGTGTTAACTCCAGACTAGATCACTTCTCTCCAATCCATGACGTCACATAGTGTAATGTGAATTGGCCTGTATGAAGCCAGTTCTCCCATTGGATAGTTCAAACTGCTTTCAAATCTGTCAACGACGATATCCCAATCCTGCAGATTGCTATGTAGCATTGTATGTGCACAGAAAATCCTGGTATACGATCATGATAACCTTGCCGTACCTTTGGCGTGGGCTTTACATGGCATGCATCCTGGGTTTGAGGTGCTGGCAGGATCAACTTAAAAAGTTTCTGTGGTTATCAACAAAATAGGCCTTACTGCAGTCTTAGTCACAGTTGATCATCATCAGCAGGGATGCAGTCAGTCAGATTTGAGTGCCAGGTAACTCTCTGATCTGGGGAAAGCACCTCACCCAACCCCATGGCATCTGCCCCATTTTTCAGCCATTAATTTTTTAATTTTACCTCATTTAAGTTTTATACAGAGTGAATCTGGGGCTAGTTTTAGGTCTCATTAGGCATATTTGTGGTGGGTTAAGAGCTCAGTGTATTTTCCTGGAATGCAGCCTGGGAATTTAAAGTTCTTGGTGTCACCGCCCAGCATGTACCATCCACTGTAGCTACATGCCTGATCATCAGGAATGAGATCATTTCTCAAAATTTACAGTACCCAACCATAACCCTAACACTTCCCCTATCCTTGCGTCCCATATATTTGATGAAAACAGCTGTCTTAAGTTGGGTACTCCCAAAGTCCAGTATAAAACCTAAATCTGGGAGCTGTTAGGAAGGAGACACAATAGTCTGTTGCAACAATTGGTAGCCTACTTGAGAAGCTGAGAACATAGTTTTTCCATCCAAGTATCAAACTTTGATTGACATGTCCCTTTGTTCCCAATGTAAGGAACGGTTGACCTTCCCCTAATACTAAAGAGGGCCCGACCCTTTCACACCCAAGGAACAATTGTCCTATTCAGAGGCAAATGAGAGTCTTGCAATGGACTCAAAAGCATTAATTTTAAATGTGCATACTATTTTTCTACAGGAACCTTGAATAGAGCAAAAAAATGGTGTTTTCTATTTTTAATCACTTTCTGAAATTTTTTTTTGGCCCATTTGGCTACGGTACTGTACATTGTAAACCTATTTTGACATTTATCTAATCCAAAACATGTAGATTTATGTGTATACTGTATGAATAGTGTTTTGTACATAATGTTAAAATTACAACTTAGATTTAAACCTAGTATTTGTGCTTAGAAGGCGTAAGTTAGTTAGATGGAGTATTGTAGTTAGTAGGCGTAAGTGTACACAGTTTAGGCCTATTTGACTTACTTGTGAAATGTTTAAGCTAGAGTAATTGAAGGTAGGAAAGTTACAGAACTACTAATCATGCAAATTTGATTTACATTCTATTTAAAATAGCATGCATATTGTTTTTTGGCTTTCTCTTCTCCTACACCCAGCTATCTAGAAATTATGTTATGATTTTTAAATAATTTACCTAACATATTTAACTTTCTTGTACTGTACATGATTGCAGAGGAAGTCTTGATGGAGGCAAGTTTACTCTGGGGGCATTCATAGCATTGTTAAACTACCAGTACAAGCTGTATTCATTTTGTATCTATTAACAGGACTGATATTTAAAGGTCGTTAGATTGTCCACGTGACGAGTACAAAGTGGGTAGGAAACTACTCTTTGTGGCATGTCCGTTAGACGAGTAGATTTGTATTACACTACTAGCCATGTACATATCCTGCACAGGTCGAAAATATTCACTTAAAAAAAAAACCCAAGAAACTGATAGAAAGATGATGGTATCACCCCTCAGTCATCACTAAACAATTTCAGTTAAAAAGAAAATGTTTTGGTACTTTCCACTCCAAGGGTGTTTGTCTTGGAATTTTCATTGGTGAACTAACAAAAAAGGGCTGTTCTGTTCAACTCCTGCCTTCATGTTGTATTTAAACCTACTTGTATATTTTGTGTTCATCCATCTTACAGCATGTAAACATGAGCCACTTGCTTGCAATACATTCAGACGTGCAAGCCCAGCAGACTACTCTGACACCTGCAGTTTAGACAAATCCGGACAGCAAGTGATGGTCTGATTACAGTTGGCCACAACTGGGGTCTATCTCCTTTTAGTCTTTCAGTTCCTTTGCCTATGTGTAGATGGATGATTGTATACTGTAATGTCTCTTGATTCATAAACATATAGACGACAAGTGAAGAAGATTTAAGGCTGATGGACCCCACTAATGACTGCTTACAGTCACTACAGTATACACAAGGGTTGGTCAGATTAGTATAGTGCAGGCCTAGCCTAACCATGTTTGCATGGGTTCCAAAAATTAGGAACTGGGTACCTGATCTCCATATCTGTAGGGTACCCGAGTGCCCTGTGTTAGGGTGACTAAAAACAACTTGGCTAAAATTTGACTGACAAGATGTGGGATTTATAGTATGTACAGTAGAGCATGTGTGATTGGAACCTCAATGGACTTTTGCATTCTGGTTGGTTTCAATAATACTGTAAGAGAAAGCTATGCATTTATAATGATGTGTGTTTGTTTGTGTAGTTTTCAAACTTTGTACACAGGTGTCCCATAGCGAAACCCTGCTCAAGCCGTTGGATTCCAAAAATCACAGGAACCCATGGTTCTATCATTTTTCACCATGCTAGCCCATGGGAACCCACTTTTGGGTTCTGTTAAAAAATACATGGGTGGTAACTGATTGGTGGTAACCAGTTTTTGGGTTCTGTGCTTTCATCACCATGGGACCACCATGTGATAGGGAACAATCGTTCCTGTGAAATATGACAGCCTGCCTGCTATTTTTGGTGGAGAGCAAGGGAAGGTTGTTCGCCATCCCAATCGGAGTGCAAGTCAGATTTCTGATCTAGCAAATGTGCTTCACATTACATTATCCCCCATGAAAATACACCATTCAGTAGGCTATGTCAGTACAACTGTAGTGTTGATACTGTATATGTACATTATTATAGTACTATGCAGGAATATGGCTTTGTCTCTATGTAACCTAATTTTGGGTGTGCTTATAGTGCTAAAAGTCAGATTGTTGTAATGATTTGAGTGTATAATTCATCTTAAAGAGTAGGGTTGGGTGGTATACTGATACTAACATCAATGCGGGTACTAAAGGTACAGGTAATGAAAATGCCGAAGATGTTTGGTGTGTTACTAATACAGGTTCTTGAAAAAAATTACCGGTACTCATTATATTCGCTGACAAAAATAACTGTTAAGATGTGTGGATGATTAAAATATTTACACAAACATTTAGAGCAGAGGTTCCTGCATGGTAATTAACCCAACCAAACACCCAGATTCATAATGTGCAGGATAACATGGGGACCATGCGTGGCTTAGGTTCCTTCCCACTCGACTTCCCTACCCAAGAGTTGAGAACAGGTACTGCCTCAGTACCGGTTCTGTGTGTTTTGCAATACCAGTACCAATATTTTCATGGTACCGCCCAACCCTATTGAAGAGCATGTCTAAAGTGTTCACAATTTCCCAAGAATTCCCGAAATCAAATGTTAAACACAAAACTATAACTTTTACAACATAACGATAACATGCAGTGACTGAAACGTCTACATTTCTCGCAGTTTGCACAGATCTGTCATTCAAACCTCAATGCACTAAATTGCATTCTCATTTATTTCTTTCTTGTTTTTAGGCAAAAAATTCTGTCTCTGAATGATGAATTTTTTTTTTCTTTTCTCCTTCCTTTAAAGTTGACAGCACCTAATTCACTGCAAGAATGGAGAAGAAGTTGATGGACCAGGTGGCAGGCGCCCCCAGTGTATCTCACTCAAAAGTTACCGTGGTTGGTGTCGGTCAAGTGGGCATGGCTTGTGCATTCAGCATAATGACCCAGGTGAGAGCTATTATTAAGAGCAAAAAGGAGAATGAAATGAATTTTTGGAATTTGTGACTGACAAAAGAGCATCCAAACTTTTCCATAAGTATGCCAGTTTAAAAGAGGAAGATTATTTGAACTCGGAAAGATATTTTAAATTCCAGAGATGCCCATGTGCTGCAATTAATGCTTGAGAACTTCACAATAATGTGGACTTTTCTCATGACATTGTCCCTACCTGTGCCTACAGTACAGTACTGTATCTTTTCAAGAATCAGTTCAAAAAATTTGATGAAACTTGGAATTATGTACAGTTTGTAAAAATGTGATTTGTTTTTATATCAAAAATGAAGGTCAACCATCAGTTTTCCTTTGTAAATAATATTTGCAAGAATCAGCTTTTCCCAGTGACTCAGATGCAATCCCATTGCTATGCCTTAGCCTAACTGCATAGTACGGTGACTGCTCAGTATGAGTTTGCTCATAAAGCATAGCCCTCTTGAACAGGACATCACTGTAGTTAGTTAGATGGAGTTTTACGGCCCAGTTTCCAACCTATTGGTTCCACAGCCTTTTTTCCAGTTGTGGCTCTCTGGTTTGTTTCCCCTACTCCATTGCTTATGCTAAGCATCTCGAACAACAGCAGTAGGTTCCATTTTATGAGTCTTTTTCAACCTGGGAATCAAACGCAGACTTTCTGCGTTAGAGGTGAATGCTCTACCATTAGACCAAACATGCAAACAGGACTGTAGGCCTATATTCTAAGGTTAATGGTAGGATCTACTCCATACCCGGTCCTTGGTCATACAGTTTAAAGCATCATGAGGTTATGTTGGCTGTGGACAATCTACTACGCTCCTACTCACCTCACCTGTTTCACAAATGGACTGTTCCATTTACTGCGGAATACTCTCTGCCAATGTCTTTTGTAGGTGGCGCTATGCCCTAATAGGAACCATCCCTGAACACACCCTTGTTTTATTGCCAGCAGAATGCTCAAGTCATGTTTATCCAGCTCTCTCGTTTTTTTCTTATTTTTGGGATCTCTTTTTGGAGTTTTGTGCTGTTTTGGAAGTGTTTCATCATCTCTGCCTTTTGCATTTGCCTTGCAACCGGAGTGATGATTAATGTTGTCTCTTTGGGTGTTTTTTGGACCCCGTTTTAGGCTTGCCTTTGGCGGTCTCGTTAGCTGGCCTAGGCTCCTTGCCTACCGTTAATTCATTCTAGTTTAGGCTCTCGGCCTATCCTACTTCGGTAATTTGAGTTGTTAGGCTCCTGTTGTTCCCTCCTTGGTTCCGGTAGCTGTTGGGTGGACCGGCTCTGTGTTCTGTGTTGCGTTTGCATTGTTACTGTTTGGATTTTTCTTGTATTTACTTGTATTTTCTTGTAATTTACAGCGTTTGGAGTCTTACATGTGTTTCTTTTGTTGTGAGGTTGGGATCGGGCCTCCCCTTTGGGGCAGCGCCTGAGTCTGTTCAGGGGGTCGGTTCTTCCTTCCTGGTTGGGCCTAGCTCCCCCCTCCCTAGTCTGGTCTGTAGCTCTGGGCGCACTGGCATCACTCCATACCCAGTCCTTGGTCATACAGCTTAAAGCATCATGAGGTTATGTTGGCTGTGGACAACCTGAGATTCCTCACAGTTCGAACACTCTGAAACTGTAATTGCAATACCCGTCATGAATGATCTTTGTCAAGACATTCAGCCTTCTTGATGGGTTCATTCTTTGGAAGGATGCAAGAAGGTGAAATTTGTAGGTGAAAATTGATTGTAACACAAAGTCAATGGCAGGTTTTTATAGTGTACTCTGACCATTATTAGCATGTCACATGACCGAGTGTGGTGTAAAAAGTCATGTAGAGTAGCAATGCAAAAGGTATTAAAAATTTCATGATTTTGGAGAAAAAAATTTAATAGTTGAAGGAAGTTTTCACCTCTACAAGGCAGGGTTTTGCCATTGTGGGTCATCACTGGCTGTACCTGACCACAACGGAAAAGTGGTGACAATCCCTTGCTAAAAATTTGCCCTTTTCTGACGGGCTTTAAAAAACCATAGATAACATGGTGCTATCAATGTCAGCAAATTTTAAGTGAGGAAAATATACATTTCAGTCAAAACCTGTCCTACTTATCAAAAACACAGGTATGTTTCCAGATAGGATACTTATCAGAGATCTGATTTGTGCTGTGTGAAAAATAAAAAAAAAAACTCTCTGGAGTGTAGGGATGAAAATGACCAATGTCAAGTACTGTAATTATTGCTAAGTATACCTTCACATTTTCTAATAAAGGCCCCCTAATAATGGCCTATAAATTTTTGCCCTATTTGAGTACTGTAGGAAGAGGTGTCAGGTACAGTCGACCTTGTCTTAACCCCTTAACTTAGTTTAACGGTCACTGATTTGCTTTAAGTTTGCAGGCAAGTCCGTCTTTGCAAAGCAAACAGCAACTTCCTGTTCTACTGTAAGCAAGCATTTTCAAGCAGCTATGTACAGCTTCTGAGACAGATAGTCACGTGCATGCATATAAACGGTCAATGAGAGCACAACACAAAGATTAATTTTGTATGTAGGGATAGAAACCATAACTGGTCCCTGCAAATCTTTTTCCCTAGGATGGCAAGTCCATTTTTATACTGTATGTAAATGATGTTAGAACATTACACTTCTGATGACCCCTTAAACTGTTGGTATTAAAGATAGATGGCATTGGCTTTGTTCTTGTCAAAACAATGTTTCTTGCAATAACATAAAAAACAAGGTGTCTGGTCATTTGTATCAATTGATAGCTTATGAAAGTCAAGATCTACTTTTCAGTCTATTTTGGTCCTCACCTATCTCCTATCATTTACACCCAAGTCTTACTGTCTGGCTAACTAATGATACTTTGGAGACCCTACCAACAGAGGGCATCCTACACACTGTTTCTTCTTTCACCATGTTGCCATCCCTCTCAAGTTTTTGAAAGGTCAAGGAGAGTGACTCCTTAGTTTAACAAGGTTGAAATCTTATAAACATGATATCTTATGCAGGGATACTTTCTAATACTTGACATGTCAGTGATCTGCACATTGAGTAGATGATCTCTGTTGTTTTGCAACAAGTATCCCAAACCGGAAAACATAGATGTAATACAGGTCACACAAATTAATAGGCTGATATGGGACAATTTACAAGTTCCATCCCGAACGAGGGAAGCCTTCAATTAGCATGCATACCTGCACAACAACAACGAATTGATTTGAAGCAGAGAGAGACTCAGACAATAGGGATAGTATGGCTGTACGTAGATAGCATCAGTTGTAAACGTCCACTCTCTCTGGAACCTAATCACACAGTGAAGCTGGCTGACCAATTATGCTATCTCATATAATTACCCCAAAGTGAGTGTAATGGGAAGTAGAATTTCTAATACTTGACATGTCAGTGATCGATGCACATTGAGTAGATGATCTCTGTTTTTTTGCAGCTAGTCAAAAGGCCATTTGTGTTTAGAAAACTTCATTCTGCCAGCAAGAAATCACTAAGCCTTTTGGCTTTCTGGTCTTTTGCATTACCAGAGCTCGAGGAATGAACTTTTTCCACTGATTTGTTAATACAGTGTAGACTGACTCTTTGCATCCAGAACAGTATAACTACAGTTCTGTCTAAGGCATTTGGCAGTGCCAAGGCAGTAGTTTGCGGGACATTTTATGGGGATGTAATGGTACAAAAGTTGCACCACACACAGCTTGAAATTAGGCCTAAATTTCAAGTGAATGATTTGAAGAAAGGTCATTTTGTGGTAGAAATTTCCTCTGTGATCAAAATTTGAGCAAATTCATTTCATATTTTTTTCTTTTATACAAAGACAATATAGTTGCAATTTTTCAAGTTTTAATGGAAAATCTTGACTGAAAAGTTCACTGCAATTGTTTATTCACAATATGGAATGTACGTAACTCACTACCTGCTGTCAAGAAGTGATCACTGGATACACACTTGAATGTGACATGGTGGAGGGAGAGTGACCTGAAGAACCAGCCGTTTTATTGACTCCTTGCCGAAGGCAGGCAAGGAATCTATGCGATGGTGATGTTTTGAGTATGTGTGTGTGCATGTGTATGTGTGTTTGTGACACTCCTTGTAATCTCGATATCTTGAGAAAGGAATGACTGACACTTTTCATATGTGGTATATAGATTTGCCATGTTGAGAGAAAGGAACCTATTGTTTTAGTGGAGGTCAAAGGTCATTTGAGGTCACCAGAGATCAAAGACCGAAAACCTTGTAATCACGATATCTTGAGAAAGGAATGACTGACACTTTTCATATTTGGTGTATAGATTTGCCATGTTGAGAGGAAGAACCCTATTGTTTTTGGTAGAGGTCAAAGGTCATTTGAGGTCACCAGAGATCAAAGACCGAAAACCTTGTAATCACGTATCTTGAGATAGGAATGACCGACACTTTTCATATTTGGTATATAGATTTGCCATGTTGAGAGGAAGAACCCTGTTGTTTTTGGTGGAGGTCATTTGAGGTCACCAGAATTAATGATGGAAAACCTTGTAATAGCAATATCTCAAGGTAGGAGCATCTCAAAATCCTGGATCCGCCACTGGCCCTTCCTCCCCCCCCCCTTCTTGAACCATTGGGTCAGCCCAATCTAGGTGAAAAAGTCTTGTCATATAACCCACCTACAGCAGTACTTCTCCCGGCTGAGGTTATTACTGATAACAAATATTGTAGATTATTGGAAATTTGCTGCCCAAATTGTAGCTCTTTTGTTCACCTGTGATTTAATGATAGAGCTACTGTACTATGAATGGAGTAAAACCAGCTTATTTCCTTTTGAAAAAATCATGTTGGCAAAGAGTGGGAACCCTGTAAGAAAAATAATGTACCTACATGCTCCTCTTCATTTGACCTGAATAAGCTTTGCAAGCTATATAACCCTACAGCTTAAGAAATATCCAAATAGGAAAATTTAAACCACAAATGCATGCAGAAAACTTAGATTTAGTATAAAATTTGTATAATCCACAGAAACCCACTAACCAAAGCAATTCTTTTTTTCAACTACAAAAGTTGATTCCATTTAAAATGCCCGTTTTTAGTGGTTTATGAGGACAACAAAGCACCCCTTTTCGGCAAGGAATCACTAAGCCTTTTGGCTTTCTGGTGCATTTTGATGCATAAGTGGGAAAAATTCCTGAAGCAGCTGTATTGGTTCTATCAATGGAATTCCGGAGTGTTTGAAACAAATTTTGTTTACCTGCATTAGTTCAAGATTCACATCGCAGACATATACTTACCCCTTGCTACGTCTAAATTGCATAAATGTAGATGTAGCAAGGGGTAAGTATAGTTGCTCGTGAATACACCCACCAGGAAGGTGGGGGGATTACCTTGCTAATAGCTACATGACTTTGACTGCCGTTTGCATTGGACGGTTTACAGTACCTTATACTAATAATGCTGAGGTAAAGTGTATTTTTGCCGTAGTCAATCCTTTTAACTTCAGCAATTTTTTTGTCGTAGCCAATACAGTATCTTATTTGCGAGGGCTGTATCAAATCAAGAGCTGTGCCAATTGAATAAGTTGGTAGACTTCTGGTAAAAGTGTAGTTTGGGGTTATGAATGACTGCCTTAAATAGAGTAACAAAAAATCATTGAGACATTTCCAGTGTAAGGCTCAGGTCACACTACAGCGATATCGGATCGGATTACAATTGGATTTTTGCGAGTTTCAGGTAAAATCTCCTCCATCCATTGCTGTAAAGAACCAAAAATTTTCCGTCCTTTGTAAATATATGATTGTTATGAGAGGACCATGAAAGTGAATTGTAAACTATTTATTTCGTGAGGTCATGTTGATAAATAAATTTTATCTGACTACGCGTATCCAATAGAAGCGGACTGCGGATGTGGCATCACAGAATAATTAATAAAATTTCGTTTTTCGTAGTCCTGCAAAACAATCGCTTTTAGTGCACAGGTTGGCTAATGTTTGTTTCTTTCTGACTAAAGATGGACGAGATTTTAAGTAAAACTCACAAAAATCGGAGCGAAATCCGATATCGCTGTAGTGTGACCTGCGCAATTAAGAATTGCTGTGAAATGTAAAATCCGAAATGATGAGGTTGGGTGGAGTACTGTGCACAGCACACAAAGCAGATTATTTCTTATTATGCAAACTGTGAGTCTGTGTATAACGTCAGCTGACTCACAGGGTTCAATGCAGTATACAAATATTAAAATAGGTCTGTAGCTGTTAGCTTGAACACATCTTGGAAATGTCACAAATGGCCCATAAATCAAGACCGTCTGTCTGCATCAAAGTAGTGAAGTCACCCAATATATTAATATAATGAAAGTACCCTTGTAGGTAGAGCTTGTGTAACAGTTATGGATGGAATGTTTTACCTTTATTACCCTACTCAGTTCTGGGGACACATTCTACATCAGCTTTCTGTGTGAATATAATATCAAGCTGATAATGAACTGCATTACAGCAAGGGTACGGTAGAATGCTACACTATAAACTGCATAGTACTGTACGTGCAGTTTTACACAGGCACAATATATGCACTAGGCAGATGGACGGATACAGTCAACATTACCATGCATGGCATTATAGCAGGGATTAAATTTCAGTCATCTTTTACTGTCATTCAGTTGCAGGGATACTGTAGTATGAAAATGATTTAATTCTTAAAAGCTAGCACAGTACTTGTCAGATGGGGCTAATTTGAAAATATTCAGTTCCCAACAATGGTACAGATACAGTCCATTAATTCAATTTTGGTTAGAAAAGTCTCAGATGGTCAGCAATAAAGTTGCATTCTTTACACATTAATTAATACAGGGGCTGATCAGTTAGATGTTGACCTCATCACTAGAAATTTTATTGCAGAGTTATATGTTGCAAATGGTCCAATATTATAGAATGGTATGTCTACTTACATGAATGAGCAAGAAAAACACAGTTTGTAGTGTTCGTCCATATAACACCCATGAATGAAATAAAAAACAGAACAAATAATTTTGGCAGCCCTTCATTTTATGTCAAAAAATGGAAAATGTCCGTCCCTGAACAACCGATCAGGCCAACACTGGCATGTGAGCAAGGAATGGCACATACAGTATAGTACTTAATGTTGAATGAAACATGGAAGAAACTGAGAAAAAAATCATTATGATGTGGGGGAGGCTATTGTATATGTATTTAAAATACATACTGTAAATTGCATGGAAAAATTAAGTGTTGCAGCAATTTTTTTGTTTCTGGGCTCCTCAATCACAAAATCATTAAACACTCATATATTTTATGCCTAAAATCTTCTACACAATTTTGCATTTTTCAAACAGGGTTTCTATAAAAATTAGAAAATTGTCAATAGTTTCTTACTTAAAAAGCAAAGGGGCAGCAATGTTTAAACTTACATACTGTAATCAGCCTTTAAAACCCCTCAAATTGCACCTTACAGGGACCTTGAAGTAGGCTTTTGTCCCCCTGAAATGACATACATGTACAGTAACTTAAGCCAAGGACAGCAACAATGTAGGCGTGGGGGTTAGCAGAACTTAATAAATACCACCCCCCCTTTTTTTGGATTTCTTGTGGAATCCCTGTTTGTATATTTTTGCAATGCAATGTTAAAAAAACTTCCAGTGAAAGCTTAACTGTGAAGTCCTTGGTTGACTCACTATAGCTGGTTATAAAATGTCCAGGGAGCTGACACATTTTTGGAATAAGAAAGAGTTCAAAGTTTACAGTATGTACTAAATAGCTGTGTAAAACTTTGGACACTGTAGTTGCTAGGTATACACTTCACTATGGTTGGTCTTGAAAGCTTCACACTAATTTCACTAGCTGTCTAAGCACTGCTGTACACTAAGCACTAAAAACCCCACCAAGTAACCTGAAGGGAGAGGAAAAGAAATACAAAAGTTAACACTTACATGCAATACCTGACAAATTATTCTCTGTGTTGGTGTCAGCAGATTTAAATTGTTATTGTTTTCCTTGTTAGAGTTGCAAGCTTGACAGTTGCAACAAAATTTGATTGGTTGGACTCTTTTAAGTTGATTCTCCAAAATTTTGCCCCCTCCCCCCAACAACTTAAATCCATGTAAACTCAGTTTTTGGCTGTGCTACATATTCTTCTCTATTCCAAACACTTAATCTGCTCTTAAATTGTGGTAAATTTAAAGTTGTGTTACAAAGTTACAGTAGGCTTACTGTTAAGTATGTATACATTGTGTGATTCATGCATGCTCATTCAACTCACAAGAGTCCATTCGAATATTCTACAAAAGGCAACATCTATTAGGCTTGGAAATCACAAGTTCTGTTGTCCTGAATAAATTTGGCATCAGTGTGTGGACAAAATGCATGGCAAAAAATTTGAAATTTATCAGTTGAATTGTATTGGACCTCCTGATAGTGATTCCCAAGAAGTAACATTTGAAATCATGTGAAGGACAGGAAGTTCACATTTTTGGAAGGGGATTATTGCAAAAAGTCATTTGCTGAGAATTTAATGCCAGTCAGTTACCAAGTTGCCATTAACAATTTGCGACAGTTGAAAAATTGTATTCTCTGTTCACAGGTTATCACTATCAGCCTTGGGTCCTCTGCTGGCTCAACTTTTTATTGCAGTAGCCTGGCGAACATTTGCACCAACCCAAAATTAAATATATAGCACAGCATTGTACAACTTTAGAGTAATACAGCATTTTGCATGCCTTTACGGGACATATGTACTTGCTGGCAAAAATAGCTCAGGTGTGATCTGAACCACTCAATCCAGATCAAGAAGTGGCTTTTGTTGTTGCTAAGCCCTGTGTAGGGAAGGAAATAACTGACTTTGTTTTTCTCTTTGTTGCTATTCAGCATGTAGCAAGTGAGATAGCCCTGGTTGATGTAATGGAAGACAAGTTGAAGGGAGAGGTGATGGATCTGAAACATGGATTAGCATTTGTCAAAGGTGTTACCATCAAGGGTGATAAAGGTACTTACCGTTATGAATAAATCAGCATAAATTTACATGAATTGGGAATATACAGTAGTTATTTGTATGAATTTAGGAGCCGGCATAGCATAAATTAACATGAATTATGAATGCAGTTGAATGGACTAAATTTGTCAAAGGTGTTCCATTTTAAAGTACAGATTCTAGAAGAAGGTTGAATTTTAGCTAAACTACTCACTTTACAGGTACAGTATATAGTATTCCATGTCATGTATCCAATCAGCACTTGCATTAAGGGACAGTAGGCAGCCATTAGTGGGGTCTGTCAGCCTTAAATCGTCTTCATTTCTTGTCTACATGAAATTCAAACCTACATATTCAGTGAAATTGTAGGAATCAGATAGACCCCAGTTATGGCTGACTGAAATCAGACCATCATTTGCTGGCCGAATTCGTCTATATATAGGTAATCTATATTATTTCATCCAGGGATTGGACACTAGAAAACCACTTGCACAGTAAATTTGGGTCATATTGTACAGTTGCATTTAGTGTTCAGAACTTGGTGTAAGCTACCTGAATTGGAGTAGCATTTTCAAAGCCATGAAAGTGGTGTATTCCTTTAGACTGTTTCATATTTGGAATTTTAATTTAATTTTTGTTTGATGTCATTTGCATCTCATGATTGTGACTGATTGTAGAATCAATGGTTGTATCACATCAGGTACGTATACAGTAGGTGTGTGTGAGATTAAACCAAAAGATACTGTAAGAAATTTAGGGTCAACTTACTCCAACAAACAAAATTGTTGTTTAGCTAAGTCTCACAAATACTGTATCTTTTCAGATAAAGTCAACAGCTGTCACGCTAAACTACTTTGAAAGCAATGGCTATTTCTCACAAATGTCTTCACATTAAAGTTTCTCTCAGGATAGGTCACAGTATTGCATAATATTCAGGGAGAAAAGAATAATGAGTTACTCTTCATAAATTTCATAATTTAGTGATACTGAAAAATATTGGTCACATGATTCTCATGAGCCATTCAGTGACATGAATATATGTACTACTCTTATTATAATGTAGGTGATTGACAAAAGAAAGGCCTAAAGTTTGAAATTTGCTTGTACTTGAACTGGACTGGAGAGAGATACCCCCTTTATATAGTGCTCTCACATGGCATATGTGGTAAGTCTCTCCCACTGAGCACGGGGCAAAAATCAACAGTGTTTTAGTTCAACAGTCACATGTGGGTCTTCAGCTGCTTCTAAAGTAGCTATGCTAGTAGATAGCTTATATTACTACACCAATATTAGCCCATAAATAGGGCTGCTGCTAGTTACGCCAGTGAAAACACTCTAGGGGGCTCATATACTTGCAATCATGACCGAAAAGATTGTTAACATGTCATCACACATGACCTGAGTGTCTCTCGGGGGGTGGGGGGGGGGACTGTATTAATTCATTGTGTACAGTCCTACTCTGGTCCTTATAGAATTACGATTGTGTTCATCTGATATGAAAAAGTTTACTCCACAAATGAAGACTCTTCACTTTGTACAATAATTATGCAGGTAAATTTGTACTAACTTGAAATGATTGTCTGAGATACAGTGGCAGGTATGTACTGTTAAGATTTTCTCAAGTAAACTTACAGTAGTAAGATACAAAATTTATCTAGGGTACAACAGTTTCATATTTGAATATAAAATTGATTTCAAAAGTTTTGCTCTTGCACCCATACTGTATGTGCACCAATACTTTCATGTATGTGTTCTCCTACAGTGCTTTATCCTTTAATAAATCCTAGCATCCAATGTGTATATTGGAAGTAGTAGATGACCTTTTGGTACCCCTGTGAAAGTTTTACCAGTCTCATGTAATTTGAGTCAGTGCCTTTTCTGTATTGTACTGTCACCGTGTGCAAGCTTAATCAGTCTCATGTAATTTGAATCAATGCCTTTATTGTATTGTATTGTCACCCCTATGCCAGCTTTATCAGTCGCATGTAATTTGAGTCAATGCCTATTCTGTATTGTACTGTCATATAGCTACCAAGGAGCTGTCTTAATTGATGAAAAAATTCCTTGACTAGTTAAACTTACATTTTTTACACTTACAGAAGTTAAGTCATTCTACATAATCTTCAATGGTGCCTGTATTCCATTACAGATTATAGTGTAACAGCAGGATCAAAGGTCTGCATCATAACCGCTGGGGCTCGTCAGAAGGATGGAGAATCGAGGTTAAACTTGGTCAAGAGAAATGTGGCAATTTTCAAAAGTGAGCATATTTTAAAACTTGTCAATGTGGTGTTATGAAAATACCATATAATTTATGAACAATAGGAGAAATTTATGCAATGAAGGGATGAAGTGGTTAATTTACATTTTGTAGGTATGCTTGTTTTCTGTATAGAAGCAATTCTTTTGTCTTTTCTTCTGTCTTTCTGTCTTTCTGTCGTTAGTCATGCAAAGTAAGACCGTCATATCTGTCACCCCAGTCTATTGCCCCTTCTTGCCATCAATTTACATTATATAACCCTAATTACCCGTGGTAATTCTCACCTTTTGTAAGTTATCAGCATGATGGGATAAACATAGGAAGAGCTTTTGTAGCAGGTACAGAAAAAAGGGGCATCCATGGGTCTCTTTCTAACTGCCAAAGGATTACTGCAGGTAAATAGGGTTACCTAAAGTAAATAAGGAAGTAAGTTTCAAGGCTTGTAGATGCCACAAACAGGGAGTTTTGGGCTGGGGAAAATACAATTTGACCTGGAGTCTACAGAAATTAATTTCTGTAGACTCCAGGTAATTCTCCATCGGGGCATCTCTTTGATGCAAAACCATGATGGAATCAACGAGATTGTCATGATGTGTGCCACAGTATCATGTTTAGTTATCCCTGGGAATTCTTTTTTTGAGGCTGCTACAGTATAGATTTTGGCTACTGCATCACAAAAAAGTGCCCTGAATAATATTTGCACCATAGTTAAAAAAGTGACATCTCCTCCCGTTGGCATTAGTTCTGGCATCATTCAACCCCATTGGCTACTGCCAGGTTGCATACACCAAAACCATGTGAAACATTATAAATGAAGATAACAAGGCTTGTTGGTGCATGGTCATCATATGTGGATACATATATTATGCAGGTTGTATGCTCAGTTTGACAACAATGGAAAGCTGGGACTAAAATGTTATGCCCAGACATGACCTTTGTTCCCCTCATAATATTCAGTTAATGGATTAAAATCATGTGAAAGGTCAGGCGCCTGTTGTCTAAAGTGAAGGGGTCACTTAAAAGTATTTTTCTATGTTTTACATCTAATGTCCAGGTATTATTCCCCAGTTGGTCAAATACAGTCCAGATACTATTCTTATGGTAGTCTCAAATCCTGTGGACATTTTGACCTACGTCACTTGGAAAATTAGTGGACTACCACGACACCGTGTGTTTGGCAGTGGTACAAATCTGGACACTGCTCGATTTAGGTTTCTCATTGGAGAGAAGTTGAACATAGCACCTTCCAGTGTCCATGGCTACATCATAGGGGAGCATGGTGATTCAAGTGGTAAGTTGTGGTGAGGTAGGTTTAGCTCTCTTTTCATGTTTTTTATCTCTCTTTTATTCCTTTTTACTGACTTTTTGAGAATCCATCTTCACCATGGTTACAATCTAAAGCAATGTAACTGACTAACCATATTCATTGATATAAACCTTTGAGTAGGACATGTATTCATAAACTGTGCAAGTACAACAAGTATAGGGTGAAGCTAAGAATATTTAGAATCTACCATATAACATTGAGAATTCAGAAAAATTTTCTTGACCTGATTTTAGAATCTTGAATTCTCCCAACAAAACATTATCACAATGGGTACTAGAGAACAGTGAAAAGACTTGGAGGAAAGTCTCCAACTCATTCATTTCATTTGTTTGTTTCCCTTCAATGTGCAGTAAGTTTAGATAGTCTTATCGTGACAGAAATATGAGTAAACCAGGTTTAACAATGAAGTGAAAGGTGCTAAGTGTAAAATGTTTCACCCGCTCATTTACAGTATATGTTACACAACCTGTTCTTTCTGTAATTTTCCGTATGACCATTTTCCATTGGAAGGGAATATTGCATGCTGCTAGAATTGAATAGGACATTTCAGCCAATGTTCCCTGAGAAAAAGGCATCTTCTAGGGTGAAGTGTCTCTGTAATTGCAGCAGTTAACCCTATTTAAACCAGCCTTGTTGCTCTATTGAGCAAATAGTCTTTGAAGGGGGCAAATGCCTTTAACTTTATTGATCTCAAGATACCTGAACAGGAAGTTCTCTGATAGATTCTGGATTATTAGTTGCCAGCCTGAGATGGCTAAAACTTGCTATTTGCTTCTAGCATCATGCAGGCAGTACCTTTGTGATCTTCAGCATCTGTATAGAAGGCATTAAACATTGCAATGATTTCTATCTTCACTACAGTACCCCTGTGGTCTTCCACATCTGTGGCAGGTGTTAGCCTGAAGCAATTGAATCCAGAACTTGGACAGAATGCAGAAAACATTGACTGGAACAAAGTTCAAACAGAGCTTGTTGATAAGTAAGCATCAGTTGCCATTTTGCCTTTTTGCCTTTCTTTCAAGGCTTTGTGTAGCAGTCAGTGTGAGCAGCCTTGTTTGTGTACGGATGTAGTGTAATGTAGAGCATCATAAATGGTTGATTTGAAGTCATGGGGAACTGTCATTAGATTTCTTGCTCTTGCAGCTCTAACTTGACATTATGCTAAATAAGACTTCTGACTTTACAAATCTGATAGATATTTAACAACACAGATTAATAGGGACTGTTTAAAATATATTTCAATTTGTTTCTGTCTATCAGTAAACTTTATCATTTTGATGATTAAAATTAAGTAGGCACGATCTGAATGATTCAAAGACAAGTACATGCCTGACATCCTCAGTGCAGGACCCACAAATGTTGAGTAGCCAGTTAGCTGACAGAGCAAGCAAATCAATCAGTTTGTGTTAATGGAGAAACAGACGAGCCAAGATAAGCCACCTACTGTTTCATAGGAAACCCCAGGCAGGATTTGTCTGTTCAATAAGGCTGGATTAGACAATTAAGTGAAACTTATTACAGTAAATTCAAATCAATAAAAATACCTTGCTGGTATCGAGTTTGTCAACTTTTTAAAATTGAAGTAACTTCAGGAAATAGTTTCTGTTTACTTGATACATAAGTCAACTTATCAAATGTGCTGGTTAGGAGAAGATGTGCATAGCTCTCTAAGCTTTGAAATGTAAGCAAATCTTGCTTGTTGGGGTCTTGTGCAAGTGTGCAGTTGTGAATTACTGCCATATATATAGTCTCATATCATAGTCTATGTCTCAACCAACCTAGAAACATTAAAATTCTTTACCTGCAATTGAAAAAGACTGTCTGCTGTTTCTTTGGAGAATGAAGCTGGGAATCTGAATATCAGCAAAGAGAAACTTTTTTCTCTGTTTTGTACAAACAATGTATCCAGGTTATTAAGAGATGTAAAATTAGAAATTTGTCAAATTAAAATCCTTTAATTTTCGAAAATTTGTGGCAGGTATCACAACATCAAAATGTTGTTCCCATTAAATACTTGGAATTTACAGAGCTAACCCATGAACCATAGTTTTCAATTTTGAGAGCGTAGAAAATGGAATGTTAGGTGGATGCATTGGTAGATAAGGATTGGGGTACGTGAAGTGGGGGCCAGCGGCAGATGGTTATCATGACCTATATCAAAATAATAGAATATTGGAAACTGTAGCATCTAAGAAGAATGACTTGTGAAAATTTGGGCTGTTTTATTCCCCCGGCCCCTTGATTCCAACCTTGCATTATGGAAGACAAACATTCGACAAACATTCTCTTGGTGGTGTGAATGGAATCTGTGTCAAAGCTACCCTAGTGAATATTATAGTTTCAGATTGCATAGCAGGTAATTAATTACTCCAACTGGATAGGTGGGTATTTGGGATTTACTTCTATTACCAAATATCAAGCCATATATTCATTTATACTTTAACATATTTTACAGCTTGAGAGTCTGATCAAATAATGGTATTATAAAATGGGAATACATCAACAGAATTGTGAGAATATGTCACAAAATGCTTTTGTAACCATTGATGTGTTTGTTTGATGGTTTGACTGAATTAAAAGAGAGTGGTTACTTTCTTTGTTAACATTAATCCTAACTTTTGATTAACTACTTATGCATTACCAATGTGAAGTGTACCTTAATTCTAAATCTTCAAATACATATCTGACAAAACTTGAAAAAATATTCCAAATTATCCGAATTTAAAAAATTCACAAAAATGGTAGATTGCGGTATTTATTTGTGATACAATCCTTGTACTTCTCAAATTTTCATTGTATTCCATACAAGTCATAGCATCATATTGTATGCCACAATGTCAGATCCCCATACAAATGAGATACTTTATGCATGCACAAACAGTTCAGTTCAATTGTCATAGAAATATTTCCATTTTAAAAGAAGGCAGGAGTAAATAAGCCATTTAGTAACGATATCACAAATTTTTGTAGGACCAATGCTTTTTCATCGAGAGAATCAATTGTGAATATTTTTATTTTTACCGGAGCATTGGAGTTAGCTATGAATGTTGAAGTTGGAAAAATGATATTTATTTTCCTTCATATTCCCCACTACATTTTTATACATGTAATGCTATAGACTTGAGGTACACTTTTCAGGATGCTTTATAACATTTTTTAACCAATATTATACTTGTTTGAAGATTCAACAGTATGTTATGTAAACTGTGTAACAGGTTTGATTATATTTTCTCCTTTGCTATAGGAGTTGTCCTGAAAGGTATCTTACGTTTCACTTGTTATTCGTTTCAAAATGCACTTGTCAGTGACATGTAACACATCCCATACACCACCGCATGTCTGTCAAGAGGAATTGAATTCGTGTAGGGTTAGCACAGCTAGGAATTAAGAGAGTATAGGAATGGGGGGGGGGGGTATTTTACTTTTGAATTGTATGATTACCACTTTTAAAAACAGTCATCTAAAGGTTGTGTGACATGAAAATGACAAAGTTGGGTATTGATGTAAAAAGCATTGAAAAACTAAAAAAATAATTGCAAATTTGATTAATATCTGTCAAAAAATTGACCATTTTACAGGGCAATTTCTGATCATTAATAAACATGAGGTCAATATACAAATCTTGTGATGTCATGAGAGGGATATACCTTTGTTAATGTTATCCTTTGTTATTAAAACCTTCATGTCAAAGACAGTTGTAACATTAGTTTGTCCAGAGGGTTTTATTTTAGAAGTTAAAATTGTGTCTTTGAAAATAATCACTATCAATTACCAATAGATAAACTATCTGATGAGTAATTGATAGATAATCAATATAGGGTTAACAAAAGAAATGTAGACACTGTGCAGCATTCCACTTCACTACCTTTGCAAAAGCAACAAGTTGCTTGGGAAGGTTCTTCTTGAGAACCATAGCAAATATTGAAATAATCCCAGCAGATTTTTTCTTAGAAAATTGTTCTCCCTAACTGCCAAGTTAAGTCAGGTCATTTTCAGACAGGTCACATTACCTTTAAAAACAAAGAAGGGAGGTGAAGGGGTGTGGTGTATTCAAACTTTGGTTTCTTATTAATGGGTGCAGAGCTGCCAATATTTGTAACTTATGACGGACAGTTCTGCTTTGTCTTGCCAAATTTGCTCTGTTCGATTTTTCCTATATTATGTTCTGATTTTCAGTAAAATTTGGAGTTATGATCATACAGGTACAATGATGTCATTTGTGTCTTGAAATAGTGAATTTTTCAGGACTAGGGAAGAAAATGGTGGTTATGTAATCTGAAAGGTCCATATGCATTGTAGATTTTGGCATGGAATTAACCATCTGTTTGTAAATTTTTGCTTTGCTGGTGCTCAAATTCTGCCACTCATACTTCAACCTACTTAAAATTGCACACCTTGTTGGCAATGGCTGGACCCCCTAAGGCAGACCTCTAGATCCCAGCCATTTTAGTTTTGTGCTAGAACACTTGTGGGTGATGCTCCTATCTTCATTCTGGCAGGTTGGCAGCTCTGACTGTGGTAAATTTAATTTCAGTCAATCGGGCAACTGATTGGAAAGCTATTGGCTCATTAGTCAACAATTTCTATTCCTTTTCACTGGAAAACTAATGCAGAAATAGTTGTTGCAACTAAATATTAACCTCTGAATGTAGTACTTTTACTAAGGAGGTAAATTTTTGTGAGTTTAACATTATTTATTAAAGTCACCCTTGATACTATACTTATGTACAGGGGTATCTCATGGTGTGGGCTTTGTGTAGTATCACTGACATGTGTATTTTTGATTTATATGGATGGCTTTCTAATTGACCATTCTTTTTGTTCTGGCTGTTGCACTTTCGCTGTTTTGTTTCAATTCTTTCCTGTAGTTGTATAGTAGCCCTTATAATAATAGCATTGGTAGCATGGGATCTGTATACAACATATACACCAGGCATTCTTATATTGCTGAAGGTATAAAAAGATACCTTCATTCAAAATGGACTTTTGTTTGACAAACTTAATTCTAAGTACAAATGTCCATTACTGTAATTAATAAATTAATCATTACTCTTTCAGAGGTCATGCCAAAGTGCAAACTGTTTTTGCTGTGCAGTATTTGCTTCTTTCAAGACAGTCACTTGCCCCCCCCCCCCCCCACCACCTCCTCCAACTATAATTTAAACCTAGGGTACCAAAATTTTCAATTGGTTCATGTTCTTTGATTGACATCAAATTGAAAGAATGCAGAGTAGCTCATATTAAAAAGTACGTATTGGAATGCTCTTGTAACACACGAGTGTGCTAACCATGGAGTAAAAAACCCTTTCCAACCTAGATATTCACATGAATATATCAAGATTGTTTTTGAAAAGGATGAATTTTTTAGCTCTGTGTTAATTAAGTAGGTTTGGAGAATTGGGACTCTCTGGGGTGATGAATATCCCAGACAGCTCAATTCTTCCAACCAATCATACTGTATACATTTATATTTACTCTAGTACCACATTACTACTGTAGTTGATTTTCCTAATAAAGGGCATATTCTGGTGAGAATAAAATTAAGGATATAAATTTAAATTCTAACTTAAAAAGACAACAAAAACAAACAAACAGACTAACAAAAACAGCTTCAACTTAGTGTGTAAGTCTTGATGCAAGCTATGCTTAAACATGAGCTACTAGCTATGGATATTTTTAAATTTGATGAGTGAAAGAGCAGTGACCAATAGAGAATTTTGCTACCCCTAGTAAAGTTTGGGGTGGCAAGTATTTTGTCTTCTAAAATATCCTGGCTCTCAGGAATTTCTTTTTTTTTCTTTCCACTCAGCAGGTTACATTGCCATTGAGATGCAACATTTTTTGTGTTTAAAGGTGGCATTCTCTGCAAACAAAAAACAAAAAAACAAAAAACTGGGGCTATCTTTGGCAAAGATTTGATTTCTTAAACCCCCAAAATGTAAGAAGATGCAAGGTAACAGAAGACCTTACATAGCATTCCATTACTAGCCATTTTGTCCAGGCACTCTGCCCAGACAAAATCTGAAGAGCATGTATCATTGCCAGGCCTTAATAATGCCTGCAGAAAATCCTTGGCTGCACATACAACAATATTGCATTCACTTTTTTGGTTACATTTGAATTGTTTATTTCAAATTTAACTTCACATGTAATAGCCATTTTCCATCTTACCCACCTTAAGTGAGAAAAACTTCTTCAAAAGGGCAGGAGACCCCCTCCATTTGACCCTCCCCCCAAGATGGTAATCTGTGTCATCTGCCAGATCAGAGACAAGTTCCAGACAAAACTTGAACCTGTGCACCTTCAGAAAAGTCTAAAGTTCGTTAAAAATTGTGGGAGATGGCTATTCTCTCTTTCTGTTAGGTAATTGGGTAATTCAAATCTCTTGCTCACCTGCTTTAGCACATGCAAAGAATGCAGTGAATTTTGGAGATTCTTCAAGAGGATATTTCAATATAAGTTTTGATGATGTGCATGTTATCTTTAAAAATTCTCTGACATCATGGTTGGCTACTAAATAAAATTTACACAATTTTATTGCTTTCTTTACTGTACAGGTCACTACATACAAAGTTGTTACAAATAGTTTAAAGTGTCACAGAACCTTTTTAACACTGCTGCTTTGATACTACCTTCTGTGCATGTTGCCATAATAGTGAAAGAGCAACACAATTCATTGGTACTAATTTGATGCCCTCTTATTGGACACTCTAAGCCATGTGGTGTCAGTCGCCTCACTTGAATCAGGCATATATGCTATGTACAGATCCTTATGCTACCTTTGCATATAAATCCTTCTTTGATTCTTTACTATGATCTGTCTTTCAGTTTTGAATAAGACCCAAGCTCTTCCTATTTTGTTAGCTGGATGACTTCATTGCATACTAACATCTCATGGCAAGTTCCTTGCCGTTAGATTTTTACAGGGATGAGCTTTTTCCGTGAATTCGCGGATTTCCGTGATTTTTTTCCTGCCTCCGTGATTTACCTTTCCCAATTTCCGTGGTTTTCTGACAGCATTATTTTTCAGTGGGTAGTCGCTCTTGTACTGTAACTCCCCGGACTATTACTGGCGTTACCACTGCAAGCTCCATCATTGCTTATCCTGCCTGCAGCCTGCAGGGAGTTATAATACTCCCAGTCAAAGTGAATCACGTTAATCATGCACCATGCGCACGTACGTAAGTTCAGTACGTAAATCTGTGCATGTGTAAGTTGTCACGATCATCAGCAGTTGACTGTAGCAGTATCATGCATGATGCAGTAACCTGTGCTGTGATCGATCGGAAAATGAGTCGGCCGCTTATAAAGTTGATGTAACAGTTTTTAAAATAAATGGAATATTGGTCTTGGATAGAGAAAGATGTGGTGCAATTGTGAGCCATTCCGGCAATTTCATTCGCAAGATGAGCAACTTTGAAACAGCATAGGCCTAGCCTAGGTCTAACGTTAGGCCTAACGTTATACAAGTTACAACATCGTAACGTTAGTTGTTACAACTTAACGTTACAGCTATCCCAAGGTTTTCTAATTGAGATTGATGGACATCTTCACCACTGAGACAAGTTTTACAGCGATTGAAGAACTGTTCTAACGTTAGGCATAGCTTAGGCTAGGCCTAGCCTATGCCTAGGCCTATTTTGACTGAAAACTTTTCTTGGAGTGTTTTATTTTACCAATGTACTGATTAAAATAGGCCTCCAAATGATGTCTTGAATACTCTATTTTCTCAGAGCTTCCGGGGCTTCTCCCCCTGGACCCCCACCGGGGCTTAGCCCCTGGACCCCACCAGGGGCCCTAAGGCGGGCCCCTGGACCCCACCCGTTAAAACGGCGCACTTCGCGCTCTGACTGACGCCGAATGTATGCCCAGCAATGTTCAGTGATTTTTTTATTAGACCAGGCTCATCCCTGGATTTTTAGTAGCTTCCAAAAACCTGCTGTTTGCCTGCCAGGGCAGGTTTTCCATTCTGTTAGACAATCAAACAGTTGGTTTCCTGTCCTTTTTCAGTTAAGCAATTGAAGTGTCATTCTGTTTGCCTGTTATGCAACTAACCATATTGATTTAGTTTGCACTTAGACCCTATATACACAGCAAAAAATGTTTAAAAAATTTTACACATTTCAATGAGCATATTGTATTTGCAGAAGAGATAAATTTTTGAGCTTGGCATGCTTGAACAGGAGAGGAGAGAAATTATAAAGTAGTTATAAGATTAAGACTTTAAGAATGACATTTTGCTACCTAATTGTAAAAGCTAAAAGACTGTGTGTCCCTTTTCTATGATAAGATTTGTTGAGAGGCCATATCAAATGACGAAGCTACAGGCCCTGCAGCGAAATTGCTGCCACTGCAGTCAGTATACAGTGCACATTTCAGTTGCAGTTGCAGCCTTGCAGTATTGCTGTTTGTGAAGTAAACAGATTGAGGAAGGCAGCTGCAGGTTGGGTCTTGTGCTAGTTTACTGTGTCTTTTCTTAATCCATTTCCTGTTTTCAATATGAATTTCTTTCATAGTGTTATTTTCTTTCTGTTTTAATGATTATGTAGTGTTCTGTGTTCTTCTTACTTGTAGTTCTATATGTCAATATTTATGTACATACCCTGTATCTGTTGATGTCAGTAAATTTTACTCTCGTCTACGATATGCATGCAATAGGCCGTTAGTACTCATCCTATGACTGGCAGGTTGTCAGCGCCTCACAACCATGCCAGCCCCTCCATGGTTGCCCCTGCGGGCAAGGGGTTGTAGAATATGCCCACGGTATTTCCTGCCTGTCGTAAGAGGCCACTTAAGGGAAAGCAAACGTGAACATGAACAATACTCGAACATAAATTTGAACTTCGAACTTTTTATCAAGTTGAATGACACCAGTAATACACTCGTGTTGGTGTGTCGTTAAATCCCATCTAACCAACTAACAGTAGGCCTAAATTTTACATTGTAGTCTGTATAACTTCTTTATTAACAGTACTTGCATTAATTTACCCTTTTCAAAGAAACTGAAATCAAAGTGTTAGTCAAAAACTTTCTTGTTGGTGTAAATCAACTACAGTTTAAAATTAATAAGCAGCTATTGATAACTTAGCAGAATGAATTACAATCTGGAAAAATATATCCATAGACATTGTGAAATTGTGACTATAATTATAATGTTATCTGTGTAACATGAAGTTGCTGGGCTGTGGTTTATTAAGCACTGATTGTGTTCTCAAGTTAAATTGACCTTGACCTGTTTATTTGTGACCTTTTCTCTGGAAACATATTGTGAGGTAATGCTTGTCATACTAACCATCATTGACTGTCTCATGGTTAGGTTTTTAGCTCATACTGGCATGCTGGTGTGAGCTACTAATTGTTATCATGCAGCATCATTCTATCTATGTCTGTCTGTTTGTCTGAGCTCTGTCTCGCTGTCTGTCTGTTATTTGTTCCAAATGCTTTCCCTCTCGCATTCTTTCATGGATTTTTTTTTATGAACGTACATTGAAATAAAGTTCTTTGGGTAGTGAAGCTATCTGGGGTGCCCAGGAATTTTTGGTCTAAGGTCCCCTTGTGGACTCTATCGCCCATTTATGAAAGTCTACAAAATGGTTCTCCTGCAGGTTTTCTCCTACACTGTTGATAGGTATGTCATTATGATACTGGTACCTTCAGGGTATTCAGGAATTTTAAATCTAAGGCTCAAGATGTGCCAAATGGTCCATTTTGGGACATATTGCAAACTCTGTTGCATATTCCTTCAATTAATGTTGGGAGAGTTGACAGCAGTGTGAAATAATGATACTTGGTTAATGTGATTTATGTAGAGTGTCCTGGAAGTTTCCTTCAAAGGCACTATGTAGGCTCTATGGCCTATTGTATGACATTCTGCAAATCGATTCTTCTTTTACCAGTTGTCTTGTACAATGCAGACTAATGCTGATGGTTTTTCATAATGATGAAATTACAGAAGAAGCAAAATTTTGGTTGCCTGAACACCAATTTAAGTCCTACACTGGTCCATGATAGATCAGTTGTAAATTACATTTCATTTAAAGATACCATTGATTCATTGTAAGCCCAAATGTTTTCCATCTGGAATTGGCCTGCCTGCCCATGTGGCCAATTGTAATATGTCACCCTGTTAATTATTAAACGTCTGCATTCAAGATGTACTATAATGCAGGCATGCACCTCCCTGGATGAAAAATTGATGTGAATAAATAAAGGGAGGTAATGGAATGTGTTGTATATGCTGGCAGGGTGCAGTAATTACAGGGTTTCCTCTGGCATTCTTTTTTGTGAGGTGGCCACCTCAAATATTTTTGCCACCACCTCACAGAAAACTGCTCTAATTGCCATCTTCACTATACCAGCTATAGGAGAAGTCATAGTTCTCCCTACCTCTACCTCCCTACCATGGACTAGTATCACCTCACACCCTCTAAAACCCAGGGGAAACACTGACCTATGTGCTGTCCTGACCATAGTATGCTTTGCTTGTGACCTTTTATACATGAGGATGACAGTTTCTTCAAGACTATGATAACCACATACCTGCCAAATTGGGAATTTGACAGGGACCCTTGAATAGGATCAATTACCAAGAATACATAAACAAAGGTGAGGGAATAATTGCTCTGCTACCTTTTATGTAGCAGAGCAATTATTTCCTTATTCCTTGCTTTAAAAGCAAACAGTTTTCCAGCTCATTGATATGAAAAAGCAGGGTATTACAGAGGAGTATTTTCTGGATTGTGGTGTTGGGACTAGATAAATATCATTGTTTTAAAACTTGTAAGGATCTGTCTGTGCCTGTGCAGTAGTATGCTTACCAACAGACTGGTGGGAATTGTTGGTTCATACTGTAGTGCTGAGGTCATACTTAATTTGTCCTACTTTAATAAAGCTTTGCTGAAATTATAGAAAAAGCAAAAATATGGACCAGCTGGAAGAATCATTTCTTTCCGTTCTTTTAGTGATTTCATGTCAGCATGGGTGTCTGCACAAAAGGGAAAGGCAGGGAAATGTTTACCCCCCCCCCCGCCACATACCTATACACATATCTCTTTCTGGGAAAAACTGTACTGTATGTCTTCTGTCATTGTGTAGGCCTAGATATATCAGCTTTGACATGAAATACTTGGTTTTAAAGATTATGATGTATAATATTTGATGTAGTAGTTCATACTCATAATTTGCATACTTGAAAAATTAATTTCAAAAGTGAAACTTGGTTCTTATTTTAATGTTAATGGGTCTCTGGAAGGAACAAAAATTGTGTATAAGTAGTTCAATGCCTCATTCTCATGTATGCTTAGATTTAAATGAATATTGCTTTCATTCAAAGTTGAAAACAGTTTATGATCAGTCCTGTCTTTCATTCACATATGTTATGTACGTCACTGATCTTTGGTGCAAATTATGGAATGAAAATAGTCCTGTTAGTCTTGCAGTTCAGATTAAAATTATTTTTAACTTTCAGTGTCAACAGAGATGTATTACACAGTTCAGTCCTTTGAGTTAAACCCTTAACATATACCACCACACTGTTCAGCTACATACCTGATAGTGCAGTCTCATTATGCTTGCATGCTTTATCTCACAGTTCAGACAGGTAATTGTAAATCAAAGGTTTACTCAAAACTGGATCAGAGGTTCGCCAGATTAAAGATTCACTATATTTTGAAAAGGTTCGCAAGATCAAAGTTTCACTAGATGAAAGGTCCACTCTATCAAAGGGTTACTGGATCAAAGGTTCACTAAGTCAACGGTTCACTAGTTCAAAGGTGTACTAATTGAGCATTATGTTGATAATAGTGCACTTTCAAATCTTCAGTGAATCTTTCATTACAGGACCAATCCTCACACCCAAACCATAATTCATGTAGGGGATTACCAGAATTCTCAATTTGCTCAGCCCTTTGACTGACAGCTAATTCAAATGATGCAGAGTACCAAAGCTTACATTACACAGCATGAACTGTACTGAGAGTGTTTTGATTATACACATTGAGCTTTTTTACACTTAATACCTTGAAGCAATAAACTAAGATTGTGTCTGGAAGAGGGATGAATTTCAGACAGTTGTGGGAGATGCTTAAGTAAAGAAAGAAAGTAAGTTAGGAGAATTAGAACTGTTTGGAGTGAGGGATGGAGTCTCTGAGTGAACTTTTATTTTAGTGAACCTTAAATGAACATTTGGGCCAATGGTCTTGGATTAAGTGAACCCTCGATCGAGAGAACCCTACTCAAATTGACTTTTTGTGTTGTTCATTCACAAAGAGAGGCTGAGATACGTATCACTGATAAGTCTTTCTCAGGGTGAGTTCAGTTGTTTGGTGATATGAATGAGAGCACACTATTTCACCTCTGCACCGTCAAATTAAATGTATGTGGGGAAAAGTTAATATTGAAAGTTTATATTTGTACTGTTCCTTCATGTGAGGTCTATATGTGCTTTTCATTTTTTTGTTTTGAATGTTGTCTATTCCTCTCATAAACTGTGAATTTGTCAGTGGCTATAAGGTGGAAAGAAATCAGATTTTTTTCATCCCTTTCTGAAGGGAGGCATGGAATCTATGTGAAGGTGATGGCTGGTGTAGGTGTGTGTTTGCGTTTGTGTGTAGCGTTGTGTGTATGTAATGCTTTTGCTTGTAAACATGGTATCTCGGGAAGGGTAAGAGTGACCGATCTCATATGTGGTGTGTGGGCTAACCATATTGAGTAGATGATCCCTATTGCTTTTGGTGGATGTCAAAGGTCATTTCGGGACATGAGAGGGCAAAAGTCAAAACCTTGTAGACACGATATCACATGAAAAGTGCATGTGACAATGCTCATATGTGTGTGGGTTGGCCGTATTGAGTAGATGATCCCTGTCTATTTTTGTGGAGGGCAAAGGTTATTTTGGGTCATGAGAGTTAAAATGTTATTTTCCTTGGAAATTGTTTGTAAACTTGATTTGTATCTCAAAAATAGGTAAGTGTGACTAAGCTCATATTTAATGTTTAGGTTGAATATATGAAGTGTATGATCCCTATTGTTTTTAGTGGAGGTCAAAGGTCATGTGGGGTCATGAAAGGTCAAAATGTTAAAACATTGTAAACACAATATCTCTAGAAGGGTAAGTGTGACTAATCTCATATTTGGGTGTGTGGGTTGGCCGTATTGAGTAGATGATCCCTTTTGATTTTCGTGGAGGTGAAAGGTCATTTGGGGTCACGAGAGGTTAAATGGTAAATTCCCTATAAATTTCTTGTAAACAGGGTATTTCAATTGGTTAGTGTTACTCATCTTATTTTTAGTGTGTGGGTTGAGCATATTGAGTAAGCGATCTCTATTGTTTTTGGTGTAGGTCAAAGGCATTCAGGGTCACAAGGTCAAAATGTCAAAACTTTGCAAGCACAGTATTTCAGGAGTTGTACATGTGACTTTGTGACTCTAGCCATGAAAACACAGTCAAGAACATCAAGAATTGTCAAGAAAGTCCAGAATGTTCGTTTGATGGGAAACTCTGAGACAAGCCCCACCTCTAACCCCCAAAGTGGGCATTCATTGTTACCATGACCCCGGGGTTGCACTGTTTACGCAATGACAGGATTTTTTCCATACTTTCTGGGACTTTGCCCTTGAACCCTGCTCAAAGGAGGGTGAGCTTTGCATTTGGTTTTGCTCTGCATGCAAAAATTTTGTCCTCCCCCCCATTTTGATATTCTTGTATCATCACTGATTACATGCAAAAAATTACTTGAATTTGTCTGAACAGGTACAGAACTCTTTATTGCCCTAAGTTGATTGTCTACCAGATATAATATCTGTTCATGCACTGCAGGTGGTCCTCTAGAAGAATTAGAGAAAGTATGCCACTTATTTCCTTTTGGATAAGCAAAGCATCTGTAAGATTTGTTTTAGTTAATTGTGTCAGAGTGAGCTACCTTGTGAGGAACAAGTATGCAAGGTGCCGAAGGTGTTTTCTGCCTGTCATAAAAGGCCTCTAAAAGGAAGAACTTCACCATGTTTGAAATGTTAGGCTTACACATTTTTATCTAGTCAACACTCTAGGACACATTCATGTTAGCAGTTAAAGCTCATCTAACTCAAAAGTTCAAAAGTCTATCCCTTTTAAGTCTAATTGACAAGTCTGTTTTTGAGGTAAAAATAAATGTATGATAGTGTCCAGTTTTGCAAGGTAATAAATATTTTCTTAGTTCAACTTAGTTGCTTTGCAGTATTTCTACATTTAAATGACAGAAAATGTTTGGCATATTACATTGTCATTTAAATTTTGAATAGTAGGTGCATTCTGAACAGGTTTGAGCTAATTGATCATTTGTGGTGTAACGAATTGAAAGTAATCACATTGAATTGGCTGTTGTGGCAATTTCATAGTTTTGCTGATTGGTCAATCTACCAAAAAAGGGACTAAATGCATTACTTAATTTTTTAGCTGCACCCTGCATGATGTACAACACTTTATTTCAAAAAGCTGTACAAATTCCATGCCGCTAGAATTGAATAGGGCATTTTAGCCAATGTGACCCGAGAAAAAGGTGATGCTTGTCTCTGTAATTGCGTCAGTTAACCCAGTTTAAACCAACCTTGTTGCTCTATTGAGCAAATAGTCTTTGCAGGGGGCAAACGCCTTTAACTTTATTGATCTCACGATACCTTAATAACAGGAAGTTCTCCGACAGATTCTGGATAATTAGTTGCCAGCTTTAGATGGCCAAAACTTGCTATTCACTTCTAGCGTCATGTCTGCTAACCCCATTGAATGAAAAATTATGTTTAACTAAACTTACTTAAAAAATTAATCGAGTATATGTATGAGTCTTTTGTAAAAGGAGCTTGGTTTGAACCTTTAGTTTCAGAACACCTGTTAAATATTCATGAGTGATTCTGAGTAGTAAATACTCCTGCAGCTTGGAGTAAACATTTTGAGCCATGTTTTTACAGTGTATTTTCTCTTAAAGGTAAAGAGCAGTCCCCCAAACTTATTTTGAAGAAAAAGCTTAATAGGGCAATTTTGGTCTTATTTCTCTTCAGAGTATCTTTCATTACATTTTTTTGTTTTAACTAAGTGCATATTCAAGGTAAATCAGGCAGTTATTTCTAGTAAATTTCACATTCGAAGAGAAAAATTATTGTCACATGACTCCCAACAGCCAATCATGAAACTGGACAGTCTACTACACTACTTCAATTTGGGATGACTGCTCTTGCCCTTTGCCTGTTTGTTTAGGTGGTAACTGCATGGTTAATATTCCTTCAGCACATTCCACTACTTTGTAAGTTGCTTACCATTTTATACATTATGAATGTTGCAACCATTGTCAGTTATAGATTAGCTGGGAGGGGAATTGACAATGCTGATACGGTTTTCTAATTTCTTTTTGTTTAATTTTTCTAGAATTGGTCCAGAGTCACAGGCGTCTGGTAGTGATCCTAACAGTCAAGTGTGGAGGGATATTCATAAGGAGGTGGTCAACAGGTAAGAATTCTATATTGTAATAGTACATACAAGCTCCCAGCACACACCAGCTTTGCAATTGCCATTCAATGTTCTGACAATGTTTGCTGATGCAAACTGTCATCTAATTAAAAAGCCATTTTGGAAATTTAAAAACTATTCCTGGTTTTCAACTTGGTTTGTAATAACAGCTTGATTTACTGCAACTTTCAAGAGAGAAAGGAAGTCTTTTAGCTCACACATGTACACAGTACATGTTTTAGCTCAGATATGTACACAGTGGTATAGAGGGGGGGGGGGGGGTGTCAGAACTCTGCCCCATGACCCAACCTTGCAATGCAAAAAACACCTAAAATAGTGTTTTTTTTCTCTCTATCCTTAGACTTTTCCCTCATGTCGTGCCCCCAAATCCCCCATGACACCACCCCCGTCCCCATGACACGTGTCTAGATTTTGGGCTGAAATGTTGTAATATCTACTTTGAAATATACTTGAGCAGTTTATAGGTACACCATAAATAAGTTATTGTAATCTTAGAAAGCCTGGACTGCCTATAACATTACACAGTCTAGGCTTTCATGATTTGTTTGGAATTTGTTGTAAGTTATTTTAAGTTAATCCTGTAAGCTGTTGGGTTTCTATTATACCAGAACTGAAACCAAGTGCTGCTCATTGAAGCAGCTAATTGGAGTCGTGGTCCAGTGGTCAGATATTTTAATTGGAAACTGCAGTCGTTCCGTAGAAACTGTGGTATTCATAACAGATTTCCTTTAGAACAAATATTTTGTCACGATAATTCAATTTGCTGTGTTTTACGTATCATGATGTATATTTTGAGCACCACATCATTGCTGGTTTATATACAACTCAGCCAGTGAAAAACAAGTCTACTGACAAATGCTTGACCTTAATCATTTCATATTTAATTTCCAAGTGCATACAACATCATCAAGCTGAAAGGATACACTTCATGGGCTATAGGTCTTAGTGTGAGTGCTCTGACTTCTACTGTAATGAGAAATCAGAATGCTGTGTATGCTGTCTCTACCCTGGCACAGGTTAGTAGTCAAAACATTCATTTAAAAAGTGTGAATTTGAAGGTCCAGGGGCCGTTCCACAAAGAGTTACGCACAGTCTTAAGTATGATTTAATGTTGACTTAAGTATGGGGAATCGAACTTAAGATTGTGCGTAACTCTTTGTGGAATGGGCCCCAGTTCTCTTACCCCAAACAGAACCAATTCTCCTAACCTCCTTACTTAAAGGGCCAAACCTCTCACCGTAAACTACAGTTTTGGCACGGGGGTCCCGAAACTCTCAGTTGGCTAAGCTTCTTGATTGACAGCTAATTCAAACAATGCAGAGTACCAAAGCTTATATTACACAGCATGAACAGTACTGAGAGTGTTTGGATTATATAAATTGAGTTTTTCTATGCTCACCTTGAAGCAATAAACTGAGATTGTATCTGGATGAGGATGAATTTCAGACAATTGTGGGAGGGGCTTCAGTAAGAAGATTAGGAGAATTGGAACTGTTTGGGGTGAGAGAACTGGGCCTTTAAGCCCCTCCACAATTGTCTGAAATTTATCCTTATCCAGTCACAATCTCAGTTTATTGCTTCAGGGTGAATATAAAAAAGCTAAATGTGTGTAATCAAAACACACTTAGTACAGGTCATGCTGTGAAATATAAGCTTTGGTACTCTGCATTGTTTGAATTACCTGTCAATTAAAGGGCTGAGCCAGTTCGAGAATTGAAGTTTTGGGTGAGAGGATTGGTCCTTTAAAGGGGCTCATTGAGTTGAAATCAGTAACACAATGAGTGTTAAAGGGTCACTTTCACATTTCAGTGCCAATAGTTAGCATAGTAAGTCAAATTTCATATTCAACTGTTTAGAAAAAGTTAAAATTTTGAGTTTTGTGTAGTGTCCTGAATTGTGATAGTTTTGTGTGGTGTCCTGAATTGTGATAGTTTGGTGCATATTTTAAAAAAGTGTCTGGTCACAAAGTTTTGGAAACCCACTTGAACAGTAAGGTAACAGCTCATTAAACAGTGATTTGTATGTAGAATATGGGGGTTGTCAAGTTTGACCGTATGTCTGTTATTGGCATATGAAGAAAATTTAATAGGTTGGGGAAAATTTGTTTAATTTGATGAAACCACTCAATGAGCAGCTTTATTATCATGCCAAAAAGTCCTGCTCAAAAGTCCAAACTTTACACTGCTTCAGGTCAATGTTCCAACAACAAAAGAAAAAATGATTCCAATAGTTTTGGTGCAGGTCAAATGTCATTTGGGTTCACTATAGGAGTCAAATAGCATATTTACACAATTTCTCATGGTTGGGTACTGCAAAATTTCACACATACAGTAGTATGGGGATGTGATATAGTAAGCAGAGCCCTAGCTCTAGGTGGTCAAAGGTTATCCGGGATCCCAATGTAGGAAGTTTGGATGCCTTCCATGTATATTTTGTGGGTACATCACGGAGCACTGTCAGTTAAAAAACATTATGGAGCACTGTCAATTTGGGAAAAAGGCCTACATTTTCAGCAGCAAGGAATTGATACTAAGCTTTTTGGCTTTCTAGTAAGAAATATTTTTATAGACTAAGTGAAATACAAAGTGGAGTTCTTGTAAGTAAATGTCAATGGTAACTCCAGTATGCTTAAATCTAGGTCTTCACTTAAAGAAAAAATTCTTTTACCAGTGTGTGTACAAGACCTGTGCCAATAAGATGTTCATAGGTTAAACAATGTAGTCATGTGGTTTTCCTTTTAGAAGAAAGCAGGAATGACACCTTCTGAAGTATCTATTCTGTAATGCAGGAAGGACACCTTCTGAAGTATCTATTCTGTATTTTTTCCCCTAGGGTTATCATGGGATAGAGCAAGAAGTTTTTCTGAGCTTGCCATGTGTTCTGATGCAGCATGGTGTTGGATCCATCATCAAACAGATTCTAACAGATGATGAAAAGAAACAACTCCAGAAGAGCGCCACCACTCTTTGGGAAATCCAAAAGGACCTTGACTTGTAGTTCATGTTTGCTTGCATGACATAATGGCAGTAGGGGCTTCCTTGGGATTTTGAAGTGATGGTTCACAGGGTAGCTTCACTCCCCCTCCCCCCCCCCCTTCCCGAGAATATTGCTGTGATCCTTCCCTGAGACTTGATGCTGTGGTTTTAAGTATTAGAGTCATGTAACAGTGAAATGCTTTAACCAAGAAGTCTCTGTAATACTGGCTGACTGCTCTCTTTCTTTTTACTTAGTCATGAAAATAAATATTTTATGTTCTTTGTTTCTATGTACTATATGTCATTGTTGCCAAAGTAGCACCATTGTTCTTTACAAGTTTATGGCTTTATTTTACACTACAAAAAATTGAAATAAGCTTCTTTTATTAAGTCATATTATATGCTGTTGTAAGTAGCAAACTACTTAAGTCATTTTATATGAAAGAGTCGATGGGTGTTTCTCAGATTTTTTTTTTTTTTTTTTGGCACTCATTTGACAGGCTTTTGTTCATATTCTGGACATAGTTTCTCATAAATTTGTTAGTTATTATTTCTTACTCATAGATTCAAATAGCATGCAGTAAAAGCAATATCTTTTAGGTATTCATTTGATACATGGGAATAATTGAACTATAGGTTATCTGGGTCAGTTAGTTTGCAAAGCTTATGGCTCTGTATGTATCTGATATTCTCTAGCTACATTTCGTACAATTGTATAAAACTATAAATCAACCATATAATGGGCCTGTTACTTTTATAGTGTCAGACCCACTGGACTAGTTGATTAATAGAACTTGTACTGAGCATGAAATCAATTTTCTTGCCTGATATCCCAGGTCAAATCTTGCATACTACTGAATAATACATTGTTGTTGTTGAAGGTGCAATAAGTAGTAGAATGAGCTGGGTATTAGGCAAGAGAAAGTAAACTCCTCTAATCTCATTTTGATTTTTTTTACAGTACTACATTACATAGATGATCTAATTGCCAACAAATAATTATATGGTAAAAGTTTCCTTGTATATCAGTTATCTATTTGGGGTGGAATTTTGGTTTTATTAAGCCTGGTAGTTTTGTCGTGGTTTGTGGTCTGTTTTGTGCTGGATTTGATAACATGGTTGGTAAAGTAGTTTTAATACTCCCAAGGAGATATGTTATTCAACTGGCAAGCATGTTAATCTGTTTGAAAATGCTTTGGATTTTGGAAGCAGTGAATAGAAAGTGTGTCCCTGAACCCCCAAGTAATTTTCTCTGAGGTTAGATGGATGTCAGGAGTTCTTTTTGCCTGTAAAAGTTTTGTTTTAAGTGTAGGAGTTATATTTTGGTTACTTGTCTTAGTTTCTATTTTAAAAGAGTGCATGGCATATTCCCTATTAGATTGTCATACTCAGTGTTTCATCATACCATAGGTCTCAGTATGTATTGCTTGCCTTCCCTTAGTTCTTTATTCAATTGTTAATCCAATTTCTTTATAAGGTGTTGTTTGTTGTTATTCCAGATCTAGTTACAAGAATAACACAAACCGAAAATATTGTAGTTTGTCTTTTGCCTACTCCCCATTTGGTAGAGTGAGTATAGTATAGGAGACCCTCTATAGTACATCTTTCATCCCCTTCTTTTTGAGTTGAGTTTTTGCCAAATTGCCGTTGCAGGCAATAGTGGAATACATACTGTAGGGAGGTAAGGAGGAACTCATAGACTCCCTGACCAGTGAGTTCTTAGGAGATTGTGATAATGCTGCATGGTTAAAAAGATCCCTGTGAAAAGACTGAAATAATGTAACATTGATTTTTCTTGATTCTTCAAAAGTTCTCCTCTATATGTGGACCTTGTTTCTTGTCATGCTGCTAGAATTGAATGAGATGTTTTAGCCAATGTTTCCCAAGGAAAAGGTGTTTTCTCGGGTGGAGCTTGCCATGTAATTGGGGCAGTTAACCCAGTTTAAACCAACCTTGTTGCTTTATTGAGCAAATAGTCTTTGAAGGGGGCAAACACCCTTTAACTAATATTGATCTCAAGATACCTGAACTGGAAGTTATCTGATAGATTGTAGATTATTAGTTGCCAGCTTGAGATGGCTAAAACTTGCCATTTGCTTCTAGCGTCATGCATATGCAAACCTTGTTTCTTGTTCATTCTGTAGATTGCCAAAGAGTCCTGTCTGCTTTCATTCATTGTACATGTTTCATTCAGATTTAAGTAAAGAATTTGTATTTTTGTCAGTTGATTTGTAAAGATGGCTGCTTGGCAGTGCATATACTTACTAATCAAAACTAGGCTGTGGTGAGTAATATTTTTGTAGTTGTCTATGTGTGACCAATAATGGAAATGGCTTTAGCTCTGGAGTCAAATTGCAATTTAATACAAGTTGCATTTTTGCAATGTTAATACAGAGCAATGATATCTGTAGTCTATAATCAAGGACTAATCAGAGAAAAGATTTTTGGCTTTTAACCACTGAGAGAAAAACCACTGAGAGAAACTTCAAAGTTTGTGAATTTTAGCAGTCAACAGCAGTGATTGAATAAATCGCAACATTTGGAACGAAATACTTGATGAAAGTGTGTGTACCAGTGGATATATAGCCTTGCATATACTGTATGTGTTTACCTACAGTAGAAAAAGCATAGTAGTTGTGATTCTGAGGAAGAGTAAAATCCTCTAAGTACTTTCAATCCATTGGGTCTTACAGATCTGAAGGAGTTTGGAAGCAGTCAATGCCTGTCAGTGCTGCTGTATACCTATCAAACCTTCTTTGTACATTGCAATTGTTTGCTCTATGTTGCATACGCATCTCATTAATGTTGTGCTTTGAAATGAATAAACGTTTCCTACCTACACAATTTTGTTCTCTTGATAAATTTTTGAAAGCCTGGTAGAATGTTCTTCAGCTATTTATGATGAAATAAAGTGTATCCATTATTAGTGTATGCTGCATTGACCATACTCCCTTTTATAGCCGACTGCCAATCTAATGTGTACATTAGGTGCACTATTAACATCACATTGTGATACAATGTTGACATTAAACAACTGAAGAATTAAAAATAACATAAACATTTGAAGACAAATACTTAAAAAAATGCTTGCACCTATTTTTTTTTTCAGAATTTTATTTTGTCATGTTTATGTACATTTCGCACTAGATTTCCTTCAATTCAAATTATTTACAGCACAAGTTCATAAGCCAAGCATACTTTACTTATAGAGTCTTAAAGGCTAACCCTCTCACCTCAGTTTCAATTCTCCTAACCTTCTTACTTAAGCTCCTCCCACAACTATCTAAAATTCAGATTTATTGCTTCAGAATGTGTATACAAGACCAATGTGTAATCAAAACACTCTCGGTACAGTACATGCTGTGTGATATTAACTTTGGTACTCTGCATTCTATGAACTTGCTGTCAATAAAAAACCATGCTAATTGAGAATTTCAGAATTTCTGTGGAATAAAAGTAGGAGGATTGTCCCTTTTTAGTATTGTACCTCATCATAAAGTTAGAAGATCAAACAGAGTCAAAAGTCAGGAGAGGGGCTAAATTTAGACAAATCTATTTGCTTGGGTAAATATTTGGTAAAATTTAGGCAATCTTGGCTGGTTATTACAAGTTCTGTTACTTTTGAGAAAACCTTTACCCATTGGCTACTTTTGATAGCAATGTAATAACAGATTTAAAACAAACTGATGGAGCCCTCTTAACTGAGAAATATGAGTGTGCAAACAATTGTCTTTAATATTCAGAATGGCCTTCTTGTGCAAGACAGGCGGTTGGGAGTTTGAGTCCCAGCTGGGTCATACCAAAGACTTTGAAAATGGAACCTTTGCCATTGTGCTTCAGTATATGCAATGAAGTAGGGAAAAAAAGTCTGTGGGCTACAACTAGGAGAAAGGTCATGGCCAGCTCGACTCAAACCAAATGGTTCTAGATTGGGCTGTAAGACTCCATCTACTGTAACCTAACCAAACCTTCTTGTGCAACCCACACTACCTGTGATTGTTTTCATAAAATATAACAGTGCTGACATAACTAGAATAGTCTTCTTTTTTCTTGGTCTTTTTTTTCTTGCAGCATTTTGTGGTTAAGAACTGGAATCATCCAAAACAAATAGGACACCCAACATAAGGAAACACAATTGTTCTTCAGTAGTTATATATATGGACACCAAAAACTATTTTGAACTGACTGAAACCAAAGAGAGACAGCTTGTAAAATTACAAAAAGTGACAAATAAATGATTTTAAAAAGGTTTAAGTGTGTGTGGAATTTAAGACAATGATATGTCACTTTTAAAGTGCACAAGCATTAAATACCATAATTCCTCTTAAAATGAGTGACTCCCCTCCCTACCTTCTCAGTGCATAAGCATTAATAAATACCTTAACTCCTCATAAAATATTGTTCCCCTCTCTACCTTCTAAGTGCATAAGCATTAAATACCATAACTCCTCTTAAAATGAATAACTCCTCATAAAATGAATAACTCCTCTCCCTGCCCTGTGAAGGCATATGCATTAAATGTTTTATCAAGTCCTTATAAATAGAATGACTCCCCTTTCTACCCTCAAGCATTATGCAGTCAAAGGTGGGTCATTAACAAGTCACTTCACTTCATATGTCAGTCACACTAACTGTTAATCCTGGGTGATAGTCGTCTTGACACAGAACATTGTTTACAATTTCCCCAAATGTCAATAATTCATCAAAAACCTGTGCATCACATCTGTGACTCAAGGATGTACTCTCACTTGGGTGCAATATAATAGCACTCTCTTTAAATGTGCAATTACTGAACATGTCCCAGGTAAAGTGGAAAATCTATTCTAATGAGTCTTCTCTTATTCTCTTCTTTTAGACCCCCCTTGGTGTTTAAAAGAAAGAAGAACAACCAATATATCCAGGCCTTGAGTTAAAGATTTTCCAGGTGTGCTACAAATCACACTCCTCAGAATATTAAGGAGAGTGGCAGGTTTGCTATTTTATTGAACTTTGACAGATTTATACGAGCTCCCATTCTTCAACTAGTTGTGTAAAGAATCGCCCTCCTCACAGTGTTTTGAGGTGACTGATCCATGGTATGCAATGGCACTGGCACAACTCACAACTCGGGGCCTGTATATCATAACACATGTTACAAATGATTTAATTTTTAAAAAATGTTAACAAGATGGAGTAATGATGGCAAAAAGCAGTATGTTACCATGGAAATTTTCAAGATCATTGGCAGGAATGTTTTATAGTACAGGTCATTTATTTGGCAGTAAAAAATATGAATATTTCATTACACACCTAGATAGATAATACTATTTCAAAAAGTGATATATCTGTTTGAACTCTAATTAGCTACATTTACCAAACTTAAAATTAACATCTTGATTTTTTTTCCAGTCTACAACTCTTCTTTCAACAAGCTATTTACATACAGTTTATGTACAGTTCTTCTCAGCATTAGATATCAATTTTATTCCTCTCAGCATTTATATCAATTTTATTTTTTGTTACTGCCAGAAGTGGGACTTTTAACTCCTCAGAATTTGAAATGGAATGACCTATTTGTGCCAAGCATGGTTAACTTCAAAACATTTACCACTCTATTGCTACAGGTTTTGCCACAACTGGATATCTACATGGAATGCATTCTAACATATTTAACTACAATATGTAAAATAAGATACAAATTTCTCTACTTTGTACTCACGGCATTATTTTTAGGCTTACAGATCTATGCAAAGATTAGTTGGTCAAAAATTTGAAAATAAGCCAGCTACGATACTCACTGAAAACATGAATTTGCTATTAACAGTTCTAGAGCTTCTTCAGAATTTTGGTGAAAATAGATTTAAGAATCAGATAAAACTTCTTTATGAAATACGAAAAAGAAGTATAATGTTGGGCCAAATGGACTGTCTGTCTCACCCAATCATACCTTATGATACTGACTATATAAAGTAGTTTTTCTTTTTAATTTCAACATTCCAATATACAGTTCCTTTTCAGCGAAAACGTACGTAGACAAAGAGTAAGGACTGTAAAGAAAAATTAGAAGTTAGAAAACGATTCTGGAACAGCAGAAAGGAAGATAAATAGACGTCACTTGGGGCCTGATATGCTCACAAATCCTCTACCATGTATGGGAAGTTCCTTCCCAGGAAATTTGAATAGTTGGAGGAAAATTCTGGTATTGGAAGGAAAATTTCTGTCCTTCTCCTCCTTCTCCTCAGAAGGACCTGCAGAAAATTTTACTCCCTTCCTGGGTTAAAATAAATACTGTTGCAGCCATACTCAATGCATTGTAACATTTTGCCTGGTACATTATTATAAATATCTGAAATTTTGAAAACACTTGAAAGCCAACTCTGTGACAATACTCTGCATGAGTGAAGCCTGCTCAACAACCAAGAAGGGGATCAGCTCGGTCAAATTAATGAAAGGTGGGTTTTTATCCTAAAAAATGTAATTCTTTTTCTTTCCCATCTGAAGTGACTTTTAAAAAAGAGACCAAATTTGGTTTCTTATCTTAAGTTTTGAACCACCCATTATGAAGTTTTATTAAATCATAAGTCATAGGTGTTTTCCACATTCCTGGAGCTTAGAGTCTTAAAACAACTGTCTTTTGAGGCTTGAACTATTGTAACAATATATTATTATAACAATTTTTTAATTTAAAGGCTTAAGTACTGATCACAGCAAGGTGGTTTACTAAGTAAAACTTATGGAAAACTATTAAATTTTAAAATACTGAAAAATTTCATGACTTTTCACTTCCACATTGTGAAACATACAAGATTAATTCACCATTCATAAGCAAAAAAAAGGTTTTCTCATTTACAACTACAAAAAATTGACAACAAATTTAAAGATATTTTAATGTACAATACACTATACAAAATAGTTACTTAGATGCGTATAGCTTGGTGCAACTACAGTATGACATGAAATAAGTCTACGATGAAGTTTTGAATAATTTGTAAATTTTGGCATCAAATTTAGATGCAATTAAAAGATTTAAAGATTTCAAAAATAGAATGAATGGTTACAACTGTGCCTCTCTAAAAGTTTGATAAGTGATAAATGGATGGAAATTATGTTTTATTTGGTTAAACCAAGTTTGAAGGATTTACTTTTAAGGTATTGAGTTTTCTTGTTTGTTTTCAAAATATGGCAGTAAAATAACAATTATAACCACCAGAAAATTATGTAAGTTTTTACCTTGAAACTTCCTTTAAAAAAAAAAAAATTAACATTTTTATTTTGATATTCTAGACTGACAACTACAATTTTTACTGTCCTTATGAGTGTGCAAATATTTACATGACCTTCATAAATACTTCACACAAATTTGGAGAGTTAAGTCAGAGCAACGAGTCTGAGACAAACAACTTTCATTGTACTTTTAGGCCATTTTTGAGTAAAAGATTTTGTTGTGAGATATGGGGGAATAAAAACTACATCAGTGCTTTGCTTTTAACTGACACCAATGAGTACGACTCAGGTTACGAAGCATGAGTATAATCCCACCAACTTATTAGTGAAAGTATCTTATTGTGAGAGTTACATTAATGCTTAACTTTGACACCATGAGTAACTCTGATTATATCACAGTATCAGAAATATACACCAACAAGCGAATACAGAAGGATGCTGAAGTGTGACAATGTGCAACTTAAGTCCAAATTTTGGAAAGAATGAATATGTAACCAGACACTCATAAATGGAGCTATTTAAGCATATGAGAACATATCAAATATAAGCTTCCTTACTTCAGGGTTCAATTTTGGTGGTTGTCCGATTGCACAGGACAACTAAAATTCCATACCTACGACCAAAAGTTAAAGGTTGGCTGTCCGATAGAGAACCACTTCTCTCTGGGATGGAAGAAGTAGCCTATACTGCTGACTGATCAACTCTTTCAACTTTTTCCATCATACAATATTTCAGACTTCAAGTGTCCCTGTCTCTAAAACATCATATCTCTTTATTCTTCAAGACCAATAATACATAACACAATAACTGTTTTGTATTTGTGCCAAGAATGTTTCGGACAGCCAAATTTCCTTGGACAACAATAAATATTTCTGAAAATCGAGGCCTGCTTACTTTCTTGTATTTATGATCATACAATCTTTTATACAGAAGAAAAGTACAATACTTGTACAATAATCATCAGTATGAAGTCAACTGTACACAGGGTGAGTTCAGCTAAACTCTCAGGACAAATGCATTCAAGCTAGCATCTGGCATGTCAACTTTAAAGAAAAAAAAAATATGCCTTGCATCTGATGCAGATACAGTGGTATGTAGATTTGCATAATTAGTACTCACTTCAAAAGAACCACGACTAACACGATTCAGAAATTGTACAAATATGTCAAATTTTATCAATTTTTCACAACATATCTGAGAAATATTTCTCATAAACTTCCTTGTGATGCTTCTGCAGATTTTTGAGATGTTGTTTCTTGTCTCGTAGACTAGTCGTTGTATCATCAATCACATTGTTAGTCAAATCCCGAAGGGCAGTCTCTGTAGATATCTGCGTTTGTTGAATAAACTGCTCTTTGGTCAATTTTTGGCAAAAGGAAACTACAAAAACAAAAAAATATTATTTTGTTGCGACCAGAATAAAGGCTAGTTAAGGTGAAATTGAAAGTAAATAATTAAAAGTCGGGTTTTATGGCATTTTTTTTTTAAAAACACTTCATGAATTTCCAAATGTACGTAATTTACTCAAATAAGCTTAATGATAGTTTGATGTGACCAGAAGGCACATGCACTTGTTCAATGCTCTTTCCCCCTGTGGGCTGGGGTTATAGAATATGCCCACGGTATGCCCTGCCTGTCATAAGAGGCAACTAAACGGGAGACTTGGACAGTATTTCAACAGTATGACACTATAACACATTCATGTTGGAGTGTCGTTAAATCTCATCTTACTAACTAAATCTTAAGCACTTTGTACATACATGTTGCAGTTTCTTCCTGCTCCAAGACTGCATTTAAGTTGTTACTCTATATGCACTGTAAGGCTCGGCTATTCAATGATGTATATCTCAACTGTTACAAAACAGCAAAGGCAAATCTGCATAGCCTTGCTTGAGACAACTTTCTAATAAATGTGAGCATAATATTGCAATCAGTTCTGCTGATCTATTTCGAAAGGTGTAACACTGATGAAACATCACTTATTAAAGACACTGGTTAAATCTGAGAAAATTCAAAATTAACCCAATGTAATTGTAGGATATTTGTAAGATTATGCTAATTGACCTCCTTCAGTTTAACCTTTTTTAACCCATAAATGTTCTTTGACATACTTTAAAAGTAAAAACTTGTTACCTAACATCAGCTTACTTATGCTAAATATGAAAAAAATTGGACATACAAGGAGTTGAAGGATTTTGTAATTTTTTACACTTTGGCCTGTCACATCCCCATGTGACCTTTGACCTCCTCACTGTTGTCATAATTTAAAACCCTTGATATGTACTGCACTATGCCCTTATCAACCTTGACAAGGATCTGTCACAGAACATGAAGACAGCAGCCGTTTCTTTTAATGTTGACAGACAGACAGGCAGACCGGCAGAAAGACAAACAGACAGACAAATTGGCACGACAAAACTAAAGTAGCTCATCTAAGTTGAGCGAATAATGAGAGGATTCTCATGTCAATGTTCCTCATTCTACTCAAATTCCACCAGTCCCCCACCCACATCCCAAGGTACTGCATAGAAGAGAATTTAAGTGAGACTACCATTTCAAATTCAGCAAATCAACTTCAAAATTTTAACTCAGCTCAAACATATCCTGAGAAGATGAGAGTAGGACCATTTGCATTGATTGCGCAAGCTTTGTATCATAAATTCCAGACTTGGAGACACTGGGCCTACATTTTCTCAGCACTGAAACATTAAGCTCCCAACAATGTGAATTTATTCTGAGACATGAATAAATTTATGTATGCCAAGGACACAAACATAAGACAAATGATGTGTTTAAAATTTGAGAAGGTGCAATTACCCTGGTCTGTATGTTTTGCATCTCTGTACCCTTTAAGAGACCACCTTGCACAATTTCTGACTGCGTGTTTAGTCTAACAGTAAGAGCATCCGCCTCTCGCACAGAAGGCCTGGGTTCTATTCCCACGTCGAGTCATACCAAAGACTACAAAAATGGAACCAATTGCCGTTGTGCGCGATGCCCCGCATAAGCAATGGAAATGGGAAAACAAGCCAGTGAGCCACAACTGGAAAAAAGGCCGTGGCAGGCTTGACTTGAACAAAAAGGTTGGAATCTGGTCCGTAAAACTCTTTCTATCTAATTAACTAATTGCACAATTTCTGAACTTCTTAAAGACCAAGTTCTTAATTTCTACAGAAAGAGACATACAACACACTTTTGTGACACTACTCAACCATTTCATCATCAAGAGTCATAAAGTGAGAGGGGAAGGATTTTTTGGAACAGTTGTGTTTTGTGTGTAACTGGATAAGAGGCCATCATAAACTAGCAAGTCCCTATCTTTAAAAAAATTGTGATGACCTTATAAAGTAAGTTTTTCTTGAGGTTAAAGTTTTATTTGACCAGAGGTTGACACAGAGGCAATTTAGCTTGCCAAATGCTGGCAGATTGGACCAATTGCAATAATACTTGCAGATGCTCAATTCCTTCTCCCTGTGAATAATCTGACAGACATCCCATTCACAAATTTGATGTGGAATTCCATGTGCCCTATGTGTTTGAAAATCCAATTTTGAATCTGCACAATCTTTACCTTGACCGAAATACAGGATGGCAAATTACTCACCATTACTATGATTTTCTACTCCCATTTCAGCAGCATTGATTTTATCTGCAACTGCATTCTGTACTTGTAATGGAACCTGGAAGACCTTCTGATGGCAATCCAGCCAGAATGACACCAAATTAGTGGATTGTACAGCTGACAGGATGGGACTTTTTATTAGGACAGCCGTGAAGGTGGTGAGAATAGTAGCTCTGTTGTCAGTCTGAAAGAAAAGTCCAAATTATGCCACCAATGATCTTTAACAAGAATACATTTTATTTTTCTGAGAAAATATCTGTTAACTTTTGTCACAAATATATTCATCATAATGAGGTTATCAGATGCAATGCAGTAGGTTTACCTTGCAAAGGTCATGCACTTTCAAATACTAAATAACATCAGACAATCATTTACTTAACATAATTTTTTCCGTCAGTTTATTACAGCCTAACCCACGATTTTTCAGAACTGTAGTGACGTGTGATACACTACAAGCCTAGAAGTAGAATTGATTTCATTTCATAGGATTAAAAAAGCACCAAGTTTTTCAACAAAAACCACAAAGCAGTAATATGTAGACAAAAAAAGGATGAAACTTAAAGTTCTGAAGGGTTGCAACCATTGGGGACAACATTATGCACACTTGAAACATTTGACTCTTTTTTTAAAATCTCAATAAATGCCTTTTTTAAACATTTCTTTTTATATAGGTAAAAATGAAACTAAAAAAATGAGGCTTTGCAGAAAAAATAGGGGGAAGTAGAGAGATGGTTCAAAATGTATGGCAGAGTATAGTATGCCCCTCAGAAGCCTTAAATTAGAACTCAACTGGCTGAACAAGGTTAAACAAGCTTCAGCATACCCTTATATGTTTAAAGAACTATTGGATAAAGACTTCATGCTGGTCTTGTTTCAAAGGTTTTTTTTTTTATTACTGTGCTGGCAAATCTGTAACTATAACTGTGAATCAAAACAATGTCTAAAAAAGGGAATTCTTAAATCTTAACAAGGTGGAAAGCTATTTAAAGGGAAGCTTAATCTGAGTGTCAAGCTGGTTGGGCTGAGAGGGGGCAATTGAAAGGTTTCACCCATGTCACAAAATTGACTTCATACAGGAAGCGCAGCCATTCTAGAGATATCAATATGGAAACAAAAACTGACAGAGCATGATCAACCATTGACTTCTGTAGTGTATGCCTAACAATGCTTCCAGACCTGTTGGTTTCTTCCCCTAAAATCAGTAGTTTCCTCCCAAAAAAACACTAGTTTGTCACCCCTTTTGCCTCTGGGGAAGAAAGAGTAGAAAACTTACTTTTTAGCAGAAGAAACTAAGGACTATGGGGAAAGCCAAACTGATTCAAGAAACTAAATTATTCCGGCCACAGTGTTTAACGTGGGGTTAGAGCAAGTGCGGCTTAAGCAGATTACGAAGACCAGGTCTTCACACAGTGTCATAATTTGACCTACTTAACACATTTGTTCACCCCAAGCCTGAATTGGCCATCAATTAAGCCTATAAATAGCTTGAAGCCTAAAGATCATTTCGTATGTGGTTAGAGAGACCTGAGTTTTCCAGGCTTGAGACCGCTGCAAGATGAGCATAGATGTATGATAATGTGAAACACTAGGCCTTATGTTATGCCTAGCTTAAAACAACTATTTCAGGTTAAACATTTATATCAGTCAGTCATTCCACCATTCTGGAAGATATGCAGCCTCTTTTATTTTATTAAGAATGAAAACCCCACATGTGTTTGCCTGTAAAAAAACATATTCCCAAAATTAAGTCCATTTTCTCATGGCAAAACGATTACAACCATTTTCACACACTGTCAGTGGCACAGTGTTTATATTGACAAGACGTGTAGTAGCTCTAGTGGGTGGGACAAGCAGTTGGAAACATCACATGAGACCTTTGGATCGAAAGAAACTTTGCACAATAAGAAGGAATTTGAAATTTAATTTTGCATCACTCGCACACTTTTTGAAATTTATGGTATTATGGTGAGATGCTATCATGGTATATGGTTTGATGCTAACTCTCTAAAACTTTCACTCTCTCAATGGCAAGGCTTGGCTGTGCAAGCACGTTTATTGGGCCTAAATGTCTCCAACCTTCTAAAGTCTGATGGCAAATGTTTATGCCATTTATGAGATTCATAGATCCCAAAGCCATCACTTTTAATGTTTATTAAATTTTGTTTACCAACATCTTACAAGCCCACTGTCTAAATCCATGACTTAGTCTAACAAAATTAATCTGAGATATTACAAACTTGTCTGTTTCTAATACTTGAATAGCAAAGTATGATATATGATTTATGAATGACCTGTGATGTTTTGTGTGTGTGTGTGTGTGTGTGTGTGGGGGGCAGGGGGTTGTTTCAGAATGTTGATATTCAAGCATAATCCTGTAGTTCCTTCATCCACATTTAATATCTTGAAATCAGTTTTTAAGTAAAAAAGAAGGGTTAGTAAAGGTAACTTGATGGTTTAAAGTTCCGTGATGAGACTCATTTTACCAAACATCACTACTTAACCTGAACTTTATCTTTACATGGATGAGGCACAGTAGTATTTTAAATTCTCCCTTACTTATGACAAGGCCTTTCTAGCTACCGAAACTTACTTTCACTTCCAATCTGACTTCCTTCGGGTTACTTGCAATCACCATGAATTTGACTAGTTTCTGGATTTTGTCCCTAATGTCATTGTCAACAAGTAAAAAGCATAGCTGGCTCAGTTCAATAGCTCTTGATGTTTTACCATTACCAAGAGCTCCAAGAATGGCAGAGGCAATGTCCAACATCTGGGAGGGTAGCAATGATTCTGTCTCCTTTAAATAAAGTTCACCAATGTACTTGTATAAGTAGACCTTGTACGCCACATCTGGGGAGTCAAATTCCTGTGCTTTTGCATGACAGTGGCTAAGGATTGCTATGACCTCTGATTGGTTCTCTAAGCATTGGATGGCAGCTTTAATCCAAGGATCACTGTTGGAAGTGGTTAAATGAAACATGCATGAAGTAATAAAACCGATTTTCATGTGCATTCAAACTTGAGAAGAATTTGGTGGAAAAATTATAAGAGACAAGTAATGGTCAAGAAGTATAGCTAGAGCTGGTCCAGTGGTTGGGCACACTGCCTTGCAAGCTGGAGGTCCCCTGATCAAATCCCGATCTCAGAACTAGCTTATTCAACATAGCTGTTCACAGTTGAAGAATAATAAAAATATATTTTGATTTCCGTTTCAGGAAGTTGTCCGATTCAGGAAGTTGTTTGCTTGCTCAGTTCAGCTGTTGATCAATAGTGCAGAGCAAGTGACCGCCACCCAACACAGCATTAGGGAAAGTATGCAGTTAAAGACTGGGGAATACACTCACATCCATCAGATGGCGGTGTTACATCAAAGTCTTAGAAGCAGGATTGGAAGCCATTAGTACATGCCTACCTCATGAACCTCTGAGCACTATTTGAAAAGAGGAGTCAAAGCTCGCCAGTGTTCATCCATGCACATCACCCTGGCATAGGGTAATAAATCAAATTTGAAATTTACTAGAAGATACTGCTTGGTTTACCTTGATTATGTAATATTGAAGTCCAAAAATATGATGAAAGATACTTTGAAGAAAAATAAGAAGAAAATTGTGAGATTTAGCTGTTGCTTCAAAATAAGTTGGGCAGGGGGGGGGGGGGAGGGCAGCTCTTGACCTTTAACACCTAGCAAGCACTGCAATTCCTACGTTCAAGGGTATTTTCTTACTTTCTTTGGTCTATGTATTGGGTTTTTTACATTTTACTGTATTAATGAATAAATTTTTCTTCTTCTTATCCATTTGAAACTGAATTTTTTTTTTCATTTTCTACTACATATAAAAATACATTGACCTTTTTTTAAAGGGCAATAAAGTTACTTTTTTCTTATCTTAGTGGGACAGTCTTACAACAGCTAAAGATACAAACTACACCATTCTCTTAAATTCAAACTTGTTTGACAAAATTTACATTTTCAGGATTCATCTTCCTCTTAAAAGAAGGATTTAAGGTCATATCAAGTTTTGATATGTTAGGGGGGTACTTATTCTAAGCATTTTGGTGAAATTTGCATTGAAATCCATTGTGTGGTTCTCAAGATATGAGAAAGTAAATTTGTCACATTTTCAACTAACAGTGTACTTGAAGCAAGTATATATGACATCATATCCCCACTTTAATGGACAGTTTTTTATTTTTCTTTAAACTTTGCGGTCTATCTTCTCAACAGTCCCGTATTATCAAAATGTGATTGCATTTAGTGGCATGACAACTTTTCAAACTTTGCAATCCCCATGGGGTGGTTCTATTCTTATTAACGTCAAGGTCAACACAACAGTCTGAAAAAAACAGAAGGAAACAAAGCATTCCTTGTTAATGTGAGGAAGTGATATGACCTCTGCTGCCCTCAATATCACTTTGAAACACAAACCTTGTAACTTCATTTACTGATACCTCGAGAAATACATGTATGATTTGGATGAAAATTTCACCACACTGAGTAGATTTAGTTCTTCTTTCACATGCAAAAAATTTTTTTTACACTTCTCCTTTAACATGTCTTTAAATCAGAATATTGCACTAAAGAAAAATAAAAATGTTTGTCTTTATCAATGTACACATGCTTTAGGTCCATCCATTCACATACACATGACTTGAAGCATGAAGTCACTTTTCTTTCATCATTGGAACTAGCCCATTCTTTTCAGTTCAAGTTTAAAGGGCAAGAGCAGTCACACCAAACTTATTTTGAAGCAACAGCTAAATATCACAATTTCCATCTTATTCCTCCTCAAAGTACAGTATCTTTTATAATATTTTAATACTTCAGTATTGCACATACAAGGTAAACTTAGTTAACTTCACATTTGAGGGCAAAAAATATTGTCACATGACTCTCAAGAGCCAATCATGAAACAAGACAGTTTACTACACTACCTCAATATGGGGGGGGGGGGGGGGAGGAACTGCTCTTTACCTTAAAGGGATTTATTCAAATCACAACAAAAGTACATCACTGTTTGGTACACATTCAAAATTAGAAACTGCCAGAATTGTTGATTACATGTTCAATGAGTTCTGTGAGTTTTTCTTGTAGGATTTGCTCAGGTTTAAAGATGTGAAAGCTAGGATTAATAAGTTTAAACAGGACAAAAGTAAACATTTTGCAGGAATACTTCAGGACAGAAATAGAATGTGTTCAAGCTTTCCTGCATTTCTGTCTAACCCTGTTGACAAAATCAAATTGACTCATGCAATGGTCTGCAGTAACTTTTTTAAAAGTCATGTGACATGAAAATGACAAAGCTGGGTATTTGACGTGGAAAGCATTACAGAGCAAGAAAATTGCTGCAATTCCCATCAAAATTGACCGTTTTACAGGGAAATTTCTGATTTGCATTCCTTGGGTTTTGACTTCCATTGATTTCTTCCATTAATAGAAGCAATATGTACAGCCATTAAATATGATTAGGCACTTGACAACTTAGCACAAACATTTAATAGTTTTGTTCCCCCCTAACATCCCTCACAATTTTGCAGTTTTGCCTTCTCCCCTCCATCAAACTTGCAAGAGTTATTCATACCTATCTAGACTACTTCCTTCACTGTCATTTCTGGTGAAGCTGTTAGCAATCACAGATGAATTCTCTTTCAAACTATCACTCAAGTGGTGTTGGTCATACTGACAGAGAGAAGTGCAGCTCAGAATGTTCTCAAGGATAGGTATGTCCATTAGATTCAGCAATCTTTGAACTATCACCTCTCTCCATATTTCGTTTTTCTCTAAAATGAGAGGAAAGGAAGCCACATCAATAGGAACAGAACATGACAACAACAAAAAATGATAAAACACTCCAGTGTCACAGACTATAAACAGCTACACGTTCAAATGTGATCTGTTCTATCTAACCTACAAAGGTGTGTGACATCTTCCGTTGTAATGTCGTCTGGATTTCAACTCCTTGCTGAGTCATACTGAAGACTTTAAAAATGGAACCTGCTCTTGTGCCTGGTACTGAGTATGAGAAATGGAGTAGGGAAAACAAGCCAGTGAGCCACAACAGGAAAAAAATGCTGTGGCCAGCTCATTTTGAACCAATTGATTAGAAACTCAAGCTGTAAAGCTCTTTGTAACCCCTAACTCCATTTAACTGTTAACCCTCACCCTAACTCGAACCCCTAAACTCCATCAAACTAACTCCAATGAAAAGTTATCTCCTGACAAGAAGGGCCAGTAAGTTGTAGTGGAGTACGTACAGGATCCAAAGTCACACCAATTTTAAACAGCAAGTCTAACAAAAAAAAGCATCAAATTTTATTTCAATTTAAACAGACCACAATAACATCATGGAACATATTATGCAAACTTGTCAAAATTTGTTAAAAGCTTCAAATTTCAATGATAGCAATGATGCTCCCTTTCAACAGTTTGGCAATTGGTTAAACCAGAATGCAAAAATGCATTGAGGTTTCAATGATACATAAATGTTCTGTTTCAAAGAGTGACATCATGCGCCATTATCTTCTCATTCAAATGTTATACTAGCATGTTCAAAAAATAATTTTGTCATTTCAGATGACCTTTTGACCACCATAAAAGCCATACAGAGCTAGAATGACAAACAACACACAGACAAATGGACAAACAGCTATCTTGAGAGATCACATATTTAAAAGGGTTTTCAGACTTTGACCCCTGGTGACCCCAGATGACCTTTGACCTCTGCCAAAAAACAATAGGGACCATTTACTGACTATAATGCATCCACATACCAAATATGAAATCTATCCAAGTTTCCTACCTTGAGATATCATGTTAACAAGGTTTTCATACTCTGATGACTGGTGACCCCAGATGACCTTTGACCTCCACCAAAAACAATAGGGACCATCTCCTGGCCATAACACATGCACATACTAAATATGAAATCTATTCAAGCTTTCTACCTTGAGATATCGTGTTAACAAGATTTTCAGACTTTGACCCCTGGTGACCCCTGATGACCTTTGACCTACCCCAAAAACAATAGGGCTCTTCCTCTCAATATGGCACATCAATGTACCAAGTTTGAAAACTGTCAGACATTCTTATCTTGAGATATCTTGTTAAAAAGCAAAGTGTCACAAACACACACTCATACACACACACACAGGCACACCCACACATACATACATACACACGCACGCCATCATGTTTGCATTGGTTTCTCTTATCATCGAAACCAAAAACTACAAAATAAAAATTTAACAGGAAGAACCCTACTATTTTTTTTTTTTTTGTAAAGGTGAAACATTTTATTTTTAAAATCAAAATTTCAATGCACAGAACATATGGGTACTGTTGATACTTAGTATGCTGATGCTATACCTTTTGTATCTCTTGTATTTTAAGTTTAATCTGAGAGCACAAGAGAGTAGAGTATGACTTGAACATTGTTTACTGCTTGTCAACATGATACTGTACATCATGTAGAATACTGAAAACTGTTTATCTCAAAGAGGGTATGGGTATTTAATACACAGAACATTCCTTTTTGTGGTCAAAGGTCATTTGAAATCACAATAGATCAAAGTGAGTTAGTTAGATGGAGTTTTAAGGCCCAGTTTCCAACCAATTGGTTCAAGTCGAGCCAGCCACAGCCTTTTTACTAGTTGTGGTCCACTGGCTTGTTTTCCCTACTCATTTGCTTATGCTGTGATCAAAGTGAGAAAACTCAACATATTAGGAGTGCACAACTACCTAATTTTTTGTCATTGGTTGAAAATAGTTAATGGTCAGCAAAGGTCAAACAGTAGAAATATTGTACAAAGGCAAAAATTGAAACCATCATAATCGGTACATGCAAGTGACCCAATATCTGAACAAGAATTGAACTTTGGTACAGATCTGAGGTTACCAGGTATCAAATTAAAGGGCTTGTCTACTAACCTGAAACTACAATTTTTGTAGTAGTCCACAAAATTCTCTATTGGCTCAGCTCTTTGACTGACAACTACTTCAAACAATGCAGATAACCAAAGCTCATATTAAACATTATGTACTGTACTGAGCATGTTTTGATTACACACATTAGGTTCTTATACATAGGCCTATGCCCACTCACCCTGAAGCAACAGACTGAGATTGTGTCTAGATGAGGGTAAATTGCAGACAATTGAAGGCGGGTCATAAGTAAGAAGGTTAGGAGAATCGGAACTGTTTGGGGGGAGAGAATTAGGCCTTTAAGAAGCCTTTAAAGGACCTTCCTTCATTGAGTGAACCTTTAAGAATCTCATAATAAATTTGTGGATAAACCATAAACAACATTATGAGAAGTCTATACTTTTCTGATGGATGCCAGAGATGACTAACTTGGATTTTTGGTAAAAATTTTTAGTTTCAACTCAGACCAATACAGAGCAATTCTTTAAGTTCAGTTCTTCCAAATAAATGGGTAGTTTACTGACTGAGATAGAATTCACAAGCAAGAGATGCACCGAGCACTGGTGCATTTAAAATAACCTGCATGCATGAAAGTATGAAAGTTGATATGCCAGCCATGCATGTAGCCTTTACACCTAGTTTAGCCCTAGACTTGAGGAGCTGAAATTTTAAAAAGTTCGAAGTAGTCCTACTAAATTGGTTCAGATTGTCCCTCATATTGTAATTTTTCACTTGGTTTAGACAAGCAAGCAGTCATTCCAGATATCTGAGTGAAGAACTAGCATCTCCCCCCTTACCCCAAAATAAACAGCATCAGCCATCGTTATTGCACATGGCAGTCATAAATGGGACAATCTTGCATGTTAAGTGAACAAAAGTGTACACTTTAAAGCCCATTTGCATTGTTCACGAAAGGCAACAAAAATCAAACTTGCTCAAGTAGTTTCCAATTTCCTATGTTTAGTGGTTAGGCATCATGACAAAATATACACACCAAATCCCCATTCGGAAATACCAGTTTCCAAAGTGCATGAAGAACTGGCACAGGTCTTGCTGCAACACATGTCACTTATGAAAATGGGTAGAAAATATGGGTTTTCTTCAGGTATTTCTGATTGGGGCTATGTCAATGTTCCCAAGGCTCCCTTTTCCAGTTTTCCTGATGTTCAATGTTCCCGAATCTTAGTAACATCTGCACCCCTGGGAACATCAAACCCCAGGAAAAGCCAACCTTGTAATCATCGCCAAATCACTGAGATATACCAAAACGGGAAACATCAAACCTTGGGAACACTAAAACCCGGGAACATCAAGAAGACCCCTTCTGATCTTTAGATTACCTGGTGCAGGAAGCAAAAAAGGTCATTGATCATAAATCCTGGATTAGGACAACAATTTACTTCAGTAAATGTCAACATAATGCCCTAAGACACTTGGTATTTCCAACTTCCAAAGTTAATCCTTAGCCACACATGCATATTAAGCCACAGACATTGTGTAATTAGAAAGTGATAACAATGACAAACTTTACCTTCCACAGAAATCGTTCCCTCGCAACTTGTTGATGCTTTCTTTGGTATTTTTGATCTCCTAAATGAACTAAATATCCTTGATGACCTCCTCTGAAACTGTGGTGATTCCAACTTTGGTATTTCAGTCGACAGGATGCCCTCTAAGACTTCTGGGTTTGGCAAATGAGGGATGGGATTTTCAATAACCTCACTCTGGTCTGTTTCTTTTGTAAGAGGACTACAAAAAGAGAGGTATACAGGATCAAAGCAATTTATATTATGTTAGATTGCTATCCCTGAATTAATCAGAATCTGAAAATTTTATTCAATTTACAGGAATTTAATAAAGCCCTAAGAAGGGAAATTGACTGCTTTATAAATATATCCATTTTATAAAACATTTCACAGATATGGAGCTTTTTCTTACTGTCATTTAGTCAATTTGTGTACATTGATTAATTTAAAGATTCTGCTTAAATACTCTAATTACATTAATAACATTGTGTTGTTTGTCCCAAATGACAACTAAGGTGACGTGAAATCCAGTTTCTTTCAAAATGATGAAAATATAAAGATGTTACTATTTGAGATCCAATCTTTCCTCTCATATCAATTTTAAATTTTGAAACATTAACCATCAATTTTCCTACAAACATTTGTCTGTTTTCAGCACAACAGTAAACTTTTGGCAGGAGAAAAAAAGACACTTAAAACCCCCAAAACAAAATTAATTTAATTAAATACAAAGTTAGCCTTTTCTCTGACAATGAAACAAGTGGTGAGTTGCAGTAGACTGTCTGTGGTAAACAGGGAATAATGTAGCGTTCAAACTTTATAGAACAATTTTGCTGTTTCTGGGCTACTTTACCCACAAAATTGTTGAAAACCCATACACTAGCTGTGTGTACAAAATTTGCTACAGAATTTCTTTTTTTTGCACAATTTTGCCTTAGTTATAGCAATATGTCCATTTTGTGCAGCTAAAAGCATTGCGCTACTTGATACACATTAATCCCTAGGGTAAATAGTACACATCATTCCCTGGACTCTCATTTACGTCACAAGCCCTGCCTCTTTTGACCGACGGATATTGATGTACTTCGCAAACTACTGTAGCTGAGAAGCAGCAGGCGGCCCATGTATGGCATTGAAACATTGTTGATTTTTGCTGAGCAGTAGGCATGGCTTGCCAGTTGCAACATCTACAGTAGGAAATTTGCCATAACAACCAGTCCTGCCCATTATAGATTGGTCTTGAAATTAACTGGAGGTGTAACAATTTGACACTTGACAGCCAACTTACTACCAAACGTTCTGCCAATAGTAGCATCTACTGTATACTTGAGTGCACAAAATTACTTGACCCAACCACAGTACAACTGTACTCACCTACTCTGCTACTGATTACAGTAACAAGTTTTTCCTATCTAAAGTGCATTTTAATCGTTATTATGCTCCACTGTTCACTAATTACTCCTGAAAATCAGTTAGCAGTTATTTAAGAACCAATTTGTGCAGTAGAGCTTTCAATGGAGCTAATGCTACCAACTCAGGTAGATATTTTATCCCCATGTTGGGGGTGTTGGGCGGTATTTTCTATGGGCATCCGTGATAGTAATGACATTGATTGCTTCCATGGCTAGTCATCATTCTTCCATAGATTAACTGTTTCATAGTATTAGGGCAGGTAATTAGAAGCAATATAGAAAAGGGAAATATGTCTTAGCAAAAGGTTAATATTCAAATTGCTTAGCTCCGATGAAAGTTTCATGGTACTGTAAAGCTCCTTCTCTAAGCCTGACAGAAATGAAGTGTTTGATGTGTTCATTGTAATTAGGCATGGAAGTACTCTACACCTGTGTTCGACCAAAAGACACGCACAAACAGGCCCAAGAATTCCCCACTTTCGCTGCATTTCACTTATCCTAGACACTTGAAAATGATTCTGTGTGACTGTGTTGGTCTCAGTGTTATAGGAGAAAGGTTGGATAAGAGTGGAAGACTGTGTAAGAAGATAGGGGTGTATTAAGCTGTAACCACAAATGCTACCATAGTGAAAAAAACACAAACAAACAAAAAACCATCATCAATTACCTACTTCAAAGGAGTTAGCTTAGGTCATTTTTTCTTTACTTTAGTATACTCTGTATGTAATCATGAACAGTTTTCATTTGATGTTGGGCTGGACTAAAGGGGATTTGCTCAACACCCCAACTCTACTTCAGGATTCCCGGCTACCTCTACTCATAACTGGTGAATGCCCTTTAATTGAAATTGTACTGTCAATCAATGGAGTCACTATGACTCCCATGGTAGTGGAATGTGATGTCAGAGTAGAGATGGAATCATGCACATCTATCAAATTTGGTGTATAGTCTGCCGATACAGCCATCAAAGACATCTGTAGAGGCTACTGAAGCTTTGTTTGAAGTGTATGAAACATTTTTAAAGGGAGACCAGCATGTCAACTAAGATGGGTGAATTTCATTGGCCATTTAATGAACTGGACTTAATCAATGTTGTAAATCAACAGTTTTATAGTACATACCCAAATTCTAGTTTCATTGACTTTCCCTTCCCAAAGCTCTTTCTTTTCTTCAGTCTTTGGAATGGCCGAGGACTTTCAGTTGATATCCTGTAAAACAAAATTACTTAAATGGACAGGTAGATTCTGCATTTATAAGTTGAGTGTGCACAATGCCAATACTGCCATATTGTGCAACACAGTGTTCAGCATAAACCAATATTTCGTAAGGCAGTAAGTCTCCACGGTCACTATACATGTGACATATAAAAACATTTACAAGCTTCCCTTTCTCTGAATAAATTTCTCCTTATAAATTTATGTCAATGAGAGTAAAAAATGGCACAAAAAGTCACTAGTAGTCAACGGGGACTTGGGTAGATACAAGGTCCTTGGTTCTCTGCAGCCTCAGTGGTCCATGCTACAGTTGGGAGGGCAAGGAGAAATTGGAGGAAAATCGGGGTATTACTCTTCCCCCCCCCCCTCCCCCATTGACCACCGTACCAAGATATCACTCTTCAGTTGATACCTACGTTTAAGGTTACAGTGTATGATATCTACCTGTAGACCAATTTTATAGTTATGGTGCAATATAAGGACTCAAATTTGTAGAGCCTTCTGTATAACAAGTAAACAATCTTCTGATTGAAATAACTGTGGGTGGGGGATAACCCAAATTTGTTCGAGTAAAGTATCTTGTGACAAAACTTGGAAGATGCAAAAATCCTTCAAAGGCACCAATGTCTGCCAAATTCAGCATGAATTTGGTCAATGGTGTAGTGGGCGGGGCTGCAGCCTCTTCCTCCCGTCTCGTAGCACCACGTACGAAATATTGGAACACCTGTACTGTTTATAAATTTAATTGCTAAATATTACATTTCCAAAGAGGAGCCCAGGCGTCCTTTAGCTTACTGTACATCGCATAGATCTACCTGATGTAGAGTCTCAGGATTTCCAGTGGGTGTCTTCTAAGGACGAAAATGCATGATTATGTTCGTACCTTAGAACTAAACAGTCAGATGGGGTATTGTTAGATGCTTTTCCTGGAAACTTACCGATAACTTCCCTTTGATTTACACTGACATCCTGATGGAGGATAGTTACTTCTGCTGATTTGGTTTGAGAACCTTAAAAAAAGATAAATTATATGAAAAAGGCCACTAAAAAGTTCACATGATCCTATAAAAGCAACTGCTACAGTCCCTTGAAATAAATTATGCACTGATGGATGCAGGGTTTTTACAAAATGTTATAAAATCGAAATATGCCATAAGTCTCCTTGACTAATTTTTACACAGCGCACTTGTGTTTTCATGTTGTGCCATGACCAGTCATCATAAAGAATATATGGAAACCAGGGTTTCCTCTGGCATTCTTTTTGTGAGGCCACCACCTCACATACTTGTGCCACCACCTCACAGAAAATTGCTCTAATTGCCATCTTCACTATGCCAGCTATAGCAGAAGTCATAGATATCCCTCCCCTTTGGTGTCAAAGCCCGGCAAGATTCTATCCCATGGACTAGTACCACCTCCAACCCTATAAAACCCAGGGGAAACACTGGGAAGCCATGCCCATTATTCTCATCAGCAAGATGACAATAGTTCTCCTGTCCTCCTACAAGCTGAGCAGCTTTATTACCATGTCATACAACACTAAATACAGTACAAATTTGGGTTAATTTCAACAGACTGCAATGCTCAAGAATTACAAATTTACAAGTAGAATGAGCTTATGAACTCATGTCTCTGCAAACAAATTAAAGAAACTTCAAGTGTACAAATAAAGATAAATGCTTGTTTAGTAATTAAAACAATTTGTTTTGGATTTAAGACGTTGGTATGATATGACCATCATCTTGGTAGAAAAAGGGTAGGCTGGTTGGAGACATTTTGAAGCAAACTTTGGGCCTCATATCAGGGACCATCTAGGGTATGAATTGCTTGGCTCCCACTTATTTAATGGGAAGGATTAAATTAAAATATTCAAAAATATGCAAAATTTTTGGCTACTCTTGAAGAAACACTGTCTCAATAGCATGAAAATTTTGTAAGATCACTTCTCAGAGATGTATGTTGTTTCTAAATGCAACACATTATGGCAAATCTATAACACCATTGCTGCAAGTTGATTAGATATATACAACAGCAGTGCATACCATATTGCAACCTTTGTTAACTACAGTTAACTTTATTAAATCCAATAAGGAAATTGAGTCCTTCTATAACTATTGCAACTTTATACAGGAATGTCTCAGATAAACTGTACAGACAGAAAGAAACATGCAGTTTTGCTAGTATTTTAACGGCATTAAACTTAGACTTAAATGACCTCAGTCTGCTACTGCCTTAAATCTTACAGGTGCTTAACTGCTGAGACACAATGGGAAGAGTCCTACAACCATTGCAACTTTACACAAGAATGTCTCAGATAAACTGTACTGATGGAGGAAAAATGGACATTTTGCTAGTATTTGACCCCATTAAACTGAGACTTAAATGACCTCACTCTGCTACTGCCTTGGATCATACAGATTCTTAATTGCTGAGACAGAGAATGGGAAGAGTCATTCTATATAACTTTTGGGAGGCTTGACATTAGGAAGTTTAGTTTCTCCCATAGAGTTGTTAACGAGTCAAATTGTCTGCCAGACTGGGTAGTTAACTCCCCATCAGTACACTGCTTTAAGGTTAACAATGACAAGTTCTTCCATGACTGTGGTAGAATCTGATTGTTTCGGGCTGCTGTCTAGGTTTGATGGTTTAAATTTTGATTAGGGCTTGGACTTCAGGGCATCTTATGGGGCCTTGGCCCTCCTTTGCCCTTCAACATAACATGTTATGTCATGTCATGTCATGTCATGTCATGTCATGTCATGTCATGTCATGTCATGTCATGTCATGTCATGTTATGTTAGATAGTAGGCTTACAATCTGGGTTACACTTCTCTACAGTACATACACAACATGTTCAAGCTATTTTAAATCTTTATAAACAGCAACTGCTAAATACTTACTGTACACTCAGTAACCCTCTCAACGACACAGTATTTAACAGAGGTCCTATTAACTTGCTTTAATGGTTTTTTAAATCAATAATCATCCTCTTTCTTCCCTTAACATTTAGCTCCAGAAAATTCTACGTCAATAATTCACAAACTTATTAACCTGATCAAGATAAATCCTATAATTGTCATTTGAAATATAAGGCCAATAAGAGCGGTGTGAAAAGAATTGAAAGAAATTGTTGCCTCTGCTGGTACCAGCTGCCTGCTGCAGGTAAACATGCATGATTAGTTACCTGTATTTGCAAATGACTGCACATATAAGATTCACAGACAAAGCATTAATCAGCAGCAAATGCAACAATATGTCATGTGCTGTATGCTTCAATTCTTGTGAATAAGCCATCACAATATCTTGTTTTCAGGGTGGCTAGTCAAAATGCAAATAGAGTATGCCTCACCTTTACCTGTGATCCTGCTGTGATTAGTTCTGCAAAATTTTGGCATATGAAGTTATCCTTAACTTTTCAAAAATGTATTGCAAGTAACCTTTTCAAAATTTGCTTACTATTCCCAGCAATAATCTTGACAAAAGTAACCATTATTAACAAGAGTTACAGTATCATGCTCAGTTAAAGAAGATTTAAAGGTAAAATCAAGTTTTGATTTGTTAGAGCGGTACTTATTTTAAACTTTGTGGTGAAATTCGCATTGAAATCCAATGCTTGGTTCATAAGATATGAGCAGGTAACTTGTCACATTTTCAAAAAAAGTGAACTTGAAGCAAGCACATATGACGTCCTCACATTTATAGACAGTCTTTTGTTTTTCTTTAAAATTTACAGCCAATTTTCTCCTTGAAACAATCCTATATTTTCAGAATTAGACTGCGTAAGTGGCATGCTAACTTTGTAAACCTTGTATTTGATACAGGAAGATACTATTCCCATCAATTTCAAGGTCAACACACAATCTTAAACAACATATTGTAAACATAAACCAAAATTCCTTGTCGATGTGAGGAAGTGATATAACCTCTGATCAGACTGAGATCTCTACAGGTTGATGAAATTCACTTTTGGGTGAAAAATTGTGGCAGCCCTAATTGAAATGTCTTAAGACCAATACATAAAAATCAACATAATGCTTGAACTACAATTTCTCTTTCCATAACAAGCTTCTTTTTTTTCTTTGGGGGGAGGGGGAGGGTCTGCTTTTATCACAAAAAGGAGCATGTAATTATTGAGAAAGTCACTGAAATCATATTTACCTGTAATAATGTGAAGTGCTATCTTCAAAAAAACCTTTGGATTGTGGACTGTGGTTCTCTGCATCAATTAAAATATTACTTTCTAAAAAGTGCTGTGAATAAAATGATAGGACAATTTAAATTAATGATGCAACATGACAAGACACCCTCATTGTAATTAAGCATTGCCATTACTGCAAAATGAAAACATTATTTCATTACTATTTTGGATTTCTACTGAACCTCCTGATACAACTTTACATCTGTAACTGTCATAACTCAAAATCTCTGAGTTAATTTTTTGAAGGGCCCATTAACAGGGAATAATTTATCCAGTATCGCATCGCATTTTGCTGCACAAAATGGTTGAATTGCTACACAAATACAATTTTGTATAGCAGATTTTGTACATAAAAACATAGGGTTTCCAACCATTTTACCACAAAACCTCACAAAAAACTCAGAATTGCTATGCAAAATTTGAACACTAAATTATTGTCTGCATTACAGTATGCTAGAGCATCTTAGGATATTAAAGACGAACACTTATCAACACAAGTACAGTTTTGATTGTGGGTTAGTTAGATAGATAAAAATTTACAGCCCAGTTTTCATCCAATCGGTTCAAGTCAAGCCAGCCACGACTATTTTTCCAGTTGCAACTCACTGGCTTGTTCACCCTACTCCATTGCTTTTGCTGAGCACCACATAAAATGTCAGTAGGTTCCATTTTTAAAGTCTTTGGTATGACCCAGTGACTGTTCTTTGATTCAAAGCGAAGTCAAATGATTCAGAGGAGATATACATACTGTACAGTACTGTACCCAATAAAGACTGTATACTAAAAGCCAAAATCTTGGTATCTGCACAATGGTACCATGACATTATGGAAGGTGGGGCTAAAAATCGGTTAGTGTTGAAAGAACTGGGACTGGATAGGATGGGGAAATTTGTCCTTTTAAAGGCTATCAGAATAGTTTTTCTGGATGTATTCTTCCTCTTAATTAAAAACAAAAAGGAATTTTTCAAGTGCAATTTCTGTACCAACTTGCTTGTTGGACAAATCACACTGTGAGTGATTGCAACTGTGATTGCAATTGAAATGAATCTGCACTAGTTATCACAGGCCAATAGGAGCAGTGACATTGTTTGGAAGTTTTACCCATCCGAGCAGGTCTTGATTTTCAGAAAATTTTATGCTTGTCCTTTGAGCAACCATTTTAGTTTGACTCTTTTCATTTGTTTGCAAGTAAACTTGGTTGTCAGAAATATATTTTTCCCACAGCTGCAAAACAGCGTGCTTTGCAAACTTGCACACGGTACACCTCTGTGCTATTTTGGTGCTGAAATTCCCTAGAGTGTGAGTATTTGTGCATTAAATTGCAGAATAAAAGTGTGACGTTTGAGAGACTATCATACAAATTATTAATACTTCATTGAGTCAAAAATACAGTCAGGGCTCACAACAGAGAGACAAAATAATAGGAATTTTTGGACAAATGTAAAGGATTTTGCCACCGGAAAATATAGGGCTACAGGAAAAAGTCACTGCTTTTTTTAGGAAATATAGTGAAGTGGGGGTAAGCAGTATCAAAATATGACGTTACCTGGTCAGTGAACTGTCAGAATATTTTAGGAAAAATCCTGGATCAATAAATCTGACTTTGAGGAAGAGCTTTAAAATCCATTCTTTTGCTGGAGAAGTGTTGTTCTTCAAAATGACATTTGGCAGTGTTTTTTTCTCAAACCATCTAACTACCTGAGAACAACCCCTACATGAAACATTTTTGACTGCAGAAGGCTTACGCCAAGGCCTCAACCGCAGCAAAATCTCTTGGGGAGCAGTTCATGACAATATCTAAGTGAAGCATCACACGGCAAACAGCAAATACTGTACTAAACAACTTTAACATTTAGGCAGACCCTTCCTTTTTCACATATTCTGAGTGTAACTATCATTAATGGGAGGGTGCTTAGAGCAGGAAGGGTACATGTAAGGCCTGGCGTAGGTTCAAAATTGTTCCATGGTTGGCAAAGCTTTGAAATGACCAATTACAAATTGTTACTATTTAGTGATGATATTCTTCATATTTTGTGGCTGCGCAAAAGGGGACAACATCCCATACTCTGAGAAATTGTGTCCAAATGAGGTAGCTTTGATGCAAAATGGTGCTATTTTTTAAAAGCTTTACAAAAGTGTTGAATTGATAATATCTTTAGGAATACTTATTATTAAGTGATCTATTTTGTGAAGGTGTAATTAAAGGGAGATACTACCAAATGGGATGGAACACACCTTTTTGAAGAACTTTCTTGCTAGCTTTCCCAGAACCAAAATTGTGTTTTCTTTGGTAATCCTTAAAGCTTTGCATTCAATACATCATCTAAACTACTACAGTAAATGAATTCTTCAGCTGTGGCATGCATGGTACCCCTATGAAAAGTCTTCTAACCAGAGCAAGCTTCTTCCTAGCACTCTTAATATGACAATAGGGTATGCATCAACAGTTCTTGTGTAGCCATAGCAACATAGGACTTGAAAGTAATGGGGGGAAATGACATATTTTAAGACTTTAAAAGTTGCATCTAAGCATTATTCCCTTTTAAATTTCATGCTCTAGAAACAAATCTAGATTTGATTTAATTGGGAAATGCAGTCACCCTAATTTGGATTAGTGTATCTGGGCATCCTATTTCATGAATAACTGTGGGGCATCATGTTGCACTTATACGTTTCTTAAGTTGGATGTGTTGAGAAATTTATGTATAGGCTTACTCCTTGCTTTCTATGAATATGCAACAGTAATGATCTAAAATATCATGAAATGTGTTACAGTGTACTTCCAGTCAAAAATTTGTTTAAACTGCATGAAAAAATGAATTCTGAAAGTCAAAATCCCATTTTCATAGGACATTCTTGAGCCAGTACATAAAATGTTCAAGTCCAATCACTTAAATTAAAATGATACATTGTGCAATAATTTGTGATGTCATTGTTGTACTACTCAAATTACAGTCTTTATAATTTGCTTTTTGTATCTGAACTTAAGTTGCTGCACCTTGTAAAGTACCAAGGTGTGACTGCGATAGTGCTCTTTCTCTTATGGTGTGATGTAATTAGTTAGGTACTAAAGATGCAATATGCTATGCAAGCAGAAAGGAAAAGTTCAAGATCATAAAAAAATTTTTAATTTTGAAAGGGAGCAAATCAGGTAATGTTGCACAACAAGTAAGTCACAAATTATTGCACAATGTACTAATTTGTTTTAAGTGAATAAATTTCAACATTTTATACCTCGACTCAAGAATGTCTTATGAAGATTACAGTTGAACTATAAGAATTCATTGTTCATACTGTTTAATGTATATCTTTTTACTTTTTTGACTTGGGGTACAATTTTAAGTTAAAATAAGGGGATATTTGTGGGATGTACTGTAGTTGTTCCATTACAGCGACTGCTTATGTCTTTTTTTAAAATTAAAGGTGTACTTTGAAAGCTCTTTGAGTAAAGAAAAATAACTAAGGGAATCCTTGGCTATTTTATCTTGACCAGAGTATATGGTGATGTATTCATGTGGAAGATAGTTTTTTAGTTTTTTCATCATGTAGAGAAACTAACACAAGTAACCATCAAAGGTGGGGCTCAGCATGAGAAAATTTGACTCATTGGAAATGTCAGTTTTGTGGAACTGTACACACATCCAATGTGGGAAAACAATGGTCAGACCAGAAAAGATTATGTCACCATTACTTTATTTAGCAGGGTATGAAGTCAAAGACAAAATAGCCAGGCCTTGAGTTTAAGAATTTCCAGGTGTGCTTCAAATCACACTCCTTGGGAAATAAAGAGTATGGTAGGTGAGCTGTTTGATTAACCCTTTACCATTGTTTGGGTCCTTTTGGACCCATACGGCAAGCGCGGCTGTCACCCATCTTTACTGTTTCACGCTGAGCTTGAAACTGCAAGTAGCTACCCGAAAATTCGGCCACAACAACGAAAGAGACAATGGTTTAAGGTCACAGGGTTAATAGCCTACGGAAGCTGATGCGGGGCGTGCTACGTCCACTTTTCCGCCCACTTTTCCGCCCACTCCCGACGCGCGGAAATATGCGCCGATTGGAGCACGACGGTAAGGGGTTAAACTGAAACAGAGTTATGTGAGCTCCAAATCTTCATCCAGGTGTGTAAAAAATTTCACTCCTCACAGTGATTTCAGGTGAGTGACAGTGTGCAATGGCACTTGCACTCCTTGAAATTCAAGGCCCAGTAAAAATGTAATTTAAAACAAGTCTCCTTAATGTGGCGATGCCTTTGAGAATATTAAGCTAAGTACTGTACGGCTACTGTAGTGACCAGTTTGTGGGAAAATACAGTATCTCAATACATTTTAGGCCTACAGTATGTACTGAGATAAAAAAAAAGTATGACACAGATTTACTGCAGCTCTGAAACTCTAGAATTGTGGTCACACTGTACTTCAGACCTTTGCAGGCTGAAAACCATTAAGTCAGAGTGCTAAATCATATTTGCTGTACTGTACCTTGCATAGTTTTGTGACTTTCTCCCTGGTAATATTCTGATGGATACTTTCTGCCTGGATGAGATACTCTAAGATGATATCCACAGCATCAGAACCAACAAAACAGTTTTCATAGGTTCTGATAAGATGCTTACGATTCCTGATATCAACGTTCTCCTTCAGATGAATAATAACATTGTTCCACACTTTTGTAGCTTTGAATTGGCCTGTCCAACACAAAAGGAAGACAAATTACAATTAGGAAAAGATAATATCATATTAATGCACAGCTTTTAAATTTTCAACCTTTACGATGTCTGCACCACGAATTGCACCAAGGCTTGGCAAATACTGTTACACTGTACATCTAACTGATTACATTAACAGGCTTTATAAATTACATCTGACATATTGAGGTACCCACATCAATGTTGCTCATGAATGTAATATCATGACTAAAAACAAGCCTTTCAGTGGCATACTTGCCAAACAGTGTTCAAAATAGGAAACAAAAGTTACGTGCACCTGTGCATGCAACTTCAAAATTTTACCTGCACATACAAATTCTGGTATGCATCATTGAATTATGGTAATAATAAAAAAAAAAATCTTATGGGACAGGTAAGGTTATGAAGGGTCAGACCAGACTGCACATTCCTAAATTTGCCTAAGTACTGTGTACAACCACATATGCATTCAGGACAAGTGCTACAGTGTATGGTAGGTTTGGGTATTGTCAGAGGGCTGACAATTTTTTGCTATAGCTTCCAACACAGTACACTTGCCCCAAGCCTCTCACATATTCCTTCCATCCAAGTTTCATTTTATTTCTATTCCTATTCTTCACAGTGACTCCATCGCTGCTATGGTACCCAATGTGCTGCTATACGCATCCATTAAGATTACAGTACTTCTCACTGCACGTTGCTGGAGCTTCCTTAAAAGCTAGCAATGTAACACCTGTTTACAATGGTTTCTGCAGACTGTACACTACACTGTATGCCAAGGTTTTCAAGATCGTACGCCAGGATTTTCTGTGTACACACATTGCTACATAGCAATCTGCAGGTGTATGCACACACTGTACATTACTTTAGTAGGCCTATACATGTAGGTGACCCATACATGATCCTCGTACATTAGCAATGCATGCACAAGTGTATGGTACACACACAGTAAGGAGCAATCCGTATCCAATTGTACAAACTTACAGTATGTATGCATGTACATAATGCATACAGTACACCATTCATTGGCAATACAAGTATCATACAACGGGAATTAACCGCTGCGCCTGGGGCACAGCTTGCCTGTCACTTTGCCGAGAAGGAGTCGGTGCTCCCACTGAAGATCTTTATGTTCGGATGCACAAAATGCAGACTGGACCCAATGGAATCAAAATCCGATATTCATCCTAGATGTGAACAATATGTCTTGTCAAATATCATAGAAATTATTGGCTTACAACCTTTTGTCTATAAAATAAAAACATTTTTTCTTAAGCGGTCGAAAATCCCCCTTTACCCTAGGCTGAAAACCCCCTAATCTACCCTACACATTTGTAAAAGGCAAACAGGAAAGGGTCTGAACTTATCTCCTTCTGCAGGCCTATATAGCAAGTTATCATGAGTCGATCACTGCCTTCTAAATGCCAATGCAGCATGTTCATATGATGTAATTGCAATGTTAGTATTTACCTGCAATGTATTTTCTTTAAACAACATCAAAATCAATTACTTGTCATTAAATTTTTAATTTTTAAAGCAGAAATGTTACTAGTCAAGACCTGATTTTCAACCTTCAGCAAAGGTATGAACCAGAAATTTGCAAAAATTACTAAAAATGATGATGCCAGTGTCTTTTATGAAGCTCTAAATAAGAATTCTAATTGGAAATAGATTATTTTGTATCATTTTTAGAAAAACTCACCTTAAATGAGGTAATTAATGAGATTTTATTTGTTTGATTTTTGAAGTGATTGACTCACGATTACTTCATAAGCATTGCAACTTGTACTGCCGCCTTCATTTGAGCTATGCAATTTCTACAGATTACTCAATCCAAACAACACCAAAATATAGCACAAAGAGGAAGATGTATTACGAAATATTACTGTCAAGTTTCATTGATTTTTTTACTCGTAGATGTTTTCATATTTTTATGGTTACGAAGTTTGTTAAGTAATCGACTTACGATTAGCCCAGTACAGTATATGTAAGGGTACTAATTTAGGGTCAGTGCCTGGAAATGACATCATTTTAAACAACTCTCAACTTAAAAGAGGGTGCTGAAACTTTATTTTTTCCAGAAAAAAAACAAAGTACCAGTAATTTTTTTCCCCTTAGTAAAATGTGTTTCTTTTTTTTCTCCTCTTGAGAAGAGCAGTATGATTAGTCCTTGAACAGGACCATGTACTATGCTTAAGGGTAGGACCTATTCCATACATAGTCCTTGCCCATACGCCTCCTGAAATCAAGATGTTCATGTGTCAAGCTCAGCGCGTAATTCTACAACTGCCTCACAGCTTCAAAAATGCACCTAAAATTACCATACTTGCCATGAATGATTTTTAACACCACATCTAGGCTTTTTAATCGGCTTTTCTTCAAACTGGAGAATAAGTTGGTGAAATTTGGAATTAAAAATCGACTTTATCATGAAGTAAGTTACACAATCCAAAAATGCCTGTAACTGTAGTGTAAGTATGGGTGGGTTACCCTGACTACACTTTATGATGATACAGAAGAAGTTCTTTTCCACTTTATAAAATGACCTTACTTACGGAAAATTTTTTTAATTAAATTTAGTTATAAATATATATATATATATAATAATTTAGTTTTAAAATTCTGGAAATTTTTTTAAACAATTTTATATTGGATGGAATTTACATCTTTCTTGTTGAGTTTTAAAAATATACCACAGATTATATGATATTTATTGGAGGAATTGCACTTATGTAACAAAATGGCTGCCGCTGAAAGCGGTCTCCATGTTAGTGTCCTGTAACATTTTGCCTAAAAAGTGATCTAAAATTGTATGTATGCTATTTTTTTAAGCTATAAATAAACCCAAAACCAAGACTTATTGCTTAAATATAGCGATGGTAAAATTAGCTGACAAATGAGCTACAGTATTTATGCCATGATTAATTTTCCTCCTAAGTCCTGATATTGCAACGGCTGGGTTTTTAGCACACTGTGGCCAAGGACTCTAGTGTGGAGTAAAACAAAATGGACGTTGTATAGAGTCCTGTTCAAGGACTAAGTATGATGTACTTGCTGTGGAAAGAAGTGAAGGGTTAATGCTGTGGAAGAAGGAAAAGCAACACTGGTTGCACATGGATTCGAACCCCTGACATACCAGTATTTACATAGTAGGCCTATACCATATAGACCAGCTCGCTTGCCGACTGCGCTACGAGCACCATTGCCATTGGAGGGTTTAAAATAATATAAGTACTGTCGGACAGTACTACATACTATATAAAGACATATACCGTATTTACTCTATTAAATGCCCCGGGGGCGTGAAATTTTCGTTAAGGGGGGCATTTATTAGAGTCAAATTTACAGGCAAGGAATCTTACCTTAATATCAGCAGCAAGTTACAGGAGCTTTCGCAGACGTTTTATTAATTTGGATTTTCATATTAGGCTGTTCGGATAGGCTAGCGAATATTTGTATACCTACGGTACGTACAGTACCACTTTCGAATCGCAAACGAAGCAGTACAGGTTCGCGGTATGTGATAGCGTGATGGATATCAACAGAAATTAGTTGCAGAAACATGCCTTTCACTTCAGTATATGGGACTTTAGGAGATTTCGTGGCTTCAAGGTAGGACTATTTCATTTTACTTTTACCATATTGTCTTTGGAATTAACAATTTCACTTTATGCAATGTGACGAAAAAGTTGGGGGGGCGTTTATTAGAGAGGGGGCCTTTAATAGAGTAAATACGTATATATATATAGTTATATACGTATACACGTATATTCGTATGCCTAGAGCCAAGTAATTACACATGTATACTGTTCATATAGCCTACATAAGTAGCTGTACGCATACCTATGCATATATTTTCATGTACAACGGTATATATATTTCGTGTGTGCATATACCCATACATAGCCCACCCTAATCTTCTACCTATGCATATGTATGCTTATGCATACATATGCATAGGTATGCATGCATGCAATGCATGTATTGTAAGTTATTGTGAGCTGATCACTATCATGAGTCGATCTACATGCCAGTGCAGCATATAAGTGCGATGTGATTGCAATGTTAGATTAACCTGCAATGCAAATCCACCAAACAACATCAAAACCAATTATTTGTCATCATATTTTTGATGTTTATAGGCTAATTAAAGCAAAAATGTTTGTCATGGCTAGATTTTCAAGTTGCGGCAAAAGTATGAAACAGAAATTTGCAAAAATAACTAAAACTGATGATGAGAATGAAGTTACATAAGTTTGAATTCCAAAGAATCTGGTTGACCTCAGACAGATTCTTTTCTGATATAGGTTTTGATTTCTTGTAAGTTGTAGCCATGCCAACTTTTAAATTTACAATAAGGAAGAGAGAGAGAATGAAGACATCTTTTTTTTCTTTTCCAAATTACTCCAGTATATATTCTTTTAAATTTTCGGTCTGACCTTGACCATCCTCAGAATACAACTGACAATGAAAAGCTACAGTAGTTACTGTGAACTGTTGAGGTAGAGTATATAGGTGCACATGAGTGCTGCCAAAAAGAAATTAGAGGATCAGAAACGGATAAATGAGCATTACACTGGTGAGCCTAGGGCCCGGGGACCATTCTATAGTCTTGTTCTTCTCTTGATAATCCTTCCAGTAGACCACTCTTCAGATCTATTAATCAAGGGATTAGGCCAAGTAAAAAAAAAAAAAAAAAAATCAGTTGATTGTCCCCGCCCGCATCCTTTTTTGCCGCAGAGTCAATTTTTTTTATTTTTTATCTCTGAAAATTTATCCTGTAGTGTTATATTTTTATCAGAAATTTGGAAATAAAAACTCGCCATATGAAATATATCAGATTCTGTAAAATTTTGTGAGCAAAGTATCAAACTGGATCTTTACGATCGCTTCAATTTTGTTATGCCCACCGTACCTTGGCGCGTATATGTAGACTGCAGTACACCCATGCTAGTACATACGGAGCCAGTCATACACACACGTACTGTACATGTACATATAACTGAATGCATACATATGTGCACCGTGAGGCAACCGAAGGTATAGTCTTACGTAATCTTCGTAATCTTTTACGTGATCTTTCGAGAGTGTGTACCTGCTGGACATGCACATGCCAAGTCCCATTGAAATTGTGAAGTGGTTTAATTAATCCCCCACGTTTACTTTTCTGCAGTACAGAGAAGCATACAAAATATTGCACTATGTTGCAGAAAAAAATATGTGGTGACTACACTTCACTATGTCAATGGAACACGGCAATACTGTAGGCTCAATGCATTACAGCACTACATTTCATGGAAACAGAAGGCCATTTTTAATGTCGGCCATTTTGAATTAAAAATAAAAAAATAAAAATAAAAACACCCCGCATGCTCAATTTTTTCTGGAAAGTCCGGACGATCAACTGATTCTTTTTTTTTTTACTCGGCCTTAAGTTCAGCTATACATACCCCTTCAGCCACTTGTCTTCGCATAGGGTCCCCAGTGTGGGAATTAAATGAAAAGTCTTTTTTCAGCACCCAGTAAAAAATGATTTAGTCATGAGATATACTTCTAGTACAAAACTCTTTTTGATACAAATCAGCCTCCCAATCTTCTACCCCCTCCCCACTTTGTGCCAGTCCCCCACTACTCTGTATGCAATATTGCAATTCAACAAATATGACAAAATATTGCCAGCAATTACAGGGTCTTCCCTGGGCCTTTTGAACGTCGCGGGGCGCGGCGTTCAAGCTTCAAAATCAAGGAGGCTGCAACGTTCAGAAAACAGCCGAAATGTTCAAAATTGCTGCCAGCTAGCCTCCATAATTTTTCTTCTTTCTGTCAACGATTGCTTTTGTTGTTAATACAATAAACGACAAAATCATCGATCATGTAAAACTGCAACTAACTTTTTTAACTTCCATGCACATACAACTGCATGCGAGTCAGAGCTCTGTATGTATACCCCATAGGGCCTACTACTGAACAAGTATACAACACAGTATTCATTATTATTAACTAGCCTGCACTCTTGCCCTCGTAGGCTCGTATCAGGAAACTGTTGTGCTCACTCCGGAGCGCAGTAGCTATGTGGCACAACACGACTTGCACGACCAAAACACAAACGCCCGTTTTTGCATGCAGGTTAAGAGGCGAGGCTAATGTCTCAGATTTGGGAAATTATCAATCAAACGAACAAACCATGTCAATTGTCATTGTATCTTTACGATGAAATCCCAAATATTTCCTGTTACTTCGTTCTTAAAACTTACGCCACAATTCAGAAAATCGGAAATGAAGTTGTGCGAACGTACACTGCAGTCTTAACCCCCCAGTAAATACTCCATCTTGGATTCTCTGAACTGTTTTGCCCGATTACAACAAAAGTTTGGGAAATTTGATCGTGACACAAATGCAATTGGAGTATTAGAATTCTATGCGAAGACGGTTGGTTTCTACACGTTATTCCTACACAGTAAAACTGCATTGACGATGTCGCGAGTATGATTGGCTGATTAAAAGCAATAATGAACCAATCACGATGTTTCTTACGTAGAGGTAACTTAAAATAAGTGCAATGGACCTTATGTGTATGATGTCATAGAACCCTTGTTTTCCCAACATGTTTTCATAAAAAGATCGGTACCCATACAATCTGTGATTGCCTGCAGCCACGTGCTCCATTGCTTTTATGAATTCTGGCATTCACTCGATCTTTACCACTGATTATTTGGAAACCAAATAAGGGCCTAAAATATACTTGCAACTTGCCCTTAGTTTCGTTAAATTCATCCTTTAACTTCCCGCCAAAACGGGGTGCATTGATAATCGCAAACGTAAAATTTTATCCCTGCCATGGAAGTGATCGTTTGATATTTTCCGCTATAACCCTGTAGTATAACATGGAATTACATTTAGAATTGCATTCAATGTGTTTTCCTTGCTTTCTCGCAGAAAGCGCCGAGTACGTTTCTGTACAAACTGTTCTGCACAAAACATATTGTACAGACTATCGAGCTGCAGTGTTTCGCCTTTTTTCAAATCGCCAAGCTTAGCATACATGTCTTGTACACGTAGTTCCTAGAATCTTGTGCAAGTTCGGTGGTTATTATCTTGCATAAATTCGGTCATTTCTAGCATTCCTTCCGTAATATTATTAAGAGTAGGACTTATGCATTGTTGTCATGCGACGTCATTGCAAACAGAAACAGTGATCACGTGGTCTCATGCAGCAAAATTCTTGGCCCATGCATGCCGTAGACTTTTGTGGTGTCCGTTTTTTCCGCCAAACAATGCGTCATGTTTTGCTTGGTGACATCATATGCATACGATCCATTTCAAAATTTAAATTGGTCCCTGCATCGTGATTGGTTCAATTGCATTGATCTTAGCCAGCCAATCACGACTCGTGCCTTTGCCTATGTGATTTAGTGTGTGAAAATACTCGGTCTCAAGACAAGTTTCCCCGTTGAGTTTGTGTTACGACGATCGCACTTCCCATGCTTATACAGCCGGCTAGCGAAGCAGGGTGAGCCCCGTGCCAAATTCACCATGAAACGGCACGTGGATTTTTCAGGGACCTGACTTACGTGCATTTCAGTTGCAGATTCTTTTAAAAAAAGACATAAGTTTTGGACAACTGCTTAAAATATACGGGGATATTTATATCCGAAAGGAACCATAAGATACACTAATTGGGTGCAATTGTTTTGCTTCCCAGAACTGCTAAGATTATCATGAATGATTGCTTTTCATAGGCTTCGTTAAAGCAGGAGAGTAGCTACAGAGCATTAACGCAACTACAACCCAGTAAAAGAATGCAAATGTTTCGACATGATTGGGGGATGAAAAATAGAATGAGCATGATGTTGGCCTAAGGACTAAATTATTAAAGGACATGTGACATCGACTGCAAACAAATCTACTGTATTAAGGGTTGATTTGTATCCCCACTTTTAAAGTGAAAATATTACGCCTACAAAAATGATATCCTGTTCGTGAAACGAACAGAAATTTTCCCAATATTTTCTATCCTGAACCTGTAATATTGCAAGCCGGCCCAATTATTTTGGTGAGCAACGGGCGCGAAATAACGGCCAACCAGGGGTAAAAATCATCCGGTGCCAGCGCTAAATAAAAGCCATGCTGATGAACCAAAACTTTTGAGGCAGAAATTGAGTGATATAAAGCCAACGTGACCGCTTTCAGTGGATCAAAATTTGTACGAATGTGAGTTTCAGTGCTAATATTTTTGTGTCAACTTACAGAAATTGCGTTGACTAATTTGCCTTAAAAGTGTCACCATTTTGCATCTAGCGACTTGCATAAGTCACCCCCTCCCCTTATACCCCTCCCCCAGGCCGGCGATCTACCTATGGATGCATCAGATGCGCGACGTTCAATTAGCCATGTCCCAAATTTGTACAGGTCTTTTGACAATCGCTGCCAAAAATAAATGAAACAAACCCCTTCCCCCCCCCTGTCAATGTTGTTTTAAAAAGAACTGGTCAGTTTTTTCTCAGCCAACATTGAAGTGGGGGAGAGGGGGAGAGCGGCACCATGTAAGATGGCTAAAAGGCCACACTGGACAGTACATTTGCCATACGCCAAAGAATCACACCAAGTTGGAGGTGTTTGGAAATATACACCACCCTTATTGTTGCAATTGTATGCCAACTGTTGTAATTATCCCTGTAGCAGCCGCGTACGCCGTACGCCAAATTTGTCGGCGTAGAGTACCTTTCCTTACGCCAAAGATCTTTCTGTGAAAGGTCCTACTTTCCAGTTTGGCTAAAAGGCAATGTAATTTCTGCTACAGTATGCAGCCTGCAGGGATTTGTTTCATTTGTTTTGGTGGCGATTGTAGGCTAGCCCTATGAGTATGATATGTACGCCTATTGCCTAGGCCTAGCCTATATAACATAACTTTAAAGGCATATTTTCATCATCCCAAACAGTTCCAATTCTCCCAACCTACTTACTTCTAGCCCCTCCCACATTTATCTAAAACTCATCTTTATCCAGACACAATCCTACAGGTAGTTTGTTGCTTCATGGCTTGTCCCAGTGGCCATTACAAGTCCAAAATGTGTAATCAAGAGGTAGCCGGTCGTTTCGCCCCCTTGCCAGTTCGCCCAATAGTAAATGCCAGTTCGCCCCCAAGCAATGACCAGTTTGCCCCCTAAGACGTGCCACTTCCCCCCTTCGACCTACCAGTTCGCCCCTAATCTTTCCAAAGCAGTTTTCTTTCCACAAAGCATTTTGTTTTAGAAAAACGATGTCCATGAAGTTAACTTTCTTATTTGTCTTTCAGGATGAGATGAGGTTTATTTTTAGAGTGAAACCAGTTGTTAATCTGTTTTAACTCATCACGTAACGGTAAGTAAAGGCTCTTTCGATGAGTTGCCGTGTTGGTGGTACAGTATGTGTGCTTTCTAACCTGTGTTTCATTCATCGTTCTTATGCTTATTGTTTTTATTATTGTAGTGCGCCGCACTACAATATTGGCATTTACTGGCCGACTGACAATTTCTTTTGTGAAGCCTGTTATGGCCCACAACTCATTTCCCTGCCGTAACTTAGTTCGTACAAATATCCATGCTCTACCCTTTAACAATAGCAGTAAGTGCAATCTGTGGCCGTCTTTAAACAAAAATCAACTTCAGAAAAGCAAATACTACACTTACAAGGCTGATTTAAGGAGTTAGCTTCATGAAAGAGCATTGCGGATAAATTTCCAGAAAACGCGATGTAATGTGGTTCGGCCTTTTCACACTGAAGTGATAAGCCTGGAGAATCAATCGCTGCTTCCAAATTGGTATACGTAACACGGCGCCATTGTGTCCACTATCGTTGAACAGTATTAGGACGTTATTGTACAGTATCTTCATCTAGCTACTACGGAGCAGGGTATTGCCAATTCCCTGTACGGAACGAATTGGCTTTACAACATTGGATTAAGCGACTTGTGCTGTAGTTCTATTATCATGCTTTATTTCAGTGGTAAAAGCAGAAGCTATTTTGACAGCAGTCTGACCGAAACGTTTTGACAGCATGCATGTAGCATGCATTGCGAATTAACGAAACACGATGTTAAAACACACAGCGTCAACAGTTATTCGGCCTTCCACGAGACAGTTGTCATATGCATGCAGCGGTGCAGTCAGAGAGCTTGAGAGGGCGTCATTATTTAACATAAAGAACGGTGAAAGAGGAGTCGAGAACCGATAAAACCATTTCAGGCAGGAGTAAACAACACAACAGAGCATAACGTATGGCTAAGTAGGCTACTCAGCACGAGTCCTTGAACGGGACTATGCTTCGTCCACTTCATTTTACTCCACACTAGACTGTATACGGAGTAGGTCCTATACCGTTAAGCGCAGTACACGGTCTTGTTCAAGGACTACTCAGCACTTGCTTCATTGTTGGCAAATATGCTTCAAAATAAAGCTAGTGACTGACTATTAGCATAGAAGGTCCGGATTTACTCCATCATTGGTTACTCTTCTATGATTTCTTTATGCGTCCAGCCAAGGAGCTGGGAGACAAGTTGTCCATCTTTGTACTATCAAGAAATAGGGTTGAGAGGAGTGGCCAAAAAGAAACAACAGCCCCTCTTCCCGCCATGAACAAATCCTAAAGTTCAAATAAAAACTGGGCTACTGTACTAACTGAAAAGACATCTCTACCACGCACTACAATTCTGCGTATTTGCAAGCAAATGCAGTTCTAGTGTTATAGTTGTTTTGTGTATAGCATGTGCATTGTTATATGATGTTCTCTCTTGTTTATATGCCCGCTGCCCAGTAACAGTGGTGTCCTTTACGTTTCAAAGGCCCATGATTTGACATATCACTTAAATCCCATTTTTTGTTTATCCTCCCTTAAATCTATGCTTGGCGTCCTTTGCAGGCTTTTTTTGCAACTCTCTTTTTTTGGAGCTACAATTTTTTTTTTCTTTTTGCAACTCTCTTTTTTGGAACTAGCCTAGGCCCTAGGCCTAGCCTACCATTTTTTTTTTTTTGCAACTCTCTTTTTTGGAGCTACAATTTTTGTGTCTTTGCAACTCATTTTTTTTTTTTTTTGGAGCTACAATTTTTCTCTTTTTCTATTGCAACTCTCTTTTTTGGAGCTAGGCCTAGGCCTACATTTTTTTTTTTTTGCAACTCACTTTTTCGGAGCTACAATTTTTTCTTTCTTAAACACTCGGTCAGATGACTCTAATTTAAGGACGGCAGTTCATTCCATGTCAAACTCGTATTTTGGGGGGCCAAACGACTTCCACTTTGGGGGCGAAACGACTTCCTTTAGGTGGCGAACTGGCAAGGGGGCGAAACGACCGGGGCGAACTGGCTTGGGGCGAAACGACCGGTAACCAATCAAGACACTCTCACTCAGTGCCCATGCTGTGTAATGATGCATTGTTTGAATGTGATGCCAATCAAAGAGCTGTACCAATTGCAAGTTTTGATATATGTATACTGAAACTGTAGTTTAGGGTGACGAATGACTGCCTTTAACTTAAAGTTTTAACTTAAAGTTTAACTTAAAGTTTAAGCTTTGCCTAGGCCCTAGGCTACATTATACATACTTTACTATGGAGTAGGGTAACGATCGAACGCTTGTGAGTAGTGTGTGTGTCCATACAGTAAAACAGTAAGTTAGCCTGACTTAGCCAACTTTTCACTAACGTTAGGTGGGCAAGCTCGCCTACCCTAGCCTCCTAGGCCTAAGTAAAGTCAACCCGAACGAAAACCAACTCAAAAAAGTAAGAGAATTCTGTGACACATCACAAAAATAAAGAAATACCCTCAGTAGTGTTAATTTGGTAGCATTTGTCACACTCCGTTCGCAGCTCTTGCAGACTTAGTAGTGTCGCCATTTTAAAATAACCCTCACAAATTTTCGAGCCTGCGCATTGAAGTAGCGGTCATGTTTAGGCCTGCACTATGGCACGCCAAAAGGCTCACCACATTTGGTGATGTTCTAAAAATGCACGTTCATCTACTAAAATTACACGTCCATGTACCAAAAATATACGATGATGTACTAACTTCATACGATCATGATGTAAATTTACACCATCATACTAAAACCATAAGTTCATCATGTTATTTGTTACGATGTACATGTAAAAACACACGTTGTACATCTAAAAACACATGTTGTACATGTAAAAACGTATAATCCTGAAAACATTCTCCCTTCCGCATGCCATAATAAGTGAACTCATGAGATGTAGTAAAAGTACACGTTCATGTACTAACTGCTTACGATGATATACACTGATTGCATATACGATCATGTACTGATTTCGTACGTTGATGTACTGATTGCATACATGTACTGATTGCTTACGTACATGTACTGAATTCATACGATCATGTACTAAATGTATACGTTCATGTACCGAAGGGGCCAATGTTGGTATCGAATGGTAATAGGCCCCTGTCATTACTAAGAGCCCAAAGAATTAATGTTGAAACTACGACCTGTGGAACTTTTGATTCGATTGGAAATTTCGATGGTATACTGCATTAAATCCACTAAAGAGAACAAAAAGTTTTTCTTTTTTTCTAATTTCCGTGACATAAGATGGCCCAGGGGCCGCACAGCAAAATCATTGGCCCTGTTGATAGAGAAACTTAGTTCAAGAACCGAAAGTACCGAATCATCATTGGGTCTATTGGTGACGGGTAGGCCTGGACATGCATGCAATCAGTACATGAACGTATGAAATCAGTACATGAACGTAAGTAATCAGCATGCAGTACACTAGAAGTGACAAATCAATTCTAGATTTCAGCAAGGCCAACTTTACTCGTGCTAAGGAGCTTTTAACCATAGCCTTGGGCGGCCCGTTTGTCTCACTTAGGCCCTTTCGAGGCGTGGAGTGTTTTCCGGGATGTTGTTTCTGACACAACAAAATTGTGTATCCCACTTAAGAAAGCTGTGGTTAAAAAAGGCCTATTTGGATTTCTAGAGAGGTTCTTAGAGCAACTAGGAAGAAACGTAAGTGCTGGCGTCGCTATAGGGCCAGTAAAAGCCCAGATAACTTAGCAGCTTACAAGAAGCAGGAACTCTCAGTTAAAAATTTGGTAAATGGAACTAAAACTAGGTTTGAAAAGCAGTTGACCAAGGAGGTTAAGATAAACCCCAAAACTTTTCATGCCTATGTGAGGTCTAAGCAGAAATTTAAGGAGGGTGTGGGGACTCTCAAAGGTGATGATAATACTTTGGTTAGTGACCATCAGGATATGACTTACTTGTTAAATGACTATTTTGTATCTGTTTTTTATTGAGGAATCATCTTTGTTGGGGACTTTCAGGGGTGCTGATGTCTCTTCTTCAATCAGTTATGTCATTTTTTCGGAGGAGCAGGTATGTAAAAAGTTAGAGTTTGAAGGCTAGTAAAGCCCCTGTGCCAGATGGGGTCCACCCAACCATTTAACGTGAATGCACTGAGATTTTGTCAGTTCCTCTTTCCATCATTTTTCAGAAGTGTCTGGATTCGAGTTTTGTTCCTTCTGACTGGCGGGTAGCAAATGTTACTCCAATTTTTAAGAATGGGGATCGAAGTATGCCTTGCAATTACAGGCCTGTCAGTTTAACCAGTGTTGTTTGCAAAGTTGTGGAATCTTTAATTAAGGATAGTTTACTTAGGTATCTTTTAGATAATGAGTTACTTAATCTGTCACAGCATGGTTTCCTGCCAAGCAGATCTTGTGTTACCAACTTACTGAGCTTTCTTGAAGATGTCTCTTCATCTCTTGATTCTGGGTATGGCGTTGATGTCATTTACCTTGACTTTTCAAAGGCTTTTGATAAAGTTCCATTAGGTAGGCTAATGGTTAAACTGCATAGGTTATGGATTCATGGCAATTGTGCTACTTGGATAAATTGGTGACTCCATGGTAGATCTCAGAGAGTTGCTGTCAATGGTAACTTCTCCTCTTGGAAAGAAGTCACAAGTGGAGTACGCAGGGTTCTGTCCTTGGCCCACTTCTTTTCTTAATTTTCATCAATGATATTGATAGTTATCTTACATCTCGTATAAGTAAGTTTGCTGATGATACTAAGTTTTATAGGAAGATTAGCATTTTGGATGATGCCTTACTGCTGCAGAAAAATCTGGATAGGTTATTTTCTTGGTCTCAGACCTGGCAAATGTCTTTTAATGCGGATAAGTGTAAGGTCCTTCATTTTGGTCCTAAAAGTTTTAGCTATATGATTATAACATGAATGGAAGTGTTTTAAGTAATGTCACCTTCGAGAAAGATGGGTGTTGTAATTACTTTTAAAGCCATCAAGGCAGTGTGCAGCCACTGCTGCAAAGGCTAATAGAGTGCTTGGATTGATCAAGAGGAATTTCATCAGTTTTAGTAAGGATATTGTACTTAATTTGTATAAGCAGTTGGTAAGTCCCCATCTTGACTATGCAGCTCAGGCTTGGAGCCCCTTCTATCATGAAACGTTTTTCTTAGAGCAAGTTCAGAGGAGAGCCACTCGCCTTATACCTGAGGTGAGAAATTTACCTTATCATGCTAGGCTTAAACATTTTGGGCTTACCACTTTGGAGCTGAGAAGGATTAGGACATGATCCAGGTTTACAAGTTTCTTTCTGAAAGGAATCCCCTTTTGACTTGTAGTTATTTAAGGGTTCAAAGTAATTCTCGGGTGCGTGGGCATTGTAAAAAGCTGGAAAAGCCTTTTGCGAGGCTTGACATTAGGAAGTTTAGTTGCTCCCATAGAGTTGTCAACGAGTGGAATTGTTTCCCAGATTGGGTAGTTAACTCCCTGTCAGTTCAATGCTTTAAGGTTAACACTGACAAGTTTTTCCATGACTGTGGTAGAATCTGATTGTGTGGGGCTGTTGTCAAGCTTTGGTGGTTTGACTTTAGATTAGGACTTGGACTTCAGGGCATCTTATGGGGCCTTGGCCCTCCTTTGCCCTTCAACCTGTTATGTCATGTCATGTCATGTCATGTCATGTCATGTCATGTCATGTCATGTCATGTCGTGTCATGTTATGTTGCATGATCATATGATCATAAGCAGCTAGTACATGAACGTGTACTTTAACTACATGGGATGAGTATAGATGATCGTCGTATGTCGGTGAGCCTTCGATCGGAGGGCTTCGTGCACCCCGAAAGGCTCACTCATTATGGCATGCGGAAGGGACAATAGTAACATGATGATCATACGTTTTTACATGTACAACATGCGTTTTAAGATGTTAAACGTGCGTTTTTTAGTTGCGGTGCCTGCCTTGCAGGGAGCACCGCAACTAATGCAGTTACTCTCGCGATGTCAATTTCTGACTTTTCCGGCACTTTATTTCTATCTTCTTGTAGATGCTTTGTGGTATCGAAATACGGTTTAGTGCAATTTGTAGGGATGGTACTTCTCTTTCGTGTTTTTAAGTTTTGGTGGAAATATGACTTTCATGAGAGTGTAAAATTGGGTTTTTTTTCATGTAAAATTTGGAAACGTGTTCTATTTTTAGTAACAATCTGGCGGAAAAACCAGGTCCGTATGTTATGTACTCTGGGTAAAAGGTTGTTTGTTAATTTAACACAGCGCCATCATTTTGATTGTTTTTTTTTAATTCAGTACAGATTGGTGTTTAGTGAATTTTGAGTATTTATATGAGGATTTCTTTGTAGGGATTTATTCTTTTCAAGTGGCATGGTCGGGGTTGCGATGAAGTAAAAAGTTTGATAGTTTAGAGGAGTTTTGTTCACTGTTTTTGTGACTTTAAAGGGCTGTGTGAATTTCTCACACTAACGACAATATTCACAAAGTAAGTTTCTGTTGGAGGGAAACATTGTTATTGGTAGGTAAATATTATTTGTATGAGTTGGCGAGTATTAATATTTGTGTTATATCAAGGTGTCTGGTTATGGTAAATTTGTTATTTTAAAGTTTAAAATTATGTGGAGAATATTACAATGCCTAAGAAGGGCCGTTCAAAGATTTTTAATTTAGAAAGGAAAGGTTGGCAACAAAGAAAAAGAAAGTATGGGGGTGAATTTCAAGATAAAAGTTATGAAGAGGAGAAAAATGATGATATCAGAGTTGGGAACAAACCAATAAAAAGTTCTAGTGAATGTGGAAAAAGTCAGAGGTGTGATGATGGGGAAAGTAGGGAACATGACGATCGTGAGGTATTATTTATACGTTCCGAAAGATCTACATGTATATTTAATTTTTTCGTTGTTGATAGCTGTTGGAGAGAAAAAATGTTTACGAAGCTTGTGTTGATAGATTCAAACATGATTTTGTGAAAATTGGGGGGGGGGGGGGGGTTGATTTGCCGTCTATTGAAATGGGAAAATGTGTTTCAGTTGAGAGTAGGCCGATTCGTGTGAGAAAAGTACGTGGGGATGGTAATTGTTTTTTCGGTGTTTGGCATTACTGGTTACAGGGGTAGAAGATAATCATTTTTTATTTAAGACAAGTCATTGTAAGTTCATTGTGTAGTTAATCGGGAAAAACGTGCCATTTATTTAGTCAATACAGGTGGAGTACATTATGACGTAGTGTTGGAAATAGAAGATAATGAGTCTGTCCATGAGAGCAGCGTTATAGAGAATTGGTTGAAGAGGGGTTGTGTTTATAAACATAGTGAAGAATTTTTCGGTGTTAAATGTAACATATTGAAAAGAGGAGACATTTTATTTGAAGAGGAGCGTAATCAAATGTCAATGCAAAGTTATGTGAAGAGAGCAGATGTTTGTTTAAATGAGGGGAGTAATCATATATTAGTGAAAGGGTCCATGGGAGTGACTGAAGATAGGTATAAATGTTGGGAAAATAAAGGTTTTGTGATAAAACTCAGTGTGGGTATTGCAAGTGATAGTACTAAAATGCTTAGAGAACAAATACGTAAGCGTCAATTTAGAAAAGAAGAGGAGAGTCCAATTAGAGAATTGCAACATCGCTTTTGGAATAAAATTATGGAGGGGCCTACATATGTTTGCTTTTATTGTGAGCAGTTATGGTATAAAGAATGTGCACTGTGGGTGAATTTAGTTAGATTTAGTGGGAATACTAATATTTGTAAGCAGGAAGAAGGTATAGATAAAGGATGGGTCTGTAAAACCTGTTTAAAATATATAAAAGAAGGCAGAGTTCCGTTATTAAGTCGAGATAATAATATGAAAATGTATGAGACACCAGAAGAATTGAAATTACATCGTCTTGAAGAAAGGTTGGTCGCTTTGCGAACACCTTTTATGCAGTTGCGTGAGCTTCCTCGAGGAGGACAATTTAGTATTAAGGGGAATGTTGTTAATGTCCCGTCTGATGTGGTGGCAACAATTAAAACTTTACCTATAAGACTTGAAGAGAGCCAAGTAATTCCTGTCAAATTTAAGAGGAAATTAAGTTATAAAACGGCTGTTTTTCTGAAAATGTTAGGCCTAGAAGTGTTGTTCTTGCTGCTCGCTGGCTGATAGAAAATGAGGATATCAAGATACACAACAATGACTTAGGAAAGGAAGATACGTTTTGAAAAGGATGAACAACTTCTGGTAAGTGGGTCTGCTGCCCCTCTTTTACTAACACCACCATTACTTGCCTACACGATGTTGAGCTCGCGCTTGGAGGGCCTGTATAATAGAGTAGTCAGGTTCCTGTTTTTTGACTCATTCAAAATGCCGTTTTGCATCGCGGAAGAATATATTGCAAAAAATGCCTGAAATACCTTCAATTTTCTTTGAATGATTACTTCAACTACTTTCCTACCACATAGAGATCACAAATTGAACACATCTCTTCACTAACATGGTCTAATCTCCCTCCCCCCCCCCCAAAAAAAAAAAAGTTTTTCTGGGGTGTTAAATTCGTAGGGTAACCCCCTTCGGCGGGATTCCCCTTGAATTGGTGGTGTGCTACCTTTTGTCTTCACTGCAAAGTCATACATATCACTCATCCGTGTCCGTGAAAAAACCATGGGGGTCGTCCCATGGTTGCATTGACAGAAGAACTATATTCAAAAAAGGTCACAGCAGGGAGCTGCCTTTAGTAGCAGCTCCCTGGTATTAGTCCCGTTCATATACGTCACTAGTATCCCTTCCCCAATTATTTCTAAGTTCAGCATTTAATCAAACTTGAACGATATTGTCTTACACAAATCAGAGTGTCGAACCATCCAGTAATCAATCATAAAGATACATTGCATCATTTTTACGTCCTATAATGAAACGTGAATACCAAAATGTCGTCGATGTTTATAATTTATTGCTATTAGCTGCGATTCGTCTGTCATCACATTATTAACCAGACACATTTCTTATTACATTCTATAGCAAGGACTTTTTGTCGCTTCTTTGACGATGTCCTTTTACTACTCAAGAAAATATTGTCATTGTAGTAAGTTTATGTATGGCCATGACTCGCAATTGATGAAACGATTACCTAATGAAAGCAATAAGTAAGGCAGTTCTATGAATACGAATAAACTGTCGAGTAAAAGATTCCGTAGAAGACGAATTTCATCATTCCAACAACCCGTCTGCAATACAATTGTAGTTTGGGGTGAAAAGTTTGGCCCTTTAATACGGAAAGTTGCAACTTTCTGCTTACTATAAGTTGACCCTTATCAGCTTATGTTATGTGACGTAGACACTAAATTTAGACCGTGCACAGAGGGTCAAATTGTTGGTTTACGGACGAAGATTTGAACATTTCAAGACATTTCGTAACTGTAAATTTCTAGCTAAGTGGCTCGTTCGTTTCATCTCTTTGCCCTTTTCGGAAATGGAAAGTTCGCAAGATATATATGAGCTAATTATTCTCTAGTTTGTTATAATTATGTCAGGGAGTTGTGGTGTTATCAGGAAAACGTTTAACTAATTCATCATAAAGTCCATTTTTCTCTTTAAAGTGATTTGTTCAATTATTGCAACTATTGCCAAATACGGGCAATGGTTATGAGAATCGGGTAATCTGATTTTCGATAATTTAATGATGAAGGGGGAGAATGTCTTCCCGTAAGTCTGCTTGAAAATTCATTTCAACACACCGTGTAACGTGACAATTCTGTCAATAAGTGTTACTAATAGAAGAAAAATCATCTACTTCATTTCATCCAATGGTAGTGGTTCATTTTATCTGATTCTTCTGATCAAAATAGCGGCTGCTATAAGATCCCCATAGGCCTTAATTTTTTCAAAAGTAAAATCATATATAGTAGGAAGTTGGGGCACACAATTTTTTCAATATATATTGAATTTAGCCAAGAGTCGCAATAGAGTAAAATTCATTAGCATGTTTTCAATTCCGGTTTGTAGTTTCCCCGAAATGATGCGGGATTCATCGATTGGCAGTGATACATTTAATCTGGTACTTTTCTGATCAAATAGCGACTGCTTAGATCCCCTTATAAGTCTGGGAAATGTCATTTTCGACTGTCTCAGGGGTCGGATTTTTCAAAATTTTATGTTCGCTTCGCGCCAACCAGCGGTGAAGTTCCGCGCAGATAGACTTCCTAGCAGCATTTTAGTTTCAAGTGAACAATTTTTGTGCAAACAGACCCTCGAATTAGTGACTTCTAAGACCCCCTATAAGCAAAGGTTTTGACTATCTGAAGTGGTCAGGTTTTTCAAAATTTCCTGCACGCTTCGTCCCAACTTATGGTGGTGCTCCACTTACACCGCTTCATAGCAGAAGTTAAGTTTCAAGTGATCATTTTTTACAAAAGGAAACTCAAAATAGCGAATGCTTAGATCCCCATATAGGCCCGGGAAATGCCATTTTCAACTGTCTGAGCGGTCGGATATTTGAAAATGTTTTGTACGCTTCGCGCCAACCAATGGTGGCGCTCCGCTCAGTCTTTCTGGCTGAATTTTAGTTTGGAACGAACGTACGTTTATCTGCAATTGAAACTTGAAAAAACGACTGCTTGGATCCCCTTTTCAAGCCTGGGAAATGTCATTTTGACTGTCTGAGGGGTACGAATTTTCAAATTTTCTGGACGCTCCGCGCCAAATAGTGGTGGCGCTCCGCTTTGACTGTCCTACAGGCAGAATTACATTTCTCGGGCAAAAACCTTGTGCCCCAAAAGTGAAATGCTCCCCTACGCCCCTGGAAATACTTCACTCAGGCATGCACTGGAACAGCTGCTTGCAACATTCAGCAGGATTCCGGATTTGCGATCCTAGGATACATAGTTCAGTGGAGTTATGAACTGAGCTAATCTGTATCTCAAAAGGGTGTTTTAATCTTAGAAAAATAAAAAATTTTCTCACCAGAATTAGAGACAAATAAACCTGGCAAATGCCATTTCTAGCCATCTGGGAGGATTTAAAATCCAAAATTTTCTTTGTACCCTCCGCGCCAACTGATGGTGGCGCTACGCTTAGATAGTAAACTCCAGCCACCCCCTACAAAAGTATCCAGCCCTCCATGGACCCCTACCAGGGCTTTGTCCCCTGAACCCCACCAGGGGCCCTTAAAGCGGCCCCCTGGACCCCAGGCTGATTGGGCCAACAGTCTAAACCCTGTACAAACATGGGTCGATTTTCCTAAATTTTTAGCCAAATCGTTCGTTCATTTCATCTCTTTGCCTCGAATTGACCATTGATTTAATTACCTATACACCGACCTAAACAATGGTCAAACCATTGACCTCCAACTTTGGTCAAAATTTACTAATTTATGGTCAGATCTAACCATTAATTGGTCACTTTTTGACCATACCATTGAGTCGGTGCATAGTTGACCATAGTGTTTTTAGAGTGTTGCACTCTGTGGTATTGAGTTGGATTCAACCTCTCTGAAAGAAGGATGATTATTCTAAACAGAGCGTCACCATAGGTTGGCGCGAATTGTACAGAAAATGAAGTAGCCCATGAAGGGAAACCTCCTTGAATATCCTGTTTAAAAAGGCAAATATACTTCTTTGTTACAGTAGTAGAGTCCATGCCCAAAGTCCAAAAGCTATTAGTAGCTAACAGTCGTCAAATCACCTTAAAAGTATAAGACGACTTGGTTTGTCGGCGCCGCAACTCGTCTAGACGTTCGTCTTGTTTTCATGTACATCGTAACAAATAACATGATGAACTTATGGTTTTAGTATGATGGTGTAAATTTACATCATGATCGTATGAAGTTAGTACATCATCGTATATGTTTGGTACATGAACGATTAAGTTTAGTACATCATCATATGCGGTGAGCCTTTTGGTGCGCCATACTGTACAGCCCGGCGGTGAAAAGACCCGCCTGTCTCTGTTTCACTAATTACAGCCGGCTCGTCCGGGTCGTCAGTGCTAACTAAATATAAGCCCGACTATACAATGTACGTATCCTTATCACCGATCTCTATCAGTCTATACAGGGAGCAAGTAACGGCCCTATACTCTATAACTAGAAATGTGGTTACGAAGATCGTAACCACTTACTGTCCATGATTGTTAGTGTTGTGCCAAAGTAGCGGGTACGTACTAAAGCTTGGAATATCGTCCTTTTACGTTTTTGGGCCGATGTGATATACCTGCTTCAATCAAGTTAGAGGAAACTCTAGTAAGAGCAACAGCTTATGGCACCGTCTTTTGCATCTAGAGACCATTGCGGAAAGCCAACAAAGTTTCCAAACTCCACACCCTACCACTCCTGAGTAAGACCTCTTCACCGGGGTGGCGATGTCCTCCTTGCGAGAAAATAATTAGGCCTATGGTAACCCTAAGTGCAGGCAAAAAAGTATAAGACCCCTACGCTAATTCTGAGAATGACCATTATTCTGAGCATGATAAAATACACAAACAGCCGTGGGTCTTTGGGCGTATGTTATTCCCACGGACTTCCTATGAAGGCCTATACATGTACAGAGGATCATGGGAAAATTGGTCGCCACCGTTTGAACCAAAGATAGTACGGCCGCGCCGAGAAGCAACTTTTTGCGTGATTTGACGACGAACTTCGATTCCTGCAATATTTCAAACAAACTTTGAAATGGAAATCAATACCATATCTTTCAATTCGTTTGCTAATTTTATCTAAACGTACTACATTATTTCCAAAATGTAACAACTTTCTTGCAAAATCTGGCGATTTTAGCCACTGACTAAGTCCAAATTCTTATACAAAACCATACGTACGTGGGTGCTAATGTATTGTCACCGACTGCCAGCCTGTGCTAGACCCAACAAAAGGCTTACGGCCCGGTCCCACAGGCGTTAGGATGAGCTGCGGATGAATTGCGTATCGACACTATTCCAAATTTGGGCATTCGTTGTCATCCACAAGAGGAATGACCAAAGTATGACTAATTTCCGCAATAGTGTGCGAACAAGAACAGTACGAATTACGAAATATAGCCTATACCGGATATATTGGGAATGTACACCGGATATATTGCGGAATTATTGGGAACATCACGAATATATACCGGATATATTGTGAATTGCCATTGCCATCACGTGAACGAACAGTTGACCAGTATTCACTCATCCATTGGCGTACGAGGGGGGGGGGGCTGGGGCAGACTGCCCCCCCCCCCAAAAAAAAAAAAAAAAATTCCCTAAAGTTCGGGCAGGGATCTGGAAAAATTCGGGCAGCCGTTTGAGCCTTAAAACCTGGTTTGTTTCTACTTACACAGAAAACTCCTAGGCGTGCCCGAATTCCTTCAAACACTTGGCCGAAAAAATAATAAAAAAGCATCATGGTAACGGTACAATTTTCATGAAAACTCTAAAAGATACCAAACTTTGCGACACATTCGGACAACTTATGAAAAAACAATTTTTCGTCAGCCTCACTTCATATTCTTGCGCAAACCTTTGCCCGAAATGACACAATATTCGGGCAAAAGTTGCAAAACAAGTTCTGGGATATTTTAATTGCCAGATTACAAGGGGAGAGAGGATGTATACAGTCCCCAAAATTTTGCCCGAATAAATCAATCAAAAGCTATCTTGTGACGCACCATATCACTAAATGACAATCACCAATAGTCACCATGGATGAAATGTACTTTGTCGAGAGGTATTTGGGAAGCATATGAATGAGATGACGATTTTGCCCTTTTCAAAATGATCCTCTCAAAATTGTGAGAAACTTTTTAACCTGCAGTGCTGTGGAGCCGAATTTCGGGCAATGGTAAACAAATCAGCGTAGCTTGTTTGCTCACTCATACGAATTTAGTGTGAACAAATCTGCAAGTAAGTCTGCCCACAAATTCATGTAAAAATATCTAGCAACGTGACAAGCCGGGTTTTTCTCAAACGGCGTTACTAAGTAGAAAAATCATTTATATATAGTCGGGAGTTCGGGTCGAGTCATATAGACATTTGTATCAATTCAGTGGAACTGGAATTCGGGCAAGAGTCGCAACAGAGTCACAGACATACGGTACTCATGTTTTTAATTCCGTTCTACAGTTTTCCACGGAAAGATACAAGACCAGGTATTGTTTTATACATTCCCACGTGCGGTATATCATTATATTATGACGCCTTGGGATTTTCGAGGGTTGCTGAAGTTTTTCAATTTTCAAAATTATATTGATGATAATCTCATGCTGCATGAGGTAAAATAGTTTGTAGAACGCGCAAGCAAACTCATTTTCCAATGATTATAGCTTAATGTAGTCATCCAATGTTTAGTGGTACATTTCATCTGGGAGTTTTCTGACCTTTTTATAGATTTGCTCATTTTTGGTGAAAATTTAAAAATACCAGCATGTATTACGAACATTTAGGATGTTAAACGAATATCATTGATTTTTGTGCGCAATTCATCCGTAACTCATCCTAAACGCCTGTGGGACCGGGCCTTAAAGGCAGGCATTCGTCACCCTAAACTATACTTTCAGTTTGCATATATCAAAACTCTCAATTGGTACAGCTCTTTGACTGGAATCACATTCAAACAATGCATCATAGCTAAATTACACAGCATGCCGTGGGCTCTGAGAGTGTCTTGGTTACACATTATGGACTTGTATGGCCGTTGGGACAAGCCATGAAGCAATAAACTTTGATTGTGTCTGGATAAAGATGAGTTTTAGATGAATGTGGGAGGGGCTAGAAGTAAGTAGGTTGGGAGAATTGGAACTGTTTGGGATGATGCCTTTAACTATAACCATGCAGGAGACTTCCAATATACCATGAGAGAGCAGACTGCACTATCGTCCTATGAGTAGATTGTCGTTTAGCCACTAAGTCCAAATTCTTATACAAAACCATACGTACGTGGGTGTATGTATTGCATATCGAAAAGTTTCGATCATAAACCCCGCTCCCAAATGCGTTACAGTGTGCGGGCGCATTTTGCATTTTTAGGTTTTTCGCTTCATGTAGTATTCGGGGTTGTGTTTTAAGATCTGGCTAAACTGGATTTGTGATGTTCATACTATTGCACATCTAGTGAATGCTTTTTGGACTGGACACACCCCTTACTTTTGACGTAAATCATTAATTTACGGGACTTGATGTCTATGGGCTAAAAACGTTTTTCATCCCAATTTTACTTAATTTAGAGGATTAACACTTCTAGCCGCAAATATATTGACACGGCTAAACGCGTTTCTGGAAGCTGCATGTCACAGGTAACAGGAGGAGAAGAATTGATTTTATTTGGATCTATATTTTTGTCGTAAAACGCGTGCAGTAAAGGCATAAAATGGCCCATTATTTTGGGGAAATCCCCAAATTATCACTTCACAAAATTTTGAAATCGTCAAAAATCATGTATTTTGAATAAAAATCGTCATTTCATGAGTTCCTCTCATCTTGACATATCATTCCCAAGCATAATCGATTCAGCTTACCTTATTAATTAGAACATTTAAAAATTTTTGATAAAGAATGAGCAAATGATCGTTTTTGTACTAAACTTTTCGGTATGCACCGACTGCCAGCCTGCTAGACCCAACAAAAGCAGCTAAGTATAACCATGGAGACTTCCAATATACAATGAGAGAGCAGACTGCACTAACGTCCTATGAGTAGATTGTCGTTACGGCACTGTTATTATAGCGAGATGACTGGTTGCTACGGTTTTGTGCATAGAGAAGTACAAGTTCTTATTACTTCTCAAGATACACCTTGCATTTGGCAACCCTAAGTCAAGCCTTACGTAACTGCTTCCACGAGGGAAATAAAACACTGAAGAAAGTTAACGTCAAATGCTAAGATTAATGATTAAACCTAGGCCTAGATGCGAACATAGATGTCAAGGTTGTTCTCCTAACGACAAGCACTTTCGAGATACGACAGTGCAGTGTGTGTGCAATGTGTTACAATACCACAATGCTCTTTAGCTAAGCTAGTTCGCGTTTAGCGACACTGTGCGCGATATAGACGAATCCAATTAGAGCTCGCTTTTTAATAGTGACGGTAGGCAGCCATTGGTAGGGTCCATCAGCCTTTAATCGTCTTCAATTAATGTCTACGTGAATTTCAAATCCTCACATTCAATGAAGTTGAGAAAATTAAGATACACTTCAGTGTACAACCATCCATGGAACAGGTAATGAAGAAAATTTAACTTAAAGGTGATGGACCCCAGTAATGGCCGACTAAAATCAGACCATCGTAACCTGTCCGGATTCGTGTATACTACAGGTACAATGCGGGAATGCGGCCGTTGTGTGATGGGCAAGCATACTGCATACAAATTTGACTTACTCAAGCATTCTTTTACAAAACAATAAAATACATAAATGCCTATATAAAACTCGCTCATTTTGGGCCATATCATAACCAAAAGTGACCATGAAGTCTCGTTCCCGTCTACATGACTCACTCTACATAATGAACTCAATTGAAGAGCAAACAACTCACTGAGAATCAAGAAACATTGAACGAAAGAACTGTCCCTCGAAAATGGGAATCGTGCCTAAGGTACTGTCCATGACGTCATGACGTCATGGACAGTACAAATAAACATGGCTACCGCTTGTGGCAGTATTTTTGAAGTCACCGTGCCGCCATCTCACCACGTACAGTCTCCCAAAACACGGATTCCGTAATCACACTTGCAACCACTAAAGGTACAAAAAGCTACGCACTTAGCAAGACTTCGTAAGAAATTGTGCAATTTAGCCCCCCCCTCCCCCCCCCCAAAAAAAAAAGGGCCGGTTTGCAATGGGTTAATTTGGGACGAGTTTGATTTTTTGAAAAAGCATATTTAAACAACTCTTGCTGTTTCCAAGAGCCTGCCTGCAGTGCACCTTTGCAATGCTCTTCGTTGCAATTTTGGTCAGATACACTGCACATCATTTGGATACTTGTTGTTTTGGTTATACCACATTTAGTAAGTTACTCAGTAACATTGTCACTGTCATACAGTAGGCTTACGAGGCGGGGTGCGGGGATGGTGCACTCGCCCTCCCAGTTTGGGCAAAAACAGTTGGTCTGTTCGGGCATAACATGGCACAAAACATGATAAACGGTGACATTATTCGGGCAAAAATGCTCTTGCCCCTTATAGAAAAATAAGGCATACTTCCGTATGCCTATGGTCACCGTTGTTTTTTATATTGTTTGAATAGTGTAGCATAATCATATTTTGTTTGTTTGTAATTTATTCATTTTGTCCAGTTCACAGATGCATAGACAGAGAGTTGCACTAAACAACAACTGCCTGCAACGAGTGACTTTCAAATGGGGGAAAGGGGGAGTGTAAATTGGTTGGACGAAAAATCTTCATCAAGTGTAATTTCACACAGTGATACCATTCTCAGACCTTAATTTGCTGCTGTGGCAATAAACACATTTAGCTGAGCATATAGACGAATCCGATTAGCTCTTGTTTTTAGTGACTGTGCGCAGCCATAAGTGGGGTCCATCAGCTTTGAATCGCCTTTTTATATCGTCTACATGAGTTTCAAATCCTCATATTCAGTGAATTTGAAGGAATGTATAACTGTATAATGACTGTATAACAATAATTATTTTTACAATATCAAGTGCGATTATTTTTTAATCTATATTTTGAAAAGCAATGTAATTTTTAACATAAAAGTAATTATTTTTTTTATTTTTTATGATTTATGTAAGAGGCGATTAAATTAAGAGAGCATCAAGTTTAAAAGGAGAATGTGTTTTTGTTTTCTTTTGTAATTTTACAGGGTTTTAAGTGGTTTCAGTGTCCACTCCGCTGAGCTGCTTTCAACTTGACAATTTCATCATGCACATGTATAGATGTGTAGGCTACGTGCACCTTTTGGGTCCTCAGTCTGCTCATGTATGGCTCTCTAAAAGGCTTCTTGTTCTAATTTTTAAAACCTCGAACATTCTCTACAGTCCCCCACCCCACCCGATGACCCTTCGTCCACTTTCTTCACCACCACGATTGCTAAGAAGCCAATAACAAGTGGTGACTGGCAACTTGTGCACACTAATGTACGCTCAGCTGTTAGTCGGTCGCGTAAGAATGGGAGTGGTATGGCTGCCGTCGCGTGTTCGCGGTGACTTCATAGTTATTATACCTTTCCTTGGTTTGGAAACTCCTTACGTACACTGTGTATGCACAGACGTATAAGCTGTAAGTACGTTCATAGTTTTTTGTAAGGTGCGTCTGTAACTGTCCGTAAAAGCATGTTGAGCTCTTCAAAAGAGTGCATCACGTGACTTTGAAGATGCACACGATCGATCGGTAGCGAAATGGCTCCATTGAGTGATGTACCGTTTCTGCTGGGAAGTGAAATTTAAGTTGACCCAGGTCTAAAAGGGAACTGCAGAATGCCTCCTAATTAGTAAGTTTTTAAAATTTTTGAATAAATGAAGAAATTCTACATTCTCGGGTTTCATTTATATTCTCTTTTTAAGCGTAAAATACTGGTTCCGAGGCCTGGCGTTTGGAGACCTTCGCTGAGGACATTCAGTAGGCCCTACAGGCTTATCATACCGCAGTCAGTGTGCGGTAAGGGTGAAGTAGACCTACTTCATCACGCTAGGTGGGCTTCCTAAAATTTTATACGACCATAGTTACTGATAAATATTGTATGACATACTCGTCTGATGAGCCGTTACACGCGTTTGTTAGAATGGTTTAATTCAACTAGTCTAACGTTATACAGTGCGATTGATACGTAGGCTTTGCAATTTCGCGGAATTGTTGAGTGTGCTTACCAAGTTACTGTTGCTAGCCCAGCCTTCGATTATCCCGCTATTTTAGTTTGGGTATTCTCGCTTTACGGCCGTTCTTATTTGAGACACAAATCTTAATCAAACCTTTCTCAGTAATATACGCCCTAATTGAAGTCATTACATTTTGATAATTGTTCGCCAGAGACTCGAAAAGAAATCAATTTACCCTGTTTGCATATATACAGTACGTATGGAGAGTCCAACAACAATGCTCTTCGACGAAGCAGTATGCAGGTTTATTTATAGAGATCGGTGACCCTAATTGGGGGCGTACCACGGACTTCCTATACATGGACAGAGCATGTAACCCGTACGTGCCATCCGTACATTGTGGCCACCGACTGGGACAAAAAAGGCGCACCAAGATGGCTGCCGTGAAGCTATAAATCGTCTGATTTGACGACGAATCTATAACATTTTAAAACAAAATTAAACTTGAATGAGAAACAATATCACATTCCTGCAATACTTGTAATGATTTTGACCATACCTTGCATTATTTCAAAAATATTTCAGGTTTCAGGGCCGTCACCAGCTTTTTTCAAAGGAGGGTGCGTTTTGAAACTCGAGCATGTGGGTGAGAACAATTGTTGTGGACGAGGCCACGAAGTAGCAGAATGGGGTGGGCATGGGAGGGGCCCCCTCCCATATGGTTGGGAGCTTTGCAATTTTTCAACTTAAAATGGCACAATCTGGTGCATACCAAGAGAGGAAATTCAGGCGTAGGATCAACTGTTTCTGGGAGGGTGATTGATAATTGTAATCATTATATTCTCCTTGAAAACACATATGAATGATTAACTAAGAAATAAAATTGAAGAATAAAATTGACCCCTAACACAATTGTATTAAGTATGAAAGACTCACAGTTCAAAATTTAGTCGGTCCTAATTTGGTTCACTCCTCCAGTAATGAGCCTCTGTCCAAGATTATGAACCAATGTCCTGACGGGGACTGTAAACTATAAACTGTTTTACACTGACACACAACTTGGATGAAATGACTGATTCCTGTAAAAAGAAATACTGGTACCTGGGCTAGACTATAAATAGGCCCGGCAGTGTTGTACTGCTAAATTTACGAAGGATTCAGTAGCTTGTTAATTAGTTAGATAGAGTTTAACGGCCCAGTTCCAACCTATTGGTTCAAGTCGAGCCGGCCACGGCCTTTTTCCAGTTGTGGCCCCTGGATTGTTTCCCCTACTCCATTGCTTATGTTGAGCATCACGTACAACGTCAGTAGGTTCCTTTTTTAGAGTCTTTGGTATGACTCGCAGTGGCTTAGCCCAGGATGGAATTTCCGGGGGGGGGGGGCTATGTAATAAGTGGGGGGCTGGTACCTCCAAGGGTCAGGCCCGGCAAGACTATCTACGCGGAGCGCCACCAGCGGTTGGCGCGGAGCGTGCAAGAAAATTTTGGGTTTTACAAAACCTCCAGATGGCTGGAAACGGCACTTCTTACGTGTTTTAAGCCGGTTGCGCCCAGCCTTGAAATACGAATCTCATGTCTGCCACTTCTCAAATAGTGTGAATGAAAAATCAGTCTATGAAAAATGATAATACATACACTTTTTGGGCACCCAAAATCTGGGCATTTCTGATCTGTGTCATGGCCTGGAGGATGAGACTGAGGGGAACCGGTATCTCCCTTTCTCTTGGGAAAAATTTTGAAATTCAGGAGAACGTAGATCGCAAATGCGTCAATATTTGAACAGATTTCAGCTTCAAACGGGAAACCAAAATTAGTTGTGCCCCCCTCTGAGAAACTTTTTTTGCGTTATATTTGCTCCATGCAAAATGGTGCTATGTTTCGCAAAACTTTGAACTGATTATGGCCTAAGTTGTTGAATTTCCTATTTGGGGAACATGAAAATTTTCAAAATCCTCATTTTTATTCTTTGTAGAGATTTTACACGTGACATACATACTACCAAAGAAACAATGTTTTCCGGTTTTCAGTGGTGTTGAAATGGAAAATGGTGCAGTATTTGTTCAGTCATTACTCATTGGTACATTACCTAGTCATAATTAAAATATCTCAAAATTAAAATCTCTCAAAAAATTTAAACCGCAGATCCGAAGTATGGATCATGCGGGAAACACATGAAATGCGGACCTTGTGGACATTTTACAAATCCACCCGGACGCCAGTGCCAACTAGTAAAAAGAGGACTTCTTGAAGAAATCGTTCTACAGTGGCACTTGTCATGGGAAGGAGTGAGGCACGACATAGGCCTACTTGGGGATGGATGGGAAGAATTATTCGAAGGCACCCTTACCCTTAAAGGGCCAATCCTCTCACCTCAAACCACAATTTTGGTAGGGTGTACTGAAATTCTCCATTGGCTTAGCTCCTTGATTGACAGCTAATTCAAACAATGCAGAGAACTAAAGCTTTTATTACACAGCATGAACTGTACTGAGAGTGTTTTGTTTATAAAGATTGAGCTTTTCTATACTCGACTCGAAGCAATCAACTGTTATTTTCTCTGGATGAGAATGAATTTCAGACAATTGTGGGAGGAGCTTAAGTAAGAAGGTTAGGAGAATTGGTACTGTTTGGGGTGAGAGAACAGGGCCTTGAAGACATATTTTGTGTAGGATAAAGTATAGGAATGGTAATGTAAGGATAGTCTCCAGTGTATGATTGCCTTGTTTTCAGTAAATCAACAAGCCATAGAAAGGCAGAAAGGGTCTTAACTTAACAAAGTCAAATTAGAGTTTGCCGCCGAAACGTTCGTTTTATCTTCTAAGTGTAATGCAATAAACGACAGTGCAGATTATATACGGTATCTAATTTAGTGAAAGTAATCATTTTGAAGTTATTACTTGATTTCATACGTGCACACATAATGTGTTTTACACACATTCATGCATGTTTTATTAATTGTTACACATTTTATTTATTTACTTTTTTTGAAGGAAATACTTCAAAGTGTTTTCCGTTCAAACACTTAATTTTTTCTCAATTACTTTATCAGGAGGGCTAGCCCACGCCACTGATGACTTGACCTGGGAAGCGAACCCGGGCTTTCCGCGTGAGAGGCGGATCCTCTTACCGTTAGACCAAGCACGTGGTCAGAAGGATTCGGTAGCGTAAAACGCCAACCCGTACTACTATGAACTGACTATAACTGAGGCGAACTAAAACTGTGCTATGGCCTGCGATACTTCGAACTCGAAGCCTAGGCTGGGAGGAAGGTTGAGCGGAAATGACTGATGGAAATGCAGCCCTGGATTTACAGACGCGAATAGTGATAGATCTCTCGAAGATACTTGTGAGATCGACGACGACCTGAAACTTCGCCACGTGATAGTCTAGAAGTATTGAAAACGTAGGAAAGATTGCCGTTTGGTCGTTCCATGCACAATTCCGACCGCATTTTAAAAAAAATCTCCACACCCGGCGGCGACGCCCCTCCCCCAATTTTTTTTTTTTTTTTGACCCCAATTTTTTTTTGGGGGGGCGGGCAGGTCTGGAGGGGGTGCGTTCGCACCCTCAGCACCCCCCCCCCCTGGTAACGGCCCTGGGTTTCTAGCAAAATCTGTTGATTTAAACTACTTGAGCAAGTCCAAACTTTCACACCGGCACAGCAGATAGCTTGCGTAACGCCTTTGTGGCTGCAGCCTCCTTTAGGCTTCCTTGATTTTTTCGTAGCGATGAGCTGGACGAAAAGATTCATCCGCCCCGCGGGCTACAAAGCAGACAGCCATCTTGCTACGCCGATGTACCGTGCATGCTCTCTTCATGTAGGCCTATAGGAAGACCGTTCGGGGTACTCACAACTGCAGTGTCAGAGTCAGGATTGTGTACTGCTCTGTGCAATGTCAGATGCGTCTCTGTGCAGTGCCAGAGCCTAATTTACGGCTGGGTGCAGTGTGTAAATTCCAGTTTATTGTGGTAGCGAATCCCAATTAATTCCTCCATTGACTTACACACTACCCAAATAGTAAACGGGTCTCTTAAAGCTTGTCGAAGTTTTCGCCAGGTGCAAGCTACCACTCATATGAAAGCTGAAAATTTGGCCACTCATGGCATTTCCAGTTTTCCATATCATAACCATGAAGATGTTTTGCTATTTCAGCTCAAATTTCAATCACCCTTTTCCGAGCCTTGTTTTTCACTAAAAGCTTGTTATGCCTCCGCCAGCTTCTAAAGCCCATAATTTCCACAAATTTGCTTCAATTAAGCCATTTCACCAGCGGTACTCCACATAATGTACCTTTATAAAATAAATAACAAAACACCCCATCCTATTCTATATTATATCAAAAAGGCTCCGTTTAGGGACGCTATCTGAGGGTGAACAAACGGACGCATTAATACACCTGTTTATTGCGATTTGCTCCCTTTTAGCAACATCGTCTGCAAGGATGTGACAAACAGTAGTGTCGTGATCATGGTTCGAGGTTCTAGATGGGCTGCACTGTTTTTTGTTCAGTTGTCCATTTCGGGAAGAATGAAGCCTATGGGCAATCACAGGCAGTGTAGACAGGATTACCAAAATGTGTAGGAAAATAACACTCGGCTCTAAACATGATCCCAGCTTAGACGGCGCGGCCCTGTTTACATGGGCGGCAATTTCAATTCCGTGAAAATGTGGAGCCAATTAGGCCGGAAAATGACCCAAGTTATCGAAAATAGCATCAAACAACGCATCTGATATAAGTGACATGAAAATTTAAGTTCTTCTCTGAACGTGCCAGTGCCTCATTGCACATATTAATTACATCAGTAGGCAATAACAACACCCAACGATCAAAGTAGTGTCAGTGGCGTGGCTGGGGTAGGGGGGCACAGGGGAAAGTTACCCCGGGTGCCACCTCTCGGTCGCGCCAAATCAAAATCAATTTAAAAAAATGTTGGACCAGGAGGTTCTCCAGCGGGCGGCAGCATGATCCCCTTCCCATTCGGAGAGAAGATCCAGTTTCGTTGGGGAGTCTTCATCCATACGATAAAGATGTGACTAGGATGAACTTCAGCCTCTTCCATCCTGAATATATTCTAGATTTTGCTCGCAAGAAGATATCTTCAAGAAAATTCAAAATTCACAATTTTTCTTACAGAAATACAAAAAATGTTTCAATATCAGCTCAAGGTTTTAAAACATTTTGCAAAGAAAGAAAGTAAAACAAACTCAATTTTCACCGGACGACAAAATGTGAAACCTCAACCATGCAACTTTAGTCTAGATCGAGCTTGTATAGAGGAAGCTTAGTTTTCCGATTTTTTTCTTTAAGCGTGAACACCACGGTATCAGGAACGAATTGCGGTGCGCCAAGGGCGCCGAAATTTTCGCCCCTTTAACCAAATATATGTGGACAAGGAGGTTGTATTGCAGAAAGCTTTGAATTCTGGGTTCCTGTTAGGAAATTTAAAGAGTTGGGGATTACTGAAGCATCTGCACTTCTTTTATATATTGGTGGCAAATCTGAGAATGATTGCACGACGACTGAATCGTTGTTGCTACATGATGTTATCTAAGGCCTTCGAACTGACAATCTTCGATGACATTTCAAAAGTTTCCCAAACTTTGTTGTACTTTTTAGACAAAATATTTCAATGTCAGGGGCTTTGAAGAAAACTTGGAATTCTATGAAAGACAGTTTACAAAAATAGCAATATATCTGCCGGTGTTGATGGTGTGGTATCACATATGGTAAATATCCGATTTTGTCAATTCCAGAGCTTGGAAAAGTTTACCAAACTTATTTATGAGCGAGAACTAATGCATCTTATACTGCACTTTGCTGCGCACGAGGCGCTCTGAAAAATTCGTTTGTTTTGAGATATGGAAAAACGGAAAAAACGGAAGCATGCTGCCGCTCCCCTCATTTTTCACTGGGGGCTGCTGCACTCCAACCCTCTGCTTCCTACGCCTATGGCTAAAACTGCATGTTGAGCAGGCTTCGTTCTGGACGTGCAAGAGAATACCAGGCTAACTCGACATATGCTTCGATTGATCGTTGGCCTAGTAACATTGCAACTTTGCTGGAGAGTTGGTTTAGATTTTGTCAGAATTTCACCAAACACAATTTCATAATATTTTTACGACATAACCAAAACATGGTCTGATGTGCAATTTCAAGACAGTTTAACAAAGTAAGGTAAGTACTTGGGACAAAACCACTTCCGAACTTCCGAACATACAAGGGGTCGAAGCGACCGGGGCGAACTGGCTGGGAGCGAACTTTGCCCTGATTGGCTAATAAAAAATTGTTTAATGCTGACATAAAATCGAATTTCTTTGTGCATTAATATTATACTAACGAAAGTTACAAAACAGGACGCAATTGTACATGGAAAATATAATTGAATGCGAGGAAGTTAAAATGAACTTAAAATAAAAAAAAAAAGAACAAATTCAAATGGCATTCCAATCTGAAACCGTTTACTTGCGACTGAAAAACTGGCCAAAGTTGAGAATCCTTACAAATGGGACTCGAAGCTCAAATTGATGCATGGGTGAGTGGTACAGGCTAAGGGGACCATACATTCCAAAAAAGGGAACTGTGAAGTACGAGAAAGGTGGGATTGGGGCATTAGATGTGATAATCTGTATCTGCCGGGAAAATTTGCAAAATGATGAGAAAACAATCAGATAAAATGTGCCACTAAAAATTTAATGTTTGGAAAATGAGCCTATATGCGCATGTTACAAACTAACTCACTTTTGATATGAGATTATGTTTGTGAAAAACACGTACGATTAAAAGCTTTTTTCTTGTCAAAAGATACATAAAAATACTGAGGCTTAACTTTTGACCCTGAGATATGCTACAAAGTACCCATGAATCCCCCACCAGGACTTTACCCCCTCAGACACCTACCCGCATAGTCTCGCGTTTCGAGCTCGATTTCACGCTTCCCGCCGTAGCGCAAAATTGTTTCCCCTAACAGTTTCTCTTGCCCTGCATTTGCCCCAGTTTTAAAATCTTGGTGCCGCCACTGGATGCAATCAATTTTAGAAAGAAAAAATAACAACCGTACATTTCCTAGTTCAGTTTTCCGAAGGGTCATCTTCCCGAAGGGTCATTATTCCGAATAGAATTTTAGGGTCGTTTATTCCGTAATTGAACATAAAGATTACAATTCCGAAGAGTCGCTATGCCGAAAGGAGGATAAGGGTCATTATTCCCAATAAAATATGGTGACTTCTAAACTCGGAATACCGACCCTTGTTTTTAATTCAAAATAACGACCCTTCGGAATAACAACCATTTTTTCTAATTCGAAAAAACAACTCTCCGGAAGACCCGAACGTTTTATTCGGAATGATGAACCTTTGGAAAAACGTCCTCCCGGATTACTAATCCTAATGTTATATTCGGAATAATGACCCTCCGGAGTAACGGCCTTCCGGAATAATGTTCATATCCCGGGAATCTAAGATCTGTGCACCAACGAGTGTTAGGATGTGTAACTTGAATTCACTGCAAGACATACCATTTGTCAGTTGGGGAGAAGAAACTTCTTCGTGTTATGGTTCTGTGCCAGTAGTGTTCCGACTGAAAAGCTTCACCGATTGCAGTCGGGTTGTAATGCACGATCGTGCCGATTCAGAACCCTTCGGGCTGGTTTGTTGTCATCGTAGCTGGGGGGCACATTTACACAAATTATGTACGGCGAAGATATCGTAAGTAATCATGGTTCTGGCAGATGTGTTCCGGGCTTTTAGAACCCGTCCCAAAGGTCAAACTGAACTGCTTCACCGATTGCGGTCGGGCTGTAATGCATGATCGTGCCGATTCGGAACCCTTCGGACTGGTTTGTCATCGTAGCTAAGGGCACATTTACAAAAATTATGTACGGCGGAGATATCGTAAGTAAACATGGTCGTGGGAGATGTGTTCCGAGCTTTTAGAACCCGTCCCAAAGGTCAGAATGTGTGAAGATGTATTAAATATGGTAGGTTCTTCAAAAATGTTTTAATTGGAGAAACCTTACTTGGGCTCCATTCCAGGAACACCCCTCAAGACACCTCCTAAATAAAAACTGTCCCACATGGGGATAGCTTCCATCAAGGGTATAACGGAAGCTAAAATCCCGCAGTATCAGCAAAAATGGTAGGATACGTGTATGATAATCAGATAACATTTGATAAGGATTCACATCTTGAAAGGTCATGACCATTGAAAATTTGACATCTTAGTGAATCCATAGCTTACAGTCCACTGACTTGATATTAAGCAATAAAGCACTGTGGGTGAATATTTAGTCTCAGGAGAGGTATATTATTTATTTTTTCCGTTAATTATGATCTTTAACTGACCTATCTTGAGGTGGTCCCATCATGCAGAGTCCGGTATGCACAGCTATGTTCTCATGCTTGCTTCCTTAGCTCCGTCACTGATAATTATCTCAATTATCATACGTGATTTTACGTAATGAACATTGTAATGTCGAGTAAAGAGCCGTTCAAGGCACAGCTCCTCCACCATGTCGAGTGAAGTGATGAAGCCGCGAGACTCCAGCATGTCAAGTAAGTCGATGCAGTACGGGGATCCTGCGTAGTAGGCAGAAACAGAAACAAGACGAACGTCTAGACGAGTTGCGGTGCCGACAAACCAAGACGTCTTATACTTTTAAGGTGATTTGACGACTGTTAGCTACTAATAGCTTTTGAACTTTGGGCATGGACTCTACTACTGTAACAAAGAAGTATATTTGCCTTTTTAAACAGGATATTCAACGAGGTTTCCCTTCATGGAATACTTCATTTTCTGTACAATTCGCGCCAACCATGGTGCGCGCTCTGCTTAGAATAATCATTCTTCTCTCAGAGAGGTTGAATCCCACTCAATACCACAGAGTGCACTCTAAAAACACTATGGTCAACTATGCACCGACTCAAACGTATGGTAAAAAGTGACCAATTAATGGTTAGATTTGAGCATAAATTAGTGAATTTTGACCAAAGTTGGAGGTGAATGGTTGGACCATTGTTTAGATCGGTGCATAGTTAATTAAATCAATGGTCAATTTGAGGCAAAGAGATGAAATGAACGAACGATTTGGCTAAAAATTTACATGCTTTGCTTCGTTATTTTCACCATAAATTGGCTGGGTGGGTTTTAAGAAGTACTAAACTGCAACCTCTTTGCAAAATTTGTACCATTCCATGAATTGAAAATGCTAGCAACATGCTGTACTCTATACCAATGTAGTCAATTTTAGCCATTTCAAATTTGTTAGAAAATTATCTCTCAAAAACTGACAAGTAAAAAGTCAAAACATTCTGAAGATACGAAGCTTGTCACAGCCTACCTGAATTTATTCCGAAATTCAAAGTGCAGTACAATTGCAGTATATACTCTGCACCTGCATGGATCTATCAGTCTATCGGAAGTTTATCTATGTCATGGTATTGAGGGGGGCTCCAGCCCACCTAAGCCTACACCCCCTCCTCCAACGTAGCAACGCCACTGGGGCCATGTCTTGAAATCGTGTAAAATAGCTCCGTAATATACCGGTTCAAATTGGTGTTATTATCGGCTAGCATGAATATAATTTTTTGCCAAAGTTGCCAGGCGGTGGGGACCTGGGCGATTCATTGAGAGGGGTGGGGACTCCAGCCCACCTAAGCCTATACCCCTCTTCCTCCGCTTCCTCCGTAGCAACGCCACTGAGGCCATGTCTTGAAATCGTGTGATGTAGCTCCGTAATATACCGCTTCAAATTGGTTATTTTTATCGGCCAGCATGACTATAACTTTTTGCAAAAGTTACCAGGCGGTGGGGAGCTGGGCGATTCATTGAGGGGATGGAGGCTCCAGCCTTCTTAAGCCTACACCCCCTCCTCTCCGGTAACAACGTTACAGCTACCATGTCTTGAAATCGTGTAAAATAGCTCCGTAATATACCGATTCCAGAGCATCATTAATTGAAAAAAATTTTCTACTATAACCTATTAAAAGTTTATGCATTTCATCTTGCCATGCTAGCCCCTAGGCTACGGTATAATACCTGCATGAATTGCTATGGTTGGCGTAATCCTAACAATCCCCTGCCCCTTCCAGTTTTCTTAAAGATGATTTGTAATGATTAAATAGTTACAAATTACACCTACCAACACATAACATTTAAAATACCCTTAACCTAAAAAATACCCACCATCTCTTCTAAGACTACTATAAGGTCCAGTTCTCTCACCCCAAACAGTACTAATTCTGCTAACCTTCTTACTTAAGCCCTCCCACAATTGTCTAAAATTCATCCTCATCCAGATACAATTTCAGTTTATTTAGGGTATAGAAAAACTAATCAAAACACTCTCAGTACTATTCACTGTTGTGTAATATAAGCTTCTGTACTCTGCATTGTTTGAATTAGCTGTCAATCAAAGAGCTGCTCGAATTGAGAATTTCGGTACCCCCGTACCAAAATTGTAGTTTGGGTGAAAGGTTTGGCCCTTTAATACGGGAAGGTGCAACTTTTTGCTTACTATAAGTTGACCCTTATCAGCTTATGTTATGTGACGTAGACACTAAATTTAGACCGTGCACAGAGGTTAAATTGTTGGTTTGCGGACGAAGCTAAGTGGCTCGTTCATTTCATCTCTTTTCCCTTTTCGGAAATGGAAAGGTAGCAAGACATTTATGAGCTAATTATTCTCTAGTTTGTTATAATTATGTCAGGGAGTTGTGGTGTTATCAGGAAAACGTTTAACTTATTCATGATAAAGTCCATTTTCCTCTTTAAAGTGATTCGTTCAACTATTGCAGACGGGTTGTTGGAATGATGAAATTCGTCTTCTACGGAATCTTTAACACGACAGTATATTCGTATTCATAGAACTGTCTTACTTATTGCTTTTATATATTTTAGGTAATCGTTTCATCAATTGCGAGTCATGGCCATACATAAACTTACTACAATGACAATATTTTCTTCCGTAGTAAAAGGACATTGTCAAAGAAGCGACAAAAAGTCCTTGCTATAGAATGTAATAAGAAACGTGTCTGATTAATAATGTGATGACAGACGAATCGCAGCTAATAGCTATAAATTATAAACTTTGACATTTTGGTATTCACGTTTCATTATAGGACGTGAAAATGATGCAATATCTTTAGGACTGATTACTCGATGTTTCGAAACTCTGATTGTGTAAGACAATATCGTTCAAATTTAATTAAATACTGAACTTAGAAATAATTTGGAAAGGGATACTAGTGACGTATATGAACGGGACTAATACCAGGGAGCTGTGACCTTTTTTGAATATAGTTCTTCTGTCCACGCAACCATGGAACGACCCCCATGGTTTTTCACGGACACGGATGAGTGATATGTATGACTTTGCAGTGAAGACAAAAGGTAGCACACCACTAAGTCAAGGGGTATCCCGGCGAAGGAGGTTACCCTACGAATTTAACACCCTAGAGAAACTTTTTGGGGGCAGATTAGACCATGTTAGTGAAGAGATGTGTTCAATTTGTGATCTCTGTGTGGTAGAAAAGCAGTTGAAGTAATCAGTCTGCAAACATAAAGAAAATTGAAGGTATTTCGGGCATTTTTTTGGCAATATATCCTTCCACGATGCAAAACGGCATTTTGAATGAGTCAAAAAACAGGAACCACTACTCTATTATACAGGCCCTTCTAGCGCGAACTCAACATTGAGTAAGCAAGTAATGGTGGTATTAGCAAAAGAGGGGCAGCAGAAAATAGCATTCCCAGCCAACATGCCCAGCTGGGCCCCAACTGGGTTTCAGCTGGGCTACTTGCTTAGCCCAAGCTGGGACCCATTCGTGTTTGTCAGATGTTCCCACGTAGGGCCCAACTGGGCTAGCCTTTCCCAGCTGATACACAAATGAAGCCCAGCTGGGTCCCGCTTCAATAACTGAAGCCTAGCTCCGCTTCAGCTGGGAAAGGCTAGCCCAGTTGGGCCCACGTGGGAACACCTGACAAACACGAATGGGTCCCAGCTGGGGCCCAGCAAGTAGCCCAGCTGAATCCCAGTTGGGGCCCAGCTGGGCATGTTGGCTGGGTTCTGCTAGCAGCGTGGGTGGTCACGTATGAATGGATGTTCACTTTTCGCATGCACGGACGCGGACACGCACGCGGATCACGCATTAGGGACGAATAGATGGCAGGCTTTACCCTTCTTGAGATATTGCGTTTACAAGCAAAAGCATTACAAATACACTCACACATCAGTAACCATCATATAGATTCCTTGCATACCTTGGGCAAGGAATAAAAAAGGTCCACTTACCAGAAGTTGTTCATCCTTTTCAAAACGGGTCTTTATTTCCTTTCCTAAGTCATTGTTGGGTATCTTGATAGGCCTATCCTCATTTTCTATCAGCCAGCGAGCAGCAAAAATAACACTTCTAGGCCTAACATTTTCAGAAAAAAACAGCCGTTTTATAACTTAATTTCCTCTTGCATTTGACAGAAATTACTTGGCTCTCTTCAAGTCTTATAGGTAGAGTTTTAATTATTGTCACCACATCAGACGGGACATTAACAACATTTCCCTTAATACTAAATTGTCCTCCTCGAGGAAGCTCACGTAGCTGCATAAAAGGTGTTCGTAAAGCAACCAACCTTTCTTCAAGACGATGTAATTTCAATTCTTATGGTATCTCATACATTTTCATATTATTATCTCGACTTAATAACGGAACTCTACCTCCTTTTATACATTTTAAACAGGTTTTACAGACCATCCTTTATCTATATCTTCTTCCTGCTTACAAATACTAGTATTTCCACTAAATCTAACTAAATTCACCCACAGTGCAGAGGCCGCGGAGCCAATTTTGAAGTGCGGGGGCTAATCATCGAAGCGGCCCAATATGTCCAATAACATAAATGCAGTTTAAGGCGGCCCAAATTGCCCACAGCAAAATAAGTGCGGGGGCTAAAGCCCCCCTAGCCCTCCGTCTCCGCGGTCCCTGCAGTGCACATTCTTTATAAAATAACTGCTCACAATAAAAGCAAACATATGTAGGCCCTCCATAATTTTATTCCAAAAGCGATGTTGCAATTCTCTAATTGGACTCTCCTCTTCTTTTCAAAATTGACGCTTACTTATTTGTTCTCTAAGCATCATTTTAGTTCTATCACTTGCAATACCCACACTACGTTTTATCACAAAACCTTTATTTTCCCAACATTTATAGCTATCTTCAGTCACTCTCATAGGCCCTTGAACTAATATATGATTACTCCCCTCATTTAAACAAACATCTGCTCTCTTCAGATAACTTTGCATTGACATTTGATTACGCTCCTGTTCAAGTAAAATGTCTCCCCTCTTCAATATGTTACATTCAACACCGGAAAATTCTTCACAATGTTCATTAACACAACCCCTCTTCAACCAATTCTCTATAACGCTGCTCTCATGTACAGACTCATTATCTTCTATTTCCAACACTACGTCATAATGTACTCCACCTGTATTGACTAAATAAATGGCACGTTTTTCCCGATTAACTACGCTACTTAAAATACCACTTTGAGGATAACGTACCCATTTCCATGTACCATTATATTCTATAAAAGTATATGTATCAGTTTCCGTCAAAAGTCTTGCAGCTGCAAATATTTCAACCTCTGTAGACCATACACTATCCCCATCCATTCCAGTAGAAGTAACATATTCTTCCTTAGTCATTATTGGTACCGGCAACTCACTTCTACACAATGAACTTACAATGACTTGTCCTAAATGAAAATGATTATCTTCTACCCTGTAACCTGTAAATATTAATACTCGCCAACTCATACAAATAATATTTACCTACCAATAACAATGTTTCCTTCCAACAGAAACTTACTTTATCAAAATTTTCGTTAGTGTGAGAAATTCACACAGCTCTTTAAAATCACAAAAGCAGTGAACAAAACTCCTCTAAACTATCAAACATTTTACTCCACCGCAACCCCGACTATGCCATTTGAAAAGAATAAATCCCTACAAAGCAATCCTCATATAAATACTGAAAATTCACTAAACACCAATCTGTAATAAATATTATACGATGAATTAAAAAAAAAACAACCAAAATGATGGCGCTGTGTTAAATTAACAAACAACCTTTTACCCAGAGTACATAACATACGGACCTGGTTTTTCTGCAAGATTGTTACTAAAAATAGAACACGTTTGCAAATTTTACATGAAAAAACCCCAATTTTACACTCTCACGAAAGTCATATTTCCACCAAAACTTAAAAACACGAAAGAGAAGTACCATCCCTACAAATTGCACTAAACCGTATTTCGATACCACAAAGCATCTACAAGAAGATAGAAATAAAGTGCCGGAAAAGTTAGAAATTGACATCGCGATAGTAACTGCATTAGTTGCGGTTGCCTGCAAGGCAGGCACCGCAACTAAAAACAGATTGAGAGTTCCAATCGATTTAATGATGATTAATTTGTTGATTAAGTTCAAAAAAGATGATCAAGTTTTAATCATTCTGTCGGCAAAAAAAAGGATTAATTATCTACAGCTAGGTAACTCAAGTGTTCCTGCAGTCCCCTGATTGGTCAAAAGATATGACGCACCAATGCAAATGAATGTAATGATATAGATGACCAATGAGGAGGCTGCAAAGGGTGGAATTGGCCACGCCTTGAAAATATAGGTTACAATGTGCACGTGGGACTAGGGCGATGTAATATGTCATGTCCACCGGTAAAACCTGGCGGCGGAAACAGGAAGGGCCTTGGAAATCTAGAACAAAAGGAAGGGAGAGTTGCTCGTAAACAACAAGATGACATCTGCTAAACGTCATGGAGAGTGCACCATACTACATAACAGTAACCTTCACGAAGGCTTTATTTCGACTTAATTCTGCATCCAAAAGCAGATAATTACCGTCCCGATTTTCCCCCGAGATTAGATGTAAGCCACTAATTAACGGAGAAAACAAACAAATTGCCAAATGGGAGTCTTATGGTATCTCTAATTAGTGTCCCCGCGAAGTAGGTAACGTATATGATGAGGAGTCAGGCATTATAAAACAACGGCCCAACGTCTTGAAAAAACTTAATAGAGAATAAGATCACGGTGTAAGTAAAAGTATTTGTTACTGATTCTTCTCAATATATCCACTCTCCGCTAGATTTTTTTGATATGACTTAGTTTAAACCCTCTTGCTTCCGGAGAAGAGGTCGAATGTTTCTTGCACAACGCCTATGTGCGACTTATTCTCACTGGAGTTTCATGAAGTCGCGGTGTTTTCAGGCACTTCAGTCTAAAAATGGTAGTGAATAACGTAAGAACTGCTGTTTAACGTGGTATTACTTGCAAAAAGAATTCTGATAGAGGATAGAAAAATCGTACCCATATTCTTGTACATATTTTCATCGACTAAACTTTTATTTGAAAATTTACTGGGAAAACAACTGTAATACTGAGTATAATAATGGAGATGTGCGAGAGATTTGGTAGAAACATTTGTGGAATTCTACTTTTTTTGACATTCATTGTACAAGTTAAGAGAAGCCAAGGTCAATGCCGTTTTTCCTGGTCTTCACATTTGGTATGTGATGGAAGCAAAGCGAATATAACTACATTCCCTCAGTTAAGTTCCGATCCTGCTGTGTCGACATTATCAATAATTAACACAAACCTGACGGAGCTCCAGTGGGGTAAGGTTGAGCTTCCACGCTACCCTAACCTTAAAACGTTGATACTACACTCAAATGGAATCTTCATCATCTCGAATTTATCTTTAGTTGTCAATAATCCTTCGATTGAACAGTTGCATCTTCAACAAAACAGACTTAGCGAAATTCCAGTGAATATGTTGAAGGGAGTTACTGAACTGAAATACCTCGATCTGAGTAATAACCAAATATTTAAGATAGAAAAGAATTCCTTCTGTCGAAATCAATTCCTGCAATATCTTAAGCTGGCCATTAACAGAATTAAGGTTATCCACCAATATGCCTTCGAAGGTCTGCATAAATTGCAATATCTGTATTTGCAGGACAATGTTATACAGGAATTCCCCTTCAATGAATCAAACTACAGCTTCCCTGCTTTGATTAAGATAAATTTATCAAATAACAACATTTCAAAGTTTACACCAGTCTCAGATATATATGAATCTTGCAAAATACTGGATTTAAATTTCAACCGAATCGGCTATGTTGGCAGGAATTTCTTGAGGAATTTTCCAAACATGTCATTACTTCTTCTAGATCATAATTTGATTTTTTCGTTAGATCCTTTTGTGTTTGGGGAACGACTACATAACTTATCTCACCTTTTTTTACGTCATAATTACTTGAAGACATTACCACTGCACCTTTTAAGAGGAATACCGAGGCTGCACACATTGTCCTTGTCTAACAATTTGCTAACAAGAATTCCAGCAAATGCTTTTATACACAACCCTTACTTAGAGATCATTGTGCTAGACAACAACCTCATCCACTCGTTACACTCGTTATCGTTGGCTGGTCTGTCAAGTCTCAGGCAATTATCATTGACTTTCAATGAACTAACAACATTACCAACAGAATTGTTTCAACCAGTTGGATACTTTTTACTTAAGCTACAAGGTAATAATTTGACGTGTGATTGTGAAATCTTTTTCTTGCAAAAGTGGCTCAAAAAATCTACATTTAGTTTTGATGAAATCGAGTGTGTCTTTCACCAAACTGGAGAAAGCGAACTCGTTATCAACGCACCTTTTGAAGATATATGTGTTATGGAGCATACCACCATCGCGGCCTCGGAGACCACTGACGTACCCTCAACGGAAGAAACAGATTTGCTAAGTATCATGATCGAAAATGGCCCAACTGTGGGCGCCGTTGTGGTTTCCTTTTTGACGGCAGTTGTCATCTTGTATGCGTTATGTCGAAATTCAAACAAACGGGGCCAAAATGATGAAGGGGACGAGGTCAACTCGTAACTGTTCACTGAAGAATCAATAGCAAATCGGTCGTACCATTGCTTTAGGCCAAAGGGATTTCACTTTGATCGCACAATAAATATTTCAAATGTTTCATTTGGGGAAATTCACCCTATGCTTAACCTTATCACATACTGTTGTTTATACCAATTACGTAAACCATTCAAACATTTGAATTTAGCCCTAAAGGCTGACAATTGATAGGAGTTTATCTCAGCTTAAAGTTAAAGAGAACCTTACACTTCAAGGTATGCATGTATCCCCATTTCGCCATCACTTTCAAAATTTGTTGGAAGGTGTTTTCTTAAAACCCTTAAAGGCTTGGGCTCACGCATCCCGCAGTATCCGGTGTTATCCTGTGTTTATAATGAAGCAAAACTGCAGCTAAAGCCGCCTTGTCGCAAGCTTTCTTACGTTTCACAGGTCAATTTGATTGGTACGGTATGCAGTTGTGGGGAGATAACCGCTTTCAGGAGATATGAACTGTCACCCGATCGGGGAAATATTTTGCCATGTGTGGCACCATTTTTTAAATTTATCCCATGGTACATTGAGATACTACCTAGCAAATTCAACAGACATAACGTTCGAAACAACCTTGCAATTTTATCGGCTTTACGAAAGAGAAATTGGGGGCATTTTTAAAATCTCTGTTGATAGGGGATTGAAAAAGTTTTGTCATCTTTGACTGTTCACCGTGATCGCGCCGATTTGAGATATCGAGCAATTTTGCTACGTTCTTTTTCTAGGTCTTAATTAACAGACTAGATACAGCCGCAAGTTTTGTGAACTTTTTCAGCATACAGATGTGAAAGAAGATCGTTGCAGCATTTGTGTTTGTAAATACGTTGTTGAAGGTCCTTTGTGGTCTCGCTCTTTGAGACTTTAGTACGATATCACATTGAATACACACACAGAAATTTATTAAACAAATCGACGACTGTGAAGAGGCAGACACTCTGTGCTCATAAATATTCATACCGTTGAAACAGGCTTATATTCCCCCGATCTGAGGAAACCTCATTTCCCTCTAACTCTCACGAGCTGGTATGTGCTGCGGCTGCTGCCACAATGAGGTCAAATATTTCGCGGAAATTTGGTTTATCTTCCACTTGTAAATGAAGTTGAATTAGTCATTTTAGCTTATTGCCTGAATATCTTCACATGGCATAAGCTGTCCTTAAAAGAAGCAGTTTAATGGCGCACTTCTAATACTCCATACAAACGAGATGATTACCCTCTACAAATATTAGACCTTATTCGTTCCATACTCTCTTAAAATAATTTTGCAAAGTAATTTTGCAATAATGTTCCTATATTTTTTCTTGGGGTATTTAATTTTATAATTGGAAGATATTTTACAATTTGTTTCTTGAATTTCTAGTTCGTTACTTTTTCCTTGGCACCGGCAATTTTAAATCGTTTTCACTTATATCGAAATCGCAACGTATGTATGTGGGTAGTATATTAGGAACACACTGCACGTTTTCATTGAGATACTAGTGGCAACTCACATTATCTGCCAGAGTTTTATGAACAAAATTATTGTTTTTGCAGGCATTTTGTTCTTTCAGTCGATGAGTTCAGTTGTTTCTCGTTGTAGACCTAGGGTAAACCCCAACGCAGGCCTAGGCTAAAGTTGGTACTGTTTAAGTGTTTATGACAGTTACAAGGGTATTGTTACACCAGACACAATTCATGTACGGGCTGTAACAAGTATCGGTATTAGATAAACAAGCTTCCTGATGAACCTAGTCTTGGTCAAGATGTTCGTAAATTTTCCACATCTCAGATTTTACAGGATGCTTGTCAGCTACACTGTCAGTTTTGTTTATTATGGGTTACAAACATGAACAGTTAGAAGCAGGAATTGGAATGAGGGCGGGCTGTAGGTGTGAAATTTTACAATAAGTTACTGGAAGATACAACACCATCGTTTTAACACAAGACTAGGATGAACCAAGAAGCAAAACCGGACGTGACGTAACGAAATTGCCGGTTCTAATAATTTATTCTACTTCAGCGGCTATACCATATAGTCCATTAATTCCATCCTACAGAACAGAAATGTCCATTCCCGCCAGTGTTAGCCAGGCGGCTGGACGCTGAGCCCTCAGAACCCAAGTTCATAAGACTGACTATGGGTCAGATGCTTAATCTCAGTTTGGCAAATAGTCAGACGATGGTCAGAAGGTGAGAACTGGCAAAAATCATTGCCATCCCTGAGAAAAGATGTCCCGAATGGCCATGAAAATGTTACTTGTCTCATAATAAAGCACAACGACATTTAACGACGAATCGCAAAATATTAAAAACCCTTAAAACAATGGACTACCTATGAATTAACACATAATGCTGCAAAGCCCGTTAATTAACAGCAGCAACGTTGTAAAAGATACCGGTAATAGTATCTTTAATCGAAAAGTCCGAAAAAGTCCAAAAAGAAGCGACTTTCAAATTGTTGGAGAGAGATCGAATTCCTTCAGAGATAGTGGAAAGCTCGACGGAAGTAGACAGGTCCGTAGAAGGTTATGACGAAGTTCTGTCTATAAATAACTTTCGTGACCAACACAACAAAATGAAGGCGAAAGATGCAGTGACTAACCAAAAACAATCATGTCATGAGGTTGTTTCTTGAGAATTCAACATAGACACTCCGGTAGCTACAGTAGATCAAAGGCGGTGTGGGGTTTAACTGGTACTTGAGGTTGTCACATGATATGTGCCCCCATGTGGTATATGCTAACCCCATCTGTTAGGTAACTTTTTTGTATTCTTACCCATCTTGTACTGCCAACTAATTAATCAGATGTGGAACCTGATTATATCAAGTGTGTATGTATTGTGTTCAATTTCATTTCCTCTCTGAGGCGGTAAGATGTAGTCAGGCAGAAAAAGGAGGATTTATCAAAAAGTAAAAAAGAAAGTTGCATCATGATTCACGAACGCAAATGTTGCACAATAGCGAGAATTACAAACTCAGAGTTTGGAATTATTTTTAACGTGTAAAATATACTGCAAGTAAAAGAACAAAACATACACTACGCTCTAAACAATGATTACCCAACCTGGGCATAAAATTCCCCAACTGTTGGTTCCGTATGACTTGGGGTAATCATTCTTCAGAGCGGAGGAATCGGGTAAAAACTGCCCAATTTGGATGGTTAAGAGTTTTACTCACTAGTTGTCCAAAAGAAAGTATCCAACTATTCCACCCAACCGATTTTGCCAACAAATGGTTAATAGTTCGTTCGCAACCCATTTTCTTCTTTTATCGGTAGGCAAACCCACATGCTCGCAATAAGAACTCAAGCAATATGTTCAATATTTATAGAAATTACAATTTTGATTAATTGAAAATGAACAAACATAGGCCATTGATAATTCAAACACATAGGTATGAACATTCACAAAAACAAAGATTTAATTAATAACAGTCATTTGACCGACCGCGACCCATGTAAAAAGTAAGCAAAGAAACATGAACGAATACATGAACGCGCATTCCCTAAACAAGAACATATGGCACTGATTCTTTCGTTTTCTTGGACAACGCCCTGACGTAAAGAAGGTGTAAGGGAGGGCCTTACATAGTATTAAAAAATGCATGCAAACTCGTAAGGATTTAAATTAGAATTGCGCGTAGGACACGAACTTAAACCGAACTCCTTTTGGTTATAGTGAACTTGTAAAAACAAAGTAGAGATAAAGCACCAATGGAATTAGTTGCCAAAAGGATCCATTTATAATAGTTTCGAGGAATCATAACAATAACAGCAAGGAACGCAGAGGATCATATTCATACAAAATTACCGGTCGAAAATGTAAGGATAATTGCTCCCGTCGTGACGTAAAGGAATAATCGGGGATTCCCCTTGGTCGAAAATACCACAGAATTTGCTACGTTCATGAAGTTTACTGTTAGTAATGAAAAATTAGATTAATGTTCTTCTTAAGTTATTATGGTAGTACGAGGGGATATCAATATTGCAGTGGCGGTTGACGCTCTTGGCAATAGCAGTACGTGTGCTCCAAATTACAGACCTGTAATAATTAAAAAGGAAGTCAATTAGAACACGTTCGTAATTTTTTCTTGGGAGGTCAAGCCAGAGCAGCGTAGCCTCCTGCCAGCAGTGAACAGAAGAAATTAGTCCAAAAATCGTGGACTAGTCTAATGGAAAATGAATACAAAGTTGATGGACAGTAAGTTCAACATCAAGGTTACATAGAGGGCACAATGAAGAACCAATCATTCAATAGTTGTAATAGTTGGTGTGGAGAATATTTATGGAGAATTTTAAAATCAAGATCAGCATCGATGTTGGCCTTGATAACACCATAGACGCCGTTCCATCTGTTCCCTGAAGCTAATTTTCGGGTAAAGATTCTGCCAGTACTGGTGATCGTTGAGGTTACAATCAATGGCACAACGCAAGAATAACATCACATTTGCCCAACAGCTGTACTATTGGGTGCTTGTTTGAAGTTCCATATAATCACATGAAAAATAACATGATTCTTACAGGAAGGAAATTTAACAAAGTACCCTCGAACTTACACCTTTTTCCTCCAAAGTGGTTGAGACAGCAGTGACATGCACTTGGTTGATAAAGATTGAAAGCGCGCAGCTCAAAATAATAATCACAATCGCGCACTTTGCATTTCTTTTGCCATTGATTACAAAGCAGTATAAACTTCTTTCCTTTATGGTCATTGCTCTTAAAGTAGTTTCGTCCAGATTTTTACTGCTATTCTACCGCTTGCTTTTTATTTACCAAATTCAACCTTTATCAAGCATGAGATCCTAATTAACCAATTTTATTAAAGTAGTTATCTGTAAAACTTAACGAATCTTTTACTTATCATCTGATTGGTCAATTACATTTTACCCAAATGTTGATTACTTTAAACCTTGCAACACATTTTGCCAACACTTGGATTTTACCCAACTTTAATTTACCCAACAAATATGGGTAGATTGTTTACCTTTTTGTTGGACAATAATTTGCCCATGTGGATCACTTTTGATTTTGCCCAAAGATTTTTACCCAAGTGATTTTAGAGTGTACAAAATATCTGTGAGCCGACGGTGTAGTGATACGCATCTCGTTTCCTGGTCGATTGTTTTCCGATCCTTTATTTGTTGTTTACATTTAGTCTATAATACTCGTTTTCCCTTTCTCTTGGGTGTGCGATGTAGTACAAGTTATTCTTCTGTTCATCATCTAAGTAATGAATGTGTAGTTATTGTTTAAACTGTGTGTATTATCTACTGTACTCAGTTTCATGAAACTTTTCCATTTACATTTATTGAACGTATTGTACAAACATTGCAAATGATTTATGAATTATACCTTTGTGGGCCACGACGAAGTGCGTGAGGGATTAGTAAATTCAAAGAAATTCACCATCTGAAGACCCGGGATCGAGCACCTCCCTAAGTTTTGGTTTTCATTTTCGTGTGTGGTTTAAGCTCTCAAATCAATTTTATTCATGTCAACCCCTTCAGAAACACTGTACATATTTTACTTATTACCCCATTATTTGTGCCACGAGAGAGTGCGTGAGGGATTAGTAAATTCATAGAAATTCACGATCTGAAGACCCGGGATCGAGCACCTCCAGAAGTTTTGGTTTCCTCTTTTTGTTTGTTTTGAGCTTTCAGGTCAATTTCATATGTCAACCCTACAGAAACATTGTACATATTTTACTTATTAAAGCATTATTTTGCCACAACGAAGTGAGTGAGTGCGTAGTGAATTCAAAGAAATTCACGATCTGAAGGTCCGGAATCGAGCACCTCCAGAAATTTTGTTTTTTCTTTGTGTGTGTGTGTGTGTTTTTAGTTTTCAGATTAATTTCATACATGTCTGCCCCTTCAGAAACATTGTACATATTTTGTATATCTGTGTACTAAACCATCATTTGTTCCACGACGAAGTGTGTGAGTAGTTAATTAGTTTAAAGAAATTCAGAAACTAGTGTTCTTGTCTGAAAATTAAAAATCCACAAAATACAAAATATTGTATAATAATTACTCAAATTGTTAATACCTGTAGTGATACTACAGTTGTAATTATAGTTATTCTATATTCTATATATAATTATAGTTATTGCATTTATCTATCTATCTGTCTGTCTGTCTGTCTGTCTGTCTATCTATCTATCTATATGAATTTATTTAGTCGGACTAATACATTCATATCACAAATTTACGACAACAGAAAAATGAAGACTCAGCAGAAGAAGCTTCGCGGTAATTATAATTACGTTTAATCAAGCTTTCGGCCAGTACATCGGCCTTCGTCAGGATACTACAAAGTAGAGAGGAGGAACAGGGAAGACTTAGTGTTTACAGTAGCACTGGCTTAGAGTGTAACCTGATTTTAATAGAAGGGCACAGGTGAAAATATAGGGTTCTTTTCCTAACCAAAATAACCTACTTATGGAACTACCAAGAAGGAAACGCTTTTACATTGAAAGTTGTTTAAGATCAAAATTGAACTGAAATATCAAAATTGATATTAAGAAAATTGGCTTAACTAAAACAGAAAAAACGGTAACTTACGGAAAAAACGTTTAAATCCACAAGACGCTGTTATAAGTAAATGCGCAGTGGGTCATGTGATCTTATATATCTACGTAGATACCATTACGGCTTGGAGTATTTACTTTTTGAATCCAGAACGATTCTCTGTGTAGAATTGTTAGGTGTGACCTTTCTTTCATAAGTTGAATACCGGTAATTGTGACGATGTCTGTGGAGTATAAGATCTAAAGTTAAAATGTTTGGTGTAAGGTAATTTGTTTTGCGCTAGTTTGAATTAAAGTTGGTAATTTCTGATTATCAATTTTACCTTACACCAATTTAGTTTAGTTTAATTTGTTTTAAATTTGCGTAATTTAAATGTCACCCACGGTTGATTTGGCAGTATCTTGAATACTGCCAGTTTAGTTAAAATTTTGTTATCTGAAAAAACTAAGAACAGAAAGCAGAGAAATACCTGTGATTATTCGACAAAGAGTAAGGTTAATGGTGTGAATTTTTCAACGTATAAAAACATGTAAATATTATGCACTAAATGTGTACAAGATGTAAATAAAGTTCTTCCTTCAAGGAAAAGTATCCTCAGTTTGAGATCATCGTAAATAAACCGTTGTATAAATTTTTATTAATTTTTAATAATTTCTCTATGGTACCGTCGTGCCCATATTCATGGTCCCATTCAGTTTATCAAAAGTTGCAAACGATTTGTCAACCCCAAGATTCGGCTCAAGGTTTCACACCAATTACGCGGTGCAACGGGGCATCCCCCTAGAATTTTCACTGGCGTTGTTTGTTTATTCAACAAATGACATCACCAAAATGTTTTTTTTTTTTTTTAGCAGGTGTTATTTGGGGGGGGGGGAGTCTGCCTCCCATTCCCTCGTATGCCTATGCCCATGAACCTTAATATAGTGGAACCATTTAGACTCCCATACCCACTAGATATATTGGGACAATGCGCAGTATTTAACAAAAAATCCCAATTTGGTAACGATAGCGCTAATCCCTAACCTAATCCCCAACTCTAACAAGGAATAAAATCGATACAATACGATGGCAACAGCAAATCCAGAAACACCTCCCTTAACAGTGTGCGTGTACCTGATATAAGATATTTCTCCGTGGCGATGCCACAGACCGCAATCTGGAAGGCTAAAATAAAAAGAACTTTGGTACGAAATAGCCCGAGACTGCAAAACTGAAAGACAAAAATTTTGGGGAGATAAAGTAGCTTCTGTCTTGAGCATGTTTCGCTACAAACAAAACAAATTATTTGAGATAATTACAAGATCTATAAGTATCTGATATTGAAATAATGCTAATAACATTACATGCACCTACCATTAAACTTATTACTATAACGTCAAACGGCAAAATTAGAGAATAAAACTTGGCATTAGTATACAAAAAAGTGTAAACATTGCAACCCTCATGAAGGCTTCATTTCGACTTCATTCTGCATTCTAAATCAGATAATTTCCGTCCCAATTTTCTCCCGAGATCGGATGTAAGTCACTTATTACCGGTACCGGATGCAACTAACAAGTTGCCAAATGGAAGTTGCATGGAAGTGTGTTACGTGTATGATCGCTAATCAGGCATTACAAAAACAAAACGGCCTAACGCCTGGAAGAGCACTGAATAGAGAAAAAGATCGCTGTGTAAGTTGATGTACTCATAACTGTCTTTAGTTCTCAATTCAACCCCTTGTTTAGTTTTTTAGTTTAGTTCTTCTTTTTTTAGGATTAGACTTAGTCACTTAGTCCGACTGTACGGTACTCACTGCTCTATTCTCTCTTGACCTAAAGAGTAGAGGTTGAATGTTTACCAGCGCATGTCGTATGGGTGACTCATTCACACTGGGAGTTTCATATGGTCGCGGTGTTTCAGACATTTCCATCTCGACATGGTATTGTGAATTACGTAATAACGGCTGTTGAACTTGTCATTATTTGTAAACCGAGAATTCTGGTAGAGAGGGAACAAATCGCACTAATGTTCTTATTTCATTTTTTCATCGACACAACTGTTATTTGAATTTTTACCAAGAGAACAATTTCATGTACCAAATCTAACAATGGAAATGTGTGAGATCTTTGGTAGAAGCATTTGTGGGATTCCGATATTTTTGGTATTCATAAAAGTTCAAACGTGCCGAGGTCAATGCCGTTTTTCCTGGTCTTTACATTTGGTATGTGATGGAAGCAAAGCGAATATAACTACATTTCCTCAGTTAAGTTCTGATCCTGCTGTGTCGACATTGTCAATAATTAACACAAACCTGACGGAACTCCAATGGGCTAAGTTTGAGCTTCCATGCTACCCTTACCTTAAAACGTTGGTACTACGCTCAAACGGAATCTTCATCATCTCGAATTTATCTTTAGATGTCAATAATCCTTCAATTGAACAGTTGCATCTTCAACAAAACAGAATTAGCGAAATTCCAGCGGACATGTTGAAGGGAATTACTGAACTGAACTACCTCAGTCTGAGTCGAAACCAGATTTATAAGATAGAAAAGAATTCTTTCTGTCGAAATCAATTTCTGCAATTTCTTTATCTGACTGATAACAGAATTAAGGTTATCCATCAAAATGCCTTCGAAGGTCTTCATAAATTGCAATATCTTGGTTTGGGGGCAATTTCATACAGGAATTCCCCTTCAATGAATCAAACTACATCTTCTCTGATTTGGGTTGGATAAATTTATCAAATAACAATATTTCAAAGTTTACACCAACCTCAGATATTTATGCATCTTGCAGAATACTTGAATTAAATTTCAGCCGCATCGGCTATGTTGGCAAGAATTCATTGAAAGCATTTACAAACATGTCGTCACTTTTTCATGAGCATAATTCGATCTTTTCGTTACATCCTTTTGTGTTTGGGGAACAGCCACATAACTTATTTCACCTTTTTTTACGCTATAATTACTTGCAGACGTTACCACTGCATCTTTTAAGAGGATTACCGAGACTTCACGCAATGTCATTGTCAAACAACTTGCTGACAAATATTCCAGCAAATGCTTTTATACACAACCCTTACTTAGAGATCATTGTGCTAGACAACAACCTCATCCACTCGTTACATTCTGCATCGTTGGCTGGCCTGTCAAGTATCGTGCAATTATCGCTGACTTTCAATAAACTGACAACATTACCGACAGAATTGTTTCAACCAGTTGGATACTTTTTACTTGAGCTACATGGTAATAATTTGACGTGTGATTGTGAAATTTTTTTCTTGCAAAAGTGGCTCCAAAAATCTGCATTTCGTTTTGATGAAATCGAGTGTGTCTTTCACCAAACTGGGGAAAGCGAACTCGTTGTCAACGTACCTTTTGAAGATATACGTGTCATGGAGCACACCACCATACCGGCCTCGGAGACCACTGATGTATCCCCAACGGAAGAAACAGATTACTATCATTGAAAATGGCCCAACTCTGAGTGCCGTTTTGGTTTCCTTTTTGACCGCAGTTGTCATCTTATATGCATTATGTCGAATTTCGGACCAACGGAGCCACAATGATGAAGCAGGGAGGTGTTATTAACACCTCCCTGGATGAAGAGGACGAGGCCAACACGTAACAGTTCACTGAAGAATCAATAGCAGATCGATCGTACCATTGGCGTTGGCCGATGGGAGTTCACTTTGATTGCACAGTAGTATGTCACGTTTCATTTTTGACTGACTGCATGGTCCAGTGATAAGAGCATCAGATTTGCAGTCGGGAGGTCGGGAGTTCTGAGTCCTGGGCGGGTCTTACCGAAAACTTTATGAAGACGGAACCTTCTGTCATTGTGCTTGGTGCTCAGCAAAAGCATTGGAGAAGGGAAACAAGCCAGTGAACTACAACTGGAAAAAAAGCCGTGGCAGTCTCGACTTTAACCAGTTGGTTGAGGACTGGGCCTTAAAACTACTTCTAACCAAACCGTCAAGTTTCATTTGGGAAAACTTACTGTATGCCTGACCTTATCATAAACTGTTGTTAATACCAATAACTTGACCATTTAAGCATTTGAATTTAGCCCTGAAGGAGTTTATTTCAGCTTATATTTAAAGGGAATCTTACACTTCAACGCATAATGATAAATTTGATCCCCATTTTGCATCACTTTCAGAATATATTTCAAGGTGTTACTTTTAAACGCTTAAAGGCTTGGTCTCAAATATCCCTCAACATTCGGTGTTACCCTGTCAAATTAATTTTCATCCTTAAGCGACTGGCAATATTAAGGCAAGGGACAAATTTCCCAATCTGCTGTCCGACGCCTAGCAGACGACATACCAGGGTTGAACACCTGCTAATACCTCAGTGTTAAGCCTATTGAGTCGTAAAGAACAATACACAAAAGAGATTAGTGTCGGCAACTACTACGTCTCAAAGAAAAAGGTTCTGGATGGATCTCCATCTAATAACACCTCCCTGCCCTGTGCTTACAATAAAGCAAACCCGCTGCTAAAACGGTCTTTCCACAAGTGTTCTCACGTACCAAAAGCTATATTGATTGGTACGGTGTGTGCTACCACAGTGGTAAGTCGAATATTTCTCTGGAATTTTGGTTATCTTGCACATAGGCGTACGAGGCGGGGTGCAGTTGTCAATTCGGGCAAAACTTGATGAAGCATATAGGCGAAGGAAGCGGGAGGGGGGTGGGGGCGAGAGCCCTCCCTGTGAAAAATGAAGAGGGTGGAAGAATGCCTCGCCCCCCCCCCCCACTTCACTGGTAAGAAAACCTCTTATTTCATTTTTCAACTCTCAAATGAGCAACATTTCCGGAGCGCTTCGCGCGCCTCAAGAAATCCAATAAGAAATGCATTAGTTCTCGCTCATAAACCGGTTTGGTAAACTTTTCGAGCTCTGGAAATGATAAAATCGGATATTTACCATATGTGACACCACATCATCAACAAACACCGGCAGCTCAGTAAATTGCTATTTTTGTACATTGTCTTTCACAAAATTGCAAATTTTCTTCGATGAAAGCTCTTAAATTTGAAATATTTTGTCTAAAAAGGACAACAAATTTCGGGAAACTTTTAAAATGTTATCGAAGAGTGTCAGTTCGTAGGCCTTAGATAACTTATGTAGCAACAACGGTTCAGTCGTCGTGTAATCTTGCTTCTTTGGGAAGCAGTTTATGGTTTGGTTTCGCCGAACTGCTCTTTGCCAGAGAGTTGAGACAACTTAAGGAAAAGCAATCATTCTCATATTTGCCACCAATATATGAAGGAAGTGTAGATTCTTCAGTAATTCTCCAACTCTTAAAATTTCCTTACAGGAAACCCAGAATCTCAAGCTTTCTCCAATACAAACTCCATATCTACGTATATTTGTTTAAAGGGGGAAACATTTCGGCGCGCTTCGCGCGCCGCAATACCCCCAATGATGCAGTAATGATCAAAGTTGAAAGAAAAATCAGAAAAATAAGCTACTATTTATACAAGTCCGAGACAATTGAAAAGCACTTCCTTCCACTCTCATTTTATGTTCTCTAATTTTGTTAAACCATGTCATTGTATGTAATAAATGAAATGAAATGTCATATCCGGCTGTCTAATGTGTCACGATTTTTCAAAATTTTCTGTACCCTCCGCGCCAACACCTATCATCAAATACCTTTCAACCTTGTCAGTTGATCAGTTGAGTAGTCTGTGTAGATGGATTCTTTAGTTACTAAAACGTCAAAATGTTATTAAAGGCCACTGTTGCAGAGCAGTGACGTAACTACGAAGGCAGGGGGCGATTGTTCCTTGCCTTGGCTCGAAAAAGTGCAAAAAATCGGAAATTTGTCATATGAGACACCACTCAAATACAGTGCGGTTTTCCCAACTTTTCCTTCATAAAATTCAGAGTTCTTCCTAATAAAAGCTCCATGTTTGTAATTATGGGTTTTAAAAGCCAAAATTTTCCACGCGCTTCGCACGCCCCTGCTTGCAACCCTTAATGAAGTAAGAGGTCGCTAACAAAGCAGTCTATGTTAAACTACAGTGCCGTTTCCCTACTAAATTTTCTTCAAAATGGGCTTTTAAGTTTTGAATATTTTATGTCAAAAAGGCAAAGTTTCGGGAGCTTTTTGGATGTCGCCGAGCAGCCTCAGTCCGCATTCCTTAGATAAAATTATGTTAACAAAACGATCTTCTCGACATGCTCCCTCAGATATATGCTAATAGGAAACGCAGATTCTTGGATAGTCCCCAACTCTTCAAATTTCCTTGCAGGAAACGCTGATATTTGATTTTATACTTGCAAGATATGTTATCACTTATTTCTTGAATTTCTAGTTCATTACTTTTTCTTCTGACACCGGCAATTTTAAATCGTTTCCACTTGTATCGGTTCTGGTCGATGTATACTACACATAAATCGCAACGTATGTATGTGGGTAGTATATTAGGGACACACTGTACGTTTCAGTGCGATACTAGCAGCAAGACACATTATCTGCCAGAGTTTCACGAACAATATTATTGGTTTTGCAAGCATTTTGTTCTTTCAGTCGATGAGTTCAGTTGTTTCTTGTTGTAGACCTTGAGTAAACCCCAACGCTAGCCTAGGATAGGCTACAGTTGGTACTGTTTAAGTGTTTATGACAGCTACAAGGGTATTGTTACACCACACACATTTCATGCATGGCTGTAACAAGTATTGGTATTAGATGAATCGATAAACCAGCTCCCTGGATAAACCAGGGAGTTGCAACTCCCTGGATGAACCAAGAAGCAAAACCGGACGTGACGTAACGAAATAGGCGGTTCTAATAATTTATCTACAGAAGCGGCTACCGCATAGTCCATTCATTCCATCCTACTCGGTCAAAAGAGTGTGGAAATTACAAAAGATCTACCCTAACATTACGTCCGTGTGGAGGGAGTTTCCAGCCTGATGATAAGACGGTATTCAGCACTCAGGCGGTCATAGCCTGCTGTTAGCAGGCTATTGTGTTTGCGGTTCAACTACTAAAAGTTACATTAAAAATCCAAAAATCTTACTTACTAATACTATACGAGTCTGTCAACGGCTTCACTGCTGAGCGGGCACAACTAAGTTACATGCGTACATAAGGTATACAACAGCCTGCAAACTTTCTAGCGAATCTCATTTACGACCACCAAATATGACGTCACGACAAAAATTAAAATACTAAATTATATCTCGCGTAATAGGTAATATTTATTCATCGAACGTATGGCTTGGTACACATTTTCCACCTACAAAAGCTAATTAAGTTGTTCGCCGTTCGTTACATCAGTTGTATGTACCAAAATGCAATATTCATACTTGTTTCATGCACCACGTGACCATCTAATGTTTACTAATTCATCCCTCAAAATGCGGGATTCCTGTAAATGGAAACTGGACGAAGGTTTGCAGACTCTGTAGGTAGCGGGCCACTAATTATAAGCCCCATTGACTTTCACACTAAATTAGGCTACTTCCGTGCCCCTAGCTCCCAGTGGAAGTTTTCAACCAGGACATGCTACCCCTCTGATGGAAGCCCACAATCTCGGCTTTCATGGCACTTTCAAATTTCCATACCATGACCATTGAAATTTTGAGCTAGAGAGCCTTGAATGATAGGGATGTGTTTCCCGCCATAATAGCTACTCAAAAACGGCATTTCACAGAGCGGAGTAATACAATAAAAAAAAATGGCACTAAAATTAGTCAGATTGCCTTGAATTTTGAACAGTATGTATTTCAACTCATTATTTACAAAATCCAAATGCAAAAATGATCATATTTTGTAAGCAACACAGTCAGAAACAACATCCCATAATTTTTTTATGGCGCTTTGTCTGTCAGTAAACATTTTCGCGGACATGAGTATTGGAGTTAGTGGTCCGCTACCTGTATATTATAGAGGCTTTTCACATGACGTCATAATACTCTCCGGCGGCCATGTTGGAGTACATGTAACTACGTAGTAAACCACACTGGGCACGCTTGCTCGTTGAATGTGTACGCATCGTGCATACCATGATGCACTCTGTGCAGTGCGTTCGGCACAAAGCCACGTGTATTTGGCATGAATGTCCTCCAGCATTACGGTTCCGTGACGTAATTGCAAAGCCTCTATACTGTTTAGAGACCTGTACTATGATTTTGAGAGAGCGCCATCTTTCGGCTAGTGCAGAGTCTGCTCCGCAGGCTAAGGCAGTCACGGTCAGAGCCTCGACACTTTAAGGCTGCCGTAACGGTTAAGTGCTGTAATAAACAAGGTGAAGGGGGTTAAAATGTGCAGCTACCGGGTATCCTTGGAGATTTTGTGTGATGGACCTAAGGCAGGGGCGCAGCCAGAATTGTGGCATGGGAGGGGGTTTGGGACCTGACATGAGGGAAAAGTCTAAGGATAGAGAGAAAAGAGAAAACCCGCTATTTTTAGGTGGTTTTTGCATTGCAAGATTGGTTAATGGGGGGGGGGGGGTTCTGATCCCCACCCCACCCCCTTCTCGTGGTTACACCACTGAACTAAGGTGTTCGGTGACTCGGTCCGAGGTGATGCGTGGTCCCTCCCACATTCAGCGAGTTAGAACTCTTCTTACAAGCTAAAATGTAAACTACATTAAAGGAAATGGAGGAAAATCTTTGATTGACAGTGAAGCTATTGTCTTTAGGCCATAAAATGTTGACGAGATGGTGTTTGCCAACCATCGGGCATGTATTACATCTCGGGAGTTTAAAAGCAAATGTACCAGGGTGTCGTTGTTGGAAAATTGTAGGTGGGAAGCCCGAACCAAATTATTACCTACATCAAGTTCTTCCTTCAAAACCATCCCCATGTTTGAATTTGAGATAAAGCTTGCTTTAAATTTGCCTTATTTTAATGTCACCGACGGTTGATTCGCAGTTTCTTGACTGCTGCCAATATTGTCATCTGAAAAAAGCAGAAAATACCTGTGATTATTCGATAAAAAAATAAGGTTAAGGGAGGGAATTATTCAAAGTATAAATACTTGTAAATATTATGTAAATATGTGCAAGATGTAAATAAAGTTCTTCCTTCGTGTTTGGTCTAACGGTATTATCCGCCTCTCCCGCGGAAGGCCCGGCCTCTATTCCCAGGTCAAGTCATACTAAAGACTTTGAAAATGGAAGCTACTGCCGTTGTGCTTGATTCTCCGAACAGACAATGGAGGAGGGTAAACAAGCCAGTGACTGAGCCACAACTGGAAAAAAAGCGACGGCCGGCTGGACTTGAACCAATAGGTTAGAAACTGGACCGTAAAACTCCATCTAACTAACTTTAAGGAAAAAATCCCCAGTTTGAGATCTTCATTGTAAATAAACCGTAAATTTGGACACACATACTTACTGTATGGTCCCGTCGTGTCCATATGCATAGTTCCATGTACAGTAGTTTATCAAAATTTCCAAACGATTTGCTGACCGCAAGATTCGGCCCTAAGGTTCACACCAATGACGGATCCACAGGTGGCAAGGCACAGGGGCATCGCCCGTAGAATTGTAATAGGAAAGTTAAGCTTATTTGTCTGGTTCTTCGTCTTCTCAAAAGAAAATTTTCCCAAAATTTAATTCTATGCCCAAATTATTTTAAAGCTTGTACCGTTTTGCAGTTACCAGATCACTAGACGATTTTCATGATTTTTCACACCTCGAGAGCCGGGGAACCTCTCCGACGCTTACCCTTCACAGCATCTAAAGCATATCTTATGTCAAATAATATGTTAACAGCACTGTAATTCGCAGCAAAAAGACAATGCTGAGTCGCCACATGACAGCTGGGGGTTAACTGGCCTATTATCAACAGGAATACTCAGGTATGCTTTTGTCCTATAGTGCTTCCAAACTGCTAACTTTTGCATGAAGAGTTAAAAAAAAATCAAGGGATAAAACTCCCTTTCACACTCCTCTGGCGCGATATTTGTCCTCGATATATGGCACCTTCCTCACCAACATTGTCCCCTCATACACGTTAAAGGTGTATAACCTGGAGACAAAATTCATTAACTTCAAAATATGCAGAAAAATTCCATTTTTCAGGCTCCGGGGTGAAAACAGCTTTTCAATAGCATATAGCATTCAAAAGAAACATGCTTTTAAAGTAATGCAATTTTTCTTGAGATTTGGTGCATCATGGGTAATCTGTGATGTTATCGTGGCACATCAATTTGAAATTGCATTCAATTTATTTATAATTTTGATTCTGCTGCATGCAATATTAGGCAACATTGTTGGTTGTACTCTACGTATGGTGAAGGGTAACGCTAGATCTGCAGGAAAAGATATTCAAACGTTCCAACAGTATCAAATTTCAAGGACAAACAGGGCATTCAGTTATAAAGAAAAAGAAAAGGAATTTGAGAGAATGTGCCCACATTACATAACTTCCAGATGCTTTGTTGAAAAGCCGGGGCATTTTTTTTTTAAAAAATACCCAGTTTTTAAAGTGAGATTTCTTGAGTTCAGGAGTTAAAAATGGTATTGAGACAGGGTTTGAAGGACATGGTGTAGAATATTGTTGATTTTCTTACAACACCCAGGTGAGAAAGGTAACCAGCATATGGCTTTAATGACAGTCCTGGATCCGATATTATACCAGGTCACTCTCCCTTACTATGACACTTCTTTACTTTTCGAGCAAACGTTTTTTTTTTGTTAGTAGTTCTGTTTTCGGGTAAATTCTATCTCCCCCTCCCTCTTAAGCCTACGACGCTGAACCTTCTGATACATAGTAGAACTTTTAGAGCTCCCAAGGCTCCTACACCCACAAGATATACGGGGGCGATGTGCTCTGTTTACAAGGAAAAATCCTAACTGGCTACCGAGGGAACTAATCCCTAACCTAATCCCTACCCCAAACAAAAAATGCAATCGATACAATACAACGGCAAAAGCCAATCAAGAAACACCTTCCTAACTTAACATTGCACATCTACCCGATATAAAATATTTCTCCTTGGCAATACCAGGGAGTTGCAATAACAGCTCCCTGGCAATACCACAGACCGCAGTCTGGATGACTTATGGGAAGGTACAAACAGACTGCAAACACTGAAAGGCAACTTTTTTTTGGGGGGGGGGTGAGGCAAATAAATTAGTTTCTGTCCTGACCAAAACAAATGATGAATTACCCTTATAAATATTCTCGTTATTTGTAAACTCTATAAATATCTGTTTGATTGTATATTTGTACTTAAAGGCGAAAATAAAGTTGTCCTTCAAAAAAAAAATGTTTGAAGATAAATAAAAGATATGTTCGTCGGTCGGTCGGCCGGCCGGCCGGTTGACCGAACTACACTTCTTGCAGGGGGTACAGAAACTCTCCATGGACCCAGCTTTTTGATTGACTGTTAATTCAAACAATGCAGATTACCAACGCATATATTACACAGCATGAACTGTACTGAGAGTGTTTTGACTATACACATACAGCTTTTCTATACTCACCCCAAAGCAATTAAGTGAGATTGTGACTGGATAAGGATGAATTTCACACAATTGTGGGAGGGGCTTAAGTCAGAAGGTTAGGAGAATTGAGACTGTTTGGGGTGAGAGAACTGGGCCTTTAAACTTCACAACCAACTTTACAAAATTCGCATTTCCAATTAGGATACACTAATCTCCATAATCTTCAAGGTCACCACGACAGACTGACAAAACAGCAAGTGATATCACCTCTGTCCGCGTCCTCAAGAGAACTTTTTTATTATAAATAGTAATATCCTTTGTTGACATCTCGAGTAATACATATTCGATGTAAATGGAAGTTTCACCAAATTGTGTAGATTTAGTTTCCTATTCACTTATGAAAGTTTAGAGTTTAACCAATTGCAATACTTTCAAAAGATGTCACAAATTAATCAGCACTTATTGCAAGTACAAAATAAACCCCACCGTTGTTACAGAAAATAACTTCAAAGTAGGGCAATAAGCACTAAATCCTCCACACTATCAAATCAAATCAAATCAAACTACCTCACAATATAGCATGTATTATGTAAAATAATAAATCTCCAGACTTGAGGACTCTAACATAACAGCCTAATCTTATATCTTTAACCCTATAATCTAACCTTGAGACATGAAGTCAGGCAAAAAGAAATAGTCTCGAGATATAAATGTGATACCTTACAAATGAAAACGTGATAGTAAATACATTCTTTTCTAGCTTAGGAATTACGAACGACGAAATCTGGCACCTGTACGTAGCCTATAAAGTGTGGCGGTTCATCACCACCTACCGAAAACACCCGATCCGAAACACATAATACATTCATAAACACTTGTATAAATAGTTCTCAGTGACGTCACAACTTGACACTAGCAACTGTCATTTCTGAGGGCAATCCTGTGATGCATTCATGTTTTGGTTGCCCTCAATCATGGTCAACTGCATGGTCAAGTGGTTAGAGCATCAGATTTGCAATCATGAAGTCGAGAGCTCGACTCCTGGCCGGGTCATACCGAAGACTTAGCCATAACTGGAAAAAGACCGTTGCCGGCTCGCTTTAAATCAGTTGGTTGAAAATTGTGTCCAACTGTCAAAAATGGCTGGGATACGTGAAATACGTGTGAAAAGCTCTTATTACGTCACGCGAGAACAGTCTATAGAACAATCCGCAGGGTCAAGTGATGGTCTGATTCGGTGATAGTTGCAGTGTCCATAATGAAAACACACCAACAATCAAGGCGCGAACACACCTATCCGTTTTGGGAGTCCGAACACCGGTCCAAACGGGTGCGCGTGATCCCTCCAGTGCACGCACAAATGCGTGCGTAAATACGTTCATAGTCTGCTTCAGATGTAGGGCGAGTTCTTATGCGTGTGAACATGTGTCCCAATGTTCTTCCCAACGAGGACGTCAGTGTGTTGTCAATCAGTGTTGTATATAGTTTACTGTTGTCAATGCACTCGGTCTATGCACCTTATGCATATGCTGTCACAGACCTTGATATACGCAGTCGATATGTTACCGATACGCGCGCACGACAGTACCTTCGTAACAATGGAGGCAATGGACGACTGAATGACAAAATAGCAACGACGTCGGTGCATAACTTCCCTGATATAAAACGTGCGTCTAAAAACGCCTTGGCCTACTGGGATGGAGATACGCCAAGAGAGTGGCGCTTTTGTAGAATTCTGACAGCATTTCTGTCAGCATATGCCCCCTACAGTCCTCATCTTAAACGACATGTGTAATTTAAGTTATTTTAATCAAAAACGAAAAAGAAAAAATGAATGAGCAGCCTAACCGGACAATACAGAGAAATCCTGAGTTTTAGCGTAGGATTTCTATGGGACAATACAACATGACGTCACCATTGACAAAACCTTTGCCACAGCAATTTCATGCGCGTGTCACATATTTAGCGCGAATGAGGATGGAGTTGCACATTGTTACGAAAACAAGCACGTCTGTATGAATCGGGCTATATGACCTTTAGCGTTTAGTGTTAATGACGTTGATCTTTTGTGTCACACACGGCTCTACCGACGATGGTATTGTGAAGAACATGCAAATGCACTAGCCTAATGTTATGCCCTTACAGTTATGCATATGATGCCACACTGGCATAAAGCACGCCCTCCTTTGAGGCAATAACAAACCAAGATTAACAAATGCAAACAGCTGATTGGTCAACTACATCGGATACTATCTTCTACACACGTGGAACGAGAATTCTACTGCGCGTGGCTCACCGCTTGTTACATGTTCTACACAAAAATCAATGGTGCGACAATGCATTGTTAATACTCCAAAATTAAGTTAGCGTGTCGTCAATGCATAAGGTTTTTACGTTTTTCAGGGTGACGTAGGCCTACGACTGGTCAAACATTTCTCTGAGGGTCATGTGTTAAGTATGATTTTTATATACTGCCTGTATGCCTGCCCACCTCAAACACATGGGTGCTAGCAAGCACAGTAGTCGTTTCTCATCTGGTTCGTTTGATTTCCCAAGTTACTATGACAGTTGATATAGTGATAAAACAAAAGTCAAAGCCTCATGTCATCAAAAAATGACAGAGTGGGAGTGCAATAATCCTACGATTACTAGCTAGAACCCGTAACCTTTCTATGACGTCATATGTTGAATCTTTTTTAACCTTCTTCACACTGAACTATGGTGTCGTTCGGTGACGGACCTGTCATTACCGAGCTTTCGATTGAGTGAACGTGGACTTCGTTCTAGTCGATCAGCTTGCCTTCTTGGACGCGTCCACTGCTATGGTGCGTCGACTGTTAAAGCCTGTTTCGATTTCCCAGCGCTAGGGTCGACGTGGACGAGTCGTATTAAAATGGCGAATTTGCAGTCTAGCCTTGTGTAATTTTTCAAATTTGTTCAACGATGTAAATGCATGTCTACTACACGGACGCCAGTTAAGTACGTTGGTATGTTTTCATGGAGAATACAGCATATTTCAACTTTGAGTCTCCTGCTGTTGAAGTTGCAAGAAAACGTCCAAAATAAAGCACATTCCCCAATGAAATATCAATCCCATATGCATTTTAGGTAAAAAGTTACCCAATTTGTACAAAACAAATCACAAGGAGGGAAACTAGCACGTATTCTTGTCACTTAATCCGTTTTCAGACATTCTGTGACGTCACACATGTGAACGTTCGTTGCAGTTTGGGACGAACGTCAAAACCGCGGTGGACACGTTCTCGATTTGGCTAGTGGACGAGGGAGACGACGTGACGCATGCGCAGGGGCTAAAATTGACGCAGTCTCGTAGCAGTCGACTAGGTGAACGTGCAAATCGAAAGCTCCCTATTTCCCCATGACAACAACGTGTTGGAATGAAAAAACGTATTACGCGTGTTCTGCGCGAATGTACAGTAATACGGGGATTGTTTTCACTTTAGAAGCGTAGTGCGTATAACGCCGTAAACTGTGTTTCCATGTGGCCATATGACACACTGACGTTACCCGTGGTTGCAAACCAATGGTACACGTGACTGCACGCATAAGAATTCGCCCTGCACGTGTAGATGACTATGTGCGTATTCGACTGGTTGGCAAATCAGCTGTCTGCATTTGTCTCGGTTGGTTTGTTTTGTCCCGAGGGGGTGCTTTATGCCACTGTGAAATCATATGCCCAAGGTTTATTCTGCACTTAGTTAATTGTTGTTTTCACTTCAAAGTTGCTAAGGTAACGAAAAGACCCCGATGACCAACCGACCCCATAATGTTATAACCGATCAACCCCATATGTTATGACGTAGTGGCATACTATGACATAACGTTTTCAGGCGTTGTTTGTTTCAAACGTTTTGTTTGTTTACCACCATCAACGCTTATTACTGATTGTACTATTGTTTTATTTTCTTCGAGCTGTTCACACGTTATCACGAGAAGCTTAAAAAGGGACTAACTTTTGCACATATTTAAGGCAAACTGAGAAATTAACTGCTAAAAGACGCCAGCTTACGAAGGAAAAAAAACTAAAAATGCTGGAAAACATCGATGAAAGTGGCGCTTATCAGCTATTAGACGACAATCTCACAAAAATTGAAAAACTGTTGGATGAAGGCGTGAAAATCGCAAAAGAACTTGGAATTCTAAGTGTGAAATGGAACGGTTTAACGGTGAGCAACTTCTTGGCAACCTTTTCCTAAATCAAATCCTCCCCTCAAAAAGTAGCATTAATCGTGTCGATGATGACTTTTAGAGTGACAAAAATAATCTCAATTTTATAATTTACTGCCGTGTTATCCTCGAAATGACCGTTATTTACTGGTTTCTAAACTTACGGAAAATTCTATGAAGTATGATCAGTCCAAAGCTAGAGGGAACAGCATAACTAGGCTTAATTAGCCTAGGCTATGTGGAAGTTGCAAATCTTCGGTAGAAATGCAAGATTCTTATCTATTGAGTGGAAATAGAGACGGCGACATAAAATAGGTCTAGGGTAGAGGCACCAGTATTCAACCCCCCTCCAGTATTCAACCCCCTAAGATATAATTCTTCATTTTTCAGTGAACTAAGGCTCCATCCCACATAAAAATTATACCAAAGGTGAAAACAACTTCTCTGCTTAATTGCCATCCATTTCTTTGAAACTGATTTGCAGTTAAATGTCTTTTGGAGATATTTGTATGCAAGAATTTGGGGAATTTTTTTGAAAATTGATATTCTTAAAAGGTCATGTAAGGCAAGATGGTTAAAATCAAAGGAATGTAATTACCTGTCATCCGTTTGAAAAGAGACTGGTTTAAGAAATAATGAAATGTCTAGGCTAATATTTCATAATTTTAGCAATTAATAAACAAATTTAAGGACCAGAGTGAAATTACTGAAAATTTGGAGGGAACTTTTTTAAGGGTTGAATACTGGTGCCGCAATCTTTATCTGCTACCCAGTATTCAACCCCCCGGTATATTTATGGAACCAAAGATGTTGTGAATGAAATCCAGTAGGATTTTCTGGTCATTCCTCAAAGAAGTCACTAATGTTTAGTTATTTAGCATAGTTCTGTAAAAATATTCTGGGTCTTTTAGAAAATATTGTAGAATCAATAATTTTGCACTGAAATGTGTGTTATTTGCCCCTGCTGACCTAATAAAAGCAAACGGACATAACAGCAAGGTGGAATTTCCATCTAAATTGCATCAAAAAGTTGTTCAAGAATCAAATACTGAACAAAAGTAATGAAGGCAATTTATATTTCCATCCTGTTAACATTTTATCTAAAATTGTACTTTATGGAATAATTTTTTGGGGTGTAATGATCGGGGGGTTGAATACTGAACCCCTAGATTGAATACTAGTGACAGGGGCTTGAATACTGGGTAGGCAAATCCAAACTTTTATGGTGAGCTATTTCTGAAAGGAAAGACTAAATCCAATATTTTTTATGGTAACATGTTAGCCATCATAATATCTTACAAAAACATTTTGAGCCATATGATTCCACTTAACCTGGGAAGAAAAATTTCAAGAAATTCCTTAAAGGGTTGAATACTGGTTCCTCTATGCTCCTACGCCTAGCCTGGGCTAGGCCTAGGTATGAAAGGTCTGGAATTTGTTTTGCCAGACATTTAAAGTCATTCAACTGTTAGGCCTACCCCAAACTATAATTTTTGTAGACTAGTTGCCCACAGAAATTCTCAATTGACACAGCTCTTTGATTGAAAAAATGCAGAGTACTGTAGCTCTTAAATATTATACAACATCTTCTGTACTGAGAGTGCTTTGATTACATATTTAGGTTTCGTATACCACTTTGACACAACAAACGGTGATTGTGTCTGAAAAGGAAAGATGAGTTAAAGATAGTTTTGGGAGGAGCGTAGTAGGTCGTTTAGCCTAAATTGGGCCTGGGCTAAGGGAATTTGAACTTTTGGGGGCTGAGGGGATATAAGTTGCTTCAGACCTTGCCTACAAAATGTAAAATATTGGCAGGAGTGTGTAATAAATGCGAGCATTATTATTGCTAAGATATCTCTGAAGGGAAAACAGCTTTGTTTACTGATATAATCTAACGGAAAGATGATCGAATTGAAGTAGGTTGGTTGAATTCCACTCTAAAATCAAAAGAGTGAACTTAGTCGCTCTTTGATCGAGTGAAAAGTGTAAATTCACTCCATTAGAGTGATAATTCACTCCAAGAGGAGTGAAGTTCCCTCCAAAAAGAGTGAAGTTCGCTCCAAAAAGAGTGAAATTCACTAGAGGAAGAGGGAAAATTCACTCTTCCAAGAGTGCCTGCAATGATCGCTCTTTTTTAAGAGCGATCACTGTGGGCACTCTATCAAGAGTGAAACTTCGCTCCGTTTTAAGGGAATTTCACTCTTTTTGGAGTGAACTTCACTCTTTTTGGAGGGAACTTCACTCCTCTTGGAGTGAATTATCACTCTAATGGAGTGAATTTATACTTTTCACTCGATCAAAGAGTGACTAAGTTCACTCTTTTGATTTTAGAGTGTTCGATAGCTATTTACGGAGATAGTCGGCAAATTCATCCACTGATGCCATTACATTGTGCGTTATGAAACATCTGACATCGAAAAGGCCTCAAAATTGAAATTAAAATCCATTGCGTCTTCCCACCCGACGCAGTTTCAATTCTCCTGAACTAGGCTAGACCTACTTACTTAAACCCCTTCTACAACTGTCTAATATTCATCCTCATTCGGGCACAATCCCGGTTCATCTCGTCAGGATGAGTATGCAAGGCCCAATTTGTAATCAGAACACTCCAAGTACATGCTGTGTAATATGAGCAACAGTTATCTGGATTCTTTGAATTCGCTGTCAATCAAAGAGCTGTGCCAATTGAGAATATTGTGTAATCCATACAAAAATTGGTATAAGTTGACTGCCTTTAAAACTCAACTTCTTGATTGAAACAGGAGAAGGTGTCGTGGATTTTCTTTCATCGCCACGTCGCAGCGTCAGTAAGCTATCTGGGCGTCGTTCGTTGGTTAGTTAGATGGAGTTTTACGGCCCAGTTTCTAACAAATTGGTTCATGTAGAACCGGCCACGGCCTCTTCTCTAGTCGTGGCTCACTGCTTACTCCAGATTTTTTTATGCACAACTGCACTGCAATGACAGATTCCATGTTTAAAGTCTTCGGTATCCAGACCTCCCGACTGCATGTTGGATCCTCTAGCCACTTGACTATGCTGTCGTTCTAACAACTTTATCAGTTGCATTTGAATCTTTCAGTGTTCCTTCAATATCATTAGTGTTTAGGAGAAGTGAATATGTGATTCTAAACACAAATATCGAGTCAAACGAATACAGGTGCATTCCTGATTTCCGGTCCTCTCTCTACAGCTAGCATGGCAAACCATTAACCCTGTAATGCTTTGGAAATTAAAGGGGAAACGACTCGGAAGTCCCTCCAGTTTGGATTAGTCTGCTCTGTTTCATGATTGGCTCTCGAGAGTCACATGACAATATTTCTTATCATTAGCCTACTTTGTAAAATTCAAAGGAGTTAATTATTATTTTACCTTGAATGTGTATGTCCAATGTTAATATACTGAAAAATTTTGTAAGATGGAGGCTACTTAAAGGTTAAAGGGCGTCAGGCGTCCCCCTAAATGAATTAAACTGTTTGGGCGCCCCTCACTTTCAAAAACTTAAGCCACTCCCACTCACTGATCATCTTGGACGGCCTGCACTGGTCAAACGTGAACAAAGTGCTGCGACGTATACATCACAACAAACAAGAAGAAATTTGAGAAATCTGGCTTTTGTTTCAAATAAGCTGCTGTCGAATGATTTTGCCCTTTAATGATGTGAACCCCAACAAGGAAAATTTATTTGTCGTGACAAATCTTGGTTGAAACAGAGGAGAGGAACGAACTTCCCAGGCTGAGGTCTATATAGAGACTGAAATTTGCACTTGTTATTGACCTTGTGCTTTGACGACACACTGACGTCATCCTTGGGGGCAAAACAATGGAACACGTGGTCACACGCATAAGGATTCGCACTGCACGTGTAGCAGCCTGTGCTCGTATTCGACTGTTTGAAAAATCAGCTGTCTGCATTTGTCTGCGTTGGTTTGTTTTCCCCCCAAAGGAGGACGTGCTTTCTGCTCTGTGACACCACAAGCACGAGGTCTATTGACGATAAAAAGTAAGGGGGAACTAATCATATGTGACTGTGACTTGCAAAGTTTGATTAATTTAGGTACCAGATGTTAGTATTCGGCGCCAATGATAGTTTTGTGGTTTACGGTGTTTCTGTTTATTAGGACACGCACAGTTGTGCTGTCGGCCATATTTGCAGTAAGTGCCAATTAAAAAGTTATTTAATTTAAAGTATCAAGCATATTTATTAGCTTTATAGATTAAATTTCTAAAAGGAGAATTCGTGAAAACAGTTAAATTATTTAGGTCCTACGTCATTTCATAAACACTGGACAAGCTAATATTATAATTGAGATTTTCTAATTAAATGTGATTCCATAACCAAAGAGAACCATGGAACATTTATTAATACAGGTTGAGAAAGGCAAAAATTAGTCACTGTAGGATAAAACCGCGGTCACACTGCAACGAATTCGAATCGGATTCCGATCCGATTTTTCTGAGTTTGTACTAAAATCTTCTCAATCTCAGGTCGTCAACTGAGCCAACAATTTGCCAACCAGAAATGATTTGCTCAGGAAATAAAAATGTAAATTGTTTTTTTCGTGACGTCACTTCGAGAGAAAGCTTTTATCGTAGCTTGTCGGTGTGTTGTCACGAAAAAAATTAGCATAAATTTAATTTTCATAGTCCTCCGATAAAAATCAAATGTTTACACAAGCTGGCAAATACTAAGTTCTTTCCAACCAGAAATGGAGATTCCAATAAGGACTCGAATGCAAATTTGTTGCAGTGTGACCGTCGCTTAATTGGTACACACATTAAGCTCTCTTATTAATGTAGGGGGCGCGTAAAATAAAAAGAATCTATAGTGCTTCTCTGATTAATCATCTCGAGACTTGAACTAATATCATAATAATTTATTCCATTTCATACTTCATTTTATTGAATGTTACATCTATGTTTCCTTTGTGTAGCTGTCTATAGATGATTTCTTACAGAGGGCGAAGGCTGGGTATCTTTTCAAACCGACCGAAGAGGAGGTTAGACAACTTTTGCAAGATGAAGGTATCTAGCTCTGTTTTTATTACTTTACACTTTTCTGTGATGGCGGCCAAGAAATGGATGAAAGACCGCATGCAGGAAACCTGACAATAAATATGATTTTTAAGAAAAAGCACCGCAAAGTTGCATAAAATGAGTTTCATTTAACAATTTTTTTTTCATGCACGTTATACTTTGCTTGAAGATGGTGTAATAGTACTCTCCAACTCTGTATTTGGAACCACCAAGCTGCAGGTGGTATCACAAACGGCGGGACAGAGTGAATCTTGCGGAGCTGGGTACCATGCAAGTCTATCTAAGCGGAGCGCCACCGTCAGTTGGCGCGGAGGGTGCGAGAAAATTCTTGACTTTACGATTCCCGTTTGCCGCAAAGGGTATTTTCCAGGTTCATTAAGTTGCATGGAACCGCTTCTTGATGCCGCTCTTTGCAAATACTGGAAGAGTGGATGAGCATTCCTTTAGACTCCCACTTTTTTCAGTGAGTTATTTATTTTGTTAGATGGAGATATTTACCACTTTATTTTCTAACAATTGGTTTCAAAGTCCAATTATTTCACCCCAAACAGTACCAAATTAAATTTTCTCCTAACCTACATACTTTAATCCTACCCATGGGACAAAAAGCTGGATTCGTATGGCAATTTTCTACCCAATTTGCCGTCTGCTAATCAATTCTTATTGTGATTAGGAAAAATTGCAGTAATTGCTAATACAAAAGACTCATTAAGGAATTAAAAAGTGATTTTTATTTTGCCTATCGATTCAGTAACACTGTTTTGTCCCTTGCTTCCCACAATTGTCTAAAATTCATCCTCATCCAGACATCATCTCCGTTTATTGCTTTAGGATGAGTATAAAAAGCTCAATGTTTATAATTAAAACACTTTCAGTACAGTTCATGCTATGTAGGCCTAATATAAGCTTTTGTACCCTGCATTGTTTGCATTAGCTGTCAATCAAAGAGCTGAGCCATCTGAGAATTTTGGGAAACCCCTACAAGAATTGTAGTATGGGGTGAGAGGACTGGTCCTCGAATTGAAGTAGAGCCGACCAAGGCCATTTTTTAAGTTTTTTTCTCACTGGTTTGTTTTTCCCACTCCAAAGCTTCTGCTGAGAACAAAGCACAATAGCACCGAGTAGACTAGGTTCTATTTTTGAAGTCTTCGCTATGACCTCCCGGCTGCAAGTCGGACGCTCTAATCTCTTGACCATACAAGTCGGCCGCGAGTTGAAAAAAAACTGGTACGGAGTCACTGCTACAAAGCGGTATCTCCAGGGGCGCAAATCTCTGTTTGAGAGTGGGGGGGGGGGGGGGGCGAAAATGCTTTTGATGTGCCCATGAGTACTAAACTGTGCACGCTTGGCGGGCACCGCGAGCGCGAAGCGCGAAGCCCCAAAGGACTCCTGGTGGGATCCAGGGGCAAAGCCCCTGTGGGGGTCCAGGGGGCGAAGCCCCCGGAAGCTCTTGTCTTCTGGCGTTTCCAAAGCTTCAGAAAAACTGTTTTCGAATGGAAAAAAACGAAAAAAGGTGACCATATTTTTAGGTCTACTCAATTTTTTTTTTTTGGGGGGGGGGGGCCAAATTACGATTTGGCCCCCCACTTTTTCACTTGAGGGGGCGAAGGCCCCCCTTGCCCCCCGGGATTTGCGCCCATGGGTATCTCTTACTGCATGTTTACCTCACATCCCCCGGTGCCAGTACCTTGGTACCAAGGTTCTAGCTACGATGTTCGGTACCACATGGGACCGACGGTCACGCACTCTTCTTGTGGACGTAGGCTCACTAGCTCACAGTCCGATATACTGTCCGTGTACAGATTTTCACAGACTTAATTGAAATGTTGCGTTTTATTGATCGTATTCCCAGCAGGGAGCTGCCACTAGTGGCAGCTCCCTGTTCCCAGCACACTTGCTAAGGGATGTGTTATCAAATGCTCCCCACCATGGGTTCCGTACGGCGAACAGTAAGATTAAAAGCGGAGTATTTATTGCATCTGTACCGCTTCGTTCGCACACGCGTGTCTCGCGGGCGCCGAGTTGGTGTGTGCCTGGAGTGAATCATCGCCCGGTGCTCTAAACTTAGGTATAACCCCGAGTCACCTCCAAACTACATGAGACAAACCCCGCTCCCCGCATCTATGCTAGAGTTTCAGTACGGCTTGAGTTGCAGCAACATTGAATGGGGGAGTGAGGGATGGTGATTCGTTCATTACTTGTTTTGTCCCATCATTTTTGTCGAGAATTGTAGTTGCTGCTCAACAGTGCAGTAGTCAGTTTTGTTGCGCAGAAGGAGCTGGAGTGGCTAACATTTTTTTTTTTTTTTTTTTTTTTTTTGGGGGGGGGGGGGGGCAAATTTTGGTCTAACGAAGTGAGCAAAAGTACTCACTACCATTTTTTCCCACAGGCGCACCCGAGGTAAGAGTACACCTTTGCCGTGGGGCTAGTGCTCCCCGTAGTTATGCCAATGCTGCACAAATCCTCAACCCAACCGACTAATTTATCCAATCTCTCCACAGTTCCATTTAAACGTTTCCGTAAAAAGTGGTATCAGAATAGGATTGCTTCTGTGAAAGCAGAGAATGACAAACTTAGAGAGCTGGAGAACAACTCCATCCTCCGTGGAAGCCAAATTCGCTCTCAAATCAGGGAGTTTAAAAAGGGAGCTTTTATTTCAGACCGATCGTTGAGCGGACTGAACCAGACACTCACTCGGCTACAACTTGAGCAAGTTCAACTTCAGGAAACATTGAGAGCTGAGAGACAAAGCAAAGAAGCGATCAAACACGATCTCGATTGCCTCGAGGAACTTTGCCAGGAACTTCACGAGAAGAACGTCGAATTCGTAAAAGAATCTCAAAGGCTGGAAAATATTGATCGAACCTTTAAACAAAACGAAGAACTCAACAAACTGACCTTACAGAGCAAGCTTAAGTCACTGACACGAAAAATTCAGCGGATATCTACATCGGATGAATGAACGTAATCCAACCTTGTCTATCAGTTTTACTTAAAATTTTTGTTTGAATGAGTACGTAGCAGGGCATCCCTACATCAAAAAATTGACCCCGAGAAGAAAGTGTCATACAAAGCATTATATATTCCAAAATCTTTGACCTAGGCTATCTTTCAGCGAACGGCTGAACGGGGTGATAACGATTCACAATCAGCAAGTTTCACGACCTTTCTTTCGGCTGTCCTATACAATCTGATAAAAAAAGAAGAAAAAATGTGTTCCAAAGGCTGCTTCAGAATGGTCAATAAGCACGGTACAGTTAAACTTTCATCCTTGTAACCTTAATTAGTCCAAAAGCATTTGTTTTTATGAATTGAATATGATGTAATATAAGAACAGTGGCCGAACCAAGTGGGGGAGGATTACTGTATTTATTATCTGAAAAAGAGGACACGGATCGACAGCCTGGCGAAGGGTTCCACGTGAGGGGTGTCCCCCCCCCCTTTTCCCCTTTGCATGGGGGGGGGGGGGGTTTCAAGGGTTGCTCGATGTAAAGTGGTGAAAAATTATAAGAAAACCCTTAAAAATCATGTGATGAATACATGAAATGCGGGCATTCTAAGCAGTCTTTAAAATAGGTTAGGACATCACCACGAACCGGTACAGGTTCGGCTAAATCCGAACGTCTGGTCACCCTGGGGGGGGGGGGGGGGGTGCAGACAAAAAATCATCGGTCATGCGTGAAAAACAGTTGAGACCCCCAATGTAAGGGTTTCACTTTGCAACTTGGCCACCTCCAAAAAGCAAAAATATTCCTACGTGAAGGAAACCACCCACGTCAGGTCTGACGTCACCTGTATTGAACACTTTTTCTATTCGTCCCTATTTATATTGAATGCAAATATCGGTCATATGGTGACCATCAACGATTAGATTGGTGGCTGCTGTGGTAGTCAGTCACTCTTTTCTGAGTATGGATAGGGTTCGACCCACCGAAGCTATGCCCGGGACCAGGAACCACTACGTTAAACATGCGCTTTATACTCCAATACGCTTGCTAGGCTTAGGGGGCTCCTAGACACTTCTTCCAGTTCCTGGCAACACCCTATATCGTCAGTGTCTCGAACTGCAAACAGTTTTTTCTAGCTGCAACTCTGGTAGCCGTTAGGAGAAAACGAGGATTCACGATATGAAATAGTCCTTTGTGCGTTCTCCTCTTGTCCTATAACTTTGGACACCGGTGACTTATCTACACAGTAAATTAATGTATCATCCTAAACGCAAGGCTAGAAAGGGCGGACATTAAGTTCGTTCTACGAGAATTTTATTTTAACACACAATTTAACAATTGTTTATCCTTTGTTCATTATAATCAGTTGCAAGTCATATCGTGAAGTGGCTTTTATAGAAATTCATATACTGTCAGGAAACTCATTGTCATTGTTGAAATTGCGACAATGCTACTTGTTTAATACACTTTTCTTATAAAGCATGACGGTTTAGTCATATTTAGGTTAAAGGTGAAGTTTAAGCAAAAATTGTTTCAGACGACTTAATTAATTTTTATATGTGAAAGAGGGATCAAATGTACAAAGTGTGGTGAAAGTTCCATTAAAATCGGACATGTATTTCTCGAGATATCAGTAAATGAAGTGAGTAGATTTGTGTTCAAAAGTGAGTTTCAAGGCAGCAGAGCTTATATCACTTCCTCACATTGACAAGCAAATTCTATGTTTCCCTTTGTGTTATCAGACTGTTGTGTAAACCTTGAAGTTAATAGGAGTAGGGCCTCCATGTGGGGGATGCTACTTATGCAATCACATTTTAATAATATGGACTTGTTGAGGAGAAAATCAACCCTAAAGTTTAAAGAAAAACAAAAGACTACTAATGTGGGGATATGATGTCATGTATGCTTTCGTCAAGTTCACTTTTTGTTGAAAAAGTGAAATCTTCATGTGCTCACATCTTGAGAACCACACGTCGGATTTCAATGCAAATTTCATCAAAATGCATAGAATAAGTACCCTCTAACATAGCCTACCACATTCAGTTGTGACCCTTAACCCTTCTTTCAATACCTTCGTTTATGCCTTTGAATTTATAATAAGGGAGGAGTATCCTTTTCTTCACTGCTTTAAGTCCTGCTTCATTCACCCTTCGTTCTTTCTTTTATAGTGAAATGTTACAGAGAGCGGAAAATCAAAGATTGAATCGTCATTTGTATCTTTTAGCATTCATTTCGGTGTGTCGTTAAGTCTTATCTCAGTAATAAGGTGTTTTTCTTTTTTTCTTTTTAAATCTCAGACGTGCACTTTGAGCCAATGAGCTCTGGTGGACGCAGGTGAAGCCGTGGGTGGTCACCGGGGTGCGGCCCAAAGTTTCCAAGAATAAACTTTTCACTTACTGACAATTCAACTAACACTTATTAAATACACCATTGTGTACCGTGGACTTGTCCTATAGACGAATCCGATCAGCGCTTGTGTTTTGTGACTGTATTCAGCCATTAAAGAGGTCCATCAGCCTTAATAAGTCGTCTTCATTTATTGTCTACTTGAATTTCAAACTCTCATATTCGGTAAAATTTAGGGAATCAAGAGACAAATTAGTTTACAACCATCCATGGTAAGCAAGGAAATTGAAAGACTAAAGGTAATGGACCAAAGCTATGTCCGATTAAAATCAGACCACCACTTGACTGAATGGATTGGTCTACAGTGAAATCTCCATAAATATTTTTAACCCCGTCCAGTGTGTCGTGACGACTTCCCCCACCTAATTAGTGAATGTGGTGAAATCCCTTTATAAAAATCCTGGCTTCACCCCAGTTGAGGAAGGCGTGATCGAAGTTGGTACCTTCATATTTATAGTAAAATCATGGTAAAGTTTAAGTAGTATGGCAAAAAAAAACTCCAACAACCAAATTCCCACTAAGAACGGCTGCTCTGTCTTTGCGCTTACGTTTATAACTTTGCATGAATATGGTGTTAACTGCATCTACAAATGTCTGTTCTTATTTATACTGTCCGTAGAACAAGATACATGTTATTATTCAAAGCACAGTCACACTACAGCGATATTGGATCCGATTGCATCCGAGTTTAGTGAGTCTTGATGAAAATTTCCTCCATCCACTATCTGAGTGAACAAAAAATTTGCCATCCTGTATAAATACATGCTTTGTTTTCAGGCGATACCATGAAAATGAAATGTAAACTGATTATTTCTTGACGTCACATTGACAAACAGCTCTTACACGGGTATCAGATAACAGCTGTCTGAGAATGCGACGTCACAAACTGATTAGCATAACTCTGATTTTCGTTGTCCTGTTATAAAAACCATGTAGGCCTATTTTCACAGTTTGGCAAACTTTTGTCTCTTTCTGACCGAAGATGGAGGGTTTTTAAGTAAAACTCACAAATAGTGAAGCCTAATCCAATTTGATATGCTGTAGTGTGACCTGCGCTTTAGCCTTCTTTTCCAGTTGAATTTTTCACACGAAATTCGCAAGTTTCACCGTTCCCCGCGTTCGATGCTCCACACGTTTTCGTATTATTTCAATCATGGATTGGTGACAACTACATGAGTAGTAATTCTCGGGCTATGAAGTTTCTAGAAATGTCAATGTCCCAAGATGGTTTAATCGTAAGCCCAGGGTTCTTTGTTCAGCATGTAGACTATATAGGGACTATGGTCAAGGTAAGGAGTTTGGGAAAGACCTGCGGCATTTTGATTCCTGTGAACATCAAACCCTGGGAACATTGCCATAATCCCCTTTTACTCTGTACCACATTAGGGAGGCAGATTTGCATAGCAGGAACAAATGACATTTACCAAAACTCAATTTTCATAAATGCAAACCAAAATATTGTGTACATATTGTATGTGAGTGGTAGTAAATAACTCACATAAAGTCATATTAACAGTCTGTTGTGACTACCCGTGTGCAATGAAAGCAGTCTCTTGGTGTGACATCACAAAATACAAAGTATAAAATTGATTTCTGTAGTCCCTTGGTGTTGTAAATCCCATGTTCACACAGGTTGTTATTAAAATTTCGCTTCCTTTACCAACAACAGTTGGAGATATATCTAAAAGGATTATGTTAGGCCTAAAAGTCCCATTCTTTCTTCCATAAAAGCAGTTTATAGCATTTTTTATAAAAAATAAAAGAGCAACACATTCCTTCTTACATAAACTCTTTAATACTACTCTAGGTACAGACAGCAGTGTACATTGGTTAGTTGGTTAGATGAGTTTTTACCACTCCATTTCTAACTAATAGGTTTACATCAGGCTGGCCATGACCCTTTCTCCAAGTGAGGCTCACAAGCTTGTTTTCCTTATTCCATTGCTTATGCTGAGCAACAAGCACAATGGCAGTAGGTTCAATTTTTTAAGTCTTTGTTATGACCTGTCCAGAGTCAAACCCACCGGCTGCAATTGGGATGCTCTAACCACTTGACCATGCAGTTGTGTAGGATAGCATGCATTGCTAAAGTTCATCAAACTATACAAAATAAAGTACCTGAGAAGTTCAAAATGGTTTTTTTTCTCAATATTTCCAGACAGATCCTCCAATGCTGTCACTTCTCTAGGGGTGAAAACCTTTCATAATCTTTGGTCAGCACAAGGCATAGTTTTTGTCATTCCAGGTTAAAATAAAACAACAATGGTTCACACGTTCATATGTTATTTTGTGACAGAGAATTAACTTGACATTTCCCAGCCTGGTGGTTTTATCAAAAACTTTGCATAGACAGTCCCAGGGGCATAGGTAACTTCCCCCAATAAACTCTTAAAAGTGCTATGGCCAAGTGGATAAAGGCCGTGTCATTTGAAGCGATGAATCTTAGCAACTGGGAGGTCTGGAGTTCGATTCCTGGCCGGGTCAAAGTAAGGTGGGTTTTTCATCCAACAGCAATCTACGGTTTTCCCATCTGAACTGACCTTTCAAAAAAATACCAAATTTGATCCAAATTGTTGAACTGCTTGCCACCCGACGTGAAGTTCTAATTCATAAGCCAATGGCTTCTCCCACATTCGTGGTGGCTTGGCACTGTAAACTGCCTCTCAATGCCTGATTATTATTATAATTAAAGTGTATCCTAGCTCAACTAATAAAGCAATCTTTTTAGAAACTGCCAATGGTATTATTCGTTATGGGGTCACAGATACATCAATGCACATTTGTGGTCTTCAATAAAGATACATAATTGTGTGAGGAAATTCCCTTCAATGTCAGGTATCAAGAAAAAATGTGCAGGGGACATGAAGAGAGATCAGGAAAATAGAAAATGTTCCAGAGATGAACTTCACACAAAAAAGGTGTCAAACCTGTGTCCAGAGGGTTCCAATAACACAAGTTTGTCACCCAGTAACATGCGTGATTTCCTGTTTTCCACAGGTGATCATGCATGGTAACTGACATACACTGACACACTCTTTTTGTAAGGGCATCACAATACAGGAAAGTGACATTTAAACATGTGGGGTCTTACACAATGATTGGTTTGGTTTGTTAGATTGGTTAGGTTAGATGGAGTTTTACGGTCCAGTTTCTAACCAATTAGTTCAAGTGGAGAGTGCCTCCTTTTTCCAGTTGTGGCTCACTGGCTTTTTTCCCTACTCCATTGCTTATGCTGAGCACCGAGCACAATGGCAGTAGGTTTCATTTGTAAAGTCTTTGGTATGACCATGCCAGGACTCGGAACTCCTAACTGCAATTCTGATGCTCTTACCAATTGACCATGCGGTCAGTCTGTAACAACCACTTTTGAAACAGCTACCACTTTTGTAATCAGTCACCACTTTTGTAATAAATTTGACCACACTGCTTAACCTGTCTTTGAGGTAGAACATAATACAGTACTTTCTATGCAAAGTGTTAGTATCTCAGTACAGAAGAAAGCTACAGTAAGGCCCACAAGCTTCAGGGAGTTCTCTCAGACTTCCATACCACTCGGCACACATCCATTGTCCCCATCAGCTGTGTTTCCTAGCCCCTCTTCTACAGAAGCTGGGGTCTGCTGTTTCAGCCTCCACAAAATACATGTTGCTTTATCTCAATTTCATCTCGCTATAAACCCCTTACGTTTTGGTATACCTGCCAAGAGCGCACTTGCCCAGTCGTTGGTTTCATAGAAGGTGAGGAGAATATCAAAAACTGCAAGAAAAGACATGAAAAGAATTTGTTAGTTAGATGTGGTTTTATGGCTCACTTTCTAACCTCTTGGTTTAAGTTGGGCTGGACATGACCTTTTTTCAAGTTGTGTATGTGTATGTTATGTTACTAGCAACAAACACACAATCCCTATTTTCCAACATATTTGTTGCCTTGTGTGATTATACCTTCATCCACAAAATATAAATTCCAACTCGAACACTTCGGTCCTCTTGCAAATCATATTTAACACTACCAAAAGTGCCCTTAAAAACCTATGGCTATAGAGTAAGAGTTATAGAGTATATATACATATATATACAGTATAGTATATAGTATATATATATATATATATAGCTATAGAGTTTTGGAGTAAGTTACCAAATGAGTTACAAACTTGCTCAAAACTTTCTGTTTGTATGAGTTTACTTAAGACTCATTTGTTCATCAGGCATTAATTCCATCAACTACTTGTGTCAATTTCGAAGCATGCAAAAAGCACCCTATTCGTTCCACCAACACGGACAGTCTCCTGAGTCAGGCAGCAGCTGGCAGCTCGACATCTATTACTTTACTGGGACTGTACTGATGAGTGGAGCCATAGTGCCACTTTCTAAACAGCCAAGATTCGTTCGCGAGGACAGGAGGTTCCGTTGTGACGCCATATTGTTTCAACAGTATTGAGGGAGCTGCACAGAACACGGCAACCTGAGGTGAAACTACCCAACTTTATTTGTTATCTCTAACACCTCCACAAAACTGGTGACCCCGAGACCAAGTTTAACTTACATCACTAAAAACTGCTTATACTTAATGTCTTTCACACTTCTTTGTAAAGCGCCTAGACTAGAGCAATGCCTTCTTGGAACTGATTGGTGCTACATAAGCCTAATTTATTCTAATAAAGTAATCACAGCCAAGAATATTTTCTGGGCAATCATTACAAATCAGTAAAAGAGTGCAACATTGTTACTAAAAATTAAATCGGGCATAAAATTCAGCCACAGCAGTGGATTATAGACCTATTTCCAAATAGCAATTACAATGAATTGTGGGATAGAGTTTTGGGTGTACGTCAATTTTCACCACAGTAAAATGCCATTCAAAAAAATGACAAACACCAAAACTCTATCCCACAATCCTTTGTAATTGCTTTTTGGAAATAGGTCTATGGTGGGTCTCCTTCCTCCTTCCATTTGCTGTCATGTGTGGAAAAAATTGCTAAGCCACAAACAAACGTGACAATCATGCACCAATTTACATCTCAGCCCTCTTCCAAAAGCAAAACCTTCTCAAGGAATGAGGAAACCCCTCCCCTTTAGCTCATATCATTTAGTCAAACCGTAACACAACTGAAATTTCTGGATATGGGCCCTGAGACAGATTTACAATATGAGGTACATTTTGAATTGAGCACTGTTTATCATATTCCTATTTCTCACAATTGTTGCAGTAAGTTGCCCACACACCATTAAACTGCATGCACCTATGGACAGAGCATGTAACGTTCACGCCCTCTCTGTACAGTAGATTGTCTCCATCAAATTGGACAAAAAAGGCACACCAAGATGGCCACTGTGAGGCTATAATTTGTAGGATTTGACAACAACTGTGTAACATTTTAAACAAAAGTTAAACTTGAATGGCTAACAACATCATATTCCTGCAATTCGTGTAGTAATTTTGACCATATTTTGTTTTTTTTTGAAAATATTTCAACTTTCTTGCAAAATCTCATGATTTACTTGAGCAAGTCCAAACTTTCACAAAAACCTATTGTAGACAGCCATCTTGGTGAGCTTTTTCCACAGACTTGGACAGAGCCTACTGCATGGTAGATTGTTGCTACCATATGTGTGAGAAAAAAAATGCAACAAGATGGCTGTCTGCTATGATTTTGTGTAAAAGTATCGACTTGCTCAAGTCAATTCCCGGATTTTGCAGCAAAGTTGAAATATTTCTTAAGTATGGCAAGGTAAGGTCAAAATCACTTCACATATTGCAGGAATATGATATTTTTTGCCATTCAAGTTTAACTTTTGTTCAAAATATAACAGAGTCGTCATCAAATCAAACGATTTATAATTTCACGGTGGCCACCTTGGTGCGCCTTTTTTTGTCCTAGTCGGTGGCGAAAATCTACAGATAGACTGTACACGTTATATGCTCTGTCCATGAATATAAGTCTGTGGCTTTTTCTCACATGTACGGTAGCAACAAGCTACCGATTAGTATGCTCTGTCCATGTATAGGAAGTTTGTGGGTTAAGCACCGTTACAATGTCCTGCAATCTATTGCTTCAGCAAAATTTTTGCCGAAGTCAAAGTAGATTTGCCTCTGCATTCAAATCAGCATTGCCGAATGCCAAAACTATATTCGAGAGCTGCAACCAGAGAAAAGGTAGTGGCCAGCTGGACTTTATCATTAAAGTGATTAGAAACTGAGACATATGGTTATGACCCCCAGCAGTGGTGAGCCTAATAGGCATCACGTATGTCTGAGTTATCATCATAACCATTATATGTAGCCTACTGCTGCCAAAAGCTGGACAACACTGTTGTACAGGAATGTCAGAGGTATTCAAATCTGAATCGTAGTTGACACTAAAATCTCTTCATTGAACAACTACATAGGCATCTTTTGACAATTTTCAAAACCACCCATTGTACACTGCACTAAAATGTCTCTGATACAAATTGGATAGAAACCTTAGATATCCCTGCATCTTGACAAAATACTGACAAACAGTCTTTTAAAAATCCTCTTGTCTCTCTTTCTGCATTTTTCAATTAATTCAAAAAATTTCAATGTTTGTTGTAGATTGTATGGTTATCTTTTCATGTATTGACTTAGCTATTTGTTGACTGATTTTGTTGTTTATACCCCCCCTTTCAACGTAATGACTTTCTACATAAATTAATTATTCTTTCTGTGATTGTTCTTTGTGGCTCGTTATTATCAATGTTACATTTATACAATATTGAATCAATGAAATGAAAACACACAAAAAACTAAACTCACTTTGATTAATGGCCAAGATTTTGTTGTAGGAGCCTGTGTTTGCTTGTTGTAAATATTCAATAATCGGGAGCCTAGCTGTAGCCAGTCCTTGATGTTCTGCCAGTTTCAGAGTATGGTTCTGTAAGGGAGAATAGAATATGAAATGATTGAAAAAAAAAAAAATTAGAAAGAATGCAGCCATGCAGGATTCAAATACTGATGTGAGAATGAAATCTGATAATCTTCCTTGATGGACTGCATGGTCATGTGGTCAGAGCAACCATCAGGCAGGTAGGAGGTCGGGAGCTTGACGGCAGGCTGGGTCGTACTGCTGACTTAAAAAATAAAACCTACTGCTTATTACTCAGCATAAGCAATGGAGTAGGGAAAGCAAGCTTAACTAAAACCTTAGCTTAAAGGGCCAAACCTCTCACCACAAACTATAATTTTGGTACTCGGGTACCAAATTTCTCAATTGGCTCAGCTCTTTGACTGACAGCTAATTCAAACAATTCAGAGTGCCAAAGCTTATATTACACAGCATGAATGTACAGAGGGCGTTTTGATTATATAAATTCAGTTTTTCTTTACTTACCCTGAAGCAATAAATTGAGATTGTGTCTGGATGAGGATGAATTTCAGACTATTGTGGGAGGGGCTTCACTAAGAAGTTTAGAAGAATTGATACTGTTTGGGATGAGAGAACTGGACCTTTAAACATTAAACTTAAACCAATTGTTCAGAACCTGAGTCATAAAACCTCACCTAACTCTAAACTAGCCCATCTTGTATGATACTTCTGCCAGGTGACAATGTCATGTCATACCTTCTCTCATAAAAGTTAACACTCAGTATAAAATGATAAATACATCAGCTATCTTTTAATAGGTCGTTTGACATGAAAATGACAAATTTGGGTATCTGATGTTAAAGGGATTAAAATCCAAAAAAATTGCAAATGACAATTTTACAGGCTAATTTCTGATTTGCAATTAATCATGAGCTTAATGTGCCAATCTTGTGATGTTTAGGGAGGGGCATGCCATATATGGCTACCGTTATCCTTTGTTTTTGCTATCTTTATTTCAAGGACAATTGTAACATTGTTATGTCCTGAGGGTTTTATTTTTAAAGTAAAACTTGTGTCCTTGAAAATGATCACGATCAATAACCACACCATAAACTATCTTATGAGTAATTAAGAGATATTTAAAAAAGGGTTAACAGAAGAAAAGTTTACACTGTGCAACAATCCATATCAATCTTTAGCAACAGGCTGCTTCAGAGACATTCAAATTTGAAGAGGTATATTTTGAGAACTGCAAATAATACTGACATAATTCCCAATGATTTTTCCTCAGGAAAGCTTACTCCTTCACTGCCAAGTAAACTAAAGTCTTTTTGCTGACATGTCACACTACCTTTAAGTGAACTTCAAATCATTAGTAAATGCAAACTAATTATTATCATGTCAATACCACAACAATTTACCAAATTCAAGAGGTTTATGGGCTGACCATAAAAACAGGAAACGTCCAATTTGCTCAGTGCAAACAGATAAAAATTAGTTGCAAAAAAATTTTAGTCTTTGAACTTGTTCCCAGGTTACTGTATCCATGATTATAGAGTCTGTCAACCATAGATTTCTCCAACTTATGGATGGGAAAGGCCGGAAGGGGGAGGGCGGGGCATGACCATTAACAGGGCAACCACTTGCATACATTTAGGCCTAGCAACATGGCCACCAGCTATTGTCACTTGCGTATAATTAGATGGTAATCATGAACCTACAATTTGAATACAAACATGAATAACAGAACAGAATAACAGTCTAACATTTTATTTGTTCAATTTGACAAAACCTTGTTTGCCATTTAAAACTATTACAGGTCTGAAACTACATATGACCATGCCTAACATCTTGAGCAAGATTGAAGTTTTGCATACAGCATACATATTGGCAAGCCAAAACATTTGCGTATGGGGGAGACACCTAAAGGAATAATTCTCTCACCACAAACAGATGCAATTCTCCTAACCTTCTTACTTAAGCCCCTCCCACAACTGTCTAAAATTCATCCTCATCCTGACACAATCTCAGTTTATTGCTTCAGGATGATTATACAGGACCCCAATGTGTCAAGCCCACTCAGCACAATTTTTACTGTGTAATATTAGCCACAGTATCCTGTATTTTTTGATCTTGCTGTCAATCAAAGAGCAGTGCCAATTGAGAATTTCTGTGAATTCTACAAAAAAATACAGTTTGGGGAGGGTTTGGTAGTTTAAGAGTTTTACATCTCAGTTTGATTGGTTAAAAGTCAGGAAAACCATGGCCTTTTTTGTAGTTGTGACTCACTGGCTTGTTTCCCATAGTACACTGCTTGGGGTGAGAGTTGACTGCCCTTAATGCAAAAGATGCAGTATGCTCTGTACATATGCATGCAACATCTATGCTCACAATGTATGTACTGACCTTTGACATCAAGTGAAAGCATGCAACATTTCTTGGACTTACCTTATTCGGAGATTCATCAACAAGACCACCTAAAACATACACTCTGTCATCTTCAAGGGTTTTTAGAACTGAAGCAAAAAGAAGAAATATGACAATAGGGATTTAATAACAAGCAACTTTTATTATGGTACCTATCTCCTCATAAACAAGACAAGATTCCTGCCATGAAAATCTGAAGAATTCTTGTCACTTTTCTGACAACCAGAATTTGGATACCTATCATGGAAGGTTTTCACCATTAGGCACCTGCAAATTGTTAGATGCCTACTTTGACCCATAGGCAATGTTGATCAATGTTTGTAAGGGGTGGAAAACTGTTTTGGGCATTCATGAAATCCTTTGTCATGCAATTGACTCGACATTTCCTAGACTTTAATGCACATTTGTTGTAGAATATAACACACCTTTGTCACACATACTACATTGCTTTGATGCAACATGTGGAGAATTTTGACACAGTACTGCCTCACAGCTCTGAAGAACATGACACACATTTGACTCACCCATGTCAGAGGGTGTGTTTTACAATTGGTAAGTGCATAGACTTATTTCCAAATAGCAATTACAAAGGATTGTGGGATAGAGTTTTGGTGTTTGTCATTTTTGTCAATGGCATTTTACTGTGGTGAAAACTGACATACACCCAAAACTCTATCCCACAATTCATTGTAACTGCTATTTGGAAATAGGTCTATTATCAGGATACATACAACTATATGCATGGAAGCTGGCTGCTCTGTGCCAGAGGCTTGTTTTAACTACAACACTGCAACAGGGTTCCTGCATCTTAAGAAAAATGAAATTTCATGACTTTGCCATGACTATTCCATGACCTTAACATTACTATTTCAGGACCAAATTATACTTGAGATTTGAAAAAACTACAATGGCACAATGATCATGAGCAAATTTTCTTCCTTTTAAAAAATTAAAAGACTGATCTGAGCCAACTTTCATGGCTTTACCACAACTTCTGTCTTTTTACAATATTCCATGACTTTTCCAGACCTGGAAAATGAAAATAAAATTTCATTACTTTTCCAGGCCATGGGAGCCCTGCTGCAATTAGGCATGCCAGTAGCATGAGTTGCATGAGTAAGTAGTCCTCCTTGCCACAACTCTGTGACTTGAAGTTGCACATAATCTGGTGAGTACACTTTTTAAATGTTCAAGTTTCCTTTGATACAAACTGACCTAGAAAATTGGCTAGTACATAAGTGGACCTTCACTTTGATTTCAAATAGTATTCAGATAATTGCAAACCAGGCATACCTGTTAACCATTCCCACTTGCCAACATTGCCCTGGCAGAAAAGGAAACATAAAGATGAATCTTAGCAGCTAGAGAAGGCGGCCATTAATGGGGTTCTTCAGCCTTAAAACATCTTAATTTTATTGTCTACATGCAACTCTCGTATTTAGTGAAACTGAGGGAATCAAGAGGAATTTTAGAGTACAATCATCCTGGGTACATTTAACCAAAAAATGGATAGATTAAAGCTGACTGGCGAACTTAATCAGACCATCACTTGAATGATTGGATTGGCCTATAGCACATGGATTCATGTGCTTGGTGAGCGCACATGGGCTTTCTTCAATGGGTCAAATGGTTCAGGGGGTGAAATTTGCCTTTTCTTCCATAACGTCTACAATGTAAGTGAAATCACTTATGTGTATGCAAAGACTGACGTTCAATTTTAGTTTTACTACATATTTAATTGTAAGTTATAAAATCAGAACTGCCTTATTTTTATGGGTTTTAAATCTTAGAAAATTGACAGAACAGTTCTGCTTACAATGGAATGGTCATGAAGTATGATATAATGAATGAGTACAAATAGACGGTACCTGACTCAGAATCTGGAGTTAAATACGTTATTTTCTCAGGTGGGAATATTTCAACATGACTACAGTTAGTCATGTCCACCTGTGGGGAAATAAACAAACCACAAATGATGAAATGTTACAATAAAAACAAGCAAGGATTCTGCTACAGGGCAGTGTTGTAATGATTCAAAGAAAACGAGTCATAGATAAGACTCGAGTCTGACTCTAGTCACAATTTCAGTGATGCCAGTCTGACTCAAGTCCAAACACATGGGACTTGACTTCACTCAAATCACCACTTGCCAAAAACTCCACGTGACTCGAGTTGCCATAAAATAAAATTCGAAAGACTCAACATCACTCCAGTCACAGAAGTGAATGACTCGACTTGACTGGAGTCTTTGTCAACAATGACTCAAGTTGACTGGTCTTCACTTACCTGACTCGAGTCACACTCATGAGTTATAAAACAGAGACTAAAATTTGTTTTCATCATGGGACGCAAACCAACAGCAGTTAATTACTGCTTTTTCCAGATCTGTATGCATTCCTATCTGTATATAGGGGATTCTAACATACAGCTCTGCTGAACATGTGTAGCGCAATCAATTTTACGGGATAACTCGTACAACAAACTTCTTGAAGCTGAGTGCCCTGAGTGTATTATTAGTGGTAGGATGCCAGTGTAAACATTATCCCTAGCCCTCAGTGCCTAAACTTGTATACTATGCTCCAAATACTACTACACAAAGCAGAGTACCAATGGAGCATAGTGTGTGTAGGGCCCGATAGATGACTGATATCCCTTGCCTCTGTACTACTATGTGGTATTTTGACTAAAAGTAGCTGAAGGTGTGACAAACAAAATTTCATTTCCATGTAGGCCTATTCAGTTGGTAATATCTGTTATTGGTATGGAGGATTTAGCGAAATCAGTTTGTTTACGGGAACACCTGTGGCTGCTTATGAACCACAGTTTAGGCCTATTATGATTATCACTTGTTTACAACTAACATTGAGGCCTTAGTGTCGTGCAACTGGTAGCAATGGTGTTTATATGTTTGCAGCAAGATTAATAGGGTGTATTTGTAGGCCTATAAGGCCTATATGATGAAGTTATGTGTGGAAGCATACTGCCTAGTTTGTGTTGTACATGTATGGCTTGAGACTCAATGAAAGCTTTATAGTGTAGTGTAGGTTAGTTAGTTATTTAGATGGAGTGTAGTGAAGGAGTTTAGGTATTTGGTTATATCTGAGTGTTTTTGTATGACAAACATATAAGGCCTATTATTAGATGAATTATGTCACTGCTCAATGTGAAAAGATTAATATAGTTACTGACTTATAGATAATGTGTACATTCCAATCTTCACATTTAGGGTTGTGAGGTCAAATTTCACTGGAGAGTACAAGTGTGGACATCAGTCACCATCTTAAACCCCCCCCCCCTCCTCATCCAACAAAAATGTGCAGTCACCTAGCAAAGGACTGCATTTGTAAAAGATCAACCCTTGACACCATGCACTCGAGGTAACTCAACATGTAAGGGATCAGGTGACTTGGAGTGACTTAAAGAAAATAAACACATTCTGAATGAGGTGACTCCAGTCACAAGATGACTCAAAGCTTTCGAAAGACTCAAAGTTACTCGACTCAGGCTGAGGGAAGACTCGACATGACTTGACTAGACTAGAATTGCTAAAGACTTGATGTAACTTGAGACTTGACTTTTTGTGACTCAAAGCTTTTGAAAGAGTCAAAGTGACTCAACTCAAGCTGAGGAAAGACTCGACATGACTCAACTCGACTAGAATTGCTAAAAGACTTGACTCGAGACTCAACACCTTATGACTTGAGGTGACTTGTGACTCGACATCTAGTGACTCGATTACAATACTGCAAAAGGGGAATAGGGGAACATTTGCCCCCTTCCCCTCTCCAGAAGAAGTGTAACTTCCCCCTTTTCATTCTCATAACAATAAAAAAATGTCAGTATCTGGATTTCTTATTGGAGAAGAGGACACCTTTGCGGCAATATTTGAACTTACTTAAATAGCCTTTAAAACCCTGCACATTGCACCATGTAGCGGGCTTTTGACACCTCATGCACTAAATTACTATGTAGATAATGATTTCCGTCAGACAGTTACTGAGTTGAAGACAGTTTGCTCAACTGTCATCTTTTACTTGAAGTACCAAAAGAATTAACAGTACTGACATAATAAGCTACTGGCCTTTGTCAGCCAATTCCAAGTGCAAGGCTTTCAAAGTCACTGACAGCAGCCACCACTTCATGGCTTTCAAGACTGAAATTAGCAGAAATACATTTTTCAAGATTTTTTCTGTGATATCTTTTCACAAGTTACTGTACATTTAGATGCATATGTTAAGGGGATTCAGATGGCAATCTTTCTCGTCTCTTTTTTCAATGTCTCTGTATTCGTTTCGTTTCGTTTATTGTTTTATCGCTTTTACATATAAACATACACATATAGAGTATAAACTCAACAAAAGAATATAAGGACATATGAAAGCGAAAGGAAGTACACAAAAACCCTGGGGGGCTTGAAAATATGCACTCCCTGAGAAAGAAAAACAACAACAAACAGACTACTGATAAACACACACACACACACAAAAAAATTAATACTGTAGCAAAAAAGGGAGGTTACAATAACATAGCAGAGGTCAAAAAGAAGGGAGAGATCTTTCCCAGCTTGGAAACCCGTCCCCCAAACCACACACCCCACCCTACCCAGCAACAACCGGCTGCGGTGAACAAAATGCTGAAGACCTTTAAGATGGCAAAACATGATGCTAAGAAGCCTACGGAATGGATTCAGTGCGTTATATGTGAGATGAAGCCTAGTAGTCTTGAATAAAATGGCGTGAAATGTTTTTCCTGAAGGACTGGATACTTTGCTTACAAAGTCTGTATGGGTTAGTTTTAGCAGGCCTTGATTTTCAGAAAAATTTATGGTTGTCTTTCTGCAACCACTTCACTAATTTTAGTCGTTCACAAGGAAATGTGGTTGTCCAAAACACTTTTCCCACAAGTACAAAACACTAAATAGTGTTCTTGTATTATTGGTCCCAAACAATAAAAAAATGCCGAAAAACTCGAAGTATGAAATGTGGTATGATGGAAAAATTTCAAAGAGTTGATCTTTCAACAGTAGGTGAACTGTCCAATAGATCTTGTTATTTAGTTAGAGTTTTACGGCCCAGTTCCCAACCTATTGGTTAAAGCTGAGATGACCGCAGCCTTTTTTCCAGTTGTGGCTCACTGGCTTATTTTCCCTTCTCCATTGCTTATGTGGAACATCATGTGCAATGGCAGAAGGTCCCTTCTTTAGAGGCTATGGTATGACTCGACCTGGGAATTGAACCTGGACTTTCTGTGTGAGAGGCAGATGCTCTTACCATTACACCAAATAAAAAGGTCCAATAGAAGTTACAGGCAAGTTAAGTTGGAGCGTAATAGGTTTACACTTCCACTGGATTTAATGAATACTTTTCAATGGTATCCACTGGTCATCATTGTTTCAGAAATTGCCCATGTGCAATGGTGCAAAGAAATGATTAAATATTAATTAGGCACAAAGTGATATGCAGGTAGGCTACACAACTGCTACATATATGGTATGATTTTTGAACTTGGTGCAGGGCTTTTTGGCTCCCACTGGGAGAAGCTTCCTGGACTACCACAAGTGGCTAACAGAAGGGCATGTAGAATCCCACATCTGCAGGGCATCACCGTCACATTATGGTGTAGATGGTAAGGTATATAAAGGACACTCACAAGGTCAAATTCCTGGTTAAAGGCCTGGCATGAATGTACCAAAGTGAACGTTTTAAGATTAAATATGTTGGACAGGTCTTACCTTGTAATGTGCGAACCCATCATTTTTTCTCAGGCAAGCTTCATATATTGCACCAGAAGTTTCTAGGTTTGAAAATGTCAAATGTAAAGGCCTGGCTGCTTGACGATTTGATCCATACACCCGTCTTATCTGTCCAGCTAAGCGGTCTATCTCCTTTTGGAAGAAATGCCAGATAAATTACAAGATAAATTGTGGAACCCATACTTGAGGGGGCTATACATCAATATGATCTGCTCTGAAACAAAATTAACTTCTTTCTTACAAAATCAATCATGCACAGAATGACTGCAATTTCCCATGAATAATCAGGCCTAGGTACTGCAGTTGTTTTACAATGCTAAGTGACCACAAACTGTTCTACTATACTATGCCCATGGACTTCCTAAACATGGACAGAGCATACTGCACATTAGATTGTTGCTACTGTACATGTGAGTAAAGGCATAGCAAGATGGGTATCTGCTATGGTTTTGTGGTGTGAAAATTTGGACTTGCTCATGTAGTTGAAATCAAGAGATTTTGCAAGAAAGTTAAAAAATTTTCGAAATAATACAAGGTAAGGTCAAGATTACTACACGTTTTGCCGGAATATGATATTGTTTCTCATTCATAATAAAACTTTTGTTTAAAAATATTACAGAGTCTTTGTCAAATCATACAAACTACAGCTTGCGGGGACCATCTTGGTGCCCTTTTTTCGCCCTAGTCAGTGGTGACAATCTACAGATAGGGATACACATTACATGCTCTGACCATGTATATGGGAAGTCTGTGACTATACCTTAGAGTTCATCAAGTTAGATAGTCCCATATCAATGCAGATCTTTGGAACCGAGTCACTCTTCTGTACAGCATCTAGTTTAGCCAGTATCTGACATTTCAGTTCACGCTTTGTTGGTTTATCAGGTTTGTACCCAATCTCCTCTGCATCTATGAAATAAATAACAAAATACATTATTTATTGACAAGCTCTCCCCATGCTCTTCTGCTACTGGACTGAAGAGACATACTGTTGTACATATAGACAAATTCAGACAGTCAAGTGATGGTCTGATTTTGGTTGGACATAGCTGGGGTCCAGAACCTTTCTTTCAATTTCCTTGCTTACCTGTATCATGGATGGTTGTACACTGAACTGCTACTTGATTCCATCAATTTCACCGAATATAAGGGTTTGAAATTTTTCAAGACAGTAAATGAAGACAATTTAAGACTGATGGACCCCACTAATGAGTGCCTGCAGTAACTAAACAAAAGCTCTGATTGGATTTGTCTGTATAACCCTTATATTTGGTCTAGGCAATATGTTTCAACATGATCGCACTTCAAAATGTACGTAAAATAACCGTTTTCTAGCTAAATATATGCATTTACATAGTCAAAATTATTCTGCAGTTCCCTAACCATGTACATTGACATGTTTTTTGCAACTTGAGTTTTAGACTCAGCACTGCACACAAATGTCAACTATCTAGACCCTCAACCGAACCACCAAATGAAAGCTCTGGAAATAATTTAAAGGTGGCATTATGTTTACTTAACTATGTTGTCATGTCATGCTGTGTATAGTATACTAATGTTACTGTCTATTCTAATGTTTGGCCTAAAATTTGCCTATAATTAATGTTGTCAACCAGATTTTGATTTCAGTTACACTCAAAACCAAAATGGCAACTTCCATGAAAAACATAAAACTGACATACAGCAATCCACTCTACTTTGTGCTGTTTGAGAGATATGGGTAAAACTGGTAATAGCAAGGAAGAGAATGATTTACCTATATTTTACACAAATTTCAAATAAGGAAAAACAGTTTTGACAAATCAAAATCTGGTTGACAACATTAATTATAGGCAAATTTTAGGCCAAACATTAGAATAGACAGTAACATTAGTATACTATACACAGCATTACGTGACAAACGTTAGTCACTGCCCTCGTTTGCTGTGTGTAAATCACCTAGGAGTCCAGCATGCACCGGCATATTACAGCATTGGTAGCAAAACGATGAAAGTTCTGCTTTCCTGAAAGTCAATGTCTTCCACTGACTTTCTTAACACACGTTTTGGATTGCAGTGACAACCCAATAGAATGGTTGTCTTTTTCTGGAGGGAAACACAACTGCTACTGCAACGACAGTGTTGTTTCAAAGCAAACTTGGAGAGCGCCCTCAACTACTGTCAACATGATAAGCTAGGGTGAAAAAGAATTTCAAGGTGTGCTGCTTCCTGTTTGTTCATTTTTTTGTGAACTATTTTTTTTTCTCTTCTGTTACCAAAGGCAATAGTTCCATCAAACAATTAAACAGATTTGTCAGAGATAATATTCAGGGACTCCAAAATACACGAAAAACAGGTTTGCTTTCGGGAGGTGCAAATTGCACCCCAATCTTGAGCTAAGAGAAGTGTACAAGGTACTGCCACTGGGCTTGGAAGATGTGATCTGGAATTTTTTTTCTTACATTAAAGATCCTTGTGAACAATTTCCCTTCATAGCTGTGAACAAGGAAGTACTGCCATGTTCAAGCTATGTCCCAAATTCTTGAATTGTTCCTACAAAAGTCTTGTAATGTATAAATTCGCATTTACAGTACTGTATATGCAATACCTTAACCTAATGGAAATTCTAAACATTACTGTATGAAGAAATGGACACACTTGATTAATAGCGATTAACCGCTAAACAATCTCAAATTATGCAATTAAACTGTAATGAATTTTACTAAACATTCACCGTCCTAGCATACAGTCTTCCATTATCAAATAATTGGAGAGACCCCTTCCACTCCTGTACATCTGCCTTCCAAATCCCCCCACCCCACATCTCCCACCTCACCTTCCCCCACCCCAAATCTTCCACCTTTGACTGACACATTACCTTCTCTGACATCCTTCTCCTGTCTCCTCATCTCCTGTCTCTCTTTCCTCCTTTCCTTCTTCCACTTCTTAATTTTTTCAAATCTTTCTAACCTCTTCAAGGTTTTATCCTTTAGGAGGGAGAAACAATGTGTACTGGTAATGTACAGCACATTGACAAAGAAACAAAGCACTTTTAATGTACGTGTAGAGCAGTCAGTTGATACAACAGTCCCAGTATTCCAGCAACAAACTGCCTCTATGTAGAAAGTAGCTATGTAAAGAGGAGCTAACCCTTTCAAACCCAAGTAATCCAGAACAATTGGCTCTTTAAAAACATACTTTGACCTGAAGTTTGTTATGGACATACTATCAGTTCTAGGGCTGCCACCAAAATCATTTTTCATTTACTGATATTGCCAGCATTTCCATGACCATATCACAATATCGGGGAACTGTACAGTACACAAGTCTAGTGCGTGAGCTGTTACAGTTGCCATTGTATGCATTTTGAAACAACTTCCGATTTTACTGTATATAATGTTTTGTGACAACATAAATTATGATCATTTTAGGTTACTGACTAAAGACAATAAAATAAAGAGATTTCACAGTGGTGCAGTCATTTATTTGATTCTGTTGCAATATCACATCTTGACAAAACATGGGTCAATACCATCTGGGCAAAATTATATGGACAATATTGCAATATCATGATGATGGTGGCAGCCCTACCACAGAACTTAGAAGAAATAAGATTGATTGTGACCAGTAAGGTACAAAGTTTAAAATTTAGGATGTTTGCATGACAACTGGCAACAAAAAGTGTATTGTCTTCCCAAATTTTGGCGACTGGACAACGAATCACTTGTAGGCTATAAGTTGGTCTAATCACTGAGATACAAATTTTGAGAAGAAAAATGCAGGCTTTTAATCTGCAACAAGCATTGCTCTAAAGAGTCTATAGAAAGTCATGTCTCCCTTGTTTATTCAGAAAACCAAGTTTTGTCATGCAGTAAGGATGTTTTATACATGAACATCACAGCAACTTGTGTAACATTAGGACCCACAGTACATCTGAAATAAAACTGAGAAGGAGTCGAGATTCTCACAAACTAAAATAATTGCGATTGGTGGAATGAAACCTAAAGAATTAACTCACTTGTAATTAATTGCAAAGGTCCATTTTGATCTTCCTCTGCACTGTTTACTTCCATTTTGTGAATTTAAATCCATGTTTGTCTATTTGACCATCTCACAAATCTTTTTGTATCTTTCTTGTTGCACTCTAGCACATTTTCAACAAAAAGTGAACTTGAAGCAAGCACATACAACATCATATCCTCACATTGATCTGGCATAACATGAGAACCTAACAAAATTTGCTTTCTCCATGCATGGAGAGGTCCTATTCCTAAATATCAGCTCAAAACAACTGACAAAAAACAAGAATCCCCCCTCACGAAAAAAAAAAAAACAAAGAGGAACTCTTATTATTAAAGTAAGTAAGTGACTAAGTGATATACTGTAACATCTTCTGTCTTCAAGATAACTTTGGTACATCTTCCAGTAATACCATTCTGATGGTGTAAGAAATATTTTTCACATCCAATTTGAATGGAAGTTTCACCAAATTATGTACATTTAGTTCTTTTTTAGTATGCTAATTAAATTTTTGCTTAAACATCCCCTTTAAACTCTTAGGCTAACTGCACATTACTTACTGAAAGTTTAGATGTCTCAGAATGCATCAGGAAGTTCCTTTCATGGCCATCATTCTCTTCTATTTGGGAATTCTCAAGGAACTCTCCTTCACCTACGTCAATGCTATCCTCTGAGGAACTCCAGAAGTCAAACTCAAAGCCAGGAATCCAATTAGGACTTTCCTCCATTTCCAATTTGCGATGTGACGCTTTCACGTATCTGCATGGAAATAATAAATGTAAGAAATAAAATATTATCAACAACTCACCATCAGCCTGGCTGAAATTTGGCACTTGTCCTATTCACCAAGACAAGCAAAATTGTTACGGACAACTTTCTCTCTTTGTGGTTGTGCAATGAACAGGACAATTTTATTTGCAAATGCCCTTAAAAAGTGGTACTGAGACAATTGTGTACAGTAGCCCAGTGGTTCTTAAACTTGGTAGATCTGCGGACCCCTTATCTGTATATTTGTGATCTGCGGACCCCTGTGGCTTTGCCCGTAAGCTTAGGTCTGGGAAAATTTTGTAACTACAAGTCTTTAAAACAATTTTAAAGTTACCGCAACCATGCATATGCAGTAGGAGGGGTAGGTGAAATATCTCATCTCATCGAAGCTCTTCTAATTCTAATCTAAACTTCCCATAAATAAAGAATCAAATCTTATAACCAATTTGACATTGCTAATGGTAGCAATGACACTTATCTGGAAATTAGAGGTACTGTACATCTCAATACTCTGTCTTCAGGGGTATGAACGGGTTTCGTTCTAAGCCCGTTTCACTATTCTGGGCAAGCACTACGTGCAACTTGCAGGTGACAATTTTTGCTGCCTGCAGGTCCCCTCAAACAGCATGGACCTAACTGTATTTCCCCCATATCTTGCCCGCACTTGCCCGCAGGAGTGCACAGAAGTAAAATTTGCCCGCAGCCAAGTTTTGAACATGCTCAAAACTTGTTCCAGGTAAACTGTTGGTGTTTGCCCGCAGAAGTCCTTGCAGAACACACGCAGGAGGCCTGTATAGTGACCACAAGTCACCAGCAGTTACAGTAACCTGCTTGAAGAACGCAGGTGGGCCGCGGAGCTGTGACCATTTCGTGCAGAGGGCGTGTCAAATGAGGGCATGGAACGTGTCTTTTGCGGGCAAGGAATGGTGTTGGTACTCCCAACTTGCTTTCACAGTGTCAATTCTATGCTATTATGCTATTAACATGCCCGCAATTGGCATGCGTAACCCTCTCACACTGCAGGCAACTCCAATGCAGGTGACATGTACTGTAACTAGCATGCAGGTAACTCGCAGAGCCCGTAAGTGTCCCTGAGCTAGCTAACACGGAACTCCCCTGCTTGTTGAACGCATGTCACACTGAGAACACACAAAACCCACAGAGGTATCACATGTTTAACACTTAAGTTCTACGTGAAACTCCCCCAAATCTTGACTTGCCAGCAGAGTTTTTCTTGCGTGCAACAAAACCCTTGCCCACAACAAGCCCGTAGAGCCTGTCCGGAATAGTGTGACAGGGGCTCAAGAAATAGTCCATGTGATTTTAATAGTTTTCTGTTTAAAATCTTACACCCATTTGCAATGGTGCCACTCTCCTCAACTTATCATATTTCCCCGTAGTTAAAATACAGTAATTGTGTTTTTGACCAAGTCATATGGACTTTTTTAACATGTACAGTATGTCTTTTAGATTGTTTGTGTTTTGTGTTTGTACCAAATAAATCAATAATTCAATCAATCAATCAATCAATGTGTAACACAAATCAGTGGTACAGAAACTATCCCATTGTTCAGATTATTTGCAAGTTTCACAGTCTTACTGTAGTTTTACATTTCTTGGGTCTAAGGTCTTACTTTTACAGACACCTCTTCATAAAAAATACGTTGGACTTCACGCTGCTTGCACTGCATCTTGCTTAGGGCTGGGGTTAGTGTAAGAAGTTAGGGTTAGGGTTAAGAGTTATAGGTTTAGGGTCAAATTTTGCGACCTTGTAGGCTGGGCTAACTTTCACTACAGTAGGCTAAACTGGAAGGAAGTATAGGGCTAATGTTGGGGACAAACAAATTCAACATTAAGAACCTCCAGCACTGCTATGCAGCGTCTTCCATAAAACATAACATAACAGGTTGCAGGGCAAAGGAGGGCTATAAAGGCCCCATAAGATCAAAGATGTCCTGTAATCCAAAACCCCAATAAAACAAAAAGCAATTGAACCAAGAACAACACATACCATACTCCTGCCCCAGGAGTGTCAAAGCTAATGCCTATCTCACACTTGTTAGGCCTTTATTGGAGTATTCATCTTCTGTTTGGGATCCCTACACCACTTCCCTATCCAATAAGGTTGAGCAAATTCAACGTAGGGCTGCTAGGTTTGTTTATAATGACTATTCCCCCCATAGTAGTGTGACTGAAATGCTAAATGACATAGGGTGGGATAGTCTCAAAAACAGGCGTACTACCAACAGGCTAGCAATTCTTCACAAAGCCAGATTGGGCCTCCTAGCCTTGCCAATCAACAACCTACAACCGGTCCGGCGGCCCTCCAGGCATCACCATTCTAATAGCTTTACAAATATACCAACCAATAAGGACTGCTACAAATACAGTTTCTTTCCTCGGACCGTCAGAGACTGGAACCTACTCCCCCAGAACATTACAGATCTCGAGGACCCCAAGCAATTCAAGAGCGCAGCCTTGAGGATCCTCAGACGGGATGACTAACTACATGCGCACACTCAACCCTGCACGTTTGACTCCACCAGGAGTGTTGTGCAGTATTTTTCCAGATCCAGATCCATAAAGGGCCCAGAAAGGCTAGATTCTAGCACAGTCATGGAAAACTTGTCAATGTTTACCTTAAAGCGATGAACTGATCGATGTGGCGTTAACAACCCACTCAGGCAGGCTATTCCACTCATTAACAACCCTATGGAAAAACTGAACTTCTTTGTCAAATCTAGCAGAAGACTTTAGGCTAGGCCTAATGTTACGCCTACAGGCTACAGTAACGTTAGGCCTGGGCCTATCAAGCTTTTTACAATGGCCTCTAATAAGGCTCTACCTCGTCGAGGACTACTTTGGACCTTTAAATAACTTGCCTACAGGCTTTCAAAGGATTCCTTTCAGAAAGAAATTTGTATGATACTGGTTTTTTGTTAACCCTCCATGGAACTTGTGGATAACCGATGTGAGAAGCTGCAGAGTGATTTCTGGACACAAAATCACTGATGGATCGCACAATTTTTTTCCCCACGAGGTTATGGGATATTTGGAAGAAAAAAAAAGACAACTAGCTTTTTGGAAAGATATTTCCTTCTCAAACCGGATTATTAGAGTACATGTCAAATATATTCCACCATCACTTAACCATAACCTACGAATTCCAAAGTAACCCAAGTAGAATAGTAACCCCAACCATGATTTTGAAACAAACATAAAATCCTCAAAAATACTCAAATGCCATAACTTTGTGGGAATAAAAAATTCGCAGTCTTATGTGTTTGAGGGAGCATACAAACACAATATATTCTTCACCGTTTCCTTTTTTCCGGTTCTAAGGTAACATGACACAACAGGTTAAAGGGCAAAGGAGCGAATTGCTGGCCCCATAAGATGCCTTGAAGTCCAAACCCCAAAACCCTGAAGCACCTGTGACCTAACCCAGTCACTTACTGACACTAGTCTAATTATAATCTACCGCAGTCATGGGAAATTGTGTCAATAACAGATAGGGAGTTTGCTCCCCACTCTGGCAGACTATTCCTCTGAGTCATTGACCACTCAATGGAAGAAACTGTATACCAAGCCTTGCAAAACTCTTAACCAGCTTTTTCTGTGACCACGGACCCCCAGAATTACTTTGAATCTTAAAGGCATATTTTCATCATCCCAAACAGTTCCAATTCTCCCAACCTATTTACTTCTAGCCCCTCCCACATTTATCTAAAACTCATCTTTATCCAGACACAATCCTTGTTTATATTGCTTCATGGCTTGTCCCAGTGCGCAGCCATACAAGTCCATAATGTGTAATCAAGACACTCTCAGTGCCCATGCTGTGTAATTTAGCTATGATGCATTGTTTGAATGTGATGCCAATGAAAGAGCTGTACCAATTGAGAGTTTTGATATATGTATACTGAAACTGTAGTTTGGGGTGACGAATGCATGCCTTTAAAATAACTGCAAGACAAAAGTGGATAAGTGTCAGAAAGACATTTGAAAACCTGAAGCATATGTCGCCCCTAATCATCCTCAGTCAGTCTCTTCAGTGAAACGGTACCTACACACTGCTTAAATGATTTCAAATCCCCTGTAATAACAAAACGCCCATATCTTTCTCAAAAGCTCAATTAATTAAACACCAACATAAGTGTTATAATCAAAGATGCAACTTTTAAGACCAATATGATTCACTTTGCGCTTGTCGGAATTATACTGACACTGGCAAGTCTGAGACCAAGGAAATATTTCATCCAAATCATTTTGCAGCAATAATTGGCATCATCACGTTTCTAACCTTCCTATATAGGGCTTTGTATCATCAGCAAACGTACTTATAGAAGTCATCCATAGTGATCATCAGGTTTGTGTGTCAAACGAAACCTCTGTCCCATGATTCAAAATACTGAAGAAATTTTGTTCCGAAGATATTTACAGATTATTAATATGCTCTAACAATTTAGCGGTACATACTTAACGTCACCGAAGAGAGCCAGAGGAACTGGAGTGCCAAAGTAGTGGCGACAGCAAAATGTCAAACTGGGGAGGGGGGGGGGGCTAATTGGGGATGTAGGGGACAAACATGTTCAGGTGCAGCGCCAAACTGAGCCCAAAGAGCACGCTCAGGAGAAAATTCCTGTTGAGACCTGTTGAAATTCCAACAGGTTTGAACAGGTATTAACAGGTATATGATCAGGCAATGTTCCAGATACCTCTTGGAGTGATGGAATTAATAAACAGGCGTCAATAGGCAACACCAAAGAAACTGCCAGTTCCCTGTTGGTACCTTTTAAAATCCTGTTTAAATTTGTTGATTTTGTTTTCAATTATTTGTTGTACATACTGGAATCTCTTTAACAGTTTTCAACTGAAATTTTCTCCTGGGCGTTACTAGGGGTGGGGCCCAGGGGAGAAGCCCTCCAAAATCCTGCGGTTTTGGTTTTAACATATCTCTGAATGAAAAATAAAGTCTCTGGAGAGGCATTTTACTTATTTCTTCGGTTATAACCTAACTAATAACTGATCTAACCCGCACGGGCAAGTGGGGGGGGGGGGGGCAAGGACAAAATCTGAGGGCTTTCCTCTCGGAGCGCAGTCACTGTTCCCAGTCAAATGCCTTTCCCCTTCCCTCTTGCTCCCCAAATGGAATTCGAAAGTCAAAAAAATGTTGCTGAAAATTTATTTAAGGAACAAATTTCAATTGAAAAATACCCCATGAAAGAATGAAGTCTCTAGTATTTCATTTGATTAAAAGTACTTGAAACACGGACTAAATTTAGAGGGAGGAACAAATAATTGGAATAAAAATATTTGGAAAGATTTTGGTTCGTGTCCCTATTTGTTTAGATGTTTTTTAGAGTGCACACATTAATTCGCCGTTCTGCTCATAAGAAGAGATTCTGCACAACCTTCTAAGATCTGATACAGCTCCACGAAGGCTTATTAGTTTCATTGTTATCCCCATCGATAATGATACTGTCAATGTGATTCTGCTCAGCCCAAAGTTTGTTAATGGTCTTACAATAATACTGGCCACGTGGGTTCTTTCAGCAAACCGGACTCGTTTCTTATTTTGGCTTTATTCTAGGGTTTTTTTCTTCCTTAGAAATCGTTTAATAGTCCGGAATTTAGCGAGAGTTTTCCTTTGTTTATTAATAGGTTTGGTCCGAAAAGATCTTGCCTTTCGCCGGTAAAGGACATGTCAGTCTCATTAATCCCAAACTTCTTTAAAACATATATAAGCTAATTCTTTCCAATTTCATTTGTTTTCCTCCCACGTGCCTTTATTATTGTATGCAGAACTTATGCATGTCCAATGCCAACTAATGAGTTACTCCTCGTGAATGCTGTCACATGATTCTCAAGGCCCATGATTCACAAAATGGGCCGGCAATTTTTCATATAGACATCAGATGCAAATCATATCTTTACTCTGGTTGATAATTTTTTGGTTCTTTCCGACCCAAGATAAGGAAGATTTACTCAAAAATCCGAAAAACTGGATCGGAATTCGATCCGAATTCGTCGTAGTACTGTCACAGAAGCTTTTACAACCAATTTTTCACGTAGACTCCATCGCACAATAAAAGTTACGGTATTTACAGGTTCGAATATTGAAAGCGCTCAACGAAGTCCTTCCATCGGATTTAATGGCATTGACTGATAAGTCATCGATCTTTTGTTTTCAAGGACATTCGAAAGTACACTCTAAAATCAAAAGAGTGAACTTAGTCACTCTTTGATCGAGTGAAAAGTATAAATTCGCTCCATAAGAGTGATAATTCACTCCAAGAGGAGTGAAGTTCCCTCCAAAAAGAGTGAAGTTCGCTCCAAAAAGAGTGAAATTCACTAGAGGAAGAGGGAAAATTAACTCTTCCACGAGTGCCTGCAATGATCGCTCTTTTTTTAAGAGCGATCACTGTCGGCATTCCATCAAGAGGGAAACTTCACTCGTTTTAAGAGAATTTCACTCTTTTTGGAGTGAACTTCACTCTTTTTGAAGGGAACTTCACTCCTCTTGGAGTGAATTATCACTCTTATGGAGCGAATTTATACTTTTCACTCGATCAAAGAGTGACTAAATTCACTCTTTTGATTTTAGAGTGTACCTTACAACTGTTCTGAAAGTATTCGAAGCTGTAAAAAAACTACCTTCGTTTGAGATGAATCATTTACACAGTAAACATCTGTAAAACACAAGATTGTGAACAATCTTTATCCCGCAACCATTATTCCAAATAGGCTGGATAAGAATAATGTTTTTGTCAAGAGTAAAAGAACGAACAAACTTTACAACGTACTTTTTCCAAATTCCTCCCGACCCTCTGGCAAAGGGCCGTTCGGCGAAACCAAACTTGAAACATAAATGACCTATCATTTCTTGAGCAATATGAAGTTTTTGATATTAAGAAAAAATTTCGAACGTTTATTTTTTTTCTCTCTCTCTCTGGTGCTCAATTCACTACGCTCTGGAATGAATACGCTCTAAAATCAAAATATTGAACTTAGTCACTCTCTAATAGAGTGAAAAGTGTGAATTCACTCCGAAAAGAGTGAAATTTACTCCATGAAGAGTTAAAATTCACGCTCCCGCGAGTGCTTGCAATGATCACTCTCTATTTGGAGTGATTATTGTAAGCACTCCACAAAGAGTGGAGTTAGCTCTATGGGGGGAAATTTACTCTTTTTAGAGTGAATTAACACTGTGATGGAGTGAATTCACGCTTTGCACTCTTTATAAGAGGGTTTATATAATAGGTAAACCAGGTATATAAATTTGAGGACATTTGGCGGATGCAGATTCCTCCATACATCAAACAGATCATGATTTTGCGTTAAATCTAAAACTGAACGAGGATTATTAACGATTAACGTGGAAATAGTTAAGAGTGTCAGCATTTTTGTCAAGTGTTAAATTTCAATCACCATAATGTAATAAGGTAAATTTAAGCCCGAATAGTTTGTAGAACATCACCGAAAAGGGCATTTCAAGGTTAGGACCGTAAATTGCTATACTAATAGAATTTTATAGCAATCAATCTTTAGAGTCATATAGCAATAAGAATTTCCATCAGCTGAACGTACGAGTTTTATTTCATACTTAATTTGAATTTGTTGATAAGGGGCCGTTATTTTTGTATTGTGACATTATATGCGCATAGGTCTATTAGCAGTGTTAGCACAAAATTCCCAGCGGGCTATTTCAACCAATATGAGAGTAAAGCTCCAATTAAGTCAGTTGCATCGTCAAGATATTTTAATTGTCATCTATACCGTAATTACATTAAGTAACATGCTTAAAGGCCCAGTTCTCTCACCCCAAACAGTACCATTCTCCTAACCTTCTTACTGAAGCCCCTCCCACAATTGTCTGAAATTAATTTATCCTCATCCAGATACAATCTTAGTTTATTGCTTCAAGGTGAGTATAGAAAAACTAAATTTATATAATCAAAACACTCTCAGTACCATACATGCTGTGTAATAGAAGCTTCGTTCATGCTGTGTAATATGATACTCTCCATTGTTTGAATTAGCTGTCAATCAAAGAGCTGAGCCAATTGAGAATTTTGGTACCCGAGCACCAAAATTGTAGCTCGGGGTGAGAGGTTTGGCCCTCTTGACGCTTGAAGGTTTAAAAAGGGTTTAATCAAGTTTTGATATGTTAGAGGGGTTTTTAATCTAAGCATTTTGGTGAAATGTGCATTGAAATCCAATGTGTGGTCCTTAAGGTATGAACAGGTAAAGTTGTCACATTTTCAACAAAAAGTGAATCTGAAACAAGCACATATGACATCATATCCCGACATCAATGGACAGTCTTTTGTTTATCTTAGTTTAAAAGTAACAAATAATTTTCTCTGCGTCATTCCCACGTTATCAGATCGCGATTGCAATAGGGACATAAGAACATTACAAACTTTCCATTCTCCGCTGAAAGGTCCTGTTCCTATTTACTCTAAGTTCATCACAACAGACTTAAAAACAAGAAGCAACAAAGAATACTTTGGCAATGTGAGGAAACGATACAACCTCTGCTACCATCAAACTTACGTTGGAACACAAATTTAGCAACTTTATTTGCTTTTATCTCGAGAAGTACATGTCCGATTTCAGTGAAAACTTTACAAAACTGTTCAGATTTTGATCCTCTTTTACATGTAAAAGCTTGAAATGTACCTAAAGTAAAAAAATTCAAAAATATATATTGAAGAGAATGAAAAATGAATTCTTACAGTCCAACTCCCATCTTCATATGACATTCCTGAGCTCAGATATAAAATGTTGAAGTTTAATCATAACAAATTGGTCGATTGTGTAATAATTTGTGACTTTTTTGTTGTACAACTCACATAACATGCATTGTTTCCCTTTAAAATTAAATTTTTTTATGACCTTGAACACTTCCTGTTTGCTTTCACAGCATGTTACACAGAGAGCTCTTAATTAATTACATCACCCCATTAGAGTATGAGTGCTATCACACCTTCGTACAAGGTGCAGTAACATTCGGAAAAACAAAGAAATACAAAGATTGCAATTTGAGTAGTACAAGAATGACATCACATATTATTGCGCAATGTACCACTTTAATTGAGTGAATAAACTTCAATATTTTATATCTCAGCTCAGGAATGTCCTATGAAGATGGGAGTTGAACTGTTAGAATTTATTTTTCATGGTCTTCAATATATATTTTTGAATATTTTGACTTGAGGTACCCTTTAATTTTTGCTTTAAGTTCCCCTTTAAGAAACTGGTACCATAAATTCATTCACAATTGGATGTTTTCTCTTCGTGAAAAAAGTGTTAAAATGATAATACACTGTTAAAAAATTTCTCTGTAAATTTTCATAATTTTTATGGCAAATTTTTTTCCAACCAAATAATGTTTTTTTTACAGCCAGACTGTAATCATGAAAAAACATTAAGGGTTTGTTTTTTCTTTACAGTTTTTGCATGTAAATTAGTTTACAAAAGTCTACTGTAAAATCGAATTACAGAATTGTTCTGTTTTGTTTACCTTAATTTTATGTGAATTTACAGCCTACTGTTTTCATTCGCGACGCTTTAATATTTATTATAATATCGCTTTTTTACCTTTCATATGTTATTACGTAACATATACTTCACCATTATGTAGATCAGGTAATTCCTTATCAACGTAATGTGTCGTTACGAAGTTGTTTTCAATCAAAACACATTGAGGATGCTTTGTTGTCATATTGTTGTCAAGTAGGCTGCTATCTCTAGGAACTCTGTAATTGGAAAGTCACATTTTTTGTACAATATAGTAATTGTTTTTAAAATAAATATGACAAAGAACGCAAATACATTGGTTGCAAAACATTTCCAGACAAGGTAAACAATAAGTTTATCACTTCCTGATTAAAAAACGCCAAAGAAGATATTCAACAGCAATCCTTTTGTTAGGAAAATGCCTACAAAATAAGCTCCACCCATTTATGCAAAATGAGATTTACGTCATAAAGTGGTAAATTTACAGACACTTTCAAGTAAATTTGTGAAACGTTTTTAATTTGCTCCGATCAAGTGCATGAGCGCCTGTGGCGATGAGTTGACATCAGTATACCAATTGTCAGTGCTCTGAAATTAGGGCCTTACAATTTCTTTTTACTTAAAAATGTGTGTCAAAACACCAGTTGTATGATATTTATAACTAAGAACGTAATAACTAAGTATGCTTATATAATTAATGTAAGTTAATTTTCAAATAGGGCCATAAATTTGCCAAAAATGTTTTGTTTTTTTTTAACTGAAACTTCGCAGAACGATACATGTTATATATTGAAAATTTTCTGGCTATTTCTTACTTGTTTGTTTGGGCTTATTTTTTTGTTTCCTTTTCAGCTTAAAAACAAAATGAATGTTTGTTAAATGACAGTATATTTATGTGAAATCAGGAAAATACAAAATACTGTTAAAATTTCTGTAAATTTACAGAAAAAGTTTTACAAAGCAGTAAAATTTGCTTAAAAAAGCAGACAGAAATGGTTTTTCAAATAAACAGAAAATACATGTTAAACAACCTTTTTTTATTGTAGCAATACAAAGTGTCTGTAGAGATACAGAAAATCTCTATTAAAAGTAAAATACAAAAAGTTTAAGATAAAAAAGTCTGTAAATTTACAGAAATTTTTAACAGTGTACGACATTAACGTCTGAATTGTAAACTGTGGAAAGCTTGGTGTGCTCTCATAGCCACTTCAAACGGTCCTTTCAAAGCTCTTCGTTATAGTATATTGTGTGACTCGAATGAAACAAATGAAACAAAATACACCTTCAACCCCAATTGATCATTCCAAGACCATTAAGGGGTGTGTCCCCGAGTGGACGACCCACCGTCATGCCAGTGGCCAGTTATAACGGACACACTTTATGGGCATTTTCTGGGCTGGGAGTTGTTACTCCCTGTTCTGAGGTTGCTTACGTAGCAGGCACATCTGCATAGCTCAAGAGTAGACCTACCCCTAGTTTCAAAACTGAAGAGCTGAGAAAACTGCAGAGACCTCTCTGCGGGGTACCGTAGTCCCGAGCTAGATTCTAATAATAGTTTTCCTTTTATAGCAGAAATGAGCTACACGTGAGTGTGTAAATTACTTGCATTGGGTTTTACTTCTTGTGATAGCATAGCAACCTGGCAGCAGAAAAATAAAAGGGAACCATCTATCAATCTCTCAAACTCCTTCCAGATACCAGTCAGCCACAACCAGACAACCTTCCCCACCAGAACACACAGAGAAGCTTCCTGTAACATATTGTATTTGTGCTAGTTGCACTTTGCAACAGCCACATTACTTAATAACCTTTGTATACTTCCGGTTGTGCTTGTAGGTAGCGGGCCACTAATTATAAGTCCCATTGACTTACACACTAAATTAGGCTACTTCCGTGCCCCCTAGCTCCCAGTAGAAGTTTTCAACCAGGACATACTACCCCTCTGATCGAAGCCCACAATCTCGGCTTTCGTGGCACTTTCAAATTTCTGTACCATGACCACTGAAATTTTGAGCTAGAGAGCCTTGAATATAGGGATGTGTTTCCCACCATAATAGCTACTCAAAAACGGCATTTCACAGAGCGGAGTAATACAATAAAAAAAAATGGCACTAAAATTGGTCAGATTGCCTTGAATTTTGCACAGTATGTATTTCAACTCATCGTCTACAAAATCCAAACGCAAAAATGATCATATTTTGTAAGTAACACAGTCAGAAACAACATCCCATAATTTTTTTTTATGGCGCTTTGTCTGTCAGTAAACATTTTCCCGGACATGAGTATTGGAGTTAGCGGCAATACCCGGACAGTCTTGTCCAAACCAGCGACCTGAAAATACATATCCGTTCCTTACTTAATAATAAACCCACGCGTCTGTGTCATCTTTACCAAAGTTCCAAGTCATCACAATTCCCTCCCTCAAAAATTCCCCATAGAAAGTTTAAAGTTACCATTGATTAAATGAAGTTTTACAATTATCGCCCATCACTTGAGGACAAAGTTCATCCAGCTACTCTGGAATTCTAGTAGGCTATTTTGTCTGGCCGAGGGCATGAGAGGGATTGCCACTTTACATATTAAGTCCTTATCGGCCTCAAAGATACACGCTTCTCACCCGCTGTAGGCGTTAAATCGGAGAAGAGACAGGGTCGCAAGTTGGACATTTTTGTCCCAAAAAGGAGAATTTGGCATTTTTGAAAAGTTTGGCTCCGCGATATTGGGATGAGACGCCAAATCGGGATCTGGCGTTTTTATATAGTGTATTCCAGCAACACATTTTTACATTTGCTATCAATTTCAAAGAGAAATTAGGCGAATATGACAGTCACACAGCATAATTTTGGTCCAAATATGCAATTACACCATTTTTCACCGCCGGGCATGCATGTATTATGGACCTTACCAGCTTCCATCCAACCAATGCACTTTACAGCTTTATAGCGTGCACACGACCTTAAAAGTGCTTAAGTATCCAACTTTTCGCGCACTCGGCGCGCCTGCCTAGTTTCATTGATGCCTTGATTATCAATAGCGTATCAAACCATAGTTATTAAACTATCCCTGGTTGGGAAACTCAGCGTGTGAAGGCATGTGTTGGAACCCACATATTTAGTGGTCACGTGACTGTGACAGTGCACATCCTGCTAGCACAGCAATGGTCGGTACTGTATTATACAATATACACTACAGTTCTCATCGTGTCGAAGGCAGTCGAAAGGGCTTTTAAAACACTTTGTGACCCACCCGAAGGGAGGGGTGAAATTTGCACAGGATGTTGTTGCTTATGTCGCAATTTAAAGAAATAAAGCAGTCCAGCTCATTGAAAACGGCAGAAAAAGGCACATAGCAGTCTGTAAACAGCACTGAGCTAATTCCTAGTTAAGGTACATACGGTATACTTTAACAGTGTATAACTCAGAATACGGTTTTCCCCAGTCCTTGCCTTTTTGAAACACGTTCCTCTCTCTTATGGCTTGCATTCCTCTGCGACGAACGCTTGCTCTTTGTTTCTTTAAGCCTACACAGGCTTACACATATGATAACATGGCATATTCCGGTTGCAAAGTGATCTCACAGGCTCGTTGCAGTGTCTCGTATTTTAGAAGAGGCCCAGCACAGCTGGGCACAAGAACTTGAATGGCTTCTTTGGGTGCGTGCGAAGGTGATCACTTACTTTTTGGTACTTCAGTTTACTCAAACACCAATCTATTCATTCGTACTTTTTTGTACTTTTTCTATTGGTTGTTAATGCAGTGTTTACACGCAATTTGATCAGGTGTACCATCAATGTCACGTGACGCACTTTTCTGAAGTTCTCAACATACCTGCCCGGGCTTGTTCGTATGTGCGTATAGGTACACGTTAAGTTTCCCAACCAGGGAAGTATATATTAACTATGATCAAACATATTCAAATTAGTCATTGATCCGATTAGGTTGGTTGCTTGACTGCATTGGCTAATGGGTTTCGTTATAAAGGAGCACAGCACTAAAGGATGCAACGAAAGTGGTTGATTTTCCTCGTTTTTGAAATCATCTTAAATGAAAATTTAAAGTTTTATCCGATGTCCAGGCAGCAGATTCTCCTTGTAAGATGTCTAGGCGCAGAGTCCGTCGTGGAAATAAATGATTTTTAAGACATAATTTCGGCACACATGTGATCGCATTCGTCAATTGTATCAGATTATTTCTAAAACGAAAATATTTTCATCCTCTGTATGCAGGAGTTCTGTGTGGTAAATATTGCTGGAACGAAAAATGGTTGCGTCTTTATCAATTTATGATATTTTTTAATAATATTTTTTATTAATATTTTTTTTTTAATAATTTTTTTTTTTTTTTACAATTTGCCCATTATCCTGAAATCAATTCAATATTTTCTTCTCCTGTTCATCCATTACAATCCATCTCAATAGCATTTAGAGTTCCTTTTTCATGCTACTAAATGTCCCTCAAATTCTATGAATTTTCTTTGCAGAATATTCTGCCTTTACATACGCTAGAGTGCAACAAATTGCATTTCAGGACCTTCGAAAATGCAAAATTTCCCTCCCCTCAGACCCCTTCCCCAGGCCAGTGATCACACTTCGGACCCCCTCTGAGAAAAATCTTAGATTCGCCCCTGCTTACTGTGAGCAACGGAACGAAAAAGAAATGCACGTGATGTCTAATTAAATACGGTATTTGTTGATTATGTGTAAGCATGCATATTATCGAATTTGGCGTTTTCCAGTCCATTTGGCCGATGATTTGGCGATTTGTGCATCTAGCAACACTGAGAAGAGGTTATTCCATTAGTTGACTGTACGATCAAATCGGCTCCACCCAGTTAGGAAAATTACATCTGTCCTGTTCCCAGAATTAATGCTTCAAAGAATGAAAAACTGCAGAAGGATGCAGAACGAAATTATGCAGATTAATTTATGTTAATTTCCCAAAGTTAGGTTAGCAAATGCAGAACGAGTGCTACATTCAGCATGAAAAACTGCATTGTAGCATGCTTTTTAAGCATAACAGGGTTGTCCCAACTGGCTCATAACATAAATACATACATACATAAATTCGCAATCTTATCCCCGTAGCAGGTGTCTAACATGTTCTGCTCGTTGGTTCTACGAGAACAGTCTATACAAGTTCCGTAGAAATACACGTCAGCCGTGCAGGCAGTTTGAAATTAATCTCGTTTTCAACCACCTTCAGCAAATTGAAACAGAAGGCACTGTTTATAGCTCGTTCATACAGGCATGCATTCAAACATTTGTTCAATATTACTAGTGTGTCTGTGACTCAAGGAATACTTCAACATAATTATGTGGCTTGCTCAAGATAGTCAATACCGGTGAAAAACGACATGGAAATTCCCTTCGAGCTATATTTATGCATTTTTAAGTAAACATTCAAGCCAACAGGCGTTGAGTGCAGGTTTGTTATTCTACAAGGCATACGCATTAGTATTTATGGCCTAACCAAGTGAAGAAGCCGAATGCAAGAGTAGCACATTTTTCCAAATCCAAGGGGAAGTAAAGTGCTTCAGTTTCTCCATAGAAAATGTTTCATACTAGCCTATGATTTAGCTGCTTTTTTAAAATGGCAGTTTCGAGTGACTTTTACTACAGCTGGAGAGGTTTCGGTTTGTATTCCATTGAATATGATTTGAAGGATATTTTTGAAGCAGTAATGGCAATATACGAACAAATGAAATATACGACAGTTTCACACGGCGAGTCGGAACAACAGTTGATACTTGTATGTCGTAGTAGACTGGAACAAATGCGTACTATATATCAGAAAAATCTTCCTCATCAAGCACAAAGAATGGACTTCACATGTCGTATAGCACAGTGGTGTTACATGTACCTATATATGTTACGTCATGTTCATCTAGTCCATGATGCACTGAAGAAAGCTATACAGGAAAATGTCCTCCGAGTTTGGCCCAACAAAGCTCCTTTAGATGTCTGCATGATAGGTGGTGGACCCGGAAGTGATATATTAGGAATATGTTTACTGATGAAGGAATTTAAATGTCAAACACCTTGGACCAATCAGGTATTCGTGTTAGATGCATGTCAACAATGGGAATCTTCGTGGAGGAGAATGCACGACCTTCTGCCTGACATATTTCGACAAGGTTTGCCCAAAGTAAATTATTGTCCCTTTGACTACAGGGAAAATATCTTGTCCCCGAAAAATCAAGAACGAGTAAAGAAAGCCGAAGTGATAACGATGATTAAGTCCCTATCATCTGCTGCGGCATGGTTGAAAAATCAAATTTACTACAGCGAAAGTAAGTTCCGTTTCAACATATTTGCAAAATTTCCATGCACTTTGCAAAATTGACTTTTAGATACACTCCCAAACTGTAGGCCATAGGCCTATTTATTTGAAAGTAAAATAGTTCATTGTTATAATTGTACCAGGGAGGTGTGGTACTTCCATGATTAGATGGAGATCCATTGAGAACCCTTTTATTTGAGACGTAATAGTTGCCGACACTAATCTCTTTTGTGTGTTGTTCTTTATGGCTCAATAAGCTTTACACTGAGGTATTAGCAGGTATTCCAGCCTGGTGAGCCGTCTGCTAGGTGTCGAACAGCAAATCGGAAAATTTGGGGGCGATGCGCACTGTTTAACAAGAAATTTCCTTACTGGCTAACGATAGCCTAATCCCTAACCTAATATCCCTAACCCTAACAAAGAATACAATGGATACAATACAAAATTTGTCCTCAATATTGCCAGTCGCTTAAGGATGGAAATTAATTTGACGATTTGGACGCGTTTGGACGCGGATTACAACTTACTTGTCTTGTGCTCTGTATTTTACTCTATTTAGGTGTGCCTTTTAGACCAGGGAGGTGTTATTAGATGGAGATCCATCGAATCTTTAATTTATGCTAATCCAATTAGACTGATTCCAAAGTGGACATTAAATCCTTTATTTCTGGATTATTGAACTAAAGGGCGTGGAATTTCTTCGTTTAATACCTAGGCAACCTCATTCGTACCTACGGTGTCTCCAACAAAAGGGATTATTTGGAACAATGCTTTTATGTGTAAGTAGTTGCCGACAAAGAAGTGCAAGATACTATCTCGGCATTTCAAACGACTGGCTATTGCTAATGATCACAATGATCCTGGCTTTAGACCAATTCTGATGACTTTTGCAAATGAGAAGAAGAGGAATAAGACTAAACATTGCTATTCGGATTTTCATCAATACTCGCATTCGCTCGCATGGTTGGAATGGCACACCCAAATAGAGTAAAATACAGAGAACAAGACACGTATGTTGTAATCCGCGTCGAAATCGTCAAATTAATTTTCATCCTCAAGCGACTGGCAATATTAAGGCAAGGGACAAATTTCCCGATCTGCTGTTCGACACCTAGCAGACGACATACCAGCCTTGAACACCTGCTAATACCTCAGTGTTAAGCCTATTGAATCGTAAAGAACAATTCACAAAAGAGATTAGTGTCGGCAACTACTACGTCTCAAAGAAAAAGGTTCTCGATGGATCTCCATCTAATGACACCTCCCTGTTTAGACCATGCGAACGAATGCGAGTATTGATGAAAAATCCGATAGCAACGTTTAGTCTTATTCCTCTTTTGCTCATTTGCATAAATCATCAGAGTTGGTCTATAGCCAGGATCATTGTGATCATTGGCAACAGCCAGTCGTTTGAAATGCCGAGCAGGGGTGGCGCCAGGATTTGCCCGACAGGGGGGCCAAGCTCCCCGAGGGGGGGGGGGGCAGCAGTTCAAGACCCCGACTAAGGCGATGGGTTAGTCCCGGTGGGACGTAACTTGACAGAATTTGAGGCGCGCGCAGCGCGCCGAAATTTTTGGCCTTTTTTAAACAAACACTTAAAATCTGAAGTTTATTTTTTGAAAGAAATTTGACATTTGTAATGACAATTAAAAATTTGGGGTATTTACTGAAGAATCTATCCTTGATATGAACAAATTCAAAAACGTTTTACACGCGACAGCTGAAATTCTGTTGTGGTTATGCATTTAATCGTTCTTGTCCTATGTACTATCTCAAGACGAGACTTAAAGTTTGCCCGAAAAGTTTTTTATCCTTTTTTGAACCAAGATTTGAAAATTAAGAGCTTATTTTATTGCAGAAATTTTGGAATTTAGTATAAGAAAATTTGGTTTTTGGCAAGGTTATAATAAAAATTTCGGTTCCTTATTAAGTGATATGCCTTTCAAGAGCAAAATTAGGTAGAAGGTCGTTGTGATTAACAGAGTTGTCTGGTTATTTGTTGTACTGAGTATCCATCAAAATTGGAAAATTTTGCCACTTTTAACAATCTGACGCTTATATTATGACCGATTTTGGTGTTTTTATGGAAGAATTTGACCTTCTAATAAGAAAAATCAAGTAGGGAATAATCTTTAGTTTTGTACAGCTTTGCTGTGGTTACTGAATATCATCAGGTAGATTAATGCCCTCGGACCATATTGGTAAATGTTCCGTGGAAAATGTTTGGCTTCCCATATATTTGAAGTTCTGACATAGGCCGACGGGAGTGTTTCAGTTTGGGAGGGGACAGAATTGTTTTGTTTTTCTTTTGTCCGAAAAATATAATATTGCCCGAAAAACTACAAGTGGCGCGCACAGATATTTTTGAAAAATGAAGAACCTACAGAAAGCAGGAAAAGGCATTTCTGCGACCGGGCTGGTAACTAGAAACAAAGTACCGATATAGTCATTACTTTGAGCTTTCTTTCGCAATAAAATTTGCACTTTATAATACTGCCCCAAAGCGAAGAATAATATGCAAGCATGCATTGTTTCGACCAAAACACTATCTAAGCGGAGCGCCACCCATCAGTTGGCGCGGAACATAAAGAAAATTGTTAAAAAACTAACACCACAGACACCCGAAAATGGCATTTTCCAGACTTGAGCAGTCTTTATTTTGAGATTTCCTTTGAAATAGAAATTTCACTTTAAAAAAATAACAACTTGGTAAGTGATCAGAAAACTACCAGATGAAAGGTACAGTAATGCTACAAGTAGATGTAATGGACTTGTCTCTTTTCGGGGGGATCCTATGCAAAAACATACTGTTTTTTTACTCTACCAGAATTCTTTGTTATATTCAATTGCAATATCCACTAAAAGATAAAATTTTCTTCGTGACTGCCCGAACTCCAAACAAAATGATCTTACTTTCAACGTATTTGAAAAAATGTCACGTTACAAGGTGGCTTGAAATGAATTTTCAGTCAGACTTAGGGGAGACATATTCAAGCCACTGCTTATCATTATGTGTAGCCCAAAATGGCCTGGTCGATTTTCGTTACCGTTTCTAGAATTCGGTTGTCGGGACAGGCCAGATGGCAGACCATTGGACAATTTATGTCGAACGGACCTTTGCCAGAGGGTCGGGAGGACTTTAGAAAAAGACCATTGGGTAATGCCTGCGCATGAAAAACCACTTGTCCGTTTTTGTAAGGAAAACTTGGAATTGTCAGTTTCCTTGAAGAATATGATCTTCTAGTAAGCAAAATCAAGAAGATCGTCGGGGGTGACTGAAGTTATCAGGCCCACATTTTTTTATCGTGGGCCTGTGTATGAAAGACCCCCGACAAAATTGGATTTTCTCTCAACAACAGGGGGAGGGAAGTCTTCCCCATCGTGGGCATGACCTTGCGCGCACGTATTGAAGATGGGAGGAGGGATAGCAGAACTAGTAAGAAGTGATTAAAACCGATTAAAGGTCAGGTCACACTACAACGAGATCGGATCGGATTTCGCTCCGATTTTTGTGAGGGTTAATTGATATCTACTTCATCTTTGGTCGGAAAGAAACAAAAATTTGCCAACCAGTGTAGACTACGAAATTTCAAGTAACTTATACCAATTATTCCGTGACGCCACATCCACAGACAACTTTTATCGGATACGCGTAGTTCGATAAAAGCTATTTGACAATGTGACATCACGAAACTTAAGTAGTATATATTTGTCTTCCGTATTCCGCTCATACCGGTCGTATATTTACACAGGATGGCAAATTTTTGGTTCTTTCCGAAAATGGATGGAGGAGATTTTAACTAAAACTGACAGAAATCGGATAGTAATCCGATCCGATATCGCTGTAGTGTGTACTGGGCTTAAAATCGATGCATCAAAAATAGGGTTACAAACGAAAAACAAAAAATCATAAAGAAAAAAAAGTTCACAATTATCCATCCAGTTACTTCAGTCCTTTACGTTCTTCATTAGGCCTTCCGCAAAAAATGCCGCCCTTCCCCGACGGGGGATGAGATAGGACAATTAAGGTACATATGGAATGAGGTATAACAGAGCTAAGAATAAGTGATCGAAATTCGATTCCCAATATGCTTTAAAATAGCACTGCAAAACAAAAAAATGTGTTCAAGATCACCCATCTGGTAACTTCAGTCCTTTCAGTTCTTTAAATTAATTAATGGATTTATTAAAATTAATTAATCAATTAAGTAATTAATTGATTAATTATTTTTTTTTTATTTTTAGGCCTCCCCGACGAAATCGGCGACCTTCCCCGACGGGGGGGGGGGCATGGCCCCCCGGTCCCCCGCTGGCGCCACCCCTGATGCCGAGATAGTGTCTGGTACTTCTTTGTCGGCAACTACTAACACATAAAAGCATAGTTCCAAACTAGAAATGTGGTTACGGAAACCGTAACCACTGTTTATGGAAGCGATTGGTAGGCAACTATGTGAAAATTTTTACTTCACTGAATGGTGTTCACCCGAATCCCAGATATCACAAGGAAGGAATTCTAGAACTGAAAAAAAATCACTTCACAACAGATCACTTAAATAACAGAATTGTCTTGTCTCAAAGATTCAGAAGACAAATTTACTAACACACTGACAGTCTGTATACAACGAGATGTACGAGAGTAAGGCCCACACAAAGTGCACGGTATCCCATTTGACTGAAGAAGGCTAAGTCCCATTAATTAGGCCTAATAGGGGCCGAAAACGTTAACAATGCCGCTCAAGTGGCGAACAAATTGTGTTCGAAATATTTACGCGGCTGTAATCAAAGAGCAGGATATACTGCTCTATGCAGTGGTTCCTTCGTAGGCCAACTACACAGTACAGAGTTCTGTGTATCACAGTTTCTTTGTCCCGGGTTTTCGGGGGAAGTTCTTCAGTATTAGGCATGTCGTTTGCATCATGCATTTGTTTCAAATTGTAGATCAGAACGAAGCAAGGACAGTCGGAATAAAGAATGTTTCACTAAATAACGAGCAAATGTAAAATATTTCATTATAAAAACGCATGAATGCCGTAGGTTAAGCAGTGATTCATTCGTACAGGGAGTTGTTATAGGGAGCACACCACCATTAATTTCTCCATTGACTTACACGCTGTTTTGCATTCATTAAATGCCCCCCGCAGCCCAGTCAAAGTTCACACCCCACTAAAGCTACCCCTCACATAAAAGCCAGTGAGTTGGCCAATCATGGCATCACAAATTCACCATAGCATGACCGTTTAGATTTTGAGATAAAAGGGGATGAAGTTTTGGGTCTGTACACCCTACCCTATTAATCCGCAATGACGGAAATAACGTCTTTTTCACACCAAATTTTTAAACAGTCTAAATCACCTTCAATTCTTCCCAATTTGGCAACACTCACACATTTACACGTCCTCTTTCATATCCAAAGCAAAACAACCACATCTGATTAGCTTAACTTGAGCAATTCACACTTAAAGAGGACCTAAAATTGACGGTGTACTTCGGAACTACTTTTCCCGGCAAGGCCGTTCTGCTAATGGTGGTGTGCTCCCTATAGGCTCACATGCACAACACAAGAGTTCTGTGTATGTACGTGTATCACATTCACGTACATGCACATCAGTGTTTATCGAAAACTACAGCGTTGTAAATTGCAACTGTAAGCTGCCTGTTGTTCGTACTGCCGAAACACAGCCATACATGCCACATCACACCATGTAGACCAATTAACCGCCTTTTCACTGACAAAAAGTATTACACACAGAGCTAGCTTTAAAAAGATAAGTTTTTGAGGATTTTGTTTTAATTTCGAAAGTTTGTATCTGCCTGACCTGCTGACTGACATGTTAGGATGCCTTAACTTGCGCAGATTACTTGGCCTAATTCATTCAGACGTTTCTATAATGAACTATTCTATATTTGCTCGTTATTTAGTGAAAAAACCTTTATTCCAACTGTCCTTGCTTCGTTCTGATCTACAATTTGTAAAAAATGTATGATGCAAACCACATGCATAATACTGAAGAACTTTCTCCGAAAACCCGGGACAAAGAAACTGTCACGTGACGTGAACCTGGGTTATAGCAATATGTTTATGAAACTTCGCTTCAATAAACATAATAACCCCTTGTGTTGGAGTCACCGTAGGTATTAATGAGGTTGCCTAGGTATTAAACAAAAAAATCCCACACCCTTTCGTTCAATAATACCCAAATAAAGTATTTAGTGTCCACTTTGGAATCAATGTAATTGGATTAGCATAAATCAAAGATTCGATGGATCTCCTTCTTCTTCGGGGATGCGCACTGTTTAACAAGGTGTTTCTTGATTGGCTGTTGCCATTGTATTGTATCGACTGTATTCTTTGTTCGGGTTAGGGATTAGGTTAGGATTTGGGCTATCCTTAGCCAGTAAGGAAATTTCTTGTTAAACAGTGTGCATCGCCCCTATAGTTATACCTCCCTGATTGTACCTTTTTACTCCTGTTAAGTTTTAGATGATCACGAGGTTGGCATGGCCATACGGACAGCGGGGAGGCTGAAGCGGCCCCAATCGGCCAAAACCTTTCTGAATCGGGCAGAATTCGGTGCCTCCGTCGGGCAGAGATTATGCCCTGGTTAGGGATTATGAAGTCGGGGACAATTACACAGCTCCCTGAGAGAAAGAATTCTGTAGGCCTACATAGAGGTAAGGAGAACCTCTCTTGACCTAAAACAGGAAATGGACCAAAATATCACACCCAATTTAAAGTTATTGACATCAGGCGGGTAGCCAGGATTGTGGCATGGGGAGGGTTTTGGTGTCGGGGGGGGGGGGGTAGCACGACATAAGGGAAAATCTAAGAATAGAGAGAAAAACCCGTTATTTTAGGTGTTTTTTGCATTGCAAGGTTCGGTCATGGGGGTGGGGGAGGGGTTCTCACCCCCAAACCACCCCCGGTATCCACTGATTGACATGCATGAAATATGGAGCACTTTTTTTTTGGCATTCCATTTTTGATGTCTGTAACAGCAGGGAATGGCCAAATTGGTTCCAGACTCAAGAATTAAGACATCAACGTGGTGTTTAGCAGTTTCAAGGAAGGTTGATTTTCTCATCTATATCGTTTCTTTCTCCTTCGTGATAACTATGAACGCAAATACAAAAATACATTTAAACACTTGCAAGTGGAATACAAAAATACAACTATCACAATTTACATACATGCAACAAAATACATACAAAACTGTACATAGCAAAACAACAGATAAGCAAATGCTCCCGCGTAACCTGCAAAGAAATGAGAAACAAACAAAATATAAAACACTATTGAAGCGTTGAAACTAAAGGCATTTGCCAGTAGCCAACCTACTCTTTCATAATTTTTTTTTTCTAAAAGTCCCCTCGACTCCCTGGCGAAGAGCCAAGGGGCGAAAACCAAACATTTACTCACGGAGGAGTTCTGCTCCTTTAAGGAGCTAAAAGGTCCCAAATGGACAAGTACCGTACACCCTCTAAAGGGCCAACGTGAGGTCCTGCTCTAGACTGGCTGAACAGAACAGAAGCCACACCCTGGATGCAGTTTAACGTCATGCCAAATGACTCTTTTATATATAAGTACGTAACTTCCTGGTCCTCCATGGGCCTAGTTTGAGTAGCCATATAATTATTGTTTCTTCCCAGTGTTTGCCGTTGTGATGTTTGTAGAGGAGAGCGCCAGGAAACGCCCAAATAAATGCTTTTATACGAAGGTATATAAGGTGCGGCATGCCAAAACAATTAGCTGACCTAGCACGGCTTGCTCGGAATTCATTTGGATTAATTTAGAGGAGTTCGGGAGGTACGACTGCAACAATGTCCTCTCTATCCTGTTGGCTAAATAACTCGAAACCAAACTCCAAAAGTTACATTTTAGCCTGATTTCTAGGTCAGAGGCGGATCTAGACATTAAAAAAGGAGGGCTGATTCAAGAGAAAGCAGAGGTGTAAGGAAGTTGCATTGCTAATTTCATGTATGTATTATTGTTGATGTGGTGAAAAAGGAAGGGGTGGGGATGATAAGCCCCCCCCCCCCACCACCACCACGTCGCGTCTTCGCCTACAAGTTATGCACAGGGAAACATCACAAAGCTAGAAAGAGGGCCCACACTCAGCCGACTGCCCACTTAGCGACAAATGGCCCGCGATCTCTTGCCAGTTTTTCCCATCCTCGTGCATCTTATCACAAAAGTTGGCAATGATTTAAACACCCAGTTCTCTCACCCCAAACAGTACCAGTTCTCCTAACCTTCTTACTGAAGCCCCTCCCACAATTGTTTGAAATTCATCCTCATCCAGATACAATCTCAGTTTATTGCTTCAATGTGAGCATAGAAAAACTCAATTTTTGTAATCAAAACACTCCCAGTACCGTTCATGCTGTGTAACATAAGCTTTGGTACTCTGCATTGTTTCAATCAGCTGTCAATCAAAGAGCTGAGCCAATTGAGAATTTCGGTACCCCCGTACCAAAATTTTAGTTTGGGTGAGAGGTTTGGCCCTTTAACACGTTTAAAAATCTCACAAGCTCTTGTGGCAAGTTTTTTTTTTTTTTTTTTTGGGGGGGGGGGGGGATTTTCTGAACGCCTGCACAAATGTCGGGGGTGGCACACGCGTGACCGTGAATATCGGCATGAAAACATCACATAAAGCAGGCAAATGGAAACTTCGTTTGAAGAGGGAGGGGGTAAGGAAAATGTTACAGAATGGATCTTCAACAGGTGTAAACGGAAATGTACAATTACTGGAAAGGTACAACTGAGTATCATGTACATGCTAAAATTCCTATTTTACTTCCTCATCCAAGAGTAAGGGGGAGATGAATATACAGTTATTCCGCATCTGTTTTATATGTTCATCTCGGCCAATTTATAATAGTTTGCTTTAATGGGCCGTATTCGAAACGAGCTCGTTTGCAAAACAACCTTATAAAACTTTCCGTAAAAGATGTACAATGATAAAGTCACGTAGCCTAACTTATTTGCAAGTTATTGAAGTAAATTTAGTAACGTGAAGGATATTAATGTTTTGGCAAATGCTGTATCTCGAATTGCCTTCAGCCCTGACTTAAATGATTTGGGACACCTCATAAGTCCGCAACCTTTTTTGTTTTTATTTTGCTTTTGATTTTGGCGTGCTCTTCATTTGAGAAGTCCTCATGTCTTGCGGAATGTCATGAATACATTGCTTTTCCTTCATCTTTTTGTTTACCATACAAACAGCATTGCTTTCAATGGGGGGTTTTACTTTACCGTTCGGTACAGATAAAAGCTCAGATCACTTCAGATCTTTTCCAATCATTTAAGTGTACTTTTACCACTTACCCTTATTAAAACTTGTCTTTCATATTTCATGAAATGACCACGCAAGCTTGTTCTTCTTATAAGAAGAATTGTGTAAATCCAGAAGTCTTAATGTTGCTACACTCTTGAGAAAAAAAAAAAAACGAAGAAAATGGTAAACCTAAGCGTTCAGTAACCAGCAGCTCTTGTATAGAAATGCCAATCTAAGCAAACTTAAATCCGTTCATCATGATTCGACCAAGAATGTCGAGACTTTTTTTTTACAAAGCATTGACTGGCAGCTCTGTCTTCACAATTCTCGTATTAACCTGTCCCGCCCTCATTCTGTAGCAAGTCAATCATACCAAAGAACACTCCTTTCGTTACTGCAGCCTCATTCCCCCCATCCCTTGTGGTAGCTCGGGACCAAATACAAATTTAATGTTTCAAACATGTACCTCGAGCTTGATTAATTTTTCTTTAATATTCTTATTGCTAAAGACTCAATGATTTTATCGATATGTGAGTGGTCTTTAATATTCAAATCACACGTGATAGAAATAGCTGAACCCCCCCCCCCCCCCCAAAAAAAAAAAAACATCGCTTAGAGCCTTTTTCGAAACCTGCAATTCAAGATTGACACACCGCAATAATTAATCGTGCCCTTTCCCTTTTCTTCGATTTTTGCAGCCAATTTGACTTAACTCTCTTCCCATATACTCCCTATGATTGTTCTATGTATCAGAGACACTGCCCTATAACAGTAGATGAAACAATTCACCTTCCCCGCTCCAACTCTCAATGTTGACTGCAACCTTTTGACTCTCAGTTAGGACACCACATTGAAGGTAGGGGGGGGGGGGGTTTCAAGGGGACATTGAGAAATCGTGTATGGCAAGCCGTGATGGACAAATACACCATATTTTATCCCGGTATTAATTCGAATTTATACCGGTATTAATTCTATTTTATACTGGTATATATTCGAACACGGCTTGCCATAATCGTGAGTACATTTTGCACCGTACCAGCGATTTTGTTCAGTTTTCTTTTTCGAGGATGTTTTTCTTTTTGGGGGGGGGGGGGGATTGTCTGAACGCCTGTACAATAGTCGGGGATGGCGCTCGCGTGACCGTGAATATCGGCATGAAAGCATCACCTAAAGCGAACAAATGGAAACTTCGTTTTAAGAGGAGGGGAAGGGCAGGAAAGTGTAACAGAATAGATCTTCAACAGGTGTAAACGGAAATTTACATACTGGAAAGGTAAAACTGAGTATTATACATGCTAAAATGCCTATTTTACTTCCTCATCCAAGCGTAAGATGGAGTTGAACAGACAGTTATTCCGTATCTGTTTTATATGTTCATCTCGGCCAATTTATAATAGTTGCGTTAATGGGCGGCATTCGAAACAAGTTCGTTTATAAAACAACCTCATGTAAAGTTTTGCCTTCACGATGTATAATAATAAAGGCACGTAGCCTAAAATTTGCAAGCTACTGAAGTAAATTTAGTAACGTGAAGGATATTTATGTTTTGGCAAATGCTTGCATCTCGAATTCTCTTTAGCCCTGAACAAAATGACTTGGGACACTTCATACAAGCGATTTTGTTTCATTTGTTTTGTCTGGGATCACTCCCCGACAAAAATAAATGAAAAAATCAGCTTCCCGCTCCCTCTTTCAGTGTTGACTACAACCTTTTGACTATCAGCTAGGACACAGCATTGCCAGGGGAGAGAAGGTTTCAAGGGGAGTTTGAGAAATCGTGAGAGCATTTTGTCACTGTACCAGCAATTTGGTTTCATTTGTTTTGTACTGACTATAGCTATAAGGTAATGACGTCACCTGCTGTGTGGTCCTGTCGTTTGAGAACTTGGTGTAGCGTTATTTAGCGTCGCGTTCGAAACTGCATAGTGACACAAATAACGTCGCTTCGCATCTACTTGAAATGCGGTCCGCGTCGTGAAATTAGTAAATAGCCCCGATAACCACTGTTTTGCCTTCAACTGACGTCATTTGACCTCAAAAAATAAAGCCCATACCCTTTCCTTAAAGAAATCATTCATGACTGAAACATCATGACTGAAACACGTGCTATTTAATGCACCTTTTCGGGCTTATTTAAATTGACGGGGTTTTCCATGGTGTTTTATTGACATAGCATTGAATAAACAACATCCAATCATAATTGTCTTTGTTATCTATCCACTCCACACAAACAAGTACACACTTTATCATATCGTATGGTGGCAGGAAACTAAGTGGAGTCGGATGAGACTGAACGACACCAACACGAATGTGTTGTACAGTGTCGCAGTATGTAAATTTTAAATACCCCCTGAACCCACACAGTAGCCACGCCACTGTTGAATCCGTATTTAAAGTCCTTCTCTCTAGTTGCCTGTATACGACAGGCGGGAAATATTCTTAAAACGGCCCGCAGCTCAGAGTGGGACGAGTGTCGGTCAACCCTTACCTACAACTATACAGTTACCGCAGTAGTCTACCAGTCTCCAGAAACTCAATTGGCGCAGCTGTTTGATTGAGAGCTAGTTGCAATGCAAAGTACCACAGCTCATATTACACAGCCTGTACTGTGCAAAGACTATCTTGATTACACAATGGGATCTTGTATACTCACACTGAAGTAATAAACTGAGATTCTTTCTGGAGAGTTTGAGACAGTAGAAACCCTGCATAGGCGGCGGAAGCGAGGGGGGGGTGGGGGGTGGTGGGGGGAGGTGGTGGGGGGGGAGGGGGTGGGGGTGGGGGCTGGCCCCACCAGTAATTTTTTATGAGATTTTGGGGGCATGGCATCCCAATAACTGAATGTCGCAAAATAAATTTTTCAAAAGTAATTGAACAAATTTAAGTTACTTTTATTACATTTCGGCTATGCTTTGGCTCAAATAATACCTTTCAGAGTGTAAAAGTTGTGCAACTTTCGGGGCTTCTCCCCCTGGACCCCCACATTAACGATTACATGTAGGAGAGTTTATTTCGCCCTTCGAACAGTTGTAGTGTATTCGCAATTGTACCCCACTCTGATTTTCGGCATAAATTCAGGTAGACTGTGACAAGCTTCATATCTTCGGAATCTCTTGACTTTTTACTCGTCGGGTTTCTGGATGGATAATTTTCTAGCAGATGTGGAGTGGCTAAAACTGGCTACCTTGGTATGTATTTACGTGCGCTCCTAGCATCTGGCATGTTTCTACCTCATGTAGGGATTTTTTTCAATTCCTGGGGATGCACAAAATCGTTCCAAAATCATACTTGGTGTGGTGGGTAGAATATTGGGGTCTATTAGCCCAAAAAGCTATGACCATTACTTCACAGATAATCACAACACAATGCCCGAAATTGTCGAATATCCAAATTCTTTCAAACATTTGCCAAAAATGGAAAAGTATCATAGTAAGGGTAACATAGTTACGAAAGGTTTAGAGATAAAAAAAAACAATTATTATATTATTATAAATCAATTATTCTTGAGACTGTTTTTAAATCTTGTGTAACATAATACCCTAAATGGCCGATTATTTTAAAAGGTTCAAATCTTTGCCGAAAAACAGAAGACGCTATATTTAAAGTACAATTTTCATGGAAAAAAGGTCTGCGACACAATGGGTAGAATGTGAAAAAAGGGTTTTCATCATCCCAACTTCACACTGTAGTCTTGCAAAAGTTTGCCCGAAATGGTCAAATATTCGGGCAAAGGATAAAAAACGCTGGGACGTTTTTAATTGCCAAATTGATTCAACGGATAGACAGGAGGGTGTTCAGGTGCCCAAAAGTTTGCCATCTATCCTGCTCTAGAGCCAAATACGGGCAATAGTTATGATAATCGGGTAATTTGTTTTTCGATACTGTAATGACGGATGCAGCGTGAGCTGAGAATGTCTTCCCGTAAGTCTGCTTGAAAATTCATTTCAACACACCTTGTACCAATTCTGTCAATAAGTGTTACTAATAGAAGAAAAATCATCTACTTCATTTCATCCAATGGTTGTGGTACATTTTATCTGATTTTTCAAATCAAAATAGCGACTATCCCCATAGGCCTGTTTTTTTCAAAAGTAAAATCATATATAGTCGGAAGTTTAGGCACACAATTTTTTCAATATATATTGAATTTAGCCAAGTATCGCACTGTCGCAATAGAGTAAAATTCATTAGCATGTTTTCAATTCCGTTTTTGTAGTTTTCCCCAAAAATATGCGGGATCATTTCGATTGGTAGTGATACATTTTATCTGGTAATTTTCTGATCAAATAGCGACTGCTTAGATCCCCCTATCAGCCTGGGAAATGTCATTTTCGGCTGTCTCAGGAGTCCGGTTTTTCAAAATTTCCTGTTCGCTTCGCGCCAACTAGTGGTGAAGCTCCGCGCAGATAGTTTTCCTAGCAGAATTTTAGTTTCAAGTGAACATTTTTGTGCAAACAGAACCTCGAATTAGCGACTTCTAAGACCCCCTATAAGCATAGAAAATGACATTTTTGACTGTCTGAAGTGGTCAGATTTTTCAAAATTTCCTGTACGTTTGGCCCCAACTTATTATGGTGGTGCTCCACTTAGGCCGCTTCATAGCAGAATTTAAGTTTCAAGTGATCATTTTTGGTTTCGATGAAAAGAGAAACCAGTGCATTCATGATGGCGTGCGTGTGTATGTATGTATGTATGTATGTATGTATGTATGTATGTATGTATGTATGTATGTATGTATGTATGTATGTATGTATGTATGTATGTATGTATGTATGTATGTATGTATGTATGTATGTATGTATGTATGTATGTATGTGTGTATGTGTGTGTGTGTATGTTTGTGACACTTCGCTTGTTTACACGATATCTTGAGAAAGGAAGATCTGACAGTTCTCAAACTTGGTACACAGATACCCCATACTGAGAGGAAGAACCCTATTTATTTTGGTTGAGGTCAAAGGTCATCTGGGGTCACAGGGGGTAAAAGACCGAAATCCTTGTTTACACAATATCTCAAGATAGGAAACTTGGATTAATTTAAAACTTGATATGTAGATGCTTTATGATGTAAGGAAGACCCCTATTGATTTTGGTGGAGGCCAAAGGTCATTTGGGGTCACGTGGGATCAAACCCCGAAATCCTTGTTTTACACGATATCTCATGGTAGAAAACTTGGATTAATTTCAAACTTGATATGTTGATGCGTTATGATGTAAGAAAGTACCTGATATACTTTCGTGGAGGTCAAAGGTCATTTGGGGTCACATGGGGTCAAACCCTGAAATCCTTGTTTACACTATATCTCAAGGTAGGAAGCTTGGATTCATTTCAAACTTGATATGTTGATGCGATATGATGTGGGGAAGAACCCAGTTTATTTTGGTGGAGGTCAAAGGACATTTAAGGTCACACGGGGTCAAACCCCGAAATCCTGGTTTACACTATATCTCAAGGTAGGAAACTTGGATTCATTTCAAACTTGATATGTTGATGCGTTATGATGTAAGGAAAAACGCAATAAATTTTGGTGGTCAATGGTCATTTGGGGTCATAGGGGTCCAACCCGGAAATCCTTATTTACAGGATACATCATGGTAGGAAAGTTGGTTTCATTTCAAACTTGATATGTTGATGCGTTATGATGTAAGGGAAAAGCCAGATTTATTTTCGTGGAGATCAAAGGTCATTTAGGGTCACATGGGGTCAAACCCCGAAATCCTTGTTTACACTATATCTCAAGGTAAGAAACTTGGATTCATTTCAAACTTGATATGTTGATGCGTTATGATGTAAGAAAGAACTCAATCAATTTTGGTGGAGGTCAAAGGTCATTTAAGGTCACACGGGGTCAAACCCCGAAATCCTGGTTTACACTATATCTCAAGGTAGGAAACTTGGATTCATTTCAAACTTGATATGTTGATGCGATATGATGTGGGGAAGAACCCAGTTTATTTTGGTGGAGGTCAAAGCTTATTTGGGGTCACATGGGGTCCAACCCTGAAATCCTTGTTCACATGATACATCATGGTAGGAAAGTTGGTTTCATTTCAGACTTGATATGTTGATGCATTATGATGTTATGAAGGATCATATTGGGGACAGAAGGGGACAAATCCTGAAAAACTTTTTAACACAATATCTCAAGGAAGGAAGCTTGGATTGATTTCAAACTTGATATGTTGATGCGTATGATGTAAGGAAGAACCCTTTTGATTTTGGTAGGGGTCAAAGGTCATTTGGGGTCATAGGGGATCAAACTCAGAAAACCTTGTTTACACTATATCTCAAGGTAGGAAACTTGGATTCATTTCAAACTTGATATGTTGATGCGTTATGATGTAAGCAGCTTGTTTGCAGAATATCTTAAGGCACAGTATAAAATTTGTCTTTTTGAATGTAGAAATGTTTTGGTTAAAAGAAAAACCAGTTACTAACAGGTGGGGTCAAAGGTCACTTTGGGTCACCAGTTGTTACAAGAAATGTAGCATTTCATTGAAAAGAGCATGTATGTATCATCGAAACCTCAATGCATTTTTGCATTCTGGTTTACAAAAGGACTCAAAATAGCGACTGCTTAGATCCCCATATAAGCCCGGGAAGTGCCATTTTCAACTGTCTGAGGGTTCGGATTTTTAAAAATGTTTTGTACGTTTCGCGCCAACCAATGGTGGCGCTCCGCTTAGTCTTTCTGGGTGAATTTTTAGTTTGGAACGAACGTACGTTTATCTGAAATTGAAACTTAAAAAAGCGACTGATTGGATCCCCTTTCTGGGAAATGTCATTTTTGACTGTCTGAGAGGTACGAATTTTCAAATTTTCTAGACTCTCCGCGCCAACCAGTGGTGGCGCTCCGCTTTGACTGTCTTACGGGCAGAATTACATTTTTCGGGCAAAATCTTCTTCCCCCAAACTGAAATGCTCTCCTACGCCTCTGGAAATACCTTACTCAGACGTGCACTGGAACATCTGCTTGCAACATTCAGCAGGGTTCCGGATTTGCGATCCTAGGATACATAGTCCAATTGTCCAGTGGAGTAATGAACTGAGCTAATCAGTATTCCAAAAGTGTGTTTCAATATTAGAAAAATAAAAAATTTTTCTCACCAGAATTAGAGACAAATAAACCTGGCAAATGCTATTTCCAGCCATCTGGGAGGTTTTAAAGTCCAAAATTTTCTTTGTACGTTCCGCGCCAACCGACGGTGGCGCTACGCTTAGATAGTAAACTCCAGCCACCCCCTAAAAAAGTATCCAGCCCCGCATGGACCCCTACCAGGGGCCCTTTTAGCGACCCCTTGGACCCCACGCCGATGGGGTTTTGTGCTTCGCGCAAAACCGGACGCCTTATGGTATGGCGTCACCAAACTTGTGGCCTCCAATAAAAAACACCTGCCGCCGCCTATGGCCTGGGAAATATTTCCAAATGATAGGAAATGGACAAAGTTGAAAAATTCGGCTTGAGTTTCTGCCGTGTCAGTTTTCCTTGTACAGAATTGGTAAGCACCTCTAAATTGAAAAAAAAAAGATTGCCAGGACTAATATTCCGAAGGAAAATTCCTCTTGATTCTTTAAGAAGCAAAAATCAAAATTGTAAACCGTTAAATTTAAAAAAGGACAAAATATGAGAGGAAAGTTAATTTCTAACATGTAGTTTCTGTCAACTCACAAGATACACCTTTTTGAATCAAATCAAAGGATAAATACAAAGCTAGAAAAATAGGTGACGTTTTGAGCGACGTGCATATACGTAGCTCATAAATATTTTTCCCATTGCTACAAACATGATAACACATAAGTGAAGATCAAAACACTGAGCTCTGTACGTATACGTAGGTCGTAGTTATATAAATTAGTACTTTAGCCATGAAACACATCACTAGGAGACAGCAAAACAACCTTAAAGAGGCTCATTGAGTTGATATCGATAATTTAAAGATCAGGAACAGTCATCTCAAATTAAATTTGATGAAAAAGCTAAAGAGCACTATTTTCGTCTTATTTCTCTTCAAAGTATCTTTCATTACATTTTATGATTTAACTATTGCATTTTCAAGGTAAACTAAGCAGTTATTTCTAGTAAATTTCACATTTGAAGAGAAAAAACATTGTCATGTGACTCACAACAGCCAATCATGAAACTGGACAGTATACTACACTACTTCAATTTGAAATGACTGCTCCCGTCCTTTAATGAGAGTGTTCATGAAGGGTCACTACCTCATAGCAATGCTTATAGTTTAGCATTATAAGTCAAGTTCCATAATCCAACAGATTCGGAAAAAAAGTTTAAAATTTTGAATCTTGTGGTGTTCTGACTTGTAAAGGTTTTGCGCATAATCTGGGTAGATGCGCACTGTTTAATGTATTCTTTGTTAAGGTTAGGAATTAGGATCGGGATTAGGTTATCGTTAGCCAGTAAGGAAATTTCTTGTTAAAAAGTGCGAATCGCCCCCAATAATCTGCAAAAGTGTCTGGTCACGATTTTTTGAAAACCGAATTAAACCGTTAAATGCTCCCTCGTATAAGAGTTATTTGTGTGCGTGATTAGGGATTGTCTAAGTTTGACCATTTGTTATTGGTATATGAAGAAAACGTAACAGGTTTGGAAAAAAAATGTTGACTGTCATGAAGCAACTCAGTGAGCCGCTTGTATATAGATCCGTTATTTCGAATAATATCTCTTCTCCAAGAGCCATAAGTAAATGGGAAGCATTGTTCTCGGATTATGTTTTTGACTGGAAACTTATATTTATGTTACCTCATACTGCTGTAAGGGAGGCAAATATCCAGTACTTACAGTTTAGATACCTCCACAGGATTGTCGGAACTAATGATTTTTTATGTAGGGTGAAAATTAGAGAGTCCCCATTATGTACTTTTTGCAATGCAGACAATGAAACAATTGAACATCTCTTCTGGAATTGTCCCATCACAAAAGCGTTCTGGGAAGAAATTTGTTCAAGTTGCGTGAGGGATGAAATAGAATTAGATGAGTTAACTGTTCATTTTGGGTATTTAGAAAATAACGAAAGCACAATTAACTTTTTCTTCTCTATGCAAAGTATTTTTTATATTCCTGTAAGCAAAAATGTTCAAGACCAAATGCCATTACATTCTACCATAAGCTTGAATTTAGCACCGAGGTTGAATTATATATTTAAATGAAACAAAATCAGTTTGACGTTGCCAACAAGTACCGATCGGCCGTTACCTTCATTTAAATGTTGTTTCGCAATATATTAATACTTAATATTTTAGCATACATAGCATATGATGTACCACGGTTTTTATTGATGGGTTAGAATTTTTGTTAATTTTTCCTGTTGAAAAGTATCTACATAATCTCAAAGATATTCTGCATTAAGATCCGATGTAAATAGTGCAACCAAAATATTAAGGTAAACATGTTGTTAATATCACTGTACTGCATATAATATTAACGTGAATAAAGAGATGCAAAAGAAAGAAAAAAAAATGAGCCGCTTTAAGCGACGTACGTGTGCGTAGCTCTTAAAGGCGTTTTTCCCAATGCTGCAAACATGATTTCACAAAAATGAACAGCCAAACCTTGACCTCTTTAATTACATATACGTAGATCGTATAGTTAGGCCTATTTAAATTTTTAATTCAGACATGAAAACATCAAGACAGGAAAACAACCTAAAGTGATGCACATGTACGTAGCTCATAAAATCTTTTTCCAATTGCTAGGTTAGTATAACTGGAACGGTTTGGGGTGAGAGGAGTATAGGTCTTTAAGCTAAGCGGAAATGCACAGGAAGAATGATATGCGCATGCTACAATAAATACCAACCGGTAACCGTGAAAGAGTGTAGGATAGATATCGTGGGGAAAGAGGGTACAGTCCTCCGTTTCCCCTGGCATGTTGTACGTTTATGAAAGTCATGCACCGCTGCCCGCACCACCAACCCCCACCCCCACCCCATGACGATACAATTACCTAACTGTTCGTAACTGTTCGTAACTGTTCGTATAGCGATTGTTTAACATCTTTCTCATTTTTTTTTAAATTACAGAATACATAAACTCGGGCGGGACTCTCAAGAAAAGTTTGGAATGGCATTCCGTATGTAGCATACTTAAACATATGCAGTCTGGGGCTATGCTCTTGTATATTGATAACAAGACTGGCTGGCAACGTAAAATACTTATGACGGCGGCAAAGCATCACAACATGGATGTTCTTCTGGACTTTGATCTCCGAGAAGTTCAAATGCCTAAATCCTTCCTGGCATGCAATCGGGAATTCTCTAAAAAGCTTGATTGGAAACCTTGCAGTAGCGCGGGGTGTAATGAAATGATTATATTGAGGAAACCGGGTCATCTATTCCGAGAGGTTAAACTTGAGGTAGCGGTGCCGAATTCAGTCTTTCCAAAGGAAAATCCATTTTCTCAGAGTACGTTGACAAATGACGGGTTAGTTTATGAACATACGTATTACGAAAAGAAGTATACCGATGACTTCACTAATCTGGAGAAGAACGGAACCAGTCTCGGAAATCATGACTTTCAAAACTCAAGAAACCAAACACAAACATATTCTTCAAAGGAATGGCGGCTTATAGAGGGTAAAAGAGGCTCTGAGATATTTCCTCGGAACAACTTTGAAATAACCTCAGAAACTCCTGTTAAAAATGCGCCATCCAAGAACAATTTAAGGAGTATTTCAAAATCCGGAAAATACGTTCCATGCGATTCCAAAATGCCCTTGCAATTAGATGAAGCTGTAGCTAGATCAGTGAGCAGGGAAGATGGTGACGCGAAACGAGACTCTGTCCGATTCAGCCTCGAAACATGCTCACATACATTATCCCCTGCCTCGTATGAGGTTAAACAACAGTTTAACCCAATTAAATTGAAAAATGAAACTGCTTATGACGTCGCCAATTATAGAAAGAAGTATGCAGATTGCCCCACTAATCTGGAGAATGGTACAACCAGTCCCGAAATTCGTGACTTTCAAAACTCAAGTATATCGGCACAGAATCTTACCATAAGAGAATGGCGACTTACAAAGGATTCAGACGCTCTTCAGATAGTTCCACAGAACAGCTCGAAAACAACCTTACAAACACCTGTCACAACAGTACCATCTAAAACCAATTTGAAGAGCGTTTTTAAAGTCGCGGAGAACTCTGCTCGATACGACTTCAAAACACCCCCAGAAACAGGCGAATCTATTAGGAGAGTGACGAGCAGTTTAAATTGGGGAGCCGTGGACCCAAACTCTACCCGGCACAGCCACGATTTCTGCTGGCGGACATGTTCCATTGACTCGAGTGCGAGCAATGAAGAGAGCTTGGCCGGAACGAATCGAAGTCGTGCTAGACAAAACGATCGCAGACCCTTACTCAACCCGACCACTGTTACCCAAGAGGGTGAAGAGAATACAGATGTTGGAAGAAATGTTAGACATAACACCACGATGCACCCAAGGACAACTGTTCATCAAAATAGGTGGGGCAGATTCGTACATTGTTGTCCTGTGCAACCACCATGACCATGGGAACATTGTTGTCCTGTGCAACCACCGTGGCCATGGAAACGCTGATCGTGTAGGAGATGTACCTGTACGTCCACTGCCAATGCACTCTAGAATGAAGTGAATAAATTACGAATTTGTCTTTCTCCGATAATATGTTTGAAATAGTAAGACCTAACCGTGCCATCATTCACCGAGGAGGAATCAAAGACTATAACAACCAGGTTCATCTGTAAGCTTACCCCGCGGAGCGAACTCGGTTTGTTCACTCACCCCTTCAAGACTTCGCAAACCACTGGTGGGGATATGACTGAACAAGGAATATGCCCTACAGTCTGCTACGCAGGCAACTCTAAGCCCCGTACACACTTTGCGACTCGATGCGACGCAACTCATTGCAAGTAGACTCAACGAGGTTGTCCATGCAGACGCGTTGCAAAGTGTGGAATCCTTTGCAACCAGTCGCAAGCAGACGTGCAACCCACTTTCATGCGACCGAACACGTTCGGTCGAATGAAACTGGAACGTGCAACTAACAACAATGAAGGACTTCTGAAATGAAGAACGCGAAGATCAGTTAAAGGGGAAGTTTAAGCAAAAGCTAAATTTTCACATGTGAAAGATGTACTAAATCTACTCAAGGTGGTGAAATTTCTATTGAACTCGGACATGCACTTCACGAGTTAGATAGTTTTACGGCCCAGCAGGGGTGGCGCCAGAGGGAGGGGGGGGGGCATTGTCGGGGAGCACTGCCCCTCCCCCCCGTCGGGGAAGGTCGGCGGTTTTGTCGGTGTGGCATAAAATAATAAAAAATAATAAAAAACATAAAAGGACTGAAATTACTGGATGGGTGATCTTGAACATATTTTTTGTTTCGAAATGCTATATTAAACATATAGGAATCAACTTTCAATCACTTCCTCTTAGCTCCGTATACCTCATTCCATGTACCTTTTCCTGCCTCATCCCTCGTCGGGAAAGAACGGCAATTTCCCTCGGGGATACTAAGAATGAACGAAAAGGACTACAGGTACTGGATGGAAATGTTTTTTTTTCCCTTTATGAACTATTCTTTCTTCTGCATAACGCTAGTTTAATGCTTACCTGAATCTTTTTAATCACTATAGCTCTGCTATCCCTCATCCCTTCTACAATCGACAAAGTCATGTCCCGTCGGGGAAGGCTGCGCTCTCCCTGTTGTTGAGAAAATCAAATTTCGTTGGGGAGCCTTTATCTACATGCCCACGATAAACTGATAAAATATGCGGGTCTGATAAAATTCAATCACCCGGACGATCTTCTTGATTTTGCTCACTAGAAGACCATATTCTTCAAGGAAACTCACAATTCCGAATTTTCATTACAAAAACGGAAGAGATGGGTTGCTCATGTGGATGCAGTGACCAATGGTCTGCCCAATGGTCTGCCCAGCAGTGTAAGAATGTCTCCCATAAGTCTGACTAAAAATTCTTTTGAATCCACCATCTAACGTGACGTATTTTCAAATACGTTGGAAGTAAAAATCATCGAGATGTTGGAGTTCGTGCAGTCATGTAGAAAATCTCATCTTTTTTAGAGAACCTTGTAATTTAATACAACGAAGGAGTCAAAAACACTTATTATGTTTTCAACCCCGTTGTACAGTTTTCCCCCAAAAGAGACAAGAACATTACATCTAGTTGTAGCAGTATCTTTTGGGTTTTTCTTTTGAAATGAAACTTTCATTTCAAAGGAAACCTCAAAACAACGACTGCTTTATTTCCAGTTACAAGCCTTTTAGATGCTATTTCCGGCTGCCTGAGCGGTAACAATTTTCTGCACGCTCCGCGCCAACTGATGGTGGCGCTCCGCTTAGACAGTGTTTTGGTCGAACAGATTACTTTACAGAACAATGCATGTTTTCAAATCATTCTTCGTTTTGGGGCAATATTATGAAGTGAAAATTTTATTGCGAAAGAAAGCTCAAAATAATGACTGCTTTGTTTTTAGTTAGGATCCCGGAAAATGCAATTTCCTGCTGTCTGGGGGTTTTCAATTTTCAAAACTTTCTGCGCTCTGCACTTTGATAATTTTGGTCATTATTATATTTTCCGAACAAAAAAGACAGTTCTTCCCCTCCCAAACTGAAACGCTCCCGAACGTCGATGTCAATATGTAAAATATAAAATGGGAAAATTTTCCAGTATGTCTCGAAAGCATTAATCTGCATGATGATATTCAGTAACCCAACAAAACTAGAGATCACCCCTTTTGATTTTTCTTATAACAAGATTAGATTCTTCCGTAAAACCCCCAAATCTGTCATAAAATTACAATTTTTCTCCAATAGCTCAGATTGTTAAAAGTGCAAAAAAAATTTCCAATTTCGACACTCCGAACAATAAATAACCAAAGCCAACTTTGTTAATCACCCCGACATTCTAGTGACATGAATTTGCTCTTGAAAGGTATATCACTTAATGAGAAACCCAAATTTTTTTATTATAACCGTACAAAAAGTTCTTCCATTAATTCCAAAATTTCACAAACAAAATAAGCTCTCAAAACAAATCTTCGTTCAAAAAAAAAAGGAGAAAAACTTTTCGGGCAAACTTGTAGTCTCGTGTTGAAGCCTTGGTACGTGGGCCTAGTACGATTAAATGCTTAATCCCCAAATTTTTTCAGGTGATTTCTAAATAACGTTTTGGATTTTGCCCTTATTTAGGACAGATTCTCCAATAGACACCCCAACATTTTAATGTTCCGGAGCCAATTTTTTTTTAAATATTAAATTTTGTTTTCAAAAGAAACTCCTGATTTTTAACTATTTGTTGAAACGAAAGCCAAAAATTTCGCGCTGCGCGCACCAAAAAACCTGCTTAGTGACGTCCCACCAGGACTAGCTCAAAACCTTCCGGATAAACACTACTCACCGTGCAGGGGCACTATTGAGCATGAAGTGCAAGGCTGTCGGGGCCTTTAAGTGCTGTCCCCCTGTCGGGGAGCTTGCCCCCCCTGTCGGGCAAATTCTGGCCCCACCCCTGCGGCCCAGTTTCCAACCTATTGGTTCAAGTCGAGCTGACCACGGCTATTTCCCAGTTGTGGCCCACTGGCTTGTTTTGCCTATTCCATTGCTTATGCGGAGCTTCACGCACAATGGCAGTAGGTTCCATTTTTAGAGTCTTTGGTATGACTCGAACTGGGAACTTAAGCGAACCCGGCGGGCCTTCCGCGTGAGAGGCGGATGCCCTTACCGTTAGACCAAACACGCGGTCCAGATATCAGCAAATGAAGTTACTAGATTTGTGTTCAAAAGTGATATTGAGGGCAGCAGAGATTATATCACTTCCTCACATCGACAAGGAATGCTTTTTCTCCTTTTTTCAAACTGTTGTGTTGACCTTGATTTCAATAGAAATAGGACCTCCCAGTGGGGATTGCAAAGTGTGCAAAGTTCTCATGCTACTTATGCAATCACATTTTGGTAAGATGGGACTGTTGAGGAAAAAACGGGCTGAAAAGTTTAAAGAAAAACAAAATACTGTCCACTAATTTGGGGATATGATGTCATATGTGCTTGCTTACAGTCCACTGTTTGTTGAAAATGTGACAATTTTACTTGCTCATATCCTGAGAACCACACATCGGATTTCAAAGCAATTTTCACCAAAATGCTTAGAATAAGTACGGTACCCCTCCAACATATCAAAACTTGATATGACCTTAAAACCTTCTTTTAATCGAAATGGACAGAACACATTCTTGTCTCTTCAATGTAACAAGTAAAGAGTATGATAAACGTTAGCATTTTGCGTGAATCGCTTTTTGGACCTGCGACGTGTTACATAAGGTGGGTACTATGCTCTTAAAACTAGGTAATCGTCCGTCGCTCGAAACAAGACCGTGACAGTCCCGTTGCAATCAGTCGCGTCGCATAGTGTGGCTTCTGTTCTATTCAGCCAGTCTAGAGCAGTACCACACATGTTGGCCCTTTAGAGGGCGTACTTGTCCATTTGGGACGTTTAGCTACTTAAAGGAGCAGAACTCCTCCGGGAGTAAATGTTTGGTTTTCGCCCCTTGGCTCTTCGCAAGAGAGTCGAGGGGACTTTTAGAAAAAAGTGTGGACGTCTCTCGGCCTTTTGGATTATGTGTAGTATCTGTTCTTTTCATCCAGTCTAAAATGGAGTCTAAAATGGAGCCATACATGACAGACCAATAATGTAAATGGTCTGAGGGCCGTGAGGCTGGCCACGTATTGTCCTTCGGTGAAGGTAATAGCTTCTTTGGGAAGCAGTGAAAGATTTGGTTTCGCCCTTTGCCAGAGGGTTGGGAGGACTTAAGAAAATTGGACGAGGGTTAAGGGGGCCTGATAGTTGATAAGTGTATGCCCCCTTAGCGAGATCATTTCCACTGAAAATACTTTGGACTTAAATTAATTGCAATAATAACTAGACGACAATAACAATTATCATCTTGACACCTTGACTGACACTCTTTCCGCCCTATATGACGTCAGTACTAGAAAGTTCATTCAAATGCTTTAAATTACATAACCAGACTTTCGTCGGATGGAGGAGAGACTTCCGCCCTTGCTTCCGCTCTTAGCAGTTAGTAAGACCCGTGGCCTGACTCCGACTTACTGAATTATTGGAACACTTATTAGAATGTATTTCGACCATTTTCCATATATCCATTACAAAAAAAGATGTGTTACCAAAAGTTTGGCGTGCCCCCCACATCGAATTCTGCCCCAAAAAAAAAATAATAGTAATAATATAAAAAATTAAAAAAAAAAAAAACATTTTGTAACAAAACGAATAATTCAAATGATATCAAGTGTGGCACCAGATTTCGTCTGCAGGTGATAAAATATCGAAAACATTTTCAATCGAAGAAGGGACAATTCTTATGCCTTAGGTCGCAAACCCGGAACGGGGGTTCAAAGTTAACACACTAATCGCTAATAGAACAGTGACATGGAATTGGACATGTAGGAATTTGCCGCTTTTTTTCAATTTTTCATACTTCACCGTGAGTAAAGCTTCTATCCGCTACATGCGCAATGCTGTTTCCCTAGTTGCCTTAGCAAAATTTTGAGTGAAGACTAGTGTGCTTAATAATTCTCATTAACTTTTAAACGATCGCATGTCAGGCGAGATGGAACGGAAAAATACTGGGGGGGGGGGGGCTGAATGCCAGCAGGACTATCTAAGCGGAGCGCCACTATCGGTTGGCGCGGAGCGTACAAGAAAACTTTTGACTTTACAGACCCCCCAGGTGGCCGGAAACGGCACTTCCCGCGTGTTCTATGTTGCATGTATCTAACCTTGAAATATGGGTCTCATGTTTGCAATTTCTCAACTAAAAAGAAAAATTCAGCCTATGCAAAATGGTAATACATATCAGATAAATTGAGATGATACAAGAACAATAATTAATTATGCATCCTCTTTCATTCATTCTGTTTGCCGTGTTATTCACTTTCTGTACCCCTTGTTACATTTGTCCACTCATTCATATCAATTACTCAATTATATTTCCCCTAGATCATACATCTGTCCCCAAAACACCCACTCCCGTGGTTCCTCCCAAGGATACCACCAACCTAATCTATACCGATCTCAAATCCAGTGGCGGAGCCAGGGATTTCGGTCAGAGGGACGAAAATGGTTTGCAGGGGCGCTTCGAAGGCGTAAATACCCTGAACCTCAGCACGATCGGGGCCACAGCTTTTCGGACTTCCCATTAGACTTTCTGAACCTGGTAGAAGACTACTTGGCCATTTCTCCTCCGCAAGTTTTTCTATTAAAACATGTTTAAATTGTCTCTCCATGGGCCTCCGCAGAAGAAAATTCCGGGGGGGGGAGGGACAAAATTCTTTTACGCAAAATGCTATAAGGGAGAAAGCCCCGCCCCACCATGAGTTGGCGCGGAGCGCAAGAAAATTTAATCCCACAATGTCTGCCAGATCGCTGGAAATGTCATTTCTAAAGCCTGTTTACCGCATATAAGTAGGGAAAACACTGAGTGAACTGTTAAGAAATGTTGATGTTAATTTTTCTTCGTCTTTTTCTTTATGTTTTTTCGTTTTTTCAGATTTTTTTATTTTCCAGGGGAGGACAAGTGCCCCCTTGCCCCTACCTACGGACGCCCATGTTTCTATCCCTCTCTTTCACATTCTAGTATAAAGGCGGTCATTTTATTTTGTGTGTTATTGTTAGGTCTCGATTTGACAGTTTAAGATTCTAATTTTATAATGGGCTACTTTGTGAGATAAAGATTAAACCTGTTAGAGCCAAATAGCAAGCAAATCTTACACGGTGAAAAAGTTATGGAAATTAATCACCGTAAGGTGTACATTTTTGGTATCTGGAAATCAAGATAAGTGCACGAAGAAACATTACTTGACGTATTTTACATCCTCTGACCACTCTGAAGTAGCCATTTATTAAGTACACTTCAAGAAATATCCAAGACAAAAGGTCTGCTTGGCTCTCTAGATACCGAATTCATACTAAATAATAGTAGCATAAACCTAGGCTTATTAGATGCAATTTTCTGGCTTTTGAGTCACGTAGGCATAAGTACAGAGATAAGCATTTTCATGGGATTATCGTGCAGTGTCAGAAAACACCAAACAATTGCCCTTTATCATGAGAATGGTCACTTAAAGAAAAGGAAAATGGCACTGCTCATTAAAACTCTTAAAGGGTGACTAGCTTCCCCCCAAACATATTTAGACATATAGGGCCAGGTCTAAATCACAGGCGTTTACACTTTTGTGACGTTGAAAAAGTGGGCAGGCTCAAACTCCCGCCCGTTGACGTAATGTAAAGTGATTGGTCTAAACACGTACACATATACAGTGTACTTACAGTGTACTGTTTGTGTGTAGCCTTTTATACTGTACAAATACTGGTATCTAGCATATACATACAGAAAACAGTGCAGTCTGAGACCTTTGAATTAGCTCTAAGCAATGTTGGAGTAATACTGTTGACAGTGTAATTGTAAAGCTGCTGTTATCACACTGCACTACTGCACATTGACAGTCGAATGTCTGACGTCGTGTATATTGTTCCTTGTGTGCGTGTACGTGTACGAGGAAGAATTTGCAAAAATTGCAATACCGAACATGTCAGGATGAAACTTACAGTAGTGGAATATATGGAGAGAGAGAGCTATGAAATGCAGCAAACAGGAACTTTCGCAAAGAACAGCTCAACTGCAAAGCTGTGAACGAACGACCGCATTGCAAGCCTATTAGTATTACATCTGTACATGAATGATGAAGCCAGCGATGAATTCATGATGATTTCGCACAACTACGGAGCTCCTAAAGTGCCAGTCTGCATGTCATGATGGTGAGATAATTTATCTGACCAAGTTGTCATCTTTTCCCTAAGAAGTCGACATGGTGAGATAATTTATGTTACCATGTCGACATCCTAATTTAGGAAGTCGGCATGGTGAGATAATTTATGACACCATGTCGACATCTTTTGCTTAGGAAGTCGACATGGTGAGATAATTTATCTTACCATGTCAACATCCTAATTTAGGAAGTCGACATGGTGATATAATTTATGTTACCATGTCAACATCCTAATTTAGGAAGTCGACATGGTGAGATAATTTATGATACCATGTCGACATCCTTTGCTTAGCAAGTCGACATGGTGAGGTAATTTATGTTACCATGTCAACATCCTAATTTAGGAAGTCAACATGGTGAGATAATTTATGACACCATGTCGACATCTTTTGCTTAGGAAGTCGACATGGTGAAATAATTTATGTCACCATGTTGACATCTTTTGCTCAGGAAGTCGACATGGTGGGATAATTTCAACTATATATGTCTATGTATAGCCAGTTGCCCCAGGCGCGGATCCAGACATTCCAAAAGGGGGGCAGCTGACTTAAGAGAAAGCATCGAAGTGAGTGAGTTACACTGCTTATTTCCCGTATGTTTTATTGTTGATCTGGCCGTAAAAGCCACCCCCTCCCCCTGGAGCCACGTCTGGGCTGTCCGCATGCCAGAGTGCATTTAGTGCACTATATATACATGTGCGCGCAGTGCCAATGTATGGTGTCCGTGTATGCATCACAGTCATGTATAATGTACGTATATACGCACACCTACGGATTGCTTTGCCTTGTATATGCACACTTACAGAAAATCCCGGCGTACGATCACGAAATGCAACCTGTCCCACATGCAGCATACAGTGACACTGAGTGCATATACACAGACGTACTTAGTTGAAATTATCTCACCATGTCGACTTGCTAAGCAAAGGATGTCGACATGGTGTCATAAATTATCTTACCATGTTGACTTCCTAAATTAGGATGTTGACATGGTAACATAAATTACCACACCATGTCGACTTGCTAAGCAAAGGATGTCGACATGGTATCATAAATTATCTCACCATGTCGACTTCCTAAATAAGGATGTTGACATGGTAACATAAATTTCCTCACCATGTTGACTTCCTAAAATAGGATGTTGACATGGTTACATAACTTATCTCACCATGCCAACTTATTAAGCACATGATGTAGACATGGCAAGATAAATTATTACAACATGTCTACTTCCTAAGCAAAGGATGTCGACATGGTAAGATAAATTATTTAAACATGTCGACTTCTTAAGGAAAAGATGACAACTTGGTCAGATAAATTATCTCACCATCATGACATGCAGACTGGCACTTTAGGAGCTCCGTACACAACAACAGATCTCATTCTCGATTGGGTAAGCCCTTTGCTGAACGTTACTCGTTCGGCTACTGCAATTAACAGGTTAGCCTAAAGAGAAACATCGTACATTATGTTATCACGAGTCGTTCGATAAAAAAGTGTTGAACATTTTGAACGTGCCATTATGCCATACGCTTTGGTGGTCCTCAGTAAGCCAAGGATTAGTCCTCGCGTAATTGCTCCCTATGTTACTTGTTAGTCATTTTACAGAGGACTAACGATTTGGGTGCATGTGGATGGCCGACTCAAGGAACAATTTCGCATACAAGTTACAGTATAGGCCCTACCAGCAGTTCAAATGGGATGCAAACGTTCAAAAACCATTTCTTAGTGAGTTAGTCCAGACAAGATGGGGCGGTCACCTTCATTCAGCCTAACATTTTAGCCTACTTTTCCAAGTCGGTGTTCTAACAAGGATTAGGCTATAGACTTATTATACTACATGCTAGGCCTAGGCTAGGGCTAATCATTCCTAATTTCTAAGCCTAGGCATAGACTCAGTCTAGCTAGGCAATGGTTGGGGCAGCCTATATGCTAGGCCTGGCGGACCAAGCCTAGGTCTAGACCCCAATTGTAAGAAGTAACAAGCCCCCATGCACAGATGAAAGAGTGCAAAATTGATGGCTGACATAGCAGGGCAAACTCATGTTAGGAGTGGGATTTGATCCAGGGGGAATGGCGGAGAGGGCAGGGGTCAATGGCCACCCCAATGAAAATATTGGGGAACAGTATTTTTGCCTCCACGCCCATCCTTAATTGGGAAGATTTACAAAAAAATGCGACAGAATAAACAAAATATAGGCCTAACAACATTGTTGTATAGGTCTAACGGTTGCCGGTCGTTTCACCCCCTTGCCAGTCCGCCCCCAACCAGTTCTCCCTGGTCGTTTCGCCCTCTTGTCAGTTCACCCCCTAGTGGAAGACCTTTTGCCCCCAGTGTGGAGGTCGTTTCGCCCCCAAATACCTCTGAGTTTGACATAACATAACATCACAGGTTGAAGGGCAAAGGAGGGCCAAGGCCCCATAAGATGCCCTGAAGTCCAAGCCCTAATTAAAAGTCAAACCACCAAAGCTTGACAACAGCCCCAAACAATCAGATTCTACCACAGCCATGGAAGAACTTGTCAATGTTAACCTTAAAGCAGTGAACTGACGGGGAGTGAACAGGGAGTGAACAGTAACACGGTTATGAGTTAGGCCTAACTAATACAAATGAACAACTTGTTTTGCCTTTTAAAAATGAACCCAATCTCATCCTGAAAGAGAATTAAATAAGAACTTAACTTCACTTCATGGAAATTGTTTTTTTTTTTCTAAGACATTCACTTGTTGGAAAGGGACCTGACTGATTCAGAAAATTTAGGGGGCAAACTGGAAGGTCTTAGGGGCAAACAGGCAGGTCTTAGGGGGCGAACGGGTTAACGCTTGGGGGCGAACCGGCATTTTGGGGGCCAAATGGCTGGGTGCGAACTAACGGGGGCAAAACCACCGGCTACCAGCCTAACCTAGGCCTATGTACACTATACTGTAACTTCAGGGCTTCTAAAAGATGTTCATTTGAGTGTTCTGTTCATGTGCAGACCAATGGGAGTGTGACCCCCAGTGCATTTTTTTTTCTTTTTTTTTGTGTGTGTGTGTCTGTATAATTAGTAACTGATCTTGAGTCGGCCAGTATCTTGAGTCTGTACGTCATGTGGTACAAAACATTTGGCACATACACAATGTACAACACCTAGTAATTGACCGACTCATGTAGCACAATTATATGCTTACCAGTTGAAACATCCCCTGACCAAATCGTCCCCATACCAAAACATCCCCGCTATTGGTCAAAATTTCCCCATAATTTTATCTATTCCAAGTATCTTTCTTTGCAGTATTCTGATGTTCAAACGATTGTTTTAGTTTTATTGGTATTTGAATGAAATGGATGTTTTCTTGTATGTTAAATTCCATTTGAAGTGTTTGTTGTAGCCTAACTTCCACAGCCACCTGGTAACACTAACTTAATATAGGCCTACAGGTAGGCCACATGAGTAGTCCAAGGTCCCAAGGTTCTAACATTAGTCTAGGCCTAAAATTAGATAAGTCTTGCCTAACTTTCTCGCGATCGATCCTTGTATTCTCCATTTTATTTAATTTGTGTTCAAATTTTCCTCAGGTTTTCAACTAAGAGTTTAATTATGATTTCTGAATTAAAAGTCTAAAGTCTCTGTGGGGACAGTTTGACTTCCTATAGTAGTACATTACAGGAATGTTTTGGTAAAAAGTGTGGACATTTTGGTACTGTAGCTACTGTAACTAAAAGGCAGGGACGTTTAGGTCGAGGGACGTTTTGACTGGATACCATATGATATGCTGTACTTTACAGTACATACTGTATGTGCTTGCTTTCATATGGGGTGGATTGCTTTTAGAAGATTCAGTATGGGAAGCTATCCATGCAGCATTCCACTTGTTTGTGGTAAATTTTGCCCTTTCCCCCATCCATAAACCAGTATACGTACGTGTAATTTGAAAACAACCTTTAGCTCTGGTTTAACTTTTAGTCAGATTGCTTTTTTTTTATTGCACTGTCTGGCTTGCATGCACACTCTTATTGACATACCAGCACATAGCCACATAATGTACATGCTGTAGGTATGGGGGCACAGGATTTAATTACATTGTTGTTGTGATATGAATTAAAGCTATATTGCCTGTAAGGTCTTTTACAGCTCAACCATTGACATTTCTGTCCTTTGTCTTACAGTATCACTTGTAAATTTACACTTACTGATCACTGATTATAGCTTGTTATTTTTGGGGGTATTGAGGAAGGGTAAGCGCTTACTTGAAGTTATTTTAGAGGTGGGTGTGAGGGGATATTGGTTTGATAACTTGAATGGTATTTTAACAGAAACTCAAGTAGCATTCATGAGACAAAGTTTTGTTGCAACTGCCAACTGGAATCAATGGACTTGCTTCAAACAATTTTTTGACTCAATTCAAGTCTCCATAGTAGAGAATAATGACATGTTGACCTACAATTTAGGGACTTAATTGTTTACCAGTACTGTAACTGAGTGTTTGATACATGCTTTGGTAATTCAACTATGTAACTTAATGAAATGTTGCCACTAAATGTGTGGAGAGACTTGTGTTGTTTTGCTTGACCTCAACTACCATTTTTTTTATTTCTTGAGGTGACTCAACCCAAGTACAGTACTGTACATTTCAGACTTGCAGTAAGACATCTGAATCACAACAGAGGTTCCACCAATAAAGTTATAAGGAGGGCATGACTCAGCTTTGGGAAAGATACAGTATTAATGACTACACATAACATACAGTGATAACAATGACTTGAATGGTAAAGGGTATAGGTTTTATGCTATGCAGTAAGAGGTATTACAGCCTAGTTTGCATTTGGGAAATCTCCCTGGCCATGTCAAACTCTTTCCCAGAAATTGAACTCTCAAACAAGTGCTGTGTTGACAATGCTGTGTAATTAAAAACATGAATGCCTATTTCGATAATCTATAAATGTATTTAAACTGTATATTGCAGAGATGGAGAAACCATTGAGGAATTGTCCTTCCAGCCATGTCACTGCATGCTTCTATCTAGAATGCCAAAGAAAAAGCAGAAAAAGATGAGGGATGGGTTACAAGCTGAGTGACTGGTTAGTATTTCCCTTATCAATTAATGATCGCCATTTACTTAAACTTATTAACCTCAAACCCCTCCCCAGCCCATGCTATAATCCTAGTTTCTTGCTTAGTATATCCCTGTAGCCAGTGTTGTAGCCTGTATGCATCAATGGCCAGATAGTGCAGAAGTTCAAAAAAGTTCATTCCCATAGGATTGCAAAGGGTTTAGGCATGAACAGTATGTTTTCTTTCTGAGCAGTAGACTTGGGGGAATAGCTACTGTAGCCCATTGGACAAATGAAAAAATGTTTAAAGGTTGACATGGCCTTGCTTTATGTATTACCAGATCTCTCCCAGTGCATGTTGAGTAATTTAATTGATTTACCCTGCACTGCCTCCTTGCTTATAGCAAAATAACCAATGAAGCTATATTGGTGTGGTAGTAGGTTTGTGTGTGTGTGAGTTCTTTTGTTTTTGTTGGGGCTCAAAGGTTATATGGGGAAATGTTAGGTCAAACACAAAAAACCAACATCTATACTGTGCACTGCTGTATCTCATTACAGGTAATCTACTGTAGTAGGATTTAATTACTCTATGCAGGGATGTAGCTACAAGTGGTTGGTGCTGGGTGGTGACACCCAGCACTCCAGGAAAATACACCTCTCCCCAGCCACCACAAATATGCTTAATGAGACCTTAAACTAGCACCAAATTGACTCCAAAAAGTAAAATGAGGTAAAAATGAAAAAGTCGTAGCCGAAAAATGGGGCACATGCCATGGGGTGCAGTCAGGTGCTTTTCCCAAATCAGACAATTACCCTGCACTCAAATTTTTCTAGCTACTGTACATCCCTGACTGCATGTTTAAAACGGTGTTGCAAAATATCCTGCAGAAAACCCATGAGTTTTGCTGATGTAAGAGGTCAGCCAAAATCATGTCTTGTTATGATCATCTCTAGTTCAGTCATTTATAAATAGCTTGATATTAAAAACCAGTCATAGTGAAGGAAATTTTGAAGTCAACAGAGGTTGTTCAGAGCATTAGGTTGTGGACCTATAGGAACATCAATTGGTACAGTACTGTAGGTGTAGCCCACGGTACTGTATGTGCCAAGTACTTTAGATATCTTGTAGTGTCACCAGAGTCAAATATGACTTTTTATTGTGCAAAAACCTTAAATTTTATGAATTGAATTTGTGTTATGGAACATTCCACTGATGTCATGAGCTCATATACAGTAACCTGCATTTTTTCATCCCACAATTTCTCCCACAGAATTCTTGCTTCATAGAGCTGTGGACTTTGCAGATAGGTGGTATATTTGGATGACTCACCATAGATCTCAGTTTTCTGACAGACAGGAAGTCATATTCTTGACAAAGAAAGTACCATACCTGTGCACCACCATCCCTTCAAGCTGTTGCAGAGGACAAAACATTATTTAGTCACTTGTTACTGGGGAGAAAAAAGTGTGGGAAGTGTACAGTGTTTGTTGTACTGGAAATTGACAGACTTACAGTACATTTTGACACAACTTGTTCAAAAGTATGTGCCCAGTCTATGAGTGTCTTACTGAAATTGCCAAGTTGGTAGATTTTATCTCTGATTTCACAGAGGAATGTGGGTTTCCATGTAAAATGCATTACATTGCGCACCATTTGAGTATTCTGTCATACAGTAAGGTCTGTTGCAACCCATGTTCAAAATTAATGGTTCACCATCAGTACTTCGAAAGCATTCTACCTCAGTGTACTATGTGCAGGTATTGCACAAATCACCAACAAAGTCTGTGTAGGGAAAAGAATCCCAAATTGCTTGTCTGAGAAAGTTAAAAAAGTAAGACTATCAAATTAAAGCTTTTTAGGTTTGCTGACTTAATTATTTCTGAGAAACTAGCAACACGTTATCTACCATATGATGGTGATAGTTTGTAGTGGTTCAATGAGCTTTCACTGGAGATGTTAAGCAGTGTAATGATGTTTCCAAAAGACTTTGCTGTCACTTTCATGCCTACAAAGTTGAAGAAAATTACAATATGGAATCTTCGTAATTTTTCTAGGTGAGGTACTCTAGTTCCCCATTTTCTAGATTTGTGTCAAAGAATCTTAGGATTTTGAATCAATGACATACAATAACACAGTTTGGTAATTCGTTGCCCTTGCTTTCCATTTTCGGTTGTTTTTGTGTGTATGTGCATACAACACTAAGCATAAATCCACTCAGTCCAACCAGAACAGAAATAGGAATCTTAGTCACAGCAGATTGAAATACAAATTTTTACACTCACCCAGAAAGACTATTTAGACACAGGGCACTGCACAAAAGGTTTCCTTATTTTATGGATTGGATAAGAAACAATGCTTGCACAGAATTTTGGAACATGTATTGATCAAGTCAAAGTTCTTCATTTTGTGATCTTAGAAACAAAATCATATTAAATTTCATTGGCTATGTTTGTCAGAATTGCATTTTGATCGTATATATAAATAGCTAATAGCGTAAAATGTTTACAAAGTTTGACAGATAACTCCTGTTAAATTCACTCGAACCAACTGAAACCAACAGGTTGCAAAATGAGCTGTAAAACTCTATCCAACTAACTAACTTCAGCATTTTGGTTAACACAGTAAAAGTGCGCTGATTTTCCATAAACATTTGTCTATGATGAATTCGGATTATTTATGATTTCAATTTACTGGTACCATTTGGTGTTTAGTACTAGGTTACCAACTTAACTGTCTTTAATGCTATGCCTACAATATGTGCAAGGTACGCAAACATTTTGAAAATTGGACAAATTGTAAAATTAAAGACTAATTTCATAAACTGTTTAAAAGTCAAACTAATTATGCAGTTATTGGCAGCAATTTAAAAAATAACACTTCTGTTTACTTTGTGATTTTTAGAATTTCAGTCAGTATTCTTGGTACAGCTTCTAAAAGTTTATGCAAAAAGCATTCCTTCAATTGCTTTTGCTTTATATTATTTATGCAGTACTTTTTCAACCCAAAAGTGAACTTGGTAAGTTATAACTTCGTAAGCAACAGTCAAATAGATTTTGCTTTTTTCTGATGTAACTTCTGGGGTCAGTTTACTTATTCTATTGACTGAAAATGCCAGGTTTCTGTTTATTAGGATTTTCATATGATTGTAAGAGAGAGAAAGACAAACTAATTTCAAGTATCAAACAAGCTTACTGGAAGAACCTTAGACCTGTGAAAAAAGTACTTAATTGATGTCAATTTCAAAGAATCAAAAACAATTCTTACAGGGGTTTCACATAACCAGTATTGGCAAGAACTATGCCAACAGATAAAAGCCGGCAGCCTATGGGAATCTTCAAACACCCCATACAAGTTCTTCTAAGCCACTCTTGATGTAGTTTCATATAAGAGCCTTTATTAAATGGTGCTTCAGAGGAACCACAAAGGGTGCTTCCAGATAGACAATGGAAAGACCCTTTAACCTGAGGTTCCTACAGTTGGACTTTCCTTTTTGGTTTCGATGATAAGAGAAACGTATGCAATCATGATGGCGTGTGTATGTATGTGTGTGTGTGTGTGTGTGTGTGTGTGTGTGTGTTTGTGACACTTTGCTTGTTAGCACGATATCTCAAGATAGGAATGTCTGACAGTTTTCAAACTTGGTACAGGGATGTGCCATATCGAGAAGAAGAACCCTGTTGTTTTTGGCAGAGGTCAAAGGTCATCTGGGGTCACCAGGGGTCAATTTCTGAAAACTGTTAGCATGATATCTCAAGATAGGAAACTTGGATAGACTTCATATTTGGTATGTGGATGCCTTATGGTCAGAAGATGGTCCCTATTGTTTTTGGCAGAGGTCAAAGGTCATCTGGGGTCACTGGGGGTCAAAGTCTGAAAATCTTGTTAGCACGATATCTCAAGATAGGAAACTTGGATAGATTTCATATTTGGTATGTGGATGTGTTATGGTCAGAAGATGGTCCATATTGTTTTTGGTGGAGGTCAAAGGTCATCTGGCTTCACTGGGGGTCAAAGTGTGAAAATCTTGTCAACACAATATCTCTAGAAAGGAAACTTGGATAGATCTCATATTAGGTATGTGGATGTGTTATGGTCAGAAGATGGTCCTTATTGTTTTTGGCAGAGGTCAATGGTCATCTGGGGTCACCAGTGGTCAAAGTCCGAAAATCTTGTTAGCACAATATCCTAGGATAGGAAACTTGGATAGATTTTATATTTGATATGTGTATGTGTTATAGTCAGAAGATGGTCCCTTTTTTTTTGGTGTAGGTCAAAGGTCACCTGGGGTCACCAGGGGTCAAAGTCTGGAAATCTTGTTAGCACGATATCTCAAAATGTGAATGACAACCTTGTTGGGTGTTAACACATCTTAAGGTGGGAGACTTAAATAGATTTCATGTGTCGTATGTGAATGTATATGGTAAGAAGATGATCCCTATTTTTGGTGGTGGGGTCAAAGGTCATGTGGGATAACAAAACTATTTTTTGAACATGTTAGTATAACATTTGAATGAGAAGAGATAATGGTACATGATGGGATTATTCGAAATGGAACATTTGTGTATCATCGAAACCTCAATGCAGTTTTGCATTCTGGTTCTCAAATAGTGGTTAGGATTTCTCACAAGCTAGGGGCTAAAGGAAGGGACAAATTTATTTCCGCCAAGATCGGAACCTGATCTCGGTTATGCACAACAGTGAAAAATTCCTATTGAAACCTAGAAGCGCATCAAGAAAACGAACATTTTAATTGCTCTGAACAATATTTGATGGCAAGTATTGAAGGTTGGCCAATGAAATGGACTGTTTACACGGTACACAACCCCTCCACTCCAAGACGAATACCTTCAAACAATTGCCAAAATTTCCAATACTTGAGCAGAGATGACTCCATTTAGAGGAGTTGAAGCCCTTTCCCCCCTTCATCCCTTTACATGACACCGTAGGTACGAGGTAACAACGGAAACATCTCTGGTGAATTGATCACAGACTGATAGGTACGAATACGAAAAGTATTTGAGGACTTTGTAGAATTATACTAAGGATATAACCTCACATGTGAGAAATAAAAGTGAAAAACATCCATATTAGAAGGCCCCTCACTGCCACCATAAAATAATAAAAAGAAACCCTCAGAATCCAACAATTATTGTGACCTCAGAAGACAGTTGAGAGTCCGCAGCAGCTAAGAGCTCTGAAAATAAAGAGAAGAAAATCGGAAGTTGCTGTATTGCGTTTAATTTCTCAATCTTTTGCACAACCAGGGACCCGTCACAAGTGACTAGAGTCAACGCCTTTTCCTTCATCGCATTTTGCTCCTGATTGAACACATTCAAAACCCACAGACTTAAAGATATCCATTGTTATGGCCAGACACGTGGTGTATAGAATCGTTACCTCTTGCATCCTAAAGTCCAGGAGTTGGAAAACATTGTCACAGTGGAATGGCCACTGCAGAGAAAGGGACAAAGGAATAAGATGTTTTGGACAATGATAAAGATGGGGGGGGGGGGGGTAAATGTTTGTGTAATGGCTTCACGATTTGATTTTATGATAGTGAAACAGAATACGAAACAGGTTTACTGTAGAACTACAACTGTTCGGAATGGTATCAAAGTATCACAATTTCGAGGTTCCTATTGTCCACATAAGAGCCTGTTCATTGCCTATGCTCAATTGAAAACGTGGCGCAAACGGGATGTAACTTCCCCCTTTCGGTAAATAGTTCAACGTCTTCGGGGTATCTTAGCTTCCGTCCGCCCCTTCCCAGCCATTTGTTGGAGTAATTTGCTCACAGAAAACCCATATTCTTTGAAATTCAAACTTTCACTTTCCTCATATAAATTATTTCCAAATTTTCCTACTCATTGTAAGCTTTAGTCATTTGAGTTTTCGGGGAAGTAAAGCAACATTTCTTTACAACTTCCCTCAATAAAAGGTCTCAGAGTGCGTGAATAAAACACTGTCAAACTACATGTTAAGTATCCTTATTTTACCGTAATGCTGACAGCTGGGATTCCGGTGCTCGAACTGTAATTTTACAATTTTGCGTAAACCCAATACAAACGGTAAATATGAAGCCAATTTTATTTTTGAACACTAAACTGACCTTCGAGTGTAGTAGTCAGGGAAAAAGTGGTCACAAACTCGCAGTCTCTATAAGTTCTGGCTGTCTAATGCAAAACTGTAAAACAACGTTTTCTACCTGGAATCCCAGCTGCCAGTATTTTCACTGTAAAATTACATTTCTTTTTTACAGGGTATACGGTCGTCCTGACGATCTGCTTTTTTTGTTTATATCTGTATAGGAAGCGTAGACTCTTCAGTGAATACACAATATTATGCAGGTTGATTGTTATCGAGAAAGACACAAAGACAAGTTTCTGCAATGGAATTTCGGGCAAATTAAATTGTACGGATAGCCTACTTCCATGTATACGGTAAAACACTTTACTCGGAAGATCTATAATCGCCATAATTAACTTGCCCTTGAGAGGCAGATTCTTCAATATCAACCTAAGATTTTCAAATTAGTAAGAGTAAACTTTTCTCTCATAAAATTCCAAATTTTCTCCAGTATTAGGTCCAAATTTTCAAGTATTTGTCTGAAGCAGATAATTTATTACTGAAAGGTTCCAAATTTTGTTAGAGGTCGTCGGACGTGGGCCTAAAAGTAATCTCTAGTTGCCCGACTAAAAATGAGCCAAAATCGTAAAAGTCCATTATTTTCTTATGTACAAGTCTCATATTTGCAGCGGTTCAATTTGCACCTGCAAGTCCCTTTGGTAACTCATTGCCTTTGTCGGTTTGTCGGAGTTTAAAAAGCCGCCAAAAGCTGGGACCTTTAGACCCCGGCGCGTTGGTCAAATCCTTTCACAACATGTCAAAACAGGGGTGTACAATATCCCATCATTATGCAAGTGCCGCCGCGTACCCGGACGGTGGGGGGGTGACGCGAAAGAAAGTACATTATCCAGAAAAACCACCACAGGGAAACTTCAGGAAAAATCTTGGCACCTTGTGAAACATTTTTGCACCATTTTGCGCCTAGTCTCTCTTCCCCTTAAACCCATTACCAAGCCGGCGAAACCCTACAGGGACGCCTTCCACCCCACCCCCCACCCCCCCCCCCCACCCCCCAAAAAAAATCGATTACGGACTTAGGAACATGTATCATAAAACAGGCAGGACTGCAGATCATTTTAGTACATAAATTATTATCCATCGATAAAACGAAATCAGGGCACTTTCTGGGCTGGATCTCCGAGTAGTATAAAAAGAAATATTTAGCAGCATTCGACAGTTCGACAAAATGTAATCCAAAGAGGCAAAAACAGTCATTCCTATTGTCCTTAACCTTCTAATGGCGGTTAAAAATGGGGGGGAAGAGTTGTCAAAACTTTTGCTACGACCCTGCATTATCGTACATCTCTTCTTCCCTTTTTTATTTCACCCGATCGACAAAACTACTTACTGCACCTGCTTTGGAAGCTCGAAAGATACCACGTTGCTCCCCCCAAAACACCCTATACGGGCCTACCCTTTTCAGAACCATGCTTGGCTCATTATCGGTTGCGTGAGGAGAACATTTATTTATTATCAATTTTCGTGACTTTGCTTAGCTGCTCTTTTGCAAGAAATTTTGGCAGTCCTTGGACATGATAAGAAAACTATAGGTGATCTCAAGCCGCTCGGGCAGTGTACGTTCTACCTGTCTTTTCGTTCTTTCTATTACCTACGTAGCAGGCTGTAGGCATATTCCTTGGTCAGTCATATCCCTGGTTTTGGAAGCTACTGTAAGAAGCTGAGAAAACCACCGTCCGCTCCGCGTGGTATTCTGTCTATTGAACATAAATTCTTCCGTGTCATAAATCTTACATTCCCCTTTATCCAATGTCCACACAAATTCAGGGTCATACCCTATTGCTGGGCTGCGTAGTAGGACTGGGGCTGATGAACAGTTCAAACTGTTTGAGACTAGGTCATATGCCTATGAAAAATACAGGTTAGATTTCAGTTGACGCACCCTTTGATATAGATTGGTAGGTATGGTGGACAGGTGTAAAGTATGACCAGCTACCTCCGATCGTGTGTGCAGGAATAAGTAGGTGTGGGGGGGGGGGGGCAAACATGAAATTCCCCAGACTGACATACGTAGGAGCACCAGAAACTTTTCACCATCGAACCTGACTAAACGCAAAATGATGTCTCTTACTGAACGGGATGTCGGGAACTGGTGTGTTGCGTGGTTTTACCTTCAACAAGGAAAATATCTAAGAAATTTCAACAGAGGGTTGCCAAGGTTAATTGAGTATTTGGTTTTTTTTTCCTGGGAGAGGTCTAAGTGGAGAGATGCTCATCATTTTTTGAAAATGTTTAATTTTTTTTTTTCAGGGGTGAAATCAAAATGGTGCAATTTTGAAACAAGATTATTTCAACAAGCATGACTACCAATGTGGGGTACCTCCTGTTGCTTGGTCAGGCCCCATCGGTCAGTCTTTACTTACTGGTAATTTTCCCCGACTGGCTGATTGCCCTCAAATACTTGCAGATGTGGGTGCTACGGCCCACGACAGTTGCGGCGCTACAAGGGGAAAAGAGGGGGCATATGGCCCCAGATGTTGCCTTGACACCACTTGCCCCCAAGTTAGGTAAATTAAGAGTTAGGTTCACCGAATAAATAAATAATATAACTATCCAGCGCCTTCATTGTTCATCTAGGGATATTTTGGAACCTCAGAGCTTCCAGGGGCTTCCCCCCCCCCCCTGCATATTCCAGCCCCAGGAACAGGCAGTTTGGGTACAAATTTGCTGTGTCGGAAAATGTATGCCCCGACATTATCCTTTGCAGTTAGTTTGCCCCCTCCAAATTTTGAATTTTGAACGCAACCACTGGCTCCGCCTGCCCGCCCCCCGCCCCTCCCTCCATCCACGCGCACGCTATGCTGCCTATCTTATCAGAGAGTCAGTTGCAACCCTCTGATCCTATGAAATTTATTTCTGCAGTTTTCACTAGTGGCATATATAGTTGTAAATACCCTATCACATAGGCTGCAGTAACGATCGCTCTTGTAAAATTGTGTATAGTTTTCGTTCACTCGAAGGTGGGCTACATCATGTTTTATAATAGATACCGGAACCAATACAGAATAGACCTATCAATATTGACCTGTTCTGTGAATGTATTTGGTCAAATTGCATAGAATGTCGCTCAGTTGATATAATTCTTGCGGCGCTCGGCGGACGTGCATTACTCCTATATATTGGCTGCACTCGTTATACCAAAACTTCAAACGAAAAGCATGAGAAAACACCTGCTATGATACTAGCTATATGTGTACATGTTGGTCTTCTTTGTTTTGTGTAATCACTGTTGCCCCACAAGGAAGAGAGAAACTACCAACTTGGAAGAAGTACAATATATATTATACAGTGTTACTATTCGTAGAAGACTCACAGAGTTTCGTTCAATCAAGGTCGCACTTGTAATTTGAACGGACGGACATTCCAAACTGCGTGAAATCTGGCGTAGACCTGCTGTTTGTAACCAGTGAGTGACTACTGGTATGATACAGTGCTTTGTTTGTTTTTTACACCATCCATCGCAGTGTCTCGCTCAACCAAGGTCACTTGTGACATAACAGGATGGAGATACACGTAAATTCCATTTCACTGAAAAATCTGTTGTACTGTGTACCGTACTTCGCAGTACTTTGTTTATGTTTGACCAGTGCAGGATGTCCAAGAGAGATATGAGTAAGTGGGAGTGGCTTAAGTTTTTAAAAGTTAGGGGGGCGCTGAAACAGTTCAGTACATTTGGGGGGAAGCCAGACGCCCTTTAAACAATTACCACTATGATGACAGTTTTATTTTATTTTAATCTAAATGTTCTCTTCAAATGATTTGGAAAAGTGTTGTGGAGGCTATTTTGGTACCTTTATAAACACTTTTTATTGTCTGTGTTGACAAATATCCCTGACAACAAGGGGTCTATTTGCGCTTCAATTATTGTTGCGCCCTTTGCAACATCTGTTGTTGACAGGGAGGGTTAATTTAATGTCAGTCTGTATATTTTGTTAGCTTATAAATCAGGCTTGGTGTGGAAGCAATGAACTTAGCACAGCGACAGCATTCATTAGTGCGTATAAAGCATGAAGATACGTCTCGGCAAAAACCTATCCTATATAACAGAAGATGACCCTTTTCATCAGAATAAAGTGCAGATAGTACAGTTACTGGCGGCTGTTTGCAGTGGCGTCACCAGACTTTCCATTCTGGGGGGCACTGGGGTGGCACAACAATATTGCAGGGGGCCACTGCTAAACTCCACACATGGCGCCGTAGGCGCCACCGAGCGCGAAGCGCGAGGCTCAGCGGGTGGGGTCCATGGGCCCGCCTTAGGTCCCCTAGTGGGGGTCCAGGGGCGAAGCCCCCGGAAGCTCCTGGGTTTTAGCGTTTTTGTGAGGCACTAAAGTCGCTATTTAAGTGTTCTTCTATTGACTTAACACTGGTCAAAAATACCTCCAGAGTAACTTCCAGTAAGAAGTTTTGGTAAAAAAGTGATTCAACTACCAAGTACAGATCCGGCCGACATTTTGAAAAAGGGCGAGTTGAGAAAAGAATTGATGGGCAGTTCAATGTGTGTCTCGGTGGGGGTCCAGGGGCGAAACCCTCGGAAGCCCCTGGGTTTTAGCGTGTTTGTGAGGTATTATTTTAAGTCGTTATTTAAGTGTTCTTCTATTGACTTAACACTGGTCTCAAAAATACCTAAAGGGTAACTTCAAGTTAGACTTTTGGTAAAAAAGTGTTTCAACTACCAAGAGCAGATCCGGCTGACATTTTGAAAAAGGGCGAGATGAACTATTGAGAAAAGAATTTGATGGGCAGTTCAATGTGTGTCTCAGTTGGGGTCCAGGGGGCGAAGCCCCCGGAAGTTCCTGGGTTTTAAGGGGTTTGTTAGGTATTTAGGTCGTTATTTACGGTTATTCTGTTGTCTTTACACTGGTCTCAAAAAAAAAAAAACTTCCAGTGCAACTTCAATTAAGAATTTATTGGTAACAAAACTAGTGAAACAACTTTCAAGAGCGGATCCGGCTGATATTTTGAAGAAGGAGAGCTGAACTCGAAAGAGAAAGAGAAAGCAGTTAGATGTGATCCTCTTAAGGAAAAATGTACGCCTATATAATCCTGCTTGAACGGTTACCTGAGCTATGCGCCACTTTCAGTTATCGAAGTTGGAGGTGTGCAGAAATTTTTGAAAAACGCAACCCCTCAGACAGCCGGAAATGGCATTTTCCAGGTGTTTTTGCGATATTTTTAGTTGAAAAGTATGAAAATTACTGCCTTTTCTCGTCAAAAGAAGAATCCAGTCTTAAATATTTTCATAGTCACACTCTGACTAAGGAAGGCATATCGTTTTTTAAAAATCTCAAATCTCATTTGGGGTGGGGCACACGATTTTTCAGGGGGGCACGTGCCCCTCCCCCCCCCCCTTGGTGACGCCACTGGCTGTTTGGGCAGTTTGTTATCTGGGCCATTAAACAACCCTATTAAATTATGTCTTTTGCCAAAATGGTGCAAGAGTTAAGTATGTTAAAAACCTAAAAAGGGCGCTGACAGACGATTTTAGTCCGTCGGGGGGGGGGGGGGGGCGACCGCCCCTGACCATATGGAGCGCCACCACTACTCAAATCCCAAACGTACTATAAACTTGTGTACTAACGGTAGTTGAATACGTTGTTCAACCTGGAGAAAAACGATCAGTAAAACAAGATTACGCAATAACAGACCATACTGCTTCCACTTTTCGAGGACCTCGGAGATTGGGTTGGGGGATGATAAAGAGGCTTTAGTGTGTCCAGTATCTTTTTCATCGACAACATTCCCCTAAAATTATTAGAAGGCCTATACTGTGCATTAGACTGATGGAGAATATGTCCACCACCCATTTCAATATTCTCCCCGCCGTCGCCGATCACCACTTCTTGAAGCGCACCTTACAAATATTGGGGGTGGGGGCTAAATATGCCCCTTTAGCCCCTCCCCTTTTTTCATGGGGGGGGCTAAGCCCCCAAAGCCCCCCCCCCCCCGTTCCGCCGCCACTGTCGCATGTCACCCGCTTCCTACAGCTGTTACCCGGGAACCACAAGGATTGTTGCTCATAAATCTTTCATAGCGGAGAAATTAAACCAGGCTAGCTACAGCACGCTTTGGGCTTATGGATGGGGGAAATTCATCAATGGGATAATGACAGGGTGACAGTTGATCCTATAGACAAGTCCGATTAGCGCTTGTTTTTAGTGACTGTAGGCCGCCATTAGTGGGGTCCATCGGCCTAAAACCGTCTTTATTTATTGTTTACATGAATTTCAAACCCTCATATTTAGTGAAACTGGAGAATTCAAGATACAAATTAGTATACAACCATCCATGATAGAGGTAAGTAAGGAAATCGAAAGATTTAAAGGTGATGGACCCCAGTTATGGCCGACTGAAATCAGACCATCACTTGCTGTCCGGATTCGTGTATATGCGGCCAACTGGGGGATTATCCTTTTGTTGGGGTGCTCTTCTGCAAGGAGTGTTAAATACTTTAAACGTCCGCTCTGAGAAATTGTATTTTCCCTCATACGAGAAACAAGTTACACCCTTATTACATTTAATTGTGAAATGAGATTTTGTATTTTAAACGTTCCTTTTGATCTTACTTGCCCTCCGGTTTCAACTTTTAATTTCTTGAGGATGTGAAGGGGGAAGGGAACTAATTTAGTTTTAATTTTTCAGTACTTGCTTTCTTGTTTTCTTAGTTTTCTGTTAAAGACGTATGTTACCTCCATGTTAGGTTTATTTGTCATCTCTGGCCAATGCTTAAAGTTTGCTTGTATTTAGGAAGAGAGTCACAAATTGTCACTTTATTGCAGTTATCAATATTATTACTTCTATGATCATCTGTGCTCCAATCATCCCGCCCCGTATACTTTGCTTTATTTGCGATACCATGCAGCTAAAAATGAGGCATCAGTATCTAGTTTGTTTTACGTACTTTTAATAACTCAAAGAAAAGTGGTAGGGAAGGGGTGATGAAGTTTGACACTCAATCCATCGAAGTATTGAGGTATAGTGCCTTCATACCTGGTCCCAAGGGAGTAGCCAGGATGTGACGATAGAGCGGTCACCCCCACTCCCACACCCCCATGAGGGGAAAATGAAGAAAATGGGAGAAAGAGGGAAGAGAAGAGGGGAACGGTAGCACCCCTTGCATCAATGTAGCACCATTATACATCGACCTAACCCACCCTTCATAAGCCCAAATTTTCAAAAGGGGTCGGTTGACCCCCATAGTTAGACCCCTCCCCAGGACGGTGATCAGTTATCATTTCATCCGCTCTCTTAAGATGAAATCATGACTTTAGCGTTTAGTCTTGTTTGTTCCATACATATACAACAACTCCAGATGAAAGTACTTCTATTACATTAATAATTAATCGAAACTATGTGCGGTACTTGATCTTGATTTCGTGGTCCTGGGATAATGTCTGAAGGCCCCCGTCTCACTTCCCGGTCTCAATGGTCCCCGCCTCATTAGTCGCCCGTCTCATTGGTCCCCTGGGGAATGATTTAATGTGATCGTGTCTCCTAAGCCTAACTACTAAATCTAACCCATAACCCTAATTTAACCCTAACCCCTAGCCCTAATCCAAATGAGTTGGGAGATCAATGAGATGAGGAACTAATGACACTGGGGACTAATTATACCAATTAAAGGCAGTCATTCGTCACCCCAAACTACAGTTTTAGTATACATATATCAAAACTCTCAATTGGTACAGCTCTTTGATTGGCATCACATTCAAACAATGCATCATAGCTAAATTACACGACATGGGCACTGAGAGTGTCTTGATTACACATTTGTGTATGCCCACTGGGACAAGCCATCAAGCAATAAACTAGGATTGTGTCTGGATAAAGATGAGTTTTAGATAAATGTGGGTGGAGCTAGAAGTAAGTAGGTTGGGAGAATTGGAACTGTTTGGGATGATGAAAACATGCCTTTAAGTCGATCCAGGGAGTTGCTAGCAACTCCCTGGTCAATCGCACCAATGAGACGTGGGGCCGATGAGACGGGGACAATAGCGGACCATGTAGGACCGATGCAGGCCACCATATACTGATGAAGTGTTGTCTTCCGGGGCATTTCATTTACATTAAACGAGCATATGTTATGCATGTGATAACAACTCTGGTTTCTTTCCTTCCCTTGCGAAGTTCATACACCGTTCAAACTATTTTTCCAGGAAAAAGGCGTCGTCAGTAATTTCCTCTTTGCTTGTTGGAAACCCGGCGAGGCTGCGAAAGTAGGGGATTCCCGCCGATATTTGAATAGTTTTTTTACGAGCGAATGCGAAGTATAGCAGCCGCTTTATAGACTTGTTACAGTGTTTTTATTCTCTGCCTTGTTGGTTTTGTTACTTTTTAGTGTTTGTAAATTAAAAGCCGTTGACCATGAAAACAGATAATTTATTTAAGGATGGCCCAGGTTTTATCACACGATGAGGCATATTAGTTCAGGGATATTTCAATTACATGGTTCTTGGAACGACCAGGGAGCGACTATATGGGGCTCTCAGAAGCCCTTTCTATAGTTTTTGTCAACTGCATGCCGTTCTTTATGACATGGTCGCTACCCTTCTTTTCTTACAGTTTGAAACATCCGAGCAATCTGTTGACGTGAAAGTTTCGGCGTTGTTGTAAAGAAAACATTGAACGGGTGATTTCTTTTCATGACCAAGGAACTTATAACTGTAACAAGAGCGACAAACTTAAATTATACCTTATTTTGTTCAAAACTGAAGACGGTCACAGAGGGTTAGGAATTAGAGAACGGATAAGATAACGTAGTCTCTCGGATGCGAAAATTGCGCAATAGTAACTGCGTCGTTTTCTTCTGACCTAAACGTTTCAACTGAAACCTGAATCGCCCTTACCAATATGCGCTTGCTTTGCCGGTGACCACGTGATCAGCCGAACGACATGTGATACAGTTGATGATATCAAGTTATACCGCGGCTTAAAAAGGTCATTTCGAGAGTCAGATGTGTTTCAGTGGAAAGTCAAATATGGGCCATGCGCAAGGCTTTATTTGCTTAGCCGCATCGAAATAACTTAGTTAACCTCGACCTAAGTTTTTTTGGTTTTGCATTTTGTAAATATTCTCACATTAGATTCTTTTATTGGTGGCTGTGCTAATAATTTAGCAATCTTGAAAGACAAATTTAAAATGGTTCCTTTGAGCAACCGTACTGTAAGGGAAAAGACTTTCTAGCTGCGCACCTATCCAACCAAAGAAAGAAGAGGAAGGTGAGAAATTTTATACCGGTACTGTTTATGTTGTTGACAATTATGGTAGGAATGGGAAGAGAGATCTCTGACGAGGGAGTAGCAAAATAAAAGACTGCGTAGTTATCTCTCTCTATTCATTAGCCACTCGAGATGATAGTTAAGTTACATTTCTTCTGATCTGAAAGTGCTTACTATGTTGATAATGCCATGCATATACATACAGGTGATACGGTTGAACTGCCGAACCGTAATAAGCACTGCCCTCGAACAATACTGAGAACAATAAGGAAGTTTAAAAAATGAAATTGTCATTCGTGATGAAATTTTGATATTTTGAACTGCCAATAATATGTGTGAAATTCTGACAGTTTTGGCTACGGTCGGAAATTATTAATAAAACCATTCTTCTGCAATCGAAGCACTTCTATTTTCTAGATCTAGTAGAAAATATCATCCACCACCTGTTTTGTTTGGTCAATTTTAACGTCATATATGTATCACTCATATGTACTTTTCTAAACGTCGAGCTTGTAGCATAAACAATTCTGTTTCCCTTTCTTCACATAACTAATGTTTCACCTGTATAAATTTTCAACACTGATATCCTTTTCTGAAATACGCAAACATCTTCATCATAACAAATTCACCATCTACTGCCTGTTCGTATCAGGGAGTGGCTAAAATTTAGCAACAAATTCACCATCTACTGCCTGTTCGTATCAGGGAGTGGCTAAAATTTAGCAACTTTGTCAATATCACTAGAACCGTTAGACCGCCTCCATTCGCGAGTGTGAATGCCTTGCATTCTGGTTTCATCATTGGGCGTTTTGAGGTATGACTTAAGCATTTCTCCATTTCGTAATGACTAGGAAAGGTCACGGGATGATTTTGTCTTCACTCACAAGTGATACTCTTTTTTACAACTAATTGTCCAGCATATTATGGACCAGTTTAGAGTTCCTCGACGCGCACCATTCCAACTTCTGTGTGTAAGAGCAACAAGAGCGGGGAGGGGGAGGTGGGCTATAGGGCGTGGGTTGATCGCTGGAAAATCGTGTTTAGGTTTGTTTGGATGGGTAGGTCTGTGTGTTGGTTGGGAGGGTTGTTATTGTCTTATCGTGTTTGATTAATGATTACTATTGTTTGTTTCCTGGGGCACTCTGGGGAGCCCTCTGAATTTCCTAGAAAGCTTTCCTTCACAATCTGTTTATCTTATACATTCATGCCATGCATATGTATTGTTATTATTTTCACCTTGTTATACGTCTTGGTATTGTGACCCGACACATTCAACCCCGAGAAAAATGGAGTAGACCAAGATGGACGCTTTTAATATTCAGAACAGAGAGTTTGTCAGCATCCAATTTGTACGATAGGAAATGCATTCATTCAAGCTTGTAACGTCAAATAATGGTGCCAAGTTGAACGGTAACATACCAAAATTTAGAAATACGTTCTTCTTAGCTAAAAGGTCAGAAACAGTCCGCCATAGGGATATGCTGCCACCATTTAAAAATTTGGCTCGTTGGTCGGTGGAATTAGTCAGCCCTTTTGCTACTCCAGACGAAGTTCCGTCGATGGACAGCTGGAGCTTAGACACCTCCGGCAGCCTGGTTCAAAGGGGCCCCCTTAAAGGATTTCTTGTAAGCAGCTTTGAGGGAAGTCTCCATATGCCTGCTGGTTTGCCACGTAGTATCTGTTCTTTTCATCCAGTCTAGAATGGAGCCAAACACGACAAATCAGTGGTGTAAATGGTCTGACGGCCGTGAGATTGTTCAGTTAAGTGTCGTCCTTTAGTGGACGCAGCTTCCTTGGAAAGCAGTTTCAAAGTTAAAGGGCCAAACCTCTCACCCCAAACTACAATTTAGGTACCCGGGTACCGAAATTCTCAATTAACTCAGCTCTTTGATTGACAACTAATTCAAACAATGCAGAGTGCCAAAGCTTATATTACACCGCATGAACTGTATTGAGAGTGTTTTGATTATGCACATTGAGCTTTTTTATACTCACCCTGAAGCAATAAACTAAGATTGTGTCTGGATGAGGATGAATATCAGACAATTGTGGGAGGGGCTTCAGTAAGAAGGTTAGGAGAATTGGTGCTGTTTGGGGTGAGAGGACTGGGCCTTTAAGTTTCGCCGAACAGCTCTTTGCTCGACTGAGAATCGGTAAAAGTATTACATCTGATTTGCTTGTCCTTGGTTTCTTCCTTTCATAACGCAACCCGCATCAGGTCAGGGAGTTTCCATTCACGTCATCCGAAAGCCGTAAGAAAGCATGTATGTCTGAAAGCGTACGCATAAGATGTGGTTGTTGGTGAGCAATCAAGAGATTGTGCAAGGTCACATGACCGTGATGGTCAAATAGAAGTTGAGGACTACTACCAAGGACAAATGAAATATTCACAAGTTGGCGCCCTACGATGTTGACCTACACGCCGTTTCTGTTTGACGGCTCTTGATATTTCCTCCATTTTTCGACTTGCAATTTATCTGAAGAGTTTGGCTGAGGTTCCTAACAACTTCTCACCTCATATACTGTGAGGAAAGAGCTCAAAATGCCAGGTATGTCGCAATCGGGCAACACCAGCAAGGGAATTAAAAGAAATTCCAAAGACATGTCAATGCTTCAAGCAGGCATTTCAGATTGACTCCCTTCCATTTACATTGTATTTAGGGGGTCGTTACTGCGATCCCTCCTGTGTGGAGGACGTCAGGTTGCCATGGCAATGACTTTTTAATAGGTCGAATTTTCTTTAGCAAGGCTTTTCATGCTAGCTCGATGTCACAGTTTATTTACAAGTTGTATACGTCTCGTTTCTAAAGTGCTCCACTTGAACTGGGTAAGTGGAGTACTGAACTGTTCCCTAACTAAAGAGAAAAGGGCTGGCGTAGAATTATACTGCCTCCGATGCTCAACTTCATTATTTCAAACTTTTACATCGGATTATTCCTTCTAATAAATTGTTAATGTCTACGGGGGGAAGTAACTCAGCTATCTGTTCCTTTTGCAGCATTGCCACCGAAACAATTGAACACACTTTTAAGGAGTGTAGTTTTACAGCAAGTTTTATTTTAGACGTGGAAACCTTTATTTTTCAAAGACAGTTCTTCTTTTCGAAGCAAGATATATTGTTTGGCTGTGATAACAAGCTTATTCATGCTTTTAGTTTTCTCATTCTGAACATGAAGTATTATATTTATAATTGCAAAAGAAATTCCATCTGCCTATACTGAAGTAGTTTATTTTTAAGTTTTAAGTTTTCAATAGCCAAGGAGCGCTTTATTTACTCCAAAAGTCAATCTTTTAGGAAAAACAGGGTGAGCTTCAACGATTTACAAAAAGGTTTTTCAGACTGCATCTAGCTTTTCACCAGTAATACTTTGTATGTATAATGTCATGATTACATTGTGTTTTTAGTTTATTTTTCTTACATACACAATGTCTGTAAATATTCCTAAAGTTAATTTAATGCAGGAATATTATTCATTGGTTGATTTTCAAAATAAATGGAGGAAAAAAAAAAAGAAATATTCACAAGTTGATCCAGGATGTGAAAGGTACACAAATAAACAAACGTGTCGTGCTATAAAGTTTCGTGTGTCGTGTTACTGTACAGTCTGTCGTGTTACCCTCCACAACAAATCTGAACGAAGTTCATCCGCATAGCTAGGAATTTGTCGCGGGAAGGTTTGTTCGAGTTTGACGGCTTGGCAAAGGAGTTTAAGGGGAGGGGATAAAATCGTCTTTAGGCATCCAGATGAAAAAAACATGTAAGTTTTAAGCAAAGGATAACGTTTGCAGCTATCACCATTTTTTCAAATTTATAGCCATCATTTCTTCAAAATTAGGTGATGGGTGGGGTTCGAGTCCCCAACAGTCCCGAGGATATGCACATGTTTCAACTTGTATGGAAGTGTTAGTACAAATTTTCAGACCTACCTGTTTTTTACATGCATGGGCATGTCTTATCACCCCAACAAGACAGTGAGTCAGAGCAGACTTTGATCATTGCCAAATACCATTGGAACTATAGGGACTGTGAACTGGGAGAATCAAAAATGCGATTGAGAAGCTATTGTTCATCCCGTAGTTTCATAACTACGGTGGGGCCAGGAGTTGCCTGACAGGGGGGCCAAGCTCCCCGACAGGGGGCAGAATTTTAAGGCCCCGACATATCCACAAAGTCGATGTTATGCCCCGGCGGAAAGAAACTTGGCAGTATTTTTTAGGTGCGCGGAGCGCGCCGAATTTTTTGGCTTTCTCTTTAACATATACCTTAAAAATCTGGACTCTATTTGACGGAAAAATTAAAATTTTTGAAAGAAATTTGGCTGTTGTTATAAAAAAGTTCAGGTGGTTATTGAAGAATCTGTCCTTCATAAAAGAAAAATCGAAAACGTTATATGGGCGAAAGCTGAAATTCTTTTCAGGTAACACATTACATCATACTAGACTAAAAATTAAGGGCTTATTATATTAAAGAAATTTTTGGTTTAAATGAAAGAACATTTGGTTTATTGGTAAAAATATAGTGATTTTTTTTCTTTCCCTTAAGTGGTACGCCTTTCAAGAGCAAAATTGGTGGTATGCCTGGTGATTAATAGAGTTGGCTTTGATTATTTATTGTACGTACGGAGCATCCATCGAAATTGGAAAATTTTGCCACCTTCAACAGTGTAATGCTTATATTGGAGAAAAACTGTAATTTTTATGACAGTTTTGTTGTTTTATGGAAGAATCTGACGTTCTTATGAGAAAAATCAAGTAGGGGTGATCTGTGGTTTTGTTGGGGTTACTGAGTAACATCATTCAGATGGCCCTGGGACCATATTGGAACATTCTCCCAAGGACAAAAGTTTTGCTTCGCATATATTTGAAGTTTTATATTTTATTTATTGTCATAGGCGTACGGGAGCGTTTAGGTTTGGGCGGGGCAGAATTGTTTTTTTGTTCAAATAAATGTTATCCTGCCCGAAAGACTATCTTAGTCGAGTGCACAGAATTTTGGAAAAATTGATAACCTCCAGACATCAGGAAATGGCATTTCCCGGGCATTTTCACTTCAAAATACTGCCACAAAAAGAAGAATAATTTTAAGCACGCATTGTTCTAAAAAGTAATCTGTTCGACCAAAACACTATATCTATGCGGAGTACCACCATAGACTTCTAACTAGAAATTAGTAGTGGCGTAATTTTGAGCTTTCCTTTAAAATAAAAGTTTCACTTCAGTAGAAAAAAACCCAAATTGCTAAGTGATCAGAAAAGTACCAGATAAAAGGTACCGCTACAACAAGATGTAATGGTCTTGCCTCTGTTCGGGGGGAAACTATGCAACAGAATTGAATACATACTATGTTTTTGACTGTATGAAGAATCTTTGTTGAATTCAATTGCAATGTCCACAAAATAGATGAAATATTTTACGTGAATGGCTGAACTCCAGACTATAAATGGTTTTACTTCCAACGTATTTGAAAATATGGCACGTTACAAGGTGCCTTCAAATAAATTCTCAGTCAGACTTATGTGGGAGGTATTCTCACACCACTGTTTATCATTATGTGTAGCCGAAAACGACATTGCCAATATTCATTACTGTTGTAAAAATTCGGTTGTCCGGGCAGGCCAGATGGCAGACCATTGGGTACTGCGCGCACATGTACATGAACAGCCTCGCGTTCGTTTTTGTAAGGATAATTCGTAATTGTGAGTTTCCTTCTAGTAAGCAAAATCAAGAAGGTCGCCCGAGTGACTGAAGTTTATCAGGCCCACATCTTTTATCGTGGGTTTGTTGATGAAGGCTCCCCGACGAAATTGGATTTTCTCAACAACAGGGGTTGGGTAGCCATCCCCGAAGGGGGCATGGCCTTGCGCGCACGGATTGAAAATGGGATTAGGGATAACAGACCTAGTAAGAAGAGGTTAAACCGATTCAGATATGCATTGAAATAGCGTTTAAAAGGGAAAAACTACTTCATAAAGAAAAACACCATGATCATCTATCTAGTAACTTAAGTCATTTACGTTTTTCATGTTTAGGCCTCCCCGAATAAATTGCCGTCCTTCCCCGACGGGGGAGGAGATGGGACAAGGTACGTGGAATGAGGTATAACAGAACTAAGAAGTGATTTAAAATCGATTCCGATATGTATTAAAATAGCATTACAAAACAAAGAATATGTTCTAGATCGCCCATCCAATAACTTTAGTGCTTGTAGGGTGTTTTTTGTTTTTATTTTTTTTTTATATTTCAGGCCTCCCTGACGAAACCACCAACAACCTTCCCCGACGGGGGGGGGGGGGGGGGATGCCCCCCCCCCGCTGGCGCCACCCCTGTCATAACTCCGCGTAGTATGAAGCAATGACCACAGTTTGGTATTGCTGTATTTGATGACATTTATTGACAAATGTACATGGGTTCTGATAGACTTAAGTCTGACAACTCTGTACATAAATTCGCCCATTAACGGTAATGTTCTTCTGTGTCAAAATTAAGCACACCCCCAAAATATAGTTCTTTCATTTCTGGTCTAGTAGGCTACCATATTTTGTCACGGAATCCTGAGCAATGGGTAATGGACTCAACAAATCTCAGAGCGAACATGTCAGAGCGCGGATATTCAAAATTTGAGGTGACATTTTTTATTGTGTTTCATTGCAAAGGAATGGGGAGGTGAGGGGGTGCTGTATGCTAGCTCATGATCTCAACAGTCACAGGTACATAAACTTTGTACTGCAAACATTGGCAAAATTCCCAAATTTAAATCCATTTGAGGGATAGCTATACAATAGCTGTAAAATGCTGAAAATGACAGTAGTACATTACAAGAGAGAGGGGTATGAGCAAAATTTGTCCCCTCATATTGAGTTTGCCCTCCCTCCCCCAGGAACCCCCAAGTCAGGTCAGTTAGGAGCCTAATTTTCACTCAAAACTTCCAGTGGCTTAGCCCCGGGAGTGGACCACACCCCCAAGGAGTGTGCACTTTTCATTTCCATGTAGAAATAAGTGGCCTTTACTTGAAGTGTCACAAGATTGTTGTATGTCCTGTTTATCTTATCTGAAAGTCATGTCCTAGGTGGAAGAACCTCAAAAGAGCTGGGATTAACTGCTGGCTAGCCTGGATCATCAATGAATCGTTGCATGAGCATCCAACTATTATGTAATAGATCCATTGTGACAGTAGTTTAGCTGAAGCAATAAGCATGGCTTTCAAGTTTCTGTGATTAGACAAGGTGCAAACAGATAATATGGGGCAAAGTGTGAAACAGGAAGTCGCGATTTCAGGTCGTACGTATCAGGTTCACCATTTCTTAAGGGGGGGAATCTCCTAATGCACTCTCAAAAATTCTTTCTTGTCCTCGTATCATTTTCCATTGCCTCCAGTTTGCCCTCCACCTATTTGACCAATCTGGCACCTAATATCTGGCAGCTACTAATGGTAAGTTGAAATAACTAATTAGGGGAGTGAAGCCCCCAGAACTTAATTCTGCTTATGTACCAATTAATATAGTGTATATGCATGCCAAACCTTTTGACCGATGGCATACCAAATATTGAACTATTATATATATTTGTATTATGTAGTGCATTGTTTTAATGGTAGTACACTCCTGTTAGCAAAAGTTGGCGGTCCACCGGTGGAAAAATGGCCGACGGTGGGCCAATGGAGGTCGGCCAGCTGAATCCTACCTTCCATGACACCATACAGTTGTTTAACCAATCAACATCGCTGCCATCGCTTCCATCGCTGCCATTTGGCTTGCCACCGGACAGACCGCCGGCAAGCCGGCGGAGCTGCCTACAGCAGACCGCCTATCAGCACTCCTGTTAAACACATCCCAAAATATTATCCCACAATACTTTGTATTCACTTTTTGTCAGCATTTTTATTGCATCTTTTAAATTCCAAAAGTGGTTTTCATTTAGTTTGTGTTCACACTATACAGGTTGTCAAAACTTCAGGGTATCTTGATTTGGACAACAGTCTCTTATCGAACATGCACTGACCAGCTGGCCAATGAAAGGCATCATTCACCAGGAAAGATAAATGACAAAAGATTAACAAAAGACACATATTTTTGTTGAACTTTATTGGAAACACTAGACAGACGAAATGTAACTCAGAACCAAGACCTGCATGGTACTATAGACTTCTACATATTATATCTGCTGCCCTCAACCTACATTTTGTTTCCCTCAAACACCTTCTCCAATGCCGACAGATGCCTAAAATATCAAAATGTAACATAATTACAATGTGATTCACTCTGTCAAAAAACATACCACAAAAATTTTGTCCGAATTTTAAGTAATCTAAATTCTTGTAGTTTACATGTAGTACAAAAGTTTGGAATCATCATCATATATGCATAAATCTCCCCAGAAAAGCAATTTTAATTTGCACACAAAAGGGTATGGAGGAATTTAGTGATAACTGATTTGTGAAACTTGCAAAATCAAAGGAATCGTGAGAAACAATATCAAAAAGAATAAAAGCAATAAGGTATAATGTAATACTATATAATTCTGGAGTATCTGCACAAATCTTGGGCTTCCTGTCTGGACTAACTTGCTAAGTCAGATGTGCAGAAGGTCAATCTTTTGAAAAATCTTGTCTGACTAAGGTTTCAGAAATTCCGTCCTTAATGGCAAATGGAGTAAAATTGGCAAACAAAATGATAGGAAAGCTTTCTGTGCAACACATGTTCTTAGTCCTTATCATACCCCCTCAAAACAAAAACAATGAAAAAAAACCCCACACAATAATTAATGAAATGTTTGAAATATAAAATTTCACACATCGTTTTCTTGAAGGTAACATCAATTTATGCAAGTACGCTATTGCACATTATTATGTGCACATGTGCAGTGAATATATAGATAGGATATACATATTTGTGTATCCCTTGTGAAACGGTATGAAACATCATGTGTACATTAGTTACTACTTAAACAATGCTACTAAATACTGAATCACCTAGACCAATATCTACTTTTAGCATATTAACCTGATATCTAAGTATCCCATGCCGCTAGAATTCAATAGGGTCGTTTAGCCAAACTTCCCCGGGAAAAGGCCATTTTCTCGGGTGAAATATAAAGATGTCTTATGTCACCTGATGGCTAAAACCTCCTATTGAATTCTAGCCTCATGCATGCAAGCATTTGCACCCATGCCATACATGACAGAGCAACCCTTCATGCATTGCATCTCCAATTCCTCTCCCTTCCCCCTCCATCCCTGGTCCCCCCCCCCCCCCCACACACACACACACTATACATACCAAAAAAGGATTACAGTCCTAATAAGACTCTGCAAGCACTGAATTCTATACCAGGAGACTGGTACATAACCCATTAACATGTACTTAAGAAACTAGACTGGATATGTTTTTGAAATTGAAAGGTCAAGAGCAGTCGTCCCCAGCTTATTTTGAAGCAACAGCTAAATCTCACCAGTTTCATCTTATTTTTCTTCACAGTACCTTCCATAATATTTTAGGACTTAAATATTGCATATTCAAGGTGAACCAAGCAGTTACTACTGGAATATTTCACATTTGAAGAGAAAAAACATATTGTCACATGACCTTCATGAGCCAATCATGAATCAGGACAGTCTACTACACTACTTAAGTTGGGGTGACTGCTCTTGCCCTTTAAAGTATGAGTGCTTATGTTGATTTCAATAATACAGTGGTGGCTTGTGTTGTTAGTCTGCAAAATCTGAGCAGGAGTCCCCTAGTTTACTGAGCATAAGTGGTACCATTTAAAGGCACAATCAGAATTTCCTTTTATAATTTTCACAATATTTGAACACTGCCTCAAAACTAACTAAAAAAGATCTGAGATCACTGTTGAAAGTCATGATTGGTTACAGAGTAGTTGAGGATGTCAAGTTCTGCACGTGTGTCGAATCTTGTTATCTGACAAATACTCAAGAGATTTTCATTCAACCATAATCAACACAAAATTAACGTTCCTTCTCACCTGAAAGACCTCTTCCATGTTTTTATATTTTGGTAAACAATCAGTTCAGAAATGGACAACTAGGTGCTAGAACAAAAGGGTAATATTTTCTGTCAAACTCCCATTGCCCCTTTAAGGTATGCAATAGTAAAATGCAGTACTACCACAAAGGTAGTACTTTCATGTTGCATCTGTCAGAATGCTTTCTCCTTCGCAATATGTAAAGGACTTTTGCCACACCTTTGTGTCACACTCAGATAAACATGACGCACTTTTGACTCCCCACTCACCCAGGGGTTACAGATGGCATCTAACAATTAAGAGAAGCACATAAGTGCATTAAATGGATTAGTGGTATCTTTCTTAAGTCAATCTTATAAAGAGTTCGGTAAAGACAAACAAGGAGACAGGCACAAGGAAACATTCTTTCAAATTGACCACAAAGTAGAGTACAGGTTAAGGTTTAATTTTCAAGTACACAAACACACACACACCCACATATGAACACACACAAAAGTAGCATCTAACAGCTTTAAAAATCACACAAGACAAACTTCATTTCACTGATCATACTTTCCACTTTGTTAAGTCACTGAATTTGCCAAGTCCAGACAAGAAGAGGTCCAGGGAAAATGTACTAACCATCTAAACTGTGACAGAGTAGACAGCAGTCACTGTAAAACATGTTACCATTGAGATGGGTCATACAGGCTACTGTGCAATGGAAGTTTTCCTCTGCACTAGCTGGAGCCGAAGGAATGAACCTGAACAAAACTAGTCCAGCACTTTGTGGTAGGTTACTTTGGTTTCCAATATGTAAGCTTGTTTGGCTCTATTATTCCTGGATAATCTCTATAGTCCCCAGTCTCTAGAGTCCCCCGTCTCAATAGTCCCCCATTTCATTGGTCAGCTGTCTCATTGGTCCCCAGCTCTAACCCTATAATCCTAACCCTAACCCAGGGGACTAATGAGACGGAGGGATCAATGAGATGCGGGACCAATGAGACGAAATATTAAGGAGGGACCAATGAGACATGGAACTAATGAGATAAAATATTTAGTGGGGGGACCACTGAGATGGGGAACTAATGAGACGAATTATGCCAAATGGGGGAGCAATGGGACCAATAAGACAGGTTATTATAGAGGGCACCCTATTATTCCAATGTCTGGTAATGTATGTAACCTGTTAAGTATTTAAATGATATGAATTTGCTATGAAACAGTCTCACAGGTCATTGATTATTTCAAAAACTTGAGGGAGTCATTACAGTTGTACATTGAGTCATGAGCTGCATGTCTGCAGAGGACATGTTGCATGAGGTGGACAATTGCTTTAAAGTTTACAAATAGTGATTCTTCTGAAGAAGCCCCTCCCAGTAATCCCCTGCTCTCTCCCATAAGTAAGCAGGACAATCGTTTGCTTCCGCTAGCAAAACAATTAATTTCCTTATTCTTAGCTCACACTTGGGTGACTTCCTAACTGCATTTGGTAATTGATAGGGTTAATCCAGCGTGCCCTGTCCAAATGTCTGATTTGCCAGGAATGTGGTTATATAGTTTTCTAGAGCAATAATGAATTTTACTTTCCCTAAAATATCCAAATCTTACATAAAGGTAGGTTGACTACATAAATAAATATGATGAGATGCTGAACGTTGTTATCATCATGATAATGATATAATTGAGAAACCCTTAATTTTGGAAGCATGAAATAATCAGTTTTTTATTTTCTTAAATTGTTTTTGGTTTTATGTTAAATTCAAAGAGTTTATAAGCCAAGCATTTGCCTCTTCATTGTTGATTTCTCTGAATTAAAATTTCCACATTTTCTTATTTTTTATAATTTATTTCTAAAAGCATGAAATCCTAGAAGTAGTAGAGAATGTCTAAGTAAATTTCAAAGTTCTACCAAAAAAAAAAAAAAAGGAAAAATTTTTTGAATTACTGGATGTTATCCAGATCGATATTTTAGAGATACACAACACATCACCGATAGTGGGTACACCGCTTAGTGTCATGAACTGTCAAAGAGGTTTGCCCATGTGAGGGGTTACCCCGTTTTGTTATTTTGGAAATTAATCTATCTTTCTAAATACCTAATTATACATGAAATGTTCTAGGTTACACGTCTATGTTTTGAAATTCTCTATGTTCCCATGCACATGACCCTAATACCATCCTAATTTACCCCTAACCTAACCCTCATCCTAACACTGACCTCAGTGTAGGCTTTATGGAATATCAATAAAGAGACGTTCGAACAAAGAGATTTTGGAGCAGAAAAGTGTCCCCAATGTTCCACTTGTTTACTTTGGTAAAAGCTGAATCTAATAATTAGTAAGTACCAACGCTCACTTATATGTTTATTCCTTTCCTGAAATGCATCTAAACTGTACTGCATGCATAAAAGCAATGAGAATAACTAATCCTCGAAGAACAAGATGGTTCTAAATAAAATAATAAACAAATTAAACTTTTAAAGCTCCTTAAAATACACATTAAACTAAAATCAAAATAATGAAAAGAAGAGAGACAGTTTAAACCTTGATGAAGCTTGTCAAAGAGTTGGTTGATTTGGGGAAACATTTTACAGTTCATGCCTTTTTCAATCGTTTCATTGCATACAGCGCTAGCTAGAGGTTGGGTAAATGCATGGGTATGATGGGGGTTCCACAAGGGGATCGAAGTTTTATAGCTTCCCCTTTAAAAATTGGGCAAAATATTAGACAAAATACACAAAGAAAATACAATTTTCCCAATTTAAGCTTCCCACCCCCCAAAAGAATTATGTCCCAGCTATGACTGTTACTAGCACTAATAGGTCCAAGGAATGATACTTATGCATACACATTTTTTGAATGATTTTAGAGGCAAGAACGGTGTGAAGAAAAAATATGTTTCGTATTCTTGTTATTAGACTACTTTGAAAGCAGGAATAATGACACTTATTACAAATGGGTTTTATACAAATGGTCGCTTTAGAAAAAAAACTGACAAAGCAAATTTTCAAAGACAAAAATTATTTCAAAGCTGCGAGAGAAATGTCAACTGCAAGGATGACTGAAAGATTAAAGATGCACTATTAGCAATCTTTGTACAGGATGTGGACAGAAGACACGACTCATACAAAATTTTGAATAAATACACTACTTACTTAAAGTTGTGAGGTAATTGGGTTTTATGTCTTAACTACATGAGGTACACTTTATCTGAAACTCTCTTTTACCATAATTGTCATGTGACTCCCATTAAGGAAACAGAGGGCCTTTCACAACAATGTTACTAAGTTGCATGTCTCTACATCATGCACTTTGAATGTCATGCATTGTGATTTCGTCTAATTTTGTGTAGCATCTTTAGGTACAGGGATGCAATTTTATACACACCTTTAGTGCATGAGCTGGGACCAGTAGCATGGTGATCTGAACCATGATAATGTCTTACATGAATGCTCTGTATGTAATTCCAGTCTTTTCTTTTTAGCACAACACATGTCAAAGTGATCTATCTTAAACAGTCCCTACACTGCAATAACACTTTAATATCAATGCCAGGCATTAGTGCATGCAACATACTACTTACCGCATGACTGAAGTTGGGACAAGTTTACCATGTATGGTTACTGTTCTATCCAACTTGAGTAGATTTTTACCTAGCATATTCCCTTTTAAAGGTAAAACATGCCTACAAAGTTGAGGTATCTATGGTTTTAAATCCCAAAAGGAAAAAAATGCAAAAAATGTTAACATAAGCTTCTTGTTAGCATGACCGTGCAGTGCTGTCTGTCTACATGAAGCTATGCTACAATATTATAGCTGCCCAGTGGAGTGTAGAAATGGTGTCTGTAGCACTGCAGGATTCTCCGGTCTGTGTAACATGCAAAACGCATTTCAACTGAACCAATCAGCTGCTTAGGGAGGGATATGGTGGTTAAAGTTATGTGATAATTTTAATTTGTAGATGGGTATTAGAATACAGGAACTAGTTCACTTTTCCCAACTGTTGATTTTAAACAATTCAATTTTTTTCCTCATTTTTCGGTACTGGAGTTTATATCAAAAGGATATGGGGTACAACATTTATTTCTTTAAATGAAACGGTCTTCGATTAGCTAATCTCTTTATAGACCAATCCAGACAGCAAGTGATAGTCTGACTCAAGTCGAACAGAACTGGGGTCTACCACCTCTTAGTTTTTCAATTTCCTTGCCTAACTGTATCATGGATGGTTGTACAATACATTTTAAATTAATTCCCTCAATTCCACTGAATATGAGGATTTGAAAATCCTGTTGACAACAAATTAAGACATTTTGAAGCTGATGGACCCCACCAATGGCTGTTTACATTCACTAAAAATCACAAGCACTGAATGCATTTGTCTATAGGTGAAGTCCAATCACCATAATTTGTGAAACCATGATCTAATCAAAAGCCCTCAGTGAGAACAGTCTACTGTGGATGAATAATTTATGAGCTAGAAAATTTAAACTCAAGTTACCATGGAAACTAGAGCATTAAATGGGAAGTTGTAATTTGTTTTGCACAATATTGTTCCACATTCACGTGAGTAATCCTTAAAGAGCTGACACCATGAGGTAGATAATGGTCACAAAATCCTTGCAGTGAGGGAGAATTTGTAAATAATCTATCGAGCACATATAAAAAGTTGTCCTGTTTAACTCATCAATTAGTTTCCGAAATTCCATAGAAACCTTGATGATGCTACTAACTCTTAGGGGTGACATTTTATTAGAATAAAGCACAGACTGTATATAAAAGGGGATAAGGGACTATTTAGCTGCCGCTGGTATCACTGCATTTGTTAAAAAAAAGATTACTGTAAACCTACAAATTGAAAAATGTGAAATACATCATCAACTTCAGCCTTCTTTATTCTGAGAAACAAACATTGGATTTCAATGCAAATTTCTCATAAATGCCTAGATAAAGTAATAGCAAATCAAATTTTGTTTCAAGCTGAAAACCCTCTTAAAACATTGCAGAGGTATGCTGCACAACTCAGCACTCCCACTACATTAAAATATCTTTTTGATTGCCAGCCATGCAGATGGAAGACATACCCTGCTGTTTTTCCTAAAAATGTAGAAAAAATTTAAGTTGAGATGGCAAGGAATATTCTACAAGCAGTTCAGGAAAGCAAGAAAAATTTTGAAAGCTAACTTTGTCTTTTCTTTTCTTTTTTTTTAGGTAGTTTGATTACAGACTTACAAGGTTTAAGGCATGATCAGCATACTTAGAACAATCATTTGATTGATGGATTATATTCTATTAAACCGCTCTGGTATTTAACAGGGAATGGTAAAACTGAATGCTTTAAAATTTGTTATCAATTTTGGTGATTATCTCAAAAACAAAATATCTTTCACCAAGTACTCATTTCTGTTCTACATGAGGATGTGAAAAAACATTGACCAGTGTCTCATTCTGCACAAAACCCTACAGTCAAACCTTCCACCCAGACCCTTCAGTAATTTTCTTTTTTTTTTTAATTTTTTTTTAATTTTGGAGGACAAGTTTTAGTACTGAGGTAGTTCCTTACTTAAACCGATCTAACAATATAATAAAAATCAATGGAAAAATTATTTGCAAGCAATTTACAGGCATTTTAATTTTTTTGGTTTACTGGCCGTTTGAATGCAAAGACGCATGCTGCATGATTAATTTGCAACTATTTAAAACAAGTACAGACTATAACCTAAATCTAGCAGTGAAGCTTAAAGAGTGCTGACATGCACAAGGCTCTAAATCTATCTTGAGCTTAATATGTACCATTAGTAAACTTGGAAAAATGACAAAATGGAACAAACAAAAATTGAACTAATATTTTGCCCTTAGACACCGTTACAAAGATATTTATATAATTATATGTGCAAGGCTGAAAACTTACCCTGGAACACAGCCCTCATACCCTCAGTTTTCTTGGGAAAATTCCATGAAGAAAGGAAAACAGTTAACTGTTATTTTGCCCTAAGACACTGCATGCTACAAAGATATTCATACAATTATTTGTTTCCATAACTATAATTGTTTGGTTGGCCCTTGACCACTCTTATCACATTTTTTCACTTTTTTTTTTTTTTTAAGATCTTAGATTTCCTCATCTCTTCCTGATCATTGTACATAACAACTTGAACTCATTTGTTTCTAACAGCCCTATACCTGTAGGTTTATCAGTAAAAAATGAGTATACCTAAATGACAAGGCTCTTAACTGCGCCTGAGCAAGGCATAGGCTGCAGTCTTTTGAGAAAAGATACTTTTTAAACAAGGTCAGCTATCTAACCCCATTGTGTATGTTTGGCTGGATACATGCCCCACAATTCTGGGCCTGGATTTTAGGCTATGATATCCGACATAAGACAAGCTTTGACAATAATTTTCTAGCAGAGATATTACAGCTTTGCAAAATGAATTACAGTTTTGATGTCAGTCAAACAATGTCACATTTAAAGATTGATAATACTTAATTTGCAGTGTTGGTGATAGCCGCAGAGTTGAATGCATTCATAGTTGCACTCCAAGACAGAGTTACCTATCGTCCCATTAGGGTAATGTCCCACATCAACTCTGCTCCTTCTGATAAATCCCTGCTTTTGCATTGGTCCCTGTGTTATTTATTTTTCAGGCCCACATCTCATTGGTCCCCCAAGCTTTCATGTGATCTTTCCACCTTCTCCTTAGTTTCCCCTCCGGGGTTCCTACACATTCAAACTGAAAAATTCTATGAGAGCTATGTCATTGTTCCCAAGGTTCGCTGTTCCCAAGGTTCGCTGTTCCCAAGGTTCGCTGTTCCCAAGGTTCACTGTTCGCGAGGTTCAATGTTCCTGAATCTTAGGAACATCAGCACTTCTGGGAACATCGAACCTCAGGAACAACAACCTTGTAATCATTGCCACGTCATTGAGATACAAAAATGGGTAACATCGAACCTTGGGAACATTGAACCCAGGGAACATTGGGTTGATCCCATTCTATGACTCTAACACTCCTTCAAGGACCAATGAGACACAAAACTCAAGCAGACTCTGTCACAAATTACTTCGAAACCGCAATGTATATATGTGGTAGACATGCAGTCTAAATACCTACATTCACAAAGCAACCCATGACTTCAACCATCATGAAGTCCTCACACTCACAGTCCCTCACTTTCGTAACTTTTGGATCAGTTGCAAGACATCAGCTATGAAACAGGAAAATTAGAAACAAAGCACACTCTCAGCAGACAATAGAAACAGCCAGACAAACCTAAATAAAGAAACAAAGAAACAAAACCAAACAGGAAGAAAAATCATACTGCCACCCAAACAACACACCACTGCACCAAACAAACCCATGTAAACAAGCTAAAACTAACAAAACAATACGGACAAAACATCCAGCCATTACAACATCACACCACACCTAGCCAACAACCACAACAAACAAACAGACATACAAACAAACACACACATCAGACAGGCAATCTTTCACAACACAAATGAACAGATCAAACAAAACAATGACAAACCAAGCAAACATATTAAATAAACACGAAGTGACACACACACATACACTGCACATACCTGTACTCTAATCCTTACTGGGTACTGAAAACAGTTCCTGGTAAGGACATCATTGCGATTCCCCTTTAGCCAGTGAACGCATGCAACACGTAAATGCCTGAATGGAGGGCCAGCTTCTAGGTACAGTAGAAGGAGACAGGTCTCACTGCAGTGTCCAAATTTTCAGACAGCTGTGCCAGTTATGAGCTCTGTGTGAGCCAGGAAAGACGTGTGAGGCTTGAGCTGTTGCCAGCCGTCAGTACATGCTAAGGCAGTGTTTATAGGTTCAGCAAATGTTTATCCCTTGGCTTATACAAAGTGTACATTCAGTACATACCCTTACTCAAAGCTTTACATGATACCGTACTGCAAAAAGTTCCCAGTACAGAAATCATTAGAATTCCCCTTCAGCCTGTGAACGCATGCAGTACATGAATGCCTGAAGGTACGGCCAGCTTTAAGATATCACATGACAGACATTGTTGCAGTGTCCAAATTTTCAGATAGCTATGCTGGGTGAGCAAGGAAGGACATGCAAGGCCTGAGCTCTCGTCAACAGCTGGTAAGTGCTTAGACAGTGTTTGTTGGTGCGCAACAAACGTACTAAATACCTACTGATCAATACAGGGAGCTAAATCCCTAGCTTGGGAACTAAATCCTTAGCTTGGGAGCTAACTCCCTAGAAGATTCTCTCAGTCCATCCTACATCTGTCGATAGTTTCCATGTACATTACACCAGAGAAGGATTTCATGTGGAGTACGTCAGTCATCTGGGAGGGCAACCATGGCATGTACAAACAGGATTTCCCTATGACATGGCAGTTGCTTACCTAGCTGTGACTTCATTGGGAACTATTCTTAGTCAATTATCCTTGTCAAAATGGATTCAAGCTCACTCAGATAACCATCACGGATTAAATAACAACACAAGCCAGCCACATCTACTTTTAATGTTTAAAAGCAATGTTGCAACATACCCATGTTGCAACGTAAGGTTTAAATATACAGTGATTATTGGCTAACTTTCTTGTCAGCTTTTTTAAAGTAAGGGATAGTGTGTGTGGGGTGCTGTTCAATTGCAGGGAAGGGGGCTTATGATAAAAATTTCCTACACAGAAACATCCATTTGATATACATAATTACCTGTTAAACTTCAGTAGGCCTAGCTTACAGACATAGCTTAACAGTCATACCTATCCCGCTTGAAATCTTAAAGCTTTTCAGTTAACTCATCAAAGGCCGCAAAAGCATTAAGTCTGAGGTGCATTATACCCTTAACTTGTATTGCTAGAAGGACACCCTCCCTTTAAATTACTAAAGCTCATGTTATGCCTAAATCGGGAGTCAAACAAAATTTCTGCACAAATAAGTAACTAATGTATGTTGTAAAACATAAAATAACTTAAAATGTTACTTTATTTTAAGGGAAAAAAATATTTTATTCAATTGGTGGTATCAAATCTTGCAGCACTGTTTACCTCAGTAATAAATGTATCATTCAAATAATAAACTAGGAAAACATACCATTTTATAGATCCATTGATCCTATAGATAAATCCTGAAAGCAAGTGATAGTCTGATTTTAGTCGGCCATAACTGGGGAGTCTATCACCTTTTAATCTTTCAATTTCCTTGCTTACCTGCATCATGGATGGATGTGCACTTAACTGTATATTGATTTCTTCAATTTCTCTGAAAAATATATCTACAGCCTGTAATTTTACCTCCAGTCATGAATTCTCAGCTTTCTAAAATCAAAATTCTGTTTTGTAATGTCATTTTGCACAAACTTTCATTGAAACTGAAAACTTCTACTTAAGAAGTTTGGCAACACAAAGAACAACACTTTTCCCCAAGAAATGGTTGAGTGATAACTTTACATCTCAATTTGTTCCCACCCAATTTTAGGGGGTAAACAAGACTAAACATTTGGGAAGCCTCTTTTATGTACAACAATGACTAAAATTACAAACTATAGATTTGGAAGGGGGGGAGGTTATCTTCAGAACATTACAGCACAGTTCTTGTTTATCTAGCTCTTGACTCTTCAGTGCATCAAGCTATGATGCAGACAAGATATATCTCACACTAAATCCCAGCCTATGCTCACTCCCTTTGCAAAATTTATCATCCCTTAATAATTACTTCTTTGCCCCATTAGTCTAATCCCCTTGGCTACCCTTCCAAAATTTGTTGGCAAATTAATGTCACTTCCAAGTCTGAGAATTGGATCAATTATTGGCTACTCCTTTTAGAATTTGTGTAGGCTTGGCAATCATTTCTTACGGCAGCTCATTGTAAAGGCTGAAATTACAGTTACCATAAACATTGAAATATTATTTTCATCTCCTCAAATTTTTTCACAAACTTACAATAATATATAAAAATAAGAATATTTTTTCCACTGGGATTACTGATTGTTTAACAACTGCTTTTCAAAAGTTTATATCTACCTTACCCTTTACAACAGAGATCCCTCATTTCAAGGTCTTTTGTCAATGGGAAATTTTATGCAAAGATTTGATACCGATGTGTAAAAGGAAAACGAAATCTTCACAACTGGGTGAAACTTTCATTTAAACTGGACATGTATGGCTTGAGCTATTATTTAGCAAATAAAGTTTACTGGATTTGTGTTTCAAAGTGAACTTGGGGCAACAAGTCTTCATTAATGTGAGAATATGATATGCTTGTTTCAAGTTCACTTTGGAACACAAATCTGGTAACTCCATTAGCTGCTATCTTGATGAATACATATCCAATTTGAATGGAAGTTTGACCAAATCTGTAGATTTAGTTCCTTTTTCACATATGAAAATCAAAGTTTTGCTTAAAATTCCCCTTTAAAAGCTTTATATAAGAAATGAGCTGATACTGTTTTTGGTCAAAATATAGAGATATGCTTAGTATACATATAATATTTCTCAAAATCATCAAAAATAAATGCATATTCTAAATCAATAATTTCCACAGCTAAAACAGAGCGAGACACCAGAAGGGTGAGACTCTTGCAAAATTGTCACTTAACTTCCTATGTGGACAGAAAACACGATGATCAGGTAACAATTTTACCAAAAAATATTTTGAAAAAGACAACATCCCAGTTTGGTTGTAAGATAATAATTGTAATTACATCATAAAAATATAATTGATAAAAATAAAGATATGTAATGGGGAGTAAATAGCAATTGTTCCAAATCTCAACAACTGAGTGATTAAGAGATCAACTACAACCAACCAATTGTTTCTGTTCTCTTCATATAAGTTTCCATAATACAAGCATCGCATCTTTTCTTAAGAGAGACACTGACTATCTAAAAAAACACATATCTCCAAAAACAAAGCCTTAACGGATTTTCGCAAATTTTAAAACAGAGAGGTACATAGCAAGCTTTCATGGTATTGTAAAATTACAAAAAAAAAACTGTCTTCGATCTTGACTAAAAATTCAAAGGTGAACTTTATCCAGTTTTTATTATCTGTATATACATTAAACTGGTGCAACCATTTCGTAGGCATACATTTACTCGAGTCATTCACAAATTTTAACACATCCTAACATGTGTTTTCAAGATTAACAAGTTAAAAATTTTCCTAAAAATAGAGATCAAACTGACATCGACGTAAGTATATCCAAAATATCCAATTCATTTTCAATTCCTATGTCACTTTTTTGTTTTGGTGGACTTTACTTGTGTTTTTTGTTCTCTTTATCATAATATTTTTGATCAGTGATTTTTTTTTACTGTGTTGATAAGATTAAAATCAAATCTAATCAGTTACAATCAATAATCTAATCAATACTGGTTTTATACTCTTCAAAAGCTAGCTTCATACATATAGTATCTTAATCTTATATTAAATCTGCTAAATTTTCAGGAAATATTTTAAGTATCAAGATGTTAAATGCAAGATTACAACATCACTTTACATATAAAACTGAATATTCATGAGTATAGATTTGAATATTTAAACTATCCATGTACAAACTATCCACATGTGAATACTCAAATGCAGCAATTTTTAACCATAGTATGAACCATTCATGCTGTGTACATTGCATGCCGTACATATGCATGAACGTTCAATCTATGTACATCCGGCTGACTAATTGTTCTTGCTGTCTCATATAACTCTATGAATATTCAACACACAATTCATATGCATAATAATTGTAATAAATAAATTGCAGATATTTGTAGAAATACATGATTTATTATTTCTTTAGTTTGGTTTTGGCCCTGAACAATTTCCAAATGAGATGAAAACCTAAATTTAAAACAAAACGTAAAACATGTTTCCGAGTAACAGCAGGCTGGATTACATTTCAAAAAGTTACTCCATGTCCAAACTTGCACTTTTATCATCACACACTGGTGATTCAACAATAGCACAAGAGGTTGGTGTTGGTGGCAGTTTCTCTCAGGTTGAACTGAAAAATGATCTTACCCTCTAATGCTTACAATGCAAGCAATTTGATAACATTTTCCTCAGTACTTATTTCAGGGTTTCTATTTTCTGGTTTTCTGATTTGAGCAAAGATATTGCTTTTCCAGGATTGTCTCACCTATCTCTAAAGTAATATATATGTTTGTTTTTTTATGGTGTTTCTAGAAAATAATGAAACAAAAAATATTCCCCTATTAAAATTGTTAGGCTTCTTTTGTGACAGAAGGGTAGTCGAAGCTGCTGCTTATGAAAGGAGCTAGTTTGGGGTAATATAAATCTATGACTAGGAACTTTAAGTAGGAACTGAAGTTTTCGCTACCATGATTTCAGAAAAGGCAAATTTTTCTCTTATTTCAGGCCCACCACATGCAGGTTTTTTCACATATTCAAGAATTTCAGTTAGAAATGAAAGAAGAGGAAAATGGACCTGCCATTTTGAAAAACTTGACAACCATTCTTTTGCACCCATTTCCATGTAATGATTAAAAATTTATGCTTGCAATAAAGTGTCAGACTTTTCTAGAAGATTTATCATATTGGTAACACACCAACTGTGCATGAGATAGGAAAGCCAGCATGTCAAACTGAAAAGTGCCCACAGGTTATATGACAAACTGTCATTTTAGTCCCCTCAGATGTCATTTCTTGTCACTCATTGGTTTTCAGATTAAATTCTCTGTCATGCATGTATCCACTAAATTTCAGAAACAATGCTGAGCAAAATCTGGTTCAGTATGAAGGTTCCAAGCTTGTATTCCATGCAGGACCCCCCTCCCTCTTCACCTGTCCCCACCTGCCCCCTCCCCACCCTGGTTGAATGAACCAGCAGCCTAGGTAATTCTGAGTCGACCATCTCCATTTAAATGGGTCACAGCTAGGTGCTTGCATCCTATTTCTGAAAATGACCTCTGCAGAGTACAGTTAAATGCCCTTAACATATTGCTCAAATAAAAATAAGTGTAGTTTGAGTTTTTCCGTTAAAAGATATTTTCTGTATCAATGAGCAGATTCCATAATTTGTTGCCTCATGGAATTGTGCAGCACGATATGGGATGTACAAACTGACCACAGCACTTAATGTACGGAATCCCCTTGTTTTGAAGGGTACGGGCATGCAGCTAAAAGCATAAACTGTATAAATATTCAAGTAAACTCAAATTTTAAAACATGTATACTACATGGTGTTGTTTGTCCAGACAATTTGTATAATGTGCACAAGTTCACAGCTCCCAAATCAAATTCAGACCAACTTTTTACAAATTACTTGAATTGTCATGAGCCAAAAGTATAGGCAGCAAGACTATTACAAATGCAGTAATTTTATATTTAATTGCTAAAAACAGAAAGAATGGACAAAAATACATACCACTATAACTTGGAGTATAAAGAGAGTGGGATAATGTAACTTTAAAAAGAAAGAAACACAAAATGAGGCATTGCACTAGCCCTAACAAGCAGTTTCATGTTGTCATGGAAACCTGACAATGTTGTTGAAGTGCTTCAAACATACATGGAGCATATCAAGATGCTAACCACTTCCAAAGGATCATGCCATTAGGTAGAAGTGTCCGTTGCACGGTATCCTTTCTCGACGCATTGTGGTCTATTCACAGATTCCTTGACCGTCTCATAATGATGTTATTAAGTCTCCTCATACTGCCAAGCAATGTACTCCTACCATTCTATGAGGTTAAGGTATACATACCACACGACTCAACCGACTTGTCCAACTGTCTTCTCTCCGTATGCTGCCCTCTAACATGAAACTGCCATCTGTGATTGTGATGTTGCCACTGCTGCGTAACTCTGTCGTCACACTGCGGTCTCATGATTATGACCCTTTGGTGTTTCCTCGTGTTCTACATTTAAAAGTTTCAAAAGAAAGAAAACCATGGCTTCAGAAGATTATCATTGCTACCAACACCTCACCAAACTTTTCCGAACCAATCTCACTCACAAATTTGAAATATGAAATCAAATAAATAAGAGAAAACATCACAACACAAACATTTTTAACTTAATCTACAGCTCAATCATGTGAAAACATTACCCAAGTTAGTTATGTTTATTTATTTACAGATGCATAAAGATTTGTTACCAAAACTTACATTACACACTATGAACTGTACTGAGGGTGTTTTGATCATACACATTGAGCTTTTCTATACTCACCCTGAAGCAATACACTGAGATTGTGTCTGGATGAGGATGAATTTCAGACAATTGTGGGAGGGGGTTAAGTAAGAAGGTTAGGAGAATTGGTGCTGTTTGGGGTGAAAGAATTTGGGCCTTTAACCCCAGGATATCCCCCATTGAGGGCTTTGCAGTAATGCTATGATGTAGATCGTAAGTTTGTCTCTAACAACTTAGACTCCCAAAATTAAAATCCTGGCTAAAGACCTGACCCTCTTTAAAGGGGAAATGCAGTCATCCCAGGTTGAAGTAGTGTACTACACTGTCACATTTCATGATACGCTTGAGAGTCATGTGACACTTCTTTCTCTCATCAAATGCTCAAGTTACTAGAAGTAACTGCTTGGTTTACCTTAAATATGCAATATTGCAGTCCTAAATATTATGAAGAATACTTTGAAGGGGAACAAGGAGCCTGTGAGATTAAAGCCCAGGTCACACTACAGCAAAATTTGATTTGATTACTATCCGATTTTTGTGAGTTTTAGTCTAAATCTCCTCCAGCTGTTGTTGGGAAGAACCAAAAATCTGCCGTCCAGTGTTGATATATGATCCGTGTGGGAGGGCAAGGGAAATGAAGTTAACTATTTATTTCATGATGTGACACTGACCAATAGCTTTTATCGGACTACGCGAAAAGGATAAAAGCTGTTTGCCGATGTGACGTCACGGAACAATTAGTATTACCTGTATTTTTGCAGTCCTGAGATACCAATCATATATCTACACAGGTTGGCAAATATTTGTTTCCTTTCGACCAAAGATGGAGGAGATTTTCAGTAAAACTCACAAAAATTGGAGTGAAATCCGATCTGATATTGCTGCCGAGTGACCTAGGCTTCAGCTGTTGCTTCAAAATGGGGGACTTTCCTTTTATTTGAAGACGACAGATGCAATGAAGAAAAATATTAGTAATAAAAACAGTTTTAACACAAACCATTCATCACGTTAAATGATGTTTATTCACAACTAATAAAAGTGGTACTTAGAATGTGACTAAAACTCACTTTCAAGGTATTCAGCTAGTTCACTATCCTCTGCTTTCATTGCTTGGAGTCTTGGGGTATTCCCCTGGTAGTCGGTCTTGGTGAGCGATGCACCTGCCTCAACTAACATGGTACAGATAGTCCTCCTCATGTACCAGGCTGCTTTATGCAGAGCAGTTTGATTCTTCTCGTAATCAACTGCATCTAGAAGTGACTTTGGACCTAAAATATGGAAATACTTGAAATAAAACATCCAGCTATTTCAATACCAAGTTTGTGTTAATGATTTTACTTGATGCCCATAACCTCCTTTGATAGCCACTCTCAAACTCTGAATTTTGTAAAACCAATAAAATTACCATACCTGATAAGCAAACGGTAAAGTGCTAACTTAAAGTGACATCTTAATGGCACCTCAATAAGCCAGTCTGGTAATTCCTTTTGGTGGCTAGGGACATGCGCACATCCTGGAAATCATCAGGATAAACAAACCAATCCCCCACCTACAACATGTATTCCAAAACTTGAGTTTACATGAAAATTTGCCAAAATTATTCTTTCTTATTCCATCCGTAGCAAAAGAAGGGATCTCAATTGCCATTTAGTGCAGTGAATTATGTCTAAAGTGTCTTTTTCATGTAAAAGACTTGCAATTTAATCTGCTGTTAAGTAGCACTGAGACCCTACATTGGTTTGACTTGGCTAAACTATTAGTGTCCTATGCATGTACTGATGAAAAAATGGGAACACTGTACACTACGTGTCAAGCTTGGTTTGTTTATCCCATGTTTTGCCAAACAACACCATGTGGCAACAAGTAACTGAACTAGCTTATACCTGGAATTTAGACTGCTTTAATAGTGGTAGGTCTTTTATTAAAAGGGTTTCTGTCAAAAGGATTTAAAAGGGGAATTGTTCCCCACTTTCCAGAGGATGGATTGTAAAATCCTCCTTTTCATTTCCATGAAAATAAAAAAAATCAGTATCTTGTGTTTCTTGTTAAAGAAGAGGACACCTTTGCAGCGATGTTTGAACTTAAATAGACTTTAAACCCTTCAGTTCACACCTAATAGGGGCTTTGAAGATAGGTTTTGCCCCCTGAATCCACCTGTAACTTTGACAGGACAATTTGGAATGGGAGTTTGGCAGTAGTAAATCCCCCTTTTATTCTGAGTTTCGGAGAGAATCCCTGCTGGACAAATATTGTCATCTTGAAACCAAACATATAGCAGATGATTGACTGTACATGCCAAGCATACAACCACTTATCTTAGTGAGCTTAATATAGCCCATGGGGCAAAACATCCATTATCCCCTCTAAAATGTTCAAATGAATGCATGGAAATTTCTTGGTTGTGCATTAACAGACTGATGCATTCAGTTAGAAAATGAAAAGTACAGAAATGCTCAGGAAACGGAACATTTTCACTTAAAATGGAATGGCTGGCAGGTATGAAAGTGAAGAAAGGGTGTCATAATGGTTTTATAAGAAAACATTTCAGTGAGTTACACAAGTAAACATTATTCCACTGATTTATGATTTTTTGAAACAGACTGTCCTGTTTCATGATTGGCTCTTGACAGTCATGAGACAATATTTTCTCTCCTCAAAATGTGAAATTTGACTACTAGTTACTGCTTGTTTAACCTTTAATATGCAACAAGGAAGTCCTAAAATATTATGAATGATACTTTGAAGAAAAATAAGAACATTGTGAGATTTAGCTGTTGCTTCAAAATCACTTAAAGGGCCAATCCTCTCACCCCTACAACAATTTTTGTAGGGGTTTACCGAATGCTCAATTGGCCCAGCTCTTTGATTGACAGCTAATTCAAACAGTGCAGCCAAAGCTTATATTATCAAAGCACGAACCACACTGAAAGTGTTTTGATTCATACAAATTGAGCTTTTCTTTACTCAACTGGAAGCACTAACTGAGACTGTGTTTGGATGAGGATGAATTTCAAACAATTGTGACGACTCGACAACCAACGTGACCACTCGATGGGATGTCGGAATACAGGGCAGTCACCAACCAGACAAACCCCATGTCACATAGCATTGCATGTGAAATTGAGGTATATACATGAAAAACATTTGCTTTCATTTTCTTTTGCACAGGAGATAGAGGGAGAGAGATGGGGGAGAGACAGGGGCGATTTGGAAGAATTGGACCTTACCATTTTCAATGATGTACTGGACAATTTCTTTGTGACCGAAGCGAGCTGCTTGGTGTAGCACAGTCATACCATGTTGATCTCTGGCTTCTAAGTTAGCACCTTTTCTGTGAAGTTCTGCAAACTTTGTTGGGTCACCTCGTTTGGATACGTCCATTAAGTCTACAAAAGATACAAATCCACGCAATTACCTTAATCAGCATTATGCCTTGAATTCTGAATGTTAAGGGGCACAGTCATCTTGGCCTTGGGAATTATGGCATGTAGACCTTTACATGGGGCACCACAGATAAAAGATTGAGTGTTAACGTCAAACTCTTCCTAAGTGATAAGGCAATGAGGTCAAACACAATCAACTCTTGTAAGTGATTAGCAAGATGGGACAGCTTATATCCTTTACCACTGTTGGATGTGAAAGGTGTTGCAGCCATATTTGGTTGCAAATGCAGGGCTACCAGATGCCCTGAATACCCGGACACGTCCTTTGTTTCATGGTTCATGATGGCATCCAGGCAGATACTTAAATTTGCCCAGCATGTCTGGATTTCATCACATGGTTTGACAGATTTTTTGTGATTTTGCTTCAAATATTGCACCACTTTGCATCTATACACAGTGGAAACCAAATTAGATTTCCAAAAGGGAGGTGCTCCAGCCAGGAAGGTAATCTCTGTTCTCCTTTCAGAAAATAAATATGGTAACATATGGGAAGGGGGGGGGGTAATCCCACCCAAGGGTATAACCACTGCCTGAATGATGCACAGAAAGCTGCCCTATTCAGCAAGGTTTTGGCCTATTGGGGGCTGCAGTAAGTAAGAGTTTTAGGCCCAGTTTCCAACCTTTTGGTTCAAGTCAAGCCGGCCACGGCCTTTTTTCCAGTTGTGGCTCACTGGCTTGTTTTCCCTACTCCATTGCTTATGCAGAGCATCACACACAGCAGTAGGTTCCATTTTAAGAGTTTTTGGTATGACTCCACCTGGGAATCAAACCTGGGTCTTCTGGGTGAGAGGCTGATGCTCTACCATTAGACCAAACAGGCAGTCTCTACTGGGGGCTGCAGTCTCCCCCAGCCCTCCTTCCCATAGCACCATGGTCTCTAACTTACATTTTGAATGTTCCATTGATGATTCAAGACTCAAATTGGTTCAATACAAAAGAGAGTAATATTTGAAAACTTTTTTAAACTAAGTAAAACATTCAACCATTTATAACACAGGTTGCTGACTGAGTTCTAAAAGCAAATACTATTGGTTAAATACAATGCTGCATACACTTTACGGCATCAGTATAGAGAGCTACCTGAACTATTTTCAAACTGATTGCAAATCTTACAATTAGAGGAAGTTAGTCACCAACCTAGACCATTCCAATTCTCCCAAACTACTAACTTCTAGCAGATCCTCCTACTTATTTGCATTTCAGAAAATTTTCCTTTACTCCATCTTGTCAAGAACTGTTTAATATCAATACCAATTAGATGCCCATTCCATTTGACAATAGTTCTGAAGGTTGACACTTGACAGCAGTTTATCTCAGATGAAACTTAAGGGGATCTAACCCTTCAATGCACCATGGGTAATTTCATCCAGTTTTTGTCAGCACTTATTTTGGTCAGCACTTATTTGTACCCCTAAATGTTGGGCTTCTCTTGAACAAGAATGATAATATCAAAGCTGCTGTTCATTGAAGCAGCTGATTGGTGTAATGAACAGTAGTCAGGTACTATAATTGTGCACCACAGTTTTTCCCCCAAAACTGTGGTAGTCACAACGGATATCCTTAAAGGTTAATATTTCGGCATGTGGATATACCTTGAAACAAATAAACTGAGATTGTGTCTGGATGGGGATGAGTTTTAACTTTCACCACACCATATTCCAATCTCATACTTTTCCATGATGCACCCAATTCTTCTGACTGCAAAGAAACCTTGATTTTATACTGACTTGACACAGCTTTTCAGCTCTGTTCCCACAATGCCATCTAAACCTCAATTCCCACAATGCAATTCCCCCTACACTTACTTTTATCTATCGGATTTAGGTGAGCTGTGTCCGATACTCCAACCAAATCTCTTCTAACAGTTGTAGGTGAACTGATGCCTGATACTGGTGGCAAAATGGCTTCACAACTGTAAGAGAGGAAAATTATTTCAAAAATGTCACAGGGCTTGTGATGGAAAATATAAAGTGTTCCCTTCTTGAACATTTATCTTTGCAGACATACATTATAGGTACAAAAGTAGTACATTGCAAAATTCAACAAAAGTTATTCAGTAGTTTAGACTTTTGTCTTAATATAAAGTCCTTCCCTTTTTAAGATACGATAAGATCAACTGTATTGAACCCCACAGGGGTTCTCAGGTTTTTCATGGAGAAAAATACACATCTCCCTAACTTTTGGAGGCAGAACAACTGAGAAAGATAGAATACTTCCTCAACCTTTCCCATGCAGCTGTAGCTGGTAACCAGCCGCAAGATTTGAAGTGTACCTCAAGTCGAAAAATTCAAAAACATGTATTAAAGATCATGAGAAATGAATTCTAACAGTCTATTAACTCCCATCTTGATAGGACATTCTTGAGCCAAGATATAAACTGTTGACTTTAATTCACTCAAATTAAAATGGTACATTGCACAATAATTTGTGATGTCATTGTTGTACTACTCAAATTACAATCTTTGCATTTCTTTGTTTTTCTGAAAGTTGCTGCACCTTGTACCAATTAGGTGTGATAGCACTCTTAAGGGTGAAGCAACTTACTATAAAGCCCTCTTTGTGAAAAATGTTATGCAAGCAAACCGGTAGTGTTAAAGGTCTTTAAAACATTTTAAATTTTTAAAGGGATACAAAACACGTAATGTGAGTTGTACAACATGCAAGTCACAAATTATTGCACAATGGACTTATTTTTAAGTGAATAGATTTCAACGTTTAACACCTCAGAAATGGAATGAGCTATGATAATAGGAATTGGATGAATAAGAGTCATTTTGCAACCTCTGAAATATATTTTTAAATTGCTAGACTTAAAATACACTTTAAACAGCTATATCTAGCTGAGGATCTTGTACACTGTATGGACTCCAACAGGTCAGTGCTTTAATGGTGCAATATGATATTTGAAGAAAATTTGAATCATGACATGTTACCTTCTCATCCCCCTCACCAAAAATATATTATACTTATAACCCCAAACGTTGGACAGAGTCTGTTGGAATTCTGACAATTTTATAGAAATATTTGTGCCACCACAAATACAAAGACCCATATACACTTACACTTTAATGAGATAATCACTCTACGAACTTGATATGGTCCCTTATGCTTTCGAGCATTTTTTTCACAAAAAACACATGCATTTTTTATGACAAAAATTACATTGAACATTTATGTTCAGAAAAAAAAAATACAGCCCTTATTATTTTTCTACCCATTTAACCAATGTGAATACATGAAGCCATGAAGCAGCATGATTTTTGAATATAAAGAATGTGCCCATCAGTAGCCTACCTAGGAGTTTTTGAGATGGGGGGGGGGGTCACAAACAAGAGGTAATACAGATTTGCTGTGCAGGAGCATGTTCCCCCTTCACCCCCCCCCCCTCCCATAGCTATGCCATTGGTGTCCAATATTCAGTTTTCCAAAGTAATTTGGGAACTTTAAAGGCAGTCATTCGTCACCCTAAACTACAGTTTCAGTATACATATATATCTTAACTCTCAATTGGTACAGCTCTTTGATTGGCATCACATCCAAACAATGCATCATAGCGAAATTACACAGCATGGGCACTGAGAGTGTCTTGATTACACATGGACTTGTATGGCCACTGGGACAAGCCATGAAGCAATAAAGAAGGATTGTGTCTGGAAAAAGATGAGTTTTAGATAAATGTGGGAGGGGCTAAAAGTAAGTAGGTTGGGAGAATTGGAACTGTTTGGGATGATGAAAATATGCCTTTAAAATGAAGCACACAAAATTCATTATTGCAAAAACCATTGCAAAATTCTACACTTTTTCTTAACTTGCACATTTTCTTACACAGTGAAACACTGGCTAGCAAAATCATGACCATGATGTTAGGGTAACCCTGATGTCAGGGTATGGGCAAAACTGCCTTTCAAACACTCCAACTTCAGGGAGCAGACAGCGGCAAAGTGGCTTCATGAACTTGCTTTGGCAATCAGGAACAAGGGATGCTCATCTAACATGAATATTCATATCGCCATGAATTCTAAACCAATGGGGAGCACTCGTGGACAAAAACTTCCTTTTTGATCAAAACAACCTAATTTTTTGTTGAAATTGATTCTAACAGCCTGAGGCGTTTAGCACATAAAATGACTGCATATGCTTCAAACCTGTCTTGGTGCCTTCTGTTAGCATTGTCCTGGATAACTTTTGAAAATATTCGAGGTAAACCTGTTCAGTAGAGCAAAAGTCACAGGCATTGGTACTGGTATTTATAAATACTAATCGCAACGCTTTAGGACAGGTACCTAGAACAAGTGTTAAGGAAGACCTGTGATTTAAAAATAGCAACAATCTGAAGATGACCAATGATACCAGAGGTGTGATAATTATATGTGTCGGCTGGATGCTCCACCCTCATTTGAAGTCAAAATTAGTGCTGTCTGCTCGCTGAATACAAGGGTTCTGAACAATTCAGAGTTACCCCACCCCCTCAATGGAAGGGTTACCCAGACAAGACCTGATGTGTGCCAATCTAATGGAATAAGCACACCCATACCTTTTTTTGTCACAAACTATTACATTAAAATAGATCCCATCATTTTTTCTTTTCAAGTAATTTCAACACTTTAATTGGAAACATGAACATGGCATTTTCAAAGTAAGCAAAGGACATTATTTTTCATGAACTGAAAAATTCACGAGCAAAATCATCAAGATATATATCCTAACCTTTTCTAGGTGACTGGAATTTCCCACACGTGTATATTAACATGTTTATAAGTTCATAGATATGGAAAAGGGTTACCTTAAAACCTAACAACAATTGAATGACCAGAGCTTTAGCTAATGTGCCAAGTAGAACCTCTCTCCACTATATACTGTGCCATATTCATGGTGAAATATACCACCTCATCCAGACAATTTTTCCACAAACCAAGCTGAAACACTGCCGTAGACACAGTAATTTAATCACATTCCAAGCAAACGTGTTATACTTTACAAAATGGAAAATGATGAATGAAACAAAATATTGAATTAAACATCACTTAAAAACTGAATGGAATTATGCATATAACTAGGTCAAAAATTTCTAAATGATAGCAATACTATGAATCTTAGCCACCTTAAAGATGAAAAGTCTTTTAAAGGTGAGATGAGCACCCCTTCCTCTCAGACCCCTCACCCCCGACAACCTTATGTTTAAGGTCCACCAATCTCAATGTTAATTAATGAGTTGTCAGATTATCAACCTTGGGATTTCAAAAACACAAAGTGTAATCATATAATTTAGCAATGACACTCTGGCAAAGTGATCTACTTATTTTGGTAAAAACTAGGAATTAAAAAGAAAAAAACTTTGAATTTTGAAGGCATGATATGAAGACCATGGCATAATTTGTAAATAGTCTAACTACATAGAGAGACATTACAAACCAATACAGTGACTGCTTTTATATACAGGTGCATAGCCAGGATGTTGTCAAGGGAGGAGTTTGGGGAGTGTGGTTTGGGAAGGGTCTAAGGGGATCGAGGAATGCCCCCTCCCCTTTGGAGTAGAAATTAAATTCTTTAGGTCTCAACAGGTAAAATGGTGGAATATTTGTGAATGAAGGTCTATATTGATCTCTCTCCAGCTTTAATTTTTGCCATTATTTCAAGCTTGGTTCATGGGGGTATCAACCTCCCACCCCCTCCCCTCCAGGCTATGCACCTGCTTTAAGGCCTTGTTTACCCTAATGAAGGAGTGCAGAAACCAAATTCTACAAAGCCACCAGTCCCCATCAAAAAAGTTGACTCTATTAGAGTCAAAAACAAGATGACCACAAAATATGGTGAAATTCTGATGCAATTACTTCAGACTTACCGCAACTCTCTTTTTTTGATAAATCTCTGCTCCCTTTCAAAACAAAAATAGTTGATATCTACAGTGTAGGTATCATCAGCACCAATAACAATAAAACAATAGTGGCAATTTTTTTAGTATTACTCGATGATATTAAATTAACCTTTCTTAACATCCAATTTTGTAAGAATTATTAGAAAGTTCCATTTTCAATCAAAATTTTTACAAATCATCAAGTAGTATTGTGCTATATGCTGCTTTTAAATACTTAAATCTATTGGGATGATCTTGTTTTCATTCAGACTCGATTGCATAATTTTTATGAAAAGAAAAATGAATAATGGAAGGATCAAAGCAAGTTTATTGCAAAAATCTAAAATTGGTGGAATCTGCAATCACTGCTATGATGTTTAACAGCTTCACCCACATAGAAACCAACAATGCAATGAATTTCACTATGTACTAAGTCTGTGTGTTCTAGAATTTTTAGTCAATCTTCTCATGCCATTGTCATAGCCAGGAGTCTTGTTCTGGGAACTTACTGCATGGGGTGTACCGGATGTTCCCAGGTTTAATGTTCCCAAGGTTCGATGTTCCCCATTTTCGTATTACCTCAATGATTTGGCAATGATTACAAGGTTTGTTTTTCCAGAGGGTTCATGTTCCCAGAAGTGCTGATGTTCCTAAGATTCTGGAACATCAAACCTCAGGGAACAGTGACAAAGCCCCATTGCAGGGACTTACAACTGCTAGAGAAAGGGGTCTAAAGGTAGGGGTTGTGGCTTTGCCCTGTTAGAAATTTTTCAATATTTAAGTACCCTAAAATTCAACCTGGTTCAAGATTTGTTATGAATTTGAAGTAAATATTTTGTTCCACTTCAAGATATTGTTTTCAAAATACAATGAGGACTGAGAAGCATGGCCCCTTGGTTCCCCTTTTAGCTAGGCTAAGATATACCACCTCAGAGAGTGCTCTGTGGAGATGGTTATGGCAAGATTGGAAATTTCAAGATAAAGAGAGTAAAATAAAAATCAAAGTACTGCTTGTTTTTCTTAGAGAGATACTTTTAACCATTAAGAGTGGAAATGACTGTTTGTAGAAATTCTTCTGCCATCTTGACAGTGACTCTATCAAAGGTCTACAGGAGTTCAACTGCAGCAAAGCAGGTTTATACTTTAAAAATACAGAAACACAATTAAGAATTTAAACAGTTACTGGGGTAGTGGGGTTTACAAGATGAGTATATAAGACACTGGAAGATGGATATATTTAACACTGATACATGATAAATATTCACAACTTAGAACTGGATTCATCTACAAATCTATTACATTCATGCTGCACAGGTGAAAATAGAAGGTTTGAGCATCCAAAGGAGTGGCAAATATCACAATGAACAACATTAGGGTAATGATATCATGCTATACTATTAGACTTTCTCCCCTTCCCCTAGGACACCTACCCCTCTCCCCATCCTCATTCCTCCCTACACCTTGGCCACCCTCCTTCACCCCTCCATAACCCTCATTCTTCACATTAAAACTCATGCCTAGATTTTACCCATAAGAGTTAAGTAGCTTCTAAAAAACCTGCCCTTTGCCTACCATGACGGGTTTTCCACTTGATTAGTTTGTTACTTCCTCTAACATCACAATCACCCACTTGAGCTGCTTTTCTGTTTGCCTATTACATATAACTGATCATATACAGTCTTCTCGACTTGGATTGAATACTCTCACAGTTCAATGAGTATGGTGTATTTGCAGAAAAGATAAATTCCTACGCTTATGGTGCTTGCAAAGGAGATAACAGTCATCAAGGAACAGTGATACTGAGAAAAAGAGCTAAAATGTGCCACCTATACCTAATGGCTAAAAGCTTCTCATGTTAAAACGTTAAAAGCTTCTCTAGAATGTTACTTGTCTCAAAAGGGCATTTTGGGATTGAATCTGTCTGGGTTAACCTGAGTAGAACCATAATTTGAAGAATGAAGTTGTAAATTTATTGTAATATCATGACTGTAAGAGGCGAGTAATTCATGTTCACTGAAACTGATATTGAGTCTAAAACATGAATATCAAGTATCCATTCATTTAAATAATGCTTCATTTATTGGTTGATCACAATTTCAATTGATGTTCCTTTCTCCTTAATGTATATGCCAATATACATTGCCAATACTATGCCAATAATTTGTATAAATTTGCATAAATTTGAATTTGAAAATTTGAAAAAGAAAAGTATAAAGGTTTCAAATGCTATCATAATTTCAATGTGTTAAAAGAATTATGTCAGGAGATTGTGTGATTTGGATGGCAAAATGATACCTTCCTTTTAAAAGATGTATTTTCTTTTTGAAGGAATACCATAGTACAAAATATGAACTATCAAACTAACCATACTCAAATACAGTAATATTTCTTATGAGCACCACGGCCCCTGTGGGATGGGGGTTGTAGACCAGGCACACAGAATTTCCCGCTTGCTGTAAGAGGCGACTAAAGGGAAACCAAACTTGAACTTGAACCATACTTGAAAATAAATTTAAACTTTGAACTTTTTATTGAGTTGACAGACACTATGTGGCACTTTCATGTTGGTATGTTTGGTCCAATGGCAGAGCGTCCGCCTCTCACACGGAAGGCCCAGGTTCGATTCCAAGCTCGAGTCATGCCAAAAACTCTAAAAATGGAACCTACTGCCATTGTGCGTCATGCTCCGCATTAGCAATGGAGTAAGGAAAACAAGCCAGTGAGCCACAAGTGGAAATAGCCGTGGCCAGCTCAACTTGAACCAATAGGTTGGAAACTGGGCTGTAAAACTCTATCTAACAAACTAACTCATGTTGGTGTGTTGTTAAATCTCATGTTACTAACTAACTAAAAAGCACCATATTACAGAACCAAAAGAATTTACAAATGAAGTTTAACAAAGGCCAAGTTGGCATTTTAATAATATTGACCCTAAATTGTGTCATGTGCAGTTAAGTTGAAGTATTGTGCAAGCAGCATCATATGTCGCTGTGAGGGCGCTTCTAAATATGAATATCTAATCTGCTATAGCTAATGTCCTTTATTTTCTTCCTAAGCTCAAATGGGAGAATTTGATGGCCCTAGATCACAATGGCAGTAATTTTAAATGTGGGTTATATGTAAGTAACACAAAAGGGCTTTTTTTCAGCAAAATTGAGGAGTGCCATTAGCTAAATGCTGCATGCTAAAGGTTAGAAAGTTTCTCTTTAATTGTCCAAAACTTTGCCATGAATAAAAAAAGAAAACAATTGAAAAGCATAGTAAACAGAGGACTATTCATCAAATGTAAGATCAAAAATATTAAATTTCAAGCTAATTTAGCAACAACTTCATATTCACTTTGGATGACAGTTGACCTTTACATATGTGGTTAATATCTTAAAAATCACCACAGGCAACTGAAGGAAAACCTCATCCCGTTTACTTGAAAAAACATTTTTTAGATATCAAACCAGATTTATTTCTTACTTCATTCCTACAAGGAGAAAGTAAACTAAAGTGATAACGTTGTCAGAGAGGGCAGTTAAACTTGATACTTATTGCATTGAGATGCAGTTAACCTTTTGTCTCCAATGGTTAATTGAGACCACAGCTGGTTGAAAATCCTGCCTCTCATATGATGCCAAAAACAAGATGTACCAACTACCTTCTAATGCATAAAGTATCCTTTAACCTTTTAACTCTACAATTTCCCCCAGCCAATAATCACATGCTTGTCTGCTGTATTGCAGGATAGTCCATAGATACATGTCTCGGTGTTTTAGGAAAAGAAAGAGTAAGAGAGCGAGATAGTTTTGATGCATTTGCACTGGATTTGAATCTGATTGTCTTATCAGAACCTACTTCTGTTGTGCTTGGTGCTCAGCATAAGCAATTAAATAGGGTATTAACAAGCCAATGAGCCACAACTGGAAAAAAGGCAGTGGCCGACCCGACCTTAAGAAACTGATCACAAACTGAGCCATAAAACTCCATCTTAGTAACTTTCTGATTGCCTCGTCTTATATGAATATCAAATTAAATCTACGGCTTGATCCTGGTGTGTTGACACTTTTCTCATACCCTGATTGCCCTACTTGTAACGAATATAGGTACTTCAGAAGGGAAAACTCCTATATGAATTATATTGGTTTAACTTGGTACCAGGTCCAATTTAGTCCCAGAGCAGTTACACAACAAATTTTGATCTCCTTTATTGGGTATGATCCTTCCTTCCTACCAGATTCAAAAGAGGGCAATTAGGTAAGAATTTGTTCTGAGTTTACACTGCAAATTTGATCTTGGGCTGTCAATCTGATGCCAACACGGTGATCAGTTACACAGATGCAGCTAGCCAAATATGAGTGTCAGGTAACTGTATGATCTGCAAAAAGCACCTCACTCCACCCCATGCAATCGACCCCATTCTCCACCCATTAATTTTTCATTACTTACCTCATTTCACTTCAGAGGTGAATTTGGGACTAGTTTTAGGTCTAATAAGAAAGATTTGTGGTGGTTTGAGAGAGGTGTATTTGCCTACAGTGCTGGGTGGGAATATGGAGCACTGGGTCACCACCCAGCACCACCCACAGTAGCTAAAATTCCTGATCAGTTAGTAATTAAGAGGAGGTTTAGGTCTGACCTCTATAGCCTTTTCTTTCAGTTGTGGCTCACTGGCTACACAGTAGTCCCTTGATAGTAGGTTCATTTTTTAAAGTCTTCGGTATGACCAGACCAGGAATTGAACTCTTGACCTCCTGGCTACAAGCTGGATGCTCCAATCACTTGACCATGAAGTCCATCAGACCCAGATGTAGTGTAAATGCACCCAGAGATGAAAAATGGACAGAACTGAGAAAAAGACATCCAAGAAAGGGAGACAGACATGCAACATCAAGAGGATGTACCTTGATACATCATCCGTGGGTTCGCGGGGGAGTGAGACATCGCTGTCATAACCAGCGTAGTCATTCTTTGCTCCTTCCATTAAAGTTTCATCCACACGAGATGCAGCCGACGGGATGATGACATCATCATCGATACTGTCACTGGTAAGGGGTTGCATGACAGGGAGGTAGGGAAGTAGGTATGATGAAGGTAAATGTAGAATTAAAAACAATTACATGGTAGTAGTGAGGAATGCCAATTCTCTGACCCAGTCAAGTAAATCACCAGATAACCGGTTTTCTTCTGGCATTGTTTTTGTGAGGAGGCCACTCCACAGATTTTTGACACTACCTCAATATGCTCTAACTGATACTTGCACTGTAATAGCTATTGAAAAAGTGATAGCTGTTTCTCCCTGCTGGTGTTACAGCTAGCATAATTTTTATACCTGATGGACTCATCTCACAACCTTTAAAACCCATGGGAAACCTCTGCTAACCAGAAAATTCACATTTGTGTGCTGATGCTAAGTTCAAAGCATCTTTTGCAACTATCCCTAATATATTGCAAATGGTATTTGTAAGGCACTACTTTGAGGCTTTGAGGCTAATCACACAGTTTTGAACTGAGCAAAGCAGGGTTTTTGAAAAATAAAATACATATCTACGTACATCTTTTTCTGCGAAGCACGAAATGTCCTCTGCTTGCAAAGGAAAAGGGGCTAAACATGAACTTGGTTAGACAAATTTTAAATATCTTTGAAAAGGACATTGCATAGGCCTTTAAATTAAGGTGTATATCTATTTCTATCATGGAATTTATCACATGACTGTTTTCACTCCTCCCTCTGACTAAAAGGTTTTTCAAAATTCCCCCCCCCCCCCCCCACCCCCCAAAAAAAGTAAAATTCCTTGCAAATCACAAAGCTTTTGAAAAAATTCACCTGCTTAACATTTCTTAGGTACTGGTTCAGGGTATGTGGGTGCAATGATGAGAGCAGTCCACTGCATGGTTACACCTCAGGCAATTTATCCAGTATACCAAATTTGCAGGCATTTTGTTGAGCAGTACTGACATCTTGCCATAAATACAGCAGTTAGCTGGACATTTTCACATTACAACTTATACCTATTAAAATAAAGGTTCCACAGACACAAGAAAGCACAACAACAATCTAAGGGGTCCTAATCCCTCATATAAACCAATTGTCATTCCTTTTTCTGAAGGGTCATTATCCTGAAGGTTGGTTTCTCTGGGAAGAAAGGTTGTTACTCTGAATAGATGACTGCAAGGGGTTATTACAATAAATCAAAGACAAGGACCACAATTCTGAAGGTCATTTACTTCAAGAAAAATTAAGGATCATTTTTTGGAAGGGTTGATATCCAAAAGGAGTAAAGAGGTCAGTATTCCCAATTGAGGACAGGATCATTATTTGTAATGATTGTTACACGTACAGGTCATTATTCTGAAACAAAATTGCACAGGGGATATGCCAATGGGGGCTTTTAAATTCAGAACAACCACCCTTATTCTTGATTCAGAGTAATGAACTGTAGAAATAACAACTCTTGATCTCAATCGAGAAGAACAACCCTTTGGCAAGAAGCCTCCAACTAAACAATGACCCTTTGGAATACTGATGATCAGACTGTACAGCACATTTGGAAGAAATAGCCTGTGAATATCAGTCAAATAGCAAACAACTTAAAAGACCTGTAGCCACGACCAGCTTGGGAATTAACAAGAGTAGAAATTATTCTTTCCATAAAATGAAAACAGCCAAATTTGAGTAGTTTCAAAGGGGCTCTGTCAAACAGTCCCCCAGCTAATTTGACCTAACCATAAATAGCAGAAATGACAATGCATTAGACCAAGTTTTATCACAGAAAATATTTAACTATTTCTACTACCTGAACAAAGTATTAGCTCAATGACCTTTCTCATGAATTCATTTTACTGTAAATCCTACTCAGACAACATTTTTATCACAACTCATCCTTTAGTTTACCTGTCTTTTTAATACAGCACCTTTGTCCCTCGCAAAAGAGTATTTTTAATGGACAAGATCCTTTAATGCTGTACTAATGACCTATTGGAAAGAGTTCCACCATGACTATGGGCCAATAAAATGAAAGACCAACAGCCAGGAGGACCAATGAACTTTAATTTAGGACTAGGCATAGGAGAATAAACCACAGCCTAAATAAATACGCAGTAGAATCCATAGACAGACGGACGATTGAGTGAATGAACTCACCAAAAGACTGTTTAACCAATAAGCTTTGGGGCTTTAGGGATGTTAAAAAAGATAGGAAGGAAAAACCATCAGTGCATTATACTGCTGGCAATGAAATATGGGAGAGTATTAAAGGGTAGCTCTATGTAGGGAAGGTGATAGCACAACCAGGTAAAAAATCATGAAGGTTATTGTCATAGATCACTCCACAGTATATGGACCATCTAAAAGTAGTAATGCAAGAGGTAGGTAGGAGAGAAAATACATCGTAGGAACAATGAGCTTAAGGATTATGGGAACGGACCACTAACACCAATACTATGACCTAGAAAAATATTTACTGAGAGACGAAGTGCCTTAAAAATTTATGGGATGCTGTTTCTGACTGTGTTACTCACGAAATATGATCAATTTTTCATTTGAATTTTGAAGACAATGAGTTGAAATATAGACTGCACAAAATTCAAGGCGATTTGACAAATTTTAGTGCCATTTGTTAATTGTATTACTCCGCTCAGTGAAATGCCATCTCTGAGTACCTGTAGCTATATTGGTGGGAAACAAAAGGCTCTCAAGCTCAAAATTTCATTGTATGGAAATTTGAAAGTACCATGAAAGCCCTCATTGTGTGATTCCAACAGAGGGGTGGCATGTCACAGTTGGGGTCATGGAAGTGGCCTATTAAATTTAGTATTTAGTAATGGGACTTACAATTAGTGGTCTGCTAGGTTATGGGGAATTATGAAGATTGATAGGCTGCAGGACCAACCAATAAGCTTTAGGAGTATGGGGCTATAGGATTTAAATGATTGTAGCTTCCATAATCTAGACAAACAATGGGGATGTAGGCAAATGGTATTTACAGGTACCAATAGGATAAAGCTCAAGGTAGAGTAAGCTTGAGAATTAAAGGAAATGGACTCTGCAACCAATAAGCAGGAGGACTAATGAATTGTATAACTACTAAATAAAGGACCAATAAGCTTAGAGACAATGGGTTTGTAGGACTAATATGTAGACTACACAGTTGTAGGATTGCAAGGCTGTTTTTGCTCTTAAGTTAGAGACACTGTTATCTCTAATGTTTTCTTAACCCTTGTTGACTAAGCAATTGCTGTAAAAGAGATTTTCTCACAAAACTGGACTGTTTCACTCATTTTACTGCACAGAGATGGTTTAACTGCCTATGGCTGGTTTTACTATACCATGCCCTTGAAATAAAAAAATGGGTACAAATGAAACCACATTCAAATAAAATCAAATCCTTAAACCAGAGAAACAAACTTTCAAAGTGGAAATGCAACTAGTCCCCCAAATTTGAATCAATATCTTAGACTGTCCTGTACCATGATTGGCTCTTGAGAATCATGTGACACTATTTTTCTCCTCAGTTGTAAAATTTACTAGAAGGAATTGGTTGGTTTACCAACATGCAATACTGAAGACCTAAAATATCATAAAAAAAACCCCCAAAACCTGGAAGAGAAATATGAAAAAAAATGCCCTTTTAAGTTGTTGCTCCAAAACAAGCTGGATGCAAATAATCTTGCCATTTTAAAAGGAAGAGGCAATCATCCCAAGTTCATTTTTATAAATATTTAAATTCTTAATTAATTTTCAAGAATTTTATTCTTCCTGTAAATCATTAAAAATTAAAGGTACAATACTCCAAGAGGCTTATTTTGCCCTAAATTCAACAAAAAGTAACGAAACATTGTCACATGATTGACACGAATGGTTCCTGACTTGCACTGATAGATGCTCAAATTTAAACTGTGTATGACGGCATTTCCCTTAAAAATAATTTAATGACCCAGACACCACTGAGAATTAAAATTATTGTGCTAACTATCCCTTGAACCAATGTAAACAGCCGAGAACACAGCAAGATACAGGACTTTGCCAAATATTGCATCGTTGACACTGTAGTTGAACAGTACAATGCAAAGGAAGTTGAGAGGTTGCCCTTTACCACATCCAAAATTACCACAAAATAAAATTGAACAAAACAAAGAAGACAACCATAAATTCCCAACCAAAAAAGAACCAATCGACCGACTGACAACTGCCCACTGGATAACCCCTGAAAAGGGTCCACTAGGTCAGTGACAAACAAAGTGAAGTTGTCCAGAAATGTTGGTAGCCATGAAGGGGCAGGACAGGGGAAACTTTATCCCACCCAAGAATGTAACAAATGAAATTGAGGAACATTATTTAGCATAACAATACAACCCCTCAAACCTCCATGCACAAATTACATCAAACACCTGGAAGCTATTTCACTCCTCTTCTAAACCTTGTCTAGCAACAATACTGTGGAGAAGGAAGGGTGAAGGGGCAAGGGTGAAGGGTCAAGGGTGAAGGGTAAAGGGGGTGTAAGAGGCTGTTAGGACACTAGAATGATGTTCTTAAAATTCCACAGCATTTAACTGCTAACAGGTAAATCTACTTCCCAGCGGATGAATGAAATATATCACCATACTGCACGTTGTGTTTATAGAAACCAACATACAGCAGATTTTGATTTGCTGTACATTATAGATAACATAAAATAAACTGTGTTACAAATTCTTAGTAATGACTAACAATAATCTAAAATTTGGTTCTTTTTTTGTTGTTTTATAGTGGCAGTGACAGAATATGAATGGTTAATGGGCAATATTGCTATATTCAACTTGAGATGCACCACACTATGAACACAGAACAATTCATCTACCGCATGCTTACCTTCGAGACTGCAAAAGTGGACCACTGGAAGGTATCGGTAGTGAGTTGCCCAAGATGAGGTGGGGTGGCATTCTATGGGAGCCCTCCTGGGCCAGTAAATCAGGCATAGACCCTGCCTTTTGTTCACCTGATAATGGTGATGGTTTGGTCCTTTCTGGGTCCAGCACGTAGAGATCATCTGATGAAATATCAGTAATGTAATGAAGATGTTCCTGGGACCGATCAATTCTGAAAAAACGATCTGCAGTTGTTGCTACAAAATTAAAGAGATGAAGCGATTAAAATGTTTCACATTTTTTATACCAGGTTTAAGGAACATAGATGCCTAAGGTAGGAATTAAGTAGTCAGATTTGCATTGCAATTTGTAACCCAAGATACCAAAGTTGTTGTCCCAGAAAGTATTTTAAATATAATATACTACAGATATATTCTCCGTATCAGCGCTTATTCTTAAAAATATTGTTTTTGATGCAATGACTAAGTTAGTTGGATGAGGTTTTATGGCTCACTTTCTCATAGGTGTACGGGGTTATTTTCTATGAGGGGGCAAGAGCATTTTTTTCCTGAATAATGTCACTGATTATCATGTCCGAATAGACCAGCTGCTTTTGTCCGAATTGAGAGGGCCAGTGCCTCTGCACCCCAGCCTTGTATGCCTTTGCACTTTCTAAACAATGAATTGAGAGGGCCAGTGCCCCCTTTGCACCTTGTACGCCTTGTACACATTTGCACTTTCTAAACAATGAACTGGGAGGGCCAGTGCCCCCTCTGCACCTGCGCCTTGTATGCCTTTGCACTTTCTAAACAATGAACTGGGAGGGCCAGTGCCCCCTCTACACCTGCGCCTTGTAGGCCTTTGCACTTTCTAAACAATGATTCAGATCTTGAATTTTCAATTTTCCAGGTGTACTTCAAATCAGACAACTCGAGGAATGAAGGAGTGTGGTAGGTGTGCCGTTTCATTAAACATGGATTCATTTTGCAAGTTCCCATTCTTTAGTTACATGTGCTAAAAATTGCACTTGTCACAGTGATTTGAGATGAGTGATGGTGTGCAATCACACTCGCACACCTCAAAATTCAAGGCCTGATGAGTCCGACTTAAAACCAGTTCATTTGGTTCAAGTTGGGTCGGCCACATGTGTTTTTTTTTCTAAGTGTGACTTACTGGCTTTTTTTCCCTACTCCATTTCTATCCCTATGTCTATCTCTATGCTGAGGCTGCTGAGCACCAAGCAAAATTACAGCAGGTTCCCATTTTAATGTCTTCATTTGCTATTACCTGGCCAGGAGTGAGACTCCAGACCTCTAGGCTGCAATGGATGAGAACTAATAGATGCATTCATTTTTCAGAGGAAAAAGCAAAAAAAGAGGGCAGTAGCTCCTGAAACTGATGCAGATCAGAATGACAAAATGACATCAAAACACTAGTAGGTGAAAGTTTTTAACGTGTTAAAAGAAAGGATCTAGGAATTTCCAGGGCCTAGTATAGCCTTATACTTTTAGAGTGAAAGCAAGAGACATCTAAATCAGGTATGTACAAAACAACATTCACTTGATAGGCAAAAGCAAAGAAAAACTTGGGCAACTAATTCAAAGAGCTACATATTTCAATCAAAACCATTGAAAAACTGTTAAAACGGAACATGCATTCACCCATATTTAGAATGGTGTGGTTCATATATACCCTACTTTTTCGATGGTTTTTAAGAATCATGCCCTAGTTTTATCAGGGAACTGTTAAATTAAGGAGGAGTCTTAATTTCTAAATTTATCTGTAAAATGCAATGTGCAAATCCTTATATATTATTTAAGATACATGGAAGAAAAATGTGAATTAATTTTAAACATTTAGCAGCTATTTCAAAATAAATTTGGGGCAAATGTTCTTCTTAAGACCAAAAAATTTAGAAAAATTTCTACCAAAACACACCAATTCATAAAAAAATTAGACAATGTAAAAAAAGAAGGCAACAAGTTTAAAGACTGAGTCCAAATATAAGGTTTTAAGGTCTTAAACTGTACAGTATGCAACAGTTACTAAAATTTTCCCTTTTCTGCCACTCAAGAATGCAGCCCCTTAAAATCCATGGGGGAATAGAGCAGAGTTTTGCAAATGTCAAAAATGTTTGCATACAGGGTATACCTGTGCAGTATTCACAAAGCTTAAGAAAATGAAAAAAAAAAAAAAACTCTGTCCTGAAATTTGCACTGGCATAAAAGGGTCACAGGAGTTATGGTCATTCAAAGATTAGATCATAGTTGAGATGAATCTGAAATAAACTGCAATTTAAACTGTCAATTCCACAGCATCTTTTGGGCAACAGACACATGCTTCAATGAGCAATTCTAATTGGTATCTACATGAGGGCGGCTGATAAGTTTTGGGTACAGGAGATGGTATGAAACGTCACATATGGTTATTTGCTAATGCTAATATACTGGGTATTAATTACTCTCACATCTGCAAATTGTTTAACACCCCAATCCTTGAGTAAATCTCAAGTGTGAAAAAAATTTTAAGTACAGAAAAACTCTCAAATGAACCACAAATCTTACATGAAAGACACTTCCCACTATAGTGGGGCAACCCATGATGTTGGGTTAGGTTTGATGGAGTTTAACGGCCCAGTTTACGACCAATTGGTTAAGTCCAGCTTGCAAAGCCTTTTTCAGTCGTGGCAGATTTTGGGCAAATCTCATGCATGGGTGTGATAATTCAAGGTATAAAATTTTGGGTCGGTGGCATATCACACTAGCTGAGTGGGAAAAATGCCAACTATGGGAAAAAACTCAGATTATGGGAACAAGCTCAGGTTTGAGAAAATTCCCATAAATGGGAGGAATTTCATATGCTAAACAACCACAATATGAACAAAGTTCCCATTATCCTCAGAATTGCTCTTTATCAGGAGTACCTTCCAATTGAATGTTTTGTCTTAGGGAATATATTTATCCAAAAATTACGCACATAGTACTAAGAATTCAATAACTATAGTCAAAGCCTTTCATAAATAAATTACTGCATAGATTACCTGTAGTTCATAAAAGTTCATAACTACTACCACAAAGATAAAAAGTGGCTCATTTAAGAGAAGACACTTTTGCAACAATGTTTTAACTTACACAAATGAATGACTTTAAAAACCCTTCAAAATGCACCTTGCAGGGCCCGTGAAGCAAGTTTTTGTCCCCCTTAACCCCGTCATAACTCAGGCCTAGGACAGCATCACTTTGGACTTGAGGTTGAGCAGTAATAAATCCCCCACCCCTTTTTTCTGTTTCTGGCAGAATCCCTGATAAAACACATGATATGATACCTGACTATGAACATCGCAATATTCCTCTTTTAGGGATTGTTGAACCAATAGGTTGGAAACTTGGCCGTAAAACTCCATCTAACTATAAAGTAGATTCCTTTAAGGGATTATTAACCAGTTGCAGTAGATGTATGGTAGATCGGCCCTATAATTCTCCTTGGATAGATAAAAAGTATTTCACCTCTTTACTGAGTTGCAAAGATTTGAATTATAATTTCTTATCAATGATCATTATGTAAATAAACGACCTAATGCTAACTATATTAGGAAAGGTCAATGCACTTTTGCTGTATCAAAGGTAAGGCATTAAACACACTGCAGTTAAGTTCTTCTTTTTGAAAGCTGTGAAATATCAAAAGCACATGCTGTACCATATTAATAAACAGCTTTTACAGCAAAGACATCGAGACATGGCATGCGACATTGAAGTTAATAGTAACAATGCCAGCACCAGAGCCAGTGTGACATGGGGCGCCTATGCATGAGGCGTTCTCTCTGAAAGGCTCTGAGTTTGCACTTTCTGCTTGTCTTCACAAAACTGTCTAATCAAGCATATGCTATCAGTTAGATGATCCTATTTTATAATTAGCCCACAGTTCACTTGGCAATGAGTTAGCAGCTTTGCTATTTCAGTTTGCCAAAGAACAGCCTTTCATCTGGGAGAGAACAACCTCTGATAAGAGCAAAAGGGTTTAAGCTATTGCTAGTGTCCAGGGAAATTTCTCCATGGACACTAGACAGTTCAAAATGTTTATTCACACTAAATTTTGTAAATGGAGATTAGCTAGTTTTGACTAGGTGGACGGGATCGAAGCCCTGTTATCTACTACTACGTTATTGGACTCGGTACTGTTTTCATCAAAATACTGCTGCTTGGAGGTTTTTGCTAGAGAACTCTGTATCCAGCAAATTGCAGTATAGCTCCTCTTTTTTGGTAGAGCAATGTATTTTTTGTAAAGATTTTACTCTGCCAGGACTCCCAAAACTGCGGGCTTGCCAACCCCCCCCCTCCTTTTCCACGATCCTGGATCTGGCTCCGAATGTCTACTAGCTAATACAAATACCAGCAGTCACATGTAGACAAAGATTTATTCAAGTCCAGACTTACAGATCAACTATTTCGAAAGATCATTTTACATCCATATTGATTATACACAAGTGTCCCGGGGCAACAGTAAATTGATTAAAAAAAAAAGTCATGACTGTTCCTAAAACTATGAAGACACATTCCTACAGGTACTTAATGAAATTTTTTGCTTATTAATTCCAACAGGTCCCACCTACAGCTACAGTGCAACCAGTTTTTTGCAAAGGTCAAAGTTTATTAAAACAACCCTTTGAGCACAATGACAGAGGCCTACTGCAGACGAAGGAATCCAGGAGATTAATAAGGAAAGCAAAGGTATCAATGAAGAAGTTTTGTAGACAAGAAGACTGTCACCCTAGTGTGTGAGATGAAAGAAATAATAGAAAATATTGTGAAGGCTTTATTACAGACAAAACATTGATTCCACAAAAGAGGGCAAAATTTCCATGCAAATATCACACAGAAAGAACAGCTCTGTACAGCCACCAACATGCCAAATGACAAAAATTTTCTAGGCTACTCTAGGCTACCATGATGTTTGAAAATGTAGCCACAAAATGAACGAAGAATAGTTCTACCACAGGTTGTACTTTCATGATGAAAAAATGTGAGGAGTTGAAAGAGCTGAAGACAAATATCTGGAAGGCAATTTGACAAAAGTGAGATGAAACAGATTCCAGGCATGGGTGTCACAGCAACGAAGGGTTACGTCATCACTATGGTAACTTACAGTCCAAGAAACACCAGCTTGGAGAGAGGCTGGATGCTGACCCATTGGCACTGTTGTCCTGAAGGATATAGACCTCTAGGAGGCGATCAATGTGTGCCCTGATATGCTCAAGATTGCTATCTGAATCCACCAAAATGATGCCCAAAGGAACGGCTGGACAACGGAGGTTAGAAGAGGTGCAAAAGAATATCGCAAATCAGTTACGATAAGTATTAACATGAAGTTAAACCATGAGGGATTTAATGGACCCACACCAAAATAGAATGCTATGAATGAAAAGGTGAAGGAACAGGCATGTGTTTTATCGTTGAGAGTGTTAGTAATGCCTGAACCAAAAAATATAAATATGAAATATTTACTTAACATGAAACTCCACTAGGCTCTAAATATTTCAAATTACATGGTGAGGAGTTCTTCATTTCAAGTTATTACACCAGAGGGTGCATTTAACTGCATTTAACTTTAATTTTCAAAAAAAGCAAAAAGATATGGACCAATTAAAAATGTGTTTGTAAAAGATTTACAAAAACACACTATTGAAGGCTGTAGCAGAGGTCTCTACGGAAGCCTGAAAATTGAGTTATCCCACCTAAGCAATGATGTATACTTTCAACAGAAAATTCAAATTGGAACCATAGCATTTTTCTTTCAGGGGAGAGGGAGGATTTTAATCACCCATAGGAATCATGCCTCTACAAAAAAATTCTTCCCATATAATTCAGACAATGTGTTAGGTACAAGCAAATCTATATCCAATGTATAACTTAATTGGCAGATACTTCACAATTCGTGAAGGCTTTTCAGGTAAAGTTTGGAAACTTTAGGATTGAAACAACTTTGCACATGTTGCAAATGTCTTTACTGAATGTCAATTTGGGAGGATATTATTTATCATTTTGAGGTAAAAATGATGTCACATAAGCCACAAGGACTTAGCCATTATCAATTTATGCTTCTTTTATGTTCAATAGAATATAGGATTCTACAGTTTTTCAAGCCAAGTGCCAATGGTTCTCGATTTTTCACTTTAATTCGATTTAGTGCTCCCCTCCTCCAATCTTCCAAGGGGAGGCAAGGGAGGTTGGGTGGGCTCTTAAGACCAATTCACTTACACACCTTTTTCCCCCCATATCAGGAAATCTAGGCTCTCTGACTAAAAGATATTTCTCTTGTTTTACACACCCTTCCCAACATTGTGCGAAATTCTTGCAGTTTATAATCCAGTGTTTTCACCGGGTAAGAAATTCGTACGCGGGTACCCGATCCGTACTACCGGTCGGGTACCTGGGTACCCTGATCGTGAATCTTTTGTCCGCCCGCTGGCTAGGCTAGGCTATGCACAGTATAGTACGTAGGCCTATGCTGTTTCGTGAAATGGTATAGGAGCAGATGCTAGAAACACACATCACAGGAATTGTTTCTAAAAAAGTGCAATTTAACAAGCGCGTTACCGAAACAAACAAGTTAAGCAACTTCATTTCAAATAATTGTGAATGAGATGTGGGTTAATACATTTGTTACTTTCAATAACCATGTTATTTTGCAATGATCAAAAAGAAATCATAGAAAAACACTACCCAGGTAGTAATTTTCTACCCGGGTAGCAAGAACGTCGGTCAGGTACCCAGGTACCCGGGTACCCGTTGCAAACACTAATATAATCATGTCCATCTGCTTCAAGACATCTCTCACTTAATTAGAACACAAAATACAAAGATCTTACAGGATATGAGTTGAGTGATTGCTTAAAGTCGTAAAAGCTGATTTAATTATGGACCTAATAAACCTAATAAAGGACAGGAAGTTATTGGAATTCTTTTCCACATGGTTAAAGTGGACAAATGTATTACTTCTCCCTAAGGGTCTCAGTGCAACATTCTGTTTTAAAGGTAAAACATATCAAGGGTCTCATTACACGGTTATCACATCAGAACTCTGTGGTGATTGACAGTCAATGATTCTTTCACAGATTCTAGAGACAGAGGAAGGGGAGGGGGAGGCAGGATGGTGCTACTGGCTTTAGTTGCCACATGTTTTTTGTTTTGGGTATTTTATTTGGGTCTGCCTTAAACTAGGGCTTTTTTTTCTAATATTTAGCTGCTTGAATGATAAGCCCCTCCACTTCACACCACTGGCTCCACTGCTTCTGTTAAATGATATGTGTATGGTCAAATTTAGTTGAGGACAAATTTTGATTGAATTTAAGCTAACTGAAAAATTCCTGAAAAGAGACTTGCATGAATTATCACAACCTTATCAAAAAATAAATTGTACATCTATTTTGAAAGTTTACAAAACACCTTAACATGATTATTCATCATGACATATACACATCTGAAATAACAACCACATTTTAAAAACTGGGATGATCTAGGGAGACATTTATACAGGGTCCCTTCTCAGGTCCCTGAGTGAGAATCCTATGGCAGAGTCACCATCAACCCCCACCCACCCACACAATACACAGCACTCGGAAAAAATGTGAGGGACAGACTGATTTTGAAAGGAAAAAACAATAGATCAAACCCCACACTATGTCTAGAATGTATGAAAAGCTATAGAACCCAACCTTTGAACTATTTTGACATCAGAAATGTAAGTAGATGAAAGATGGTAAGGAATACTGGGTAAGTCCCTTCACCTTTGACCTTTGGAAACAATAGGAATGTTATCTCGAGAATTTTGAAAATCCTAGCAGTGTTGAAAAAAGAATATTATGTTTCACACCTCATGATAAAGGTCTGGGTGTCCATTTTGCATGGGCTCATAATGATGGCTAGTTGACAGGTGACTCCCACTGCTCACAATTAAAGGAGTCTTTACATTGAACAAAAATTCACAGGGAACTTAATCCCAAGATAATTCTCATTTGGACAACCTCCATAACAGCCCCAACATTTCTGACCCCAATAATTTATCACTCCATAACCATCTGTTTTCTTCCAGGCAAGTTTGCACCCAAACCCATAAAATCCATTGTGCTAGAGGCAACAGATATTGTCATGGGGGGCTTCAAAATATGAATATTTACTCTGCTATATTTTAACCAAAACAGTTTCATTTATTTGCTTTCTTAGCTTGTGCTATAGACGTTGGTGCCACTCAAATAGAATGGCAGCGATTTTTTCCTGGGGGATGTACGGAAGTACCTTTGTGTAAGCAAAATAGAAGAGTGCTCTAAATTAAATTAAGTAAAGGGTTAAAATTTGGAGGTTGTCTGGTGGAAATTGTTCTGTGAAGAGACATTGCAGAGAGAGGTTTAACCCACAGAAATATTCCAGGAGTGGGACTCTCTCAAGTACTGGTACTTATCTTCTAAATCAAAAAGACAAATAAAATTCAAGGTTCTTACAAGCTTTCTTTAAGTTCTCCTTGTCGTAGTTGAGCCTCTCATAGTCGTGCATACTAATACGGCTCACTTGTATCCTTAATCGGTCACTGGACAGAGGATTGCTACCAAAACAAAAATATCCTTCAGTAAAAAATTTTTTTCAAGAGTACTTTGCTGAATATAGAATACCACAGAAGGTCAGTATATTTTAATTGAAAGTATTCAGCATGCAGTACATAGCCCTGAAAACGTGACATACCTCTTTATGAATTATTAGACTTGCTGAAATATAAAATTCGGGCATAAAAAGCTGTTACACAATGAATGCTATTGTGAAAATAAAATGGCTAAACATACAAACACTAATGCATTTAGAATTCATATTGGTTGGTTTTTTATTTAACATTTCACGCTTTCACGTAGAAATATGAACTTTGCCATACGAAGTGAATGCACACCCTGCTTCCCCCTTTTTTTTTTTGTATAGACAAATCCGGACAGTGAAGTAATGGTTTGATTTTAGTCGGACATGCATGGGGTCCATCAACCTTTAGTCTTTCAATTTCCTTTCTTACCTGTATCATGGATGGTTGTATACTGAATTGTATCTGGATTCCCTCAATGTCACTTAATATGAGTGTTTGAAATTCATTAAGACAATAAATGAAGATCATTTAAGGCTGATGGACCCCACAAATGGCTGTCTACAGTCACTAAACACAAGTGCTGATCGGATTCATCTATAGTTATTTTACTCTTTATTTGAATTTAACTCTTGCTAACATATCATCATTGTGACATTCAATAACACATCACATAATAATCATACTGGAAAAGTCAATTCCACATCAATCAACCTTTGATTTTTAAAAATCTATTCAATACATGTTCCTTCTCCCCTCCCCCCCCTCCCCTTTAAAATCTTTCCTGCACTCTTTACATTATGAGAAATAACCTGAAACGCTTCCAAGCTATGAATTGGAATGCTTTTTATTCAATTCTAATAGTTAAGACTTACGCTTTCTCATATCCAGGGAAGGCCTATTGCCAGACATGGCACTAAATGTGAGGGTGGGGAGGGAAGATGACTGTTGAAAAACTTTAAAAGGGGGAAGGTATGTAATTTCACCCCTGGCCCTTTCCAGCGGCATGTGCAATAGGGGGGTGGGGGGCATGGCCCCCCACCTCTGTATGTAGTCCGGGGAAACGACCCAGTCGGGGGAATTTACACGGGAGCAATTCCCTTTGAATTGATCTCCACCTCTATATCAGTCGGGGGGATGGACATACTGGCCCCCCACCTCAAAAAACCTGCGCATTCCACTGGCCCTTTCCCCTGAATTACTGGCTTGAATCCAGTCATGACTTGGTAAGAAACTCAACAACATTGTATGTATTGCTATTTCAACATCCCAAGCACCCAACACTATACACACGAGAAATTATGATAACACATGACCTAAACTTTCCTTTAAAAGACTTAAAATGAACCACCCAATTTGTCCCATAGCCAATTAGGGTGCTGCAACTTTTCTGTTTAGGCTAGTAAGCAACAGAAAAATCCTCATGCTATCATATATGATAATCACAGTATCGTTATTAGCACCCACCGCTGAACAGCTGATCTATTGCTTAGAAATTACATAGCATTCTGACTGTCACTAAAAATGCTTTGACACAGCTTGCCAATAAGTAACTTCACATTCTTTCGGTAACCTACAGTCAATACATTTGACCTGTAGACCTTATGCATATGATGTCATTGACCAAAATGCTTGGCCTACTTTAGGGGGCAAAACAAATCAACCCCGACAAATGCATACAGTTGATTTTTCAACCAGTTGAATATGTGTATAGTCTGCTACACGTGCAGGACAAATTCTTATGTGTGCAGCGACATATTCCATTGTTTTTCCCCCAGAGATGACGTCAGTGTGTTGTCAATGCAACAGGTCTACTGAAGTTAGTTGAGTTTAATGGCTGCTGATTGCTGAGGGGAACTGAAAGCCTTATGAATCTTTTATAGTAATGTTTATGTTATGAGAGTAACTGATGGTTCTGAGGTTTGCTTACTCTGGATTTAGAGGCATGGATCCTCTTCTCTTTGGTTTCATCACCATATTAGCTTGATTCCTTTGAGCAACCTCGATGATGCTTGGAGGGAGACGGCAAGGTTCACCATCAACTTGGATTGGTATCCATGACAATGTTGTCACCTTGGCCTCTCTGCACTGACATATCCTCTCACCATGACCACCAACATAGAGGGCAGCCTATAAAAAGGCATCACAAAAAACAGTAACAACATATATTTGGGAAAGTATAAAAGAACAATTAAAAATGTGATGTAATTTTTCACTAACAGCAAGGTCAGTTATTTAGTTTCATTGCTCAAAATGTGTGCATGCTGTATAATATCGGCTACTCTATGCCAGTGCATCTTTTGAACTATCTGATCTGATGTCAACCAAGCAGAAAATATCAATAGCAAATTTTAAGTTCCCTAAAAATAAAATGTACTTAGAATAATGAAAGTCTTGTCTTAAGTTCTGTTTGGTTTTAGGTCTCAACTTCTTTCTGGTGTGATCTAGCAGTACCAAGAGCTTTGTTTCCAGTTGTTTTCCCTGATTCATCATGGCGTGTATGATGGGCTGACCATCGAGTGCGCAGGCCTGAAGAGTGCCCACCTGCATTAACATAACGTGTAAAAATCTTGAAATGACCGAACTCTTAGGTGCACATTCAATGGTACACTGAGTATACAACTCTGTTAGGGAAGTGACGAAGTCCTGCCAGGGATTTTCCATTGAAATCCCTGTGGGCTTATCTTGGCTTATCTGTGCCTCCAATCATGCAAAATTATTTATAATCTGTTTGCTGAGTTGACTGGTTGGTGGCTTAAGTTTTTTTGACCAATGTGAATGGAAGAAATGAGCAGGGCTTATGGTGGCTGTGTCCTGCACTGAGGGAGTCAGGTAAATCTTTGCCTAATCAGCCATTCACAAATTTATCTATCAAAAAGATTAAGTTTGGTGATTGTCATTAAGAACTTGACTTTCAAACCCTAACACAGATGTTTGGCCTATGTTGATTATGCAGAGCAATGCAAACCAAAAATGAAGACTAATTTGAAAGTCTTTGGTACGAATCCTTTTGGAAATTAATTTAAGTTCATACCCCCTGGTAAGGAAGGAGATACTCTAGCAATAGATTAAACACACAGCCTGTTGATCTTTCATGGAATAAATGCAAGGATAAACTCACCATCTGTGAAGGAGTAAACCCAATGACCTCAAGAAAGCCATCATCCTGCCTTTGCTGCTCGTATTGCGGATAAACAGATGAGCTAGGGGTGCCCCAAGGCGATGTCCCTCCCCCATACCTAAAATGAGAAAATATCATTAGCAGAATAAACACTCTCATTATTCACATCAAACAAGTTTGCAAAATGCAGGGCTTGAAATAAGCTTGAAAACGAGCACAGCCAATATGAGCAAAACTGTGGTCAGTCTATGATATTTCAAAGTACATTCACTGAGGGGGATGACTGTCAGCAAAAGAGGCCAGGCGGCCATGGCCGTTACTGTCCTCCATTAAATTGAGCCCTGAAAATGAGTTTTCTTGAAAAACATTCTCAAAGGCAAAGTTGCTTTTAAAAGATTTTGTTGTTTCTAAAAGAAGCGAGACACATTCATAATAGAAGACACTTTACAATTAACAGGGCAACATTCCTATAGTTTCACATCCCAAGGCACTTACCCAGATGAAGGTACATCCTTTTGTCTAGGTTTCTACATATAAGAAGCTTCAAATGTCAATCATGCCAGAAAAAGTTAAACAGAGTATAGTGTGTATGCAATCACCCATGAAGCTACTCAGGAAATGTCATGTGAAAGACACAATAGAGAGGGTGTGAATGCATTCTTCTATGAAGGTGGCCACAAAAACAACTGTGGCAGTCAGGATATGACTTTTTCTGCTAAAATCAAAATTGTCAAAAATGTCAAAAATTTCTCATAAGCTAAGGGCAGTTTCCTCTTACTAGACTTAGCATTTGTCTTCTACTTCGAGAACTTTTATCACAAAAGTGTAATTTATTTCCTATAACATTTGCAGATGCCATGCTAACTCCCAATGATTGTCAGAGTTGTTCAGAAAAACCTCATTCATCTTGACCTCCCTGAAAACTTACAAGCTTTTACTGTTTTTTAAATTTTACGTTATGAAAACACTTCTCTTGATTGTAGAGAGATACTTGAACAAGCTTGCCTTGCAGTGTTTTATGGAATAAATACCCTGGTCAAGTATTGTGACATTTACTTTTGAAAGTACGAATACTTCAACTGAGGTTGTCACAACCATAAGCTATCAGCTAAGCAAAGCTGGTCAGACCAATAAAATTTCCATGCCTTGTTAGAGCTGAAGCAAAAGTTTTGCATAGCACCAAGACTTGAATTTCACCAATGGAGATCATTCCTCAATGATGGGACAGTCCAATAGTAGTAAGAGGTAAGTCGTCATGACGATCTTTACAATATTTTGCTGTATGTCTCTGGAATAACCTCCATGCTTAAGTCAAAGAAGCTAGAACACTCTCAAATTTTTAGACACTACTCAAGACATTGTTCATCTCTGGCCTATGATTCTACTTCTTTTGATTTTTTTCTTCTAACTGTGAAGGGGCTTAGGTATGCTTTGCACTATAAAAGAATTGTGTATTATAATTGTTGTTGTTGTAATTGATTGTGTTGCTATTGTTGTCGTTGTCGTCATCGTCATCTAACCCATTGAAGAATGGTCCTAAAACAGACTGGAGGTGTAATAAATTAACACTTTATGGTACACTAACTACCAATTGAAGCTAGTACTTTCAGCAGTAGGATTCACCCTTGATTGCACAAAGTTAATTGACCCAACCATCGTATGATTGCCCACATCTGCTTTGTTACTGACCAACTGTACCAACTATCTATAGAGCATTCTGACTGCAGTAATCTATTATAGCGTCTGATTACTCTTATTAAAATGATAATCTAACTAATATCGGCAGTGAGGCATAGTGATGTAATCGAGTCTAAAGGCTTGGAGTCACAAGTTCGGCAGTTTTCAACTTCCAAGAACTCAAGTCCTGACTCAGACTCATGTCCCTGTACTTTCTCAATGGGGAAAAATTAACCACTGATTGTCAAGTCATTCAAATTCTTAAATCAGAATTAGTAAGGTAATTATCCCTGATAATGCATTCAATGGAGCTTAAGTAATCAACTTGGGTAGGTATGTATCTTTAATGTTTTTGGCCAAAAACATGAGCCTTGGGTGGTTTTATTTTGGGGCTGAGATGATTGTAAGGTATTAAATACTGAACTGGAGCCAATGGCTACACAATCAGCTTACTTTGTGATGTTGAGGAATAGCAAGCAGTGAATCTTGAGTTCTTTTAATTTGTTCGTGAAGTCAAACCCGTCGCATTCTAGTATGACATGTTTCGTTAAGTCTTTGGATTGTCGCTTCAGGATATCTGTTCCACCCATTTTGGCATAGTACATCCTGTTCATGAAACGACTGCTAAATTTTTCCGGGTTGGCCTCTGTGGTTAAAAAAAAAAAACATGCAAGGCAAAAGTTTAATTAAAATACAGTGATATACAGAGAAGTCCCTCTTCCTCTTGGGGACACTCCAACTACTGTTTGACATATTGAACTTCATTGACAGGCCTTTGAACTTAACATGATTCTGACATTTGTAAGGTCTACAAAAGGTGCACAGTTAGCATGAAATAATTTGTATTAAATGCAAACATTGGTAGTTTGATAACATAACACAATGATAATCCTTTTACACAATGCAAAGATTCTCCTGTGCTCCAAGTCATCTCCACCCTCCCCCCTTCTCTCCTTTCCCCCTCCCTCCCCCCTCCTTTCTTTGCCTTCCCATCTCAAATTTAAATGTCACTATGCATGCATACTTTTTGCTTCATTTGTTTCCATTTTCATACAACAATAATATCAGAAAAGTGTGGAAGATCTGAGAAAAAAAAAGCTACATATAAAGCAAACCTACCAGAGAAGTAAAAAATAAGATTTATGTATCTACATAAAGGACAGATAGGTAGAAATCAAGAAGAAAGAACAAACGTGACAGAAAAATTGAAGGAAAGAATTGGAAGCAATTTTCTATTGTGAGAGTTAACTGGGTGGGCATTTTCCAAAAGCTGGTCGAAGCCTGAATAGTGTCCCAGATAGAAATTGTGTCAAAGCAAACCACCCATACCAACTGGAGAACACAGGTATACACACACAAACAAACATGCATACACACTCACATTGACTAGCATATACACTCAAATAGATGTTTTCTGGAAGCTCTAAAGTCATCTGATACCAAAGTGTTATACTTTCTTACTTCTGACTGTTGTGTTATTCTTCTGCCAGGGTAGGGGTAGGGAGGACGTTATGTTTGACCCCCAATATTTCCATTGGGGTAGCAATTGCCCTCCCTGGATCAATGCCCCTGAAAAATAACACATCTCTCAAAACAGTGGGAATTGCAGCTCCAGTATTAAGTAAGTATATAGAGGGACATGTGTTGATATGCCTGAGTTAGGGTACAAATAAGATTTTATAAATTCTTTAGAAATATTACACCAGTTCTCACCACAAGTTAAGGTGGACCCTGGGGATTTGTGAAACTCACCCCTGGATTCATGGAATTCTAGGGCAGTTCTGGCATCTGCTCCTAAACTGAAATAATTATTAAAGACCTCTACTGGCTTGATCTCTGCTCGCTCCGCCTTTTCTTCCTCTGAGAGACTGACCTCAGGATTGGGTTGAATTTCCACATTCCATCTGTGAAGAGAAAACACAGGAGTTGTCATTTTTACAAGCCCACAGAGCAGACAAAGTCTTTTTGTTCACCTAACCACTAAGAAAAACCAACGTCTACCGGCGTTGGAACCAAAATCATTTCAACTTGCCTCGAAATTCTACAGAAACTTTATTTACAAAACTCTACCTGGATTGGTTGAAGCAAGGCTGTTAATGTTTTTTAGCAGGCAAACACTTGTACCATTGTACAACAGTACAAGGAGTCACAGCGGTCCATGTTATCTGACACTGGTATTGGGTGGTACCGTGCAAACATACACACACAGTACAGCGGTTCATTAAGAACAATTGATCACACAGCCACAGGAAGGATAGCTCGATACTTTTCAACAAAAGATTACTGTTTTTAACTCAACTCTTTGATGAAAGTTGCTATTTGTATGAAAGAGGTCATCCATGATCAAGACTTCCATCTAAATAAAAAGCTTTAACGGATGTAAATAAGCCTATGTTTTTGTTTGTAGTTTAAAAGTCTTTGTGTTTAACATAGCATTGCAAAGATTTCGTCGTTGAGCACCGCCTACCTCAGGAATAGACCAATTGTGGTGAATGCTCATGAATAATAAGTTGATCAATTTTTGGGCTCATTGAAAGGAATTTCTGACCATAGCCGGCCGGCTCTAAGAGGCTACAGCCTAAAGGGGGCTGCAGCCACAGAGGTGCTATGCAGGCTACATTTTTACAGGAAGTCAACTCTCACCATAAACTACATATTTTTGTAGTAGCCAACTAAAATTTTCATCTGGCAAATTTGTGTAGCTCTTTGATTGACAGCCAGTTCCAAACATGCAGGGCTCATATTACCTCTACCCAGCATATATTACTGACAGTTTTGATTACACACTGAGTACTGCATACTCACCCTGGAGCAATAAACTGAGATTGTGTCTGGATGAGGTTTAGACAGTTGTGGGAGGGGCTTAAGTAAGAAGGTTAGGAGAATTGGAACTGTTTGGAATGAAAGGACAAAGCCTTTAAACTCGAACCACTCTGACCAGACCTCACAAAGGAGAGGTCTGGCATACTAAAATTCTACTTCAGCAACATTTCTTTGTTGTGAGAAGCCAGAATCAATTCCGGACTTGAATTAATTCCTACATGACCAGTGAGGAACTTCTGTTCTGTTGGCTCCACATCATTTACCTACTAACGAGTACTTCAAATGTAACTTAACTGACTACTATTTCAATGTTATGAACTTTTCGCATTAACCAACCTGTTGAATGTTGCTTAGTATGTTTTCTTGTTTTTAATATTTTTCCTCTCTATGTACTCAGGGAGTTCTACTACCAGTTACGCCTTTAAAAAGTTTCTCACAGCACTTCCTTTCACATAGTTATAGAAAATTTAATTTTGTGGAGTAATTATCTTTGAGATTGTTGATACATTGTGAAAAAAGAAAAAATAAACCAAATGAAATAAAATGCATGGATGAAATCCCAGTGCAGTCTTTCATTTATGGTTACTTCATGAAGAACAGGACCAAGCTCAGTTGGATTTATAGTAACAGATTAACATTTCAAATGGTTCAAAAAGAGACGTGAATTTTTAAGCAAAAGAGGTCCTAATGATTCCTTACTATCACTTTTAGAAACTTAGTAATATTTCATGTATTTTGACACATGACTATGTGTAAAATCCTTTGAATTTGGAAATGGTTCTTTTTACCTCAAATAAAAAAAATTAAAAAGTACATCATGAAGAGCATGAAAAGTGAATTCTAAAAGTCCAACTCCCATCTTCATAGAACATTCTGGAGACATGCATAAATATTAACGTTTATTCACTCAAATTATAATGATACATTGTACAATGATTTGTGACGTCATTGTTGTACTAAAATTACAATCTTTATATGAATTTGTTTTTGTGAAAGTTACTGAACCTCATAGAAAGGTGTAATAGCACTCTTACGAGCATAGGACGATGTTATTTATTAAACCCTCTCTGTGCAACATGCTACGGAAGCAAGGAGGATGTGTTGAAAGTTATAAAACCATTTGTGATTTTAAAAGGAAACAAAGCAGATGACATGATTTTTACACCAAGAAAGTCACAAATTATAGTGCAATGGAATGGACTAATTTGGAATAAACTTCAACATTTTATATCTTGGCTCAAGAAAGTCCTATGAAGATGGGAGTTGCACTGTCAGAATTGGTTTTCCATGCTGCTAAATATATATTTTTGAACTTTTTTGACTTGAGATACTTCCAGATCATAAAAACATATTGACAAACATATTTTTGGAAAGGGCCAACCTGAAGCAGGGTGAGGGGGTTACCATACCTGTCTAATTTTGGTAAGGGCCAACCTGAAGCAGGGAGAGGGGGTTACCATACCTGTCTAATTTTGGTAAGGGCCAACCTGAAGCAGGGAGAGGGGGTTACCATACCTGTCTAAGTTTGGTAAGGGCCAACCTGAAGCAGGGAGAGGGGGTTACCATACCTGTCTAAGTTTGGTAAGGGCCAACCTGAAGCAGGGAGAGGGGGTTACCATACCTGTCTAATTTTGGTAAGGGCCAACCTGAAGCAGGGAGAGAGGGTTACCATACCTGTCTAATTTTGGTAAGGGCCAATCTGAAGCAGGGAGAGGGGGTTACCATACCTGTCTAATTTTGGTAAGGGCCAATCTGAAGCAGGGTGAGGGGGTTACCATACCTGTCTAAGTTTGGTAAGGGCCAACCTGAAGCAGGGAGAGGGGGTTACCATACCTGTCTAAGTTTGGTAAGGGCCAACCTGAAGCAGGGAGAGGGGGTTACCATACCTGTCTAATTTTGGTAAGGGCCAACCTGAAGCAGGGAGAGGGGGTTACCATACCTGTCTAATTTTGGTAAGGGCCAATCTGAAGCAGGGAGAGGGGGTTACCATACCTGTCTAATTTTGGTAAGGGCCAATCTGAAGCAGGGTGAGGGGGTTACCATACCTGTCTAATTTCTGTAAGGGCCAACCTGAAGCAGGGAGAGGGGGTTACCATACCTGTCTAATTTTGGTAAGGGCCAACCTGAAGCAGGGAGAGGGGGTTACCATACCTGTCTAATTGCACTACTGGTCCTTCTTCGGCTTGGGTTAGAATCTTGGAAATTGGTTCATCAGTGTAACCCTACGTATGAAACAAAGATATATTACAAACAAAAGGAAAATGCAAATTAGAATACTGTCAAAAAAGGTTTTTGATGCCTAGCCTACAGGGATACTTTACATTTAAGCACTCATTTAATATTTGTAACACAAAAATGGTTTTAACAAAAAAATTGTCCTCCTGAACCAACAAAGTTGGAGTAAAAGTACTTTCTTTGGCTACACACCTGCTTTTAATTCAGCTTGAAGAAGTCTTCTATTTCAAACACAAAAACAGCTAAGTGATTTCAAAATTTAGGCCACCCTCGGGGTGTGAATCAGACCTAATATGATATGCTACATATTAGTGTTCATAACAAGATTGCAGAAAACTATTTTTGGCATATCACTTGTTGCTACAAGTTCTCTCAAGAACCTGCGCAAAATTGTTATCACTGTCCAATGTTTGTAGGTGGAACGATGGAACGAAAGGTTCTGAGGACTCTTCAAAGTTAAACGTAGGAATGAATCACTTGATAAAAGATATTCCCTTCAACCTGAATTATGTCATCCAATCTTTAAAAACAAGTTATGCATAAAAATTTACCAAACACACCACAAAGTATGAATGACCATTATGTAAAAACCTCTCCGCTAGGGTACTTGTCTGTGTTATACATAGTGGTCAATTCATTAGAGAAAAGTGTGATCCCCACCCCAAGAAAAGGTTTGAGGCCTAGTCCCCTTCCCACTCAAAATATCCTGACTATGCCACTGGTTGGTGCAATACAAAAAATATCTGCTTTGCAGCCGTAAGGTCAGGAGTTCAACTCCTTGCTGGGCCATACCAAAAACTTCAAAAAGGGAACCAACTGCTATTGTGCTTGGTGCTCAGCATAGGGAATGGAGTAGGGTAAACAAGCCACTGAGCCACAACTGGAAAAAAGGCTTTGATCGACCCCACTTAAACTAATCGGTTAGAAACTGAGCCATAAAACTACATTTAACTAGCCCACTAACTTATGGTCATCTGCTTTTTCTATTTCAAAGACTCTTTGACCTTCTGGTCCTCTGATATATATATATTCCAAGTTACATTGAGAACAGCACAATAAAGGGATTACATTATTAAAATATTCCCCACTCATATTAACTATCACTCAAGACTAATTTAAAATATCAAAACAGGCAGGAAAATATATCTACCTGAGTTGAAATCATAAGCTCCACTGAGTTCTCTACTGCACAAATTTGGTTCTCAAAAAAATTGCAAACTGCCTTTTAAGAGTAAAAATAGGTAATGGATCACAACAATTAAAATGCTTTATAATATCTGTAACAGTTGGTCAGTAACAAAGCAGATGTGGGCAATCATACGATCATTAGGTCAATTAAGTTTGTGCAATCAAGGGTGAATCCTACTGCTGACAGTAACTTGTTTCAAGTGGTAGTTAGTGTACTATTAACAAGTGTCACATTATTACATTTCCAGTGAATTTTTGGGGCCATTATTCAGTAACATAGATCATCAAGACTGGTCATCAAGAAAAGGGTGATGAGTTTTATGGATTTGTTTTGTCCCAACATAAAGAGGTCAGATCAAAACATGTATTCAAGGAGTAATCAGAGTTGGACAGAGAACATTGACCTTATGCTCCAGAAACTAGTTTTTACTTTTCCAACCAATAGGGTATGAGAATAAAAAGACACTGAAGAGGTCTTTCATCCTAGAAGAAACATGATTTTTTGCTAACTACTGTTGAATTTAAAAAAATACCACAAAGCTGCATGACTAAACAACCCCCACTATTCTGTAGCCAATCACAATGTTAAACCATCATCATGCATCATTTTTTTGTTAGATTTAAGTCAATGTATAAATGCGATGCAGATGTAAAGTTGTTAAAAAAAATGTAAAAACCTTAAAAATCCTTAAACTGAAAATACTCACTCTTCCCCAGTTCAAGGTTCGGGCCAAGTCATTACCGGTCCCTAGTGGAAGCACCGCAACTGGTGGGAATGGGATGAATTTCAGACGATCTATTTCCTGCAGGATCCAGCCCACAGTCCCATCGCCCCCACATGCTAAAATTCTCAAATTTGGGGCTTTTTTGAACAATTCCAGCCTAAACAAAAAAAAAGAAAGAAATCAGATTGAAAGCAATTCAACATATCTTAGAATAGAGTTCACAAACTGACTGCTGGACTATATGCTACCATTTTCTCTTCTTTTTTAAAAGGGAGGTGGCATGTTGAAAAAAAGTCCATTAGCCAAGTGCATCACTACCTGTGGCTCTCTCCACCTATCTCCAGAGTTGTTATTTTTGCTTAATCTATTGAGCAAACAAGCTCCCAATTAGTCCCCATTGACCACAACTTCCTTTACCAACAAGATACTGGAACTACTTGCTGCTGTTTATTGAATCTATTGTTTGAGATTATGCACCACTGTTCAGCCTTCAGGATTAGTACAAGATGGAGAGGAGTGAGGAAGCAAGGTGTGAGATGATGACTCATGCTCTAATAGACAATGTCCAAAATCCCGTCGAGACAGCCACTCGACGGGATTTTGAGTTTTCAGGAGGTGTAGCATTTCAGTAATGGGCTCTGTGACGGAATGGGGGCCTTTGTGAGCAAGGACTTTCCTGTAACGGTGATGTCAACTTATTACTTGCTACCATTTTCTTTTTGTTCCTTTTTAAATTGGGGCCGGGGCCTTTGTGAGGAAGGAATTTCCTGTGACAGTTATGTCAACACGAGATGAACAAGTCCATTGAAGTTTACAAACAATGATTAATCTAAAATAGTCCCCTGTAATCCTGTGATTTCTCCCATCAGCCAGTAGGAATATTGTTTGCTTCAGCCAGCAGAACAATGGATTTCCTTATTTTTGCTTATGCTTGGGTGAGTTCCAGCTGCATTTGGTAACTGAGACTTACCCAGGGTCCCTGTCCAATTTCCTGTTTCAACAGGTATGTGGTCAACAGGGTTCTAGAGCAACTGTCTTCCTAATGATTATTTGATAACTGTTTCAAATATTTTCTGAAGTTAAAGAAATTATACCCACAACCAATTCAATGCCAAGACTGTTGTTTAACATTATGTCTCAGATGCACATGATGAAACGTTCCCTTCTTACCTTTTTAACGACCTTCTTAGTTCTTCTCTGCCTGATGCACTCTACCATCTCAGGGAGGAAATGAAGCACTCTACATACACACTTGATATAGCCGGTTTCACATCTGATTAATTGATTGGCATCACCAGAGATACCAAAATTACAACACACAAAAATTTATGTAACATGTGGGCTTATCTAACAGTCAAGTAATGTGTTTGCTTTTCTACACAATTCGAACACGATGAAAAAAGACATGTAACAGACCATGTAACAACTTCAGACACCAGTTACACCCCACACTGCCTTTGATCTTCTGAGGTGTCCATCCTCAAGAAGAAACATCAAAGGATGCATCTTTCTTAATTGATTCTAGCTGTCCAAAATCTACATATTCGTTCAGCAGATGTTTGCATACTTACTTGAAAACCTTCTGGTTGCACTTTATACTGTAGGAACCACACAGCAAGTTTTTGCACCCTGAACCCAACAATACCTTTGGCCAAGGACACCATCTTTTTTGCTTGGGTATTTGGCAGTAATAAATCTCCCCCTTTTTTGCTTCCTGGCAGAATCCCCAGTGGAGGGACAAGAAAGGTAAGGTGGAATAACATTAGAAAATTTTGCACCTTAAAGGACCAATTCTCTCACCCCACACTACAATTCTTGTAGGGGTTTACCGAAATTCTCAAATTGCTCCTGAAGCTCTTCGACTGACAGCTTATTCAAACAATGCAAAGTACCAAAGCTTACATTACACAGCATGAACTGTCCTGAGAGTGTTTTGATTATACACATTGAGCTTTTTTATACTCACCCTGAAGCAATAAACTGAGATTGCGTCAGGATGAAGATGAATTTCAGAAAAATGTGGGAGGGGATTAATTAAAAAGGTTAGGAGAATAGGTACTGTTCGGAGTGAGAGAATTAGGCCTTTAAAAATGCCAGTCATTTATACTTTAACCTTGATTTCCTAATCCTGCAGTGCAGTGACATATTTTTGCAGTTAACTTCCATATTGGTTGTTCACCTTAAGAATATCTTTAAGGATCAAGTTGCATTTCCAAATTTAATGTGAAAAGAATTGTGGAAACCATGAAAATTGGCTCAAATTTAGCAAAGTTATCCACACTGGCAAAGATAAAGTTAAAAAGTGCGGCAATGCATACAGCTGTTCCAGCTTTGTCAAGTTTACACACATCCTCATGAGAGACCTCTACATTTGGTTCCTCATGAGAGACCTCTACATTTGGTTCCTCATGAGAGACCTCTACATTTGGTTACAACCTTTTTGCCAAAAGTTTTACCATCATTACCTTGAGCAACCTGGTTAATTTAAGAAATGCACCCACCCTCAGGTGTGATGTAGTAAAATGCTGCTATTTAATGATGAATGGATTATGTTATTCCCCAATGAGCTGAACTTCCGTTAAGTGACCACTGACCAGGCAAAACATTTGGATCAGATTCATCTGGCCATATCTATCACAAATCATCTGGTGCACAACACATCTAATGTCCACTTCATTCCAACCTGTACTGTACTTAAAGGGCTGAACCTCTCACCCCAAACTAAAATTGGTACCTGGGAACCAAAATTCTCAATTGGCTCAGCTCTTTGATTGACAGCTAATTCAAACAATGCAGAGTACCACAGCCTATGTTACACAGCATGAACAGTACTGAGAGTGTTTTGATTATATAAATTGAGTTTTTCCATACTCACCCTGAAGCAATAAACTGAGATTGTGTCTGTATGAGGATGAATTTCAGACAATTGTGGGCGGGGCTTAAGTAAGAAGATTAGGAGAATTGGTACTGTTTGGGGTGGGAGAACTGGGCCTTTAAACTATCCCTTCAAAATTCTTTGACAAAATATGGCAACAAAAACACATCATCAACTCACCCAAGTTTGGGTCCTTCCTGCGATAAATCAAACACTTGCCTCGGGTTCAATAACCACTGGAATTTAGACATGAGTTTGGCACCCTGCAAATGAAACCAAAGTACATTTAAAGATTATTACTGTATTTTTCACATATACTACACATTCCAGTCTGCCAGGCTTGGCACACCCTGTAGCCAGTCAGGCCTGTTATTTGTTTACTTTGTCATGTGAGCACTTTTTCTTTTAGTGTTAATAAAACATGAAAAGAAATGCCCCTTACAGGGTTCTACAGAAATTGTGCAGCCTTGCATGTAAGGTTAACCCCCTGAGTCCTCTGACCAGTGGCTCTCATTTCCTGTTTGTGCTATTCTTGAAAATTTACCAAGAAAATTGTGCAAGTGAACTGATGTGTTGATACCGCAAGTTCATCTTGAGCAATCGAATTTTGAAAATTTTATATGCCTTAGGGGCAAGATGCCATCCCTAAGCCATCCAAGATCAAAATAAAAAAATGAAATATAACAAACAAAAATTGACCATCAATGTGAATTGATAACATCACACCTACTTCGTTGATGTTCACTCTTTGTGGAAAATATGTCAACTTCCTTTGCTAATATCTCTAGAATCGAACATGGGAAATGCATGACAACTTCACCAGCATGCTTAAAATATGTTCCTCAATCTTTAACATATCAAACAACATAAAGTTTGTTCTAGACCATTTTTCTCACCAAAGAAGTACTGAGGATACTTCCTTACATTGAAAATGGGAATTTGTCCACTTTTGACTCTTCCAACTAAATGTACAAATAATTTATTGTATGAGCACTCATTGTGTCCATCTAAACAGTGCGTGGTTCCATATAATATATGAATACAAGCATTAACCACCATGAAAGTTTACAAAAGGTGAAATCATCACGAGCAATTTTACTATAGGTCAAGCTTCATTGTAAACAGAGCAATTTAATTAACATACGCAAGTGCAGACATGTTCTGTTTGCATGTATTTCTGTGAAAAGCATTACAGCTGTGTTCATTGCCACCTTGTAATTACTCTAAGTTTGAACAATAAACTCTCTCATCTTAGAAACTGGGCAAAGAACCAGAATTTTAAAGCATTCATCTGGTTTGGAATCTTTAGCAATATTGGGTTGGAGGTCCAAAAGGCGAACCACTCTCTTTGAATTTGAAAGTCAACTTTTCTCCATGAAATCACCTGACTTCATCCTTCTGATTGATAACTTGGTCATGATTTGCTATGCAATAATTTGCCTGACTTTCTCAGTCTGGGACACGACCACCACAAGCCACAGTTCCAATCTATGTGGGGCAAGAACTTGAGCAACCACTCAGCCTCAGGATGAAGAAAGAGGCATATGGATGAGACTAAGAAAATATCCACGGGAATTCCTATGAAGTGCAAGGGACAATCATCTTACTTCCCTGATGAATTGCAATATGAATTCTGCTGAAGCAGGAATTCATGCTTGGAGGGGATCAGCTACAATCCTGAACAAAAATGATGGGACAAAACAAGCAAAACAAGCAATGAAAGGATCACCACCCCCTCCCACACTCCCATTTCAATGTTGTTGCAGCCCAAGGTGTCCTAAAACTTCAACATTGATAAGGGGAGCAGGTTTTGTCCAATGTCAGAAGCTGAAGCGAGTACAAATGCACCAGGGCCAAGCCATACATGTCAATCCATTTTCTGATACGATCAGGAGGTGGTCACACAGTATCTGAATGAAGAGTACATGTACCCTTTATAATATCAAATTGAAGTGTAGCTCAAGTCAAAAAATTCAAAAAAAAATATTAAAAAGCATGAAAAATGAATTTTTAAAGTCCAACTCCCATCTTCATAGAACATTCTTGAGTGAAGTAAAATGTTGATGTTTATTCACTCAAATCAAAATGGTACATTGTACAATTATTTGTGATGTCATTGTTGTATTACACAAATTACAATCTTTGTATTATTTTCTTTGTGTCTCTGAAAGTTACTGTACCTTGTACCAAGGTGCAATAGCACTCATACTCTTACAAGGTGATGTAAGTAATTACACCCTCACTGCACAACATGCTATGCAAGAAAAAAAGAAATGTCCAAGGTCATAAAAACCTTTTTAATTTTAACGGGAAACAAAGCAGGTAATTTTAGTTGTACAAAAAGAAAGTCACAAATTATTGCACAATGGATTAATTTGTTTTAAGTGAATAAATGTTATCATTTTATATCTTGGCTAAAAAATGTGATATGAAGATGGAAGTTGGACTACCAGGATTTATTTTTCAGGCTGTTCATTAATATAGTTTTGAATTTTTGACTTGAGATACACTTCAGGGCAGAGTTATTTATCTGGTTGGCAATATTGCCAAGTCACTTTTGTATTTCCTGTGCCAACTGCTCATACTGGACGGTCAGATAAATGACTCTCCCCTTAATTAAAACAATCACTGGGATGGTGACCTAATCAGCTAAACTTTGTTAGTGGTAGGTGGAAACAGAACTTTCTACCTCTCTACTGACCTACTGTAACATGGTTCTATAATCATTTAGACCACTTTCAAACTTGTGAGCTGAGAAAGAGAGGTGATCAGGTCTGGATCAGATCCTCTCCTCAGGATGAACTGTTTGCTATCAGACTTGATTGCAATCAAAGCCCTGATCAAGCAAGCAATAAACAGGAAGTTATGTAATGAACCCAGGGACAAATATAGTCTACTGCAAAATAGCTGCTTCCCTCTCCTTTGAGGAATTTTTCCTTTTTTCAAGAGGCCTAGGTGCAGAATGGTGCAAGGCTTTTGACTATGACAGGATTAACTTTGAAGGTTAAGTTGTGATCAGTTCACTGAGGTAGTATTTACTTTCTATGCTCATCAACTTCAGGATCTTTTCACTGGAAACTTTTCTACGGTCATGTGTCCCTACGGGCCTGTTTTTATTACAGCAAACTGCACTTTCGCATCCTATATTGGGCATCATGTTTAACTTGTTTATTTGCCATGGTTGCTAGTGAATAGATAACATTGCTCAAATATAGTTCCTGCAAAATAACTGCTTCCCTCTCCTTTGAGGAATTTTTCCTTTTTTCAAGAGGCCTAGGTGCAGAATGGTGCAAGGCTTTCGACTATGACAGGACTAATTTTGAAGGTTTAGTTGTGATCAGTTCACTGAGGTAGTATTTACTTTTTATGCTCATCAACTTCAGGATCTTTTCACTGGAAACTTTTCTACGGTCATGTGCCCCTACGGACCTGTTTTTATTACAGCAAACTGCACTTTCGCATCCTATATTGGGAGTCCTGTTTAACTTGTTTATTTGCCATGATTGCTAGTAAATAGATAAAATTGCAACTTATACTCTTAAACTGATCTCCACACATCTTCATTCGTCTTCACTGGTTTTCAGAGACCATGTAAAGTGACGATATGTTTCTTTTTCCAACCTTCAGTCTAAATTTTCAAAACTTCTATTTTTAAGGAATGTACAACATCGACTTGTGATTCATCATGAGACAAATGATAAATATGTAAACTGATTGCCAAATTTGCCCATATTTAGTTGAATTGTCATTTTTCACCCTAAAATAGTTTAGTCTGTTTAATAGGGTTTAAAATCCTACAGATTTTATGGGAAAATAAAATCACCCCAGTCTACATTTGAATATCATAAATCTTATTTTATGATTTGCCTTTTGAGAATCATGTGCCAACATATTTTCACTTTGTGAAAATTACAAGGAGCCACTCCTTAAATTGCCCTGAACATCCTAAGATATCATAAAGGACACATGGTTAAGAGTAACAGGAGGACATATGTCATTACAAAATATTAGCCTTTAAAGAGATCCGTCATTGCTACTGCAGTTTTTACGGGAAAACTGCCGTTGCCAATTACAGTACCTGACCCCCTGGTTCATTACTCCAATTAGCTGCTTCCACGAGCAGCTGCTTTGATTACTATTCCGGTACAATAGATGTCCAACAACTTTGGGGTTCAAATAACAACTTACAACAAATTCTGAAATAATTGATGCCAAAAAGAGGATCGAATTATTTATAGCTCATTGAAGGGCTACATCTTCTTTCAGTTTATTCTGAGATAAATTGCTGTCAAAGTCAGTCTCCATGGTCATTTTCAAAGGCTTAAAATTGTTACTGAGAACAGTTCTTGACAAGATTGAGCCTGGGGTATTTTTTTTTCGAAATGTGAATTACAGCTACTGTTTTCAGTAAGTCTGAGACGACGACCCTAACTACTTAATTTTCTGCTAATACAGCTGTACATCCACTTGACATCCTTCTTGCATGACTGAGCTGGACCTTTATACTTCAGAGAATGTCGTATTTATTTGTTACGGTTGCATACTCAAAACACTCAACATAACCGTAACCATGGAAACAGCCATGTACTTCAAAAAGTTACTGGTAGAATTTAAAAGAGCTACTCTGTAATTTGTTAATTATAACTGCTTCTACAGTTTAAAAAAACCCAATCAATTATCATACAGCATGCAGTAGCATTAAAAGGGACAATCAGAATTTCTTTTCACAATTTTTCACCGATAATACTGGGTACCTCAATCATACATCATGTTATAAGTAAACAACACCCAATCTGTTTTCACAGTCTTAACTTGTGATCATCATGTACAGGAAACTGTCTTATCTACCATAAAAATGTGGAACTGTTTTTCCCCCAGAATATGAAGAAATTCTTATTCAACAGTAATAAAGATGAAAATCTTGATTTTCCTCTCACTTGAAAGACCCCTGCAATGTCACTATAGGAAGCTATGACATCACAACTGGTATTTAAGCCATGCCCTCTGCCAGGCAAAAATCAACAGTGTTTAAGTGCAACAGTCAAATGTGGGTCATCAGCTGCTTCTTAGCGCTACACTAGCTAGTGTACTACACTCAGTTGTTGTCGTCAAAAGGGGTGGGGCTTGTGAATTCAGCGAAAGCACTCTGTAGTGTGTACAGAATCAGTTAAGACAGAAAATGAGGATGCTGAAACGAGGGTTTTGAATTTACACTGTCAAACTGCCATTGTCCCGTTCAGCATTGCGACAATGTCACAGGAGTGCCCAACAGTCATCAAGATTGCAAAAAATTTACAGGTCAGGACTTAAAACACAAATAACACTCTACTATGGCATTCCTATATGTGTCTGGGGCTTGATTGGGTTTCATTTAAAGGTCAAGAGTAGTCGCCCAAAAAACGAATCGAATGCAAAAGCTAAATATCACGATTTTCTTCTAATTTCTCTCCAGAATATCTTCCATCATATTTTATTACTCCAGTATTGCATATGCAAGGTAAACCAAGCAGTTTACTTCTAGTAAATTGCACATGGTAAAAACTTGTCACATGACTCTCAACAGCCAATCATGAAACTGGGCAGTATACTACACTTCTTCAAGTTGGGGTGACTGCTCTTGCCCTTTAATGGTGGGGAAATGGTACTAGTCCTGTTTTAGTAAATAATCACACACTGGACACATGCCTGCCCCCTGTGGGTTGTAAAATATGGACACATTTTTCCATCTCTAGTAAGATGTGACTAAAGGGAAGGAATTGCACTGTACTGGAACTGTGTTACATTACATTACATTACATTACATTACATTACATTACATTACATTACATTACATTACATTACATTACATTACATATTAGGTACAAACAAAGTGAAGGTACCAGGTAAGTGGGTATAGACCAGGGATCTGAATAGAAGTAAGTGCACTCCCCCCCCCCCCCCCACCCTAGCTTAGGAAGACCTAGTAAGTAGATATATTATGAAAGCTTTTAACAGATGAAATTTCCTGCAATTCCAAAAGAAGATCATTCCAAAGTCTTGCAAAGTGAACATAAGGGGAATTAAAGAAAGCTTGAGTCTTAGCAGTCCAATGAAGAAGCCTTCCAGGTGCATGAATGCTAGGTCTAATAAACTCATTAAAATCTGCTGGACTATGCCCATAAACAACTTTATGACCAAGAGTAAGCCTCTGTAAAGCAAGGTTGTGCTTGATACTGAAATATTAAAATACTTTAGTCTGTTTTCGTAAGACACCAAGTCATTTGGAAATTTCCTTTGATACAAAATTCTGGTTGCCCTCCTTTGGACAGCTTCTACACGATCTAAATGACAAACATTAAGAGGATGCCAAATAGAACCACAATACAGTAGCACAGGTAAGACAAGAGTTGAAAGCAAACTTGAATTTGAACTGTATTTGAAACCATATTTCCAGTTTACCTTTTTATGTACTTGAGACTACACAACACATTGCTGTTGTCATTTTGCTAAATCTCATCCAAGGGAGCATAGCTTTTTCTAGTCCCCAGCAGTCAGCAGACCAGGGAACAATGGCCACTCTGAACTGTGTGCTCAAAGCATGAAATGAGCTCCATGCACAGCTGAGAATGGCAGAAGCATGGTGCTGTGCATAGTTGACTTGGCTGCTACAACAGCTTGGGCTACCCTGGCATCATCGTTGCTTTGCTCTTTTGTTCTACTGACAATAGGCCATTCATCAATACCAACAAAGTGTACAGCTAAGGTACTATTTTTTGCTGTTCTGTCACTTACTCTGGCTGCTATGAAAGGCTATTGTTCCCTGCTTGAACTTAAAAGGCCTTCACTCTCCTCAAATTCTGAGAGGAGAGTGATTTTTTGCACACCTGGATAAAGATGGGAACTCATATAAATATATTAAGTTTTAATAAAACCGAACATGTACCATTCCCCTTAATTTCCCGAGGAGTTCAATTTGTAGCACACCTGGTAAATCTAACATGAGGAATTTCTTACCCTATTAGATATTTCACTGAGTCCCTAACAAAAGACACGTTTGGTGGGGTAGTCAAATTTTACCCGACTTCCTGCTTAACTCATTCAAGCAGGCGGCAAGAAACCACAAGCTTGATAAGAGACAGCTAGCAGAAGATGTTAACAAAGGTGGAATAATACCCGCCGCATGTATCACTGTTTGCGAGAGATGTGAAAGGCCTAGGGTAACTTCTTATCTGGTTTTTAATGACCTTTGTTCACTGAAGCCAAAAAATGTGGACAAAGTTTCTATAGGCAGGGAAATTCAACAGGAAAACTCAAGGCCTGCTGAAGTCTCCACCCAACTCATTAACTTTCTTAATGGACTGCTTGTTGTTACAGGGCTGTTCAGGATTTTCAGGAGGAGCCCACTGGGTAGAACAATCTGAGGACTAGCAAAAGGGATGCCTCCAAACCAAGGATTTATATTCATGGACAGAGCATGTAACATGTACGTCCTATCTGTAGATGGTCGCCACCGACTGGGACAAAAAATGTCCACCAAGATGGCAGCCGTGAAGCAATAAATCGTCTGATTTGACGACAACTCTATAACATTTTAAACAACAGTTAAACCTGAATGGGAAACAATATCATATTCCTGCAATAAAAGAAGTGATTTTGACCTTACCTTGCCATATTTGAAGAATATTTCAACTTTCTTGCAAAATATGGTAATATACTTGTAATGAGCAAGTCCAAACTTTCAGACAAAGCCATAGCAGACGGCCATCTTGGGTGCGCTTTTTCTTACACTATGGTAGCCACAACCTACTGTGCAGTATGCTCTGTCCATGTATAGGAATTAAGTCTGTGTCCCAAACTAATTGACTCTTACCTGGTTCCCACCACTCTTTGGATTTATGAATACTAGTAATGGTTTCATCAATGGGGATGGGATTGGTTTAATGATGAATGGCTTATATTTGCTTTCATCCACCTTCTTAGCTATAGATTTTCTTTTCACTGACGGCTTCTTTTTTTTCCTCTGAGAACTTTTGAAAGACGACTGTGAATTGGAAAAGGGAAAACATTGAACAGGATATTGCAATTCAAACATCGTTTTGCATCCCCCCCCCCATAATTCAGGAATATTGAAAAAACATGAGGCACAATAAACAAAATTTTAATACTGGGGTATACAGATGACATTAGGGCTTCCAGTAAATGTCAATTTGAGAGTACCGGATGCTAATGTGAGTATGTATGCATGTTTGTGTGTATGTACATGTGTGCACTAGTGTTCATATGGCGGGACTGCTAATACACGAATCCGGACAGCAAGTGATGGTCTGATTTCAGTCGACCATATTAAAACTGGGGTTCGTCACCTTTAAATCTTTCCATTTCCTTGCTTACCTCTATCATGGATGGTTGTACACTAATTTGTATCTTCAATTCTCCAATTTCACTAAATATGAGGGTTTGAGATTCATGTAGACAATAAATAAAGACTATTTAAAGCTGATGGATCCCACTAATGGCGGCCTACAGTCACTAAAAATAAGCGCCAATCGGATTCGTGTATAGACAATTCAAGTACAGGACACAATCCAGGGTTTAACCTGCTGTTGGAAGATATTTGTCCTCCAAATCCGCAAACCTGATCTACACCCTTGCTCGGAACCTAATGAGAGGTAACAGTAACCTTATGGGGAATATTTTTGCCATCTCTGTTGGAAATTGCTGTGTTAATTCCCTGCTACTGTGACATTTTTACCTTCATAACTTTATGTATAATGTATTTCTTTTCCTATGAATCCTTGTCACCACACTGAAGTATTCCAAATTTTCAGAGAGTAATCCACCAAATTGAAAAGAGCTGTCTACTGCTAACCCCTTTCCCTCCCCCCTAACTATCCAGGAAATCTGAAACCCAAGGGATCATGTGGGAAATTAAACCCTCACATGGTTTTGATATCCTGTTTTCTCGAAGCTGTCCTCAGTGAACCCCCAAACAATCAATTCTGCAGTTTTACTCTCGGCAAACTTTAATGTATAAAACAACTTCCAAATATATAAAACAACTTTCCACATATTTACTCTTTTTTTTCTAATCACTTTGATGAATTCCTAAGCTTCACTTACCTGTATTCTTTGTTTAGGTAATCTTATAATCCATGTGGGAGGTATAATAACTGCTGCGTGGATGCCCAACGTACAGGGTTCCTCAATTTGAATCATCATAAAACAGGAAACCTTGTTGTGGTACTAAAAGGAGAAGATCAAAAACTTCATTCATAGGGGCTTCATTTTTTACAGAAATGGAAACACAGGCTTCATTTTAAAATAGAATGCTCATGTTTTTATACCTGTTTTATAAATATCTATTTAATACAAACAGCTAAGGATAAAATTCTAATCCATCCTTGAGAGACTTTAAAGGGTGGAAGCAGTCACCACAAACTTATTTTGAAACAACAGCTACAGTAAAGTGCACAAAGCAGGAGGTACAAAAGGGAGACGTACATCTCAAAGTTATCTGCTTACTTCTCTTCAAAGAATCTTGCATAATATTTCAGGTTGTTATATTACTGCCTTATGACTCAAGTATTCAAGGTGAATCAAGCCGTTGATCTACGTAAATACTACAACTAAGGGAGAAAAATATTTCTACATGATTCTCATGGGCCATTTAGTTAGTTATTGAGATAGAGGTTTAAGGTCCAGTTTCCAACCAATCGGTTCAAGTGAAGCCAGCCACGGCCTTTTTTCCAGTTGTGGCTATTATACTGGCTTGTTTTCCAATTCCATTGCTTATGCGGAGCGCCAAGCACAGTAGCAGTAGGTTCTGTTTTTAAAGTCTTCTGTATGACCAGGCCAGGACTGGAACACTCAACCTTCTGACTGCAAGTCTGATGGTCTAACCTCATGAGCCATTTAAAAAGGATAGTCTACTATGCTAATTCAAGTTTTTGTGACCGCATATTCCCTTTAATATCTAAGACGTAAACAACACAGTCACGAATACTGAAAAACACTGACAGAAGTCTCTTCAATAAAGTTATAAAAGGATAAGCAATAAATTAATATTAATTTTGGAATGATACTAATAGTGATACTGATCTATGCTTGCTCCATCTTCCTCTGCATCAACAACTTTGAAAATACCAGATATAACTGATTAATAACAAACAAACCAGAAAGAAAACCTTCAAAATAAACATGATATCGATCCTAATATTTCATCTGGATTTCAAAAAGCAGACCTATAGGACTATAGGACTACAATTATTCATACAAAATATTTACAATCACATCAACATTTTATAAATGGATTGAATGTTTTTAAGACAAGCATACTTTAAAGGGACAATGCAGTAGGTCCAAATTAATTTAGACTACCCACATATCCTATTTAATGAATGGTACATTTAAATCATGTAATGATGGTTTTATGACCCAATTTTTCATCACACAACACAACCTATTTGTAAACTTGCTTTCTGCGACTGCATTCACTTGCATCTTTTTACAGAATTAGATCTTGCTATACTTTTAAATTCCACCAAATGGACAATATTGATTACATTGACTGATCAACTAAGTCTGCAGTAACTGTACTGTAGTTATGATGGAGGTTATACAGCTCAGTTTTTATCCAATTGGTTTAAGTCAGGCTCCCTAGAGCTTTTTTCCCAGTTGTGTCTCACTTATTTTCCCCACTCCATTGTTTATGCTGAACACAAAGAACTGGCATTTTTGGTTTCCTGAAGGGGAATACCTATTGAATCATACATCCTTAACCTTTGCAAAACTAGTGTAGGATCATGCATTTTAGTGTTGGCTTAAGCTATGGTCTATGAGCCTAACGAAGGAGAATTATGTGTTTGTTTTGCATTGTTTTCAGCTGCACAGTATGAAGCCAAAGCTTGTCTTCATTTTGGATGTTAGAGATTGTTGTTGCTAGGGTAGATCATTGTTTAGAGGGACAGTTGTGTGAAGGGCATTGTTGGACACTAAATTAAACAAAAATATATTGCAATGTTTGGTTGTTTGTTCCTGTTTGAAAAAAAATTGAGACTTTCATTGGTCATTTCTATAATTTTTGGTCGTAAAGGTTAAATTTCGCTGCGAAAATATGTTCATCTGGGCCATCAGAAATATGTGTACTGTCTGTGAAATGTAGCAATCTATACATAGCTTTGTGTCACTAAGTGGTTGTACATTACTTGGTAGCAGGGCATAGTCAAATATTGTCATGTTTTTTACATAGTGACTGACATGTATACATCATTACTTTGTCAAAAATTTTGTTTAAAATTATAATTTAACCACTCTTCCACCATGTAAACTTGTATGATACTTTCCCTAAAAATTGTAAGGTAATTTTAGCCAAGATACAGTTTTTACTCCCTATTATTTAACTGGAAGAAATTGTACCTTCTAAAAGGTAAAACATCGGTCAGCCTTCCGACCGCAGTTACGTAACAGAAACACAATGCATGCATTCAGGTCAGTTAGTGGCTGCGACATTATTTGATAAGAGGGCAAAGTCAACATTGCTGTGTTACTGTACATAGTGGCTGACATTTATACATCAATACTTCAATGAAAATTTTGCTTAAAATATTTTTTACAGACTTGTCTTCCGTTTGTAAAGAAGACTGCTTGTTTGGTCTCAAGGTAAGAGCATCTGCTGATCATGCGGAAGGCCTGGTTCTATTCCCAAGTGGATTCATACCAAAGACTATAAAACTGGAACATACTGCAGTGCCATTGTGTGTGATGCTCTGCATAAGCAATGGAGTAGGGAAAACAAGCCAGTGAGCCACAACTGGAAAAAAGGCTGTGGCCGACTTGACTTGAATCAACAGGCTGGAAAGTGGGCCATAAAACTCCATCTCACTAACTAACTTACTATCCATTTGCAAACTTCAACAATACTTTTTCTAAGAATTCTTAATTTCTAGTCAAGACACAGTTTCTACTCCCTATAATTTCAGTACAAGACATTGTACCTCTTGGAAGGTCACACATCTGGTCGGCCTTTCTACCACAGTTATGTGAAAAAAAAACAACTTCCCGGATCTTTCCACTTACATCACCTGTGCTCGACTAAAGCGAATGGGATCAATGATTTCAATTGTCCAATCTTGAGTCTCCTCACTTTCGGGAAACTTTTCTTACTTAGGTTTTGCTTTAAGTTTGGGGCTAATGCCCTGGCCAGGAGTCAATTGAACTCTAGACCTCTTCTCTGCGAGTTGGATGTTCAAACCACTAGACTATGCAGTAATACGTCATGATCAAAGTCTGCAAGGGGCACGACACTTGATCAAAAGCTGTAATGAGGCTATAGAAACTTATGAGCCATGACCTGCTTCAAAAGTTATTCATGCCCTAAGAAGCACCAGCTATGCATACAGCTGTGACCATCTAGCAATTTGAACTTTTTTGTAACATATGGTTTACTCATAATTAAGGTAGTGTAATATTTATTCATGTTCCAAGCAACGAAGAACTGAAAACAATCCACGACCCTCTTAATTTGACAAGAAAAGGCTGTGGGTGCTCTTAGAAGAAAACAACTTGAGTGATTAAACCCTCTCTGACTCCATGCTGCAAGCCAGATTGTCTAAACTTGATCGATTTTACCAGATTACACAAAATTTTGTAACTTTCCCTGCCCTTTTTTTTTTTTTTTTTTAATCTTTCTAATTACAAGATTGGGAGTTGATGAAAACGTCACATGTGCCACATCCTAACCTTAAAAACATTTTAAATCCTAAATAAAACAATGCCCTTTCAGTTTTATTGCCTGGCATTATAATATTTCAACAGGTCAACCTTTCCTGCAGACAGATGCTGTCTATGTGACAAAATTAAGCTCCTGCCATTCTCTATAGGAAAATTATGTTAATTAAAGGTTAGTTACTTAATAAAGATAAGATCTACCAAATGACACAGTTGGGTATTTGGAGTAAAATATTATTAAAAAGGCAGAAAATATAGCCACAATTTCCACCAAATTCCATTCAATATTGACCATTTTACAGGATATCTTTGGAAAAATTTGCCGTTTGCTGATTCTGCCACCACAGTTTTTAGGAAAGAACTGTGGTTTCTCATTAAAGGTCTTGACCACTGGTTCATTACTCCAAGTAGGTTCATTACTCCAACTAGCTGCTTCAGAGATCAAAAGCTTTAACTACCATTCTGGTATAAAATGAAGCCCAACAACAACTAGGGCTTTACGTCCCTTACAAAAAAAGGTGTGGCAATTGGTTCCAAATTCGCAGGTTTTCACAGGTTTTTTCCAGGGATTATCACAGGTTTTTGCATGAAAACCTGTGATTTCCCTTGACATTGACACAGGTTGATCATTTGCCACAGGTTTGACACAGGTTTGCCCCCGGTTTGACACAGGTTTTATGTGCAAAACGTGTGGTGATAAAAACTAGGGATAACAAAGAATTATTCCACAAAACCTGTGGCTTGATATTAAAGGCAAGGAAAGGTGTGCAAAACCTGCATCAAACCTGTGAAGGTTCCAAAAACGCAGGTTTGTCACTCAAGAACACGTGTGATTTCCTTTGTTTTTCCACGCGTGATCACACATGGTGCAGACACAGGTTGACACACCTTTTTTTGTAAGGGCATGACAATAACAACAAATTATGAAATAAGTGCTGACAAAGTGGGGATCAAATTACAAATTACTAATGGTGCAGTGAAGAGTAACAATCCCTTTCACTCCAGTCTCAACCTTAACGGTTTTGATAACAACTCTTGACAAGTTTTGTCATTTATAAAAATTTTCCAAACGGAAATCTTTCAGAAAAATCTAAAGCTCCTTAACGTACTCATCTCCCTCTTCCACCTGGCGAAATAATCATTTTATCTAATGAAGCAACTTACGGCCACTTTGCACCACGAACAGCTGATTGCAACGATGTCCTTTTGTTGAAATAATTTTTGCTGAAAGCTCTTGCAGCACTGTTTGCATTTGCCCTCCTGCCGTCGACGGTGTACCCAGTGATGGCGTATAACTTGATTCTCCCGGTAATTCCTGATGCCTGCATCACGGAACGTTGGCTTGCACTTAAAATTAATCTTGGATGAAAGAAAAAGTGGAGAGAAATTAGGTTTAATCCATGGATATGCTATGTAACTTCACATTACTACGGATAAAATTTAAGTTGTAAAATGCTGTTGAAAGACTTATTCCAGCGTTTCACAATTACACCAGTCATAAAAGGCAACATTCCAGAATGATTCCCACAAAACCTGTAGCAGTTATGCCATTCTAACTTAAAATATCTCCTTTCAAAAGTTTCGTCACAAAATGTCCCCAGGTCTCATCAAAGTCATGGAGTATATCATAAAGTACAGTGGCAAAAACTGCTCCAGATTTCTTTTTTTTTTCTGTACGAATCATTACTACTGGAATGTTTGAATACCTTTCAAGCAAATATATTACCATTTTTTGGTTCCAGAAAATAAATTTTAAATATTCCATACAGCGGTTTCAATATCATAAAGCATGCAATATGGTGAATCAGTCAATGCTCTGCTATGGGATTTCCCATAATTCCACAAACTATGGAAGTACTATACCTCCAAGGTAGAACTTAGCAAACAGACCTGGTTTGGGAGTAATAAGCTATGATATCTCCTATTTATGCACGTATTTCATATTGCTGGCAGTACTAGTTTCAAAGAGAAGCGTATGGGGGGACTGCGCTTTTTTTAAGGATCCTATTGCGATTGCATCATTTTGGGTTTTGAGCAGTAAAAACAGGAGGAAAAAAAGGAGTGAAAAAAATAACTGCACTTTCTCTTGAAAAAACTACTTTTTCTTGAAATGTAGAGTCTTGCAAACTAAATAAAGTTTTCAGCTTGTAAAACATGCTGTTCTGATTGCATTTAATAAAAAAGTTGATTTTCTAACCTCAGTAATCTATTGTCCAAGTGAGGTATATCAAGGTTCCAAACCCCACTGCTGGAGGTCTATTTCACGGAGCTTCTAGTCCACTAAGGTTGCAAAAAATTACACCTTACTTTGGGCAGGGTTGTAATCAAAACCCCCTCTATGTGCTCTGCATATACTATGGCTAGGGTTTCTTGACTTGGATTAAATGTCTTTGCATAGAGTATTATTGTCTGTCAATCATCAAATTGTGTAATTGGGGAAGGAAGGAAATCAAGTTTACATTTTTACCATGACCAACTGTTCATGAAATGCAGATTTTTCTGCATTTTTGAAAAGGTCAAATTTGTTCACAGCCAAGTCCATGCTTTAACAAGAGTTCACTTTAACATCAGCCCAAGTTTGCAAGTAGCGTACAGTTTACCCACAGCTCCACAAAAAAGTTTGGCAATTAAAAGCTCATATGCTAACCAAATGGTTTAATTAGCCTGACCCATTACAAAATGCTTATCCTTGAAACTGGGTGTCACGACTTAGCCAATAGTCTTGAATTGACCAATTCTTTCACGTAGAAGACCACAAGTAATAAATCGACCTTGAGACATTTTCAAATGTTAATTCACACCCAAACAATGACTAGCTGGGGTGTAGCTTACTGCTGAAAATATCAAGAACTAATACTCATTTGTGATCATAGACACATTTCTTGTTAATTTTAGATCATTAAGAACCCATGTGATGCGTTTTTTTGGCAATTTCACAGATAGGTCTGGAAGTTTTTTTTATTGCACTCCCACATTTTCTACTTTCATTTTCATGCAAACCTTAACTACTTGGACTGATTTTTATATTTTGGGACTCATTTAGTATTAGCTAATTTAGCCACTGAATTTGATTCCAGTCCCATGGGAATGTACAAATCAATCCTTAAGAGTTGTTTGAAGGTGGGTGTCCTGTATCTTAATGTTAACCGCAAAATATGTCACTGCACTACCAAATTTGGAAATCAAGGTCAAAGTGTAAAATGTCCACTGTTAAAGGGGTGGAATTCTCTGATGTAGCCAATGGTCCTTTCTCCAGTTGTAGCTTAATTACTGGGTTTTTCCACCCTACTCCATAGCTTACACTGAGCACCAAGCACAATGGGGGTACGTTGACAAGCACAATGGGGGTAGGTTCCATTTTTTAAAGGCTTCAGAATGGCACAGCTAGGAGTCCAACTCCAGACCTCCCAGCTGCAAGTTGGATGCTTTAACCACTTGACCATGCAGCTGGGCAACTGTAGCCTGAATCAACACTTCAGTGTCATGGGGTAACCTAGACTGCTCCTGATGAAACATGATGAGGGAAGCAACTTGTGTTCCATAGTCTGTTGTTAGATCTGTGTGATCACTGCAGTGTTCGGTGCCATGGGGGGGGGACATATTGGCAACTAATTAAGATAATTAAGAAGGAGGGGGATTGAATTACTCTGGCAGATCCTGAACATATGATAGTAAATCAATACACCCAGCTCCTCCATGACATTGAACTGCATCCAGGTGGAGTGACTTAGGTCATGTATGGTGAGTAGTGTGTCCCCAACTATTGTCCATAAAATGCACCATAACACCATTACTCATCCCATGACCGGTGGGTTGTCGGGACCACAACAGCAAGCAAACCCTTCCATGGTTGTCCCCCCAGAAGGCTAGGTGATGTAGAATATGCACACCGTATTTGCTGGCCATTGTAAGAGGAATAGCTGAAGGACTTTCCCCAATAGTTTGATCCATACATGAAACCGTATTTTTACTCTCTTTCATCTAGTTGACACTATAAATCATGTCAGCACATCGTTTAATCCCATCTAATTAACCTGGCTGATCCTTGCTTTAAAGTATTCATTAACAAAGATATCACCACGTATGCCAATTGGTGGCACATTTTTTGTTTGTCCAGCAGCTGTATCAACTAGTAAAGTATGTGGCCATAATGCAGGGTTGTATTTTATATGCATAAAGTACAATTGAATTCAGAGATTATGGGCAATTTTGTGGCACTTAAGATTTTTGGTAAGAGTACTTTACAGCAAGTCAAAAAAATTCAACTACCTGTAACTTCATATAATTATCTAAAAGTGTATTACTTAAACAAGTGTGTTTAATTCTATTAACATGCTGGAGTCTACAAAGCAAATCCAAGGTTTACCAGAAAGAAGTCAAAGTTGCACGATAATGTAGGTTTAGAGAAGTGGTTAGGACTACGGCTTCAACCAGTAATAGGGTTTCAATAAAGGTAAAGCTTAATCTAGGATTAACATCTGATCAAGTTTAGATTTAAGATTAGGTTGAGGGTTTTAAAGATCTGATATCCTGTGAACCTTCAATCTCCTGAACCTTTGATCAAGAGGATCCTGTTCTTTTTACATAGGGTGTTGCAGTGGAATCGATCCATCTGCATTTCGATCCATATGATCTAGCTACACATGTAAGGGGTCCATTCTAAAGTCCTGTCCAATATTGATCCTCTATCTTAATAGTCCTCACTTAGCTTGGGCTCATCTCATTCATCCATTCCTTTGGTTCCCCAGCTAACTTTTGGCAGCATTAGCAGTGTTTCTGGCAGAGGGGGGAAAGGGGAGATTTGTCTCTTCTCCCTTTCCAAAAGTTTCCGAAAGAAAGGTGTGTAAAATCCTCCCCTCCCCCTTTCATTTCCAAATAAAAAATTGTTAATATGTTGGTTTCTTTTTAAAAGAGAGAACATGCAGTTTTTCAGCAATGTTTGAACCTACACAAATAAATGGCCTTTAAAACTCTTCAAATTGCACTCTACAGGGGACTTGAAGCAAGTTTTTGTCCCCTGAACCCACTTGTACTCTTATCCTAGGACAGAAACAACTTAAACTTGGGGTTCAGCAGTAACCAACCTTCCATCCCATCCCTTTTTTGTATCCCTGACTAAGGGTCATTGCTATGGGATATCGGTTATAAGGGATATGGGGTTATATTAAGAAGTTAAGGTTAGATAACATGACCACCTGAAAAGTGGGGAACTCAATGAGGGACTAATGAGTGAGAGACAAATAAGATGGAGGACTGGAGGTACTTTAGACATTGTTCTTGCACATGTAACATAAACTAACAGTAAAGCTCCATACTTCTCAAATGTCCCAAACAAAAACAAGACATTGTGTGAAAATTTCCCTATCTCTGTCAATAATGAGAAATTCTACTCTTTTCAATCAAGAATTAGCGAATGCTAATTGCTTCGTCCCATGGATCAACAAAACATCTCCATTCTACACTTACTTGTGAGTCTTGCGATTCTTTTGAATGTAAGAGGATTGAAGGAAAATAAAAAAAAAGTCAGCAAATTAAAGACAAGCCAAAACATATAGGCGGGCAACCAACCAGAAGAGGCTGTATATATTGAGGAGACAATGATGACAATTACGGTATATGCACTAGGTAAAAGGCTGAACAGCAGTAATTTACTTCTCTCACAACTTCAGGCAGATGGGATACATGCTCTGCACATGTCATTGAACCCAGAAGCATTATATTGCAAATGGATTTCAATTCATCACATGCACACACATACTGCCGAGGAACTGGTGCGAAGGGTCGGCCGTGCTTTTGCCGTTCTTAAACTCAATAAAAGAGAGTGTGTTGCTGCTCAACAGAATGTAATGCAAGAACTCTTCAGTGCTTGTTGGGTGTTAAATGTCAATTTTGTTGTAATGCTAAAATAAAATATGAGACGAAACGAGCACGCATCAACAACGAAAAGCAGAAAAACAAAATATAATAGGAGTTGAAAAGAATCCATCCATTTCAGGATGAGGTTTTACGCTATTAGAAGGAGAAGCATATGACAAAATGAACACAACTTTGTGATGAAATCAAAGATAAGTAAGGAGTGAAGAAAAAGGGAAGAAATAAGGAGCAGATTCAAGACATGAAAACAACAGATAGCAATCAAACTTCCTTTTCTTGAAAGGAGTTTGAATTGCCAAACTTAATGTCTGTTTAAATTACTTTGATTTGGGTATCTTGTTATTAAGCATTTATTTTAAAAATAAATAGGGCTCCAATAATTCTCCAAACAAAATATTTTATACTCTTTAAAGTCAAATACTCGGGCCAAACTGCAGCCAGGATAACCAGTGCACAACCCATCCACTCTGCTTCAGTGGCGTAGCCACAGGGGGCACATGCCTTCCACAGCAAAGTTGTGCCCCCATGTGCCCCACCCATCCCATCTGGTCAGTGAATATTAGTGTGTGAGATCAGGAGTTCAGGACAGGATTCTTGTTTGGCACATGATGGGAAAAATTTAATACCAACAATTTGATGTTTTCACTGGTAAACCAACTTGTACTCCCTAGGTCTCTCCCTCTCGGTCACAAGGCAATCACTCATGCCGTTTCGATCGCGGTAAAAAAGTTGATTTTCTAACCTCAGTAATCTATTGTTCAACTGAGGTATATCAAGTTTCCAAACCCACTGCTGGAGGTCTATTATTACCTCTTCACCGAGCTTCTAGTCCACTTAGGTTGCAAAAAATTACACAGTTCTTTGGGTAGGATTGTAATCAAAACCCCCTCTATGTGCTCTGCATATTGTGGCTAGGGTTTCTTGACTTGGATTAAATGTCTTTGCATGGAGTGTGACTGTCTGTCAATCATCAAATTGTGTATTTGGGCAAGGAAGGAAATCAAGTGTATTTTTTTTACCATAACCATTTTGTCATGCTGAGCCATATTGCTTTATGTTTTGCAAATGGAGTGTTATGTTCATGGGCAGCCAGTAAGGTAAACATAAATCTCAATTCAGATTTACCCTCTTCTTTTTTTATCATAAGTATATTTGCTATGGAAATTGTATTTTCCAGTGATGATGAGTGGAATGTAACCGTTAGTAATTGTTAATGCAGCTTCGACTAGTGTCAATCCTAGCCAAAGCTGTCAGTCAGACTCAACAACAAGAGCCCAATGGGCACTGTGGTTCCTTGCTGGATATTATAAGAACTGTACAGCCAGTCTGTTAAATAGAGCTAAGCAAAAGTTCATACTCAATGTTTGTAACATCTTCACAAGGGGTATTCTAGTACTAATTTTACATGAAATCAAAGATTAAATTTCTGTGGCCTTACTGACATTCAACTTTTGTAATGCTTGGTGATCCTTCAAAAACACTACCTCATTTCCATATGTATTTATGCTTGTAATCAGATTTGATATTATCACCAATAAATGATACACTGTGGTCAGAGAGAGAAAAACACCCCTTGTATTTCCCTCACAAGTTATTTTTACCTGCTCTCAAATAAAACTTGCTGTTGCTTTAAAACAATCTACCACTTGTCCTGCTTGCTACCTCTACACAGAAAACAGGGTTTATTCAGCAGTCAAGCAGAAAGCAAGTGATTGATGAAGTGTGATAATAGAATGAGGATAAGGTTACCCCACAGAGCACAGCAGTATTAAAGAGACATATTGTAGAATCCATGCATTGCTTCCACTGGCAGAGAGACCAGTTTAATGCAGAGTGACCTGTGCTCAGTGAAATCTACAGATTTTAGTTATTGCCCTCTTAAAACTTTGAATGATCCAAAATATGTGTACAACCCGAAGGAATCATTACTGAACGAACACAAGGGACAAATTTCTAGGGTGTTTGGGTGTGTAAGCATGCAAAACCAGGTGAGATAAAAAATCTATTGAAACTATCTTTATCTAGCTTAGAAGATTTTCTAAATAACATTTCCAGGGGTTGACCTCCAGTGACCTTGATGAACTTTGACCTTAACCATTCAAACACAGATTGATTTGAAATCTGTCCTTTCTACCTTAAAATACTGTGTTAAAATGTTTTTCGGTGTTTGACCCCTGGTGACCTCAGATGACCCCTTGACCTTCACTGAACACATCCAATTTCATCCTTACACCATAACACATCCACACACCAAGTATGACATCTATCCAAGTTTCCTAACTAGAAATATCCTGTTGAGGTTTTTAGTTTTTGACCTCTGGTGACCCCAAATGACCTTTGACCTCCACCAAAAACTATAGGGCACACCTTCTCCTTATGACGAATATATGTACCAAATCCAAGTTCCATCCAACCTTCCCTTGTTGAGTAAGAGCGTACCGAAGCAAGTGTCACACACACACACAGACACACACACACGCCAGCCTGACATAGGTTCGTTTGCTACCGCAAGGAACCAAAAATGTAGTTCTGATAATCTCACCATAGTTATCCCTGAGTTATATGTTATGGCCCCTATAAAAAGTCTGTGCATCCCCAGTACTCCCCTGGTGAAAAAATCCTGACAACACCACTGCTGTGCTCACTGCAAGGTCCTTTAAAGGAAAAGAGCAGTCCCCCAAACTTATTTAGAAGAAAAAGCTAAATAGCACAATTTTCATCTTATTTCTCTTCAAAGTATCTGTCATTAGCTATTTCTAGTAAATTTCACATTTGAAGAGAAAAAAACATTGTCACGTGACTCCGAACAGCCAATCATACTACACTACTTCAATTTTGGGTGACTGCTCTTGCCCTTTAACCCATTTATATTTTTTTTTACTGGTCCTACACCTCATTGATTAATTGGTATCTTCAGATATTTCTTCTTACTGCATGTCCAAACAACACTTGCTTAACACCTATTATCATTACAGTGTTCACTGGTCCAACAGCCACCAAATTTGTACAATAGGAAAAGCAGCTGAGCTCCATCAAATATGATCTATTCCTTAAGCTACCTTGAGGACCGCACATGAGCCAATTTACATTCTTTGAGCACATGAAGTCCCACCAGCTCACTGGTGCAACCTTTTGATCCTAATTCTCAAAGGGCCCCATGTACACAGTGGTCAAGCCCGACCATACGGATGATCTGCCACTGAACATAGAGCTCATCACAATACCACAAGATTTGTGCACTACACCATACGTTCACAAGATTAATAAGTTTTGCTAATCTGCACTTGATGCTTAAAGGGCCAAACCTCTCACCCAAAACTACAATCTTGGTAGGGAGGTACCAAAATTCTCAATTGGATCAGCTCTTTGATTGACAGCTAATTTAAACAATGCAGTGTACCAAAACTTATATTACACAGCATGAATGGTAAGTACTGAGAGTGTTTTGATTATCTAAATAGAGTTTTTGAAGCAATAAACTGAGATTGTATCTGGATGAGAATGAATTTCAGATAATTGTGGTAGGGGGCCTCAGTAAGAAGTTTAGGAGAATTGGTACTGTTTGGGGTGAGATAACTGGGCCTTTAACTGACGTAGCTGCAACCTATGATTTTAACAAGCTACTTCAACAATCAGGGAAGAAATAAAAAAGAAGCTGACAGTGTATCATGGTAGCATTCTTTAAACTAAAATATATGAGTGAACTCACTCTTTCAAGCTGTGGCATACACGCTGTGTGGACGACAATTTTACAAGCTGCACACTTCCTCCTGGAGCCAGCCTTCTGTGGGAAGAAAAACGAGAACAGCTGGTTAACAAATGGAGAACTGCAGTTGCATGGATCTGCTCAATATAGTCCCACATCTCACTGGTCCCCTGTCTCTTTTGACCCACACTTACCTTAGCATGTATCATTGGTCCCCTGTGCCATCAAGCCTCCCTTAATTTTGGTTCACTAGTCTCCCACACCATTAGCCTCAGATCTCACTAGTACCTCATCTTACAGTACTCCATTTCATTCGTCCCCCAATGAGGGTTAGGTTTAACCGGGGTGGGGAGGGGGACAATGGGAGACAAGTCAGACCAGTTATGGTCGCTTGGAGGACTATAGACCTTATGCCACTGCAGACAACTCCATGTAGCCTAAAGGTCAAGAGCAGTAACTCCAAACTAGAAGCAGCAGCTATATATCACATTTTTTCTTCTGATTCCTCTTCAAACTATCTTTCATTTCATGATGTCAACTAAATGTTGCGTATTCATGGTAAACCAAGCAGTTAATTGTAATAAATTTCACATCTGAGGAGAAAAAATGTCACATGACTCTCAACAGCCAATTACAAAACAGGGCAGTTTACTTACACTACTAAAAGTTTGGGTAACCTCTGTTAATTGCCCTTTGATTTTCAAAACTTTAGTGGTATGTGTTCTCATTATATCCATAATTGTCAATTGTCACAGTGTTTTACTCTTGATGTTTTCATTGCTGATGGGGGCTATGTCAAGCTTCCCAGGGTTCGCTGCTTCAGAGGTTCAATGTTCATGTATCTCGGAAGCCTCCGCTGCACTTCTGGAAACATTGAAACCCGGGAATAGCAAACCTTGTAATCCTTGCCAAATCATTGAGATATATGAAAATGGGGAACATTGAACCTTGGGATTATTGAACCACTGGAACATCCGTTAGACCCCCATTGCTGTTGCCATATGATGCCATTATCCTGCTGCTGTTACTATCATTATCCTTGTTAGTATTACTAAAACTTATTTCACAAGGACCACTTCAATCCTACTTGGCTTCCACAGGGCCCTAAAAAATACAACATTTATAAGGATCAAACAAAGCAAAAATACAAAAGGATGAAAATAATACATAGCACATAAAACCATATAAATTTTTAAAAAAAACAGTGTTCAAAGAAATTGCTAAAAAATGTCAAGGAACTAGAGATTTTAGAGAATTTTTTGATATATCAGCAAGGTTTTAGCTAGGGCCAAAATATGATGCTGGCTGTTTCTATAAACATGCTTTTTCTAAAGTCCTCCCGACCCTCTGGCAAAGGGCCGTTCGGCGAAACCAAACTTGTTTCTATAAACATGCTGTTTCGATTGCAGCAAAAAAGTTAATTTTCTAACCTCAGCAATCTACTGTTCAAGTGAGGTATATCAAGTTTCCAAGCCCACTACTGGAGGTCTGTAATTATCACTTCACCGAGCTTCTAGTCCACTTAGGTTGCAAAAAATTACACTTTGGGCAGGATTGTAATGAAAACCCCCTTGCGTGCTCTGCCTACTGTGGCTAGGGTTTCGTGACTTCCATTTAATGTCTTTGCATGTAGTATTACTGTCTGTCAATCACCACATTGTGTAATTGAGCTACGTGGACAGTAGGAACGAAATCAAGTGCATATTTTTACCTTGACCAATTCGTCATGAATGTTAACAAACAAGATAATCTCCATCCTGGGGGTGGGGTGTACCACGATGTAAACATTCCTTTAAAAGATTCATAGTGAAACACTCAATTTGTTCCTAAACACTAGCATAACTGTAATGCTGTCATGCTGAATGACCACTGGAATGTTATCTTTCAATACACCAACACTAAATAGCTATGTCATTGTTTACAAATTACAAAGCATTCTGGCTGTCACTACTAAACAATGTTTCTAAGACACAGCTTGCTCATAAATAACTAAATATTCTTCCACTTGCAGTCTATTAAAGTTAATTAAGTGTAAGGGCTGATAATTGCAGAGGGGAACTGAAGGCTTTACAAATCTTTTAAATGAGTGTGAATGCAATGACAGGAAGAGGGTTTTAAGCAAGTGTATTTCACTGTCACAGCAGTGAGATTTTATGATGTCATGTACAATTTGTGAAGGGAAATTCTGATAATTAATAAGTGTAAATACAATGCAACTAAGAGGTTGAATCAAGAGTGTGTTGGACAATGTTTCAAACAATAATGGAAAATGGAGGCAAAATTAACTCCGCTTTTGAATGAGTTACACTGGGTGCCTGTTAAACAGCGTGTGAACTACAAATTAATCCTCTATAGCCTTTCGAGGTCTTAAACTTGGTACCACAGCGTATATATCTGATGTCTTACATCCAACAACTATCCTCCAGATCGCGCTTTCTCTTCCAGTTAAACGTTCCGGCTTCTTGTACAAAGACCTTTGAGGATCGCACTTAATTTCCACCACGGCGCGCCCTGACTTTTGAATTCGCTTCCACTGAAGCTCAGGGCTTTATCTTCTCTTGACCAGTTTAAACGGTTCCTCAAAACCTTCCTTTTCTCTCAATGTGTCTAACTTCTCTACTTTTTCAGCACCTGTAAAGCACATTGAACATTGTTTTTCTCTGGATTCTGCACTAAATAAGACTTATTATTATAAAATATCAACTGTTTTAGTGGTGAGGAGTACTACATTTTGAGACAGGTTTGCCATTTGTTTTGAAAAGGAGCCCTAAAAAAAAAAAAATGTGTCAATTAGTTCCTAATCCACAGGTTTTCATATATTTCTACCACACGGGTTGCATGAAAACCTGGGTGTGTCTTCCTGTGAAATTTCATAATTGGCTGTTGATGATCATTTGACCATATTTAAGTCCTCCTCAATTGTGAAGTTACTGTAACTGCTTGGTTAACCTTGGATGTGCAATATACGAGTCTTTAAAGGCATATTTTCATCCACCCAAACAGTTCCAATTCTCCCACTACTTACTTCTAGCCCCTCCCACATTTATCTAAAACTCATCTTTATCCAGACACAATCCTAGTTTATTGCTTCATGGCTTGTCCCAGTGGCCATACAAGTCCATAATGTGTATTCAAGACACTCTCAGTGCCCATGCTGTGTAATTTAGCTATGATGCATTGTTTGAATGTGATGCCAATCAAAGAGCTGTACCAATTGAGAGTTTTGATATGTGTATACTGAAACTGTAGTTTGGGGTGACGAATGACTGCCTTTAAGAGTATATATTACAAAACATACAGTCAAGAGAAATTAGAAGTAAATTGTGATATTTAGCTGATGCTATCTTATGCCCTTTATTTTTTTAGCTATGAGATAAGCAAAATTTTACAGTCAGGAAATTGGATTAATGATTATCTATTTCTTGTGCTGCATGGCAGGTACATAAATAGTATTAGTTAACTTACTGGTAGTTTTTGTAAACAAAGTATTGTGCCAACACTGTAGATCTAATAGGCATATGTAACCATGTAATGATTTCAAAATATTAACTTTAGGTGAGATCAGCTAATAACATTGCTAACATATCTATTTAGGGGACAAGGTTGGGTTGCGAATTGACAGAAGGATGTTTGACTGTACATTGTAGCTAAAACTGAGGCTATATATTGTAGCTACATTGTGTGGTAATTGGTTTCAATGGGAATTAAGTTCTATTTCTAGGGCAGGATATACGAACACTGAAACAAACTACTATAAATAAGCCATCACCAAAAAGTGAGAAACATGATAGGCAAGAGAACAACAAACACACGAACGGAACGGAATGAATAATCATCACTCACAAAATTGTAGCTTCACATAGGCTATTGTAACTTTGTGCAGTAATTGGTTTCCATAGAAATAAAATGCTATTTTAACAGCCAGATACAATTGAAGACACTAAAAATAAACTACTGTTTTATATCATAATAAGCCAGCATCAAGTAGAAAGATGCATGTTTAGTTTAGTAGCAACCGCTTTTGCCCTTAAAACCCCATCACCATTTTTCAATACTTTTTCCTTTTTGCTTGAGCCAAACAAGGAAATGTTTGCCCCGATAACAACAATTCATAACAGAACACAGGCTGTTCAAAGTTTCCTTCATTCTAAAACTTTTGAAATGCAAGTTGCAGAAAAAGCCTTTTTCAAATCCACGCCAGTTTAGTCCTTTTGTAAATAGCAATTACAAAGGATTATGGGATAGGATCTTGTCATGGTGTGCATTTGTCATCCCATGAAATAGCCCCTTACAGAAATGGACACTTCTAAAATCCTGATCTGTGGGCCTTTGATCAAGTTTTTGGTAGAACATTTCTTCAAGAGTTTACACCTCTAGCACACAGCAAAGATGCTTATCACGCTTGAGTCCACAAGCTGCATGGCCATGCATGATCGCTGTTTATTGTTTGAGAAACTCACACTTCTTAAATTCCAAAATGCTGGCTTTTGATTGGGTTTCGAGCAGAAAATTTATATTCGAGTTCCTACCTCCAGTCATGCATTGATGCAGAATTTCTGTCTGTATCTCTAAGGGGCTGTGTCTGGCATGTTCTGTGCCACATTAAACTGGCACTGACTAAAACAACATGTACCAAAATTCCTTCCCACAATCCTCTGCACTTGCTATTTGGAGAAGGATCTATTTGAAAGATGCATAATGCATGTTGGGTACTGAATTTTCTGTTCGTATGGTAAAAATTGTAACATTTAATTAAATAAATCAAAAACCATTTGTTGTATTATATATTACACCACTATGTACTGTACTTAGGGTTAAAAAGTCTAGTCCTAGTATGCATTGCTTGTAATGGATATTAGAGTTGTCAACTTTAGGCAGATTACGTACCTCAAGAACAGAGGCCGTGTTCCCACTTGATCCCCCCATGTTGATCGCCCCAAGCTCAATCAACTGGAAAAGTTTGTGACCAACCGCATGAGTGTTCCCATTTGATCTCCTGCGCGAGATCTGATCCCCTCCTCCGGTTCAAGTAACAGGAAGTTGTTTCATTGAAATTATGTGTGCAGGTCAGGTTTGTTTACACAGGTTTGTGTGGCGTGGGGAGGGTCACTGCGGAAGTACGTCATTGATCTCGTGTCACCTTGATCCCCCATTGTGTTCCCACTTGTTTTCTTGATCGCCTGCGCACGGTCTGATCCTCCCTGAAGGGGCGATCAAGCTCTCGGGATCTGATCCGGGGAACGAGAGCGTTTCCACTTGCAAATTGATCGCCTGCGCGGGGTCTGAACCGGATCTGATCGCCTGGTCGTTCTCAAGTGGGTACACACTCAGAGAGCTGGAGGAAGGGCAATGTTGGAAGAGCTGGAGGAACCTACTTAATAGCCATTTGCCACTCTCATGCAATAACATTATGCACACAGTATGAAGGCTGATAAAACCACCAATCTGTGGAAATCTGGCAGACATTCTCTTTAAGACATAGTACTAGAAAGTAAGCATCTAGAAAAATATCCCCACACCAGCTAAGTGATCTTGTAAGAATTGGATCTCAATATATTTGCACTTAATTAACAGCCAAGCTTCAAAACGTATACTCAGCCACAAGCCACATGTGCACAATACAGTAGGTTTGGATGTGGTCAACGGTGCAGCATGGGTGGCAACTGAAAATACCTGGCACAACCATTACATTTGACTATGGATTCTAGTGTATATGTTAGAATGCAATATGCAGTTTCATTATTCAGTCATGCACCAGAATTTAGTCACATAAGGAAGACAGTTGCTTTAGAACTGTGCTAACTACATATTACCGGTAAACCAAGCAATTTGTACGCCTCGATTAGTATCAATTACCAAACGCAGCTCAAGTCATCCAAGCTTAAGCAGCGAAAAGGAAATCAATTGCTCTGCTAGCTGAATTAAGCAAACAATTTTCCAACTAGTTGATGGGGGAAAGCAGAGGATTACAAGAGACTATTGAAAGGCTTGGTCTCCCGTACCCCACGACCCTCGGTGTTACCCCATGTTAACAGTCAGGCGAAACTTAAGTTTTTCAATCTGTGTTCTCACGTACCCCGTGTTTCGTTGATTGGGTAGTGTTACCATAGTAACGAGGTCAAATATTTCCCATACCAATTACTGTAAAATGTAAGAAAATACCTGTCATCGGTGCCATAATCACCTGATGACCTTGCTAAATTAAAACAAACATGGTGTTTAAAACTGCTCAACCCTGTGATTTGAGGTGGATCGAAATTTAAACCCCAACCCTGGGTTTACCCGCAGTCCCATGTTACTCGAGCGCGAGGTAACACGGTGTTACCTCGAGCCCAGGGTACGTGAGACCACAGTATTAGATTAATCACAGTTTTTTAAACTTCAAAGGACTTGTCCATCTCATGAAACATGATCATCAGCAAATGCTAAATTTGATATGATGTTGATTACTGCTGCAATCAAAATCTCATTCATGTCGAATTTCCCTGCCTGTAAAAACTGACCACACCTTTTTGTTTCAGTGAATGAAGGTCTACAAAATCCAGATAAGAATTAGCTCTACTTCTTGTCTTTCACACCTCCCAAACATAGGGACATATCTGACCAGTATTATTTTGCCTTTGTTTACTATCTTCCACTCAGCTGTCTCTAATTGAGCTTGTGATTTTCTTGGAGCATGCTTGAGTGAGTTGAGCAGGAAGTTTGGTGAAATTTAAATATCCCACCAAACCTCGCTTTTGATGGGGACTCGGGTGAAATATCTAATAGGGTAAGAAATTTGGTATGCTGATGGCTGCTCCCAATTCAACATGCCACTTAACATGTAAACAGAGTATGCAATCAACTGCAACTGCTGACAACACTTCTCTACTTGAGAAATTTAAATTTTAACTTTTCTGGCACAGTCGACATTGGAGAGGTGTCACAGCATCATACCAGCTTCCTCAACAACCAGATCAGCTACAAGTACCCTTTTGTTATTTCTGACAAGAATTTTCAACTCAAGAACAGCCACGTACTACACACTGGCAATCTTCTTCTGGGCTGACAAACACTTCATTCAGTATATGCTGTAATTAGACTTATATTGAAGACGTTGAAGTACTTAATTAGCATGGCATGTGCTGTAATGAGCTCAGAGCCCTTATGTAAGTCAGTTACTCTATTATTTCAAACCGTACTCAATCATTCTAAAATGTACCAGAATCTAAGCCTTGCACAATTAGGCATAATATTTAAAGGTATGGTCACGTGCCTACAAACTTAAGTTTCCAGACTACACTTGACAGCTATATACAAAGTAAATTTCCCCAGGAAAAAATTTACTGCAGTTATTCATGTATGAATATCATCCAATGTTCTCAAAACAAAGTTATTCAAAGTTTGGATGTTTCTTAATTGAGCTACTTGTTGATTATGCAGTCAGTAAGTCAGTTAGAGTTTTATGGCAAGTTTCCAACCTATTGGTTCAAGTTTAGCCAGTCACAAAACTGGCTTGTTCTCATCCCTACTCCATTGCTTAATTATGCGGAATATTACCCACAACAGCATTAGGTTCCATTTTTAGAGTCTTTGGTAAGACTCGACGTGGGAATCAAACCCTGGCCAGCCCATGAGAGAGGCAGATGCTCTACCCATTTCGGAAAACTCCCCTTAGCACAATCTCGTCAAGAACTGTTCTCAGTACTATATGCCCATTTAAGCATTTGAAAATGACCATGAAGGTGCAGCCATTCAGTGAACTTAAAGTAATTTGATTCCCTTTTTGCTAGTAATGATTATTTCAGGATTTGTTGAAAGTTGTTATTTGAACCCCAAAGTTGGTAAGAATGGTAATCAAATCTGCTGCTCATTGAAGCAGCTAACTGGAGTAATGAACCAGTGGTCAGGTACTATAATTAGGAACCACAATTTTTCCGTAACAACTGTGGTAGCCATGATGGATCTTCTTTAAGGCTAATATCCTGTAATGCGTTACACCAAACATGCGGTTTGATTATGCAAAAAAGAATGATGTCGAGTGTTGTACAATGTGTTTTCCTTTGTTAAACCCTATATTCGTATATAATTGAGTTCAACTGATTTTTCAAGGACACAATTTAAAATTCCGAAATACAATCCTCAGGACACACTAATGTTACGTCTGTCCTTGAAATGAATGTTGTAAAAACAAAGAATAATATTAGCCATATATTGCATACCCCTCCCTTAACATCACAAGATATGCATAATAGCTCTGATTTATGTATGACTTAGAACAAATCACAAATTACCCAGTAAAATGGTCCAAATCCACACAAGGGAGGCCAAAAAAGTCAGAGGTAGAACAACCGAGCTTGAATATCCGACGGGAAAAACAGGTCCAAACTGCATGCAATCTTTTTACTGACAAGCAGAACAGATGATGTCATCAGGTGCCTTTGATAGGAGGTCACCTGGTGCCACAGGGCTATAAGAGGCTTGCCAGGGACTTATACTCCAGGTAAGTAGGGATTACATATGTAAATAGGAGGTGATGAGGGGTGATGTAGATCAGAAATTACCCTACAAAATGGTCAATTTTGGATAGATTTTAAAGAAAATTATGGCTATTTTCTTGGTTATCAATGTCTTTTACCTCAAATAGTTAACTATGTCATTTTCTGTCACCAGAACTTTAATCTTGGGCAGGTTGCCCATGAATGACTACTTCTATGGTACTGCTTTCAGGTGAAAAACAGAATTCATCCAGTTAAAGGAATGTTCACAGCATGATTATTTCAGAGCATTAATAGGCCACTTTCCTACTTGAGAGTTAAATCTCAAGTAGGTGATCAGATTGACATCAGATTCTCCCATCAAGATCAAAGGTCTTCCTTTCAGACTTTATCCCCTGTGGTTAATCAGTTACAGTCCGCAAGACTGAAGGTCTGTGAGACCAAAAAGGTAAAAAAGCTTCACAATTCGACCAAAGATTCCCCAGACCGAAAATCAACAAGGGTTCATGAGACTGAAAAGAAAATTGGGTCTGCAAGAACAAAAATGAGAAAAGGTTCGCAAGATCGACATCAAAAACCTGCTGACATGTATTCATTTTTCGGGCTCGCAAGCCTATTCTCATTGTTCCATCCCGCTGACCTTTTCTCATTTTCAGTCTTGCACATCTCTTCACCCTTTTCATCTGGCAAACCCTTTCACATTTTTAGCCCTGCAAACCTTTTCTTTCTTTGGGTCTCGCAGACCATTTTTCACTTAAAGTTTTGGTCTCATAGATCTCCAATCTTGTGAACTTTTAGTCTCTTGGGATGACCCCAATAAATAAAAGCCTCAATCAAGGAATCAACAAACTGGCAATTATGTACCCCCTGACAATGTTGTTCACTGCTACACACTGTCCTTTGTGTTTGTACTTCACAGTGGGAAAAGGATGTTGCATCATAGGTCATTTTGATCGGCTACATCTCTGTGTTCTGATACTGTATATCTATGTTCCAACGTCTCTTTTTTCCACAAAACAGCGCCAAAGTATATTTTCATTGGTGCCACAGTACATTATTATTGGCAGCAAAGTACATATACTTATCAGCCCCAAAGTTCATTTTTTCAACGCCAAAGTACACTTTGTCTGTACCATAGTACATTTTTATCGGCACCTAGGTACATTATTGTCGGCGCCTAGGTACATTATTTTCGGCGCCAAGGTACACTTTTTCTGTACGAAGGTACGTTATTGTTGAAACAGAGATGTCGGAGCAAAGACATGTTGGAACATTGGGATGTCCCCATTTTGATCTCAGGTCACCTCGATCCTAGAGGCTTTCAAACAATGTCCGATCCCCCACTGGAGATCTTCTTTGCTGCCAATTGGGTGAATCCAAATCTCTGGATCTCATCCTGAGCTGTGCACCTGACTTTTCATACTACTGCAAACTGGGGAAAATATGGACTAATACAAAAAAACAACAACTTTTACTAAGAAATGTACAAGATGCAACACAACAGTAGCCTACAATGTTAATAAAAACCTATTAAAGTTGGGAAACAAAAACTTTGGCAAAGAAAAGTACTCTACCCATTACTATAGTATGTGTTAAAAAAAAGTTGAAAGTATACTGCTAAACATGTTTAGTTAATACTTAATTACACAAACCAATCTATCAATGAGTTACATGTATATTATCTGATAGCTGGGTCATTCTAACCTTGCTTTTCAAATAGGCGGTCTTCGTTTTTGATGTCTTCTTTTTGTACTTTGCTGCGTAGGTGCGCACAGAATTAAGATTAACAAAACGGAGGTGGAAGACCCGACAAAGGTCTTTGGTCTAAATTTAGTACTGTAGGTGGTCTTTATATCCTACACTCCTCTTTTAATGGTCTGCCGACCAATTAAACATAAATGTACTAACAGAAGTTTCAACAACGTGATTGCTATTTAAAGAAGCTGGATCGTGACATCCTTCCAAAATAGATGCGTAATATATACTAAGCTGGATGATAACACTCTGTGTGGGGCTAATTTTAGAAATATTAGTACTACTTATAAATTTTATATTCTCATTTAAAATAATTTTGCAAAGTTATCCTGAAATAACATCTCTGCTAATATTTCTTTAGGATATTTGATGTTAACTTGAAAGATTTTTAACAATTTTTTTTTGAAAATTTTGTTTGCTACTTTTTCTTCTGGCTTGCATCATCTGCAGGAGTCAGAAGTTAATGAACAACACTGTAGAATCTGCAGATTTTGAAACTGTTTTCCCATTAATGAGTTTGTTTTTTGTAGGAGGGTTCAATTCTTAGCTCCAATCATACCAAAGACTCTAAAAATGGAACCTACTGCCATAGTGCATGATGCTCTGCATAAGCAATGAAGGAAGGAAAACAAGCCAGTGAGCCACAACTGGAAAAAAGGCCATGACCAGCTCAACTTTAATCAATACTACAGGTTGGGTAAAACTCTATCTAACTATTAAAAAAAAAACAGGCCTCAATTTTCAGAAAAATTTATGGTTGTCCTTCTGGCAACCATTCCACTAGTTTTGGTTGTCCACCAAGAAATTGGTTGTCCGAAACATTTTGCACACAATTACAAAACAGTCAATGTGTTCATGTGTTTTTGGTCTTGAAGAATAAAAAGATGGGATATGTTTAAGAGACAGGAACACTTCAAGTCTGAAACAAGATGGAAAACATTGAAAGAGTTTATCAGTCAGCTGTATGTGTAATCCTTCAATCTCTGAGGAAAGTGGTTGTTCATGGGACAACCAACCTTTAACTTTTTAGTTGTGCGTATCAAATTTTAGTTGTCCTGGACAATCGGACAACCATGAAAATCGTGCCCTGAACTATAAATTTATATCATAACTCTATGAGTGTGGCAGTTCTGTATGGGAATTACACCGCCCTAATTAAAATTACAGGTTACCAGCCACATCTTATGCTAGCAACATGCATGCTATTACTGTTTAAGAGATGATTGCTGCAATTAAAAACAGTGCGTGAGTTACGATTTACTATTTGCATATTTCTTAATATGTAATAGAATTTGCCATACAGGTAAGGTTAGGTTAGTTTTACAGCCCAGTTAACCCTACTCCATTGCTTATGTTGAGCATCCTAAGCACAATGTGAGTATAGGTTCCATTTTTAAAATCTTTGGTATGACTTGGCCAGTTATCATATAAATTATTGCACCTGCGGCAATGTGTGCATGCATATGTAGTTTTTCAGTATAAATCTGTACTATGTCAATCATTTTGAAGGGGGCTGTGTCAGTCTTCCTGAGGTTCAATGTTCCCAGGGATTGGAACATTGAACACCTTGTTGGGAACATTCATGAACCTAGGGAACAAGGAGCAATGAAGCTCAGGAACAGTAAATCTAGGGTATAACCAACCTTGGAGTTATTGGCAACCGTTGAAACAATACAAGCAACATGGAACATGCATTGAACCTTGGAAACATTGGACATTGGCAGCATCGGGCAGACCCCTTTTTGAAGATAATAAGGATCTGGCAATAATATATCCTATAAAGTGACATATGACAGAGTTCTGCAGCTTTAAAGGGCCAAATCTCTCATTGCAAACTACAATTTTGGCTCCTGAAATTCTCAATTGGCTCAGCTCTTTGACTGACAGCGAATTCAAACAATGTGGAGTGCAAAAGCTTATATTACACAGCATGAAAGGTACTGAGAGCGTTTTGATTGTACAAATTGAGTTTTTCTATACTCACCGTGAAGCAATAAACTGAGATTGTTTCTGGATGCATGAGGATGAATTTCAGACAATTGTGGGAGGGGCTTCAGTAAGAAGCTTAGTAGAATTGGTACTGTTTGGGGTGAGAGAATTGGGCCTTTAACTTTGCATGGGATCTTTTTGCAACATTTGTAGCCTGTGTTTGTAAACTTCATAACTAGCAAACTGGAAAAAAAGGCTGTGGCCAGACTGACTTCAAATAATCAGTTAGAAACCATCTAATTGCTAAATAGTTAATTAGTACTTTGCTTTACATGCAAATTAAAGGGCCAATCCTCTCACCACAAGCCACAATTCTTGTAGGGGTTTACCCAAATTCTCAATTGGCTCAGCTCTTTGATTGAAAGCTAATTCAAACAATAAAGAGAAGACAGCATCAACTGTGCTGAGAGTGTTTTGATTTTATGTCCACACTGCCCTTCACCCTGAAACAATAAACTGAGATTTTGTCAGGATGAGGATGAATTTTAGACAATTGGGGGAGGGGCTTAAGTAAGAAGGTTAGGAGAATGGGTAAGTACTGATTCAGATGAAAGAATTGGGCTTTAATATTCTGGCTGTAAATCTGATCTGAAAAGGTTATAGAACCGACTCACCCAAAATGCTATTAATACAACATTGACATGGTTCCTGTTAGCATACAAGTCACAGGACGTTTCATTACATGGAATAGCCCTTATTTTAAACTGCCTTTACTCCTAAAAAGTTTAAAACCCTGATGTAGAAAGTCAAGACATTACTTCAAAATTTGCACTTACAGTTTACAGCCACTCCAAGTATGCTTACATGTTTGTAAAATCAATAAAACTATGATAAAACCTGCATGAGCATTGGGAGTGGCTGTAAAATATAGGTGCGAACATCAAGTAAAATTCCACCATTCTTTTCTGCAGGTATCTGAATTTTTGAATGTCTATCATTAAGCAATTTATGAGAGAGAAAAAAGTAAGCGATTTGAAAAAGGGGTATTTCAAAAAGCTTTATCTGTGAATCCTTGATTTGATGTTCATTCATACTTGGTATAATAATCCTTAACAGGCCATAACTTTGCTTCTTGAGGAAGCAATATAAGACTTGGTGTCAAGTACACTGCAACACTCGGGGTTACCTCGTGTTTAAAATAAGGCGAAACAGCAGGTTAACCCTGTTTTTCCCAGTCTGTGTTCTCATGTACCCTGTGTTTTGTTGATCGGGTAGTGTTACAATAGTAACAAGGTGAAATATTTCACATACCAATTACTGTAAAATGTTAGAAAATACTTGTCATCAGCATCATAAACACCTGTGACCTTGCTTGATTAAAACAAACACGGTGTTTAAAACCACATAACCCTGCGATTTGAGGTGGATCGAAATTTAAACACCGAACCCGTGCTAATCTGCATTCCCACGTTACTCGAGGGCAAGGTAACTTATACGTACCTCAAGCGCAGGGTACGTGAGACCACAGTTAACAGACACCCGAGTAGATCAAAGGTGGTGTGCATGGGCTGTAATGATATTTGATCTGTGTGGGGTGTAATGTTCTGTGCCCTCAAATAAGCCATGCTTCCACTGTGTTCACACTGTGTGAAAAGCAATTAACACATGCTTGACTGGCATGTCAGCAACCCCAAACGTTACATAACTTCTTGTGTATTTTAATACATCAGTTATATGAAACCTATATAGTGTGCTCCATTTCCTCCCTGTGGCAATAAGATTTAATCAGGCAAGCATGACTAATGGCCCAAAGGGAGGTCATGGTGAGGAAAGGAAAACACCAGGGTAACATACTGTAAGAGGAAAATCGCAAAAGAGGGGGCACCTGGGTTGTTGACAAGTGATTTTTTTTCAAGTCAAGTCAAGTCACAAGTCAAAAAACAGGACTGGAGTCGACTCGAGTCACAAGTCGTTGACTCCAGTCAACAACTCAAGGGGGGCATGCATGAACACATACAGCATGCAAACCAGAATGAAAGCTGCTTGTGCAGTTTAAATTTTATTGAAAATGCAATCACCTCAGTTTGGATTAGTCTACCCTATTTTATGAACAGGTCCTGAGAGTCACATTACAATATTTTTGTTACTACCTTGCAAAATTTAGGAGAATTCATATTGGGTCACCTTGAATAAAAGGAATATTTAAGAGCTAAAATATGATAGATTATGAAACATACTTCAAAGAGAAATACCATTTATTATGATGGTGATATCTGGCTGTTATAAAAAAAAATAAATAAAAAAAAATAAACAAAATCAAAAAACAAAAACAACTAAAAAACATTGAGGTGTGACTGTTTTAATTGGCCTTTAATGAAACCAGAAGCGAAACAGCACATTCCAAGTATCTCTCAATTGAGTATACGGCCCAGGTCACACTACAGTGGTATCAAACTGGATCGGAGTACACTCTGATTTTTGTGAATTTTACTTAAAATCTCCATCAACCATTGTAGGAAGCAACCAAAATTTGGCAACCTGTGTAAATTCAAGATCCGTATGTGAGGACCACGAAGGTGAAATGTAAACTAATGATTTCATGATGTCACATTGACACAAAGAGCTTTTATCAGACAACGCATTTCCGATCATAGCTGTCTGTGGATGTGACGTCACTGAATTATCAGTAAAACTTAGAATTAAATAGTCTTATGATACAAATCATATATCTACACAGGTTGGAAAATTTTTGTTTGTTTCGGTTCAAAGATGGAGATTTTAAGAAAAACTCAGAAAAATTGAAGCCAAATCCGATCCGATATCACTGTAGTGTGGCCTGGTCTTAAAGGCCCAGTTCTCTCACCCCAAACAGTACCAATTCTCCTATACCCTCCTAACTGAAGCCCCTCCCCCAATTGTCTGAAATTCATCCTCATCCAGTCACAATCTCAGTTTATTGCTTCAGGGTCACTATAGAAAAGCTCTATGTGTATAACAAAAACACTCTCATTGCAGTTTATGCTGTGTAATATAAGCTTTGGTAATCTACATTGTTTGAATTAACAGTCAATCAAAAAGCTAGGCCAATGGAGAGTTTCTGTACCTCCCTACAAGAAGTGTAGTTTGGGATGAGACGATAGGCTCTCTAAAGGCCCAGTTCTCTCACCCCAAACAGTACCAATTCTCCTATACCCTTCTAACTGAAGCCCCTCCCCCAATTGTCTGAAATTCATCCTCATCCAGACACAACCTCAGTTTATTGCTTCAGGGTGAGTATAGAAAAACTCAATTTATATAATCAAAACACTCTCAGTACCATTCATGCTGTGTAATATAAGCTTTGGAACTCTGCATTGTTTGAATTAGCTGTCAATCAAACAGCTGGGCCAATGGAGAATTTCTGTACCCCCTACAAGAAGTGTAGTTTGAGGTGAGAGGATAGGCCCCCTTTAAGAGCATAGATTCTTTTGGAAATAGCAGTTACAAAGGATTGTGTGATAGGATTTTGGTTTTCATTACTTTTGTTCATTTCATTTTACTTTAGCAAATAATGCAAACGAACATTCTGTCCCACAAACCTCTCTAATTGCTGTTTGGAAAAGATCTGTTTCACCAGAGTATATTTTGAAACTCAAAAGAACATTTATTTTTAAAACATGTCTATACATGCAGATCACAAAACAAATAAATTAAAGAAGAGACAATAAAAATAATGTTCATCTGCATGCATGTTTATTAGGTCTTCCAGCTGTATTAATCAGAGTTAATCTTAACAACTGGTTTAAATACAAATGCAATTATAGCATATGGTTGTACAGGTACCTGTAGTATTTCAAAGAAGCAATCATCAAGCTGAAATTTGTATATTTAACATACCACCACATTTTGAAATTCAATCGAATTTCAGTTCACATTAACATCCCATACACAATTTTATGTAATTGGACATACACTTTAAAGGTAAAGAGCAGTCGCCCCAAACTTGTTGTGAGGAAAAAGCTAAACAACACAGTTTTCGTCTTATTTCTCTTCAAACTATCTTTCTTTACATTTTATGACTTTACTATTTCGTTATCACAGTAAACCAAGCAGGTATTTCTAGGGAATTTCATATTTGAAGAGAAAAAATTTTGTCACATGACTCTCAACAGCCAATCATAAAACTGGACAGTCTACTACACTACTTCAATTTGGGATGACTGCTCTTGCCCTTTTAAAAAAGGAAGAAATTTTGCATGGTCTAAGTTAGACTATAAGACAGGGCCACCACAATTTTTCATTGATAAAGGGGTTTTTACTGACAATTTAAGCCTATTGATTTCATGGTCAAAATCACGCTATGCACCCACAAAGAAATTTGGGTATGACATATCCATTTCTCACTGTAATTTTTCTAAATTTTCAATCTCAGATAGGAGCCAACAATTGCTTGTAGGTGTCATCCTTAATCTAATGGATCTATTTGTCATATTAAACAAGGTTCTCCTAGCAATCTTCCCATATTTTTTGCTTCCTATCAATTTGTTATTACAGGACCTGTATTATGAGTCAAATTAATTCACAAGTGCACTCAACAGAGGCGATACACACTTTTATTACAAGCAAAGCAAATTATAGCAAGCTGTAGGATTCTTGGGGACCATTTGAAAGGAAACAGAAATTGATAATGCCAAACACAATTTCTGATGCTCAAAATAAATAGTGAAATTTCAACAGTTCACAAAGAGACACAAGCGTTAAATAACAGCTGCCAGTAAAGATTTTGAAATGAGTGCTGAAGAGTGACGCCGCCACAGGGGTTTTGGGGGCTGAGTGCCTGCCCCTTGAATCATATTTCGACCCCAACCATAAATATTCTTGCAAAAGTATATCAGCAACATTTATTTGTAGGAGGTGAGGTAAATTGTTAATAAACAGTGAAATCAAAACTGATATCAAACTGTTCTCGAAATGAATTTTTTTTTATCTGGGAAGTACAATTCACCAAAACATTTTGAACACACTCGTAAACTGATGGTGCCCCCTCCCCCCCAATTATTGAACCCTGGCGGCACCACTTGTACTAAACATCAGGAAAAGCAGTCTTTCATTGAAGTATCCTCTTTCTGAGGGCACAGGCAAGTTTAAAGGAATTAAACAAAAGAGCAATGGCAGGTATGTACAGCACATTGTACATATTAATGGTACCACGTACCACCTTTGAGATTCACTGTGATGTGTGCACCACCAATAGACGGGTCAGTTTGTGGCATATCTGCGTGGCCCTGGCTTTGGTCTACTTACCCAATATTGACTTACCAAGCAGTCCTGCTCACCCACGTAACAAAAGTCCCCTGAAGCGTTGGTCTCGGCCCAGATGTGGTCCCCACTGACTGCGTTTTCCTATAAAAAAAATTGAAAAGTTCTTTTTTCACAGAAATTTCTACAGTGCATGTATTAATTATGACCAGCATGGCATTTAAAACTCTTTGAAAAAGCTAAAAAGGGTTCACATGGATCACAATTTGACTTTGAATACATTCCAATACAAGTTAAATTTGTAATGTAACTAGTTAGGTCTCAGGGAGTTAGATGAAGTTGTATGGTCTAGTTTCTAACCATATTCCATATCTTAAGTCTTCCGTATGATGCAGCCAGGTGTCAAAGAGGGTAGAACCCTACAAATACACTGTTCAGCCTCTGATTGCTCCATATGAAATTTAAAATTCACCAAGCATTATTTCCTGCAGTACTTCAAAGTCTATAAGGTGGGAAATTGGCCAGAACAGATCTCACCATTAAAACAAATCACACAATTTTTACCCAAGGGATAATGCAAACTAACTGTCATATTAGGGAGCTGTCAATGGCAGCACCCTCGTCACACATTGCACTTATAATATGTGAGATGCATGGACTTCCTCTACATGGACAGAGCATACTGCATGACAGATTGTCGCTACCATACGTGTGAGGAAAAGTTTACCATGCAAGATGGCTGTCTACTATGGTTTTGTGTGAAAGTTTAGACTTGCTGAAGTAAATCAACAGATTTGGCAAGACAGTTGAAATATTTTTGAAGTATGGCAAGGTAAGGTCAAAAACAGGCATATAGCAGGAATATGATATTCTTCCCCATTCAAGTTTAACTTTTGTTAAAAATATTACAGAATAGAGTCATGGTCAAATCATAAAAATTATAGTGTCACGGCGGCCATCTTGGCGTGCCTTTTTTGTCCTAGTCTGTGGTGACAATCTACGGATAGGACATACACGTTACATGCTCTGTTCATGTGTATAAGTCCATGGTGAGATGGCAGGAGACAACAGCATGGCAATTAATCTGCTAGACAAGGACAGCAATACGAAGCCCTGACAAAGGAGGGACTTCAAAGTTCCTGCTACACTTTAAAGAAAAATACAAAATTTTTACTTTTATTGAAAAGATTTATAAAACTGGAAGTCAATACTTTGACACACTGTCACACAGCTCCCACAGCCAAGCTGAGGCAGCTGCAGCCACAACTAATTGTAACTGTATTCAACAAACAATTAAGCCGAAAACCAATTTGTTGTGACTAGTGTGTGCATGAGGCAGCCAGCCATAACCTAGCTGAGGCAGCTGCCATCTATGTTTTTGACATGATGCCTTACAGGAAAGTTGGAAAAATTTGGTCTTTTTGGAGGACTGAAAAATTTCTGGTTTTTACAGAAGAATCTATGGTTCCTTGTAGAGCAAACTGAAGCAGATCACCTCACTGATTGAAAAATCATCAGGGGCCTGTTCCACAAAGAGTTACGCATGATCTTAAGTATGATTTACTGTTGGCTTAGGTATGGTGAATCAAACTTAAGACTGTGCGTAACTCTTTGTGGAACGGCCCCCAGGATTAGATATTAATGGATGAAGGCTTCCTAGAAAAGTTGAAAAGTTTCCCTGACAGAGATGGGGTAAGGGCCCACACATGCACAAAACCCACCATCACTCCATCCCAGCCAACATATCTATACCCCAGAAAAGCAGCCCTAGGTGAGAAGGATCATACCATAATGTACTGTCATCCATATGGCAAGTACGGAGGATTATGGGATACAGTTTCTGTGTGCTTCAATAACATTTTGTCACAGTAACATAAACGGACTTATATACATGGACAGAGCATGTAACATGTACGTCCTATTCGTAGATGGTCGCCACCGACTGGGACAAAAAAAGGTGCACCAAGATCAAATCATCTGATTTGAGACGACTCTGTAATATTTTAAACAAAGCTTAAACTTAAATGGGGAAAAATATATTCCTGCAATACGAAGTGATTTTGACCTTAGCTTGCCATATTTCCAAAATATTTTAACTTTCTTGCAAAATATGGGAATGTACTTGAGCAAGTCCAAACTTTCACAGAAAACCATGTCAGACGGCCATCTTGTTATGCTTCTTCTCACAATACTGTTGCAACAATGTACCGTGCAGTATGCTCTGTCTATGTATAGGAAGTCTGTGGTGACATACCATTGGGTAAAATGGTTAAGTAAAAGTCTATCCCACAATGCACTGCTAGTGTTATTTGGAAAAGGTTCTATAGGTAATTCCATTTGCACTATCCACATGTTAGACACATGTGAGCCTCTTTTTAAAACAAAATTTTATTTAAAAGGGCAGGAGCAGTCATCCCAAATTGAAGAGGTGTAGTAGACTGTCCAGTTTCATGATTGGCTGTTGGAAGTCATGTGACAATGTTTTTTCTCTTCAAATGTGAAATTTACCCGAAATAACTAATTGGTTTACCTTGAATATGCAATAGTAAAGTCATAAAATGTAATGAAAGATACTTTGAAGAGAAATAAGATGAAAATTGAGTTATTAGCTTTTTCTTCAAAATAAGTTTGGGGGACTGCTCTTTATCTTTAAGCAAATCCTGCTGCATATAACGAAGTTTGGTACTTAAGTTTCAAAAGGGTCCACAATGAAGGGGTATAAAACAGCTCTGACTGTAATTAACATCCCATTTGGAGGAAAAGGAAGGTAAATAATTTACAGGATACTCTATCGTAGTTGTCAAATTATTGCTATATTTCTAAGATTTCTGTACACAAAACAAACAATTTGTCACATATTTGCAATGTATCTTGCATGGCTAAGTCAGTCTTGCTTCACTATTACTTTGAAAACACTGCTTAAATCTCACAATTTGCGTCCTATTTTCCTTCCAAGAATCTTCTATGACATATTGCAGATATTAAAATATTGCATTTTTGAAGTTTACCAAGCACCTACTTCTAATGAACTTCACAAAGCAGCGGGAAAACTACAGTCGTGTGATACTAAAGAGCCAGTCATGAAATAGGATAGTTTACTTATCAATTCAGGGTGACTATATCCCTTTAAGGTCTATGATATGATGGAGCATGTACACATTTGCTTAGGCAGTTAGGTAGATGTTGAGATCTAATTTATTATCCATGAAAAGACTTGGAAAGAATTTCAAGCCAAAAAGTTCAGTTTCCATACATGAAAGAGGAACTAAATCTACACAATTTGGTAAAACCACCACTGTATTTCTAAAGATATCAGCAAATGTTACTTCAATTCTTTAATTCCATAGTGATCCAGGCCAGTGGAGCAAGACTGAAGCACCTCTCCTCCCCCCCCCCCCCCAGAAATTATTTGGTCCCTCCTAGAGACTTTGAAGTTTGCCATTGACTTAATAAATGTGTACACATTTGACCAAAATTTTTACCCCCCCCCCCCCAGAAAGGTTTTGGCCCACTTGTGGCCTTATCTGGTTATGTGCCTAAAGTGATCTAGAGGGTAGTGGGGGTTATATCAATTCCTTACATTGACAAGGAATGCCTTTGCAATCTGTTGCTCTGATCTAGAAATTCACATTGTCAGAACTTCTCCACAGGGTGTGTTAAACCTGTAAAGTTCTCATATGCCTCTTTTGACATCACATTTAGATGCCATGAGATAATCAAAGAGAAAACTGGTTGCCATTTTTTAAGAAGATATATACAGTAAAGATATAAAAGGATATGACACCATACTGTATGAACTTGCTTCAAGTTTACCTTTGACTTGAAAGAAAGGTTAGGGAGTAGGGAGGAGTAAAAAAGACACAATTTCTGAGTGGCAGCTGTGGAGGTAAATTGTCAGTGTAGTGTGAAAAAAAAAGTGTGGGTCACTGCAGTACCTCAAAACCTTCATAGCTACGACAGTGTCAGAGGAAATCAGCCTTTCATAAATTTTTTGCTCACAATATAAGTGATGGTCTAAGACTATAAATAGAAGGAGACTGATAAATGCATAAGAGTACCTTGTTTGGGGTGATGCGCATTGTTGAACAAGAAATTTTCTAACTGGCTCATAATAGCGCTTATCACTAACCTAATCCCTAACCCTAACAAAGAATACAATGGATACAATACAATGGCAACAGCCAATCAAGAAACACCATAATTGTTAAACAGTGTGCAACTACCCTATTGTTTTGCTCAAATGACAGGATGAACATGGAAGGTTTGCTTTATATTAAAATATTATTCCAGACATTTTCCATGAAATTGTCAGTTGAAGTTTGTGCCAGACAGAAGTCTAATGATTTGCACTACATGCTGTTCAGCAAGAGTCAGTGCAGGCTATAGCTGGCCAGCCCAGACGAACCCTCTTTGAGAATGTGAAAACTGGGGGTGTCCGATGACAGAGCTTTTCATGGAGAGCTGTAAAAGTTTCCAAGAATTACAGATACCTTGTATTCAAAAGCAGAGTTGCATCACCTCTGAGAGTTTCAATTCTTCCAACCTATTACTTCTAGCCCCTCCCACAACTGTATAAAACTTGATCATCCTCATTCAGCCACAAGCCAAGTTTATTGTTCCAGAGCATACCCAGGTGAATACTCAAGACTCTAACATGCAGCCAGAAGAGTCTCAGCACATGCTCTGTAATAAGAGCTACCCTGCACTTTTTGAATTAAATGTTAATCAAGGAGCTGCACTTTTTGAGAATTTCTATAGGCTACCATTAAAACTAGATTTGGGTGACATAAGACATGCCTTCAAGACAAGAGTAAGAGTAATCAATCCTTTAGGTCAAAAACTGTTTTTAACATATGGCTGTTGATACTGCTTTCCCAACCCCTACCTACCCCAACTCCACCCTATCCCAACCCAACCCCAACCCAACCCTACTCCAACCACCTCCATGGATGGCTATACTCACACTCCAATCGATGGTGGTCCGAAGTTCTTTGTCGGCCATGTTGTAGTCCCTTTGGGCCGGAATATGGTGAGAAGGAAAGCCATGGAGTTGGTGGGCGTGTGCATTTGTCTTTGAGATTGCCTTCCTGCATGGATAAAACAAAAGATGACAAATGTTTAATACTTCAGTCTTCCACTAGGGTATGGGATCTTCCTGTTCAAACAAAACAAGAGTAAATTTCAGGTATCCAATCATTTACTGGGATGGGCACAGCTGAAACAAACAAGATTTATTTCAAAGAGAAAACTGAAACCAAGAAAGAGGACATAAAACCCATCATGAGTTCCAAACGTCTTGTCCCTGCTGCTGAAAGAAGCAGAAAGTTGAGAATTTGGATAATATTCGAAAACAAGAGACCAAGGGCACTATGGTTCCTTGCATTTAAGATGATATTGTATTAAGGTAGTCACAAAGTAAGGCATAATTTGCACCTTTAACCCCAATGACTTTTAGCCATCGCCCCAAAACAAAGGGACGCATTAAATTTCAAAATCATACAAACACTTTTAGTTTGAGAGAAACGGAACACTGAACTTTTCAAATTATCACACTGCACACCGCCCACTTCCATGCGACAAATACTGTACATTCATCACCTTTCACTAAAATGTCATTTACTTGAGTTTGGGGTAGTACAGGAGGTTAGTTTATTGCCTTTTTGTCAATCTCAACAATTCAAATCCAGACCTTAAAAAGAAGTCACAAAGGTCAAATACAGTCAAAGTAGATCAAAACTGATTTTAAATAAACACAGTCTCTTCTGCACCAAAGAAATTTAACAGTCATCTCCTCATCCCTGGCCACCAAAATTTATGATGGATGACTAGAAATTATGTCATGGTTGTCCTTTAGACTACCTAATGTGTTTGCCTCAAAAGCAAAAATAAGGAAAAACCCACTATTCTGCTACTAAAGGCAGCCCAGAGAGTGATTTATTACCACCAATTTCTTCTTCACAATTTGGCTAGAAGACCAAGAAACAAACATAGCTCTGTAGAATCTAATAAATGACTTTCAACTTGACCTTTAACCTAAAGAGGCTGTTAGAAACAGCATTGTAGTCCCTAGGGTAAAAGCAGAGGTAAAGAAGAGAAACTGCTTTCATATTTTACTATTGAAATTGGAATCTTAGCTTGCATTGCGAATAACTTTATTCAATACTGTATGTGAGGAAAAGGTTTTTTTAATGATAACTGCATTACTGTCCTGATTGTTAACCTAACTGCTTTTAGACTGAAAGGGGGTTATAATTCTTCTTTTCTTTTATACATTGCATTTGTCTAAAGGCATTAAACTTCAGCTGGACTTTTAAACCAATTGAACAAAGACCAAAAGAGTCTTCACGTGCACATTACTTAGAAGATCACAACTTACCATTATTTCCACTATGTTACTTAGTTATTGAGTAATTGCACCGCATACTTGGCATTGCAATAGGCCTACATATGACCTACATGTACACACTAGCCTGTCACTTAAATGTCAGTAACTCAAGTAATGAACATCGTAGGAGGGTAGTGTGATAGCCTTTTGGGTTCCTCTGATCAAGACAAATCTTGACGTCACAAAAAAGTCACAAGAATTTCACAAAAAGTCACAAAGGTCAAAAGGTCAAATGAGGTCAAGTGAGGTCAAGTGAGGTCAAGGGGGGGTCATTACGTGCATTTCACTTAGACGAACACAAATCTCCATTACACCACCCCTCTAAAATGTTTCAGTGGCAAGATATCAATAAAACATTACTTTTTGACCTTTTGACCCTTTCCAATTATTTTGGTTAATGTACCAACATTTTCACCTCCTACAAATCTAACTTATCCTAAAATTATGCCACTGCTTGAACAACGGATACTGAGTTACAGCTACTAACAGAAATTCAGTTTTTGGCCTCTGGTGATCACCAGTGACCTTTAACCTCCACCAAAAATGATAGGGCACATCTACTCCACAACATCTACATACATACCAAGTTTGAAAAAAATTGATCACTCGGTTATTGAGTTATCGCACCACATACCTCCCATCCCAATCCGTCACATACACACACACACACACATACACACACACACACACACATACATACCCCAAGGTGACTGCATAGGTTCCTTTGTTACACAAGGAACCAAAAATGGAAAAACATGGGCAGGAATGCATACTGCATTCTAGTCCTTTGGAAGGAAAGCAGGAAATGAGACCTCCAACACACAAAAGAATAATTTTAAAATTTGTTTGTGATCCTGTCTTGAAACGGTTTTGTACACAATTTGGAAAAGTGCTCGGTCATGAATTTTAAAAAAAAACATTGAATAATTAATAATTTCTACATAACTCACTCATAAACTTAGAAGGATATGGGGCTTGTGTAAATTTGACCATTTGTCAATAGGGCAGAGTCATTTTAATATCCAGCTGGCAGTTCTTTACCAGTCACTCTTTTACTCTTTCTAGACCCAACTGCCCATACTACCCAGTTAGATAAATGACTCTCCCCTTAGAATATGAAGAAAACATTTCAGGTTGGGCAAAAGTTGATAAATTTTACAACTCAGCTTAATGTACCACTTTAAGTTTTAATATAATCCAATTTTCCTACATCAATGCCTCCAAATTGATCAAAGTGCCGCACACAGATCTATAACGTTAAAGTTGACATGAAAAAATGCATAGTCCCTAAAAACATGTATTCACTATATTACAAATATTATTCACATCCTTTGTTTCAATTTAAATCCAACAGAGTTCTCAATGTGATTCTAAACACATTCCAACATACCATGCCTTCTTATCTTATACTTAAAAAAAAAACCCATACTGAGAGTTAAAAAGTATTTATTATACAACAGCATTTAAGAGCAATTTTCGCATGAATGTATGCATATTTATACAGTAGGCTCATACATTAGTTCATACTTCCATCGGTCTAAAATGAGTGTAAAGTAACACAATATTATTAAGGTAAGTGCATGTGCCAGTTATGTGCTTGCGGTAATACATTGTTACAGTCGTCACAAAGTAACGAAAACCCTAATTTTCCAAGAGTGCTTTCAACCCTGCAACTGTCAGGAAATACATCCTTGACAGTCAAACGCAGAAGTATTCATGCCATTAAGGGATACAAACACGCCTGCACGTCACGCTCAAATTTAATTTAATTGGACATAAGGAGCATGCCATAATTCTGCCTGCCTTAAAGGTATAAAGAGGTTGTGCAGGGGTAAGAGAGGAAAATAAAAGTTAATACTGCCACCCTTACAGGCATGGGTGAATTGGCCTTTATTTGTCTTCACACACAGGGCTGGAAAAAAATTTTACTTTCCTTGGAAAGTAGAAAAACTATTTACTTGGAAAGAAATAAAAATTCCCACCCAAGTCTCCCTGTATTTTCATCTGCAAAAGGGAAAATTTCCTTCCCATTGTTGAAATTTCCTTCCAGATGCCAAAATTTCCCAGTAAATGTAAGGAGACTCCCAGTTTTTCAACTGTTTCCATCCATGTGACCACTCATATGTCACACAGGTAGAAAAAGGGTGCAAAGTTGGAAACTCCTTCATGAGGACCAATTTGTTTTTCCAAATATGTGACTAGAATGGAATTCAGTGGCTAAATTAGTTACCAAACAAATTTACCATGAAAATGAGTTCAGATTTTGTAAAGTTATGAACCAAAATGAAATTAAAAAATAAGGGAATAAATATTTTAAATTTCTTGACAAATCTGTACAATTATTGATAATTAGGACCAAAAGCATATCAAATATTAGGTACATGATCATGATCCAAAATTCACAGAAATAATCACAAATAATAACAAACAAGAATTATTTTTTTATATTTGCAGTATAAGAAGTGAGGTATTGGGCTGTGAACATCTGAAATAAATCTCAAGGTAAGTTGGTTTTTTTAGGTTTTCTACTGTTAAAAAATCCACCAAGTCATGATGCTATAGGGTCAAGTCATGACACCCAGTTTTAAGCAGATGAAATTTCTAAAGAAACAATTAAAAAGGCATGAAACTTAACATTTTTTTCCAGCCCTGGTTACATGGACCAATCTATTTGCAGCAATGAGTCAGATGCTGAGAAAAAAAGAGAGAGGGTACATGAAAAAGAAGAAAATGGCAAGAGAGAAGAATGAAAGGGAGAAAAGATGGATAAAGGTAAGTGAAAAATAAAGCAAGAATGTGAAATGTGGAGAGAGGGAGGAACAAAGGCAGTTTTGTTTAGGGGGGGGGTGGGCCTAAGGTGGACCTCACTTTAGATAGCATTTTAGAGGTCAAGAACAGTCGCCCCAAACTATTTTCAAGCAACAGCTAAATCTCATGATTTTCTTCTTATTTCTCTTAAAAGTATCTTTCAAGGTCAACCAACCAGTAAATTCTAAAGAAATTCACATTTGAGGCAATAAACAATGTTGTCACATGATTTTCAACAGCCAATCATAACACAGGAGAGTCTTCTACACTTCTTCAAGCTGAGACGACTGCTCTTGCCCTTTAAGACCCACTCACTGTCAATTTGCCAAGGTTGCAATAAACTCCTAGGCACTCATCAGTATAGACAACTCGTTGTCAGAGCCGACTCAGCTGAGCCAAGGAAACTTCAATTTTTAAGCTAAAATTAAAAATGCCCTCCACATTCTACTTAATTGTGCCCACATATCATTGTTCCTGTATGGTATGCCTTAATTTCACAATAAACTAAAACTGATAATTTAAAAATTTAGTTCACTGTCATACATAAATTAATGTTAGATGAAGGTCAAAATTTGTACTGTTTTATACATATTAAAATTTGATGATACATCTTCAAAATTTATTCAAAACTATATTTCCTGTACTTCTAGACTCAGACCATCAACAGAATAATTCTTACTATTCTTATTTCTTCAAAGGGCTAATCCGCTGACTGAAAAGTACAATTTTTGTAGCAGTCTACAGAAATTCTTTATTGACACTGGTAACTCTTTGATTGACAGCTTGTTGAAAAAAAGCGAGTACATTACACAGTATGTACTCAGAGTGTTTTTATAACATGCTGGGAACTTGTATAGTATCCTCACCCTATAGCAATAAACTGAGATTGTGTCTGGATGAGGATGAGTTCTGATCAGTTGTGGGAGGGGCTTATTAACAAAGAAAGTTTGAAAAAATTTTGGGGTGAGCAGATTAGCCCTTTAATCAATCACTGCTAATGTTTGAAACAATATTTAATGCCATGCTTAAAAACATATCACGTGATTATCGTACTTGTAAACTAAGGGGATTGAAAGATTTGAACAACCCTTTGTCTTCATTCTAGGACAATATTAAGGAAGAAATCCTAGGAAGCCTGGATTTAGATGTAGAATGGGATACATATATGTCAGAAACTTGAATTTAAATATACTGAAACCAATTTCTTGAGAAATTCAACTTTCACATGTTCACTCTGAGATTTACGGCCTCAGAGAGCCATATCCCACTTATTCTCCCTCCTTCATTCTGCCCCCGGCCCTTATTCTACCCCCTTGTTCTTCCCTTCCCCCCCCCCCGCACATTTTCCTCAGCCTCCTCCAGCACTTTTTTCACAGAAATTGCTATTAAAGAATGAAAGAATTCCGTCCCAATTAATAAGGGTGGGGAAAAACTCATGACTGTTCAAGCTGGTTTTTAAAGGTTCAGAGCAGTCCCGGGCCTCCAATTTACTCTGAAGCAACAACTAAATCTCATAAATTTTTTTCTTCATCTTCAAAGCATCTCTCATCACTCTTTGTGCTTCAATATTGCGTATTCACAGTAAACCAAGCAGCAACTTCCAGTAAATTTCAAATTTTAGGAGAGGTTGTTATCACATGACTTTCAACAGCCAATCATGAAACAGGACAGTCTACTGTACTACTTCAAGTTAAGATGACTGCTCTTGCCCTTTAATTTTTAATGTTTCAAACTTATGTTTGGACATTTTTGGCAGAAATCCTAGGAAGGATACCGGGACTTTATCAGACTCTGATCCCACCTTGTGTTCCTTTTCCCTCACTTTGACTAACCCCCAAGGATGGAGTAACTACCTTTTTAAAGCGGCTCATTGAGTTTGTTCATGAAATTCAACATTATTTTCCAAACCTTTTTTCTTCATGTACACATGACAAATGGTCAAACTTAGATAATCCCCATACCCTACATACAAATAACTGTTTTATTAGGGAGTAATGAACAGTTCAAGTGGGTTTTCGGAAATTCGTGACCAGACACTTTTTCAAATTATGTACAAAACCGTTACAAGTCAGGACACTAGAAAATTCAAAATTTTAACGTTTTCTGTGACTTTTGGACTTGCAACTTGACTTTTTATGCTCACTATAGGCATTGTCATGTGGTAGTGACCCTTTGAGAGTCTCATTAAGTTATTGATATCAACTCAATGAGCCTCTTTAAGCTGGAGTTAGAGATGATTTGTGTGAACAGCATATATGTGTCTAATTTTGAAAAGTTCCGTTGATTACAGCTATTATACAGTCATTGCAAACTTGTATAAGACAATACAGTCTCAATCAACCCTCATTTAATACATGGTGCAACTCCTATGTTCTGGGTGAAAGAACCCCTGGCACCCCCAAACTTAGGGGGGCAACTGGCGGGTCTGGCACCCACGACAGACTTCGATTGCAATAGTCATGGAGCACTCTCTGCCTCTCTTTCTCATAGGAACCATGAACCAAAGTTGTTCTACCCCTTTGTTAGTGTGAACAAGGGCCATAATGGCACAAATGAAATGACTGTCACAGTGTCCTCCTAGGTATCCCCTCAAGTGACTTTGTGAGCAATTTTTTTTTCTCTTGTGTGTAAAAAACCAGAGAAGAACTTCCCATAAATTTCCAATTTCAGCTCTTTAAAAATCACAAAAACTGAAATCAGCTTAACAACGACTAATTAGGCTAGTCTTTCAATTTAAAAAACCTGTTCCAAATTTCTTTTCCCCGAACTGTTATTATAGACCTGAGAGGTTACACGAAGGCCACTGTTGCACAGTCTGAGGCATTAAAAATGATAGTTTCAATTTTACCAGATGTGCAAGTTCCCATTCCCAATAATTTATCTAAGTAGCATTATCATGGTTAACTGTACCTACCTATTTATGCAGTGTCACCTTGCACTATTCAAATTGTGTTTACTAAATATAGCTTTATAAGTGTTGTAGATCCAGTAAGTACTGAACTAGTTCAAACAAGGGCCATGCATACAACTAACTCAATGGATGATGCAATTTTGAAGAGAGTGAAATATCTGTGGTCATTTCCAACAATAGGGTTGGTATGTCCTGTTGCACAAATTATTATTAGCATCATTGTGATACTATTATCCATTTCATCGGCAGTGACCCTTTCAATGACCATGCATCTGTACATAGGTTGTTGGATAACTGATTATAAAATTCTTTGATATATGTACAAACCTATACAAACTTCTATACCAGTAGAAATTTAGTACATGTTTAATTTGCACTTCTTTGAAAACCCATTTTTTCCAAAAACAATTTATATTAGGAGTCTTTGGGGTGAAGAGTAATATATACTTACCTGTGGCACTTGTATATAGCAATAGTGATAGTCTAATTTTTCCATCTTTTTGTACTTTAAGTTTTTGGCTATATTATGTGAGCTTACAAAGTTTTTAGTGTTTTCTCATTTTATGAGATGAAATGGCACCAATTCCTAGCTTTTATTATCAATAATGGTTCTTATATCTTGTACCTTTAAGATTACATTTCAGGAATTCACTTAGTCCAACAATTAATAACACAATGCAATACCTAACTTGATCCCAAAACATCAGTCAACCCATAGCAATGAGTGAAGAGATGGAAGGAGGGAGCACAATTTCACTATAAATATTTTCACTTTGGATATAAAGTAACAACTGTCATAATGCATTTTACAAATATAATCAAAAAAAATTCCAAACCCTTCTTTCTAACCCACTATAACAATCCCTACCCCTTCCCCATCAGGTTCAAAACCATTTAAGGTTGATATATATGTTACTCATTCTAAATCCAGTGCAGTAATGTACAGAAGAGCGATAGCAACCGATACATCAACCCGCAGAGCAGACTCCGGATATTTCAGTCCCCATTTAAGTCCTCACAATTAGCCCCCTTGGTGGGTACATAACTACTGAACAAGGGATACACCCTGTACAGTTTGCTATGTAAGCAACCAAATGTCATTTGAACAGCAAAAACTATATACACAATGACAAAATATGACACTTATGTCAAACTTAGGAGAAAAGTGGAACAACCTACTTAAAACTGTCTGGTCTGTTCTTCGGGAAAGCATGAACTCCAGCTGATTCTACCTCCGTGTCGCTGTCTACCTCCCGATGCCTATGTCGATTGGTTAAAGCCTCAATTCCCGACTGCAGCAATGCTGCAGCACCAAGGGACTTTGACCTTGGCTTTGGGTATTTGTACTTTCCAAACTGAAAGCTTCCTGCCTTTTCCTTCGGGCTTGGTTCCATAATGTACTAAAAGCTATTTTGAACTTTAAAATTCTTAAATTGACAAATTTCATCAAGATTCTCTCTGCATCTCCGATCAGTGGTGTATATTTTAAGGTTAGAAAGTGCAAGGTGTGTGAATACAATGACTAAATTGCACTGAATTTGAAAACCCAGCTGTCACTATATTATTCTGGAATCCTCAATCTTTACAAAAAGATACAATTTCTCAAGAAAAGACATTAAAGCGTTACGGTGAGCAAATCCGCCAATACTTCCACTGCATTAAAGCACAAAATCTTGGTACTATTTGTTATATCTAGATGCCTGTCAAAAGCCCAATGAAAGAAGGAAATCTGACAAAATAAATTTCACAATTACAGAGTTGTAACAAGCATTTCCAACCACAGGTTGATTAATGATTTTTTTCCAAATCAAAAATGTTTTATTTTTGACGTGCAGGTAGAGATAAAGTTTGCATTGTCTTTGAATTGTCTGCATGCACAATTATAGAAAATATTACTTTGTGTCCACTTGAAATCCCATGTAGGAGATCAGACAGAGCATGTTCGAACACTTAAAGGTTACACGCCCAAACAGATAAACACTGTAAGATGGAAGTCCCTTAGAATAGTTTGCCATACACATGAAGAAAAAGTTTTCAAATTAATATGAAAATAGAGTTATATTCTCCAGAAGAAATGAGACACTACCCAAAGTAAGCATTCAGTTTGCAAACTGAAACACTTTCAGAACAGTCAATCTCAACTAGTACTTTAAAATTCGCAATCACCAAAGGAAAAAGATTGCATAAATCTTTCTTGGGCTAGTCAAAACCACCATATGCTACAAGAGAAATGGAGAATATGGATTAATTAAAAATAACCACATTTCTAGACAGCCAATAGAAGGTTCTCAGATAAAATGTATCCCACTTGAGGCTCACAGACACGTGTGCAATTATTAAAATGATAAAGACTTTGACACTGCATCGATTCCTTGAAAAATCTCACCATCTCCTAGAAAAGATGATCGATTAAAAAGTGAAAGCTGCAGGTATATGTGACATTCTTGAAAACATAACTGTCTACAGTTTAAGCAAACAAAATTCCAAAGTAATGCAAAACGGCGCTGAAATTCCTCACTTCGAAAAATGAGACAAACTGGGAAACATCTCCCAAAACATTGATTTTTTTAAAGCTTTCCATCAAAACAGGTATATTTTCGCCATAACACCCTTGTTTAAAGTCAAACCACATGGTAAAAATACAGGTTCCATTTTGAAATCCAATCATCCATGTCCAATGTGCAGCAAATTTCAACCATAAGGAAATTGACTTTCATTTTATGAGAGTCTAGATGGCTTGTGAGCTCTTATTTATATTACAGCATTCCTACTACCAGCAGAAGTATAGGACAGTCAACAGCTAAATTTGCCACAAGATAGATCTAAGCTGACATTTTTATTAAAAGCCTGCAAAAAGCAACTACACTCCACTGCTTGCTAAGGCAATGTTTTGGTCACAGTTATGATTATCCTTCCATTATAACCATACAGACTGAGCTCTACCATATTCTTAGCTATGGATACAACCTGCTCTGTTAGAATTCAGAGCAATACTGAAGAGTCTTTAGTCAACGGAACAGAACGAAACTGCTCAAACAAGTGTGTGTATGGGCACATACAGAAAATTAAAGCAGTGCTGCATTCAGATTGAACTATAAATAGTTTTTCTGGGTCTGGTGAAAGAAAGCTCTTGCATGAGTAAATTTGTGTAAGCATGCATGCATGCACCAGTTTAATGAGTTCACTGGCTGGACTGTGTGACATCAGTATACCATGTTCCATTCATAAGTACAAAGCCTTAGAATAACTGGCAGAGGATAAGGTGGGGTGCTCTGTCAAAATGGCATAGAAACCAATGGATGACGGCAGCAGCTGGCAAGATTTCAAGATGACTGCAACTCTTGACTTACCAACCAGTTCTGCTTCCAAAGCTAATTGAGTCAGTTAAGGTTTAAATAAAGTAAGCTGAATTAGTGACTACTTAGTTCAATGTAAACAAAAAGATGTTGTGTTCTGGAGAATTCAAACAGATCAAACATAAGATCTATTCTTAGTTTAGAGGAATGGAGCTGGTAGTTGTGAATTCTTAGCTTATTTAAACACTTCCTTGTTACAAAAACTTTGGGACCTTTGACACTCACCTTAAAGTAACATATAGCCATTCCAATGGGGAAAACAAGTTTCAAACATTGCATTGAATTAACTATCAACAAGGCACTCACTGTATGACTATATGGATATCTTTGTACATTACAGATAGCGGCAAAAGTGTGGATTTGCGTAAAAGTGATACCTTTAACTATTATGAAATATTTGAGGATTATACTCGAGGTGGCATACCATAACTTACTTAATACAAGCTCAGTTTACAAAGTGCGCAGATTGTTGCAGGCACAGTCTTTGCAAGCTGGATGAGGCGATGTGTCTGCTAGTTTCTGCCTAAAACAGTGTGCACGGTGTGATTTTGAATCTCTGTCAAATAGCTTGCCTATAAAAAAGTATAAGTAATGTATGTGTGACATGTGAGAAATAACTCACCATGTGATAATAGCGCCATCGGGCTGCATGCCGATGAAAATTTCAATTTCTGGAAACAAAGTCAAAACAACTTTCAAATTGCTTTAAACATAATTCCTAAGGGCTGTTTATTCTCAGTCTCAGAGAATGTTTAACAAATTGGCAAAATATAGTCCATAACCATGCATGGGCAATGGCATAAATGGTGTTATTTTTTTTGCATGCAGATCTGAAACCAGGTAACAGGATGGCGGGCGAGTACCGGGGAACTTGTGCAAACATGAGCACATGTTTTGACAAAGGGGTTTCTAACACAAATATCCCCATCAGTTGCACTTGGTGCTAAGCATAAGCATGGAGAATTCCGTGCCTTGAACAACAGCTATTAATACTTTAGGCCTGTCAGTTTGCGATTAGTAAACTAAATGTTTAATCGTATCTTTTGTGATTACTTGGTGATTAATTGCATTTGCGTATGTACAGTATAACCAACCAGTGTAGTAACAGGTAGATATCGGTAATAAACATATACTACATATATATGTGTAAATCTGTAGTACAGTAATTCACAATCGCTTGCCACTTCTGTGTTAGCATTAATACAATGCACAGGTCTGCCTCAAAGCAGACTCTAACTTTTTCCCCTTTATACCTTTAGCAACAAAAAACTTCATGAAAAGCAACTTGCATAAAATTACTTCCATTCATGCCGCTATAATTCAATAGGGTCGTTTAGCCAAACTTCCCCGGGAAAAAGCCATTTTCTCGGGTGAAATATATAGATGTCTTATGTCGCCTAATGGCTAAAACTGCCTATTGAATTCTAGCCTCATGTGAAGGTTGCAAGATTCAGATAGCAGTTGCAGTTTTTGTTGTATGGTTACACCAGTATTGTAGCTAGATGAAGTTTCTTAACATTCAGTATTGCAAAGCAGCGATTGTGCATGAAGTAAAGGCTAGGCCACAGTACAGTATCCACAGGGGAAGTTGCTGCCACGCCCCCTATGCAGACAGCCGCCCGACCAACTCTGATAAATCTAACTTTGACACTTGCCCAATCTACCCATTTGTTTCATTTCTAATTGCCACCCAAAATTAGTGTGGCTTGAAGCCACAACAAAAACTAGGACTAAGGCCTATAGCCACCTAAGTTAACCCTTTACCGTTGTGCTCCGATCGAGGCATATTTGCGTGCCTCGGGAGTGGGCAGAAAAGCGGACGTAGCACATCCCGCATCAGCTTCCATAGGCCATTGACCCGGTGACCTTAAACTATTGTCTCTCTTGTTGTGGCCGAATTTTCGGGAAGCTACTCGCGGTTTCGAGCTCTGCGTGAAACAGTAAAGATGGGTGACAGCCGAGCTCTCTGCATGGGTCCAAAAGGACCCAAACAACGGTAAAGGGTTAACAGTACAAAATGTAACATTAGAGCACTATGTATGCAGTACATATAACCAGGACTGCATGACTGCTGCTGTGGCTTCAACAGGCTGCTCTGTGTGTATCGTAAGAGGAATGCTCAGAGAATCATGGGTGTACTTCAACTGGCAATAACACGACACCCTCCCTCAATAATTATGTTAGAGGCGTGGAATCCTCAAACTTCAGTCATAAACCTTAGTAGCCAATTAGTGAGTATGATTCTTCATAACAGAGGTTCGTTCAATGTACAGCATGAAGCAGCTGTGTAATGATTTTCAGCTGACTCTTACCCCGTACAGCTGCTACTACGTACATTACTGGTCTTGATAAACAGTGATCGGAACCTTTTTTGAAACTTTTTTCAGTTCATGACTTACAAACACTCACATGTGATACAAGGACATGAATAATATGGTTTGGAAGCTGAACTTGTTATTTCTTGAAAAATATAAATTTTAAGTTGAAATTTTTGGGGGGAGATGTACGCCAGTAGTGAATTGACAAGTGGCTGCTGGAAGTGAACATTATGGCGAAGTGCACAGTGGCACACAAGATACTCATAAAAGACACTACTGTGTATGGGTATGTCTAGTGCTTTCAAATTTCATTGTAAATAAAAAAAATAATCATGTTCATTATTAATGTATTGGTGTTGTTGAAGTAAAGCCTTTCACAATAAGTTGCCTGTTTGGGGTTCCAGATTAAATGCCCCCCCCCCATGACACCACACCCAATCACATGTAAACTAATAGGGCTTGGGTGGAGAAAACGTGCATATCATAGCTCTATTGGCAATTTTTGGGCTTCTTGCTCATACTGTAGACATTGTATGCTTCATAAATGCAGCTTAAGCTCATAAAGAACGATGTTTCATGGTTTACCTAACGCAAGTCAGCGACCCTGGGCATGAGGTGCCATTAATCGCATGCAACATTTTACTAAACGATTTCTAATTGGCTGGCTATTACTCAGCGATTAATCCCTAATCGCTGACAGCCCTACTATACTTTGACCTTCATTTCCCAATGTAGCTATGAAATGACATACTGTATTTATGCAGTTTACCTTAAAATACTGGGCATCCACCTTCAGAAGATTCTTAAGGACTGATTTATTTTTCTAAGTATAATGTGACTAGAACTAAATTCTGTGACGAATTAGTTACCAAATACATTTCCCCCCATGAAAATCAGTTAGATTTAGTACAGTTATGCACAAAAATGAAATTAAAAAATGAGGGAAAGAAATTAAAATTTTCTAAGTAAATCTGTCAAATTATTTAAATTTGGAACAAAAAACACATCAAATAGCTACTCCATGTTCCAAAATTAATTATTTTGTGATATTTTCAGCATTGAGGTACTCTCTTAGTCATTGTTTATGCAGTGAACACCTGATAGGAATCTCAAGGTCAGTTTGCTATTTGCGGTTTTCTATGGTTAAAATGTCAGCCAATTCATGACAATATCAGCCCAATCATGACACCCAGTTTCAAGTGGATGAATTTCAAATCATGGCGTAGCGACAACAAGCCAGTGAGCCACAACTGAAAAAGGCCTGGCCAGCTAGACTTGAACCAATTGGTTAGAAACTGGGCCACAACGCTCCAGCTATTCCAATTGATTCTTAAGAGCCATTCAAAGAATGAAAGACTATTAAAGACTGTAACAATTTGGGGGACTGTTCTTTCTCTTAACCCTTTACCGTTGTTACAGGTCCTTTTGGAGCAGACGGAGAGCGTGGCTGTCACCCATCTTTACTGTTTCACACGGCGCTGAAAACTGCGAGTAGCTACCCAAAAATTCCGCCACAACAACGAGAGAGACAATGGTTTAAGGTCACAGAGTCAATAGTCTACAAAGCTGATCCGGGGCGTGCTTCGTCCCCTTTTCCGCCCACTCCCTAGGCGCACAAATATGCCTCAATTGGAGCACAACGTTAAAGGGTTCAAAGGACAGGAGCAGCTGCCCTGAACTTATTTTTAATCAACAAGTAAATCTCACAATTTTTTTCTCATTTCTTTTCAAAGTACCTTTCACAATATTCAAAATATTTTAGGACCTCAATTACATGCATTCAAGTAAATTTTATAAAAAACAATACTGTCACAGGCGCATTAGAATAATTACTTTAAATAATGTGCCATATAAATTTCTTGAACTTGAACTAGAATTCTCCACACCACATCATGCAAACAGACACTCTTCAACACTAATTCAAGTTTGGATGACTGCATTTCATCATTTTAAAGAAAATTTTTTTCACAGGAAGTTTTCATATTTTCAAAATCAATATTTATTGGCAAATAATACAAGATTCTAAATAAGACAGTACAGTGGCCTTCTTTTTGAAAAATAAGTTTCTCAGAGATAGAAATTCGGTTTTGTTGCTGCTTTATATAGTAGTCATTTGTTCACACAAACATTTGCAAATTCAAATGATTTTCTGCTACAACTCCTCAATGCGTAAAACCCTGACACCCTGCGACGGGACTTATTGCAACAAGGCTGCGTTGTTGTCCTGGTGAGCAACTGATGAATAACTAGTATTAAGAACATAGTTTCCACATTATGCAACAAGTTGCAGGTCCATGAAGCTATTCAGGCAAAATAATAATGTTTAGCATACTCTTAATTTGTTCAGTTGAAGAGACAAAATGGGTGCATGTCTGCTTGCAACTAGTTGCAATGCACTCTACACTTTGCAATGTTTCTGATCAATCTGGTTGCAATGCTTTGCTTTGCATCAAGTCACATAGTGTGGGCTTAATGTTTAAACAGGTGTTAAGATAAAGAATGGCTTCAGTTTGAAGCCCAATTCTCTCACCCCAAACAGTACCAATTCCCAACCTTCTTACTTGAGCCCCTTCCACAATTTTCTAAAATTCATCCAGACACAATCATACTGTAGTACATTGCGTAAGGGTTAGTATAGAAAAGCTATAATCAAAACACTCTTCAGTACAGTTCATGCTGAATAATATTAGCTTTGGTATTCTGCATTGTTTGAATTAGCTATCAATCAAACAGCTGAGCCAATTAAGAATTTCTGTAAACTCCTACAATAATATTAGTTTGGGGGTGAGGAGATTATAGCCCTTTAAGGTTGAGACTGAATAGTTTGGTAATGATTGGAATTGTATGCCACGTTTGGACACCAAAGATGCAATACTTCCCTTTAAATATCAAGAGCAGTCCAGGCCCCCAAACTTACTTGGAAGCCCCATCTAAATATTACAGTTTTCTTCTGACTTCTCTTCAAAAGTATATTTCACAATATATTCTGACTTCAAAATTGCAATTCATCATAAATCAAGCAGCTATTCCAAGTAAATTTCACAATTTGAAGAGAAAAATGTCACATGATTCTTATGAGCCAATCATGAAACAGGACAGTCTGCTACACTACCCCCAAGTTGGGTGGACTGATCTTGCTCTTAAAGCTTAATTGTTACTTACTTGATGATAAAATTACTATGAAACAATTAACAATCAGTATAGCACTAATCAAAGAGCAAATTCAACAAAATAATTTGTTGAAAAATGTATTATTAGTTTTAAAAACAGCATTTCAAGCAAAGAAGGGATGGATGAAAATTTTGTCATGAGCTCTTTAAAAGAAATCACTCATAAACTATGTATTAAAGAACAGTAGCATGGCATTTTTTAGTGAGAATGGTATATTTTTTCAAAAAGTAAGGAGAAGGCAAAAGAACTTTTCAATATTAAAACAGAAAAGATATCACTCATGAGTGCACGTGCCGCACATGTTTCCATGGGAGAAGTCCCATCGCTTGACTCTCTTTCTGTCTGTACACTGACTATGACTCAGCGTGTTTTGGGAAGGTAGCTCTTACGTACCATAGGTGCAGATGGATTTGGAGTTGTATTGGCATTGTAATTGATCAGCAATGTGGCGTTTTGAGGGCTGAATTCGCACCCCAAAGGGGGTGTTTTTTTGCCGCAAAATGAAGAATTTTTTGAAAACACATAGGCCTACAAGTTCGAAAATTTACAACAAACCCTCCTTTGCTCTAAAAATCTGGTTTTCTGGATCTTTGTAAGGATGCCTTAGACGAACACTTTAGTGTTTATTTGGATCAAATCGGACCGAGGGTTCCTAATTAGTAATGATTTTTTACTTTTTTACTGTTTTTTGTACCAAAAATGACATTTTGCCAGTTTTGACCAATTTTAGTACAAATCTCTAAATATCTCTGAAATGAATTTCATAATGAAACATTTCCTCTTACTTTTTGTTACCTCCTTCTTTTTTGCCTAAATAACACTTATCGCTTCAGGAAAGAAAAGAAGTCCACTTCATGCAGACTTTATTGAGTCAAGTTTCATATCTGATTTACTGATTGACAGTAGAGGACCTGTTTCAATACACAAAAAGTAGTACATAACATTTGAGGTTAGCTAACAGGTCAGTCAGTATGTGTCAATTGCTTTTCACGCAGTGTGAACACAATGAAAGCATAGCTCATTTGAGACCATAGATCATGTAACAAGCTCAGATATCAGTTACACCCCACAGCGCCTTTGATCTACTGGTGTCTATGTTGCTTTTTCAAGAAGCGACGTCATAGCATGTACCCTATTTTTGACACCTAGTATCGTTTCTAGGGGTCTTAACTTAACTACAAATAAAATATGAGCAGGGTGGCCATTTCTACCTATCCTTCTTGATTTTTTGAAAATGTTGGTTCTTTTTTGCAAATTTTGGAACATACTTTCAATATTTTTGAATATAAACAAACATTTAGTGGCATTTTGTAAAAAATAGCACCCTAAAACCCTCCAAAAAAACAATGGAATTTACTAGAATAATGTCTTGGCTATCTTTTGGTGGTAAAATGAAGTCTGTACAATGTTCCATGACGGAGTAATAATTTTGTAAAAATGTCATTTGTTTTTGCATGATGCCATTGTGCATCCCACGGATGAGAGTTAAACTGATGTGTAACTATACTGTAACATTTCAAAACAGAAAAAAGAAATGTTTGTATGTTGCTTCAAAGGGAGAGCACCTTAATTTTGTTAAGAGATATTCCTTCTGGTCAATCCACAAGCTGTTTCTAGTATACTGTTCAAGGAATTTGTCTGGTTTGATGATCATGATTTAGCCTAATACCCATAGGCTGTTAACATATCAAAATAGAGGCCAAACCATCCCGACAAAACACAACAAGAATGGATATGAAAAGAAACATCAAAATCAGGTGCAGAAGGGAGACTAGCCACAGAATTTTTTGATTGATGTATCTGAAGTCGAGAGTTGGAAATCTGATGGGATCATGCCCATTCTCCATTGATCAACTGTCGTTCAAATAAGATTGTTTTGAGGTATAAGGCAACGAAGACCCGTAGGCTCGCTATATAATTTCATAAGTATCAGGAAGCGGAAAACAAGGAAGGTAACCTTCCAATTTTTTCCAATGTTGAATGTCTTCTGTAACATTTAGTTGCCTGTACATGACCAGAGGTTTCAAGTCCATTTCTTAGAAAAATGGAGGACTTTGATCCAGATAACCCAGAAAAAAGCAAAAATCCACTCACCTAGATCTATATCTTTGGTTTTGTTTAAAGAATTCAGCTGAGTAGATCAAACTGTTGTATTTTAAATAATATAGTCTAGAGTTACCAGCACACTTTTGAACTAACATTTATTACCCTGGCTAAATGCAACTTGAACAGTATGTCATGATTGAGTTTTTTTTTTTTAATTTTTAAAGCAAACTTCTCTGTCATGGTTGACAAATTATGACTGCACAGGCTAGACCACTGTGAAGGGGTACATTGTACTATGATATTGTATACCTTATTTCTCATGGTGCTCAAATCGCTAGCACTTGATTGGTCAAACTGCTCCAGTCACACTTAGGCGAGGGTTAATCTGATGTGTGACGTCCCTTCATATTTCCTATTAAGTTGTAGTTGAACAATATCAGCAGTCATGCATAAGAATAGCAATGAGTATGCATGTCTTGGCCATAAACGTACTATTTATAAGTTGAAAGATGATCTAAAAAGGTTGAAATGAGAGCTTTTAAGAGTATATGTCACATGATTGGTGCTGGTAGGCATTAGTAAATACAAATGGGAGAGTGTGCAGTGAAATTAACATCAAAGTTGGATATATAAAGTAGAAGGGTTAAGTAGATGCAGTCACAAAGCTCATGTGTGGATCTTTGACTCCAATATAGTTCTGTACCTTTCATACTCTGGGACCACATTCTCAAAGAACTTTTAAGGGCATGATCTTCTCACCCCTACAGATATAATTCTCCTGACCTTCTTAGTAAGTATATACTTAAGCCCCTCCCACAACTGTCTAAATTTCATCCTCATCCAGACACAATCTCAGTTTATCACTACAAGGTGATTATACAAGACCGCGATGCACAAATCAAAACATACTCAGCACAGTACATGCTGTGTAATATGAGTTTCCATACTCTGCATTGTTTGAGCTAGCTGTCGCTCAAAAAGCTGGGCCAACTGAGAATTTTGTGGACTGCTAATACAAAAACTGTAGTACGGGGTTAGAGGATTGGCCCTTTAAAGAATTAGTTAGGGGTTGCAGTTATATGGCCCATGAGGAGTAGGGTTCAACTGTTGTGATCATTTATCCTCAATTCAACAAAATCCATGTGTGTGACAAATGCATGCAATTTTGACAGAGACAGTTTATAGTGTCTACAAAACTCAATTTTCAAGGGAATGTCACACTTTAGAAACAAAATGGAGGGGGCAAAAGTTCGGAATCAGATCCTTCCTTCAAGACTGATGGTTTGCTTTCACACCTCGTTCGCCATTATTGCCCATTAACTGCTCCTTATTTTGAGTTTGTGTTTTGCAGGAAGAAAAGGAATGTTTCATCTTACTGTAAGTCCTCCTGATCTCAGGTCAAATTGATCCTCTGAGCCATCCCTAATTTTTTTTTTTTTTTGATCCTCTGCTCTATACATCTGATCTGCACCTGTGTGTGAACCAAATTCTCAAGATGTGATCCTGATGCAAAAGTTTTCACACTTCAAAAAGTTGATCTTGAGGGCTGATCCCCTGCTTGAGGCCAAGTGTGAAAGTACTCTTAGATGCAATTCCTATAGAGGTCAGTCAAAGTTTGTAAGAGCGTCAAATATTTTTGCACATGACGGCCATCCGTATAGCAATTACCCTACCACATACAAGAACTGAAGGAGCAATGTCACCTGTAGCTAGGCGTCAATGAGATGGGGACTACAGCTTAGCCCCTCAAACAACTGCATGATTATCATGATGAATTGATCACAGTAAAAATATATATACCAGTCATGGTGGTTGATCCTAAATGCAGTCAGTCAATATAGGTATACCAAAAATGTAGGCTGCAGCTGCCTCAGCATGTTGTTGTTACAAACATTACAAAGCAGCTTATACTTGAAGCTGGTCAGTAATTGTATTAGTAACAATAGCATGGCTGCAGCTGATGAGTGAACAAATTAAAGGCCCAATTCTCTCGCCCAAAACATTACCAATTTTCTCCTAACCTTCTAACTTAAGCCCCTCCCACGATTGTCTGAAACTCATCCTCATCCAGACACAATCTCAGTTTGATGCTTCAGGGTGAGTACAGAAAAGCTCAATTTATATAATCAAAACACTCTCAGCACATTTCATGTGGTGTAATATAAGCTTTGGTACTTTGCATTGTTTGAATTAGCAGTCAGTCAAAGAGTTGAGCCAATTGAGAGTTTCTGTTACCCCATACAAGAAGTGTAGTTTCGGGTGAGAGGATTGGCACTTTCAGCTGCAGCTGCCAGGTGAAGTTCCCACTTTGTACACTCACATAGAATATGGGATAAAATGCAGTTTCATAACACTTGTTTGGCTAATTGATGGAGCAATTGGACTATATGGAGCCCCTCCCCCATCTCATGCAAATGAAATAGTTTAATGACATACTGCTGTACAGTTTGATGCGGTTGTATACGGCTCAGTTTCGAACCAACTGGTTTAAGTCAGGATATAGCCATGGCCTTTTTTCCAGTTGTGGCTCACTGACTTGTTTTGTATTCCATACTCTATTGTTAATGTTATGCAAAACACAGTGGCATCACCGGAACCTCAAAATGAAGGGGGGGGGGGGGCAAACTGAGGGCAAAGGAAAATAATGGTTGGGGCAAAGATTTTCAGTTGAAGTGTGGAACTGAGCCAACAGTGCTTGTTCCTGGGGGTAGATGACCTGTGGGGGAGCCCCCAGAAGCTCTGAGATTTTAGAATATCTCTGAATGAAAAATTAAGTCTCTGGAGATTTATTTTTTCAGTGTTAAACCCAACTCCTAACTGACCTCAGTTGGCAGACAAGTAGGGGGAGGGTTAAAGCCTCATCCTGCCTCTCCCTCCCATAGTGCTGCCCTCCCATAGGGCTGCCCTCCCATAATGCTGCCACTGTGCACAAAGCACAATGGCAGTACATTCTGCTCATACAGTTTTCAGTATGACAACCCAGCCGGGAGTCCAACTCTTGGCCTTCAGCTGCAAGGCATGTCTATATAGCCACTCGACCATTTCTGTACTATGCAAAAATAAATCTAAAACTCAACAACTAGAGCAGGCTTTCTCAAATAGCGGCAAGCATGCCACTTGTGGCGCGCTACATGGTTTGAAGTGGCACAAAAATTACTGGAAGAATATTGAAAAATTTTAACTTTTCATAATGTTTTTGACAAAAATTGTTCTGTCTCAAAACTAGGTACTGTAAATGAACCTAATGCTTTTCACAGACTGAGGTCACATACCGACAAGGATATATAATAAAGTCCTACTTGTTTTCACAAGAAAGTAAAATCACCGTTAATGTCTATGTTCATTAGAGTAATGTGCTTTGTCAATTCTCCGTTACCGGTGAATCGACAAAAACTGAAAAGTTTGTTACAAATTTTGGCTGGGAAAATTGAACAAACTTTACACCATTTTGCATGTAAGCCCCCTTCTGAAGTACAAAAATTTTCAAAAGCTTTACACCCCTCCCCCAGGATGGCGATCAGTGGCACATTATTTTAGTAACATTTAGAAATGTGGTGCTCCTGAAAATTTAATTGAGGAAGCCTGTACTAGAGGGATTTACTAAACCAATCCAAAATTTCACCAACCCTCCAGAAACATATTGGAGAACAAAAGCATGCTTTTATCAATCGAACACATCTAAGATGAAATTTTCAATTCATAATGAACACTCAAAATTAAAATAATTTTCCTCCCTTTGCATCATACAAATATGATGACAAAATATCAGATTATGAATTTTGTTTCTATTTTTAACATACATGTCTATTTTTACCTCAAGCAGTCATAAAATTACTGATTGATATTGATCTTTAAACTTAAATCAACATTTCTTCTCAACAGATGGTAGATTATTCTATAAAAGTTACAAAATTAATGATTTTTTTTACCTTGAATGAAATTGCTATGGTAACTGTACCAATTTTGAAATGTAATAAAAGTAGGTGTTTAATACATTGAATTGAGCTAGAGATGAACGTAATATTTTATTAGAATGGATAAATAAAATCTGTTGCAAAACCTTGAGCTGTTCGATTTACAAAGACAAAGTCACACGAACCCATCATCTTCTAGCAGTGTAGCCACGAGGATAGTGGGGCTAGCCCCTTCCCCCCCCCCAAAAAAAATCAATGGTTTGTGTTAAACGTCAGTTGCACCATAGGTTTGGCCCCTTCAAAATATGCTCTGGTCCCACAGCTATGAATTTTTTGTTTTGTCAATGTTATCTTATCACCAAAAAGACCACTTTGATCTTTTTCAAGTTACATTCTGGTTAACATTTAGTCAGAAGTTAAAAATCTCCAAACTCCAACAACTGCAGGCATGGCCACCAGCAAATAACCATTAGATTATATTTCTAGTGTTTAACATATGCATAGTGGTTGTCCTAGTAGTTCACTGGTTCCCAACCTCTTTCAGCTCATTATATATCCCTATTCATTGTGTGGGGTTGATCCCCCTCCCTAGAACAGCAGGGCTCGATTTTCGTGGCTGTCAGATTGTCCAGGACAACTAAAATTCCATTTGGACAACCAAAAGTTGGAAGTTGGTTGTCCGATGGACAACCAATTTTCCCTCACAATGAATTATATTCAAGCAGCTTGCTTTTATCTGATTGGAGAAGTAGCAAGCCTATATATGCTGACTGATCAACTCTTTCCATCTTTTTCCATCATACAGTTTCAGACTTCATGTGTTTTTGTCTTGCAAAGATCAAATCTTTTTATTCTTCAATACCAATTATACGTAAACACAATTACTGTTTTGTACTGTAATTGTGTGCAAAATGTTTCGGACAACCAAATTTTCTTTAGGACAACTAAAAATACTGAACTGGTTGCCTGAAAGACCACCATAAATTTTTCTGAAAATCGAGGCCTGATTAACATATGATTACTATTGATGGAATGACATGTTGAAAAGAGTAAGTACAGACATACATGGTCTTCATCATTAAGGACACCCCACCTTGGGTATAGCAAACATGTCTCACCAACGGTAACAGTTAAATTATAGCAGAAAGCCGATTACAAAACATGCAAAAGCTTTTACTGAAATCAACAGCCACTTTATAATACAGTCTAAAACCCACTTTTGGGAGGAAAGGCTTTCAAAATGGTGCTTAGAGTTTCTAGCCACTCTAACCCAATTACGATAAAACTTTGCCTTTGGTTAAGTTCTATACTGCGGTTGTGGGAGCCAGTCAGCTATAGGCTAGGAGATTGCAACTACTTGGTGTAAGGGGATTTGACCTTTAAACCACAGCAAAAAGCTAACTTCTTTTAGATGACCATGAACATGAAATTTACTGAAGGTATGAGGACTTGATTGCTGTCAGATACCAGCTCATACATGCTGCAATTCTATTCACCAGCCCCAAGAAACCCAGTGGCGAGGTTTAGGGCCATGAAACTCAGTGGTAAGTCCCAGCTAATTACAACACAGTGGGAAACACACCATGCACTGGAAGCTAATACTTTAAAGGGCTTGTCTTCTTACCCTACACTATAATTTTTGTTGTAGTCTACAGAAATTCCCTATTGGCTCAGCTATTTGATTGACAGCTAGTTCAAACAATGGAGAGTGTATCAAGCTTATATTACAGCATGAACCACACTGAGAGTGTTTTGATTATACACATTGAGCTTTTCTGTACTCACCCTGAAGTAATAAACTGAGATTGTGTCTGGATAAGGATGAATTTCAGACAATTGTGGGAGGGGTTCAACTGAAGTAAGAAGGTTAGGAGAATTGGTACTGTTTCAGGTAAGAGCTAGACTCTTAAGATATATATTTCACACATGGAAGCATGCAGCATATAAGTCAGATTTTGACAATCGTAAAATTACAGCATAATCTTTGAAGCCCTTCCAATTTCCATGTGAGTTAGTGGGAGTCACCCAGAGTGAAGGATGGTACTGTACATAAAAATGAGCAGACTACTGTCCCCTAATGCATTATTTTCCATCAGACAGTCTTCTGATTACAGCCTGGATCCATACATTAATTCAGCACAGCTCTTACAAAGTTCCTTTTTTGTGTGTGTGCTCTTTTTTTTTTTCTTTTTTTTTTGTGATGAGAAAAATATTTCTGTGACCCAGAATTCTGTATTTAATGCAATTTAAGATCGGATGAGCATGAAAGATGCATAGCTATAGAACAAGATAGCTTTCACATTCTAAACCAGCAAAATTTAAGGTAGGTTAATTAAAACAGCATGCTGCATACATTCATGTTGTATCTCAGACAATGAATTTAGTTTACTGAAAACCAGGACAATTAATTGATTTTGGGCTGCATTGAAAGTATATTTGCATTTCAAGTGGGTTGTGACAACTGCAGTAGCTTTTAAGAAATTCACAGATTTTTATATCTTCTTGAAACCTGTATTGTATTGATCTCTTGGTTAGAGATGAAATTTTAGAAAAGTTTCAAAAAGAAATGTTATGCTGGAGACCATTCTTCTGTTTCGGTATCTATACTGTACATTAGGTACTAGCGATGTTAACAGGTTGCAGCATTTTTCTGCTATGCCTCCCTCTAAAAGTATGTCACAGATTTAGTTCATGCCATCATGCTAGTCCCAGCTAACACTCACCTTTTGTTTTAGGTCACTGGTTAGCCTGCGGAGCAGACTCTGTAGTAACCTAAAGATGGCGCTCTCTCAAAATCATAATACATCTCTCTAAACTGTATAATATACAGCGTGCAAAACTTTGTCCAGTTTCCATTTACAGGAATCCCGCATTTTTAGGGACGAATTAGTAAACATGAGATGGTCACGTGCTGCACAAAACAAGTGTGGAAAGTGTCTTTTGGTACATACAACTGATACAACGAATGGCAAACAACCTAATTAGCTTTTGTAGGTGGAAAATGTGTACCAGACCATATGTTCAATGCATAAATATTACCTATTACGCTAGATATAATTTAGTATTTTAATTTTTGTTGTGACGTCATATTTGGTGGTCGTAAATGAGATTCGCTAGAAAGTTGGCAGGCTATATTGTATACCGTAGGTATGCCATGTAACTTAGTTGGAAACATGGGCTGTTCAACAGTGAAGCCGTTGAAAGACTCATACTATTACTTATAGTAGCGAAAGTATTTGAATGCAGTAGTTGAAATGCAAACACAATAGCCTGCTTACGGCAGGTTAGTCACTGGTTTGTATTATTGAATTTGCTCACCCCAAGAGAGTAATTGTACCTGCCATAAAGGGGGTACGTGTGAAAAACCCTCCCCTTGCAACATTCCTGTAAATTGCATGTGAGAGTATAGTGTGTGTATATTTCACCTATTCATCTTATTTTTGACATTGAATCATTTTCTGCAACTCAATAATATCAGTTATTTACCAATGGGCACAGCTGGTACTATAAACATGAAGGTTAATATGCATATGACCTGATCTACAAAGGCTTTAGCTGGTGCATTAAATACATGATAACTGCAACTTACAACCTGAATCATACATGGGAAGGGGCCTGCCAGCCACTTCCTTGCATATGTGAACATAAATTAAGCACAAGCATGTTCTATGTGTCCATCCTTTCGACCCTCCCTCAATTATTCATTACAATACAGTACAATAACATCTACAGAAGTGTATTAACTGATGAGCAGAGGCATATCATGAATACGAAGTTTGATAAACATATGAGCTGAACCCTGAAGAATAGCTGGTGCATTAAGTACATGATAACAAGTGGACCACAGATGGGGAGGGGGCCAATTACCAGCCTTCCAATTGCATGAGTGAATAAAGTGAGTGGATATGTTTCATACTTATCCTTTTGACCCTAATTTATTCACTGCAACGAAATGTCTAGTGCAGTGTTTATACTGAGGCAGAACAAAGGTAATGATAGTATAAACATGATATATATTTACAAATGAGCTTGTTTTCAACGACATTTTCTAGCCCCAAATTTACTCCCTAAAGTAAAGTCAGAGGGAAGAGGAAGAATTAATGGCTGAAAAATGGGGTAAATGCCATGGGGTAGGGTGAGGCACTTTTGCCTGATTAGACAATTACCCAGCACTCAAATTTGGCTAGCTATACAACCCTGCTTGTAAGATTTAGATATATTGCTTCAAAACACATTGTGGTGTCTCCTCTTGCCCTATAATTGCTACACACTTAATGAATGATAACAACGTACGTCATTAAATAAATTATGATAATTAACAATCGGACCATATGCAAAGGGAGAGCGCTACAAGTACAAGTCTGTTGTTAGTTGTCTGTAAGGAAATTTGGTTCTCCAAAACATTTTTGGCACAACTGCCCAACAGTGTGTTTTGCAAGTACCTATGGGTATATACCTGAGTTGCTGGAATTCGTTGGAGGGTGTGCACAAATGTATTATTTGTCTTGCAGAAGAAATACGTGATGTTTGACAGACAAACACTTATAAACTTATCATGATCCAGAAATATGATGATAAAATTTGAAAGAGTATATCAATAAGCAGTTGAATCAGATAAACACAAATTTACAAGTTGAATCCTTAATCTTATAAAATATGTTTTTCCACTGGGCAGCTCATAAGCTTTGGTAATCCATCGTTTGGAATATAAGTTGTTCCAGACAGCTGGACAACCACAAAAATCAAGCCCTGCAATGTCCGGGGTGATGTATTGTCATTAAGTATACATGATAACGAACTGGACATGATGTGTGTTTCTGCAATTACTATTTATACATTGATCCTGTCAGCGAAACTTGAGCGATAGGTACCGTCATAGTTTATGCATACAGGAGCACAGTCTAATGTTTACATATACACTAAACCCATTCACCTGAAAGCCTTCCCAAAGTGCTATTGTATCCCCACTTTATTAGCTGCAAATAATTTAACGCTCTATCCTTCTGACCCGTCCAGACATGATTGCACAGAACCCTGTCATAATGACAAAAACAATTTGCTGACCATTACAGTACAATTTTGACAAATGCTAACCCCTTTTAGCAATCTAAAATATCGATTCCCCCTTGTAAGGTTACATTTTATTTTTAATTAAAGTAAAGGAAAGTGGCTCACGTACATCAGTTAAGCTTTCTTGAAAAGATGGAATGTGACAAATCTCTCTTTCAACCTCAGAGGAAGACGGGATATATTGATCTCAGACCACTGAAGAAACGTACGCCAATGTCTGTCTTTTGACGTCCTCAGTATTTTCTTCGATGGACTTTGCTAGCTACCATGGAAGAGTATGCTTCTACAGTGATAATGCCTGCCTACATTCAAAGTAGCCCACATCAAAAGACGCCATCTTTATGTGTAGTAATCTATTAGCTACAGGAAATTTCCCCGTTATCACAATCCACCTTGTTGACTGATCCGAACCAAGCTCTCTAAAATAGGTCTTGTGAACTGAATTTTTTCAATGCCACACAGTGATAAGAAGCTTTCAGAAAAATTCCCCCACACAGAATTGAGCTATGTAAGCAAGTACTGTGACACAGTCTGTATTCAGATCATAGTCATAGACGATTTGTCTGTTTCAGAACTGGCCTCTAAGACAAGCACAGATGCTATTTTTAGAATCGCCATGACAACTAAGACGTATGACGTAAGCTTGAACAGTCTAATGCAGCATAGTGAGTAGTTTGTAGTGGCAAGGACTTTTATCAGGATGTGTACAGTACACTTTAGTACTCTCAATGCATATGACTCAACACCACTCAAACAACTAACGAGTTGGCGACCAGCCGGCCGGCATAACGAGCAAGTTCTGTGGTATCGCTCATTATGACTAAGCACAAATATAGAGCAGTATGACATATGTATTTCCAAACTAATGTCTTGCATATGGACAGTTCATTAACAGAAAATGAACTCTTATTTAAATAAAGCAGAATACATGACTTATTTAGGAGGGCATATAGAAGAGGCAATGCTTGCCAGGGAATACTAAAGCCCAGTACGCTGAAAGTGGCCCCATCCCCTTAATAGCATTTCATGTGGATTAAAAATAACCATTGAACTGAAGCATTTTAGCATGTCTTGAAAACTTTTTGCCACCTGTAAGATATACCCCCATACCTCCAAAGTGACCGGCACATTTCGCGGGTTGGATCCGCATTTGGACATACAAACCTGCTGACCCGCCAAGCCCTATGAAAAACCTGCATTTCAAATCTCCAAAGTATTCATAATTAGAGAACCACACAAATTAGCAAATAATTCAGCTTACCTATAACTACAAATTCAGTCAATTGTATCTCACAGCACATTCAACTGCTCGTGGTGTTATACAATATATAGGCCTAGGTACAAAGGAAACTATGTTTGCTGTCGCAACATCATTATCGGCCAACCTTCGCAGCAGGTATGGAATATATTCCTGTCACTGCCAAAATAGTGTAATAATGTTGTGCAAGGCCACATTTAATAGGGAAAATACTAATGCCCACTTCATGGGTCACAGGCGGGAACTTTCTTAGAATTGCCCCAACGTTCTGGACTGTCTTGACAATTCTTGGCTTATGTTTTCATGGATAGAATGCCATGCGAGATGTAAGAATAAATGGTTACCGCCCGCGAGACCGAAGGCCCGCGAGACCGAAGGTCCATGAGACCGAAGGTCTGAGAGACCGAAGGTCCGCGAGACTGACGGTACCAAAGTACATTTTTTACGTCGGCGCCAAAGTACATTTTTTAGATCGGCGCCAAAGTACATTTTTTAGATCGGCGCCGAAGTACATTTTTTTTTACATCGGCGCCAAAGTACATTTTTGTCATCGGCGTCAAGGTACATTTTTTTACATCGGCGCCAAAGTACAATTTTTTCCATGTTACCAAGGGCCTTAAAAAAAAATTAAAGTTCGGTTTCTTTTTCAACACTTAGTACACGGGGCTGTCTGAAACTAGAGCTAGGGTAGCGAAGGGTAAGTAGCCATATGTAGTAAACAAAATTTCCTGATGCAAAATGTCTGTCTTAATCGAATGACGGTATCTTTTTCAATAGCATGTACCGTTATAGAGTTATCCATGTTTAACCGAAAAAGTGATAATCGAAGCCGACAAATTTTGCCGGTGTTTTCGTAATAACTCGAGAAAAAAAGCTATTGATTTGAAAATTGCGCCTTCATATTTCTCGGGCCAAAATCTACAAAGTCATTTTGAGATAATGCTTTTAGTTATTTATATATAATGAATTTCTAATTGTCAGTCAGAATACCACCCCCAATATCTATTCCTTTTCGTGGGCATGTACAAATATTTCACTTTAACCATACCCGCAAACACATTGCCGAGGTGGGCAGCCTATATTTTTTTATTTTATTTTTATTTATTTATTTTTTGATTTTCCACAACAATATTTACACATAGATAAAGTACAAACATGTAATTGAAAATACAAGAAAAGTGATTGATGTAGAAGGAAGTATTCTTAAAAACCCTTGTGGGCTTAAAGACAAGAACACTCCCCCAAACAAAACAAAAAGAAAACAAAAACAATAGAGACAAAAGAGCCCCCCGATGTAAGAAAATGTACTTTGGCGCCGATGTAAAAAAAATGTACTTTGGCGCCGATTTTAAAAATGTACGTTGGCGCCGATGTAAGAAATGTACTTTGGCGCCGACGAAAAAAATGTACTTGGCGAAGATGTAAAAAAATGTACTTTGGCGCCAATGTAAGAAAATGTACTTTGGAGCCGATTTAAAAAAAAATGTACTTTGGCACCGATGTAAGAAAATGTACTTTGGCGCCGATGTAAGAAAATGTACTTTGGCGCCGATTTAAAAAAAAATGTACTTTGGCACCGATGTAAGAAAATGAACTTTGGCGCCGATGTAAAAAAATGTACTTTGGCGCCGATGAAAAATGTGCTTTGGCGCCGATGAAAAATGTACTTTGGTACCGTCGGTCTCGCGGACCTTCGGTCTCGCGGGAAACCCCCGAATAAATATATTAGAAATCACCAGCAGCACAGTACGACAGCCAGTGACATACCGAGTTGACGTTTGCAACTTACTGTGTTGGTACACGCCAAGATTTACCTCAAAAATAATGACTAGGAGAGGTTCCAGTCATTGGGCATTTTTGAGTATCTGCATAATATTATTCTGGCAAATCTCTCAATGAAATATCTCTCTAGGTTACCAAAAAAAAATTCAATACTTTGCTGAACTTTTTTGGCGGTAACCTAGCGACATTCTGTTGACTGATTTGCCAAAAAGTGCCACCATTTTGCACGTAGACATTTCCAAAATTCAAAAATTTTCGAAAATCATACCCCTCCCCCAGGCTGGCAATCCACCAATGTGCAGATCAGATGGACCTGCATCTAGCCTTTCAGAACTTGGGAGCTATGTACCCACCCCCCCTGTATTAAATGCCTTATCTGGGTATATTCAGCACTCAGGGGACAGTTGATAAAGAGTTTATTGCAGCAGAAAAGAGTTAATTGGATGAAAATCGTGTTTCACCTTAGCATTTCCACACACTTTTATAGGAATATAAAACATAGAGTAACATCCTTTTAAATTAATTTACCAATTAAATACAATTAAGTATTCAATGTTGACAAATTTATGGACACATAGTACTCTCAACATGATATAAGTTTGATTTTTTTTTTGACACTATACAGTACATATAACATAACATAACATAACATAATAGGTTGAAGGGCAAAGGAGGGCCAAAGCCCCATAAAATGCCCTGAAGTCCAGGCCCTAATCATTTAACTCTTCGAAGATCCAATGCCAGAGTGAGTGGGGATGAACACCGGTGAATTTCGCCTTCTCTTTTCGACTAGTGCTCAGAGGTAACGAGGCAGGCATGTACTAATAGCTCCCAATCCTGCTCCCGGGACCACCATTTAATGTCCCCATCCGACGGACGTGAGCGTATCCCCAGTCTTTAGCCACTTTCCCAAAGGCTGGAGGGGGTGGAGGTTATACTTGCTCTGCACCACTGCTCAACAGCCGAACTGAGCAAGCGGACAACTTCCTGAGTCGGACAACTTCCTGAAACGGACAACTTCCTGAAACTGACAACCAAATACCCAATTTTGTAATTCACCAGTTTTTAACCCCCTCAGCATCACTGTGAACAGCTATGCTGAACAAGCTAATTTTTAGACCCCGGAAAATTTCCAAGAGGTTCCACCGGGATTTGATCCGGGGCCTTCACTATGCAAGGCAGTACGCTCAAACCACCGAGCCATCTCCACCCACATATGTATGTGTGTATATCTACAGAACAGAAAGAGGTAGTAGAAAGTGCTTAAAAGTTTGCAGAAAACTCCATGAAGTTTTCGTTATAAACCCTTCATTAGGTGGGGAAAACCAAATGGAACAAACAACAGTAAAAATGAACAAGATGGTCACAGAGCCAGGGAAATCCAAACCAGTCCTTGTAATAACAAAACCAAACCAAACAAAAGAGTGTGTTAGAAAAAAAACAAGTGCCACTGGTGAAACACTAAACAAAAAGAGGGTAGCTTGAATGGAAAGGTACACATGAAAACAATCATGGTCAAAAAAAAAGCATGGGACCAGCAAAAGATGCACACAAAAATCAAGGACATCCTAATTGGTGCAAAAGAGTTCCGGAGACCAACAGACTGGTTTACTAAGGCGGAAAGTGACAAACGGAGGTAGAAATTACAAATGATCTATCCTAAAATTGAGGCCATGTGGAGAAAGATTTCCGAGTTTCATGATATGCCAGTTTTCAACACTTGCGATGTCACGGCCAGAGCCTTTGCACATTACAGTAGCCACAACAGTTAAAAGAAAGGTTTAAGGTCACGGAGGGATTTGGTATGTTAGAGAGGTGTACTTACTCTTAGCATTTTATTGAAATTTGCATGGAACTCCGATGTGGGGTTCTCAAGATATGAGCACTTAAAGTTTTCACATTTTCAACAAAAAGTGAACTTGAAGCAAGCACTTATGACATCATATCCCCACATTGGTGTGCAGTCTTTTGTTTTTCTTTAAATTTTAGAGTTAATTTTCTCCTACACAAATCCATGTTATAACCAGAATGCAAAAATGCATTGAGGTTTCGATGATACATAAATGTTCCATTAGAATAATCTCGTCATGTACCATTATCTTCTCACTCAAGCATGTTCAAAAAATAATTTTATCCCACATGACCTTTCACCTCCACTAACAAAAATAGGGATCATCTTCTCACCATAATGTGCATCCACATACCACGTGTAAAATCTATTAAAGTTTCCCACCTTAAGATGTGTTAACACCTATTTTGACCTCCTTAAAAGCCATAGATGGATAGACGAAAAAACATACATACAGAGAGACAGCTATCTTGACATATTGCATCTAAAAAGGTTTTTCAGACTTCAACCCTGTTGACTCCAGATGACCTTTGACCTCCACCAAAACTGATAGGGACCATTTTCTGACCATAACTCATCCACATACCACATGTGAAACTTATCAAAGATTCCTATCTTGAGAAATCACGTTAACCAGATTTTTTAGACTTTGACCCCTGGTGACCCCAGATGACCTTTGACCTCTGCAAAAAAATGACATGGACCATCTCCTGACTATAACTCATCCACATACCCAAATATGATATCTATCCAAGTTTCCTATCATGAGATACCGTGTAAACGATATTTTCAGACTTTGACCCCCGGTGACCTCAAATGACCTTTGACCTCCACCAAAATCAATAGTGACCATCTTTTGATAATAACACATTCACATGTAAAGTATGAAATCTATCCAAGTTTGCTATCTTGAGATATAGCTCATTAACAAGATTTTCACTCCTGGTGACCCCAGATGACCTTTGACCTCTGCCAAAAACAATATGGACCATCTCCTGACCATAACACATCCACATAGTAAATATGAAAGCTATCAGAGTTTCTTATCTTGAGTTATTGTGTTAACAAGATTTTCAGACTTTGACCCCTGATGACCCAAAATGACCTTTGACCTCTGCCAAAAACAATAGGAACCATCCTCTGACGATAACCAATCCACAAACCAAATATGAAATCTATCCAAGTTTTCTATCTTGAGATATTGCGTTAACAAGGTTTTCAGACTTTGACCCCTGGTGACCCCAGATGACCTTTGACCTCCACCAAAAACAATAGGGTTCTTCCTCACAATATGGCACATCTATGTACTAAGTTTGAACACTGTCAGACATTCCTATCTTGAGATATCATGTTAACAAGCAAAGTGTCACAAACACACACACACACATACACTCCTGCGTGAATGCATAGGTTTCTCTTTCATCGAAACCAAAAATGTGATTGCATAAGTGCATGGTATGAGAATTTACAAATTTTGCATTCTCCACAGGGAGGTCATATTCCTATTAACTTCAAGGTCAATTACACAACAGTCTGATTAAAGAAAGGAAAACAGAGCATTCCTTGTCCATGTGAGAAGTTATATAAACTCTGCTGTCCTTAATAGGCCAAACCTCTCACCCCAAACTACAATTTTAGAACTGGGGTACCATAATTCTCAATTGGCTCAGCTGTTTTAATGACAGCTAGTTCAAACAGTACAGAGTATCAAAGCTTATATTACACAGCATGAACGGTGCTGAGAGTGTTTTGATTATATAAATTGAGTTTTTCTACACTCACCTTGAAGTGATAAACTGAGATCGTATCTGGATGAGTATGAATTTCAGACAGTAGTGGGAGCTAGGGGCTTAAGTAAGAAGGTTAGGAGAACTGGCACTGTTTGGTGTGAGGGAACTGGGCTTTTAAACTCACTTTGGAACACAAATCTACTGACTTCATTTACTGATATCTGGAGATATACATGTCCGATTTGAATAGAACTTTCAACACACTGTGAAGATCTGATTCCTCTTTCACATATGAAAATTAAATTTTTGCCAAAACTTCCCCTTTAACTTGAAGTTCTGTATTGAACAAAGATGAAGAGGGTTGAAATGTGCTAGATATCCTTGGAGATTTTGTTTGATGGACCTATAGGTGTTCAGTGACAAAGTCTGCGAGGCGATGCTTGATCTCTCCCACAAACAGCGTGTTACAACTCCCACAAGCCAAAATGTAAACTATATCAGAGGAAATGCAGGTAAAGCATTGCTTGACAGAGCGAAGCCAATGCCGTTAGAGCATGTTAATAAGAATGTGTTTGCCTACAACCGGGTAGGAAGCCCAAACCGAACTTTCCATTTGATAAATTTTTCTTAACTCTAATGGCAGTAATGGAGGTATCCGGGAAAACACCACGAGTTGGAGGGTCCTCAGTCTAGATTTTTGTAAATAGCATTTATCACAGCTAAGTGTACTGATGGGTGATATGAAGTTGGCAAAGGAATGCGTCGATTGGGAGAAGATTTACTCTTTTTTTTGATGGCTTCCTCTGTGCTGGTTCCTTGAATTTTACATTCGAAATTAGAGAGGTATTTTGGCCAAAAGCTTGGGTTTCTTAAAAAAGGATAAAATTTGTTCAAATTAAGGCAGTAGAAAAGTGGGAAAAATCCTCTGAACATATCCATCTGGTCCGAGAATGATTAGATTTAGTGCAATATCTGGGATGGTTGGAAGGGTACAACAGCTAGTTATTTGACTGAGGCGGTGGGTTCAAAGTAGAGGCTAAGTGCAACCTGAAATTACTGCATGATAAGTTGGATAATATGCAAACAGAAACTAAGACAACTAAATTTGTGATGTCATAGGAAGTGAACGGTCCGGCAAAATGACCAAATGGAAACTCGATCTGGCCGGCAAACAGTGAGCTTTTGGGAGCTACTTTTAATGAGTAAAATCTAGGCATGTACTAGAGTAGTACACTGTCCTGTTTAATAACTGACTCTTGGGAGTCAAGTGATAATAGTTTTTATCTTCAAATATGCAAACTACTCACTGTACCTGCCTGTTTACATTCAATAAGCAACGAGGAAATCTCAAAAAATTATGGGTATACTTTGAAGATTTATAAGGAGAAAATTTAAAGATTCAGCTGTTGCTCTAATACAAGTTTGGAGTGGTATGCTCTTGCCCTTAAGTTTAAATTAAATAATCACATATTTTTCAAACCTCTTTTAAATAAACAAAGGATACATAATACCATCTTCTAATACAGAAACAAATTCATAAGCAGTTTTCATTCCACAAATTTTAACTCGATCTGGCTAAAGATATGCCATGTTTTCAAATCCAATGTATGAAGTAAGCCTGATCTTTGAAGTAAAATCAAAATTCCGAGTTCCAAAGGAAAAAAAAACCAATGCAACTGTGCTCAGTATTGAAAGTCTTTCTCTCCATGCTTGTTCAGCCTTATACTGCCCCCTCGAGCCATGGAATAAATCTGGTGGAGCGCAACAGATCTGGGTGACAAATTTCTGGATGCTGCTCCTCAACTTACAATATCACTTCAGAAAGTCTAACAAATGCCAGAAATGTATCTAAACGTACATATAATTTTCGCCCCCAAATCATAAGGGACGGAGAGAGGTTTATGGCACAGAGTACATGTCTGATGCTTGAAATAAACCACAGATTTTTAATGATTCTTTTCAATCTAACTTCATTTAATCCTCCAAAGATATCACTGACAGAAAAGCAAAAGCACAACGCCAATGCTGTGATACAACAAAATGATGTGTTCTTGAAATTCAGTCCATTATGCAACAGTAAAAAAGCCACTGCGGAAAAGTAAAAAAGGTCGAGTCGCTTCAGTCCATGTACAGTATGGAAATGGATTTTTTATAATGGAGCAGTGCACTTAACTGTAATTTGCATTTCATTTCTTTGACAAAACGAGGGCCATCTTGGTGAAAAAAAAAAAAATTTCTTCCATCAATGACACTGGCACTCTGCTTTGCAGAGAAAATGAACTAAAAATATTTAAAAGAGTAGTCCACAAGTCTGAGTGGTAACTCAATTGCACACCGGATTCAAGTTGTTAAGATAGCTTCACTGACACAATAATCCCGATTTCTGTGGACTGACGTGATGCCACTGATTACAGTTGCCTCCACAAGAACTTTTCTTCCCAGAAAGTAAACATTAAAGTGATTACAATCTTGATGCATTTACCTTTATATGAAATTACATCTTCATCTCCATAGAGACACACATGCTACCCATAATGCAACCCTCTCCAATCTTTTAATGTATGCCTACAGTTAAGGAGTCGAAAAATTTTCAAGAGCTGTCAAAAGACATCTGCCCTTCAACGAAAGAGGAAAACAAACAAGGGAAATATTCAAGTGCTCAGAGGGAACCTTGAAATTCCATTTTCTCCTCAAACTATGATTACCATCAAGATCTCAGATTTGATAAATTATACAGCAATTTGTCATGCAAACTTGAGGAATATGGGTACTAATTAAAAAAATAAAAGATAGATATGGTTGAAATGCAAAATCACAAAAAAGTTGGAATGTGGAGTTTTACAAAAACGGCTGGGAACTACACCAGTTGGTCGGCTACTTCTATTCCAATTGCAGCTTGGGCACACTTATATAAAATACTTGAGTCTTGAAGATTGAATAAGTATCATTTAAATTCTATGGTATGACCATAGCAACACTTCCTAAGCTAACACCTATTATATATGCAATTCATGTCACACCTGTCAGGCAGAATTGTGACCACGTTGATCATGGGTCTCAGAAATGATGGCCTTTGAGATTGAGATGGGGCCCAGGGTATAGAGACTGTGGTGCCAAAAATACACCACTGCAACTATGGACTTTGACACAAGAGTTAAGCCAGTTTGACATTCTGTGCCCTATAATTAATGGAAGGGCCTTTATTGGTGGGGTAACAAGGGGGGTAAAAGGGAGCACAATCACCCATGTTTATGTGCCCCCCCCCCACCACTGCCAAGTCATTCCACCTAGGCTCAATGTGCAGAGAAATTTGAAATGAACAGTTTTATATGATCTTCAAACCATCGTAGTTCTAAACACAGTTTACAAACGACCCCAAACCCATAACAAACAGAATTGTTTGAGTTTTGAATTAAATTTAAAATATTCAAGGTCACAAGTAGAGAGAAAAAATAAGAAGATGGACCAAAAATGGCTGACAAAGCTAAAAATCACTAAGCAACCATGATTTGTGTATAGATCGAGAGCTTTCACATGATGTCACAACTGGCAAGTCACACCCACTGCCTGGCAAAAATTAACAGTGTTTTTAATAGTACAACAGTCACATGTGGGTCCTCAGCAGCTTAAGCTCAAACTAGCTACACTAGTTAGCATACCAAACAAGTTTTGGTCCATCAAAAAGGGCGGCGTTTGTGACATCCTTGAAAGCACTCTATACATTAGATCAAATCTATATGTAAAGTGTAAACCTTTGTTCTTTTTTTTAGAAAAGACATACAACATTTTCGGAATCCTTTATTTCCAAACCTAAGTACAGCTCTGGGGATCAAAACGAAAGTTACGTTTATTTCCCAAAAGGATACTTGTCAGAGATCTCCTTTGGTCCCTTAATAAGGTAAAAGATATGTTAAAGGCATATTTTCATCATCCCAAGCAGTTCCAATTCTCCCAACCAACTTACTTCTAGCCCCTCCCACATTTATCTAAAACTCATCTTTATCCAGACACAATCCTAGTTTTGCTTCATGGCTTGTCCCAGTGGCCATACAAGTCCATAATGTGTAATCAAGACACACTCAGTGCCCATGCTGTGTAATCTAGCTATGATGCATTGTTTGAATGTGATGCCAATCAAAGAGCTGTACCAATTGAGAGTTTTGATATATGTATACTGAAACTGTAGTTTGGGATGACGAATGATTGCCTTTAAATCTATGGAGTTGAGGGTTGATAATGACAAGTGACAAGTAATTTATGCTAAGTATACCAACATATTCTCTAATAAACAATACCCTAGCTCTTATAGAGGGCTCTAGCAAATTTTTAGCAAATCTCAGTGTAGGCTGAGTTTCAGGCCTATGTTAAAGGCATATTTTCATCATCCCAAACAGTTCCAATTCTCCCAACCTACTTACTTCTAGCCCCTCCCACATTTATCTAAAACTCATCTTTATTCAGACACAATCCTTGTCTATTGCTTCATGGCTTGTCCCAGTGGCCATACAAGTCCATAATGTGTAATCAAGACACTCTCAGTGCCCATGCTGTGTAATTTAGCTATGATGCATTGTTTGAATGTAATGCCAATCAAAGAGCTGTACCAATTGAGAGTTTTGATATATGTATACTGAAACTGAAGTTTAGGGTGACGAATGACTGCCTTTAAAAGCACATAATTTGAACTGCTACATTTACTTTTTAGTTCATGTCCAACTGCCACTTGCAAACAAGGTGGTCTTTGAGAACTTGAAGCAGCAATTAGTGTTAACTTCTTATCCTTAAATTAGGGGCTCATTGAGTTGATATCAGTATTTTAAGGAAAGTGTTAAAGGGTCAATTCCATAGAACAATGCCTATAATTAGCAAAATATCTCAAGTTTTATATCCAATTGTAACAGGAATAAAAGTTACAAATTTTAATTTCGTGGCATCCTGACTTGTAACAGTTTTATTCACAATTTGAAAAAGTGTCTGCGGTCACAAATTTTTCAAAACCTAATTGAACCATTAAGTACTCACTCATAAAACAGTTATTTTGTATGTAGGGTATGGGGATTGTCTAAGTTTGACCATTTGTCATTGGTATGTGAAGAAAACTCAATAGATTTGGAAAAATTCGTTGGAATTTCACGAACCAACTCAATGCTTTAAGCAAGCATGTTTCTCAGCTAGCTATATGTAATATGTACAGCTGCTGGACCTGTTGTACTATTAAGTAACATGGGTAGACATGTTAGTTACTTAGATAGAGTTTTATGGCCCAGTTTCCAACCTATTGGTTCAAGTCAAGCAGCAGCCATGGCCTATTTTCCAGTTGTGGCTCACTGGCTTGTTTTCCCTACTCTATTGCTTATGCAGAGCATCATGCACAATGGCAGCAGTTCCATTTTCAGAATCTTTGGTGTGACTCATCTACCTGGGAATCTAACCCGGGCCTTTCCATAGAGAGGAGGATGCTCTTACCATTAGACCAAACATGCAGTTGGATAGTTTGTACAAAGAGAGCATATAGCACAGGCATTAACTCTTTCACATGGGCATTGATATAGATACATACATAATATATTGCAGAATTATCAGGTATCTGATGGCTCGTGGACTATGATAAGATAAATATCGTTCTATTGGCCTTATTTTTGTAAAAATGATGTCTCAAGAAATAAAACATAAAAATCAAGGTAGCCGATCATTTGTACAGATACCATGTGGTAGTCAATTAAATCAATTTCACAATGCTAGTCCTTCCCAAGTTTTCTCAAGGTCGAGGAGAGACTACTTAGTTTTCCCTTTCAAGAAACCCATAATATGTCAAGGCAGAAACAGAACCAGTAGTATAAAAGAAATTATTGAGATAGATAATAAAGAACTACTTTTTCGATCATAATTCATGGCTCTATGACACCCTTAAAAATGGTGGCACCTTGTCATTGCAATCCTTGAGTACAGTTCTTTTGCTGTCCCAATACAAATTTGCATATTTAGTTCAAGTTACTCTATGATGTTGAGTAAAAAGAGTTTAAATTTCCTGGATACGTAATTTTCAAACAAATATGCAAATATACAATATTCATGTCAACAGACCTTAAAAGATATGTTAATGTTTTTCATAAGCATTTTATGCTTAAAGGGGAAACCTATGTAGTCACTTCAGCTTGAAGCAGTGTAGTAGACTGTCCATGGTTCTTTAGAGTGCACATGACATTATTTTTCTCTTCGAATGTAAAATCTACAAGCAGATATTGCTTGGTTTACCTGAGTTCAATATTGAAGTCATGAAACATTTATGAAAGATATTTTGTAGAGAAAAAAGACAATTGCGATATTTATTTGTTGCTTCAAAATGTGTATGGTTTGACTGATTTTACCCTTTAATACGAGGATATAAAAAATTTATGAGTTTCAGGAGAAATACTGTACATTCTTGATGAGTACAAGCATAGACCTATTTCCAAATAGCAATTACAATGAATTTGGGGATATAGTTTTGGGTGCACGTCAGTTTTCACCACAGTAAAATGCCATTAACAAAAATGACACACCCCAAAACTCTATCCCACAATCCTTTGTAATTGCTATTTGGAAATAGGTCTATAGTCAACCATGTCAAAATCATGACCCGTACAAGCCCCAAAGTATTCAGTATTTCAATTATGTAGAATTACTCTGATATGTGGATATGGCATCTTTTTGTCTCTATAAACTAACGCTTCTGCCAGCTGATTTTCTGATTCATTTTGTCACAAAATGTGGTGCGAATACTCTCAAAGGTGAGCCTGAATGCCTAGCATTGTGTATACTTGCATATTTATTAAGGGTATTATAATATATTACTAAGGGTATTATAACCCCCAACTTAGTTCTTGGATGAAATGCGACAGGTAATGAAACTATACACAGGTGCTTAATTCTGACAATAATTCATTCCCCTATCTTGTTTCTAGCTGATAGAAAGCATTGAAAGTTTGTGTCATACTTGTGAGCTTGTCCATCTGTCCATATTAAATAATTTTTTTTCTAAGACTTCAGAGGAAATGATTGGTGCATGCATGTGTCTAAAATAAAATATGAGAAGGGCTGGTCGCACTGAAAGAGATGTGACGTTTGATGAAATATGTCACATAGCCAAGAAAGAATGTAAAAAGGCCAACATACTCTTAAATTAATTCAAATTCAATGCGCAACAAAATCTTCTTTAGGTAACAGTTGGGTAAGTTCTCCCTCTATGGGACTAAAAACCTTCACAAAATGTTCCTAAAAACTCTTTTTACTCAGTCTGCTGCCATACAGATTTCCCTAATTGTTGTCTTTCTATGGCAATTATGGTTCAATATTTATTAAGCTATGAGCATATAACTTTAGTGGAGTAAGAAAATTGGGATCTCAAAAGATTTTCTATCTCCACTCTTCAAGACCACACTTTAATAACTCCATTACAAGTGACAAGAAGTATACACACACACACACACACACACACACACAAACATGTGTACAGACTAAAGTAAAACAGCCGGGCCACGTAATTAAAATAAGAACCAATTTTGAGTTTGTACCATCAAACACATCATGCATGATTTTACTTATTCGGCACTTTTTGCACCTTATGTTAACAAGATGACAGCACATATCCGCCAAATATTGCAGTCATTCGAAACAAGGCTTAAACAGTATTCATTTTCAAGAATATTTAAGATTTCAAACATCATAGTATAAACAACAAAGAGATCCGTCTAACATCACACTTACAGTTGCACACATCTCGGAAAATTTATTCTTTACTTCATCTTGTCAAGAACTGTTTACACGTAATATCAATACCAATTAGATGTCCAATCAAGCATTTGACAATAGCCATGAAGGTTGACACTTGATAGACGTTTTTCTCAGATGAAACTGAAAGGGGGTGTAACCCATCAATGCACCATGAGTAATAACTTGATAACATTTTGGCCAGTACTTATCTGAACCCCTTAGTCATGACGAATGTCTTTAAAGGTTAATATTTCCCATGAAAATCACAGTGGCCAGCAAGATAGTGCCTGCATACTTCTTCATTGCTGACCATTTTGTCACCTTGCATCACCTGATGGTCGCAAATACTGTAGGCCCTATGTCAATGTTCCTGAATCTTGGGAACATTCGCAGTTCTAGGAGCATAGAATCCCGGGAAAAACCTGCCTTGCAATCAACACAAAATCTTTGCGTTCATACAAATAAGGGGGAACATCGAACCTTGGGATCACTGAACCCTGAGAACATCCAGTAGATCCCATGCTTTCCAAGGGTTCTGCTATATTTTCCAATGGTTTTTTGTTGCCACGGCTGAATGTTCCCATGGTTCCATGTTCCTGGGGTTCTATGTTCCCAGGATATTCTATGTATGCAGGTTGTTTTATGTTCCCAGAGTGGGAACATAAAATACATTACTGGGAACATAGAACCCTGGGAATAATGAAAACAGGTCTTGTAGTCATCACCAACCATTGAAATAGTACAAAACAAGTGACATCAAACTTTGAAAACATTGAACTCTGGAATAAGCGGGGATAAAGGCTTTCAAAAATGGCCCAGTGCATGTGCTAAATTAGCCAATACAACCTGCAATTTTAAATTTGATTTATACATTGCCAATCAAATCTTGCAAAGAAGGACATCATATTTGCAATAAAGTTATTCTCACTACACCAGTTCTTCATTTGCGCCCTCTATGGGTTACTTTGTTTGGCGCTGTGTTTTGACACAAAATTTAAAGCTGTTTCTATTACTTGATGCTATACATCTCATAATTGGACAATGCCTCAATACTATAATAAACTTTTAATTTTATTTATCTTCAAATACATGTTGCAACAGGACCCATTAGCCAAATGTAGCACCATGCAGTTCTCCTCTCCACCCATCCCTAGAGTTGTTTGTTATCTCCATAGACCTATTTCCAAATAGCAATTGCAATGAATTGTGGGATACGTTTTGGGTGTGGGTCAATTTTCACCACAGTAAAATGCCATTGACAAAAATGACAAACACCAAAACTCTATCCCAAAATCCTTTGTAATTGTTATTTGGAAATAGGTCTATTACCAACTCATCTGCTTAGAGATCCAAACTCTGGTTTTGGAATCATAAACTGGGTATCTGTTACCACATCCAATTACATTTGATTTCTGTGAACATGGCTGATTTATTCTCAGTGACATATGAACCCTTCTTTGCGTAATTAAAGGCTTCCTGTTCATAATCTAAACAAAAGGTTAGTTAACTCTGCAATCACTGGACAGTTGAGTGACTTATCTGCTCTGTTAATAGGTTGTGTAATCGACTGGAAAAAGTTCTTCACAGGCCAGGGTTTCAGTGCTATTCTAGAAGTGATAGTGATTTGTTACAACAAATAAATGAACAGATAAGGAGGATTTTGCTACACCCGACCTCCCTTTTGTGAGGTCTGGTCAGCATGTCCTTATTTTTAAGCAAGTGAAGTCATAATGCTAGTTAATCCATTGAGCAAACAAGCTCCAAATTAGTCTCCATTGAATGCAATTTCCATATCCACAAGTTGCCAGAGTCACTTGCTGTAAACTATCAATTGAGTCTTTTGTTTGAGAGATAAGATATATGCACCACTGCTCAAGCTTTCAGAATAACCATTCCAAATAAACGCCGTAAAAAACCTGCCGAGACAGCCACGGGTCAGGATTTTTAGTGGAAATGAAGAAAACCAATGTACATAATTTTAAAAAGTTCCTCAAGTCAAAAAATTCCAAAATACCCATTAAAGAGCAAGAAAAATGAATTGTGGCAGTCCAACTCCCATCTTCCTATCTAGAACATTCTTGAGCCGAGATACAAAAATGTACCTTGCACAATAATTTGTAATTGTTGTATAATAACACTAACATATTGAGTAAAATTTGGTATTGGGTTTTGACAGGGGAGCCAGATACATAGCAATTGTGGTATGAAGAATACACATCTGCCACCCCCTCCCCACCCTCTACCCCCCAATTTTCCGATAAAATGGTTTGTGGTAAAGAGCTAAAAACATTATTACTTAAACAAACCAAATAAAACCTTCACAACTCATTGTGTTAAACTGGAAAATATATCATAATATTTTTCAACCAGGCTCCTTAAAAATTGCCTCTAGTCCCCCACCCCCCAAATAAAGGCCCCAAATCTCATACAGTGATGTACCTCGCACTTCCAATAATGACCTAGCTGATATCGAGCCACGTACAAAAATATAAGGACATTTAAATGGAACAACTAAACGTGACACTGCCAGTTCTGCATTGTTAAAGTATTTATATGACTCATAAAGAGCTCAGTGTGGCCTAGAAAAACATCTGGTCTGACTGTAATTTCAATTCATAATCTACAAATATAGACTAACATAGTCCTTTATACCTAGTGCAAGTGCATTCATATCCCAAACTAATATTGCCAAGATTGAGGGCAGTATTCTTTTTCCAAATTAGTATTGCCAAAAATGAGGGCAGTATTGAGAAATGCAAAGAGAGTGAGATCAAATATGATATCATGCATGCAAATTGCACTCAAAGGGCATATCTTCTACTCTCTGACAAGTTTAATTCCCCCACTGAAACAAGTTACTTCCAGCCACGCCTAAAACTATCTATATTATTATTATTATTTATTATTACCATATTATTGCTTAAGTTCATATATCCCAGTGAGGATACAAGGCACTGATACATTACGTGTTAAGCCTGATGTGGAATTCTCTAGCAAATACCACCGACCGATGGTCTTTTGAAGTAAATAATACTGAGTCAGATACCACAGTACTAGATAATGGCCCTTTGATCCCGCCCGCCTGGTCACGCCACCTCATCTCCATTTACAAAACTCGTGAAGTGTGAATAAACTTTTTACCTGTCTAGCTTCCACGGAGAAAGTTCTCCAGAGGTTGTTCTCAACAAGACAATGGACTGTTCTGTGACAGACTGAGGCAGGAAAGCTGCTTACTCATTACTAGATGAACTGTGGGCTAATTAAATAGGATCATCTAACTGATAGTGCATGCTTGATTAGATGGTTTAGTGAAGACAAGCGCAAGGTGCAAGCTCAGTGCCCTTCGGAGAGAACACGTAATGTGTAACCAGGAAGAATTACTCTCTGGTGTAAAATGTGAGCTATTCTGCATCTTTTCAATTTGAATTATTTCAATCAAAGAGTAGGCATTTTGATAAACCTTACTTAACCAGAAAGTGTACTTGAGGTATGTACTGATTTCTTAAAAATGCAGTGACTACTAGAAAATGGAGATGTTTATTTAATTCTAGTTTTATCCCTTAAACAGTTTCCACATACCATAATAAATCCATTTAGGAAAGTTGCAATTACATCAAAAAGTTTTCTGACTTCCAAAGAAACTATATATCATACACTTTCCAATTAAAGGTTAACTTAAAACTTGTATAAAGTTTTGAAAGCAGTTAATTTCAGTAGACAGCTTCTGTTTAATTATCATTAAGTTTGACCTATAGGTAACAAAAGACGTCATCAAAACTCTATGGTCAGCGTACTCAGTAGTTAAAGTTTTATAATTCATCTATAAGGAACAAGATGAGAAACTACACATCATTATTAGTCTAGGCCTGCTTCCTTTTTACTTAATTTCCTTCTTTAAATTACTTTTTCTTTCTATTACTTTCATTAGAAGAATCTGAACTTTGAAACTGGGCATCATGACTGCGGGTCGATTTCACATTTTGTTTTAGTTTGAATTAAGACAGCGATCTTAATTAAATATAAAACCCACTTTTGTGTTATAAAGATCAAAGCCAATATATATTATATTATGTAGAATATAATTATAGAATATATTATATATAAGAATATTATTTTATAAATTTTGCTTTAGACAATTTTTCAAAAAAAATAAGTAAATAAGGCATCTACCGTATTTACTCTATTAAACGCCCCGGGGGCGTGAAATTTTCGTTAAGGGGGGGGCGTTTATTAGAGTCAAATTTACGTGACTTTTCTCTAGGCAAGTGCCCCCAACTTGTTTCTTATCTGAGCCTTTCTGATAAACTGCTATGGCGTATTTGTTCATTTGGTTGTCAGCTTCACAATCAGCTGTGAGCTCCTCCCCAATAATCGGTAACCAAACTTCCCTATAAATACGGTAGCCACGAACAGCAATCTGCAGCTTTGCAAGTGTGATCAACTTTCGCCGACATCTTGATATGTGACGTCACACACAGAAGTGCCTTTTTTACGTGCCCGCGGCATGCATGCTGTGCACAGTATACAGCAAGGCCTCACGTTACTATATTGACCGGCCGGCTATACGCACATACATACGGTAATTGCATAATACTTACCGTGAGTAGCACCATGCATGTATGTAATAGCAGTACATACGCGTTCACAGCATTTCACTGTTAAACAGTTTGCCTGTGGTGAATTTGGATTTTCATGTTAGGCTGTTGGGATAGGCTAGCGAATATTTGTATACCTATTGTATGTACTGCAGTACCACTTTCGAACCGCAAACGAAGCAGTACAGGTTGGGGGTATGTGATAGCTTGATGGATATCAACAGAAATTAGTTGCAGAAACATGCCTTTTACTTAAGGATATGGGACTTTAGGAGATTTTGTGGCTTCAAGGTAGGACTATTTCCTTTTCCTTTTACCATATTGTCTTTGGAATTAACAATTTCACTTTATGCAATGTGACAAAAAAAGTTGGGGGGCGTTTACTAGAGAGGGGGCGTTTAATAGAGTAAATACGGTATCTATCTATCTTTCTACCTCCACTGTAACATTATTTGCAACTGCACCTAGGAAATAAATGTTAGGCATTCAAGTAAATAAACCACCAATTGGCTAATATATACAAGACACAACAATCTATAGTGCAGTAGAGGAGGTTGGCATTGTGTTTCAAAGTGAGGGCGCTCTTCTAAAACATATAATATATATCCCTTTCAAAATCTTGCAATCCTATAAAGATCAGACTGTCATTATATATGTCAATGACCTAATTGCCCTTTCAAAATATTCCTTAGCAAGCATATATTTCACACAAAATTTTTATTAAGTTGCAATGAAGAGCTTGACATTCTTTAGGTGAGCTGAATAATCAACTATCAATTTTCATACTAATTTAAGCTACATGACACTTATAGTCAAGCATTTTCAGGCATTTAATTGATACTGTACTTTAGTGCTGTAGCATTTAGTTTTCATGGTAATATGTACTTTACATATCATACATGCAACAAATGTACATGGTCAGTTGATCAAGCCTATAATTGTACTGTAGATGTTCCATTTTCTCTAGTACTTTAACACAAGTCACAGCAGTAAACTGATCCTTAAAAATTTTAGGAATAGATGAATCCATGATTCAAGTAAAGGTGACAAATTGCTGGGTCCATTCGCCTTAATTTTACCAATACAACAAATGGCCACAAACAACCACAAACTTAAATAGAAAGTATATAAAGCTCAGGTTTTTAATAATAAAACATTAATCTAAGGTATGGCCTGATTGAAAGAAATGAGCAGATGGACCCTACATAGGTTCACAAATCACAAGATCTGGTTATTGGTACCCTAGCAGAAAATAGAATAAAAGAAAAGAAATGCGTCAACATTTCAAAAAAATACCCTATGCTCAATATCGTCAAGAACTGTTCTCAGTACCAATTATATGCCCATTTATAGGGAAATATTGCATTTTAAAATGCTCCAACATAGCATTAAAAGTTAATAGCTCTAGACATTTTCAAATCATTCGGTCTCAACAATAAACCCCAGCAATAGCTTTATCTCCTCAGAATATTATGCACAAGAAGAGTAAATGCAATTTCATCTTTTGAAATGTTGAAAATTTTGGTGAACAACTTATTGTTGAGCAACAAACAATGGAATTTCTATCCGAGGAAAACTTATTTCTTGAAAAGAAGGCTACCATACTGTCTTATTTGTTATTATTTATCACTCTTGCCTATAAACATTGGTTTTAAAAGGATTAAATTCCCTTGTCAAACAAACGCAATATTTCCCTTTAAGCGTTTGAAAATAGCCATGGTGATATTTAGCTGTTTCTTCGAAATACTTATTTGGGGGACTACACTTGACCTTGGCTTTTCTTATACTGTATTGTTGAATTCTTTTCCTACCCACACAAACATCACACTTGCATACTTTATTTTGTCTATTCAGTTCATGGGGAAACACCCTCTTCCTTGCCCCTTCAATTTAACTAAATCCATACTTTCCCACCCAATTAAATTTAATTGAAAGCAGTACTTCCCCACCCCATTCAACTTCATTAAATGTGGTATGTGACATGTGGAGAGGAGACTCAATGTGACCCTAAATTGGTGGGAGCTGTAGGCACCTCACATATGTATCAGGTGATTGGCCAATTAACCAACAGGTGAGGGAAAAGTGAGAATATGCAAATTAGGAGGTAATTAGATATCAATTTAGCTAATGCAATTAACTGCCACCTATGTTTGTTTCTTGCAGTCTCATTTATTCTATTATTTGCGGTTTGATTATGACCACAGTATCTCATCAACTGTTCGTTTTTTCACCTACTACAGTTTGCTTAATTAAATATCCAGTTTCAGGGGACTACATAAATATAGGAGTGTATAGATTTATAATTTTAAGTCCAGCTTTCATATGGAATGCCAATCAAGCCTTTCCTATACCGTAATTATGAATCCAGTGTTTGTAAAGCTATTTAATTCAAAAGAAACTTTTACAGTCAAGAAACACAAATATAGTACAATAGTACAAAGTTACTGCCAAAAAGCAGTAAATCAAAACGAAAAAAAATTCTGGCTTGTCTAAGCCCCATTAATTACCCCTCAGGGGAGCTAAGACAGCCCCATGTGCACCTAAAAATATGCTAGTGCTTTTTCCAAAGACCTCCTGACCCTCTGGTAAAGGGCCATTCGGCGAAACCAACACTTTCACTGCTTCCTGAAAAAGCTGTTACGTCTACTAAAGGATAATACGTGACCAGCCTCACAGCCCTCAGACCATTTGCATTATAGAGGCTTTTCACATGATGTCATAATACTCACCGGCGGACACGTTGGAGTACATGCAACTACGCAGTAAACCATACGGGACGCGCTTGCTCGTTGAATTTGTACACACCGTGCATATCACAGTGCACACTGTGCAGTGCGTTCGGCACAAAGCCACATGTATTTGTCATGATTGTCCTCCAGCATCGCAGCATCGTGACGTAATTGCAAAGCCTCTATTGGTCTGTCATGTAAGGAACATGCCAGTGCATGCTCACAAACCCACCAACTGCCAAACACATATCCTCCCAATTTTGTCTTTGACCATGGTGTCTTTTTGAAAGAAACAAAAAGAGGCATCTATTTTTCCATTGTGGCTACTAGAGTTTGTATAGCTCAATGAACCCATAACCCCATCCCTATGCAAACACAAAACACTAACACGAACGTATATAATGGATTTGTACAAAAAGTGAAAAAAAAAATTGGAAACCATGAAAGTTTATCCAACAGTGCTTCTCCTGAAGTAGAGTATCTCAGCTTCCCTCTTGACCAAACTGCCAAGAAGTCAGATGAATACATCAATCCTTCTTTTTAAAGTTTGTAAAATGATCCATTAATTATGAATTGAGCATTATACCTACCAGTAAGATCCCCTACGATGGTGTAACTGTCGACATCCAGGTCGGTCTGCAGTTCTTCCAGCTGTACTACAGTACATCATGATGGTAAAGCTACACGTATTTCATCTTCAAAACACAAGATAAATCCCAAAGATCTGTACACCCAATGGTTCCACTTGAATATCAAAAGTGAAAATGCTACCAAATACAACTGCTGCAAAATATTCCAACACTTCCATGACACAGTTGCACTCAGTGCCAAAGAAAATTTGTTTTTACTGAAGGCAATCAAATTCCAATCTTCAATTTTGATACCACAAATTTTTAGTCAGTATGATGTCATCGGGTTTTCCTTTCAAACAGTCCATAAAAAAGCTAATTTGCTCAAAGTGTTTAAAATTTCCATGTTCAAAAAAAGAGAGTATCAAATATATGTAACAATGAAGTTTGTAAAAGTAATACCATTAATATGGTAAGTGTCTGATGCAGAACACACCTCACAGTATAAACTATGAATACACTCCACAGCTTAACATATATAAAATGCTTTCCTTCCAACTACAAGCGTTAGCTAATCCAGGCTCTAGAATGTAATGTTTACCTATATAATTCAAATTCAATTCATTGGTGAGCAAATATTTACCATGCAGTGTGCATCATGTTCATGTCCCGAATGTGGAATGTTTATCACATTTCCCTGTGATAGAGCTTGCGGTAAGGGTCAGATTATATGAGATTGATAGCATCTTTTATAAATCAACCTTTAGTCGGCCTTTATACTGGGCGTATAAATTTACATTCCGTTCTTTACTCAATTCAAAGAGCCAGAGAAGCCACAAAACGATTTGCTCTGAATACCTGAGAAGACCAAGATTGAGTTACAACAGAAGCTTGCCATGATAGATTGCGTACACATGTTCAGCACAAACACCATTATTTACCTCCTATTTACACCATCATGACAAAATATTCTACTGTCGTTGTCAACAATAGATCAGAGACAGGTTTACTCATGCATCAAAACTGATATGGCCTAGCAATATTCATAACAGTTTTCTTCCTTTTCTTGTCCTTTACAACAATATCTGCTATATCAACAATAGCTGGGGAATAGACTAACTAGTACTGTAAAGGGCAAAAGCAGTCACCCAGAATTAGTTTAAAACAATTTTTTATTTACAGCAGGGCAGGAACTAAGGTTCCAGCAGCTAGGCCCACATCAGGTTTAAGGGCATGTCATGTGAACTGAGAGGGCACCAAGGTGAAACTAGTAATTTTGTACTGACCACAATGCAACCTCACAGGTAGGGCACAGAGGCCAAATGGCCATGATTGTCATGCAACAAGGTCATTGCCAAAAATACAAAGGCCATAGCCTTCGTGGCCAGCTCTGATTAATTCCAGCCCTGTCACAGCTAAATCTCACAGAATCCTATTCTCTTCCAAATACTGTAACTTGCATGATCACAAGCAAAACAAGTAGTTACTACCCTTAAATTTCACAACGATTAAAAAGTACCACATGATCCTCAAGAGCCAATAATAAAACAGAATAGTCTACAACTATATACTTGTTCAAGTTAACGTGATAGACCTGCCTCTTCCCTTTGGCCTTTCCCTACAAAACTATGGAAAGAGGAAACACTACCTACTGCAATTCATGTTTACATACATTAAAAAAAACTGGATTTGAGGTTGGTTAATACCCAAGTGCTATATCCTTCTGATGATGATGAATGGTCATGCTGCCACTGGGGGAACAATGGACGATGCTCCCCCTCCCCTCAAAAGAAAACTTCCCAACAAAAACATCACATACTGAAGAATAGCAAATATTACCTTGTCTACAGCTAATTTTCAAGACTTAAAAAATGGTCCAACTCAAAGTCTCAAAACATTTCACTCTAAGGCTTCTTGGAAATGGCTACAAACTCCCCTCCTTAAAGACCTTTCCCATGGAGCCAAAATTCACCCATTCGTGTGCCATCTGTCTCTCCTAATTACTCTGGATGTGGGCACACATGCAGATGAAGACTGACATTTGGGAAAATTTAATAGCCAAAAATACAGGGTCTTCTGCAGTTAAAATGAGTCAATTAATTCATAAGAACTACTTTTAGAGTGAAATCATCAATTTTTAAAGGTCCACATAAGCTCAACCAAATGCACTCACTACCACTGCACCTCAAACCAATGTGATATTTCGGCACACCTTGATAAGGAATGGAAACTCCCATCAATCTATCAAACCTACGTAAAACAGCACTCCTATCACACTCCTTAAAGGGCCAAATCTCTCACCCCAAACTACAATTTTGGTACCGGCAGGTACCGAAATTCTCAATTGGCTTAGCCATTTGACTGACAGATAATTCAAACAATGCAGATTGCCAAAGCTTACATTACACAGCATGAAAGGTACTGAGAGTGTTTTGTTTATATAAATTGAGTTTTTCTTTACACACCCTGAAGCAATAAACTGAGATTGTGTATCGATGAGGATGAATTTCAGACAATTGTGGGAAGGGCTTCAGTAAGAAGGTTAGGAGAATTGGTACTGTTTGGGGTGAGAGAACTGGGTCTTTAAATTTCAGAGGGGTTGAAATTTGTAGCTAATGCACCTGGAAAATGTAAAACTCAAGGCCTTTTTAAACTGTACAAATTTAATTTGACATATTCACATAGCACAATTAAGCCATTAATGCGCTTATTAATAGACCAGTTTGATTTTTTTTTGAGGGGCACTATTGCACTATAGGACAAAGATTAATGGGCAACACTTTTATTTGTGTTTAAGATGATGGTGGGATGTAAACAAACATATAACAGTATATATGCTCAGCTATAGCTGTGTGGTCGGCGCAACACTAAGATGTTTGTTACCAGTTTACCATGAACAGAAAGCTGGTCACTAATGCATGTGCAGATAATAACTTTTAACTCCTCTATTGTAGTGATCGAGTTAGATGGGATTGGACAGGCACCATACTCCCCCCCCCCACACAATTGTGAGTCAAAATGCTTCATTTTAATCCATGTTGTAATGCAGGGTGTGACAAGTGACAAGGATCGCCAGATGTGTCAAAGCAGGGAGTATGTTGCAGCAACCAGGCTGCATGGTCAAAGTAACTCAGTAGAGGTGGGGCATATAGCGCTTATGTCATATGATTCAGGCAGCAGGCATCAAAAAGGCCTGTTCTCTTGATTCAGTGTCTGACTTAATCATTTATGAAAATTCTAGCATTTCTTAAAACTCAGCAGAAGTTTCAGATTTCCGCAGAACAACAAATTGTTCTTTCGACAACCATTTTGTTTTCCTTAAGAGCATTCACCGTCTGATGTATGATATCCTTTTATTTTCTCAACCTTCTCATCAAGGACTGCAGTATGCATGCCTTCCAACAGTACCAGCTTGTATCTACTCTACTTGGGTATGGAAGTTGACAAGATTTTGAGTGAGATTAATCTCACAAGCCTGCGGACAGAGTTATGGAATAATCCTAGTTTAGATAACAATGCACAAATTATATATTACATTTATGCTATCAGTGAGGAACAAAATAAAGCAACAGAGGCATTTGGGCTATCTTGAAATTAAGAAACTTGCAAGACATCTCTTTCCCCAGGTACCATGAACAAAACTACATGCCAGATCAAAATGATCGATAATGATATGTATATTCATACAATACAAAAAGAACCATAGCTCAATCAGTATTCACTTCGTAGCTAATGAAGCCATTAGTAAATATTTTGTAGTGGTAGTATACTGTATTGATTGGATTCATTAAAGTCACTATTTAAAATTTTTCCAAACCTGTGAATTTTATTCACATCCTTTTGGAACTGTAAATGGTCAAACTTTGACAAATCCCATATCCTGGATACAATTAGATATTTATCAAATGAATCATTAACAATTCAATTCAGAATTTTTTTAAATAAAAAATAACTAGACACTTTTTCTAATTATGCATAAAGCTGTTACAAAGCCAGGATTAAAAAAAATTTTGCTCTTTGCAGAAATCCTAAATGTCAAACTGGACTAATTACACCAAAACAAGCTTTGTCACAGTAGTACCGTAGTATCTTCCAGCGCATCCTACACACTACATTATTGTGATCAAAGTATCTTTCATAATATTTTAGGACTTCATTATTGTATACTGAAAGTAAACCACTTATTAAAGGAGTTACTCCCAGTTATTTCACATTTGAGGAGAAAAACATTGTCACATGACTCTAAAGAACCAATCATGGAACAGGAAGGTCTACATACACTACTTCAGGTTGGGGTGACTACATTCTCCCTTTAAAAGTTATGTAATTTGCCTATTCTGACTAAATCACATCAATTAACAAGGAAATAGGGACTTTTGAAATAAATACTGTATCCTATGAGTTTCCTCAAAGGAATGTTTTTTTTCCAATTTTTCTCTGAAGCTAAGATAGTTCCTGTAAATTATATCCTCAAAGTTTCAAGGACAACATAACGTATGCTGTACATGCATGAACACATAAATTAAAAGAGCAGTTATTCCACCATTACATTTTGATGATTTTTAAGCAATTTGAAATTGCTTATGTGTTGATATCAAATTATAAGCTCTGCACTTGGCATATTAGTCATATCGTATGCCAAATTTGGCTGATTGAACCAACAAATCCAGCGAAGATGCTGTACTACAATTGCACCTCGTTAATTCCTGTATAATTGATTAGAAGCTTCATGCAGGGTTGGAAAAACTTGGTGACTGGGTACCAAATGGTATATCTTCTCTCATGGTTTGGACAACAAAAAAATCATAATTTGCAAAGTACAATATGCCCACATTGGAGCATGGGCTACCAAAAGTTCCTAATTTCTGAAAGTAGGTTGCCAAATATAATGTAACAAGGCATTAGGAAACTATTTTTTCAAGCTTTGCCACACAAGCTACCAAGTAACCAATTGGACTATCACACGGCTACACTGGAGGTATGGATTATTGCTACTGTATTTGAGCTAAGTCTTGACTCAGAATATGTAAAAACCTCCACAGAATTGGGAATCATCCTACAATGTCCTTGAGTTAAACTAGAAAGCTAAAAAGTCAAATCAAAACAAAAAATATGCCCATATACTGAATTAAAGAATTCAAAGCAGAATTTCATTCATTACCTCAGACAATCCCAATTCAGCTAACTTTCTTACTCTCTAGCCACCCCCCCCCCCCCCCCCCACAGCTGTCTAAACCTCATCCAATCAAAATATCCCACCTCATCACTTCAGGGCATATACACAGGTAAGCATACTTACTGGCTGACCATTGTGAGTATAAATCTGGACACTCTCAGTTCATGCTGTGTAACATGAGCTATTGTACTCTGCATTTTGTTTACTTGGGTACCAATCAAAGAGCTGTGCTATATTTGAGAATTTTGGTACACTAGCTGGATAAACTTGTGACTTGGGGTGACAAATAACAGCTGCCTTTAATATGAATATCCTAACTATAAAGAAAATATATAGGTAGACATCTTGGCAAGCTTACCCTGATATGATGTCACACTCTAGTCAGGACAATTTAGTGCAGGTCACTATATGTCCAATTATAGTACAAAGTTTTTGAAAAACACTGATTTTCAGTCACGTCTTCTCCAATGAAAATAATTTTGAATCACTTTGGTCATAACATACATCCATTACCTCCTGCAGTGCAAGAAACATTCTAAAAAAATAAATGTACACATTGTTTCCAAACAAAAAAAATCACCAGTTCAATGAGAAAATAAAGCACAAACTGTAACCATGGCAACACATGTAAAAGCTTCATTTTTCAAAGTCCATTATTTGAGGCAAAATTGTTATGAAAAACAAACAAATGGAATGAGTACTACATCAGCTAGACAATACAATAATAGTCCACAACCAGACTGAACTAGTCTACCGATATCAAACTGATGCATAATACAAGCAATGTACGATGAAGCTCTCACAAAAGAATTATCTATATAACTGACAGATGAATGACTTCATTGATTTGTGAAGTTTTTAAATGAAATTTGCCAGCCTCGTAGACGCTATTGATAATGAAATAAAACCGGGGGCTACAGTACTATGTTACAATCCAGATAAACTTTCAGGCAAATTGTTTCTATTAAGTGTATATGCTATATGCAGAACAGCTTTAGTAAAATTTGTTTCCAAAGGGAGAAGGCCTAAATAACACTGATGTATATATTTTGCAAAGAATGACAGACAGTACATTTTTGCATGAAAAAATAGCCAACTAATCAAACTTTTTAACCATGATTGTCAGCCAATGGGACAGGTCTAAAGTGCTAGGGGAGGGATCTGAAAACATTCCAAATAACATGCCAGCTCTCCCCATGAAACCTTGGCCATTCTTACAACACATTGACCATGATGGAACTTTTTCTCTACCCAAAGGAACTGGGCCAATTAATGCACTTTTTTCTGCGAAAATTTCCTAACTGGCTAACCATAAGCCCTATATAATCCCTAACCCTAACCCTAACCTAATCCTCTTATCCTAGCCCTAACAAAGAATACAATCAATACAATACAATGAGAACAGTCAATCAAGAAATTCCTTGTTAAACAGTGTTCATCAGTCTAAGGAACTTCCAGAGAATTTTGCTCCAGACTTCAATTTCCTAAACTCTTAGACCTTTATGTGTGATGAGTTTTTAAATGGGCAAATAATGTAAATTATACTTAATATAGCGCACTCCAGAACCAAAGGTTTTCTGAGGCGCTTTACAATAAAAAGAGAATTTAATAAGTACCAAATGCTTCCTTAAACAGGTGCGTTTTCAACCTAGCTTTAAATATTGAAATACTTGAACTACGTTTAATGCTGTCTGGAAGGGCATTCCACAACTTAGGACCATAAACGGAGAAAGATCTGTCAGCAAATGTGGAATTACGTGTGAAGGGCACAGTAAGGAATATTGACTCCTGGTTTCTAGATCGTAATCTGTACTTTGATTCAGGGACTTCATGCAGTAAATTCTTTAAGTACTGTGGAGCGTCACCATTGAGAGATTTGAATACCAAAGATAGTACCTTATGCTTAATACGTTGATTAATTGGAAGCCAGTGCAAAGATTTTAAACAGTCCTTAGCACTGGCGAATTTACCCTCACGAAGTACTAATTTGGCGGCACGATTTTGAACACATTGTAATGTGTTTATATCACATGCCGGTAATCCCAGTAATATTGCATTAGCGTAATCTAAATGTGAGATGACAAGAGCATGTACAATAGTACGACAGGTATCATGATCTAAATAATTGCCTCCAAGTAGATAGAAAGACTTTTACAAAAAAAAAAAAAAAAAAAGACATCATAATGCAAAATCCAGAGTAAAGTGGCAATAATGCAGGTTTTTTTGGATGAAAAAAGAAACTACCAATTAACAAAAAGATAAAGCTTCCTTTTATGGACTTCCAAAAAACCAGTTTGTCTTCCTCCGATAAAAACTGCTTACAAGGCCAAACTTCTAATCAACCTTGTTATTCACACGAAGTAACCAACCAAAGCATCACTTTAATTCGCATCACTGAATCACCATGTAAGCACATGTTCCAAATACGATATATCTCCATCCATTACCTAAGCCAAGGTTACTTCATTCAACAGAAATCTATTAAAATGCATGTGAAGCATTAAGAGTGAAGGTAAAAGCATTAAAGCTTTATATTTCCCAGAATAAAAAGAAATTTTGTACCTGCAAAAAGTACAACCCTTGAAAATATTTCCCACATTTTGAAGGAAGCATTCAGTGAGATCTGTCAAGTATATTTCACTGTAGTCTTGTATTTCCTATCATTTAAAGGCCCAATTCTCTCATCCCAAATAGTACCAATTCTCCTTACCTTGTTACTAATTAAGCCCCTCCCACAATTGTCTAAAATCCATCCTCATCAAGACACAATCTCAGTTTATGCTTCAGAGTAGGTATGAAAAAGCTCAATGTGTACAATCAAAACACTCTTAGTACAGGTCATGCTGTGCAATATAAGCTTTGCAATGCATAGTTTGAATTACTGTCAATCAAAGAGCTGAGCCAATTGAAAATTTTGGTAAACCCCTATAAGCTTTGTAGAGCAGGGTAAGAAGATTGGTCCTTTAATCCTGGTGTTTCTCGCTTTGCAAAACATTAATGCAGTGTTTTCCAAGTGGTAACCCCGTTTCAGATAGGGACTTTGAACATGACCCCAATTTCCAAAAATAAACTGAGGACCATCTTTTCCTCCAATATAATGCTTCCCATATGTTGTAAGAAGCATTCAGCTGGCTCTGTATTATTAATATAATAAACAGTACAGTGTACAGTCACCGTGTACATTCCATGCACTCGAAACTAAATAAAAAAGCCCAAGCCTCAAGTACAAACTTAAAAATGTTGATATTTTCTATGTATCATTTGTACTCTGCTTTACAGCTATTTTATGTGACCCCAGCCTACAACCCCATGAGAAATGCAATTCATGGGGTCACAAACACAGGTTTGCAAAACTGTGCATTTACGTACATAAAATAGAGTAATTAACTATGTAGGAAATAATTTTGATTAAAATTATTCAATGGGGCGTAATTTATTAAATTTTGAAGAATGACTGTCAAACATACAACATCAACAATGATTGTGCTTTGATACCACGAGATATTTATAGAGTTAGAGAGTTGGTAAGATGGAGTTTTACTGCCCAGTTTAAAACCTCTTGGTTCAAGTCGAGCCGTCCAGGCCTTTTATCTAGTTGTGGCTCACTACTGTAGCTTGTTTTCCCTACTCCATGGAGGTACCTCGGAGGTAGTACTTCCATGGCAGTACTTATGCATCACACACAACAGCCGTAGGTTCTATTTGTATTGTCTTTGGTGTGACTCCCCCTGGGAATAGAACCCAAGCCTTCAGCTGCCTGAGAGGCGGATGCTCTTACCCTTAGACCAACAAGTGGGGATTTGTGGAGAGTTTAAATTTTGGAACTCAATCACCCAGCTGCTTGCCTTAAATGTCTGGTGACACAAAAATGATAAAGTTAAGTATTTGATGTAAAAAGAATTGAAAACCCATCAAAATAGTGACAATTGCCTTCAAAATTCATTAAAAATTGGCCAATTTACAGGATAATTTCTCATCTGCAATTAATCATGCATAAATATCAACTAAATATGCAAATTTTGTGATGTCATAGAAGAACATGCCTGACATGACAGATATTATCCTTTGTTTTTACAGCCTTCATTTCAATAGCACATTAAGATATTTTGAGGAGGACGTTATTTTGAAAGTTTAAATATGTCCTTTAACCCTATCAGTACATCACTTTAAACAGTTATTTCTTGTGAGTACGTAAGCGATAATTAATATCAGGTTTTAATTAAAGCTCAGTACTGAACGACACTTCACATCATTATTTTTGAAAAGACAACATGTATCTCCCAAAAAATAAAACAATTTGAAGAGGTATTATCTCCAGAAAAGTAAAAGATGTTAAAGATGATTTCAACTGATTTTAAAAGCAGCTTATCCAGTTGGTTCATGACATTCAACAATTTTTTTCTGAAGCTGTTAAGTTTTCTACATATACCAATGACAAATGGTTAAACTTAGACCATATTCTACATACAAATAACTGTTTTATGAGTGAAGTTTCTTCATATGTACCAACAAAAAAAGGTCAAACTTAGAACATATCCTATATACAAATAACTGTTTTTATGAGAGAGTACTAAACAGTGCAATTCTGTTTCCAAAAAATCATGACCAGACAGTTTCAATTTATGCCCAAAACCATCACAAGTTTACACAAAATTCAAAACTTTAACTTTTCCTGTAACCATTGGATATGGAACTTATTCATTATGCTAACTACAAGCATTGTCAAGTGGTAGCAGAATTAACCACTCTCATTAAGTTATCGATATCAATTAACTCAGACTTTTGAACCCAGGCTTTCAAGATGTCTGTCTCTTAACTGCCAAGTAAAATAAGGGCACTTAACTGGCATGTCACCACAGCAGTCTTGATGACCCTCTGGCAATTACAACCAAAACTACCATACCCCACCAACCCTTCATCCCCCTCCCTATCCGCAGCAGTTCCACCCAATTAGTCTCAGCCTTTGAAAATTTCCAACCCAGAGAAGCTGCCCATGCAAAAATTTCCACTACATGCATACCTAAGTTGCATCCAATGGTTTTGATGGTAAACAGGATGAGGACGAAGGGTCCAGTATAAAGGGTGGCCTACATCTCCACTGTGCTATTTGCTTACCATGGCCTAGCTGCAGGGAGGTGGGATTGCAAGTGGAATAGAAGGTTAGGAGAGGGGGCAACTAGATATGCCAATTACATGTGAAACAACTCATCAAAAATTGAGTCATCCTGGCTAGAATATCTAAGAGGTGGAAATTGTCCAATTTTGAATTAGAACCATACCTATAACTACATCAGGCTTTCATACAGCCATGAAATTGATTTTGGCAGTCTCAATTATGAGTATATGTGTTATGTATCTCAATGCAAAGCCTTTAAGGTGTGTGGTCCATGCACTGCCGTAAAACCTCTGCCGGGGGACTGTGAGCAAATTAAAGCTTCCTGCAAGCCTAACCCAATGTAGCATACTAAGTTAAAAATCCCCAGACCAGCATCAAAGACTATACTTTAAACTTCTGATGTGACAGCTTCAGCATAGAAGAGTATGAGGATGAGCATGTATTCTAAGATGGCGGAATAGGGGGCGCCATGTCAGAATTACTTCTATGAGCTTCACATGGAGAGTGAAAATAATGCAATTCAGCTGTAGCCAGGGGTAATACGTCTGACACCAGTATTTATACCTTTGTAACACTTCAAGTTGTGCCACCTTTCTATGGCTTCATTGTGCCTTAAAGGCATATTTTCATCATCCCAAACAGTTCCAATTCTCCCAACCTACTTACTTCTAGCCCCTCCCACATTTATCTAAAACTCATCTTTATCCAGACACAATCCTAGTTTATTGCTTCATGGCTTGTCCCAGTAGCCATATAAGTCCATAATGTGTAATCAAGACACTCTCAGTGCCCATGCTGTGTAATTTAGCTATGATGCATTGTTTGAATGTGATGCCAATCAAAGAGCTGTACCAATTGAGAGTTTTGATATATGCATACTGAAACTGTAGTTTAGGGTGAGGAATGACTGCCTTTAATGATTTCTACCAGTTTTGGATTTTTTATTTACTTTTGCTGGCCACATACTGTCCCTACAACACTTTAAAGTCCCAAAGGTTTTCCAGTACAGTGTGTTTCTACTCTTGTTTCAAAAATAACACCTGCAGTTTGTCCTTGTCCTTGCAAATTTATTACCTAATTTCTGACAAGCACAAATATGTTTTAAATTACACTGATGGAAGTTCTTATACCTGCTGACGTCAAAATTCTCACAAATCCATAATCCTACCATAATCACACTATACCGGTGAAGTCAGGACTGATAGGGTACTACATTATTTGATGTAGATATCTTGCTCATGTACTTGTGAACCGAGTAGGGCAACACCTGAACAAACAAACAGAATTGATACTCTTACAGAATGCATGGATACACCCCTCCGAATTGCCTTTATATGCATGTATAAATCTTGCTTCTGTCTCAAGATACTTTGCTTGGTTGAATTCTTGCATTTCGTTTTCCATGGTTTCGCTCCATGAAATATGAAGGACAACTTTCAATTTGTGAGCAGAACATGACAGAGACAAAATCAGCAGGAAGGCCGGGCGGGACAAGACTTCTGCTTTAGGGACTTTAATTTTTTTTGGAGGGGGGTGGGATTTCATGTGGGGGTCATTTTAGTAGAAGACATGTTTAACATGGCCTTGAGCAGCTAGTACTGTACATAAAGCTCGAATCAAAGCCCTGTAGCAGTCCTGCGTGTGATGTCAGCATGTTTCAATCTGGCAAAGTGAATATTATCTGCACAGTACATAGGTGTGGTATGTATAAAGCAGGCTCGACAGTGCTGTATCTTCAATTGCACAATGGAGGCATGGACCGCTCTGCATAAACCAATGACATTGGCGAAAAAAAATTGATAGGACATGACACTAGAAGCAAATAGCAAGTTTTAGCCATCTCAAGCTGGCAACTAATAATCCAGAATCTATCAGAGAATTTCGCTGTTCAGGTATCTTGAGATCAATAGAGTTAAAGGCAATTGCCCCCTTCAAAGACTATTTGCTCAAAAGAACAACAAGGTTGGTTTGAATGGGGTTAATTGCTGCAATTAAAGAGACAAGTTTCATCTGAGAAAACGTTTTTTTCTGGGGTAACATTGGCTGAAACGTCCTATTCAAGTCTTGCAGCATGTGAAACTTAAAGGCTGTATAGCACTTATGGAAAACTGAATAGGCTATAGAATCCATGTGGTGCCATTTCAGACATTTTGCTAACATTTATATCCATTGAGAGAAATACACCTCTCATTTAGTAAATATAGTCTAATTGGTTCAGCTATTGCAATGGAATGAAATAAAAAATTTAGCATGCTAATTTCATTATAAGGCATTCTGAGAAAAAGAGAATAGGACAATTCCATGCCCTTTCAAAAGTGATGTAGACATATCTCCTCCCCACACACATGGGTGGAAATAAATGGGAAGCTAGGAGGCTCCTTCCTGGGAAATTCTGGCATCTGGCGGGAAATTTTGACACCTAAAAAGAAGTTACCCTTTTTGTACAAGAAACTGCAGGGAGGATTGTGAGAAATTTAACTTCCTTCCTGAGAAATAATTTTACTCCCTTTCTGGGAAATAAACATTTTTCCAATACTTTGACCACATAACCCTTTTCACCCTTGATGCTACTACGTGTATGTTAACACAACCAAATTCCAGTAATTAACTCATTTGCCTATTAAATTCGTGCATCAAAATCAAACTAGGTTCACTCAGCTGCCGAAGACTTACACAATTACAAATACACATAAAGACTTGACAATGATCTTCATTTAATACCTTTACCCAGCATGCATTCTGTCTACGCAACCATCCAAGGATACAGGCGTACCCATTCCCAACAAGGAATAATGAAATACAGCTTCATCTTGATAACACAAAATTTCTACCATTTCTTCTGTTATCAAAATCACTGTTGCATTCACATAGGGTTTATAATGAGATGATCAAGATAATAAGTTTACAAGGATGTCAGCAAACTTCCGCTGGTGTAATTTACTTGCATAAATTTAGCCACGCTGAGAATTAAAGGGAAAATATGATCAACCCAATCTTATCTCATGAATAGCTCTTGAGAATCATGTAATAATTGTTACTCTGTAATTATACAATTTATGAGGATTCACATACTCCTTAATCTATCTGGAATATTTGTTACATCCATACAGAAATATTGCCAAAGACTAGAGACATGAGTTCTTGGCAGTTTTCCATGCAGTGACGTTTCTTTATTTTAACAATGCAACCAAGACACCCCAGTAGATCAAAGGTGGTGTGGAGTGTAACTGGTATCTGAATTTTTTACATGATCCATGCCCTCAAGTGACCTATGCTTTTATTGTGTTCACATAACATGAAAAGCAATTAACAAATACTTGACTGACCTAGCTATTAGCTTACCACAAATGTTAGGTAACCTTTTGTGTAATATTCCTGAGTATCTGGTACTACGCCAATCTAAATCAGATGTGAAACCTGACTATATCAAGTCTAAATGAAGTGTACGTGCTTCATTTCTTCCCAGAGGCAATAATATATAATCAGGCAGGGAAGAACCATGTTTCAAAAAGAAGGAAGTTTTATCATGTAACAGTCTAATTCCATTTTGTAATTTCATTTTACACTTCCATTCAAATAATGTAGTTTCAAAACATAAAACTGTTTTCAAATTTTAAAAAAATGGAAAAATCCTGTCCTTTGTCAAAGACAAAAACTTTAGTTGGAAGAATAATGAGGCAATTTGTGGGTTTTTTTTTTTTTTTTTTTAAAAAGAGGTCTTAGGGCAACTACTTTTTCCCTTTGAAGTTGCCAGCAAATACCTGGTGGCATAATTTGCAAATAGAAGGGTATTTTTAAGCCATGTTGGGGATCAAAAATACCTTTTCAAGCTGTAGATTGTTAGCTCTGCAGTTTGGTTGAAATTAAAATACCCAGCTGCATGTATGACCTGAGTTGATGTTTTTTTTTTTTGTTCATTTACAAAATGATTGAAATGATGTATTGAGTGAAAAATTTCACATAAAACTACTGGTTACATCTTTACATTTGTTTTAACAGCAATTCGACCAGCTCATTGGTGCATATAAGAAGCTTCATCAGTTTGTAAAAGAATTAAATGACCGGATCACATAACAATTTGACCAGCTTGTGAAGTACTTTTAATCTGTAATTAATCTAGCAGTTAACCAGCTGTGAAGCAAATTATGATCAATGTGATTAGCACAAATCAATTTCCTGCTGTAAGGTTCAATGATCTCACAGGTCATGAGGAATATAGAAATTTTGCACATGTATATATTTACACACAAACAATCTTAAAGGCAGTCATTCTTCACCCCAAACAACAATTTTAAGCAGATTTACTTTGATTGTGTTCAGTATACATCATTCAGCATGCACTTGATGTGTTCAAGTAAATGCACACTGTTTAATAACAGGTGTTTCTTGATTGGCTGTTGCCATTGTAAATTGGTTGTATTCTTTGTTCGGGTTAGGGATTAGATTAGGGATTAGGGTTACCCTTAACCCAACCAGTTAGGAAATTTCTTGTTAATCAGTGCGCGTCGCCCCATGTGTTATGGGTATAAACCTTGAGGCACTGAACTAGGATTGTGTCTGGATGAGTTTAAAGACAGCTGTGGGATTGAACATTACGTGAAATAGCCCTTTATACTCAAATAACCTACCACCAAACATTCTAAAACCTGACCTTTGGGCAGTTAACAGGGAAAAATTTATCCAGTATCGCATTGCAATTAATTGCTACACAAACAGGCCAGATTGCTACGCGAATTAAAAATTGTGTAGCAATTTTTTGTGTGCATAACCCTTGCATTTTTCACAAACAATGTGTGAAAGACCTCAAAAACCTTCAAAACTGCTACGCAAAATTTGAATACTAAATTATTCCCTGGTTAAGTCAGGTTTTTCTTGATATTAGCATCCACAGTTTATAGCAACCACAAGACCTACTGAGATTTATCACAGTTTTATTGATGTTGGGGATGGAGATGCTTTAAACTGTAAGTGAGAACATCAAGCAGAAACCTGACTTACCCACCCAAAGGTCGGGTTTTGAACTGCTAAGTGCTTTTTGTATGGAAGTGGCCATATTTGCTTTCCCTATGCAGCCCAAGAGGGTGCACATATGTAAACGCATCTTCTCTTCAAGCCTATTCCATGTCCACAACATGATTACACCCCATGGGTTTTTAAGGAGCTATTGTAGGGTGCTGCAATGTTACGGTTTTTTAGAAAAACTATATATATACAACAATGGTAATTCCTGGTTTGACAATGTTCTTGGCTTTTTGGCTAAGATCATTTGTAGTATCTGTTCTTTTCATCCAGTCAAGAATGGATTGAGCCATACATGACAGACCAAATATGTAAATGGTCTGAAGGCTGTGAGGCTGGGCAAGTGTTGCCCCTTAGTGGACATAAAAACTTCTTCGGGAAGCAGTTAGCAGTTAAAGTTTTGGTTTTGCCAAACAGCCTTTTGCCAGAGGGTCAGGAGGATTTTTAGTAAAAAAATTATGGTTTCACAGTAAAATGCATGCGTAGTGCTGGGGTTAAAGGGGATGTGGAGTCATCACAGTTATTATCATAGTAGTCTGACATGTTTCATGATTGGCTATTATGCCGGTCACATGACATTTTCCTCATTAATAATTGAAATTCAGTAGAGCAACTCAATGCCTTCCTGGAATATGCAATGTGCAATGATGAAACAAGATCTGTTGTCTCATGGAATTACAGTAAAAACTCTGCTGGATTCTTAGAATCACAGTCAAAGAATATCCTTGTGTAATAAACATAGATTGCAGACAGATTAGCTTATAAAAATGTTTACATTTTATCAAAGGTGCACCAAATAAGTTCAAAAATAAGGTAAAGACAAGGGTATTCTGTGATGTCATTCAGAACCCAGCACAGTTTATATTGCATTTTTATGAGATGAAAGATCAAAGTTTTAAGTCTTGAAATAACACCTACAATACCTAGATACTTGGAAAAGAAATGCTGATAGATATAAACCTGTGGGATCTTGCTTTTCTTCTAAAATAAGTTTGGTATGACTGCTTTTGCCCTTAAGTATATGTCTACAGATCCGCAGAGTGGAGATATCAACTCGTGTTTCACTAAGTAGGAGTAATGCCATATAATTACACTGTAGTAAAATTAATGCACTCCTCTAGTGACCCTACTGTACTGTACATCGATCTTCCTCATGAGGTATCTGTATAACACTGTACTACCTGCAATTTTATTTTAGGGAAGTTACAGTATACTATAATGAACATGTTTTCAGATCTACTTAACCCTCAACAATAGGGATCACCTGACATGTCACCAATAATTAATACTCACTATATTTATACAACCAAACTGTACGATGTTACCTGCAGCAAGCTTCAAATATATCTTTACAGTTTTAGTTGAAGTTAAACAGACCACAGAGCAGTCTTCCACTAGTTTTCACACATGATATTGCAACAATTCTTAAGGAAATTGTAAGTGCTACATTATTCCACAGCAAAGCAACTTTATAACCACAGAAATCAAATCGTACAGGTAATCTTCATATTGCCTGATCACAACACGACACATTTGAAGTTGCTTGTTCTGTACCAGAATTAAGCGAAAAAGTCTTCACCTGTTCCCGTAGTTACAAAATTTGATATCAGCCTGCCAGTAACAAAAATATGACTAACACACTTTAATTCCAAATAAAAAACAAACTACATTCTTTTTTCGGACATCCAATAAGCACCAACTAGACTCACCACAGATCCCATGACAATTAAAATAAAACTTTTAAAGTCACTGTTCCCACACAAAGAAACTTCTCGTTTGAACTAATGTAATCCACATGCTATTACTAGCACTTGCAGAATCAAGCCAAGCTGAGTCTATTTTCCTTAAACTGCAAGGAAGCTAGCTATATGCACAAAGCTTAATGTACTTGCTCACAAATAACACTTTATGTACATGTGCATATAAATGGTATTCTAATATTGTACTGTGCACGGTAAATTAATTCCTTGCAAGCATTGACGATCAAAATAACCTTGTGACAGGAAGACACTGAATTGAAGTTTGTTACAAGTTTCCCTTAATTGACTTCAAGATCTCCCACTTGACTGTGTGAATGTACACATATGTGTATGTATTCAAGAGGGAAGTAAATAGTACAACGTTTCACCATCGGTTATTGATTGAAATGTGCAAAGATGGCAGTATATCGTAATAAAGTTTAACTACTTTCACTTTCATTTCAGACCTATAACTAAAAAAGTAAATATGCTGCAAACATAGTGCGAAAAAGTAATAAGTTTGTTTTGTCCAGAGAAAGAAAGGTCACAGTCTATTAAGGCTTAGTTTCAGGTACCCCAGAAAATTTGTGCAACCTCATGTAATTTACAATAAGGCAACCCCAGGTTAACCCTGTGTTTTCCAGTCTGTGTTCTCACGTACCCTGTGTTTTGTTGATTGGGTAGTGCTACCATAGTAACGAGGTCACATATTTCACATACCAATTACTGTAAAATGTTTGAAAATACCTGTCATCAGTGCCATAAACACCTGTGAGTTTCCCTGATTAAAACAAAGACAGTGTTTAAAACTGCATAACCCTGCGATTTGAGGTGGATCAAAATTTAAACACCGATCCCACATTAATTTGGCGGGGTTCCCACGTTACTCGAGCAAAAGGTAACGCGGTGTTAGACTTCAGCAGCAGGGTATGTGAGACCACAGTCTTAGGGTGTAATAGGGTGAACACAAACTGTGGGCCCATCGAGTGCGCTTATGCGTTAACGTAACATAGAACAATTAATCTTGGAATGATCCGCAGAGCTCTTTGGTGCCCCTTTGATGGTACACTAGGTACACCATACAAGAAAACCGAAGGCATCAGCTACTTCTTAAAACTAATACAGGCTAGGCCAATTAAAGGGTACAAGTCAAAAATTTCAACACTTTACTCTGCATGAAAAAAGGAATTTTAGGACATTCTTGAACCATATAAAAATGTTGAAATTTATTCACATAAAATAAATTTGTCCTTTGTGCAACTCTCCATAAGACATTCTTGAGCCAAGATATAAAATGTTGAAATTTATTCCCTTAAAATAAATTTGTCCATTGTACAAAAAGCACATATGCAAAACACATGGAACAATACAAGCAACCCCTAAAAAAAAAACACTACGGCAAAAAATGTTAAAAAAGGGAAAAGTAGAAACCATTGAGAGAGATCCAGATATGAAAGGATGACTGGAAAACTGCAAAAACACTCTCTTTAAAGCTCAACCCAGGAACAAAACTGGGTCAAAGTCCTTGGACAAGCAAGCAGGAAGGAGAACCTCTCTGGGTGACAACACCTGGAGCCACTGCGCTGTTAAAACTTGCCAGGTAGGGACTTGCTGTGGGGAAGTAGGGACTACAAAGTGTTAATAGGAGGCAAGGATGGGCAAGGTAGATTGTGACGTTCTTGTTGTACAAATTTATTTCCATAAAAACAAAAAAAAAAATCAGAACCTTTTTTTCCTACTTGAGAAGAGGACACTTTGCAGAAACATTTGAACTTAAATAAATTGCCTATTTAAAACCCTTCAGATTGCACCTTTTATGGGGATCTTCAGGCAAGGTCCCCTTCCCCGAACTCACCAAAATTTCAAGTTGGCCAAAGGCAACATCAATCTGGATTTGGGGTTTGGCAGTACTAAATACCCCCCTTTATATTATCAAACTGATAAAATTAGGAATTCAGATATATTTTAACAGGACACTGAATGCACCTTGGTCTGCCGGGGCAACACTTAGTTGATGAATTCAGCTGTCGTGTGGGAGGGCCAGCACAAAACTGTTGGGTGAGGTCTGCTGCTAAAGACAACTCGCTTTTGTAAGTACTATTTTAAGAGTGCTTAGCCTACGGATTTCACTGTAATTTGTCTTCTTAAGTCAGTGTTGCTTATCAAGAGTTGTCACAAATTGTGTACAACGGCACTCTTGGATCCCTGTATACAGTTTCCCATTTGATTTGTGCCTATAACTTGTGCACAGGGATGTTGAAAAGTCATTTTTCTTCAAGTCAAGTCAAGAGTCCACAAAAAAGAAAAAGAAAAAAAAAAAAACAGGACTCGAGTCGACTCTAGTCGCAAGTCGTTGACTCGAGTCAAGGACCCAGAGTTGTTGACTAGTCATTTTTCTTCAAGTCAAGTCAAAAGTCCACAAAAAAGAAAAAGAAAAAAAAAACAGGACTCGAGTCGACTCTAGTCACAAGTCGTTGACTCGAGTCAAGGACCCAGAGTTGTTGACTAGTCATTTTTCTTCAAGTCAAGTCAAAAGTCCACACAAAAGAAAAAGAAAAAAAAAAAAAACAGGACTCGAGTCGACTCTAGTTGCAAGTGGTTGACTCAAGTCAAGGACCCAGAGTTGTTGACTAGTCATTTTCTTCAAGTCAAGTCACAAGTCAAAAAAACGGGACTCAAGTCGACTCGACTTGCAAGTCGTTCACTTGAATCAACAACTGTAACTTGTGCAAGCTTAGCTTGAAAGAGTTTTCTTGGGAAGTCCAGTACATGCAAAGCAACAAGCAACATCTATCCATCTATCATATTTTAAAACAACAAAGATACAAATGAATGATGATCTTCTACAAAATATAGAAAAATTCTCACCTCCAAAAATAGCTTTTGATACAAAGCATTTTATCAGTCCATTGTTACAGAACAGAACCAATTCACCTGGGCCTTACGACAAATAATTGGGTCATACTTGATTCCTTTACAAAGACAAAATGCACACAAGAGTGGCATCAAAAGTCCAGCACGCCAATAGGAGTGCAGCTTAATTTGGAAGACCCCAGTGTTCAATGCATTTCTGTGAGTGTCGTACTGTACTTTCGAGACTACACAGACACTTTGTATGTACTGCACAATGTGTAAAAGTGAAAGGAAAAGTAACTGTTAGTCTGTTGCCATGGTAATTGCACTTTAATTTAACCATACACCAATAAAAGGGAACGTGTATAGAGGCACTGTACATGTAATGTTCTATGACTGTGCGTGAATTATCTCCTCCTTTGAATGGGTCAAAGGTTAGGCTAAAAGATCTCTGAATGTCATCACTGTCTGATCCATTGCCAGCAAGATATTAAAGGGGAAATTCATCAGTCCCCCCAACTTGAACTAGTGTAGTAGGCTATGATTTTGTGAATGGTATAAAAGGATTGTTACAATATTTTTCCTCAATTAATTGTGACATATTTACCAGGAGTAACTGCTTGGTTTGCCTTAAACGTTATTACGTGCTATGGAAGATTCTTAAAGGGCACGAGCTTTCTCCCATCTTGAAGTAATGTAGTTGACTATTCTGTATCATGATTGGCTCTTGGAAGTCATGTGGCAATAATTTTTTCTCCTAAAATGTGAAATTTACCAGGATTTACTGCTTGGTTTACCTAGAATATGGAATATTGAAGCCTTAAAGTATTATAAGATATCTGAAGAGAAAAGAGGAAAACTGTGATTTAGCTGCTAGCTCTTCAATCCAAGTTCGGGACGATTACTTTTAACCTTTAAAGAGAAATAAAAGAATACTGTGAGAGATGACACTGTTTCAACCTTAAAATCAGGACCACTGTTGTCACTCTTTAAAAGAATAGTCCAGATTCAATGTTATTTTTGATATGTTAAAGAAGAAAACATTCTAAACATTCAGTCTGGTGAAAGTTTCATCCAATCCCCATGTTCCCTTATATGCATTCTCGAGGTCATATTACCAATTGAAGTTGGTTCATTTTCTATATAAAGTGATCTTGAAGCAAGCAGGTGTGATGTCATAGATTCACACTGTTGCCCAATCTTTTGTTTTTCTTTATTTTTTAACCCTATTAATTTGATCTTAAAATTGGTAAGGGGTGCTATCTTGCCCCTAAGGCATGTAAAGTTTTTTAAAAAATCCATTGCTAAGAATGCATTTATAGTTATAATGTATACGACCTTAAGTTACATGCAATTTGCGGTAAATTTTAAATGAAAGCAAAATATTGGCCAACAATGTGAATCCATGGCATTCTTGCTTGCTCCGAGTTCATTCTGACTTTCTAAGAAGAAAATTTGCCACCTTCATTGCTAGTATCTTGAGAACCAAACATGGGAAATGCATTAAAGCTTCACTAGAATGCTTAGAATGTGTTCCTACTTTAACATTTCAAAACTAAACTTAGCTCTTGACTACAGTATTCTTTTAAACAAGCCAGTCTGGGAAATATCACACTTTAGCCCAACACATTATAGTAATTAATACTTGGCAAATGACAAAATAATTTTACAACATTATGAAAGACTGAATGTATGATACTTGCTTGTACATACAAACTTAATCAGTTTAAAAAAAATGTGGGATGGCCTGGAAAATGCTTTCACTATAGATGTTTGTATTACAGTAATGTAGAATACCCATCATTTATGCTGCAATAATTTTCCCATTTCTAGTATGTTGCACCAATGGGCTAAGCAGGCTTTTTTTTTCAACTTTGTTATCAAAGCATCAGCAGGTGCTTCAGGCACTTGTCAGAGAGAAAAAAGTGACCAAAAGTGCCTTGGAAACTTGGATTTTTACTAAAGAAATTAAATTAGATATATCAACTCTGAGGTTATACCTGTAGGTAAAGAGAGCTGTAGACACGCATGTTGGGAAAAAAAAAATATAGTGAAAACATAAAATTTGGGGGCTATATACCAACCCTACCCACCCACCCCTATTGCTGGAAAGGGCACTTCCTGAGGTGCTTTGAGCTGCACAAACTATTCATCAAGAACATCTTCAGCACCCACTCTGAAAGACTCACGACAGGAACCACTTGAAGTGCTTGGCAAATACCACAGGTCCTTATGTTTGTATTGGGAGTGAGCCATGCCTTCCCTGTCCCTCACGGTTTCACCCCCCCCCCCCCACCCCAACTCATTAAAATCATGCTAATGCACTAAGTAGTGTAGGAAGAATACAGATTTTTAAGAATTGTTTATTATGCATCAATCTAACTTAGTTTATGCTGCAAAAAAAATTTAGAGGTAGAAGACTGGGTCACTGCACTTTCGAGCTGTTCTTGAGGTCACTGATCATCAAACCATAAATCTCCGTCAGTGAATTAGTCTGCTACCACATCTACAGTGCTTTGTACCACATAGACATTTATTTTGAAAACTTGATATTGTACAATGAAGGTCATCTTTCAAATTCAACACCTGCATATGGTTAGCAACTTGCCCTTTAATACAGCATACATGAAAATCACAAACATGGTTCACACAGTTGCAGTGTTCAACTTTCAAACCATAATTTACAGCACTATACTAAATAATTATAAATGTTACCTTTCAACCCACAGTATTTTGGACTGACTTGAAGTACAAGCACTGCATTTATAGCATATATGCAAAGGTGAATTATATATTGTATGTCAGTGCCTGCAATCATGTTTATGTCTTGTCATGTGTATGTATCTCTACAGTACCTAACAGTGAACAGCTTTTTTAAAATTAATTCCAAACACTTTTCTTTCAAAATTTGTGAAAAGAAGCCATGGCACATCCATTACTATTCACACTAAAGTCACATTATTCTAGGTTAGCATGCAGATGGCATGGACCTGGCAGTTATGCACAAAAGTCGAAGACAAACTTCAAGTCTTGAAAAAGTCTTCATTTGTCCAATGTAGTTTTTTTGTGGCGGTGACACAAAAAACCAGCAGAAAGCCTATAGGGATTGCAAGTCACTGGCACTTAATTGCTCATTCATATCCATACAGCTTAAACGCAGTCACTTGTAAACCTAAACAAAAGTTCTACCAGTAGTCTCCACAAATTTTCAATTGGCACAGCTCTTTGATAGACATCAATTTCAAAAAATACAAAGCAGCTCATACTACACAGCATGAACTGAGAGTGTCCTGATTACACATAGGACATACCACAATATTCCATGAAGCAATAAACCAGAATTGTGTCTGGGTGACAATGAGTTTGAGACAGTGGTGGGAGGGGATAGTGGTATTAAGTTGGAAGAATTGGGACTATTGCTGCATTCCATTGAGGTTGTGAAGTGGAGAAGTCGTGCATTGCACCAGTTCACAACTTGTGAGAAGCGTTCCATTGGTAAAAACGGATGGCTATACACCATTAAACAGTAGCAATTATACGTAGACGGTACGTTCGACGTATGCGTAAAATGAGACTGTTCGACGAACAGGCAAATGGACGATCCAGAATTGCGGCAAAGCCGTCTCTGTGGGTAATATTCAACAGTATCAGTCACCGAATTATAATTGCCTTGATCGCATTTACAACTTACACCAACTGAACATCATTTTTGCAGGTTTAGGGGTCAAATACGAAGGTACCTTGATTGTTTATCGCCTTTCGCTATGTCCGCCATTTTGAACTCGAGCTGCTTCAAAAATTCCCAGTTCCCTGCACGACTTCACGAGTTCACCACTTCACGAGTTGCAATGGAACGCTTCTCACCGCACGAGTTCACGACTTCACAACCTCAATGGAACGCAGAATATATCTGCACGAGGTGAGGAACAACTGCCTTAAAGGGTCAATCCTCTCACCCCACATTCCACTTTTTGTAGGGGGTAAAAGAAACTGTCAATTGGCTCAGCTTTTGAATTGACTTCTAATTTAAAAAAAGCAGAGAACAAAGCTTATAAGTATTACACAGCATGAACTGTACTTCACTAAGAGTGTTTTGATTATACACATTAAAGAGGCTCATTGAGTTGATATCGATAACTTAATGAGAGTCTCAAAGGGTCACTACGTCGACATAGCAATGCTTTAAGTTAGCGTAACAAGTCAATTTTCAAGTCCAAAAGTCACAGAAAACGTTAAATTTTGAATTTTCTAGTATCCTGTCTTGTAACGGTTTTGTACATAATTTGAAAAGTGTCTGGTCACAAATTTTTGAAAACGGACTTGAACCATTAAGCACTCACTCATAACACATTTATTTGTATGTAGGGTATGGAGATTGTCTAAGTTTGACCATTTGTCATTGATATGTGAAGAAAACTTTACTGGTTTGGAAAAATTTGTTGAATTTCATGAAACTCAATGAGCCTCTTTAAGCTTTTCTATACTCACCCTGAAGCAATTATACTGAGACTGTGTTTGGATGAGGGTGAATTTTAGATAATTGTGGGAGGGACTTAAAGGGCCAATCTTCTCACCCAAACTACAATGCTTGTAGGGGTTAATCACGATTAATTGGCTCAGCTCTTTGATTGACAGCTAATGCATACAATGCAGAGTACTAAAGCTTGTATTGCACAGCATGAACTGTACTGAGAGTGTTTTGATTATATGTATTGAGCTTTTTCATATTCACCCTGAAACAATACTGATATTGTGTTTGGATGAGGATGAATTTCAGGCAATTGTGGGAGGGGCTTAAGAAAGAAGGTTAGGGGAATTGGTTCTGTTTGGGGTAAGAGAATTGGACCTTTAAGTAAGAAGGTTAGGACATTTGGTACTGTTTGGTGACAGAGAATTTGGCCTTTAAATGCCAAAGTGTACTTACTATACTATGCAATCTGTAAACTCTTCAAAGTCTAAAACTTTTCACCTTTCAGTTTTGAATTGAAAACCTATGTTTGTAACAATAACTCTATAAGAGGAAATGTTCAAAACTATGGGCGGCCAAAGGGGCAAAAAAGACAAATGGCAAAATATTCATTTTAATTTCAAAAATAAAGTTTAAAGGTAAACAAATATTCTAATTGAGAAATTTAAAAATAAAATGAGCAAATATTACAGTTTAAAAAACGAGCAACATGTATTACGTCCCAAATACAAATTAAAAAAGCACTAAAAGTAGTTATAATTAATCTTAAAATGAACACATTACCGTTTCATCCAAATGAAATATCAAAGCCCCCAAAAAATAAAAAATGAAAAACAAAAATAAATAAAATAAAAACACAAATAGGAACGCAATTTTGTATTTTTGTTTTATCTTGTGTTTTCATTTTATTTCCTGTCATTTTTTTTTTTTAAATTTATTTGGGTTCCTTAATAGTTATTCGAAATCGTCTTTTTTGCCGTTTTGGCGCACTATAGGTGGCCAAAAGGGCAAAAAAGACAACTTGCGAAAAAGACAAACTGCGAAAAAGACCATTCGTGAAAAATAATGAGGGCGTTCTGAGATTGATGGATTCAGAGCATCTATCTCTATAAATATGCTTGGGAAGCGCATTAGATATCCAAACCCGCACAACCAGTTAAAACCAGAGCGAAGACTTGCTTGCAGCCATACACTCCCATTGTTGAGGAGCATGTAGTAGCAAGACATTACGCACTTTAGTGGGCAGTGTGAATCGATCAGGGAGGTGTTATTAGCTAACAACACCTTCGTGGTGTGATAACGTTTTCTGTGGGTCACCAAACAATCAGCAATCGGAGAGGGGGGGGGGATAAGTCTTGTGGTGATCGTTGTCATGAGGGAGGGGTCTAAGGGGAGGGAGATAAGCCTAAGGGGCCTTCCCCTCTCTTTGGGAAACTGTTTTAAAAACTGAAAGCCCTCAGATGCTATTTGGAACAAATAGTGAGAATTGCTAGGTTAGTTTTCTTCTAAAAATTTCGTTTTCCATCATTTTTCAAAAGTGAGGGTGCTTTTTGAAGATGTCCCCCTTACAAAAAAGTGAGGGGCGTCCCAAGCCCCACCTGCCAAGGATCCACGCCCAAGAATTAGCCCGCTTTGGATGTGTAGTTTGTCATGCACAAACTGGCGGGCTGAGTATTAATGTTCCTCTGAAGTCTCATGGTGCTCAAATGGACTGGAATGGGATAGTTCAGGGTCCTACGTGGCGACTAGCCCATCAGGGGCCAGATTTAACCCTATATGGACATAATGGGTATATGTGCTGGCCCAGACAAAATGAGCCCCTTACAAATTTTGGTTGCAAGTTCATGTCATGGCCCCATACGATGGCGCATGTTTGGTCCCTAGGGATCCCGTATCGGAATGTTACCATGGTGACATAACGTTCTCACTTTATTGGCCTCAAAGGGTCTAGTGTAGTCTATCACAGGTGTGGAACTCCAAAGGAAGGAGCTATGGTCCCTAAACCTTGACTTTAGAGCATGGGGCATCCCAAGTGAGACCATTCAACATACTGCATGCCCCCTTGTGAGAAATGCTGCCTACGCTACTTACTGCCCTTTCTATTCCCGCAACCTATCGCTATTTCTAGGGCACAAGTTGGTCCGTTAACAGGCTATCAGCTGGACCCTCATGGTTGCATGCCAAAGGCAACACTTCTGTTCGCATTGAGCACACCAGCTCAAAACACTGGCTAATGTGCTACGCGAACATCTGGCCTGTTGGAAAAAGGTCAGACAAAGGTCCTCAAGTCGATTGGAAACTGGCACTTGTCAATGTTTAGGGACCGGAGCTCCTTCCTTTGGAGTTCCACACCTGTGATGTGACCCCTTTTACTTATCCGTCCCTTTAGACCCCTCCCTAATGCCAACGATCACAAAACTTACCCCCGCCCCTCCACGACGAAAATTCTGGACGACGCCGTTTAACTTTCCACCACAAATGGTGAAAAGTCCCCCACACTTTCATATGATTCCCTTCCCAAACCTCTTAACTGATTGAGTTGCGGGCCACGCAGAAAACGTTATCACTCCATGGAGGTTTTAATAGCAAATAACACCCCTGACTGGGACTCAGACTGCCCAGTGATGTGCAAACTGCCTTGCTACATGCTCCTCAACAAAGGGAGTGTATGGCTTCAAGCAAGTCTTCGCGCTGGCTTTAACTGGTTGTGCGGGTTTGGATATCTAATGCGCTTCCCAAGCATATTTATAGAGATAGATGCTCTGGAATCCATCAATCTCAGAACGCCCTCATTATTTTTCACGAATGGTCTTTTTCGCAGTTTGTCTTTTTTCGCAAGTTGTCTTTTTGCCCTTTTGGCCACCTATAGCGCGCTAAAAGGGCAAAAAGACGATTTCAATAACTATTAACAAACCCAAATAAATTTAAAAAAAAAAAAGATAACGGGAAATTAAATGAAAACACAAGATAAAACAAAAATACAAAATTGCTTTTCTATTTGCGTTTTATTTTATTGCTTTTTATTTGTTTTTCATTTTTTATTTGTTGGGGGCTTTGATATTTCATTTGGATCAAACGGTAATGTGTTCATTTTAAGATAAATTATAACTACTTTTAGTGTTTTTTAATTTGTTTTGGGGACGAAATACGTATTGCTCGCTTTTGAAAGGTAATCATTGCTTATTTTGTTTTCTTGATTTCTCACTTAGAATTTTTTTTACTTTTGAAATTAATTTTTGAAATTAAAATGAATATTTTGCTATTTGTCTTTTTTGCCCTTTTGGCCGCCCATACAAAACGCTGACATTGCAAATCACCCACTTTATAATCTAACCACCTCTTCTGGGTGGGTGACATGTTTTCTCATGAACTTTTAAAGGACAAGGAAGTATAAATAAATCCCTTTCAGCTTGAACAAGAATTCATTTAGCAAACATATGAAACAGAGTATCTATATCCTGTACATGTCCTCTCTAAAGAGATATACGAATGACTTCATGATATTTGATAGTTTATTATGATTCATGTTTAAGATTCCAATTGTTGAAGACAACATTTTGAAATCTGTGTGGTTTCTATTTTAGAGTGTGTTCTGTTTGAAAATAGGGAAAACCGAACAGGATATCTGGGAAAAAGCAAAGATAAGGGGAGGAGGGGGTATGGAAACAGGGGGAACAAAGGAAATGAGGCACAAGAGAGGCTAGAAGAAGGGAAAAGAGCAGGTGAAAAGAAGAGGCAGTAAGGTGGCGGGACCAAAACTGTTTGTGGTAATGGGGGGGGGGATAGGCAGGCAGGGGAAATTCTGGAAGAACTCAGTTATACCATGGGAAGGGGATAAAACTCTTAATCTTCACATGGGAATAAGAAACATGTGAGGTTAGTTTTAGATGAGGTTGTAATGAGCCAATTTCTTAACAACTGGTTTAAATCAAGCTAGCCACAGCCCAGGGCTCAGATTAAGATTCAAAAAGGGCATTGCCAAAAAGAGCACAATGGCTATCCATCAATGTTATTTTAGTGGAACATTTTTGAGGAGCACCACAGCCATCACGAAGGGCCAAATAGCCATGGCTACTGGTGCTATCTGTTATAAGTTGAGCCCTGCAGCCTTTTCTTCCATTTGCGGCTCATTGGCTTGTTTTCTCTACTCAATTGATTATGCTGAGCACCAAGAACCATGACAATGGTTCCATAATTTTTACAGTGTTTCTGCATAACCCCAAAAAGAGTTGAACTCCAGACCTCCAGGCTTCAAGTTGAATGCTCTATACACATTTGAAGCTCCCCTCAGACTGCGCCTTGCCCACGTGCATGCAAGTGGGAAGTTAGATAAGGTTTAACCACACACCAACACAAATGTGTTATGAAGTGCCATACGGATTCAAGTACTGTTCAAGTCCTCCCCTTCAGTCTCTTCTTAGGACAGGCAGGAAATACCATGGGAATGAGATGGTTTAGATGTGAACGGAAAATAACTGAAGAATAGTGCAGCAAGTAAGGGGGCCACAAAGATCTTCTACCATTCAAAAATATAAAAGACCAGGACCATGTAAAAGACGAGGGTCATGTACTTTTAAAGAAGGCAGAGCTAGGTTTTGGGAGGGGAGGGGGAGTAGTTTCAACAAAACCAAGTGTAAGAGACAATTTGCCATTACCCTTCCTTGATGACCCTCATGTGTCAATTGGTACAGATAGCGTACTCAGTAAAGTCGGAAAACAAGCATAAAACCATTTTGTTTTTAACAATACTAAGACTAATGAGGCTGTGACAAAACATGAATAATGCATGTCTTGTTAATCATACATAAGTGCAATTATAGGAAAACTCTCACTGGATATGCATCATACTTGTTGCTTTAAAATTCATGGTCCAAGCTTCCATTAAAGAGACCATTCCCCCATTTTGTTAAATAGTTTCTCATATTCTTCTTTACCAATCTGGTAGCCGGGTCCTTGGGGCCCACCGGCATGGAACAGTGATGAGCCCAGAATGCATTTGCCTAAGAGCCTCCCTACTTTTATCTCAAATGTATACACAAGCCATGAATTGGTTGGGGCCCTGGGCCCTTAGGGTCCATGGACATTTTCCATCCACTTCACCTACTTGCAACACAACTGGCCTGGATACTGCAATAAAAACTTGGGCAGAGAAGTATTCACCTGGCCCGACAACCAATATTTTACCATAATAATACCTGGCTCTTATCTTGGCATGTCAAGAGGTAAAAGAGAGAGCAGTGGGCCAACGATTGAATAAGAATGGGAGTCCTGGAAAAGTATAACATATAAGAGGACATGAAACAAACTGTTTTTACTAAAGAGAAAGAAAAAAAATAGCCCTCTTACCATCATATTTGTAGATGAAAACTGAAAAGATTACTGGCAACTTACCTGCAAAAGGAAAAAAAAGAAAAGAAATTGAGGACCTGATTTTAAACTTTAAAGACTTAATAAAACTGCAATTCAAAGTGAAGAGTATTACAAAGACAAATTTGCTGTCTGTTGAAATATAGTCTGGCTGTTAAAATATAGAATTTTGACAGCCAGACTAAATATTCAATGAGACCAAAATTGCTGGATAAAATTGCTTGAAATAAGCAAGAGAGATAAAATTAGAGGGCGCTAATCTTCAAAAGGAACCTGGTGTAAAGAAACTTTACAATATAGAGGGCAGCATGACAAAATTACAAAGTAATCTCCCTACAATTTTACTGTGTGTTACTTCAGAGAGCATGCACCACTATGCAAAACTCTTTTCAAAGTGAAAAGTAAAAAATTTAGAAATAAGAACCTAAAAGAAGGGATTCAGACACAGAAATTCCTGTTCAGAATTTAGCTTCAATATTGTATCATAATCAATGTCCTATTATTTAAAAGCCCAGTTCTCTCACCCCAAACAGCACCAATTCTCCTAACCTTCTTACTTAAGCCCATCTCACAATTGTCTGAAATTCATGCTCATCCAGATACAATCTCAGTTTATTGCTTCAAGATGAGCAAAGAAAAACTCAATTTATATAATCAGAAGACTCTTAGTACCGTTCATGCTGTGTAATATAGGCTCTGGTACACTGAACTGTTTGAATTAGCTGTCAATCAAAGAGCTGAGCCAATTGAGAATTTTGGTGTCCCCGTACCAAAATTGTAGTTTGGGGTGAAAGGTTTGGCCCTTTAAGGATCATTAGTTGCAGCCACATTAGCTTCAATTTCAACTTTACTATATTCCCTACAACACTCAAAGCAGAACAATCAGCTAAACCATGACACTCACCAAATTTTTCCACACTGTAGATTAAGTGCCCTTTACATACGTATGACAAATAGCCAAATTAAGTTAGACAATCCCTATCATACATACTGGTCATTGTTTCATGAGTCAGAAATTAACATTTTCAATTTAGTTTTCAACCATATCTAACCAGACACTTTTTCAGTGAAATACTACACACAACTCAAATTTTCCTTTTTCGCCTAACTATTGGAGGTGAAACTTGACTTGGTTAGTAATCTTCCTCCTCCCCCCCCCCCTCCCATCATCCTGGTGGATGTATTCACACTACAGACTTATGAGTTCCATCTTCAGGTCTACTGGAGTGATGAGGGTATTGTGCAACAACTTCTGTGGGTAGTGACTGCCCTTCATTCCAACACCCCTATATTCCAACACCCTCATGTTCCAACATCCCTATGTTTTGACAATCTCTATGTTCACTTCGATCAAGTTGTCGGAACAAAGGGGCTTGGGAAAAAAGCTTTTGTTGGAACACCATGAATTTGTTGAAATATAGGGGTGTCCGATTTTAGGGGTGGTGAAATATAGGGCTGTTAGCCAGGCCTGTGGGTCAAGTGCAGAGTGCAGTAAGAGAGAACAGTAATATGCAAGTTAAATGTAGCAAGGAGTAAGTATGTTGGTGATGTAAATATTACAATATAATCATTGTTGTGCAGTTGGTATGTACCCCTACATCATCCTCAGTACCCCTTTAAAACCTCAGCTACAGTACTTCCTCCCCTTTTCTCATCTCTATCAATTCCCCAACCCTAAGAAAAACCTGAAGTTCCCTGCAATGTCAATGGAGATATATTCTTCTCCTGTTTCTATGCTCATGCTACAAGCTTGCACAAGAAATTTCAGAAGGAATGAGGAACTGAAATAGTCAATGGCACCAGAGGCCTCAATGCACCTAACTCCCTCTGTCTTGATGCCTCTTCATCATTTAATAATTCGGCAATAGCAATGGCCAAATGCCCTCCTGTGCTATCCCTATTCTGCATTATTTCATTTCCACATTTGTATTTATTCACCTGTTCCATGGCATTGGTGCCTGACAAATCTGTCCATGGAAGCTTGGCCACTGGACCTTGCCCATACCAGTTCTTAAACTTCTGAGCCAAGACAACAGCAATGGTTCATGATCAAACATTTTCAGAGTGATATGCTAACTTTTAACATACAGAGCTGGGTTTCCAAGCACAAGAATTGAGACAGCTAGAAATTTTTTGGTTTTTTTCGTTTTAAAAAATGAATGCCAAATCACACAAATTTGAGGGCTGCAGCCTCCATCTTCACTGTTCTATACAATTTAACACTGTATTATACTGTAGTAGTAGGTAGGTGAGATAACACGTGCAAGGTGCAGGAGGAAAGTACAGGGATGACATACAGATTATGAATCATACAAATCACTACTTTTAGAGACATAGGTGGGACTTTTATTTTGATGTCCAATAACCTACCATTTGAGACTGGCCCTGTTTCTTAAACTTCCAATCAGGTTAGAGGTGGGGGGTCACCTACTAAATTATAACATAAACCTAAAATCTATAAACAGCCAAGAAAGAGCCTTGAGGGTCAGGGTCCCACCCCCATCTCTGAAAGACCTGAACCCATCCTACCAATTCAGGTTTCATATTCTCTAAGAATTCAAATTTATTCAGGATTCCTAAACTTTCCAAAAATAAAAAATTAATGACTTTGCCATGACTCATGACCATAACATTCATGACTATTTCATGACCAAATTAAGTCCCACATTTGCTAAAATATTCATGGCAAAATAAATAAGTAAATTTATTAACTTGTAAAAAATTTTAAGACTTGGCTAGGCTAAATTTTATGATTTTTCCATGACTTTTGCCATTTTTACAATATTCCAAAACTTTTCCATGCATGGAAAATGAAAATGAAATTTCTTGACTTTACCATGACTCTTCCAGGCTGAGGGCAACTCTGTTTATTTCTGTAATTGTAAGTAAATTTGTACCTTTCTATAACCAACCCGCTACTTACAGAGTCTAGAAAACTTTCATTGGCAAATACCGCGATGGGTGAATGCTGCAGTTGCTCCAAACTTATTTTGAAAACAATATAGTCAAATCTCACATGAGAGGAAACTCCCCTTAGCTCATTTGAAAAATTTGAAGTACCCAAGCAGAAAAAAGATAAATCCTGAGAGATCACTGCTTTTGATTTGGAGAATTTCTGTACCCCCATACCAAAATTGTAGTTTGGGGTTAGAGGTTTGGCCCTTTAAATTGAGAACAAAAAATATTGTCACATTATTTTCAAGATCCATTCATAAAGCAGAATAGAAGTAATGACACTCTAAAAATGGAACCTACTGCTGTTGTGTGTGATGCTCTGCATAAGCAATGGAATAGGAAAAACAAGCCAGTGAGCTGCAACAGCAAAAAAGGCCATAACCAGCTCGACTTGAACCAATAGGTTGGAAACTGGGCCGTAAAACTCTTGTCTAACTAACTATAAACTATACAGTGGTTGCACTAGGGCTAAAAATATGTACAGGAATTTTTCTCCTTGCACAAGTTTTGGTGCATATTACAGATGGTTTCCCGTAGACAAATATTTTCTTTGTGGGACTTGTGAATTGAAATGTGGGAATGACACAATCCCGCACCTTAGCATGAACACTGTGAAACTAAATGAAGCTGGAAGTGAATGCTTTTTTTTTTAGTTTGGGGGGGGGGGGAGGATGATAGCAATAACCTTTGACCTTGCCAGGAATTTTAACTGGGGGGAGGATGATAGCAATATAACCTTTAACCTTGCCAGGAATTTTAACTTTGAGGATGCAAAACAGGCATGCAGTATTCTAGGTATTGCCTGTTCCTGAAATCTGGTACTCAACTAAATACAGTGCCCCACACACTCATTAAGAAAACTGCTTTTCCACTAAATAAACATTTTCACACCTGAATGCTTTGTCTGTGGTTTTCAATTCTTAAAGAGCGCCCTCTCTAAAAGAGAGAGAGACCAGTTTTTATTTTTCACACAATCAATTACAATGATGTGAACTATGAAGCACATGCTGCAGTTTAAATCTCCCATGAAATCACCCTGTCCCTTTAGATTTCTATATGGCGGTTTATTCTGCTCCAAACTGAGACAGGATGATATACTCCATAATCTGCTTTTGCTTGTTACTTTGCTACTTTTGTTAGAGTTGTTTCTATGGAAACAAAATATGAAGATATTGCCTAAAGTAGCTCCTTAATTGACACAATCGTCACTCCTTACAGATCATTTCCAATCTAGTCTTTACGAAGGTCTTTTTTATATACACATGGCACTTGTTCTGAATTTTTCCACCTTTCAAATTAACAAGGCAGTACGGGTTTTCCACTAAAAGGGTGCCTCAAGATGTAAATAAATGACACATTAGACCCAACCAATCACTTTCAACCGCAACTCCGAAGCCAGAAAATTATACCGTCGACAGACACAAAAACACAAGCTACAACACATACTACTTTTCAATCTAGAGATTCTGACCTTTAAAGGCTTTATGTCTGATACCACAAATGCTGAAAATACAACTCCACGCTGACCTACTTTGTATGGCTCAAAATCTCCTAATTGACAACACAGGGAAGAAAATACAAGGACATTCAGAGCTCTCTAAACCAAGAGAGCTTGTAGGCGACATTTCAGTCACGTCAAACATTATGCTCTTAATTCTCTTAGCTTAGGGTAATGTTAAACGTAATGCCACAGCCATACCACACATACAGCAAGGCAGATCAACTTTAAATTATTCAGCATTATCAGTCTCTTTGATGTGTAATGCATGTATTGTGCATCCAGAACTTTCCTCCATGCATAAATTACCTTCAAGAGACCGATATTCAAAATTAGTACTGTTATACCCTTATATTTTTCAGTGTTTTTGCTAAAGGGAGTAAGGAGGATTTGTTCCCCCCCGCCCCCCCCCCTGCCTTTCATTTCCATAAAAATTAAAAAATATCGATTTCTTGGCATCTTATTCAAAAGACTTGGCGAAATATCAACCTTTAAGGATATCCGTCATGACTATTACAGTTTTTTGCTAAAAACTGTGGTTCCCAATTATAGTACCCAACCACTAGTTCATTACATCTATTAGCTGCGTCAATGAACAACAGGTTTGATTACCATTCTTGTTCAATAGAATTCCAACAGGTAGGGATTCAAATAAGTGCTGGCCAAAATAAGTGGAGGCAAAATTGGGATCAAATTACTCATGGTACATTGAAGTTTGATCTGAGATAAACTGCTATCAAGGTTCAACCTTTAAGGCTATTGTCAAATGCTTGAATGAGCATATAATTGGTATTGATAAAAGTTATTGACAAGATAAAGTAAAGGATAAATTTTCTGAGATGAAGACGCTTTTGCAGCACTGTTTTAAGTTACATGAACATATATTGTCTTTAAAACCCTTCAAACTGCACCTTACAGAGGTCTTGAAACAAGCTTTTGTTCCCCAAAACCGTCTCACAACTTTAGCCTAGGATGTACAGCATCACCTTGGACTTCGGGTTTAGCAGTAATAAATCCCCTTTTTTGTGTATCTAGCGGAATCCCTGTCCTATTTGAGGTAAATCAAACTGCCATGTTTGAATCCACTGGCAAGATGGAGACAGAGAGAGGACACCCTCTAGAGCCGGCTTCCTCAAATAGCAGCGTGAGCCACTTGTGGTGCGCCATGTGGTTTGGAGTGGCGCAAATAATTACTGGGAGGATACTGAAAAATTTAACTTTGCATAAACTTTTCTGACAAGAATTATTCTGGCTCAAAAATAGTACTTGTAGATAAATCTAGTACTTCCCACAGACTGACTTAACATACAGACGAGGATATATAATAACGTTGATTCACCGTTTTGTGAAAAATTTTGGCTGGGATATTGAACAAACTTTGCACCATTTTGCATGTAAGCCCCTTCTGAAACACAAAAATTTTCAAAAGAGGGAGGGGGCCACCCCTCCCCTTATACCCCTCTCCCAGGACGGCTTTCAGTGGCACTTTATATCAGTAACATTTAACAATGTGGTGCTTCAGAAAATTTAATTGAGGAAGCCTGATCTAGAGAGAGGGGGCACTATCCCTGTGCTAAAATGTCCAATGCCAGATGGACTTAAAGACCTGTAAGTTGGGGAATTAAAGGACATGAGCAGTCTCCCCAACTTGAAGTAGTGTAGTACACTGTCCTGTGTAGAAACTATTCTTTTCAGCAAGTCTAGGATGGAACCATACATGACAGACCAATGATATAAATAGTCTGAGGGCAGTGAGGCTGGTCTAGTGTTATCCTTCAGTGGACGTATAGCTTCTTCGGGAAGCAATTTAAAGTTTGGTTTTGCCGAACAGCCATTTGCCAGAGGGTCAGGAAAACTTTGGAAACAGCACTGTCCTGTTTCATGATTGGCTCTTTAGGCCATGTAACAATGTTTTTTTTTGGGGGGGGGGGCAAAATGTGAAATTTACTTCACTCTATGTCACTCTTTAACTGGTGTATACCTATATGAAATATGAAGTCCTAAAATATTATAAAAGATACTTTGAAGAGAAGTGAAAAGAAGTTGTGAGATTTAGCTGTTTGCTTCAAAACATGCATGGTACGGCTGCTCTTGCCCTTTTACTAGGTAAAAATAGGATGTGAGTTGGAGCCAGACTGACCTACATTAACATAAAATAAAATCATGAATAACCTTACTGTAGATGTTATCAGATGATTCAGTCTAAACAACTGCCTCTGGCCAGCAACAACTCATTTCATCTCCTTAAATTAGGGGCCAATCGTCTCACCCAAAACTACAATTCTTTGTAGGGGTTTACAGAAATTCTCAATTGGCTTAGCTCTTTGATTGACAGCTAATTCAAACAATGCAAAGTACCGTAGCTTACAGTATATTACACAACGTGAACTGTACTGAGGGTGTTTTGAATTTACACATTGCTCTTTTATACTCACCCTGAAGCAATAAACTGAGTGTCTGGATAAGGATGAATTTCAGACAATAGTGGGAGGGGTTTAAAAGCATTGTTAGTTTATGGTTAGTTTGTTAGTTGGATGGAGTTTGCCCAGTTTCCCACCTAATGGTTCAAGTCGAGCCGGCCACGGCCTTTTTCCCAGTAAAAGTTTTCGGCTTAAAAGTAAGAAGGTTAGATGAATTGGTACTGTTTGGTCTGAGAGAATTGGGCCTTTAAGAAATTATGCAATAAAAGAGTTAAAGATATTGCATCATTTGAATATTTTACATTCGCAGTGAGCAAATAATTCTTGAGAAACAAAGATGGCTACTAATTGCTACCTTATCTTGAATAGTCTACCTATCATTCACCTTCAAATACTAGTGTATAAGCAGTCATTTGACACCGAAAATTTAGACAAATCCAATCAGCATTTGGGTCTAGTGACTGCGAGCAGCCATTAGTGGGGTCCATCAGCCTGACATCATCTTCATTTATTGTCTACATGAATTTCAAACCAATAAACTAGTGTGTTTGAAGGAGGATGAGTTACACAATTGTGAGAGCTGGGCTAACATTATTTAAGTACATTAGGAGAACCAAAACTGCCAGTCTGGGGTAATGAATATTAAAGGGCCAAACCTCTCAGCCTACAGTACAATTTTGGTATACAAGGGTACCAAAATTCTCAATTGGCTCAGCTATTTGATTGACATCTAATTCGAACAATGCAGAGTACCAAAGCTTATATTACACAGCATGAACAGTACTGAGAATGTTTTGATTATATAAACTGAGTTTTTCTTTAATCACATTGAAGCAATAAACTGAGATTGTATCTAGATGACGATGAATTTCAGACAATTGTGGAAGGGGCTAAAGTAAGAAGGTTGGGAGAATTGGTACTGTTTGGGATGAGAGAACTGGGCCTTTAAACTGTTTTTAAATAAATAAGTCATTTATAAAAAAGAAATGGAATACAGTTCCTTCAAAGTAAGCTACTTTTTTAAAAAAAAAATTCATGTGATTGCATTAATTTTCCTAGTACTACTGAAAACAACAACTCAAGCATTATTCAATAATACCTTAAAGGGAGGAAGAAGTCCCTCAATTCATTTTGAAACGACAGCTAATATCTCACATTTTTTCTGGGCTATATATTCTGTTTGCACAATACCAAATAATTTCAAGTAAAAATCCACAAGGAAAGAATCCAAAGTTCAAGAAAAAATAACAAATGTCGTCAGACATAAAACACACGACTAAACGCGAGTGAGGCAAAATGAAGTATAAAGCCGTAGGGTGTTATGCGCCCTATACTGATAGGATATCCACTGTGTCAAAGGTTGCCAGATGGTAAAGTATAGGCATAAATGGTATACATAGGGTGATAAGAGGTGAGGAGCGAAATAGACACATATTTTTGCATACAGGCTGCCACTGAAATTTGTGTTTGCTATAACTCAAGAGATGTATTTTCTGTATCCAAAACATGAGTACACACCTTTATTCCAGGGCGCAATAATGCATCGGTAGTATGCACATACTGTAGCAATTGTAATTAAAAATTAGGGTTGTGAAGCTAAATGTTCAATAAACAGCAAAGTGGTAATTCACGTTAGCCAAGTCCCTGCGTCAAACTTGACTGTGATTCATTACAGCCAGCTATCACATGCAAATTGAGTGTTACTGTTTAAATTGACATTAAAAGATGTTGGTCATAGGACAAAATTTCGTTACAACAGGTTGCCATGGAAAAAAACAGGGCAAAAACCCACAAATAACACAGAATAAGGGCAAAATATATGACAGTGGTAGGCTCTCAAAACTTAACGTGGGGAGCATTTATATAAACTGGGTTGAAGTTACCAGTTACTAGATGACATGGCTTTTATTTACAATACTTACAGATACGCCAGGAATGAATGTGCATGTTCGCTCCGGTCGCGTCGCGGTGTATTCAGAGTACAAAAGAACCTTTGAATACCGCGCTCCTTCAATGGGGATTATCTGCTGCCCGGTATACCGAGGTGGCTTTGTGTTTGAGGAGGGAAGTCCCTTTGTGTCCGCAGGTTGCTTCTGTGATAGCAAACCTTGCCTAAGTTGTCTTGTGTGAAAAGTCAATAATCGATTTTTCTTTCATACCTATACCACGGAAATGGCCGTCACTAAATAATAGCAGTAGCCTATATCGGAAAAAAGTGGTAGACTACCGTACTGCATGAATGTGACCTGGAATGAATTGAAGTTAAAACTTTCAAACTAGCGATCTTTGGGAAAGGTTAAAAACATTCCAATGCAGGTTCAATATGTTTAAGATTGTTAACAGGTCTTACAAAAGCCTACCGGTGCAGTATTGGCATAAATTTTAATTCTCTTCGAGTCCCGATGTATGAATGTACTCGCTCCCGAGTTATTAGCTCATTTTTACTTAGTCACGAAGAAACAATTTAAAGTTCCGTTAATTTGCCGATATGCAAGCAATGTGAATGGTACTGTGCATGCACGATCATAAGAAAGCTTGTCAACATTTCTGTTATCATATAGTTATGTACGTGATTATAAATACGCATATTAAGCGACATATATAACCCGGCTGGGTCTACCCGATGTTCTTGGGGTTCAATGTGCCCAATGCTCCCCGTTTTCGTATATTTCGGTTATTTGAATATGATTGCCAGGTTCATTATTCCCAGGGTTCGATGTTCCCAGAATTGCGTATGTTCCGAAAATTCGGGAACAGCGAACCTTGGGAACAGTGACATAGACCCCCTCTGCAGCTGAATGCGTTAACAAAATCTGCAATTTGAGTTTGCTACTGCTATTTTTCATACAATCAATGTTACTTTTCCTTGGGTTTGGGAACTAGGGCCAATTCCCTGAAGTTCGGATTGGAAAGTTACTGTTATATTTGGCCGTATTTAGTTTATAAATAGCCATCTGCGATGTTCAGGATGATTTTCCCTGTCTGCTTCACCCTGCTTCTTCTGCCCATAGCTTCCTCCACAAAGGGTAGGCCTACGCTGTTAATTTTTTTTATCAATCCCTTGATGAGCACCGTCAATATGTAAATTATCCCTTCATGATTTTTTATTTGAAACTTTTTAAGGTCAATACGTAGCCTCTATTTCCATCACTTGCTGTCGCCTTTCCCAGGAATTTTAATACGACTTCCCGCGATCATTTTCAGCACTTTCACAGCATTTTTTCAAATGTCCTTCTTTGCAAATTGAAGGATGAAAATTATTAAAATGTTCGATACATAAAGTATAAAAAATTCGCCACAGGCTATATAGGCCTACTAGACGACCACCGCCCTATATATTCAATAACCCTATTTATCAACCTTACCTGCCGACATCCACATATCTTCCGACATTTAACACGCTTTGCTTTTTTAGCCATGTACATGATTTGAATATTTAAGGGGCAGCTTCCTCCCACCCTCCACACAAGCTACGGCCCTGACACTACCGAACATAAAACAGCCGCGATGCATGCCAATTTTGCAAATTTTGGAAGGTTTCCAAACGTTAGACTTGTTACTAAGTAACTGAGTGCCCTTGGCGCTCAGCCCGAATATCGTCCCAAGCTATAACTTTACAAGCAGGTTTGCTAGTTTCAAAGGCGGAGCAGCAAACATCGTCCAGCATCAGAAACCGAGAAAATAGCCGGGACGACCTTGGGAGGGGGTAGGTGTCGTTTTTTTTTTATCTACCCATTACATGCGCTGGAGACAAGAGCCCATTTTCAGCTGGAGTCTTTAACAACACTTACTGCTAATCAAGCAAGAACAGGGTGTTTTCTTCCTTGGAAACCAATAAACTAAAGCTGAAGATTTCAAACTATACATGAAAGTGTCTTACCACAGATAAAGTTTATAAATTCCACACAAAAGCAGGTTACATACAATCCAAATTAAATCCGATTAAATCCAACTAACGTTAATCTCGTCAACAAGGGCGGACACATAATTCTGAAAGCCTAGGGCCAAGCCTACATTGTGGTACTTGGACGATCTCACGGCAAGCAGCGCCGTGCACTGGTCAGGAGAGTTGCAGGTACTGCCACAAACTTGCTCTGATTTAATGCAAACACAAAATATGTAGTGCGTCTGTGGTGAAAATGTTGTCATCTGTTTACAACAAAACATGAAAGCAGGCCGGGTGTCTATAAAACAAAGACCGAAGACCTAAGACCTAAGACCTATAAAACGAAGACCCAACTAGCTATAAAACGAAGACCTATAGAACGAAGACCCAACTAGCTATAAAACGAAGACCTATAAAACGAAGACCCAACTAGCTATAAAACGAAGACCTATAAAACGAAGACCTATAAAACGAAGACCCAACTAGCTATAAAACGAAGACCTATAAAACGAAGACCCAACTAGCTATAAAACGAAGACCTATAAAACGAAGACCCTACTAGCTATAAAACGAAGACCCTACTAGCTATAAAACGAAGACCGAAGACCTTGGTGGGACAACTTCGATTGTAAGAATTGCTTGCGACGAGTGCTGACATTTTGAAGAAAATTTATTTGTAATGGTAAAAATGCAAGGGGACTCAGCAAGGGGTTGTGAACGGATATGCCGGAGAGGAATAACTACGGTAGCTCCCGTTAATGGACACAACAACCTGAATCATAGCCAGAAGCGAAGGTTTGCCGAAAGGATGCCGAACAAAAGTTTCGACGAGCGCCGGAAAATTCGTGGTTTCGTTGAACAAAATTTGGAAATCTTTTGTTCTTTAATATTGAGAAATAGGACATTTGGTTTTGTGGAAGACCATTCAACTCCTCATTTCAGACAGTTTCAATTTTCTCAACAAAGTTACTCCTATAGCCCAACCACCGAAAAACCCTACTTCATTATTCTCATGCCCGTAGCCAGCCCATGTGGAGGGGTGGGTCTTTTTTCCAAGATGTGGACCTTTTCCAAATACGGAGGCGACTGGCGCGTGCCGTAAGCATGCAGTTGCTAAGGGTCCGGGATGCTTCCCCGGAAAAGTTTGAAATCGGCAGATCTCCTGGAATCTGGAGCATTTTAGAGGACTTTTGAGCACAACAGAAGTCCTTTTTCCCCAGGAACTCCACACAGTACACCACTTTATGAGAAGTGAACGGAAATTCGTCCTCAATATGTCAAGATCAAAAATATTTCATAGCTGACCCTCCAAACACAGTGCTGGAAAATGGACCTCCCTCAAGTTGGGGTGGGTCGTTCGAACGCTCCGCCCCCCCCCGGCTACGGGCATGACTCTGACATGTCTAGCAGGGGCAAACAATGCTTTAATATGTAACCAAAACAATTTCTGTGTATGTATAGTTTTGAACTACTCTGCACCTTTTGATTGTGATGTCAATTGAAGATCATTCAGCAAATGAGAATTTGGCTTTCTATCAACCAAAATGCACTTGAGTGATGAGTCTCTGTCATTAAGAGCAAAACAGAGACACTGGGTAACTGGTCGAGGGGTTAAATCATTCCCACTACCCTGCATGGACTCAGCATTGAAACGCTTAGGAACAGTTTTTTTCTTTATGTTGGTGTTGAGCCTGAGTAAAGAATCTTCCAAACAGTAACAAGAGAGAACAGAATTACTTCTTATCGATTCAGTATTGTGTTTCTTAAGAACTAGTCACACACAGAAGAACAACAGCTTTCACCTTTATAGCCCTACTCCAATAAATCTTAAATGGGTGTTTTACAGTTTACTGAAAACGAACTAAAGCGCACGTTCCGAAAGAGAGACATATAGGCTATGCATTATTACTGGGTTCACAGTTTACATGATGTATTTTTTTTTATTGATTTTCCTCATGGGTGGGTGGTGGGGGGTACAGCCAGTGTTGGAGGAAGGGAATTCAGTCAGAAGGAGCAAGACTTGCCTGAAGGGCGCTTCAAAGTTTGTAGGGCAAAAATATTTGGTCAGAGGGGGCGAGAAATAGGATGAAGGGACGCTTTTATGTAGGTAGATACATATGTCTCAATACGGTTAAAAGAGTAAAAAGGGCGCTAACAGGCAATTTGAATCCGTCAAGGGGGAGACTGCCCCCTCTGACTATATGGAACCTCCGCCACATGAGCACAGCGGCCCGCACGGGTGGGGTCAGGGCCCCGTTCCCCCGCATGGCTACCGGCCTGCCATGACGCTTCTCTAAAACAAAGTTCATCCCCCATTCTCGAACATCTGAGGGATGCCAATGGGAACGGGTCACGCGAAGCACACCGTCCTTTTGTCGATACCTAATTAGTTACCTCCTAAACTGACGTTTACGCACCGATGGCGTAGCTGTCTTCATGGTCGCGCCAATTTGACCACGTGTCAGATCATAACACAGTCGATACATTCACTCATGCAGCATTATCAACCGGTTGTTTTTTGCTTGTCTAATAATAAAGCATATATACTTCCTTTCCGAATAGCGATACATACAAACATTAGTTTGTTGCCCAATTACATTTTCATTCTGTTAATAAATGTAGATGTTCACCATATGCACCGTTTGTGTGTGTTCAGTTACACATTTTTATCTTCTTTTCTGACTTTAAGCTTCATGAATTCAATTTTGAAACTTTTCATATGCAGTCCGTTAAAAGGGCAGCGAAAATCATTTCACTGTTTTGTTTGTTTTTTGAGTTTTTTATTTCTCGTCTGCCAAGTGAATAGATGAGCCTTTTAAAGTTTTTCATCACCTGGTGCTCCTTACTTTTTGTCTTCACCAACAAAGCAGTTTATTTCTTTGGCTATCGATAAATGGTGGCTAACAAAGGAAGCATCACATAGATGTAAGATGAAGCCAAACTTTTTTGTTCACCAATGATACTTCTGGTAGGGCAGAACACATTCATGAATAAGAATATAAGATTGATCAATAAATTGCTCTAGCTTTAGAAGGGAATGGTGGAGGAGTTACCCGTTGTGTAGCAATAGACTGTATTGAACACACATTTTATAATTTCTTTATTTACTAAAGCCCCTGGGGCCAGGGGGGAGCTTTGGCCCCGACCCGGACAAACTGTGGACTGGCGAAAGTATGCTTCTGCCCCCATCCAAGAATAAAAACTTATTTGTTACTTCGGCGTGTAGTATCTTTAAACTTTCCAATAATATTTCGTACTATTTTTTGCATCAAATTGCATACACCTTCATTTTCCTCAAGATTTTTACAAAAGAGAGTTGGGACATCCCCTCCACTTAAACCCCCAGGGCGTCACATACTAGAACAACGTTCACCCCCCCCCACAACGAACAGCTTCCTACGACTATAGTTTTGCCCTATTTTAGAATGCACCCTGGTCCGTACATACAATAGTCCGTCAGTGGTAATAGTTAAAAGTTATTTTCTATTGATCTTGGTAGTCAAGACTTTTCAGAGTCTACGGCATCAGAAAAAGCTAGTAATTAGTATTAAATTGCGGCTTCCTGGCGGAAAAGGTTCATTGCAAGGTTTCAGCGCTAGGCTACTGTCAAATGCCAAGTTTTTATATTATCATATGTATTGGTCATATGAATTAATCCTATAGAGAAATTCAGTAATTGTGCCCCCTCTCAGGAAAGTTTTTGACCATCGATACCCCTCCCCTGCTCAAAAATCCTGGCTATGCCACTGATCTGTACGGACGTTTCTTTAATCATGGCGCCTCTCTTTTCGTGTATGCGTTCAAATTCATTGCAAATAATTTGTAAAGGTGTACGGTAAGATATAAGAATATCTGACTTAACGGCTCACCAACACGAATGTGTTACATAGGCGTAGGAAGCGGGGCTGGGGTGTGAAACCCCCAGTAAAGAATGTAGGGGCTGAAGTATGCTTCTGCTCCCCAAGATCCAACACCCGAAAACCCGTTTTTGTCTCTTCTTCAAAAAATGTCAAAAATTTGCAGTGATTTTCCTTAAAATTTGTCCAAAATATTGCACCAAATTGCATCTGAAGTATCTAAAACACCCCAAAAATCCGACATGAGAGGGGTACACCCCCTCCCCTTAGACCTCTCCCCCAGGCCGGCGATCCGAAACGAGGTACAGCATCCCCAGTCTGGAAAAGCTTCCTATGCCCATGGTGTGTTATATCGTGTCAACTGTACAAAGACGAAAGTGTAAACACGGTTTCGGACACGATTAAAGTTCGGCTTTGTTCTTGCCCGTGACGAGTTTTACCATTTGAAGGGGGAGGAAAGTGTGCAGGGGTGGCGCCAGGATTTGCCCGACAGGGGGGCCAAGCTCCCCGACAGGGGGGGGCAGCATTTTAAGGCCCCGACAAAGGTGGTGACTTAGTCCCAGTGGGACGTGACTCGGCAGAATTTGAGGCGCGCGAAATTTTGGACCCTCTTTTTAACAAATACTTAAAAATCTGGAGTTTATTTTGAAGAAAAAAATTAAAATTTTCCAAACAATTTTGACTTTTGGAAGGACCATAAAAAGTTGGGGTGTTTATTGAAGAATCTATCCTTCATATGGGCAAAATCAAAAACGTTTTGTACGCAACAGCTGGAATTCTGATGAGGTTTTGCATGTGACCGTGCGAAGTTTACGTAGTAGGGTCTCAAGACAAGACTAGAACTCTGCCCGAAACGTTTTTCCCTTTTTTAACGAAGATTTGAAGATTAGGAGCTTATGATATTGCAGAAATTTGGGGATTTAATATAAGAAAATATGTTTTTTGCAAGGTTAAAATAAAAAATTTGGGTTCTTTATTAAGTGATATGCCTTTCAACAGCAAAATTAGGTAGAATGTCGGGGTGATTTAAAAAGTTGGTTTTAAGTGCTGTACTGAATATCCATCGATATAGGAAAATTTTGTCACTTTGAACAATCTGAAGCTTATATTGGGGAAAAATTGTAATTTAAGACAGACCTTCTTATAAGAAAAATCAAGTAGGGGGTGATCTGTAGTTTTGTTGGGGTTACTGAATATCATCAGGCAGATTAAGGCCCTCGGACCATATTCGAAAATTTTCCCGCGGAAAAGTGTGGCTTCCCATATATTTGAAGTTTTATATCTTATATATTGAAATATATAGGCGTACGGGAGCGTTTCGGTTTGGGAGGGGACAGAATTTGTCCCGAAAAATGTAATCCTGTCCGAAAAAGCACGTGGATTTTTTTGAAAAATTGAGAACCACCAGACAGCAGGAAAAGGCATTTCCCGGGCTGGTAAGGTAATTAGAAACATAGTAGTCATTAATTTGAGCTTTCTTTCACAATTAAAATTTCACTTTATTATACTGTCCCAAAACGAAGAATAATATGCCAGCATGCATTGTTTCGGTAAGTAATCTGTTCGTCCAAAATATCTAAGCGGAGCGCAACCACCAGTTGGTACAGAAAATTGTTAAAAAATCTAGTCCCTCAGACTGTCAAACAGACGGAAATGGCATTTCCCAGACTTGTAACTAGAAATGAAGCCATCGTTATTTTGAGCTATCCTTTGAAATGAACGTTTAAATTCAACAGAAAAAAGGTCCAACATGCTATAAGTGGATCAGAAAATTCCCAGATAAAAGGTACTGCTACAATTAGGTGTACTGGTCTTGTCCCTTTTTCTTTTTTTTTTTTTGTGGGGGGGGGGGGGGTGGGACTGTGCAACGGAATTGAAATCATACTAATGTGTTTGACTCTTCTAGGAATCTTGGTTGTATTCAATTGCAAGATCCAAGTTGAAATTTTCTACGTGACTGCCCTAACCCCAGACTAAAAATGATTTTACTTTCGACGTATTTGAAAATATGTCACGTTACAAGGTGGTTTTAAATGAATTTTCAGTCAGACTTATGGGGAGACATCCTCACGCTACTGTTTATCATTATGTGTAGCTCAAAACATCCTGGCCAATTCTTATTACCGTTGCTAGAATTCGGCTTTCGGGGCAGGCCAGATGGCAGATCATTGGACACTGCATGCACCTGAACAACCTCTCGTCTGTTTTTTGTCAGGAAAATTCGGAATTGTGAGTTTCCTTGAAGAATATGGTCTTCTAGTGAGCAAAACCAAGACGACCGTCCGGATTACTGAAGTTTATAAGACCCGCATCTTTTATCAGTTTAAGGTGGGCATTCAGATGAAGATTCCCCGACGAGATTGGGTTTTCTCAACAAGAGGGGAAAGGGCAGCCTTCCCTGACGGGGGTATGACCTTGAAAATTGAAGATACAATGAGGGATAACAGAGCTTGTAAGAAGTGATTAAAACGGATTCAGATAGGCATAAAAATACCGTTACAAAAGAATTAGTTCAAAAAGAAAAATGTTCACGATTATCCTCATAGTAACTTCAGTCCTTATCCTTCATTTTAGACCTCCCCGAAGGAAATTGAAATGAAATGAGGTATAACCGAGCAAAGAAGAAATGATTGAAAATCGATTCTAATGTGTATTAAAATAGCATTTCAAGACAAAAAAAGTTTACCCATCCAGTAATTTCAGTCCTTGTAGGCTTTTTTTCCTTCTCTTTTTTTTATTTTTTAAGCCTCCCCGACGAAATGGCCGACCTTCCCCGACGGGGAGCCAGTGGTCCCCGACGGGGGGCCATGGCCCCCAGGCCCCCCGCTGGCGCCACCCCTGGAAGTGTGTGAATCAAGGGGCAAGAACTGTGATTGCAGGGGCACAAAATTTTCTCTTAACATCCTGTGTACAATTTCAATTTTCATCTGGCGGGGAAGTAATATTTTTGGTGCAGCATTATCCGTAAAGCCCCTCCCCCTGTGGCTACGTACCTGGTTTGGTCTTTAACACATCCAGCTCGAATACGGCGCAAGTAATTTCCTTAAGTCGTCTCTTATATTATGACAGGCGGGAAATATCGCGTGTTAGTCTCCTACACACTGCGTGAGGTACACTGTTTTATCCCAGGCCTACACAAAATTCAGTGGTCCGTCTGTATGTTGTTATTCCTCCAAACATGATAGTGTGTCGTCAATGCATAAGGTCTCATCTAGAAATCCCAAAGGTTAGGATTTCTTTGTAAGGTCTATGACACGATTACGCGCAATACAACTTTTCATGTCTCCAGGAAGTGACCTTTCTTCAACCGATCCGGTCTCTTTCTTTGCGTAACTATAGCTGAATTCGCAAGCGCATTATTTTCTTGTATGTAGAAGCAACAATTACTACAGTAACGTTTTTTTAAAATTGCTAGAAAAATGTACAGTGATAGCCTCTGGATAGTTCAGGGAACAAAGTTTACGTAAGAAAAAATACTTCCGGGTCTTCGTTTTATAGCTAGTTGGGTCTTCGTTTTATAGGTCTTCGTTTTATAGCTAGTTGGGTCTTCGTTTTATAGGTCTTTGTTTTATAGCTAGTTGGGTCTTCGTTTTATAGGTCTTCGTTTTATAGCTAGTTGGGTCTTCGTTTTACAGGTCTTCGTTTTATAGCTAGTTGGGTCTTCGTTTTATAGGTCTTCGTTTTATAGCTAGTAGGGTCTTCGTTTTATAGGTCTTCGTTTTATAGCTAGTTGGGTCTTCGTTTTATAGGTCTTCGTTTTATAGCTAGTTGGGTCTTCGTTTTATAGGTCTTAGGTCTTCGGTCTTCGTTTTATAGACACCCAAGCAGGCCCGATCTCCCAGGGTTCAGAAATGCCCTAGAATTTGTCTGTCAATCATACGTACACTTCACACAGCTGGTCACTGACTCTTCTTTCACACGCGCTGCGTACCTTTCATGTTTACCGCTCTCAGACCCGTTGTCGCATTGTGCAGCAAAGTCTAGAATCTTCCCGCCACTTCGGCGCCTTGTGACCTGACTAGAACAAGGCCTACATTTTGAAGCTTTTTCCTCAATCGGTACCGTAGCTTTTGCCCCTTGTCCCAATAGAACTTCAGTTTTTGTGTGGCATGTATGAACTGTGACCACGGGCCGGACAAGCCGCTCTCCGCGATTCCCCTTGACTGGAGAGTGACTTTTTTCAAATTTGATTAACCCCGGGTGGAATTACGGCTATCGTTAGCCAGTTAGGAAATTCTTGTAAAGCAGTGCCCATCGCCCCAACACCGGAACACCTGGTCGTAACATCAGGGGCCGCGGAATGAGTGAAGTGGGAAGCACCAAAGCTGGCGAACATCTTCAACAATGTAATAACAATGAAGGTGACCCAAAATGCCTACTGCAGAAAAAAATGGAGGGTGAGGGCTTAAGTCTCCCCTAGGCCCGGTTTCGCGGGCCCTGAACATCTTACTCAGTTTTTGTGTTTGTGCAATGTTAAAATTACCCCCACGCACTTCATGAATCTTCTTCAGACCGCTTCTAGTGTAGACGCGGCCCACAAATGTCCACCCTAATATGGATTACAGAATTCGGAGAAATTAAAAAAAATGCATAGGGCGAAAATTGCACCGAGAGTGCCAGCTTGTGATGTCATATTTTGAAAATGATAAAGCTTTTGCCGGTGTAGCCGCGGCTATGTTTAAAACTGCTCGGGACACTGGGGTAAGGATTGAAAGGCAGACACACAATGGGCGTTTTATAGGAATGAGGACGAACAATAGGTTTTGTTCCAAGCACGGTGGCCTAGCTACGGTTGTCTACTCACAAAATTTCCTAATAGGCATGGATTTGATTTTGAAAGTGTGTGTGCGTTTGGAGGGGGACCGAAATGTTAGAGGAGACCGAAGTGTTCTCAATTAATGTTTCCAACGTTCTAGGGCTCTTTCGGAGCTAAAATTTGTGGTAGCTGTGAAAAAAGTAACGGTTTCAAAAATAGTGGGATGACATGTCCCCCTTCCCACCTAATCGACGCCCATGCCACCCAATGCATAGTCAAGAAGGGGTAAGAGCAGAGGTGAATTGACGATCATGGATTTTTTTCCCCTTTTATGAACTATTTTTTTTTCTTTTGTAACGCTATTTTAATGTCGGAGAGTCTTCAACTACATGCCCACAAAAAATGAAAAGAGATGCCGGGTCTGATACACTTCATTCCCCGGGCGACATTTTTCAAAACCTGTGCTCTGCATTTTCATAGTCTTTCGGGCAGAATTACATTTTCGGACAGAAAAGAAAATTCTGTCCCCTCCCAAACTGAAACGCTTCCATACGTCTTGTAAATATATAAAGTATAAAACTTGATATATATGTGAAGCCAAAAATTTTCCGCGGGTCGAGGCCTTCAAGTGCTGCCTCCTCCCTCCCCCCCCCCCGTTGGGGAAATCCTGGCGCGAACCCTGGGTTAGAGGCTGCATTCGATACGGTACACGGTCGGGACTCGGAAGACGTCACAGTGAACCCCCCCCCTCCTCCACCAACACACGCACAATCACGCATGTTGATCAACCACAAAATGTCCGACTTAACGGATTGCAGAAAAAGGAGTCAATTGCACTTCGCCTGTTTTACGGTCTTGACAAATTTAAACTGAAACAATTTTTGCCCTGATTTTAAAATCGGGACAAAAGCAGTACAGAGACTACATCGTACGCAAAACAAATATTTTTCAGGAGATGACACATTAATCTTTCCAACCATGATATTTAGGTCTTTGTGTCTTGTATGGATAGCTGTTAATCGTAAATTGAAAAGTGTTTAGAAAAAGTTTTGAATGCAACATTCAATCACAACCGAAAACGTACCGTACATAGCAAGTTTTACTGTGCATGGCACAACGTTCAATATATTTGCAAGATAAGCTGTCGTGCCGATACCCCCAGCAACGATGAATCGTGCTCACTGATTGGTTTATAAGTGTCATGGGGTGAAGTACAATTGTGCATTGCAAGTAAGTGTGAGCGACTTTGCTAAAATATCCCTGCAAGCAGTATTGCATACTGTACGTGCAAACTGTAGTATGATCAAGATCTACTGTATCGTCCTACCACACCCCCAAATCCGCTATTTTGATTCGCTGTAGGAGCATCACGATTAGCACATGACATTGGGGACCACGGTCATTGGAGGGATAAAGGTGACGGGAATGCTCTACTTTTCTTGAGCTGTACACAGTGCACAGGCCCGTGAGTGTTCGACCCACAACATGTTGAAACATGCAAACATCACTGTACAGTACAGTGTGGGCTAGATAGGTACAGCGTTAAACGTAACAGGCGCGAGTTTCAATGGTCTGTCTCTCTTCCCTTTAAGGCACAAACTGGGACTAGCTGAATTTGAAGTTAATTCGCTTCTTTAGTGACACGCTGTGTCAACGTGTTAACAAAGCCTACGGGTAGTTGTTTTCATAAAGAATGCTCAAGGGCCGCGTGAGCAATTAGGGCGGGTGGCAGTGCGTCTCCCTGCATCAAGCTGGGGAAGGGTGTAGATAAAGACTTTCTTGCCGGAAAATAAACGTTGCTCCAGTCCCACTATAGCAGATAAGATTGGAGGGGTGGGGGAGGGGGCACGAAAGTTTTGACAGTGATTGGCGGACTCAGTAAGCGGTGTACATTGATGCTTTCCTCTCCAGTTCGTACTTCTGAAACATGTACTCAATTCGCATGGAATTAAATGGAATATTACTACTATTTTCTTTGGACTAGACGTCCTTTTCCACACGACGCTAACAGGTAAGATTAAAATTTTTAGCAGTAGCCTACCCGTGCTAACTGATTTGACTGTCCTATTTTACGACACTCCAGAAATCCGACACCCCTATGTATTTACACTATCAATCGATTGGCCTCCGGGGCACCCTTGGGCAAGGAGTACCTGTATATTTGCCCTGTGCTTTTTCAGTTCTGTTGCCTTCGGGCGTGTTGTTGCCTTCGGGCGTGCTGTTGCCTTTTGGGCGGTGGGGTGGCCATAAGGGGTGGGGTTTGATGATTTTGTTTTTGGTTGTCTTGGGGGTTGGTGTGGGGTTGATGTTGTAGGTGGTTGTGAATGAGTTGGGGCGGGATTGGAGCGTCGTTTTCGTTTGTTACAGACCTTTTGGTTACCTGTTTTGTGTCTAGATGTTTAATGGTTAGAGTTTGTGTTTTTGTCCGGCCGGTTTGGGTTGTCTATTTGTTACAACGTGCCCGTTTCTAAGTACGTTTTAAAAAAGAAAGTATCAATCGATCGTGTTGTCGGAACAAGGGGTGTTGAAACAGAATGGATTCTATTTTGTTGTAATGAAGGGGTGTCAGAATACAGAAAGCCTGCAGGGGTGAAGGACCATTGGGTTGTCGGAATATGGAGGTGTCGATATATGGAGCTGTTGAACCGGGGCAGAACTTCATGTATTTAGACATTTAGTTCGGTTATCTCGTCCATCCCGGATTTCAGGTGTAGGTCGGGGCTACTCATTTAGTTGTAAGTTTCCATTGGCTTCTAAACTGATGGGGAAATACCCCCCGGAATTCACAAAAGTATAAAAGTTACTATGTATCATGGAACACCTTTAAATTTTAATCTTGCTAGGCTACTGCTTGTGCGATCATAGGCTAAAACTGGCAACGGCAAAATCGGAAATTGTCTTACTGAACGTTACCGGTATTTTGCTTCTGTAAACCACAAGCAGAAATTGTGCAATAATAGGCTAAATCTGGCAACGGCAAAACCGGAAATTCGTCTTAATAAACGTTGTCGATATTTTATTTTTGTAATTTGTAAACAACATGCAATTGCATAAATTGGAAGAAAAAACTAGCCTAGGCTAGGCCTACAATACAAAAGAACCTTCGTTTTAGTTTTGTACACAGGTGGTGTTGTATTTTGGAACAATGGCATTGCTGTTTAATAACCCAAAATTTATAGCGTGTAACGTTAGACCTCAAATATTTGTGTACAATTTATACCATCGTTACAGTACGTGTGTTCTAGGCCAACCAAGGCAGTACTCTTTTGCTCAGAGCTGCAGCACTGATAAGATGCTCGCTCGTCCAGTCCATATTCGGCACGACATGTGGGGAAATCAAGGATTGGGAACTGATCAGTATTTGCGTTAATTCCCAGCCAGCGGTAGACGTCTAAATCAGAAATATTATTGTAAAGAATATCTCCGTGGGTATATATACTACGTACGCGGACAATTTAGCCCACCGTGACATATAAATGAGCTCTGCCAGTGATTAACACATTAAATCGATCACACAGGAAGTTCAGTCAAGCGTGTAAATAAACTTGTTCAGTCCCACTCCTCGCGGCAAGAGGTTCCGTGGGTAGAAACCCTTTGTGAAAGCTATTCATTATTGTAGTGCGCCGCACTACAATATTGGCATTTACTGGCCGACTGACAATTTCTTTTGTGAAGCCTGTTATGGCCCACAACTCATTTCCCTGCGCGTACCGTAACTTAGTTCGTACAAATATCCATGCTCTACCCTTTAACAATAGCAGAAAGTGCAATCTGTGGCCGTCTTTAAACAAAAATCAACTTCAGAAAAGCAAATACTACACTTACAAGGCTGATTTAAGGAGTTAGCTTCATGAAAGAGCATTGCGGATAAATTTCCAGAAAACGCGATGTAATGTGGTTCGGCCTTTTCACACTGAAGTGATAAGCCTGGAGAATCAATCGCTGCTTCCAAATTGGTATACGTAACACGGCGCCATTGCGTCCACTATCGTTGAACAGTATCAAGACGTTATTGTACAGTATCTTCATCTAGCTACTACGGAGCAGGGTATTGCCAATTCCCTGTACGGAACGAATTGGCTTTACTGCATTGGATTAAGCGACTTGTGCTGTAGTTCTATTATCATGCTTTATTTCAGTGGTAAAAGCAGAAGCTATTTTGACAGCAGTCTGACCGAAACGTTTTGACAGCATGCATGTAGCATTGCGAATTAACGAAACACGGATGTTAAAACACACAGCGTCAACAGTTATTCGGCCTTCCACGAGACAGTTGTCATATGAATGCAGCGGTGCAGTCAGAGAGCTTGAGAGGGCGTCATTATTTAACATAAAGAACGGTGAAAGAGGAGTCGAGAACCGATAAAACCATTTCAGGCAGGAGTAAACAACACAACAGAGCATAACGTATGGCTAAGTAGGCTACTCAGCACGAGTCCTTGAACGGGACTATGCTTCGTCCACTTCATTTTACTCCACACTAGACTGTATACGGAGTAGGTCCTACCGTTAAGCGCAGTACACGGTCTTGTTCAAGGACTACTCAGCACTTGCTTCATTGTTGGCAAATATGCTTCAAAATAAAGCTAGTGACTGACTATTAGCATAGAAGGTCCGGATTTACTCCATCATTGGTTACTCTTCTATGATTTCTTTATGCGTCCAGTCAAGGAGCTGGGAGACAAGTGGTCCATCTTTGTACTATCAAGAAATAGGGTTGAGAGGAGTGGCCAAAAAGAAACAACAGCCCCTCTTCCCGCCATGAACAAATCCTAAAGTTCAAATAAAAACTGGGCTACTGTACTAACTGAAAAGACATCTCTAACACGCACTACAATTCTGCGTATTTGCAAGCAAATGCAGTTCTAGTTAGATTATGGGATTATTTCTTTTGAAACCGCCGAAAACCACTAGGTCGCAAATTTTAGGGAATCTCGTCGGTCAAAGCGCGGTATACTGTGGGTATTCGGCGGTTGGTATCTAGCGCTCCGGTCGGTTTTTTACATTCATTCTTGGCGCATCTGTATATAAAGTCATCAAATGGAAACGTTGGTCTTCTTAAAGGGGAAATGCAGTCACCGCAATTTCTTTTATGCTTGGCTTTTGAGAATCATGTGACAATATTTTTTTCTTTAAATGATAAAATTTAGGAGAGTAACTCATGTTCTACAGTACCTTGAATATGCCTAAAATTTTTTATGGAAATTATCTGCATAGAAGCAAATATCTCTGGGATCTGGCTGTTGTTTCAAGATCTACAAAACGTAATGGTAATTATGAGACTATGAGCCACCATACTTACATACATATGTTTACATATGTATTTCCCTAATTGCCTAAAATACCCTCTGGCAGACACCTACATGTAGCACAAGTGGTGCCCTTGCCCTTCTCAATATATCTCTGGCTCATTCCTATATTGCCATGCTTGCAGGTGTGACACCTGTCTGGAGCTGATAGCTTCTTATATTGGAACTTATACTCAACTGGACTTTTCAAGACTTTTCGTCATCCCTTTTGGACCCAGGAAGTACCATATATACTGTTTATAGGAGTTACGTAAGAGTGAAACAAACTGAGTTGGGGCAACTCTTATTGCCATTTGATGGAGGTTACAACACTGAAAAATATTGAGTTTGTAAGTTAGGGGATGTTTTCACTCTTAGTTTCCAACCAACTGGTTAAAGTAGGGCCAACCACAGCCTTTTTACCAGTTAGGGCTCACTGGCTTGTGGTGAGTAAGTATACTTTTCACTTTACCTGCTTTTGATGTAGCTAACACAGTTTAACCCTTTACCATTGTTTGGGTCCTTTTGGACCCAGGCATGGAGCACGGCTGTTGCCCATCTTTACTGTTTCACGCGGAGCTCGAAACTGCGTGTAGCTACTTGAAAATTCGGCCACAACAACGAGAGAGACAATAGTTCAAGGTCACAGGGTCAGTAGTCTACGGAAGCTGATGTGGGGCGTGCTACGTCCGCCTTTCCTCCCCACTCCCGAGGGGCGCAAATATGCCCCGATTGGAGCACCACGGTACAGGGTTAATCTAAAGTGTCCACACAACTTGGGAGTGCACACACGCACAGAGAGCGGCATCAGCTTTGCAGTATTAAACATGTCCACAGGCCTATTTTAACCCTTTACCACTGTTTGGGTCCTTTTGGACCCAGGCATAGAGCGCAGCTGTCACCCATCTTTACTGTTTCACGTGGAGTTCGAAACTGCGAGTAGCTACCCAGAAATTCGGCTACAACAACGAGAGAAACAATAGTTTAAGGTCGAGGGGTCAGTAGCCTATGGAAGCTGATGCTGGGCGTGCTACGTCCGCCTTTCCGCCCACTCCTGAGGCGCACAAATATGCCCCGATTGGCGCACAACGGTAAAGGGTTAAACTTATTAGTGCATCTTGCAATAAGTCAGTAGCATATGGAAAAGGTTTAGGGTGGTGCAAGGTATAATCTATATTTGTGCTACAGGAGGGGGTCTGAGGGGGGTCTGAGGGAAAAGGGGGTTTCTCCTACCCTGTTAAAAATTTAAGCTATTGCAGTGTTGCAGAGAGAATGGAAAAAAATTTTGATAGCAGAAGAGAACTTTATCATTTCTATACACATGAAAATGCCAAATTACCTGTGTGAAAATTTATGAACGTTTTTCTAGCCATGGTGGCAGAGTACAAGATAGCTACAGTAATAAAAAAATCCTGCAAGGCATTTACATTTGGAGAAATGAGAGAAATACAGTCTCTACATTTGCACCTGCAGCTTGCTTAAAAGGGCTTTCCATGTCCTCGTTGCTACATGTGAACAGCAGGAAATGTTTTTCTTTTTTTTCTCTCTCTCTCTCTCTTTTCTGTTCATTTCTTCAACAAACAAGGGGCCGTTTGAAATGCCATCTAAAACTTAACAACCAGGTTTCAAGTGTGTAGATGCCATCCTTGTCTATAAAAAAATCCTTGCCAAGAAAAGATACCATGAGCAAGTAGGAACACTGATCATGTATGCGCCACTGACTGAGATACGGCTTGCTCCATTAAGCGACAGCATCCATTACGAGAATTACCGCTGTCTCCTTACCTGATGATCACCGATTGGAGTACTTCTAAATCTGAGGAAGAACTTAACGACAGGGTACTTCAGCGTATATTGAGCCTGTCTTGTACCAACCAATAAGTACCTCTTAAAGAATCTACTGATGAGCTCTGCCATTAAGTAAACAGATAAAACTCGGTCTGAGGTTGCCGCAGATTTGCAAACAGAAAGAAACAGTGAAAAATAGTTGAAGCTGTGTAGATCGACCAGTACATGAAAATGTAATTCAATTTTATACGAAAATTTTGGTGCCAGTTTGAACACTTGATCCATTCCATGGTTACCAGAGGGGAAGTTATGTTCAGAACAAAACAATTATGGAGAGTTTGGACTTAAAGTCACATCAGATACAGGGTTATTTTGACACTTAAAGGGCAAGATCAGTCATCCAAAATTGAAGATTTGTAGTAGACTGTCCAGTTTCATGATTGGCTGTTGGGAGTCATGTGCCAACACTTTGTTCTCTTCAAATGTGAAATTTACTAGAAAGAATTGCTTGGTTTACCTTGAATATGCAATGGTTAAATCATAAAATGTAATGAAAGATACTTTAAAGAGAAATAAGACAAAAATTGTGCTATTTAGCTTTGTCTTCAAAAATAAATTTGAATTTGGAAGGACTGCTCTTTGCCTTTAAGTTCAAACATATCAGTATACAGTATTTCAACATAATATTACTTGTTGACATGACTTGTCAAATGTTTGTTTATTGAAAGTAAAATGTAGCCATCACAACTTGAAGCAATCATTACATGGAATAGCCCTCAGTAAAATTGCCTGTCACCACACTGTCTAAAACCCGACTTTTAAGCAGTTAAATCACATTTTTACTTGATATTTGCACCTACCGTTTACAGCTACTCCAACCTTAAAATCAGTAAAAATATAATAAAACCCAGGAAGCATTGGATTAGCCATAAACTGTGGATGTTAACAATCAATTAAAAACCCGACTTACCACCCACAAATCGGGGTTTAGGCTGTTCAGTGGTAGGGAGGTTTATTAAGGGCCATTTCATGTAATGATTGCCCTGTTTCTTGATTGGGTTTTTAGACTCATGTGACAATTTTTTTTTCTCCCTAAATGTGAAGTTAAGTTGGAGTAACTGCTTGGTTTACAATAAACATCCAATTCAGAAATCCTAAAATATTATGAAAGCTACTTTTGGAGAGAAATACCAAGAAAATTGTGAGAATTAGCTGTTGCTTCAAAATAAATTTGGGGTGACTGCTCTTGCCATTTTAAAGCATGAAAAGTTAGTTCTGTCCTGTACAGCACACCATCGACCATCTCAGGTGCAGTTTGCTCTGTCTATGTATAGTAAGTCTGTGCTTTAAAGATAAGAAGATTCTCTTGTGCTCTAAACACCCAATGTTCCCCTTTTATGAGTAATAAAGTCATCTTAGTAAGATGCAGACACACTGAAATTCCCATTTTAGCTATTAAAGATTCTTCCTTAAAATGAAACAGCTTTTACCGATGCAACTATAAAGTGTTGATTACATACGAAAGACCTCTATATTTTCCCCTCCTTTAACAGCATTTTGAAGATGTTTGTTCTACTCTACCTTACTGTAGCTTGGTCGAGTGTGAATTTCAAAAGGGGAAAAATTCAGAAGAAGGACTGAAGGAGATCTGGAAGATCGATCAGGGAGGGAGACATTTCTGCTCGCAGGTTTCCTGAACCTTAAGAAACGTAAAATGTCATGACTTTTCCATGACTATTTCATGACCAAATTATATATTCGAGATTTGATAAAACTTGAATGGTGACATGATTGTGACAAATTAATTAACTTGCAAAAAATTAAAAGACTGATTTACAGTACATGACTAATTTCATGACTTTTCCATGACTTTTGTCATAACTTGTAAAATATTCTAAGACTTTTCAGGCCTTGAAAACAAGGTCAGAGCGCTGCCCCCATGACCCAACCTTGCAATGCAAAAAACACCTAAAATAGTGGTTTTCTCTCTCTATCCTTAGACTTTCCCCTTATTTTGTGCTTCAAACCCCACCCCCATGACACCAAACACCACCCCCCCACCAATGCACAATCCTGGCTACCCCCCTGCGGTGAACTATGCCATGTGGCTTAGACAGCTCAGAGTTGCAAGGGAATTTGATATTGTTGTTTGAAATATTTTGTCAAACATTCAAAAATAATCATCCAGTTTTAAAACAATTCAAATTTTCCAGGCTCTTCCTTCCAATTTCAAGGCTCTGAGGTCAGAATTTCAGGATCTTGAGGCCTGGAAAATGAACAACCTTACTTTGATTCCATGCTTTTCCACCTTTTCCAGGCCCCACATGACCCCGGCTCTATGTAGCAAGTATGACTGGGGCAGTCGCTGCCTAAAAGAGGAAACTGCTGTCCATTGCTTTAAACAGGCTCTTAACAGTTTAGTTTTATGTTCTCTTCTTAAACAAAATCTTTTTTCAGAGACAAAATACAACGCTGTAATTACATTAAATGCACATTTTCAAGATTTACAACATTATACTGCATCAAACTTTTTAGAGAACTTTTGTTTTTACATCATTACTTTTTTTTAAATGTTTGAAGAATACTAGGTACCACCCCTTATGGTGTTTACAGGCACACCCCCAATGAAATTACATGATGTGTGCAGCTCAGTTACTTGCCGTTCGGTCAACCCCCAGAAAATAAAACAATATTCCGGGTGTCACATAATCAACGAAGACACCAAATCTGACTTCGCTATCTCCAAAAACACAAAATCAAGACACCAAATCACGTGATTTTGTGTTTTCAGTGATAGCGAAGGCACATTTGGTGTCTTATCCTGTGATACCTGGAATATCGTTTCATTTTCTGGGGTAGACCAAACGGCAAGTAACCAAGCCTCACGCCTAATGTACTAGTACCCTGACTAGGAATCAGGATGTTAAACAATCCTTATAAAGGGATGATACATTAAGAAAAACATCTACAAGCATCACAGGCAAATGTGGATATAACTTTGTTAGATTTAAGAGGTTTAATACAGACAGATGCATCACCTTTCAACAAGCAATGCCTCACTGCAGATGATGAGTAGTTCCAAAAGCACCTGAAACAAGCAACAAAATCATATTCCTGTTGGCCATTCTTGTTGTAAACTGGATTAATCAACGTGCCCCATTTATTGGATAAAGAACAAACAGTTTTGCTGGTTGCCATGGCAATAACTCTGTAGGGTCTGACTAATACAATTGAGTTAATGAAGATCAATGTAATTCAATTGAGTGCCACAGAACTGCCAGCTATAACGGAATGATGAAAACTGCTTGCCTCTTGTCAAACAGCAAAATGAACAAAGATAAACTCTTTGTCAAAATGGGTTTGTTTTGCCCTGTTTGAATTCACACAAAAAGTGAAATTTGAAAGTCAACACATTCATGTTTCACTCTAATTTCAGCACCATCTACTTACAGGTATATTACATCGGTTTACAAAGAATTCATTTTAATAGTCTTTATTGTAGAAAGCATGCCTAACGTACCCACCTGATGTTAACTTGTGGCAAAAAAAAGTTCTGTTGTGTTTCCATACAGTAGTATAGTAATCATTATTTTAACTTTATTGCATAAATTACCATACAAGCCAGTTCAGAGATACCATTTTCTTCCTGTAATGGTTTACTGATCCTTGCTGTTGTTGCCATGATCTCCATGATTATTGTTTATCTTTATAATTTTTATCTTTAATTTTTGTTGGCCTATATGGCTGTTGTAAGGATCACTAGCAAAACTGGTTGTGAAAATGTAGATATCACAGGACCAGTGCGAAAAAATTTATCAGAATGAAGTAAATACTGTAGCTCAAAAAATAGTCTGTAAGGAAAGGAAAGAATCTGGTTTTCCAAAATTTTATTACTCCCCTCTGGCCATTAAAATAGAAAAGTCCCTCAACCTCGTTTGACATTGTGTATGTACCATATGCATTATGATATGCCAGTATACACGAGATGTTCATGTGGATGTACAGTAGATATTAGCAAAGGACATTTTAAATTTCAAAATAGTTAAAACAAAAATAATTAAATCACACCATGAAACAACCTGAATCGACAATGATTATTTTAAAGCTTACTATTTTTTTTTTCTTTTGGTTTTCACTTTTCGATTTTTCAATCGTCAATTGCTACAAATTTCTTAAGATTCCACAGAGGATGCCCTGTGCAAGAAGTTGTCTCAACTTTCATGTTCACCAATCTTTTATCATTTCTACGAACACTTCCACCCAATCTGTCCGCTATGATATTTTTAAATCAATTTTTGCAGATTACTTGAGCGATACAAAAGACATAACATATAACCAGCAAATCTAATCTTTCTGCGACTGTCCCCAAGGCAAAATTTTCAGTATAAAGATACAGCACATCTACAGTAGGGCTTGAAAACAAACTCACATCTCCACTGGCATATAAATTTCTTTTAAATTTTAACCATGAATCCAATCACCATGTTTTAAGGGAAAGAAACTGTTACGGTTTCAGCATATAATAAAATGTAGTAGAGCAAAATTTGAACCCATGTAACAAACTCAGACTCTTCTCCAATCTGATACTTCTCTGTTCCAACACCTTCATTTTCAGACAAGTTCAAGTTCGAGTAGGTCAGGTTCAAGATAAGGGAAAGGTTATGGCTAAGTTAGGATTATAGCAATGCATTTGTATGCGTCAGAACAGAGCTGGATGGGATGTAACAAAACCCCAACAAGAATACAAGTGAGATGCAAAAAAGTGCATTTAACACATTTTGACTAATATGTACAACAAGCATGACGGCCACATAGAAAGGTCGACTGGGGCAATTGTTTTACCTACACGGATTCACTTACTGCATTTTAACTTTCAAGTTTATAAACTGTATCCATCAATGTCTTGCATTCTTGTACATCAGTCTTGTTGGATAGGAACACCAACTTACATACACAGACAGAGTATGTAACACGTACGTCCTATCTGTAGATGGTCGCCACCGCCTGGGACCAAAAAAGGCACACCAAGATGGCCGACATGAAGCTATAAATTAACTGATTTGACGACGACTCTGTAATATTTTAAACAAAAATTAAACTTAAATGGGAAAAAAATATATTCTTGCAATACGTGAAGACATTTTGACCTTAGCTTGCCATATTTCGAAAATATTTCAACTTTCTTGCACACCCTGTTGATATACTTGAGCAAGTCCAAACTTTCACACAAAATCATAGCATACAGCCATCTTGGTGCACTTTTTTTCACATGTACGGTAGCGAAAATCTACCAAGCAGTATGCTCTGCATGTCCATGTATGGTAAGTCTGTGGATAGGAAGGACACCTCTCTCCACATTTTGCAAATTTATGTTCACAGAGATTTTTGCACAGTAAATTTTCTACAGGTTAGAATTTAGATGAGGTTTTAGACCCCATTTCCAAATGGTAACAACTTTTATAACAGATTGTGGGAGTCAGGCTGGCCACAGCCTTTTTTCCCCAATTGTAGCTCACTCCATGGCTTGTGTTGTCTATCCACTGCTTGTACTTAGCACCTAGCACAATGGCAACGGGTTGCAGGGCAAAGGTGAGATTTTACAGCTGGACTCTTTGTTTGTACAGCACTGGACATGGCAGACACTGTCGAAAAAGAGCTGATGAATCAACTTGCTCTAACAGCACTTTCAACAAAAAGTATGGTGTCCAGTTGAAATCAAGAAATTAGACATTATAGGTTTCTATGACTCTTTTAAAAGGATGTTTACCTCAGGTATGACCCAGTCAGGAGTCAATTAATCCTCATGAAATAGGCTGGTGACATTTTAAACTTTTCAATGGATGTGGATCCTATTTGTCCCCCATCCCACATTCAAGTCAAGATTGATGCAACAAGGCCTGCATTTACATAGTACATACTACCTAAATTTTCGGCAAGTTTTTTAAAGGCACATAAAAGACTATATTAGTCTGGTACTCACGCATGCTGAACCCTAAAGCCTTTCACCACCACGTTTACTGTTTTCAGCACACTTACTTTTCTTTTCTTTTTTTTTTGGTCTTGTTTTTTTCTTTCTTTCTTTTTTGGGCAACTTTGTGTTTTTCTTCCACAAATTCAGTTAGTATCAACCACGACCACTTTAATGAGGATGCTGTGTGCACAGCTAAGTAAGGCATCATAAATTATCTGATTTTTTACTTTGCCAAACATAAGCTATTGTTATGAAGGGAAAAAGTTTGAAATAAACAAGCAGAAAAATTTTTTTTAAGGAAATGTCACATCTATTTTGGATAAATGAAAACTCCCTTGCAAATCATAAAATGTTGATACCTCAAAACCAAACAAGATATCACATTAAATCCCTTCCAAAGAGTCTGCAAGTCACATTCTCTTTCTATTGTCTTGAATACTGATATAAAAAGCTTGTTCCTTCCTATTTAAAAGTTTGTCAGAAATCCACAGGAAGTTGTCATGGCAACCATTTGCCTCTTGAAAACCTGAATCAAATTGCTGCATACATCAAAGTATTGTAACTTAATTGCTGAGGCATACATTAAAAACATTAATGTATTGATGTGAGAGACAAACTATAAAACAAAAAATGCTATTGAAGCAGATGAATAATGCAATTCTCACACAGCTTTCATTACAGAATATCCTCCGCCAAAATTTCCGAAAATTTGATAAAAATACATCAGTTCTTATACTTTCCATTGAAAACATCAATGTATTTTGAACCAAAGTCATCTCTGACAAATACTTCTAAGAGTTCACAACAATTACTTTGATAACTCAGCTACAATGTTAGATAGAATTTGCACATACAATACAGCTAGTATATGAACAGGTACTGTTTATCATTTTATCACTTGAAAATTTTTATACAGTTTGTTCTCAAAGTGCAAGGAAAGATATCCACTTCCAACGTACCATAACAGGATACCTTAACAAACTGATTTCATAAGAACATGATGGTCTGCTTTATAGTTCCCGTCTCATTGGTCCCACATTTAGTGTAATTTGCTTCATTAGTCCCCCCCCATTATTATTCCGTCTCATTGGTCCCACCTCATTGGTCCCCTTGTTAGGGTTAGGGTTAGGGTATGAGACAGGGGACCAATGAGAAGGGGGACTATTGACACGGGGGACTTTTGATGCCGGGGACTATAGAGGCTTTGCAATTACGTCACAGAACCGCTATGCTGGAGGTCATACATGCCAAATACACGTGGCTTTGTGCCGAACGCACTGCACAGAGCTCATTGTGGTATGCACGTTGTGTACACATTCAATGAGCAAGCGCGCCCAGTGTGGTTTACTACATAGTTACATGTACTCCAACATGGCCGCCGGAGAGTATTATGACGTCATGTGAAAAGCCTCTATTGAGACAGGGGACTATACAGACATTATCGCAGAACATGTGTTACAAGTAACACTCCACTCAATTCTAAAATGTAATTGGTATATCCTTTCCCAAATACTGTAGCTCTTATTGCTTCATTAAAATAAACCTGCAGTGTCCCCATTACATCACAGTCGGCAACTATAACTTTTCTTTCCACTACATCACAAACTGAATGCATAATCAGTGGTACAGTATTCTGCAAAGCCTACACTCACATTTTTTGTGATAGGATAGGCTAGCTGACAGATCCTGCTGGCACTGATGGGTGAGAATTCAATTGATTATATTCATGTACATGAAACAGCCCATCTACTATTAAAAGATATTTCAAACCATGCTGTCAGGTTCAGGTCAAATTTCGTGCATTGTGCGAGCATGACTAGAAGTGAAGCTCGAAGAATTCTTCTTCCAGTGCATTACCCTATCCACAGCTCTCAAACGTCGCTCCGCATGTGTCCTCTGAAGCAGCTTACTGATCTATTTATAACTTTACGAGAGTCAGTTTATCTCTAAAGCGATGTTGAATACAAAGGTATGGACTGGACTGCAGTTGGTGCTATTATGCAGCAGACCATTTAGTATGATATGTACAGCATTCCTAAAAAAATGCACAGTCATACACATTAACTGGTAAACAACTTTCAAATCAACAAGAGGATGCTGTAAATCTAATATTTATAATCATGACACCTGATGTTACATTTTCAAAATAAAAATATGCAGGTATTTTCTTCTGTGAGAAAACAAAATGTTTACTTGAAATTGAACTACAGTTTATACTGTACATCAAAATTACTGTATTTTATAAGGTCCTCAATGTTTAATGTTCACAGGATGAGTGGACCTATATATAGGTTAAAGGGCAGGAGCAGTCATCCCAAAATGAAGAAGTGTAGTAGACTGTGCATGTCTCATGATTGGCTATTGGGAGTCATGTGACAATGTTTTTTCTCTTCAAATGTGAAATATACCAGAAATAACTGCTTGGTCTACCTAAAACATGCAATAGTAAAGTTTTTTCTTCAAAATAAGTTTCTGGGGACTGCTCTTTACCTTTAAACTACAATGGTCTGTGTATTAGCAAATGATGATGCAGGATACAAAGGTCAATGCAAGTGATGCACATGGATTGGGCCTAAGTGCGTCCATTGATAGTAAATAATCCCGGACAGCATATTATTGTATTTTATTTTATTTTGATTTAAAAGATGGAAAGAAAAGGGGATACAATTTTGTTTGAAGATAACCACATGAACATAGCGCAACCCTAAGTAGAATGAAGTATAAATGAACTGTCTAATATTCAGTATTGTTCATGCAACGTCTTTTTCACAAACTGTAGAGTTGTACAAAATAAAAAGCATTTTGGATGAAATAGTGTTTCCATACTGCCACTGCATCTTAATTTCTACAGTACTTTATTTTTATACATGAAACTGTGTGACAAAATTTTATGAAGTCTAATTAATAATTCTTTCATTACAGTTAGATTATAGTAAGCCACACATATTTGCATGCATTTGCTTTAAAATTTTCTCCACTCATAAATCACTTTCCATGTTTGCCATATATTTTCTTCTTCAGTTATTTCTACTCAGCAGTACATTACAGTAGTGTGTTTAAAGAGGGGGGGCAGGAGGCAGCCCCCCCCCCACCTCCGAAGTCAGTAGGGGGATTTATGCGGGTTTGAGGTAGATGAAATGTATGAACAGACACACTGAGCATTCAAACCTTAGAAAAATGTTTGTCAAAGCAAAAAAAAGTCCTCCACATTTCAGATAGCACAAGTATGCTGTCGTTTGCCACAACTAGCTGAAGTGCAGAAAAGCAAAAAAAAGACAAAAAAGGGTCACCAAAATCTGTGCCAATTGGGGAAATCACACCTTCTGCCCCCTCATCTTCTAAACCTACATACTCCATTAGTTCATTAAACAATTGTCTGATAACTTATATTTTGCTACGTTTTTAAATTTCACATCTGTTTTTAGAGCTATGAGCTGTTTGATCAAAAGAAAAGTGCAAGGTTATAGGAAAATCGCCAGAATTTACAATTTGTTGCTCAGAAATCTTTAAGTTACATGAACTTCTTCCCATAATTTTAAATAAAAAAGGCATCAGTGTTTCAGTCAAGGTTGGAGAGGTTAGGTAATAACCTTTTTTTTTTTTTGACTTCACACTTCACAAGAAAACAGCTGTTCTACTTCCAAACATGAGAAGACAAACAAGCAACTGTTTTATTCCTGTCTCCTGGCTAAGCTTGCTTTGAGACATTCCTTGATACTAGAACATGTACTTTAAATGCATCTTCACAATGAAAAACAAGACACTACAGTCAGGTAGTTTAATTGGACTTCATTTATTCGATCCTCCTCCCACACACAGCCAGCTTTGCAGTTCTGTACAATATTTAGCATTTATACCTAGCACTAATATATGATCTACAGTCAGAGACCAATTCTGCATCCTCTACATTTACAGGAATCGGAAGTTCCTGCGAGGCCCACCCCTGACAAAAAAGAAATCAGACTTTTCAGCAGAAGCATAGGAAGAGGCCCCTGCCTTTTAATTTTTATTTCTTTTTATTTAAAATGACTGCGCAGCTGTAAATTCAAACTTTGGATCATGCACAATTTGAACAGTACTTCAAGCCGTTTGTACTGTAAAATACTGCAGAATGATGTCATTCAAAGTACTACCCTAAAAGTATAGTTTCACTTGCTTTGAGATACAGGTCTATTCTTTAAACTTTTAAAAATGTGAAAGTTGTGCTAACACTTTTTTTACCTTTTTCTTTCAAATATTTAAACAAAATTTAATCTGTGAAAAGACAGAAAGATGACTGGAAGAGATAATGTAATGTTCCACTATTTTTTTTTTTCTTGGTGTTGTAATGTAGGTAACACTGAAGATATGTCTAATGGGTCGGCTACTCTTCTTTTGACAAACATACTGTACACACACTCTAACACCAGCGACCAATGACAGTAGTCCTACAATTTCTGTCATTGTGCCCATTGGACAAGTCTGCCATATCTTTAGCCACTGAAATTGCCAGCCATTGGCCATTGGTCCAGTTGATCAGTGGTCATTAAAGGCCCAGTTCTCTCATCCCAAACAGTACCAATTCTCCTGACCTCCTTACTGAAGCCCTTCCCACGATTGTCTGAAATTCATCCTCCTTCAGATACAATCTCAGTTTACTCCTTCAAGGTGAATATAGAAAAACTATAACCAAAACACTCACATTACCATTCATGCTGTGTAATATAAGCTTTGGTACTGATTTGCATTGTTTGAATTAGCTGCCAATCAAAGAGCTGAGCCAATTGGGAATTTTGGTATCCCCATACCAAAATTGTCCTTTGGTTGAGAGGTTTGGCCCTTTAAACATGCATGTCAGCCAAATTGATTCCAAACAGATACACTTTAGTTGCATATCCTCACTGACCAACTGCTGAAATTACATACCTGTGTCAATTTACAAACCACTCATGATGCACTTGTCAATTGTGTAGGTTACTATACAGAATACTAATTAGCAGAACATTACAAAGCATGACACCCACACTGCAGTGAAAATGGCAGGTATATGGAAAGCATACACCATGGGGGTCTTTTAATCAGTATTAACTAATGCTTTTGAACTGAACATTCAAAAAGAAAGAATAAGAATGTACATGGCTGCATATCATTCCACTCCTAAAAAGTAAAGCACACGTTTATGATAATATTCTTCCTCCAAAATTGGGGTACTTGTTTATCTAAATTATGCACACTGTGTGAAAGGCCAGCCACACCTTTTATCCCAGTTGCTATTTGTTTTCCCTACTCCGTTGCTAATGCTGAGCACCAAGTACAAAGGCAGTACACTATTCCATTTTTATCTACTTCCATATGACCTTGCCAGACTTCCAGATATAAAACACAACAAAACATAAAAGAAAGGCTATGTTTATACCAGCAATATTTACTGAAAATACATCACTTCTCCATCACTGGAGTACAATGGCTCTCAAAATATTTGAAAATATGTTTATGAATATATTTTTATATGTTCTAGTACTAAGCTATAAGTTTTATCACTGCATTTAAATCATCCATTTTTTAAACTTTTCACCCTTCATTTCTGTGGTAATTTATGTGCTTAGAAGAAATAAGTTAGTCACAAATTGCTGAACCTTACAATATTTTCCATTTGTATTTTTTCTGCAACAAAATAATCTTGCTAGAAGCAGTTTTTTACTTCATAGCCATAAAATTAACTCCACAATTGATCATTTTGCAGGAAAGGATTGAAATTCAAGATTATGACTTCTTCACAACACTTTATTAGTAAAAGCTCTTTAATAATAAAAAGCAGATCATTTTTAATGTTTTGGAATTTTGTAAACATATTGTAGAGTGCATAATCAAAGAAGAAGGTGGAACACACGTAAGAATGAAATGCCTTGTAAAGTTAATATCTTAATAAACTGACGATTAAAGAGTTAAGAGCAGCTCATATCATAGTGCACTTTATGTAAAGGGTATGGTAATTTATCAAATGCTCCCGCAGAGAAATATTGCTTGATACTTAAAGGGGAAACGTTGTCACCCAACTTGAATTAGTGTTGTAGTTTATCCTATTTAATGAATGGCACTGGAGAATCATGTGACAATTACTTAGTTTCCCTCCTCAATTTCACAATTGAGGAGGGGTACAACTGCTTGGTCTAACTACATTAATCAAAGTTTGAGAGGAATCTTCATTTTTCCTATTTAATTGACTCCACTTGTAAGGTTCCAGAATACAATTAATAAACAGTTACACTATAGTCCCAACTCAATGTCCTATTATAGTGTAGAGCTACTGTAGTACAACAAAATTAGGAGTGGGACAGTTCGTGAGGGGCCGGGGAATCTTTTGATTGCAGATATTGACTTGATATGTCACCAACGGTTGGACCATGTTGCACAACTGCGAACACTGCATGCATGACGGACTCCAGTAAGGTTGGGCGGTATACTGGTATTGAGGTGAATACCTGTACTAGTAGTACAAGTTATTTAAAATACCAAAGATATTTGGTGTGTTACCAAATACCAGTTCTTCAAAAAATTGCTGATTCATGAAAAAATTACTGATACTCATTTTAAAACACTACAATTTTTTTTTTTTAAGAAAATAACTGTGTTAGGATGTGTGGATGAGTAATATATTTTACAAAAACATCAATACCCTGGTAGAAACTGAAATGAAATTATCAAACTCATACACCCAGTGGCACTAATGCACAGGATTACACAGGTACCGTGCGAAGTTTAGGCTCTAGCCTGCTCAACTTTCCTACCCGAAAGTTGAGAACTGATGGTACCGACCACAATTCTGCACGCTTTGTGGTACTGGTAACGATAATTCACAGCACCACCCAACCCTAGACTCCAGCAACAAAAACATGCCATGTAGTGTATTTAACTTCCAACTTGCAAACTTACAAAGAAAATAGAAAATAGAATACAAAGAAGTTGGTACCAGTAAATTTCATCTCAGAGTTGATCAAGAAAAAAATTGTCACATGATACTCTTAGATCTGTCGGATTTGGTTTCCTACAGTACAGTACACTATCAAGTTGAGGCAACTGAATTTTACCTTTAAAGAACAAGAGCAGTCATCCCAGATTGAAGAAGTGTAGTTTCATGTGTCCAGTTTCATGATTGGCTGTTGGGAGTCATGTGACAATGCTTTTTCTCATCAAATGTGAAATTTACCAGAAATAACTGCTTGGGTGACCTTGACTATGCAATAGTAAAGTAATAAAATGTAATGAAAGATATGTTGAAGAGAAATAAGATGAAAATTGTGTTATTTAGCTTTTTCTTCAAAATAAGTTTGGGGGGAGTGCTCTTTACCTTTAAACTGCAATAAAACACACAGACACTTCTGTTTCCCTTTAAAACAAGATCTAAAAGCTTCGTAGATTGGCTTGTCATTGAGTAACTGGCAGTTGAATGATGAATCTGAGAACTTTAACCAGCTTTTTCTATCACTTGAGGTTGGCAGACTGTCTTTCTCACTACTGATGTAGCAAATTTACCGAGGATACTGAGAAATTTGTTTGCAAAACTGGGGTACAAAAATACGTACAAATCTGTCTGACTCAGCAAATTAGGCCATCTCAGAGACACTGATAACACTTATCAACGGGTATTAAAACAGATACAACATATGTATAGAGTACAGACCTAGAGTGAGAGTAATGTGTAAGCAATGTACAAAATTAAAGGCAGTCATTCGTCACTCTAAACTACAGTTTCAGTATACATATATCAAAACTCTCAACTGGTACAGCTCTTTGATTGACATCACATTCAAACAATGCATCATAGCTAAATTACACAGCATGGGCACTGAGAGTGTCTTGATTACCCATTATGTACTTGTATGGCCACTGGGACAAGCCATGAAGCAATAAACAAGGATTGTGTCTGGATAAAGATGAGTTTTAGATAAATGTGGGAGGGGCTAGAAGTATAAGTAGGTTGGGAGAATTGGAACTGTTTGGAATGATGAAAATATGCCTTTAAATGTACTGTAGGCATTCCATCCATGTAATACTGTAGGCAGAAGAAATGTTCGGATTTTGTACACATTCAAATTGACAAAATTCCATGACTTTCCAGGACCTTGACTGGTATTTCCTGGCCATTTCTAAAACAGTCACATGCACCAAATCCTCACATTTTGGTTTTTAAGGTGTCACATTCATGTCTCCAGTCATGTATATTACACCTGACATTCAGTCCCAAGACATGTATATAATACCCACAGACTTCCTATACATGGACAGAAGACAATGCACGGTACATTGTCGCTACCGTACATGTGAGAAAAAGAGCACCAGGATGGCCATGCTATGCTTTTGTGTGAAAGTATGGACTTGCTGAAGTGTATCCCCATATTTTGCAAGAAAGTTGAAATATTTTTGTAATATGGCAAGGAAAGGTCAAAATCACTTCACCTATTGCAGCAATATGATATTTTTTTCCATTCACGTTTAACTTTTGCTTTAAATATAACGGAGTCATCGTCAAATCAGACGATTTATAGGTTCAAGGCGGCCATCTTGGTGCGCCTTTTTTGTCCCAGTCGGTAGAGACCAGCTACAGATAGGATGTACGCGTTACATGCTCTGTACATGTACATAAGTCCGTGATCATACCTGACATCATGTCTCGAGTTATCATACCTGAGATTTTGTCACAACAAATGTAAATCATACCTGACGTCATGAATGATCGGTACTGTAGAGTAAAAGGGATGAGGTAAGGTTTAAGTTAAAATGTCTTGAGACTTATTATTTTCCATGATAAATGGTGAGGATTGGGTGTCACATGACATATTTTCATCTGTCGTCAACAAAATAATGTAACCTTGACCATTGAAAAAGGCAGAACAATACGTTCACTTCCTATATAAGCTTTCCTGAATTTTCCAGGACCTTTTGAAAACTTACAGGGCCCAATTTTCATGGGGGCCCACTTTGGTGTTAAATGAGGCAGACTTCAGTGCATCAGTCAGATAGAAATTATGCCCTGTAGTGGGGTCTGTAGTTGGGCAAAAAGTCCCCCCCCCCCAAGGGAGAGAGAGTACCATACAGCTATGGGAACAATTCCCCAAGGTCCATGCACCCATTAGAGAATTCACTCCCTTGAAATTTGGATTAACTTATCCTCTCCTTGAAGTCTGCAGCTTGCTTGTTACACAACTGACAAAAAGTAACGTTGTTGCACATAACATGGTCCAATGACCGCCTTTTGTTGTCTGCAGTTTTCTATCGTTGTAAAATCGGCCAAGTCGTTATGCTATTGGCCAAGTCATGACGTCAACTTTCAAGAGGCAGAATTCTCTAATGCCCCTGTCAAATCCCATAGCATGAGTCAGTAATATTTGTTTATAATATTTGTTTATGTGTCACACAACCCCAGATTTGATGCCAGCATTGCCTCTCATGAATTTTGCAATATTTAGTTCTATATAATTCACTTCTGTTTTAATACACAGATAGGCACTTGAAGATAAGTGCTATTTATAAAGCATCCTACAGAGATAATGTCAATAAATTGAATAGTTTCAGCAGAAATAGCCTTTTGATATGTAAATGAGGGCTATAAAGATACAATCTGGCAACATTTGTATAAATAATATTCCTCAGCAATGTTTTCAAGGAAAACTCCTAGACTTTTTGTATCGTGTGTTTTGTCTCACCAAATACAAAATGTATTTTGAAAATATAATCCACTTGCTTTTTAACCTATTAAAATACTGATTTGTCTATTTGGGGTAGTGTAGAGGAATTTTCTGTTAAGTATTAATTTTATTTATACTGTATGTATAAATTTGTTTATATGAGTTTCCGTACTTGTTAGAAGTACTGTAATAGATTTCACATTTGCTGCATGGTCAATGGGGCAGAGCATCCAACATGTACAGTAGTCAGGAGGTCTGGTGTTCCTTCTGGTGGGGTCATATTGAAGACTTTAGAAAGGAACCTACTGCCATTGTGCTCAGTACAATTGGATAGCCGTGGCTTCACCAAGGGGGGCCAGGGTGAATGTGTCCACCCTGAAAAATCTTATGCCCCCACCTGTGTGCCCCCAAACTGAGGTTTGAGATTTTAAAAAAACAATGTCTTCTGCAGTCAGAAGGTGACTATGAATTTTTTTAAGATTTGATTCATCTTTTGACAAGAAAAGGCATTAATGTTCATGTTACTTCAAATGAAAATATCATAAAAACCCCTTAAAAATGCCATTTCAGGCTGTTTGAGTAGTAGTATTTTTTCAAAACTTTGTGCACACTTCAGATTACACCAATTGAAGGTGGTGCACAGCTCAGGTAACCATTCAGGAAGGATTATCTGCCTACATCTTTCCTTAAAGAGGATCACATCTAACTGCCCATCAACTGCTTTCTCCTTCTAGTTCAGCTCTCCTTCTTTAAAATATCAGCTGTACTCTTGGTCGTAGTTTCAATACATTCGTTACCAATAAAACGTTACTTGAAGTTGCCCTGAGAGTAATTTTTAGACCAGCACCAAGACACTAGAATTTCCTTTAAATTTTGATGTTAATACCTCACAAACACCTTCAAATCCAGGAGCTTCTGGGGTTTATGCCCCCTATAGGCCCCACCAGGACTACCATAAGGGAATAATTTATCCAGTATCGCATTGCAATTTGTTACACAAATAGGCCAAGTTGCTACACAAATGAAAAATTGTGTATCAATTTTTTGTGTGCATAACCCTTGCATTTTCACAATGTGTGAAAGACCTCAAACATCTTCAAAACTGCTACGCAAAATTTGAATGCTTAATTATTCCCTGTAACATTGAACTGCCCATCAACTTCTTTCTCTAATGTTCATCTCCCCCTTTTTCAAAATGTCTGTGGGATCCTCTCTTGGTAGTATAGTTTCACTAGTGTTTTTACCCAATGTTTTACTTGAAGTTACCATGGAAGTAATTTTTAGAACACTCTTAAGTCAATAAAATCACCCTTAAAGAACAAGTTTTATACCCCACAAACACCCTAAAACCCAGGAGCTTCCGGGAGCTTGACCCCCTGGATCCCCACCAGAGTTTTTCCCCTGGACCCCACCCGATAAGCCTTGCTCCTCATTCTCAGTGGTGCCTCTGTCACCATGAGTGGAGTCTAGCAGTGCCCTCTGTAAAGTTGTTCCCCAGGCCCCCCTCCCCCCCAGTGTTCCCCAAGAACAAAAAGCCTGGTGACAACACTGTCAAGTAGGGGAAACAATCCAGTGAGGCACAACTGGAAAAAAAGCCGTGCAGACTTAAGAATGAAATCAACTGTGAGGGAAAACCAAAATTACATGGGAGCAACTTCACAATGCCTGAAATGAAATCAAAATTACATTTGAAACAAAATTTATATTGAAGATTATAAGGGCATATTGAGTGATACTGCTTACACTGACAAGGCCGATGGAGTGTACTATATTACATGACAATCAATGCATGCATAATTAGTCAAATTTCACATCCAACAGTTAAGCAGTTAACGTTTTCAAATTTTTTTTGCATCCAGGCTTTATAACCTCTTTGCTACATATATGGTTTTGCTGCGAAACCATATCACCCAACTGCGTCCTGGAATAGCTCATGATAAACCTATGGTATACGTGCAATCATGTTTGGGATATGGAATAGGCTTGAAGAGGAGATACTTTACACATGTGCATCCTCTTGGGGCACAGGAGCACAAATATGGCAGCATCCATACAAAGACTTGGTATTTCAACGAACCCTAACATACTGTACGTATTTGTACCTTTATAATACATAGTTCAGTATGGAGGGATGGGCCCCTTTCCATAAGGAAATTAGGGTTAAAGGCCTGATCCTCTCACCCCAAACAGTTCTCCAACCTACTTACTATACTTAAAAGCCCCTCCCACAATACCCCGCAGAGCGGTCTCGGTTTGTTCAGCCCCTTTCAGGCTTCACAAACCACCATCTGCCAAAGCAAAGAGGCCTGCGTCCAATTTTAGACGCAAACTTCATTATCATAATATGACTTATTCATGTCTCCCTCATTGTTTATGTTATTGTTTTTTTGGTGAGTTTCAGGCTTGTCACCAGCCCAATTTGAGTGCCAGCTAAACATCTGACTCAACAATTTGTACCTCACCCTACCCCCATAAAGTCCACCTCATTTTTGACCCATTGAATTTTTCAGCGATAGGCTAAAATCAATTTCATTATTTTTCAGCATAAAAGATCATTTTTGTGCAGATCAGAAGCCTTGCATTTTAGGTGTTGTACCGGTCGGCAACGTCCAGTGCCAGTTAGTCCCGACCGGCTTGGTGACAACCCTGGCGAGTGTATAAACTGAAGAACGAGATTTAAACCTGATTGGATTATTACTGTATTGCATAACCACCTGTCCACTTAGTACTACCGGGAAGTGTGCTTAACCATGTCATACCAACTCTGTGGGTGGGATGATTTAAACGGGACCAGATGTTGCATTCTTGTTAATATTCACTGAAACTAAAACAATCTCGAGGTCACATATTTCTATGAATATCCAAAGGAATCTGTTCGATGTTCATTTTGGCAGACTGTGGGGATACGACTGAATAAGGAATATGCCCACAGTCTGCTACCTAGGCAGCTCCCACAACTGTCTAGAATTCAGGCTAGTCTAGACACAATCTCAGTTTATTGCTTCAGGTAGTGTTTGACAGATTATGCTATGATTGGTAATACCCGATTACCGATTATTAAATTTAACAATCGGCCCGATGCCGTTTACCGATCACCGATTATTAGAAACAGGGAAGTCTCATGTTTGTCACTTTAGTACATGCCCCTTGCTTCGTGCATATCGTATTACCATAACCAGTTCAGGATAGAAAATATTGCAAATAGTTCTGTTCGTTTCACGAAGGGGATATCATTTTCGTAGGCGAAATATTTCACTTCAAAAGTGGAGATACAAATCAACCCTTAATACTGTACAATTGTTTGCAGTCGATGTCACATGCCCTTTGATAACTAAGGCAAACATCATGCTCTGTCTAGGTTTCATCCCCCAATCATGTCGGAACATTGCATTCTTTTACTGTACTGGGTTGTAGTTGCGTTAAGTTATGTACTGTAGCTACTCTCCCACTTTAATGAACCCCATGTAAAGCAATCGTGATAATCTTAGCAGTTCTGTGCACCCGTATAACGTATCTTATGGTTCCTTTCCGATATAAATATCCCCGTATATTTTTAGCAGTTCTCCTCCAAACCTTCTGTCTTGTTTAAAAAGAATCTGCAACTGAAATGCACGTAAGTCCGATCCCTGAAAAATCCACGTACACAGAGATTTGTGATGCCGTTTCCACTGCAGGTGAATTAAGCACGGGGCTCGCCCGGCTTCGCTAGCCGGCATTACAAGCGCGATCGTCCTAACACAAACTCAAAGGGAAAATCTGTCTAGAGACCAAGTATTTTCACACACTAAATCACATAGGCGAAGGTGCGAGTTGTGATTGGCTGCCGAGAAACAATGCAATTGAACCAATCACCAAGCAGGGGCCAATTTAAATTTTGCAATGGATCTTCTGCATATGATGTCACCGAGCAAAATATGATGCCTTGTTTGGAGGTAAAAACGGACACCAGGCAAGTCTAGTGCATGCGTGGGCCAAGAAGTTTGCTGCAAGAGACCACATGCATTAATGTTTTCGTTTGCAATGACGTTGTATGACAACATTGCTTAAGTCCTACAGTAAATAACAATAACCAACGAACTTCACAAGATTCTAGGTGCTACGTGGACAGAACGTGCACAGTTGTGTATGCAAAGCTTGGGGATTTGAAAAAACGGCTAAACACTGCAGCTAGAGAGTCTGTACTATGTGTTTTGTGCGGAACAGTTTGTACAGCAACTTATGCAGCGCTTTCTGCGAGACAGCAAGGAATGCACCTTGAATGTACTTCTCAATCGTATTCCGGGTTATAGCGGAAAACATCAAACGATCATTCCCATGGCAGGTAAAATGTATACGTTTGTGATTATCAATGCATCCCGTTTTGGCGGGAAGTTAAAGGCTTGAGTATTACAGGAATTTTAATGAAATTAAGAGCAAGTTGCAAGTATATTTAGCCCATTTTTCCAGTTTGCAAATAATCGGGGGTAGTGATCGGTTGAATGGCAGAATTTTACCAATGCCGATTATTTACAGATAACGGAATAATCGGCACGATGCCGATTACTTAACAGATGATCGGTTGAACACTAGCTTCAGGGAGAGTACACAAGACCCCAATGTGTAACCAAAACATTCTCAGCACAGTACATGCTGTGAGCCTCATCGAGGATCTCTGCCACTATGGAGGAAAAGGTCTGTGGGAAAAAAGAACAGCAACTACAGAAAATAACAAAACTTAGCTAAGTTCCTGGATGGAAAGATGCTGAAAAGCTGAGAAATTCCTCACAATAATTTACCTCTGATGTAGCAAAGACTTGCACAGAAGGGTAATGAGGACGATCATCTAGTCGTTCAGGGCCAAGTGGGGGTGCGGTGCTAAAATTTCTCTGAGTAGTGTGCGGTGGGGGGGGGTATGATATGCAAAGTTGATGTAGCAAGGGGTAAGTATATGTTAACGATGTGAATTATGGGCTTCACTGATAATCTCTGTGGACTACTACAAAAAATGTAGTTTGGGGTGAGAGGAGCCCTTTAATTGTACATACAGTTTTGTGCATGATTTGAAAACGTGTCCGGTCAAAACATTTTTAAAAACGAAATCGAGTCATTAATTTCTTAATTGCATCTAGGTTATGGCGGTTGACCAATAATGTTATAGTACATTAAGTGAAGAAAACTTATTCAGGTCTGGAAAAATTTGGTGGGACTCACAAAGTAGTTCAATGGATCAAAGAATCCTTTAAAGGTAAGGAGCAGTCCCCCCAAACTTATTTTGAAGAAAAAGCTAAATAACTCAATTTTCATCTTATTTCTCTTCAAAGTATCTTTAATTACATTTTATGACGTTACTATAATATTGCATATTCAAGGTAAACCAAGAAGTTATTTCTGGTAAATTTCACATTTGAAGAGAAAAAAACTTTGTCACATGACCCCCAACAGCCAATCATAAAACTGGACAGTCTACTTCACTTCTTCAATTTGCGATGACTGCTCCTGCCCTCTAAAGATGATGTGGTATACAGGTATGCAGTAGGATGCAGTAAGACTACTTCATGTGATTGCTTTGGGAAATTTTGCATCAATTTTTCTTTTTTCTTCTTTTTTTTTATGTTTTATTTTTTTTAAACGGGGGGAGATATTGTGTAGCAAACATAAGCAGTAAATTCTACAGAATCTAGTAAAAAAAGACAAAAAATAAAATCAAATAAAACTTAAATAAGCAGACCTAAGAAAAATTAATTTTATAAATTATGTATAGACATTAAAATCAGTGTGAAATTTATCATAAGAATTAATGCAGACTGCTCTTCCCAATTGTACCAAGTTGCTGCGAAAATTTTTTTTTTTTTTAAATTATAATTAACTTTATGTGTAGCAGACTGCAGTGTATTACAACTTACAAGACTGGATAAGGGCAAAGTTGTTGCTGAAAATTTGTGATTTGGAAATAAGCAATATAGAGTCTGAAATGGTATTGCTTTCATAATGACTGAAAATATTTTTGTTTCGTGATTTTGGTTTTCTATTCTTCTTGCTCGTTATGATTTATGACACAGCGTGTGACTGGAAAGTGAATTGCACATAATGACATAATGGTGCATAATTGTATGAAACAGCAATTATCTTAAGGATGCTTCTAGTTTTAACAAATGTTACTGTGAAAATTTTTTCTTTTTTGTTTTTTGTTTTTCATTTTTCTTCTTGCTTATTTGAGACAATATGATACCATCAATTAAAATTGTGCAAAACATAATGGTGAATAATAACATATGAAATGACAATTATCTTGAGGAAGCATCAATCCTGAAATTACGAATCTCGATTACCAGACTGTACAGTACATGTAAACCTTTCACAGGCATTATGCATACTGTATGTCCTGACTCATATGAGTCAGCTAGGACTGTATACTGTATAAAACTGAAGTACATTGTCAGTTCTTAGGTTACAATTATTAAAGGGCAAAAATAGTCAAACCAAACTGACTTTTACACAACAGCTACATCCCGTTGATGTTATCTTTTTAAGCTTCCAAATACTGTATCTATCAAAACATTACTTCAGGGTCAAAACATTGTATATTCAAGAAAAACCATTTTCTATATTTCATAATTTATTGAGAAAAACATTATCACATATTGTTATCAAGAACCAAACATGAAACGTGACAGACTGCCACATTTAATGCAACGGAGTCACAACTGCATATTCCCTTTAAATCGAAAGATCACATCAAGGATACTTAAGTTTAGAATTGATTTGACACAATACAGAGCTCTGCACATTAAAAGACTATTACAGACACGTATAGGTCTGGTTATAAGCATGTAGCTGGCTGCTATAGAGACCAGTTGGAAGTTTCTTCAAGGAGCAGTATTATGCAATAGGTCAAAGGTCAAAGGGTAACACAAAACTTGACTCTTTATGCTAACTAACGTATTCTTATGTGATAGTGAGTAGTGACCCTTTTTAAAGGCAGTCTTTCATGTCCCTACAGTATGGCTACAATTTCACCATGCAACAAATGCTAAGCAGCTCATATTGCACATCATACACAGAGAGTGTTTTGATTACACATTAATAGGCTTTTGTACTATGTATGTTCACGAAGGTACAGTATGCCCTGGAGCAATGAAACGGATCATGTCTGGACAAGGATGAGTTTAACATGATGAAACTTTCCCTCTTACTTTTTGTTACATTCTTCCTCTCTGCCTGATTACATTTCATCACTTCAGGGAGGAAAAGAAGCCTACTACATACAGACTTGATTAAGTCAAGTTTCATATCTGATTTATTGAGTGACAGTAAGAGATGTGTTTGAATACACAAAAAGTTAGGTAACATTTGGGGTTTGCTTACAGGTCAGTCAGCATGTGTTAATTGCTTTTCACCCAGTGTGAACACAATGAAAGCATAGCTCATTTGAGGTTACAGATCATGTAACAAACTCAGATATCAGTTACACCCCATACCGCCTTTGATATACTGGGGTGTCTATGTTGCTTTTTCAAGAAGCAACGTCACAGCATGAAGCCAGCTGTGGGAGGGGCTAGAAGAAAGTAAGTTGGGAAAGTGAATCTGTCTGGGGTAATGAAAAACTGCCTTTAGCTCATTTGAGAATAAGGAACCATATCAAGGCAACATATAACAATATAGCCAGGCTGAAGCATCAGCTTCCATGCCAAATATTGAAATTGATCTGTTTGTCTTTCTTCATTGAGGAAAAAAAAAGGATCAAGCATTTAGACTGAAGATTTTGTTGCAATTGTTGCTGTTGCACTCAAAGCTACAGGTTCATTAACATCATAAAGAAACATATAATACCTTATTCATATCGAATGATATGCCACACAACATTCCCATGTTCTATACAGATCATCTAGCTAACTGTGCATGTCTTCTATGATTGCGCAAAATATTTTCTTGAAAACAAGACGTAAAATACTGTAACCAGTGGACATTTTGTACAAAACTGTAGACAACTTGTACGTGCTAATGTTCATTAAAACATAAAGAAAACTGGCCATCTGATCGCCTGGCAAGAATCTCAGCACCCACCAATCACACCTCCTAAAACAAAAACTGTAAAGTATAGTCCAGAAAGTCCAAGACACCTGGAGATTTTAAATTAAATTCAGCCGCTTTATGTTACAGTTTAGAATTGCTGTGAATGAACGCATGAGGCCAAAAGGACTCGCTGCTTGCAGTATAATGAAATTTATTGCGACTCTGATGGCATAAGATGGCAAATTAAAAAAACCTTAAATGTACTTTCACAAAAGGTGAGCATGGCAGCTGTTAACACTTGGCATTTTTATACATCAGGCCCATACCCCAGGCAAGGGAATAAAGAGGTAAAACTTCTTTGCTGGGAGACGAAAAAATTTTACAAGGGACCAAATGGCAAAAGTGTGTTAACTCAGGTAGGGTAGACAGATTTTGTGGTTCCCTTCAAATTTTGAGGATCATTCTGCAAAGGTTGATAGGATTATTTTGTCATCCACAATTGACTTTTTTCTTTTTTGTGAAAAGTTATTAAGGATGGGTTTAAGTTGAACAAAATGTTTGCCTTATTTGGTATTTTGTAAACCTTAAAATTGTGTCGACTGCAATTATTGGTGGTGAGGGGGACAATGTCCCACCCTCCCCCCTGTCCTGTTTTCCTCATCTATGACATACACAACTGAGTGTAAGCAATACTAAAGACAACATGTCTTGAATTTCATTAAGTGATTTGAAAAAAATTACACAACAGTTTACTTTAAGAAAGGCTGTCCAAATCAACCATGTTTTAGACAAAACATATTTCAGAGAAATTCCAAATAATTAATTACTCATTTCCTTTGAACTCTGAGAATGCTGTCGCGTTCAATTAAGAAGTGTTTAAAATAATTTCCACAGAACTTGAAGTGAGCTACTTGTAAATTAAATACTGGCTTCCAACCCTACAATGCCACAGTACAGTACATGATAGCTAGGCAAACCTCTACATGTAGTTATCTTGTCAAATCTTCTGCATCTGATCCTCGCACTTTAAAGAGTAAGCACAGTTAATTGCCTAGACTTATTTTAAAACGACAGGTAAATCTCACAAATTTATGTCTTTGTTCTCTTCAAAGTATATATTTCAAAGTATTTTAGGATAGATATTTCATACTCACAACCATTCAAGCATCGATTCCTTGTAAATTTTCATCACAATTGAGTGAGAAATATATTCCAACTTGATTCTCAAGGGCCATTCGTGTAGTAGGATAGTACTGTATGTAGTGTACTTGACTAATAGAAATGGGGATGAATGCATGTCCCCTTTAAACCTGCCTAATAGTGTATGACACTTCTTTATCACCTACAACACACTATTGGGAATACACTTTGGCAAGTAGACTGACATTCAAAAACAGAAGATTATTTTCTTGGCAAACTGAAAACATTTGTCCTTGTAAAAGGGAAAAACTGCATTCAAGGAGAAGGAGTTTTTCATTTTTTTAAAGCAATATTCATATCAAAATTTAAAAATGCAGGCCTTGAGTTTTAGAATTTCCAGGTATGCTACAAACTACACTCCACAGGAAAGTAGGGGCATGTGATAGATGTTAAAGGGGCTCATTGAGTTGATTTTGATGACTTAATTAATGACAGTATTAAAGGATACTACCACATGACAATGCCTATAATAAGCATAATTAGTCAAGTATATCCAGTAGTTACAGAAAAAGTTAAACTTTTAAATTTTGCAGTGTCCTGACTTGTACTGGTTTTGTGCATAATTTGAAAAAGTGTCTGGTCACAAATTTGTGAAAACCAAATTGAACAGTTAAGGTACTAACTCACAAAACAGTTATTTATATATGTAGAATAAGGGGATTGTCTAAGTTTGAACATTTGTCGTTGGTACGTGAAGAAAACAGGTTCGGAAAAATTTATTGGATTTCATGAACCAACTCAATGAGTCGCTTTAACTTTAATAGATGTACATGTACATGAGCTCCCATATTCATCTGGATGTGCAGAAAATCACACTTTTTCACACAGTGATTTTTTAGAAGAGGGATGATATGTGATCATTCTCACATGCCTCAAGATTCAAGGCCTGCAAATAATTTTAAAGTCACACTATGAAATCACGATCTTTACCTCTTCAAGAAATAAGGTTTTTACAATAACACATTTATTCATTTCTGGCTCAAGAATTTTGGGGCCACTGAAACTTTCAAAATTTCGAATGATGCAATCTGTTACTCATGTCAGGCATACACTAGCTGCAATATTATGAGGAAACTGTATAATTGTAGAGCTCTGCTACTTAACTGTTGGGTTTTACAGAACTGGTGAACTAAATAGTTTCAATCTAGTAACATTTTAACTATATTGTACTTTCACTGAATACAATGTTGCAATGAATTTTAAAAGAAAAACTACTGTAATTATAGCACTGCATTTTTTTTTTTTCAAATTTTGAAACTATTATAATTTATAAATTGTACAGAATAATAAATAAGGATAGAGTTGGGGGGGGGGCAAAAACTTCCTTCGAGGCCCTTATAAGTAGCAATCTGAAGGCTTATATTTAAAGGCTATTTACAGTATGTCAATATGTTTAAACATTAATGCTGCAAAAGATATTCTCTTCTTAAATAAGAAACCAATTAGATCATTATTTTCATTTTTATGGAAATGATAAGGGGGGATATTACCCTCCTTCTTCTAAAAAGGATAGAACCCCCCCTCCAACAGAAACATTGGTATGTCATATACAATTTAATATTGCCACAGAATGTATTCTGATACTAAATCAATACAGCAATCAATGTCAATGGATGCACTAGATTGCATCTACTGTGAAAATATTCAAAAAATTTTCAAAGTGGCAGGATACCCTCCCCATAGACAGAACAAGACCTCACCATGTAAGCAATCAGGCACAGCAGTTGCCCACCCTAAACAAAAGTCTTGCAGACACAGTCTGCTTCAGAGTGTATTACATGTTGCACAACAGGCTAGTCAAGAAAATATCAACCAAAAATTTAAACTAGATATCAGCATAAATCTATCCTTGAAAATTGTTCCAACTGGTAATTCAAATTTACTGTTCTATTTGCTTTAGCTGAGCTTGAAATCTAGTACATGTATGGCATATCTTAAAGGGCAAGAACAGTCTCCCCAACTCTAAGTAGTGTAGTACACTGTCCTGTTTCTCAATTGCTCTTTATGGTCATGTTTTCTCCTCAAATGCGAAATTTACTGGAAATAACTGTTTGGTTTACCTTGGTATGCAAAACAAACTGAAGTTTTAAATATTAAAGGGCAGGAGCAGTCATCCCAAATTGAAGAAGTGTAGTAGACTGTCCAGTTTTACGTTTGACTGTTGGGAGTCATGTGAGAATGTTTTTTCTCTTCAAATGTGAAATTTACCAGAAAAAAACTGCTTGGTTTACCTTGAATATGCAATAGTAAAGTCATAAAATGTAATGAAAGATACTTTGAAGAGAAATAAGATGAAAATTGTGTTATTTAGCTTTTTCTTCAAGATAAGTCTGGGGGGACTGCTCTTTACCTTTAAGATACTTTGAAGAGAAGTCAGAAAAAAATTGTGAAATTTAGCTGTTACTTTAAAGGCCCAGTACTCTCACCCCAAACACTACCAATTTTCCTAACCTTCTTACTTAAAGGGCCAAAACTCTCACCCCAAACTACAATTTTGGAACCCCCCGGGTACCGAAATTCTCAATTGGCTCAGCTCTTTGACTGACAGCTAATTCAAACAATGCAGAGTGCCAAAGCTTATATTACACAGCATGAATGGTACTGAGAGTGTTTTGATTATATAAATTATGGGAGGGGATTCAGTAAGAAGGTTAAGAGAATTGGTACTGTTTGGGGTGAGAGAATTGGGTCTTTAAGCCCCTCCCACAATTGTCTGAAATTCATCCTCATCCAGACACAATCTCTGTTTATTGCTTCAAGGTGAGTGTAGAAAAACTCAATTTATATAATCAAAACTTTCTCAGTACCGTTCATGCTGTGTAATATAAGCTTTGGCACTCTGAATTATTTGAATAAGCTGTTAATCAAAGAGCTGAGCCAATTGAGAATTTTGGTAACCCCTAGGAAAATTGTAGTTTGGGGTGAGAGGTTTGGCCCTTTAAACTAAGTTTGAAACAGCTGCTCTTGCCTTTAAAGTCAGTCTCCATAAATTTTGAACACCTGTTGTAGACAACACAATAACCCAAACTTAAAATATCTGGGCATTATACTTGAAATAGCTGTAAATTTATATTAACACACCATTAAACTGCCACAATACTCAGGTTGACAGTGTCCAATGAAATGTCACAGTACGTTATACGCTCCATCACACATAAAAGCATTTGGACTCTTCTACAAATGTCAAAAGATGAAAAACTGCAAAAATCCCTTAAGCAAACATTTGGAAGGTAATCAAAACTAGAAAGAGAGCTTTCTGATTGGACCACATGACATCTGTAATCTGACAACTGAAAGCGAAAGAGATTTGGAAGACTTCGAGACTTAAATTTAAGATGATTTAACAGAGTGAAAGCACTATTAAGCATATTGACTGCACTGATACTGTAGGGTGTAGACACTCAGAATTAAGACATGTATACTGTACAGAAGGCCACTGTACAGATCCAACATGCCATTGGCAGTATTACTGCACAGAAGCTACTATTACTGACCATTCAAATACATTTGAAAGTTTCAGGAAATTCCTCCACACTCCCTCGGCCTGGTTTGGGGATCTATGAGCAGTGCTGAATTCAGAGATGTCCAAAGGACAATAAGATCTTGTTTCTAATTGACTAGCTTTTTGCTATGGCATACATATCAAATAGAACTGTTTTTTGTAATTTTTCACTTCTACAATTTGGACAATCAAAATTTTTTGGGAAGCTCAATTTGGTTCCAGCTTGTCCAATGGACAACCTAAAAATTTCCTTAAAAATCAGGCCTGATTATAGAGACCTCATGATACAGTACCTCCTGATAGAGGAGTGAAGTACAGTACCGTAGACTGAAAATTTTAATGAAATTATCGGGCCCAATTGAGTGTTAAATTTTCCAAGGAAACTACAAATTACACTCCTCAGGAAAGAAAGGAGTGTGGTAGGTGAGCTGTTTTATTATAAAACTTTTTTTATTTATATGAGCTCCAAATCTTCAGTTACAGTGGGTGGGCACAAAACACACTCCTAACAGTCATTTGAGTAATGTTGTGCCACGGCACTCACACACCTCAAAATTCAAGGCCTGTACCAAACATGGCCCTTTACGATAGGACCTACTGTACAGTATTGTACAGTTTCACATTACGCAGTTATACTCAAGACCTTACAGCATGTATTGACCTCACGGTGACAGCAAGAGCATAGGTAAAAACAATTTGAGAATTTGGGTCAAGCATACATGTAATGAACTTTGCATATATAGTATCCTATTGGCTGACAAATCAGCTGTCTGCATTTCTTGGTTTTAAAAACATTTGGTATCACCAAAACACAAAAAAAACAAAATAAACAGGATTTAAAGTATGCCTTTTACAATTGGCTGATACATACACCTATATGTATATCAGTATGTATGTATGTATGTATGTATGTATATATGTATGTATGTATGTATGTATGTATGTATGTATGTATGTATGTATGTATGTATGTATGTATGTATGTATGTATGTATGTATGTATGTATGTATGTATGTATGTATGTATGTATGTATGTATGTATGTATGTATGTATGTATGTATGTATGTATGTATGTATGTATGTATGTATGTATATCAGTATGAATGTTGGTGACCTACAAGACATACGAATCAGGAAACAAACATACCTGTAGACGATGCCCAGGAGCTTTAAGTTGAAGGCACAATACTATACATGGGCACATGGATACGCAATGACATCTTGACCATCAAATTGTGCAATAAATGGTCTAAGTGATATACAATGCAGTGATGTTAAATTGTAAAAGGTGAAATCTATGGAGATTAATTTGGCTAGCAGCATAAATAGCTGTGGTGATATGTGCATTTAAGATTACGTTCTCTGTTATAATTCTCTCCACAACAGCCATATAGTCCCAGAGTAAAACTTTCAATACCTGTTTTCTAATTGTCTAAAGCTGAAAATCGGAAGGCCGTTGACTGGAAAGTCCAATTTTGACAATGTGAGAGGTATTTTTAGCAAATACTTTACTCCCCCTCACCTCCTTCTCCCTCCCCAATGAAAAAATGGTCACAACACTGCACTTACACTGTGTGCATAAACATGTGGCTTCTTTTAATTAATACTTTATATACAGGGTATACTTGCTAGTTCTGCTGAAAAGTTGAAAAATTGAGACTTTTTAAAAGGAAAATTGCAAAATTAAAATTTTACTGAGAAAACTTAAAAAAAGTTTGAGTTGCTATATATTGAAGAATCTACTTGTCCTGAGAGCAAAATCCAGCAAAATCCTCAGGCCAAAAACTTCTTCTGGATTTAAAAGATATGTTACAGGCTCTTAACTGAAATTGGAAAATTCTCCCTACGATGGCCTTTCTGCTGATTTTATTTACAGAGAAGTCTTGTCACATCATACTATGTCTAGGTAAGTTTCGGCAATGTGACCCAGGCTTAGACATTTATCTCTAGGGTCTATTATTCATCAGGGGCCTGTCATTCTAGATTTGCTGAAAAGAACAAAATATGATCTTAATAGACAACAGAGCAGAAGAGATTGTTGCACATTGCATTGTTCCCTCATTGTGATAATGAGTAATTGGCAGTGTTTTCATCAAGAAGAGCCAGGAGGATTTACTACCTCCACCTCCACCCTTTCCAGAAGGAGAGTAACATTCCCCACCCCCTTTTCATTTCCTTTAAAAACAACAAATGTCAGTATCTCTCTTCTAACTTAAGAAGAGGATACCTTTGCAACAATGTTTGAACTACAGTAACATAAATTACAAGCCTTTAAAATTGCTTCCAGCTACAGATAGTGACCTTGAAGATGTGTTTCTGTAATTTGCTCCCCAAAATCTACCCATTACTTTGCCTATGGGAACCACTAAACTTCGACTTGGGTAAAGCAGCTATAAATGCTCCCCACTCTTTCCTCTTTGAGTTTCTGATGGAATCCCTGATTGAAACAGATGAATTCAGTACATTGTACACACTACCACATTGTGAACTCGGTACTCAAGTGTGTACAGAACTTTGTGTCTGGCCTTACAATGACTAATTATACTATATGTACCACTGTACTTAAATAGCAGATAAATTTACTACATACTGTACGGTAGGCCTATCTATAAACTGTTACCTTATTTTTGTTGTTTTTATCTTAAATGGATTTCTCATAATAAATACCTATTCTAATGTGCAGTAAAATCACCCTTTTAAGAATCATTTGTCTACAATATAGTTTGAACACAAAATTTGTAAGAGGTATCCCATTATAAAGCATTATAAAAAAGGGATGGGAGGGTTTACTACTGTTAAACCTCAAGTCCAAACCTGATGGGTGTCTTAGTTACGAATGACCTCAGGGGGACTAAAGTTTGTTTCAATGCCACTGAAAGATGTAATTAGGGTTAAAGGCCATAATTATGTACAGTAAGTTCAAACATTGCTGCAAAAGTATTCTCTTTAAAGAAACCAAGATATTCACAATTTTCTAATTTTAGAGATTCTATATCCACCTTCTTGTGGAAAGGAGGACAAATCCCCCCTTCCCCTCCCCCCCCCCCCAGCAGAAAAACTGTGGACTGCACATCATTCCACTTCTAATGGGAACTCTTATTGTGTTCATAAAAACACTTCCAGAATGCAAAATGTTTCAGCATTGCAAACATTGAGCAGACCCATTTTATATGATATTAAGTCACTACACTTCAACATTCCCTGTTAAAAACTCTCCATTCCTCCTTGACGTATTATAGCGATCAAAAGCTTGCAATGTATGTATTGTCATGCTAATGAAGCGTGGCTCCATTAGTTGGCAAGAAATTTCATTACATTGAATGTAAATGAACTAGTGATTTCACTTTAAATGTATGAGCTGTAAAAACAACGACGCTTGCAGGTGAGAAAATCAATAAAGGCAGCAGGCTGCTCTCAGCCAGATAATGGTGAAGACAAATGCATTGCATTGATAAAATCTCAACGACCCAATGCCATGCTCTTTAAATTGTTTAAAAAGGTTAAATGCAGAGACAAAAATCAGCTTTTATGAAGCTTTGTGGGAACATTACAATGCGTGCATATAAATAAGTCTGTCTAGAGTAAGGGAGCATCCCTGCTTATTTTAGTCCTTTTTCTTTTTTCCTTTTGCCTTTTTTTTGTTGGAGGGGCATACTGTAGTTCAAAATGGCTCATATTTGTTTGGAAGAAATTATGGGACAAATGCATGACTTTAACTGAGTTTTTATTTAGCTGCATGGGGATATTTGCAAGTTGTACTTGTATAAAGTGAACGCAACACATGCCCAAGTTGAAAATGCAAGTGGGCTTTGCCGCTCAGACAGTACAATATTCCTTCAATATTTAATACATAATTTAATAGGGTTTAAAAACAGCAAAATTTAAAAGTTAGAAAAACTGCAGGCCTTACAGTATTAATTAGTTAGTTTAATAGCAGGAAATATTTATAAATTGTAACCAGATACTATGCATTCACTGAGTAGTGGCCTTATGCAGAAAAAAATGAAAGTTCAAAAAAAGAACAGGGGAGCTAGTGTATAGTATTATTATGCTACAAAAATTGAAGAAATTGTATTCTCACAGCAAATGACAATGTTCATCTCTCTGTATTAGTTCACAATTACTCAAACTCAAAGTTAATTAAAAATAACACTGTATAATGTTCGAACATTACGAGGTGCTTTCCTAAGGATATGAAAAGTTATTTAGTGGGATCAAATTTTCTTTAAAGCAACATATGAATTGACAAAGCTGGGAGAATTCTTAGGGGAGGGTATCCCTCTCCAGTAAAAAAAAATTACAATTGAAAAGTACATATACTGTAATATACCATGCAATATTTGACCATAATTCACCATGCAAATTATAGGTGAGAAATACTTATTCCTGCAATTTAAAGGACCAATCCTCTCACCCCAAACTACAATTTTGGTAGGGGTGTACCAAAATTCTCAACTGGCTTATATCTTTGACTGACAGCTAATTCAAACAATGCAAAATGCCAAAGTTGTATTACACAGCTTGAACTGTGGTGAGAGTGTTTTGATTATACACATTGAGCTTTTTTTACACTCACCCTTAAAGCAACAAATTGAGATTGTGTCTGGATGAAGATGAATTTCAGATAATTGTGGGAGGGGCTTATGTAAGAAGGTTAGGAGAATTAGCATTCATTTTTGGGGTGAAAGAATTGGGCCTTTAAATCATTTGAGGCACTTAAATTCAAATAAATACAGTACCATGCAGCATTTGCTGCTCTTTTTTTTTTTTCATTTTTTTTTGTGCTTGTGTGACATTGGTTGAAAGACATTTGCCACATAATGCAGGCTGGCTATTCTACCACTAGAGAGTGCACTGCAACTGCACTGACAAAGCTACTTATTCTGTAACATGTCATGATGAAAATTCCCTCTTACTTTTTGTTACATTCTTCCTCTCTGCCTGATTACCTTTCATCACTTCAGGGACGAAAAGAAGCCCACTACATGCAGACTTGATTAAGTCGAGTTTCATATATGATTTATTGATTGACAGTTAAAGATGTGTTTCAATACACAAAAAGTTATGTAACATTTAGGGTTAGCTAACAGGTCAGTCAGCATGTGTTAATTGCTTTTCACGCAGTGTGAACACAATGAAAGCATAGCTCATTTGAGGTCACAGATTATGTAACAAACTCAGATACTAGTTATACCCCATACTGCCTTTGATGTACTGGGGTGTCTATGTTGCTTTTTCAAGAAGCGACGTCACAGCATGTATACTCTTTTACTGGAGTGACATCCTGTATAATTGTGCTCACTGAAGTACACAGTGCTTTACCTCCAGAAGCACAAGCCTCTTTTCATACAGCACATGTATGATATAAATATTGTACTGGAAGTAATTGAAAAGATGGTTTGCTACGACAGACATGCACTTTTAGAAGAACAAAATATATTGATGCTCAACAGAAATGATTGGACAATCATACTACAGTACTACTGTACAACGTACTGTATATCAACAAAACAGAACTACAGTACGTGTCTGAGTACAACTTAGTTACCAACTCAGGAAGTAATACTGCTAAATTGGTTTCAACAGACTTGAATATTGTGTAGTAGGAAAAACAGATGATTTTCTATAGTGCAGTGACAGTATACAAATTTCAACCTAAAAAACATAAACGAAGATTGCCAAATGGATTCATAGTTCATTTATCATATTAAATATACCACCAAAAATTTGAATATAAACAATGTTTGAATATTTTACAAATTTTACACTTAAACAGGCCTTGAGTTTTTGCAGTCTCCAGGTGTGCCATGAATCACACTCCTCAAAAACTTAAAAAGTGTGCAGGTAAGCTGTTTTATTTAAGTTTAATGGATTTATAAGCCACACATTCTTCATCTATATGCACAAAGTTTTGTTTCGTTTCACTTACTCTTTGTATTAATTCATGCATAAATAGAAAATATTTTCAAACATTAGATGAAACTTAGTAGAGGCATATATGCATGAGGTGAAGGGAAGTACACGAAAAACTGTGTTGAGCTTGGAATATGGCCTCCCTAGCATAAACAAAAGACAAAGCAACATACAAAAGCAGTAAAAAAAATTCAACAGACAGAGAAAAAAAAAAAACAACCCTCGGAGAAACCTAAACCACTAAAACAAAGAGGGTAACAAAAGAAATCACCATACCCCACCACAGTTAAGCCCATGCTTCAGCAATGTCGGATCAGTTTACGATCCGATTATTGTGAGTTTAAGTTAAAATCTCATCCATCAATTGTTGGGAAGAACCAAAAATTTGCCATTCTGTGTATGATCTGTTGGAGAGGACAATGGAAATGAAATGTTTACTATTTATTCTGTGATGGCACAAACAGCTTTTATCTGACTACGGGTATCCAATCAAACTGTCTGCGGATGTGACACCACGAAATAATCCGCATAACGTAGAATTTTTGTAGTCTTGCAATACAATTCATATCTACACAGGCTGCCAAATTTTTGTTTCCTGACATGGAGGAGATGTTAATTTAAACTCACAAAAATCAAAGCAAAATCCAATCCGATACGGCTGTAGTGTGACCTGGCCTTTACACTCCTCACAGTGAATTGAGGGGAGTGATGGTATGCCATTGTACTCACATACCACAAACTTCAAGGCCTGATTAAAGTAGGCATTTGGTTAGTTTAGATACAAGTTTGCAGTGCATAAACTACAAAAATACCAAATTTCAAGTAAAGTTTGATTGTATGTGACCTAGCCTACATGTAGTGCTTGATTTTAGAGTGGGATATTTGCCAGAAAAAAGAGTATTAAAACAGACAAAATATTTCAACAATTCTAGCATGTAAACATTTGCTTTATTCAATCAAAGCCCCATTTCTCTCACCCCAAACAATACCAATTCTCCTAACCTTCTTACTTAAGCCCCTCCAACAATTGTCTGAAAGCCATGTTCATCCAGATACAATCTAAGTTTATTGCTTCAAGGTGAGTAAAGAAAAACTCAATTTATGTAATCAAAACACTCTCAGTACCATTCATGCTGTGTAATACAGTATAAGCTTTGATACTCTGCATTGTTTGAATGAGCTGTCAATCAAAGGAGTTGAGCCAATTGAGAATTTTGGTACCCGTCCCAAAATTGTAGTTTAGGGTGAGAGGTTTGGTCTTTTAGGGGTCAAGAATAAAATTTGGAAAAGTGAAGCCCCTAAATGTCCCCCACCTGCTATGCATCTGTGTTTTTCACAATTGTGTGGACTAGGGGTTGCAAATTGTCACCCACCATGTAACCAAGTACAAAAAATCTGTTTTCGAACTGAACTATGATCTGATGGCCCAGTTAACATACTGCTGCAATTAATGCCTATTTCTGAAATGCACCACCTCCTGGACACTCAAAATCCTATTGTTTGGCTGTCTGGGCAGGTTTTTTAGCGAGTTTATTTGTAATGTTTATTCTGAAAGATTGTGCAGTGTTAATTGCATATAATCTCTCAAAACAATAGACTCAATTGATAGTTTACAGCAAGTGGCTCTGGCAACTTTTTGATAAGGAAATTGTGTTCAATAGCCATGTTCCTATTTGAGTGAGAGCAGTGGATCAAGATCTACCGCCGTAGTTCAACTCTAATGGGAACACAAATCAACAACACTCACTCAAGATCAAGATCCAGCCATTTTGATCGACCTTTCAGGGCAGTAGATCAAGTGACTCCAGATCTCTGGTTTTTGTGAAATTGTGCTAGTTTGTGATAAGAAATGGCTGACTTGTAAACATGCGGACCCTTTCCTGCTTGCGCAATGTGTTCATGTTAACATGTTGATCTACCATGCTCACTTACAGTAAATGGGAACGCAGCTCTGGACCAAGTAATTCGACACTCCTTAATGCAATGAAACCCTGATCCACCACGCTCAATCAAATGTAAACACGGCTATTATGGAGACAAATTTGAAGCTTGTTTGCTTAAAGGCCCAGTTCACTCACCCCAAACAGTACCGATTCTCCTTACCTTCTTACTGAAGCCCCTCCCACAATTGTCTGAAATTCATCCTCATCCAGACCCAATCTCAGTTTACTGCTTCAGGGTGAGTATAGGAAAACTCAATTTATGTAATCAAAACACTCTGAGTACCGTTCATGCTGTGTAATATAAGCTTTGGTACTCTGCATCATTGTTTGAATTAGCTGTCAATCAAGGAGCTGAGCCAACTGAGAATTTCGGTACCCGGGTACCAAAGTTGTAGTTTGGGGTAAGAGGTTTGGCCCTTTAATAGATTTAAAAAGGGTTTAAGGTCACAACAGGATTAAGTATGTTAGAGGGGTACTTATTCTGAGCATTTCCGTGTAATTTGCATTGAAATTCGATGTGTGGTTCCCAAGATATGAGCATGTTAAATTTTCACATTTTCAACAAAAAGTGAACTTGAAGCAAGCACATATGACATCACATCCCCACATTAATGGGCAGTCTTTATTTTTCTTTAAACTTTATACTGGATTTTCTCCTCAACAATCCCATATTATTGAAAAGTAATTGCATACTGTAAGTGGCATGAGAATTTTACAAACTTTGCATCTCCCACAGGGAGGTCATACTCCTATTAACTGCAAGGTTAACACAACAGTCTGATAACAAAGGGAAGCAAAGCATTCCTTGTCAATCTGAGGAAGTGATATAAGCTCTGCTGCCCTCAAACTCACTTTTGAACACAAATCTACTGACTTCATTTACTGATATCTCAAGAAATACATGTCCAATTTAAATGGAACTCTTAACACACTGTGTAGATTTTGTTCCTCTTTCACATATGAAAATTAAATTTTTGCTCAAACTTCCCCTTTAAGTAGAGAAAACAACTCTTAGGAAAGGTGGAGGGCACTGCATAGGTGCTGCATTTGGCTAATGGGTCCTGTGACAACACCTAAAGCTAGCCTACTCTACAGTTTACTTTGCTAAATGTCTTACATATATAGCATTCTTTTTTTTTCAAATTTATAACAACATTATTCTGCATACATAATTATGTTGACATGACATAGTATGCTATAGTGGACTCTTCACACTGGTCAGTTGGTCAGTACCAGTCATGACTGACCAGGAAATGATCTGACCACCTCTTCATTGCTCACCTTTCAGACTTTCACAGCTGGTTCTGAATTCATAGAAAATTCAATTTCCATATACAACACATTTTCTGCCATATTGCACAAAGGTGTTCACACAAGTTTGCTAGAATATTTCCCCTTCTTTTTTTTAACAGTTGTTAACAAAATGGTTGAATTCCAACAACAATGAAATCACAGTGTGTATAAACATCCCTTCAAGGCCAGCTTACAAATTAATTAGACTAATTGTGGTCCCCAAAGTACAGTAAACTGACAGCTAGGATTCATCTCCTTCAGATGTTGTGAAAAACAGCATGTGGTTATCTATTCTGATGGTCCAAAGAACATCATATCTGGTGCGAAGAGTCAATCACGTGATGCAAAAAGGATGGATGTTGGACCGACAGAATAGAGTATGATTCCAAACAAATATTCAACTATTCGGACTGAAAGGAGAATTTGGGAAGAATAATTCAAGAAATAAAGTCATGATAACTTATCTCCTCCACTTTTCCAACAGTTTCCACAAGAAGGTGGGTGAAATCCGTCATTTTCATTTCCACAAAAATTAAAAACATATCAATATCTTGGTTTCTCTTTTCAAGAGAACTAGGACACTTTGTAAGCAATGTTTGAAATTACGCCAATAAATGGCACTTAAAACCCTTCAAATTGCACCTTGCAGGGACCTTGAAGCAGGCTTTTGTTCTCCTAAAGCCACTTGTTAACTTTACCCTAGGACAAAATTAGTTTGGACTTAGCATTTAGTGGTAAACAATTCCTCCTTTCTGTGATTCTGGCACAGCTCCTGTTCTTACACTATTAAACTGAAAAAAGAAAATTATATGATAATTACACATCAAATTTATTTATAATTTAAATTAGGGAGTAAGTTTTTTGACTTAAATCTTCATTCTTCAGTGCATGAAAATTGATTTTCTTTTGAGGCACCCAAAATCTTGGGTCATCCCAGTAAGACCTTTTTGTCATTTGGTTTGTCATTTGGTGGTCCAACAGAATTTCTGGTCATCATGGATTCCCAGACACATGTTAACTTCCTGCTCTGCAAAGGATACATTTTGGGCAGCATCCTCATACACCTGTAGAGTTTAAGACAGTCGCAAAGCAAACTTGAAGAAAACATTATTGCAGAAAAAAAAACCCAGACAATATTTATGTACATTACACATACATAGAACAGCATTTGAACCAATTCCCACACCCTCACTGCGGTTTCAATGGTTGGCACTGCCTGTAATTAGTTGTACTGTACATTCTGCACAGACATGGTGTGTGTAACTGAGGTTTTTAAGCACTGCGTGGGCGGACAAAGATGCATGTTTTTATTCAGATGAAAATTTTGAAAAATGAGACAGTCAACACTTGATGTCAAGTGAGTTTCTAAAATATTCATTTATTGCTAATACTGTCTAGCTAGAGTTGGAATTGAATACCCCAATCTCTCATTTCATAGATCTACAAATAATTGCAGAGATTAATTGGATGAAGCATCCCACAGTGAGTATGCAAGTTCGAAACAATACAATGGCAAACTAGTGGCGTTTGAATACACTGTGCAATTAATAATGGTCACGATCATGAGTTTAAGGAGTCTACAATAGAAGGATTTAATATGGAACCCATTGCTCACTCAACGGAATCTTTGGGAAAGCTCTTCACCTAATTGCAATACTTAGGCCTATATAAAGATGAAGTTTCCAAACAGTTGATCCTAAAAATTAATCTGTTGTATATATACCACTTAGGGAATATAACTCAAACATGTTGTACATACAGTATGCTGGTCATTCAACAGGCATTCAACTTTGAGGGCTGTCAATGCAATCTCCCACCCATCTTTACTGACCTGGCATGAAACAAGCTGGTGTGTCCCATTTACAGTGGAATGCTATCTGGAAATGTGTTGAATAGGTGGTGCAATCATCCAGTTGAGATTGTCTGGCCCCTAACAAGCCCTTGCTTCACTGCTAGCAGAATCAGGCCTGGAGTTTTAGGTTTTCCCCATGTGCTAAACAACACATTCCTCAGGAAATTAAAGGGCCAAACCTCTCACCCTAAACTGCAATTTTGGTACGGGGAACCGAAATTCTCCATTGGCTCAGCTTTTGATTGACAGCTAATTCAAACAATGCAGAGTACCAAAGCTTGCATTACACAGCAGGAATGGTACTGAGAGTGTTTTGATTATAAAAATTGAGTTTTTCTATACTCACCTAGAAGCAATAAACTGAGATTGAATCTGGATGAGTGTGAATTTCAGACAAATGTGTGAGGGGCTTCAGTAAGAAGGTTAGGAGAATTGGTACTGTTTGGGGTGAGAGAACTGGGCCTTTAAGGAGTGTGGTATAAATGGTAGATTACATGAGCTCCTGCGCTCCCATTGTTCATCTAGGTGTGCAAAAAATCACCCTCCTCATGGTGATTTGACTTGATGGTGATGGTGATGGTGCGTAATTGCACTCCCATGCCTCATAAAAAATTTTAAAAGACTAAAACAAACCACTGACCAATACAAATGTGAATCCATGACATCACACCTGCTTGCTTGAAGTTGCTTCGAGTTCACTTGTTATAGAAGGTGTGTCAACTTCAATTGCTAAATCTCGAGAACAGATCATGGGAAATGAATGAAACTTTCACTAGAATGCTTAGAAAAAGTGCTTTATAAACATGTCAAATATAAAATTGACTCTGGACTATTCTTATAAGTGTAGGGTAGGAATTTTGGTGGCAAATAGAGCTAGAGCAAATTAGCTGAATTTCGAGGCATGTGAACGAAGAATCACATACCGTTAATCACCCACAGTAAAGTCACTTATGTATGAGGAGTGTGACTTTTGGCACACTTAGATTAAGAATGCGACCAGTATACTGTAAATCTATTAAAGTTCCACTTGTAATTCACAACTTGATTAATTGTACCACATTGGCAAAATCTAAAAGTCTGGGCCTGCAAAATGTTAGCTAATCAATCAAAAGAGAGTCCTTTTGTGATTAAAACCAATTTCTACAATGATGTACAGTACTTACATATATTACGGTTCACTACACAACCTGTAATTTCAGAAATCTGTGCTCCAACAAAGGTGTTTTTTCAAAAGCATGTTTTTGAAAATTCATTCATTTGTAGTAACTGTCATTTTTATCCAAAATAGACTCTTTTTCACAACTTTTGACTGAGCTTGCTGTATTTAATTAAAGGCCCAGTTCTCTCACCCCAAACAGTACCAATTCTCCTAACCGTCTTCCGAAAGTCCCTCCCACAATTGTCTGAAATTCATCCTCATACAGACACAATCTCAGTTTATTGCTCCAGGGTGAGTATAGAAAAACTCTCAGTACTGTTCATGCTGTGTAATATGCCCTCTGCATTGTTTGAATTAGCTGTCAATCAAAGGGCTGAGCCAATTGAGAATTTTGGTACCCCGGTACCAAAATTGTAGCTTGGGGAGAGAGGTTTGGCCCTTTAAGCTGCTTTCCTTGGTATTTTTGTACATTTCTACATTTTTATGTTATGGTAATTAATCCTTTCATTTTATTTTTTGCACTTTAATGTATACATCAACTTTTCATAGTCTGTTATAATATTTACGTGTAGCTTTTATTTTTTGTACAGCCCAACTGGAATAAAACAAACTGAAACTTTACACAATAAGGTTTCAATAATCAGAGCCTGCATAACATTATTTCATAAACAGGAGTGCTTTTAGACTATAAACAATTAGATTTAACATGAAGCCTTCATTACAGTGCCTCCCACACAAAAGATTCAGGCAATAACAAAAAATCCCGACATCATGCTGGTCATGAATTGTAATCAATCACTGGAAAATGGTGGCTGCAGAAACACATTCATCAGATAAACAGCTGTTCTTCCTATCAGTATGAGAGCACAAATCATTATTTTACAGTACATTACTGTATTTCACCATTTGCCAGAAGTTTAAAGGGCATGAGCACTGTTGAGAATTTTTCTAAACAGCTAAAATGTAACAATTTTCTAAATTTCTCTTCAAATTATCTTTCATGATATTTTAAGGATTTTATTATTGCATAAGAGGAGAAGAAATACTTTCACATGATCCTCAAGAAACAATCATACTGTAAAACTGGATTGACTCTACAGTACTGTGTAAGTACTGTACTCTCAAGTTGGGGCGACGGCAATTTCCCTTTTGAACTGAAAATAGCTTGGACCAGGGTTTAGAATTGGTCAATTTTTCTCTATCATAAGTTCTCCCCCACGTATCTTGAAAGCTACAGTACATACATACATCTTATATCTAGGTGCCGGTATGTGGTCAAAATGCAAATATATAGCACACATTACATTTTAGAATTTTAGCAGCAGTGGAGTTATACTCTTGGTCTGCACTAGAAGAGTGTCACTACTGTATGAACCAACAGGTAACTTAGGTCAGTAGCGTACGAAGTGGGGGGGCTATTGGGCAATGGCCCTCCCCCTTACCTACAGTATACATTTTTTTTAATATTCTAAAAAAAAGACATATACTTTAGTAACACAAATTTTTCTTCAAAGGATAGCATATTTGGCAGCAGATTGCATGTAAGGCCACCCAATCAATTGCTCAAAAATTTTCAAAAGGGAACAGTTGTCTCTGCAAGGTCCCTCAGTGATGTCAATTTTTTTAATTCCTAAAAATAGGCAAAGTTTGTCAAATTCCAAATTTTACTTATAAATAAAGGTCGCCCTTGTATCTCCCTGGTGGCATCAATTACCTCTAAGAACACCTACCTTTTCAAGAATTTTCAAAAGGGAGGGGCCTATCCGTTAGACATCTTCCTCGGCTGGCAAAGACGTATGAGACAGAGACAATAGGAGAGTGGAGGGGGTTCAGCGGTAAAAAATAGTTTGCCATTTATCACGCAAGAGATGTTATGGAGAAAATCACTAACAGGCAGGAGTTCAAGCAGTCACAGACTATTTCATCAATTCAGCGGATCCTTAATTTAACCAAGATTCTCAATAGAAAAGCATTAGCAAATTTTCAATTCCAGTATATAGTTACAGTACCCCGAAAAGAATGTATTAAAGTAAAGATCATTTAATATAATAGTGGTGGTACATTTTCAGGGAATAATTTAGCTTTTAAACTTTGCATAGCAGTTTTGAAGATTTTTGAGGTCTTTTACACATTCTTTGTAAAAATGCAAAGGTTATGCACACAAAAAATTGCTACACAATTTTTCATTTGTGTAGCAACTTGGCCTGTTGTGTGGCAAATTGCAATACGATACTGGGTAAATAATTCCCTGCATTTTATGTGGTAATTTTCTGATCATTTAGCATGTGATTTTATTCTTATTGCAAAAAAAAAGCTAAACATGAAGACTGCATGTTTAGGTTCCCTTTACACAGTGCATGAAAACACAATTTTTGGCCAGTTGAATCAGTATTCAAGGCTAGGCCAATAAGGTTATTATGAGACAAACCAGACTTTATAACTTACAAGACATTTTTTAGACTTTACACCTTAAGGTGTGTGAGTGCACTTGAAGTCATGTCACCCATCACTAACCTCATTTCAATCGTTGCTATGGGTGCCAAATGTTTTTGGCACAAGAAGGAATAAGTAATTATCTCATGAATCCAATTTTATACTGCAAAATGCATTGATAACGATTACTGTACACTTCAGCCTCCATCAAGGAGGCAAATCCTAGGTGGCAAGGGGGCCTTCGCCCCCTCAAGTGAAAAAGTGGGGGACAAAAGGTAATTTGGCCCCCCCCCCAAAAAAAAAATTGGGGCAACCTTCTTTTCTTTTTTTTTCATTCGAAACAGTTTTTCTGAAGCTTCAAAAGTGTTAGAACACAAAAGCTTCCGGGGGCTTTGCCCCCTGGACCCCCACAGGGGTTTGCCCCTGGATCACACCAGGGGCCCTCTGGGGCTTTGCCTTTCGCACTTCCAGTGCCCGCCACGTGTGCACAGTTTAATACTCATGGGCACATCATAAGCATTTTGCCCCCCCCCCCACTCTCAAACAGAGATTTGCCCCCTGACCTCCATGGGTGGAAAAAGTTGGGAGGCTCCTTCCAGGAATCTAAGCATCTGGGGGAAAATTTCCCTTTCTTTACATGAGAAAATATGGGTGAATTGTGGAAAACTTCTTATTTTCTGAGAAATAATTTTACCCCAGCCGAATTGGCTTTGACCATTATTAAAAAAAAAAAAAAAAGAAATGCACCCAGCATTCAAAGTCAGCTGTTGATAAGAAAAGAAGGATGTTGTTGTTGTTTATGAGACCTAATTAAATCCACGGAAGAAGCTAGGAGGACATAAATTTACAGCACTTGCATGACCAAGTGGTGAAGGCAAATTAACAGAAGAGGTAATATGCTTGTTTTTTCACCTTGACCCAAGTTCCCACTGAGACTATGCAGACATGCTTTGAAGTCCTAGTATTATTAGCCCAATAAGTATTTCAGTTTTTAAAGGTCATTAGCATAACTCTGCCCCTGTGGCCAGTAACCCAGATTTCTTGATGTTAAGACTCAAACATTGATGTGAATCCAGGACACTACTCACGAGTCATTCATTCTTACTTTAGCAACATGACCATAGGCTAGGTGTTAGGCTGTTCATGCACCACCAAAGGTACATTACAAGTTACAACGTTATTGTGCTGCTCGCTGCCAAAGATAGCCTAGATCACAACCAGAACTTATTTAGGCCTAACGTTATGCTTACTTATCAATATCATGCTGTTGCGGTTTTCTGTTGTTGCCTTGTTGGTTGCAAGTTCCTGCCACAAACATGTAGAGCTGAACTACTGTATCTATGCCTGAAACTAAAGCCAGACATTTTCCTACCTGATACATTATCATAGTAATTGGCAATATGCGACACGTTCATAGATCCCAAATGCCAGTCAAAACATTCGAAACAGCACAGTCTTTGGAGCTGTCAGTAGGAATCCATGCGGAATTCGGGGAATTCCCTACAAGTTGCGGCTAACCAAAGGTGAAAAATCACTCACCTGTAACTTGTCTGTTTTCGGATTGTGAAGTGAGCAAATCGGTCAAGCGTGTCTGTCATGTGGCAGAAATTGACATCTGCTCCAATCCGATCATCCTCTTCGTCCTCTGCTGCTGTATCATTGGTCTGGTGGCCATCTTTGGTTGTTAATTCCACCACATCACCGCTACTCTTCTCTGTCTCCATCGACTCGTCGTGCTCTTCTTTGATGGGAGGAAAACCGACAGGATCCCTTCCTGAGCCGTTTATGTCGGTCTGCGAATTAGTTGACATTTCCAACCCAAAATTTTTCACACTGTTTTCCCACCAGACGTAACTGCTTGTCTTTCCAAAGTGTCGACCACACTCATAATGACACAATTTACCTTCATTAAGCGTAAATTTAGCCTTGAAAATGAAATGATGAGGATAGGACAAGTCAGCCAGAGTCCAACACGCACACGTGTATGCAAAGTACAGTACTGCACTGTCTGCACGCGCGCAAATACGGAACACCAGCTCGATCACATCTGCAGCTGTGATGTGCGAAAAGTAGAACCACAGACAATGGCAAACCAGATCAACCCCACTAAGTTTTGGAAGTTCAAGTTTACATACCTACACATGCAATCATTTAAGCGTCTGCTCTATATATCGATCGAGGACTTTCTTTTCTTACTTTGCCTATATACTTGTACCTGTATTTTACAAAACTGACACATAAAGCAAAAGGACAAAACACAGGCGAATGAGCCGGGAGGGGAGTAGGGGGGAGGAGGGGAACGAGGGTAACGAGGGTAAGAGGGTAAGAGGGGAAGGACAGGGCAAGAGGGGGGAGGACAGGGCAGGGAAGGGAAAAAGTGGAGGGGAATCTCCTGGGGGAGATGCTTCAAAAGTGACTGCTCATATTCTATGCTACCTACAATCGTGGAAAATGACATTTTCAAGTTCGGCTGAGTGAGACTCGCAATTTTCGAAAAAAATCCTTCCATCAAATTACCCTGGAAAACCTTGTTCCCCAACTAAGATTAAGGAAAATGTCTTTTGTAGCAAGAATGTGAATACCAGATATTGCATGTTTGATTCTTCTTCTTGGTCATGGAAAGACAACAATTTTTATATTTTCTCAAATGAACAAATTGCACAAAACTGTTCTAGGGCTTGCTCTTTCTCTTCAAAATTTCTGTAGTAAGCCCACGCTCTGCGCCAGTTGTAGGTGGCACATAGCCCATTCAGCTTTTCGGGGGGGCATCAATGTCTGAATGTTTCCTAAAACAATCACATTCACTGTCCATCAACTGCTTTTTACAGTTCAGCTCCCAGGCTCCCCTTTTTCATAAAGTCTGCCATATCCGCTCCTGGTAGTAGTTTTGTTGCCAGTAAAATATACTTGAAGTTACAAGCATGGGCGTCCGCAGTTATGGGCAAGGGGGAACCGGGGGTACCCCCCTGGAAAATCAAAAATTTGAAAAAACGTATAAAAATCAAAGCAAAAACCCGAAAAAAAGGTTTTCAAAGTTTCTATGCGAAAAAAGGCTTTAGAAATGCTATTTCCGGCGATCTGGGAGGCATTTTGGGCTGAAATTTTCGCATGCTTTGTGTCAATTCATGGTGACTTGGAGGTTTTGCCCCCCTAGAAATCCCCCCCCCCCGACTTCTTTTCTGTGGACGCCCATGGTTACAAGCTGATGTTTAGACCAGCGTCTAGTCAATAAAATAAACCTCAAATGACAACTTATATAGTTTATAAATATACCAAAACACGGGCGACTCTGGTGCTTTACCCCCTGAACCCGACAGAGGTTTTCCCGTGCATGGTCTTGGATTAATTGGAGGGACAGGGGGACATGTCTCCCCACTTTTTTGAGAGGAGGGGACCTTAGCGTAAAAGCCCCTCCCCCACTTTTTGTGACCTGAAACTTAAAAAATAGGTACTACCAAAGAGACTATACATGTAGTTATGGAAGTGTTGTTCCCTAACGATTACGATCGATTTTCTGTATCAATAATTCCACGTGTTTTTTTTTTTTTTTCATCTTTATTGTAATTTTGTTTCAGTCAAAAAATTATTACAACATGATAAAGAAGTAATATTTATATTTATGCCCTTACGATAAAATGCAGCTTAACAGTTTTAATTGTTAAGAAAATAGCACTTTCACGTGTACCTTTTAAGGTAAAAAAAATAGAAAGCAGTAATAATTACGTTACAAATCATTCTTAATTGCTGTTTGAAAATACAGAAGATGGTTATAAATTAAGACAGGTCAAATCGTTTTCTATTTTTCGAAGAGCAACATATTTCTTGGAATCCTTTCCAAGTTTTCTAGCGTATATATACATTTCGACTTGAAGAAAAATTTTAATTCAAAACAGAAAACATTGAAACGTGGTTGCTCGGTTTTTTTTTTTTTTTGTTTTGTTTTTTTTTTTTTTTTGTTTACAGCAAAAAATAAAATATTTCATACGCAATATAAGAAAATTATAAGGATGGTAAATCGTGTTTTTATAACCAAAAAAGCATCTTGCTTTGTAAAGAAAAATTGTTTATTCAGAACATTCATTTCAACATCAAGAATGAAAGAAGAGGTAAAACTACAATTCCAAAAAGATGTTCCAAAGTCTCTTCTTCAATTTTACAAAACGAACAGAGTGGTGAATCAATTTTGCCCATCAAATTTAAAAACCTGTTTGTTGGTAAAGTTCTGTGCAAAAACTTAAACTGGAAGTAGCAAATCTTAGCTTCGTTAACCGAAGCCCAGGGCGTCTTAAAAATTCTTTCCCAATTATCGTGTCCTAAATCAACAAATAAAGTATTCCATTTTTTAATGGAAGTGGGGGTATCAGAAATCTTTTCTATATAAAAGTTATAGACGGCGTGGGAGAAAGATCTATAATTCATGGCTTTAGTGAAATATGAATTCTCTAGATGTATATCTCGTTAATCTCGTATATCTCGTTAATTCCACGTGTTTACTTTGCAAATCCACCCAAATTTGCAGTCTTATTGATGTTCTTTTTTCTCATTGATGTCATTGAGGTTCTTTTTTTATTTGCATGTCAAACATACATTACTAGGCCTATTTATCGGTCTCTATCAATATGTCGAATTTTTGTGTGCACAGGGCAGCAGGTATGGTTATGACGGAGCGCAACATTTAGGAATTGAAGAAGAGGAATCATCCCCTACTATGCTTTAATGAAATCTGTAATCTTTAGACGGTGAATAACCAGCCTGGCAGGCTGAAATTGGTAAACACCAACAATCTTACACCAGTAGGCCTATGCAACCGTGTGTCAGTGGCACCAGTGGGTAACATGGGTGGCGTCAGGATTTGCCCGACGGGGGGGAGCATTTCAAGGCCCGGCAAAGGCGATGAGTAAGTCAAGGTGGGACGTAACTTGACAAAATTTGAGGCGAGCTTAGCGTGCCGAAATTTTTGGCTTTCTTTTAACAAATACCTTAATCTTGACTTTATTTTGAAGAAAAAATTTAAAAGTTTGAAAGAAATTTGGCTTCTGTAAGGACCATTTGTTGGGGATGTTAATTAAAGAATCCATCTTTCATATGGGCAAATTCGAAAACGTTTTATACGTGACAGCTGAAATTCCTTTGGGGCTAATTGCTCTATAGTCCTACGTACTAAGGTCTCAAGACGAAACTAGAAGTTTGCCCGAAAAGTTTTCCCCTTATTTGAACGAAGATTTGAAAATTAAGAGCTTATTTTATTGCAGAAATTTTGGAATTTAAGGTAAGAATATTTGGTTTTTAATAAGGTTATAATAAAAAATTGGGTTCTTCATTAAAATGATATGCCTTTCAAGAGCAAAATTAGGTAGAACGTCGGAGAATTATCAGAGTTGTCTGCATGGTTATTTGTTGTACTGATTATATCATCAAAATTGCAAACTGCTGCCACTTTTAACAATCTGTACCTTGTATTGGAAAAAATTGTAATTTTATGACAGGTCTGGGCTTTTTTATTAAAGAAGTTTACCTTCTTATAAGAAAAATCACATAAGGCGTGATATGGAGTTTTAATTGGGTTACTGAATATCATCAGGCAGATTTAATGCCATCGGACCATATTGGAAAATTTTCCGCGGAAAAAGTTTGGCTTCCCATATATTTGAAGTTTTATATTTTTTATATTGAAATAGGCGTACGGGAGCGTTTCCGTTTGGGAGGAAACAGAATTGTCTTTCTTCTGTTGTCCAAAAATGGAATACTGCTAGAAAGACTATTTAAGTTGAGCGCACAGATATTTTTGAAAAATTGAAAACTCCGGGCCGTTGGAAAATGCATTTCCCGGACTTGCTTACTAGAAACACAGTAATCATTATTTTGAGCTTTCTTTCGCAATAAAATTTTCACTTCATAAAACTGCCCCAAAACGAAGAATAATATGCAAGAATGTATTGTTCTGTTAAGTAATAAATTCGACCAAAACACTATCTAAGCAGAGCGCCACCACCAATCGGCGCGGAACGTACAGAAAATTGTTAAAAAATCTAACCTCTTAGACAGCCGAAAATGGCATTGCCCAGGCCTGTAACTAGAAATGGAGCAGTCGTTATTTTTAACTTTCCTTTTAAATGAAATTTTCACTTCCGTTAAAATAAAACCAACTTGTTAAGTGATCAGAAAATTATAAGATAAAAGGTACTACTACAATTAGATGTAATGGTCTTGTCTCTTTTAAGGGGAAGACTATGCAACGGTATTGAAAAAATTCTGTTTTTTTTTTTCACTCTTCTAGGAATCTTAGTTGTATTCAATGGCAATATCCACTAAATGAATGAAATTTTCTACGTAACTGCCCCAACTCCAGACTGTAAATGATTTTACCTTCAACGTATTTGAAGATATGTCACGTTACAAGGTGGCTTCAAACGAATTTTCAGTCAGACTTATGGGGAGAAAAATGCACGCTACTGCTTCGTGTGTAGCTGAAAACGCCCTGGCCGATTTTCATTACCGTTTCTAGAATTCGGTTGTCGGGGCGGGTCAGATGGCAGCCCATTGGGCACTGAATGCACATGAAAAGCCACTTGTCCCGCGTTTTTGTAAGGAAAATTAGGAATTGTGAGTTTTCTTGATGAATATAGTCTTCTAGTAAGCAAAAATCAAGATCGTCCGAGTGACTGAAGTTACCAGGTCCACATCTTATATCGTGGGCATGTAGATGAAGGTTCCCTGACGAAATTGGGTTTTCTCAACAACAGGGGAGGGGCAGTCTTCCCCGACGGGGGCATGATCCTGCGCGCACGGATTGAAGATGGGATGAGGGACAGTTCATGATCATCCATCCAGTAACTGCAGTCCTTTACGTTTTACATTTTTAGGCTTCCCGCAAAAATACCGTCCTTCCCCGAAGAAGGATGAGATAGGAAAAGGTACACGGAATAAGTTATAACAGAGCTAAGAAGAAGTGATGGAAAATTGATTTCAATATGCATTAAAATATCATTATAAAACAAAAAATATGTACAAGATCACCCAGATTGTGACTTCAGTCCTTAAGGTTTTTTTTTTAATTATTATTTCTTTTATTTTTAGGCGTCCCCGACGAAACCGTGGACCTTCCCCGACGGGTAGGCCATGGCCTCACCTACCGGGTGCCCTCCGACGGGCTCCTGAGTCCCACCCATAATAGGCGTCGTGAAACGAAACGTCAGCAAAGCATGGACATCATCAAGGGGAAGGGGTCGAGGCGGAAAACTACCGGTACCCCTTTTTAACCCGACAAAATTAAACGTTAGCTATAAAAAACACCTACAAAAATCACTCACAATTCCCAGACATCCCAAGAAGGAGGGGGACGACTTAAGAGAAAGCAGAGAAGTGAGGGAGTTGCACTGCTAATTTCCCTTGTGTTTTATTATTGATCTGGCAAAGAAGGGAGGGGTGCGGCCGTAAAAGCCCCTCTCCTTTAAATCGTCGCCTGAATCTATCAAGATAGATGTTACATTCACTTGCCACAAACCAGAAATTCCTGCCTTTTTCAAACCAGGGATATCCAATCCTTCATACGAACCATAGACAGGGATTTGTTCTCAGGATTCCCATACACTATACATGCATTAAAACCAGCTGATTTAATCCCAAAACACCAGATGTTGAAATTTGGTGTAGGAGATATTTTAATTTAAAACTGAAAAGATGGGTAACATTGGGGGAAAACTCCAAAAATCCCTTTCGGCCCTACGGGATGATTTTTATGTTTTAAATTTTGTTATAATTATTTCGGGTTTGAGTACTTTTTTCCGACGAGATCGACAAATTTCCCGACGGAGATGGTGAGTAAAGATGTCTCCGATAGAGCATAGCTCCTAACCGGAGTCATGGTAGCTAACATTTCGGTCAAAAGGCGGGACAAATTGAGGGCGAAGGAAAAATACGAACATAATTTTCTCCCGTACCTTGAAACAGCTCGAGAAGCACGAGCTCTTGCAGCTGGGGTCCAAGGGAATGGCCGAGGGTCCCCAGTGACGCTCAGGGCGAATACCTGAGGTCTTACCATATCTCTCCATGGATGTAAAATTAAGGCACAGGTTTTTGGGTTTTTTTTTTTTTTGTTCTAGTGTGGGTATCTGGGGGAAACGGCTTTGTATGGGGAAACAAATGCTTCCCATGGACCCCTTAATCAGTGAGTTGACTTTCCGAAGGCACCACCCTAGACATTTATGTTAATTCAACTAAATTGAATTAGTCTATTGCGCAATAATTTGTGACTTTCTTGTTGTACATTACTTGCTTGGTTGTCCTTCAAAATTAAAAACGTTTTTATGACCTTGAACGCTTCAATTTGCTTTCATAGCATGTTGTACAGAGATGGCTTAATTAATCACGTCACCCCAGAAGAGCGCTATCGCATATCGGTACAAAATGCAATAAGTTTCAGAAAAAAAAACCAAATACAAAGACTTTAATTTGAGAAGAACAACAATGAAATTACAAATTATTGCGCAAGGTACCATTTTAATTGGAGCAAAAAAAAAGCTTCAACATTTTATATTTTGGCTCAAGAATGTACTAGATGGGAGTTAGACTTTTTCATCTTTCATTGTGTATAATATATATTTTTAATGTTTTGACATGAGGTACCGGACACTTTTAAAATAGAACCTACTAATAAATGCTGGGAAAGCCCCTTATTCACTTTGCAAATATGGTATCTGTGATAGCAGGCACGTGGCGGGAATCTTGGATTTGGTCAAGTTCAATGGAGTATTCGGAGTTGCAGCTGTACAAGAAATGTCAAGTGACAGGCACAATAGAGACATTGTGATTGTATTTTTCTATGAAATTGAACACGTTGGCAACAATTGCTCTCAGGATTTATCTCTTGTTTTCTTTGCTTGAGTACTTCAACTTTTTCAAATAAGCTATGGGTAGGTTCCTCTCATGTACGGTTATGTGTGATGCAATGAGACAAAATAGTACGTTTCACTGCGTCGTATGTCCCTCAGGCTGTTAATTGCAAAATTTGATGGTCTGGATTTCACTGGGGGTATATGCACACGAGCTTCTGTTCTTAAGGATCTGCGTTTGATTTATGATTCATACGTTAACCAAAGCTGACACAATTTCTCATAATTTCATGGTTCGCTTTTGGGGCGATGCGCACTGTTTAAAAAGAAATTTCCTAACTGGCTAACGATAATCCTAATCCCTAACCTAATCCCTAACCCGAACAAAGAGTACAATCGATACAATACAGTACTATAGCAAGAGCAGTCAAGAAACACCTTGTTAAAGAGTGCACATCACTTTTCTTTGATGCATATGTCAAAATTTGTGCATTTTTCTGAAACTTAAATAAGATTAGCAGGTCTTGTTTCCCTGAAAACTTTACCTAAGGATGCACTTAAAAGATTTGGCTAAATTTTATTTAGACCGTGTTTCAGTCAGGCCTTAATCAAGGCAAATAATAAACTACAAACTTTCAAGGGGGATTTACGATTCTTTACCTTTTACACATTTTCCCCATTGTGGCTTAGTTCAAATGTCATTTGAAAGAATGGTGGGGAAGAGACATTTCATTGAGGAGTCCCAGCCCCTTAACCCCATCTGGGGACGTCTGTGCCTTTAATTCAAAGCAATTGCAGGACATTATGCAAAAAAATTGTGACAGGCCCTACAGATCTTGTACACATTGAAATATCGATATTACAGGAACCGTTCTCACTGCTCATACTAGTCCTGCTCCACCCCATTTTAAAAAAGTTGCTTTTTGATGAAAACAAGGGCGGATATAAGGAAATTTGTTTGGGGGGGGGGGGCAAACTCAACTTGCGACCAAGACGTCTCACATAGTATCAGGGCGCGGTACATGAAATTTTGAAAAATCGCGACCTCTCAGATATCAAGCAGGTGAGATGTCATGTATTCATATTGAAGATCAATGTTTTGTTTTCTTTTGTTTTTTATTTGTTTTTGATTCCGCTGTTTGATTTGACCTTGAATTAATTAGAGATGCTATCTTGCCCCTAAGGCAAATAAACTTTTCAAACTTCCATTGCTCGTGATGCACTTATGGTAACAACATATCACAGTAAAGTTGTATAAATATGGTGTTAAATTTTAAAGAAAAGCAACTAACCATTGTCCATCTATGTGAAAACGACATCACGCCTACTTGTTGCAAGTTCACTCTTCGTAGAAAATATGTCGACTTAAATTTTAATATTTGGGAAACCAAACATGGGAAATGAGTAAAAATTTCACCGGTATTCTATGCCTAGAATATGTTCCTCTTCAAAATATCAAACATAAATTTGGTTGTGGACCTTTTTTGTGTGAAGTAGGTACTCCACACCCGCCTGAAAATAAATTGAAATCATGACTTTTCGAATCATATTAATTCACATGACCAGTGGTCGAATTATCCTGTAAACCTGAACAGGCCGCATAGAACAGGTAGAAGTGTTGATAGCGCTACCAGCACCAATAAAAGTACTGATTCAGCACTGCTATTGAGGCTGGTAGCGCTATCAACGCTTCTGTGCGGCCGGTACTGGGCTAAAATTTTCAGTGATACAATTACGAACTATATCCTTGACAATAATACGCATTAGTTTATACTTTATAAATGGTATATGTCATTTGCATGAGATAGAAGGCTGGGATAGTTTGCCAAGATTAAGAAAAAAGCTACTTTTTATTCATGTCATATCGAATAACGTTATTTTTTGTAAATTGAAGACCATGCTTTAGAAACGTTGGGGCCCTATGCCCTCGTGCCCCTATGGCAAGCCGCTCATGAATGTAAGCTACAATATGAATACAGGACATTACCAAGGGATACCTCCAAATGAAAACCAGTAACAGCAGGCTGATTAACAGTGAATGAGGAGGAGGCCGGACAACCGTGTTTTGGTTCCCACCCGAGTACGATTATGAACCCCTTCAGGGACTTTTTATGGCGGGTCCCCTGACTCTACCGGATAATACTTGCGTCTTGTGCTCTTTGTCCGTTTGTGCAATTGCTGGATTCGCCTTTGAGATTGGTTTTAATACAGAGTAGTAACATGTGACATCGGGTTCCAGTACCTTGGACAACATCAGACAGCCCGAACAAATTCACCCAATGACAATTTTCATGATAATTTTCCACAGACGGTTTCCTCAGGCAGGTCCAAAATATGAAGTATTTAATGTCATAAAAAGGAATTTTCCCTGAAAATTTTCGGGGTAGGTGTGGGGTTATGAGGGTTCGTATGAAATTATCAAGTGAGATATACAGTGGCCTTTCTCAGCCGACTGCTCCAGGAGCGTGCTCTCGGCGGGTAAAGAAGTCTACCAGCAGTGGTGACACTATTGGGGAAGGAAGGGGGTGCATGACTGTGGAAATTTCCCCTGAAATGTTTCCCTTACACCCAGTTGTCCCTCTTCTAGGTTGGTCAGGTGAGAGTTGGGCTAACCATAAGACTTAAGTTCTCGGCAGAGATATGCTTAAACCTCACATCACAGCTCCCGGTGGCAAGTTCGCCCCTGGACCCCACCAACAGGAATGCGCTTTTGGTTCACTCTGCGCGCGAAAGTTTACCCCCAAAAATTTTCCTAGCACCCCCACTGTTGACCGGAATATGAAATAGAAGAATACACCAGTTCTCATTTCAATAAACATTTATTTATAATACATCTTATCAAGCACACATGCATGTATAGGTCTATGAGGAGCATCACGTACAGCGGCAGCGGATTCCATTTTTTTAGAGTATTTGGTATGACCCTGACAACTCCCTGGTATGACTGGCCTGGGAATCTAACCTCGGATCTTTCGAGTGAATGTGGGATGCTCTACCAACTAGAAAACCTTCTACCCAGTAGAATTCATAGGAAACAACAACTGATTTGCTCAAACACGTGAGGCATCACTGTCTTTCATCACACTTATATGCCTATCTGAGTTGAGGCGGAAAGGAAAAAACATCGGATGACTGAGTGTTAGTAAGACACTGCAAAGCAGTTGCCACCATTGGCAAGAAGGGGCAAGGAAATTTTAGTTTAACAAATCCCCCAAGTGGTCGAAAATGGTACTTTCCGAGTGTTAAAATATATGTACCCAGCCTTGAAAAGAGATCTCGTTCTCCCTAAAAGTATTAGTAGGCCTAAACCTTAATGACCAAGTTGGACGGAGCAAGAGTACGCTAACCCACTTGAAATTTGTCCCCCGTCTTTGAGCTCTTGGGAAGAAATGGGGGATGAACATATATTTAATTCTTCACTTTTCCTCAAGGCCTCACCCCTTCGGGTTTAAAAGCCATCCCTTTAGGGGAGTTTCAATATCTGCTTATCCTTTTCCAGTGTTACTTTTGAAGTTTTCGTCCCACGGCGTCCAGTCAGCTGGTTGGAATTGACCCCAACTTCCACCTCCCATAATAATCGTTTATTTCATAGGCAAAGAAAGCAAAGATCTCAGTTACCGTGGTTTTCTACAGGGGAATAATATGAAGTTGGAAACTGTATATAATAAGCCATCGCAGAGATATGACATATTAACTAAATGTAGGCTATGCTCCCTGTTCGTCGCCCCATAAGAGGATTTCATTCCGTAATATCGCACCTTGTCCCTAATCAGGGAGATTTTCAGAAAATACCTCAAAAATCACTGGAAAGAGGAACAATGCTGAGTGTAAAGTAAGGGTGTAGAAAAGAGTCAATTCATTCACAACATGCGTACGTAAAGTGTTTGAGGCGACAATGCTATAGGGAGGGCGCTATAGCAAAAGGTTTTCAAAGTTTTTTTTTATCTATCCCCGCAGTTTCCCCAATTTCTCAAACGTGTAAAACATTATTCAAAAGAGGGAGTATAAGATAGCACGATGAGTCCCAACCCCTCACTTGATAGCGACAAAACCTTACTCTCAATATTCCTCGACAGTGGGTCAGCCGGCCATTGGCATAAACGCCTTGAAAAATTATGTGGGCAGTAAGTTTAATAAGGGAAATCAGATCCAATCTAAATATAGACTGCAAAGTCTGCTCACGTATTTTGGCAAAATCAAATCTTCACTCCCTCTTTAGTTTAACCTTCGATTTATAAGGACCAGGAAGACTACTGACTCAATGAAGACTCCATACCAAAGTGAGCTCTGGTGAACACCGAAGAGATTCGCCTTCTCCTTCCACTAGTACCCAGACATTAAGTAGGCAGGCATATCATGCTTTAATGGCTCCAAATCCTGCTGTTTTAAAGTGCAAGAGTAGTCGTCCCAAACCTATTTCGAGGCAACTGCTTAATTTCACAGGTTCATTTCCATTTCTCTTCAAAGTGTCTTTTTTGTAACATTTTATTTAAAGAGGCTCATTGAGTTGATATCGATAACTTAATGAGAGTGTTTTAGGGTCACTACATGACAATGCTTATAGTTAGCAGATGAATCAAATTTCATACTCAACAGTTATGGAAAAAGTTAAAATTTTGAATTTTGTGATGTCATGACTTGTAACGGTTTTGTGTATACTTTGAAAAGGTGTCTGGTCACGAATTTTTGAAAACCGAATTGAACCGTTAAATACTTACTCATAAGACAGCTATTTTTAGGTAGGATATGTAATGGGGATTGTTTTAGTTTGACCATTTGTCATTGGTATGTGAGGAATACTGAACAGGTTTGGAAAAAAAAATGTTGACTTTCAAGAACCAACTCAATGAGCCGCTTTAAACTGCAATATTGTGTGTTCAAGGTAAACCACGCAGTTACTCTTCAAAGTGTACCTCAAGTCAAAACATTCAAAATATATGTTAAACAGCATGAAAAATAAATAATTACAGTCAAAGTCCGATCTTCATAAGACATTCTCGAGCCGAGATAATAAATATTGAAGTTTATTCTTTCAAATTAAAATTGTACATTGCGCAATAGTTTGTGATATCATTGTTGTACTACCGTGCTCAAAAAACAATCTTTGTATTTCTTTGTTTTTCTGAAAGTTAGGCCTATTGCACCTTGCACTCTTACCCATATGGGGTGATGTAATTAATTAAATCTTCTCTGTGCAACATGTTATGCAAGCACACGGGGAGTGTTCAAGGTCATTAAAACATACTTAATTTTAAAGTTAAACAAAGCAGGTAATGTGAGTTGTACAACACGGGAGTCACAAATGCACTAATTTCAATGTTTTATAACTCGGCTCAAGAATGGCCTCTGAAGATGGGAGTTGGGCTGTTAGGATTTACTTTTTCATGCTGTTTAATATATATTTTTGATTTTTTTTTTTTTTTGACTTGAGGTACATTTTAAGTCAGGCGCCATTACAGGCCCGTAGCCAGCCCATGTGGAGGGGTTGGTCTTTTTCCAAAATGTGGACCTTTTTCCAAATATGGAGGCGGCTGGCACGTGCCGTAAGCATGAAGTTGCTAGGTACACAACAGAAGTCCCTTTTCCCCAGGAATTCCACACATAACACCACTTTTTGAGAAAAAAAAATGATACATATAATCTGAAAGGTTTTATCTTCCTGCTAAAAGTGAACGGAAATTCATCCTCAATATGTCAAGATAAAAAATATTTCAAAGCTGACCCTTCAAACACAGGGCTGGAAAAATGGACCTCCATCAAGTTGGGCGGGTCGTTCGAACGCTCCCACCCCCCCCCCCCCCCATCCGGTCTACGGGCCTGCATTACACGACTTTTGACATACGATACGAGTTTTCAAAATTTCTCCGTGCACGCTTTCAAGAGTTCACCACGTGAAAAGGTCGTGTAGTGTGCAAGAGTAACTCGTGAGATGTAGTGAGAAAACCTTCGTCGTGTTGTGAATCGCAGCAGGCTCTCTCTGATGTGCTCGAGGTTGAAAATGTTCAAAATTTCCGCGGATTCCGAAAAAAATCGTAAAAAGTCTTGACGAAGTCTCAGAGTGTGCAGCTGGAAATCGTGCGAATTCGCAAGTCGCACGCAATTTCGCACGCAATCCTCTAAAAGGCCAAATGTCCTGGAATGTCTGCCTCTGCCAGTAACGGTACTTCATCAAGGCTTCTTTGTGCCTAAACAACTGGTACCTCAAGAACCATTGTCTCGATCACCTACCGTCTTCGAGATCTCATTTTTACGTCAGCATCCCTCAAGTTCCCGTACCCCTACACAAGACTCACAATCGCAACTATTGCAGTGGCAACACGTTGCCGTTGCAATGGAAGGGTCACAGAAGGGTCATTCTGGATATCCAAGCGGAACGCAAAACCTTACTCTTAGTACTAAAACGGGCGATTTAAAGATGTTTTCTTCAGAGAAATTCAGAAGAAGTTACCCCAATTGACCCTAAGATAGAAAATTTCGCATATCTCCTACAAACGCCTCAGATTCCGACTTTGGTGTGGTTTTGATCTACAGGATACAGATGAACATATTCTCAGCATACCGGCAAAAGATTTCATTTATTTCCCATAGTTGATTCTCGAGACGTACGCAATGGAATGTGAATCTTTTTTTTTTTTTTTTTTTTTTTTTTTTTTTAAGGAAGAACTTTATTCCCATCTTGAAAATATATACATATGTACATATATATAAAACATAGGTTGGAAAATAAATATAATACTTACAAATATTTACGAACTAATTAATTCAACTTACAGTATCATTACATTAACATCATAATTCAATTCACTTATACATCACATTTTAGATTGGAAGGAAGAAATCTTCTTTTCTTGACTCATATACATATGTACCTACGAAAATTGGAAAATAAATAAAATGCAAGTGTTAACAGTAATTACAGTATGAAACCTTTGTTACAAATTATAAATAAGGTCACCATTCCCCAGGGTAACACATGACCTATCCTTAATCCACATTTTGAAAAATTTTTCCTTCGAAAATCTTCTGTAATCGGCTTCGATTCTGTCTTTAATAGTTTTAATAATTATTGACAGTATTTCTTGATAGCTTTGAACTTCTAACTCGAAAACATGTAAACATCTTGATTTCCAGAGGATAAATTTAGTCACACAGAAGATAAACCAAATTCTGTTAAAAACCTGCTTCCTGCAGTTTATATCGGGAAAGCCAAACATAAACAAGTGGGTGTCAAAATCAACAACACTGCCTCCTAGCTTTGTGAAAATATCTTTGACCCATGTTAGAATGGGCTGACTTTTGGACAATCCCAAAAAATGTGGACTAAAGTCTCTACGTCAGTACAACCGTCAAAGGGACAAACACCATCACCCATACCCCAGTCTTTGATTCTTTCCCCGTATAAAGAACTTGGTGAGCTAGTCTCCACTGGAAATCAATAAGCTTATTATCAAGAAACAAACCGAAGACTAAATCCCAAATTTTGTTCCAAGGGTAGTTGGGGTGCTTGTTAACGATAGAGATAGTAACATTATCCAGTCGTAACTTTTTCACAATATCCTTAGTATTCCGACATGCCTTGGCAAAGCTTTTGTCCGCACTAAACAATTTTTTCAAAATGGAACACGAAAGTATTAAGGAAGGGGAACACACATCACAATTAGGCCTAGAATTGGACCAGATAGAGGGGCAAACACTACGCAGTTGCTTTGCAACGAAATAGCGGACTGTCAATAGGTGTGCGGGCAGGTCTTTTCCAAGAAGAAGAGGGAATAACGGTTTAACCAGCAAGGCATTCATTTTAACTTTCAAGTCATCGATACCTAATCCCCCACAATTCTTTTGGCAAAGTAATAACGTCACGGGAGACAAGATCAGGTTTGTTTACTCCCCATATAAAGGCGAACACAGCTTTGTGTATCTCCTTAACTACCCGTTCAGGTATCGGAAAAACTGGGCCCAAAAAATAAAATAGTGGGTAAACCGCCATATTAACGACCCTGGCTTTCTCTATGAGGGTTAAATGCCTTCTTGACCAAGTTCTGACTCGAGACTGCGTAGTTGTGATTTTTGTGGCCCAATTGCTAAAAACAGAATCACAAGTACCGAACACTATCCCTGTTATTTTAATGCCAGAGGTGCTCCATTGTATATTGCCCGGAAGTGGTTGTGAGGAAAACTTTCCCAGTTTCAACCCATACGTTTTCGCCAAATTGATGCAAGCTCCGGTCGCTCTTTCAAAATTCTTTAAGGTTTCAAAAAACTGTAAGATTTCTGAAACACGCGTTGCGATGCATGTTGCATCGTCAGCGTATTGAAGGAATTTGACCCGCTTAGTACTTCCTGGAATTACAAAACCATTAATATTATCACAATAATTAATGAATCTTGCCAAGGGCTCGATAAATAAGACATACAACAGTGGCGATAAGGGACAGCCTTGCCTAACTCCTCTTGATATGTATACTTTATCCGAAAGATACCCATTAATCAGCAAACGGCTGTAAATATTGCCATACAAAATAGAGATCCATCTCTGAAAGTTGTTGCCAAAGTTAAGCTTTCGTAGAATTTTCATTAAAAAAGACCAGTTCACCATATCAAAAAGCTTTTTGTTGATCTATAGATATAAGAGCACATGGGTGATTCCCCAATATACAAAAATCACAAATGTCTCTTACAATAATCAAATTAATGAATCTTTTTTTTTTTTACATAGAATGAACTAGAAGGTAGGAGTGATATTATGGATTCACAGTGTTGGCCAATGTTTTGTTTTAATTATAATTCACCACCAATTTTATGCAATGAAACTCTGATACATTGATGTCATAGGTGCATCCCGAACAATGAAATTTAAAAGTATATATATCAATCAAATTAAAAATCTGGCTGAGGTGAAAAAACGATGTTAACTCCACCGGGATTCAAACTCGGGACCTCCCGCTCTAACCACTGAGCCATGAAGCCAAGTTGGTTTGACCTTGGTTCAAATAACAGATGAAGCAACTCGCAATTCACCTCCTGAGCAGGCGCCTAATTTTGAAACAGCACTAGTTCTCGTTTGACGCAAGCCCAACCAGAGATCAAAGTTGATGCTATCCAGCAAATGGGTCCCTCTGTTGCCTGTTTGACCATGGATCACTTTGAAGAACAACTTTTTTCTCAGTATACCGGGCCACGACCTATACTTTACAAAAGGTATATTGATGATATTGTAGGAGTTGCCACTGATTTAGAAACTTTTATCGACTTTGTTAATTCCTTTTGCCCCTTTTTGAAATTTACCCATTGTATCTCGGACTCATCTGTTGTTTTTCTCGACCTTAAACTGTCCATCAACAACCGTACAATTACCTCTAACCTACACTTTAAGCCAAGCGACTCGCATAACTACCTTTTGTACCCTTCCAACCACCCCAAATCCTGCACTAAATCTATCCCTTACTCCCAGCTCTTGCGAGCCAGACGAATTTGTTCGGAGGATTCTGACTTCTCTACTGCCTCTGAAGAAATTTTGTCCTTTTTTGAAAAAACGCCAGTACCCTGCCAAAATCCTCTCTAACGAATCCAAGGAACCAGCAGAGAGGAAGCCTTGGAGAAAAAGAGCAAATCTGGTACCAATCTACGTATTCCTTTAGTTATTTCTTATCACCCTTCGGTCCGTCCTATTTTACACGCTATCCACAAAAATGTAGAGTTGCTCCGACAAGACCCCTCGACCCGTGATGTTTTCCCGGAACCCCCCACCACTGCTTTTAGAGTTGAGAAAAATTTAGCCAACCATTTAGTTCGGGCTTCCCACCCACAAACTTCTTTCGACGACACGGCTGGTACCTTTCCATGTAACCGTCCGAGGTGTAATACATGTCCAGTTGTTGGCAAACACGACCTCTTCAACATTTCAGGCCCCAACGGCAATAGCTTTATTGTCAAACAAAGATTCTCCTGCATTTCCTCTAATGTAGTTTATATTTTAGCTTGTGGGAGATGTAACTCGTTGTATGTGGGAGAGACCAAGCGCCGCCTCGCGGATCGAGTCACCGAGCACCTTAGGTCCATCAAACAGAATCTCCATGGATACCCGGTGGCTGCACATTTTAATCCCCCTTCACGTTGTTTTATACAGCATTTAACTGTTACGGCAGCTGTAATGTGCCGAGGCTCCGATCGTGACCGCCTTAGTGCTGAAAACCGACTGATCATGAGGCTAGGTACTCTCGCTCCACACGGCCTTAACGTTAGAATTGACCTTTTGTAATATTCGCCCCTTTTTGAGCCAGTTTTTACTCCTTTTACACTTACCCGTTCGTGCTCATTTTTACTGTGTAGCCCTAATTATTATTTTTTCCGGACCTAGTTTTTGTCTACTTTTTTCCCCTTTTTTCCGACCATGTTCGATTTGTACGTGCACTTTTTCATCCAGGACGCTCTTTTTCTTTTTTTGATTTGTGTTTCATCCTTCGCACTCATGTTTTCTGACAGTCACTTTCGTTCGGTTCTGTTTTTACAGCGATCGCTTCGGAATTTGATGTTTGTCGTGTCCAATTGTTACTGTTGGTTGTTCAGTTTGGTTTTTGCCACCTGATGAAGGGTTTATACCCGAAACGTCGTAGAGTTTTCCGCAAACTTTTAAGTAAGCACTTTTTACTACCTCTTTGCGACCTATATATATATATATATAATAAAAATGTTTTCCGTGTATTGGTCGAAGTTAGAATGTGTAGGTCGAAAGTGTTATAGTAATGAATTCGATCATGAATTTTTATACCGATCCAAGATAGAGTATAAACTCTTATCAAAGAAGGAACGGTTGAAGAAAAACACCAGAGAGAAAAATTGAGCCGCACGGGGGACCGAACCCACCATCCTCCGCTTTCCGGGCAGAGTCTATGACCACTCTGCCCGGAAAGCGGAGGATGGTGGGTCCGGCCCCCGGTGGGGCTCAATTTTTCTCTCTGGTGTTTTTCTTCAACCGTTCCTTCTTTGATAAGAGTTTATACTCTATCTTGGATCGGTATAAAAATTCATGATCGAATTCATTACTATAACACTTTCGACCTATATATTTATATATATATATATATATATATATATATATATATATATATATATATATATATATATATATATATATATATATATATATATATATATATATATATATATATATATATATATATATATATATATATATATATATATATATATATATATATATATATATATATGGCCCCGTTGAATGGCCCCAGATGGAAAAGGGCTGAAAGCTGACTTCAGTCGTCAATGCATAGTTCAACACATGAATGATAACTTAGGCTAGGGTAACTAAAGAAAAGGGTGACCAAGAGTATATTTATTCATAAAATATGCCCCTTTAGTTTAGCTTTATCTGTGTATTGCAAAATGAGGCAAAAGCATGTGCACTTAATGCTACAATATCAAAGGACCGGAGGCGGATGATTCGCCTGGAATTGAGGAACCCGTTTCGCACATCCAGTCGTCCAATGGGTAGCGTTCGTGAGTTGCTTAGGCTGTTGTCTCTCACTTAAAGGCCCAGTTCTCTCACCCCAAACAGTACCAATTCTCCTAATCCTCTAACTTTAAGACGCTCCCACAATTGTGTGAAATTCATCCTCATCCAGTTACAATCTTAGTTTATTTCTTCAAGCTGAATATAGAAAAACTCATTGTGTATGATCAAAACACTCTCTATACAGTTTATGAGTGTGAAAATAGCTTTGGTACTCTACATTATTTTAATTAGCTGTCAGTCAAAGAGCTGAGCCAATTAAGAATTTCGGTAAACCCCTACTAAAATTGTAGTTTGGAGTGAGAGGATTGGCCCATTAAAGGAACGATATGGTAATATACCCGCAAAAGACCCTCATTTTATCTGTCAATTAAAGAAAAATATTTCACCCCATCGGTGGCGCCAGCGGGGGCATCCCCCCCCCCCTCGGGGAAAACTGGCCCCCGTCGGGAACGGTTGGCGAATTCGTCTGGGAGGCCTAAAAATATAAAAAATATAAAAAAACGCAATAACTGAATTTACTGAATGGGTGATTTTGAACATCATTTTTTCTGTTATAAAACTATTTTAATACACATCGGCATCGATTTTCAGTTACTTCTCATGGCTCATAGTTCAAAGCTCGGTTAAAAATCCTTACATGTACCTTGTCCCGTGCACGCAATGTCAACCATAACAAAGACTTGTGTTGCAGACCAGGGAGCGGGAAATTTCACGTGCAGACGTAACCAAGGGTGACACCAGCGGGGAAACAGGGGTCGTACCCCTGTCGGGGGAAGTTGTCCTTCCCCTGTTGTTGAGAAGATCCAGTTTCGTCGGGGAACCTTCATCTATAGGCCCACGAAAAAGATGTAAGCCCGATAAACGTTAGTCCCCGGACAATCTTCTTGATTTTTCTTTACTAGTTTTCCTTACGAACGGACGAGAAGTTGTTCAGGTGTATGCAGTGCCCAACGGTTTGACATCTGTCCTGCCCCGACAGCCGAATTCGAGCAACGGTAATGACAATCGACCAGGCCGTTTTCAGTCATAATGATTAACAGAAGTGTGGGAATGCTTCCTGTCTTGATAAGTCTGACTGAAAACTCATTTGAAGCCACCTTGTTGTAACGTGACATATTTTCAAAGACGTCGGAAGTTAAATCATTTATTGTCGGGAGTTAGTATAGTCACTTAGAAAATTACATAAATTTAGTGGTCCTCGCAGTTGAATACAGTAAGGAATCTCAACTGAGTAAAAAATTGGTATGTTTTCAATTCGGTTGCACAGTTTTTCCACGGGAAAAAGACAATACCACTTCATTTAATTGCAGCGTCACCTTTTATCTGGTTATTTTCTGATCACATAGCAAGTTGGTTTTTATTCTCTGTTGAAGTGAAACTTTCATAAACAACGACTGCTTCATTTCTAGTAACAAGTCGGGGAAATGCAATTTCCGGCTGTCTGAGGGTAACATTTTTTTAAAAATTTTCTCTTCGCTCCGCGCCAACTTATGATGGCGCTCCGCTTTAACAGTGTTTTGGTCGAATAGATTACTCAACAGAACAATGCATGCTTGCAAACTATTCTTCGTTTGAGGGCAATATGAAGTGAAAATTTTATAGCGAAAAAAGCTTAAAATAAAGACTGCTTTGCTTCTGGTTACGAGTCTGGGAAAAGCCATTTCCGGCTGTCTGGGGTTTTTAATTTTTCAAAAATTTCTGTGCATTTCTAGTTAGTTTTCGGGGAGGATTACATTTTTCAGACAAAATAGACTATTCTGCCTCCTTCCAAATTAAAACTCTGCCGTCCGCATTTTATGTCAATATACAAAATATAAAACTTGAAATATGTGGGAAGCCAAACTTTCCACGAGGAAAACTCCGAGGGCCTTAGTCTCCATGATGTTCTTTAGAAACCCCAACAAAACTACAAATCACATCCTACTAGATTTTTCTGTCAATTTTCAAAACTTCTCCAGTAAGCTGTTAATTTTTAAATCTTCGTTCAAAAAAAGGAAAAAATCTTCTGGAAAATTTCCAGTTTCGCCTGAAAGCCTTAGTACCTAGGCCTAGTATGATGAAATGCGTAACCCCGAAAGAATTCAAGCTGTCGCCTATGTAACGTTTTTAGTTTCGCCCATATGAAGGACAGATTCTTCAATAAACACCCCAACTTTTAATGGTCCTTACAAAAGCCAAATTTTGATTAAAAACTTTTTCTTCTTAACAAACTCCACATTTTAAAATATTTGTTGAAAAATAAGCTAAAAATTTCGGCGCGCTTCGCCTCAGTTTCTACCAACTCACGTCCCACTTGAACTAACTAGTTGCCTATGTCGGGGACTCGAAATGCTGGCCTCCCTGTCGGGGAGCTTGGCCCCCTGTCGGGCAAATCCTAGCGCCACCCCCGTTTCCCCCCAAAATACCGTTTGGAATTAAAGGGCAACTTAGAGCAGTCATCCCAACTTGTAGTACTGTAGTGGACTGTCCTGTTTCATGATTGGCTGTTTAGAGTCACATGATAACAATATTTCTCTTCAAATGTGAAATTTACTAGAAGTAACTACCCGCTTTACATTGAATATGCCATATCAAAGTTATAAAATATGATCAAAGACACTTAGATGAGAAATAAGAGTAAAATTAGGATATTTAGCTGTTGCTACAAAAAAAAGTTTGGGGACTGTTCTTGACCTTTAAGTCAACATCTCTCACCGATCTCGAGATAGTCTTCTTCAAAGTTTGAATGTTTCGATGAGCAACTTGTTGCATGCTCAAAAATAATGTTGTGGAGTTTTGCAATGTTGATATTTCTTTTGTTAACCTTATATTATATGATTTATTATATACTCATCCGATTTAGACATACAAAATGAAACCATCAGAATACAATTGTCTTTTAAAATGAAGGTTATAAAAACAAAGCATAAAATTAGTCATAAGTGAGCGAGGTGATCAACTTGTGATATGAACACAATGCGAAAGCTCGAAAGGGTCACCAATGTTTAAAACTCACCGCATCTCATTGCATTTCAAAATATCAATAAATAACAATAAATAGCTGAACCGGCGATCCGGGGTCACTTGATCTATCGATTGTGTCCCCATTACAAACTTTGATCCAGCGAGGTTGATCTGAATTTCCCCCGTGTGTCGATCACTCTCGGGGGATCTTGATCTTGAGTGGATGTTGTTGATCTGCGTTCTGCGATCTGTGTTTGGTCTACCTCGATAGATCAAAATCCACTTCCCTGGATCAACCTCCCTGGATCAAGTGGGAACACGACTCCTGTCTCAATATTACAAGACTACCCATGTGTTAACCTTTATGTGTGTCCCGTCGAACAGATCTGTCGCTTGACTGCATGGGCGGGCTGTATGGAGGGCGCCGGTGAGCGTTACAGTATGTAATATTCTACATTCTCAAATGGACCGGCCATTTCAGAACCATAAGGTTGCCATTTGGCAACCTTATATATAGTATAAGCAACTGTGTATGCATTTTGCAGTTTTGCCTAGATATTGCCTTCAAGCGCGATAGTACCGTAAGCTTAACAAAAAAAAAAAAAAACGCGGCCCCAACTACAAGTTTACCAGAGTTACACCCAAATCCTCAATTGGAATAACATAGTTTTTATATTGACATCAAGTTAAAAAATGCAAATTAGCTCATGTCACACGACATGCACCGTCTGTCTGCGCGGGCTTCGAATCTGATCTCATTAGGGTCTTTTATGCTCTGAGGAAGGATGAGTTTCAGTCTTTCAGACAGCTTTGGTATGAGCCAGCAAAAGTTAGGTATGGAGAATCCAAATAGTCTGTGGTGGGGAATATTTTCCGTGAAATTCACCAAGGCTCCAAAAAGCATGAAAAAATGTTTCGAAAGCCGCATACATGATTGTTGCCAATATAAATATCAATTACATAAATTAATGGTTTTCAGTTGTGTGTTTTCTTTAATTTCCAAATGAACTTCCAGCAGTGATATAGTTTCAAAATTTTGTTCCCTTTGATCTGGTAATATTTTTTGCCTTTGGCTCTAGTAGATTTACATCGAATAAGTGTTTCTTATTTAAAGTTTGAATGATAAAATCTTGTTTCCAGACCTGGCGAAAATACAATTATAATGGCCACTATATTTTACTAGTTTGTGGACGTTGCGCTAGATGGAGTTTTACGGCCCAGTGTCCAACCATTTGGTTCAAGTCGAGAAGGTCACGGCCGTTTTCCAGTTGTGGCTCATTGGCTTGTTTTCCCTACTCCATTTCTTATGCTGAGCACCAAGCACAACGGCAGTAGGTTCCATTTTTTAAAGTCTTCGGTATGACCCAGCCAGGACTCGAACTCCCCCGACCTCAAGTCTGATGCTCTAACCACTTGACCATGCATGCAGTCGATTCCGCTAGTTTGCGGAAGAAAGCCATAGAACATTGAAATTTAAAAGCATTAACTAGTTTTTATAACTCGGAGTGGAGAAATAACTCGGAGTTTTAACTCGGAGTGGAGAAATAAGAAGGTAGCATTCTGCTAGCTGTGGAACACTTAATTATGAAAAGTCTGGGAAGCAACGAACTTCATTTGACTTGAATGGTGTCTAACAATTCAAAATCATGGCCGCGCTCTGAGGTGGTGTCCCATCATGGAAGGGGCGTTTGTGACACTACGGAACCCCTTTCATTAAGGAATTTCCATGGATTTTAAATAACAAGGTAGTGAAACGTTACGGAAAACATCCGATCCAAAATGAGATAAATTAGAGTAAGTCGTTGAAATTGATAGAAAAACAGCCAATACGAGGATGAGAGTGAATTTTATTACTTCGGATGTTGACAAAGGTCTGAAATGAGAACAAAATATACAACAGTTTTTCTTTCTGGGCGAAATTAGATTATCTTGAATAAAACAGTCACAGACAAACCGGCTCTCTCTCTGCATATCGAGCAGAGATAGGGAAAACTAGAATGCATGGGGATGAGAAATATTACATTGACAAAAGAGGGAAATATTTGAGCGTAAAATGTCTTTTTATACGGTACTTATGAGGGAGAACTTCAGATAGTAGCAAATGGTATTCTGTCCTCACCAGGATCTGGAACCAGGGAATGGCGGGGAAGAGTAAGTCCGCCTGGTTTAGCAGAAAGATCGGTATTTTTGTACTGATGTCACTTTACTGCCAGGACTTACAAGACGGTGCCCCCAACAGACCAAACCCCTTTTCCGAAATCCTGTATATATCAAACTTGGCAAGTGCTATGATAATAGGCAGAAAACATTAAGACGACCTCACCGGTTTATTTCTCAAATAAAACACTTTCAGAAAGAATTACTTGTTAAAAAAAACTTAACATCTTTGACGTCATCAAACAAACTACTGAAACTTTGATATTCAATACAGACTTTATAAAGACTTGCAAATGTCTTTTTCCTAAGGAAACACACATCATTTCATCTTTACTACAATTATTCCTTTCCAGCGACGTATTGCAAAAATTATAAATAACAGTAAGCGTAACTTTCATTGGTATCAACCTAGACGACCGTGAGGGGATACCCCGTTGTTCAAATTTTTCTTCTAACATAACTTCCGCTCCAGTTCTATCAAAACTTTTTGAGAGTAGAATATTAAAGGACCCTTACAGCACACGGCCCATCCCCTTCCCCAGTCCCAGTCTCCATTGCCAACTCTCCACCTCTTAAAGACACTAAACACTCTGATACCTTTCTGTAAATGTTTGAAGCAGGGAACTTGAATTAACTTACCTTCTTTCTCCTGATTTTGTTGGGCTTTCCATCATTCGAAGTTTACAATAGCATCCTATAGGGTAGACCAGCGTAAGTGCAATCATTGCGGTCCCTCCAAGGAGCGACAAAACGACTGCTGAGGATGGCACAGTGGTCGCTATGAACCAACTTAGCAGAAGAACAGAGAATCTCGTTGCAACGCGTTTCCAAGTGAAACCTACGTGTACAAGATCACAAAGAATGCCTGCATAGCTGGCTGTGTGCTGTGTCGAAAGTTATGTATCTAACACTGACTTAAAGAGCTACAAACTAATCTTGCTGTGGTTCGACGTCATTTTTTTTTTCTTTTTTACGTTAGAATTACAAGAGAAGAGCTTGTGCCTGGTATGGAATGTATATTGTAGAATAGCGCCAGAGAAAAAAAAAGGGGGGGGGGGATGAAGTCACTCAACTCCAATAAGTGTATCAGACTATTCTTTTCAATGGATGGCCCTGCAGAGTGGCGAGAAAACAGTTTGGGTATCAATTGTGAAATTTTTAGTAGTAACTGATGATTGCTTTGCGCTGAATATGCAATATTTAACCCTTCTCCCTTCAGTTAAACATTTATTATTCCCAGTTTAAGCATTCAGTAATAGTTTGATAGTTTAAGATAGCCTTACATGAAGTACCCCTTTCCAGGTCCGTACACAGACATAGGTTTTGAAGGGGGGAAGAAAATTGTGAGTTGGGTAAAAATGTGTACAAATGGTGACAAAGTGAATGGCAAACTTCAACTTCTCTAGACAGTTAGCAAGGCGAAAAATTTTCGTAGGCCTTTCCCCCCTCCCCTTCTTTCCCCTCACCGGCTTCCCCCTGACTCCGGGCCTCATGCATCTCCCGAATATTTCAATGATGCTTACTTGTTTCTATACCAACAATGTCTTCCAACTCTTGAAACAATGGATTCCCGTAAATGAGAACAGTCACCATGATGTGCGCTGTGATTAGTAAAAGAGACATCGTCTTCTCAAAGCCATCCTCGACGACTTGAAAAATATTTTCGTGTTGAAGTAGTAAGTCGCCGTAGAGAGCGTAGCCAACAACAGTCATAGGAAAAAAATACAGTGCCACTACTGTCGAATTCGTCACATATGACGAAATATATGGGAAAAAGAGAATGGTTTAAATTATATATGATTAGACCCTCGGAAAACAGTAAATACAAATATGGATAATATAAAGGCCTGATCCTCTCACCCCAAACAGTTCCAATTTTCCAACCTACTTACTTGTAAAGCCCCTCCCATAACTGTCTAAAATTCACCCTCATCCAGACACAATCTCGGTTTCAAGTTGCTTCGCTGAGGGTGATTGTGTAAACCCAAGGTGTATTCAAAACACTCTGAATACAGTGTGCACTGCTGTGTAATATGAGCTTCGAACAGTACTTTGCATTAGGCCTATTGAACTTGCTGTCAATCAAAGAGCTAAAAGAGCAGCGGCAATTGAGAATTTCTTTGAGCTACTACAAAAATTTTACTTTTGGGTGCGAGGATTAGTAATGCACGATCGAAGTGTTAAAGGTCAAGAGCAGTCCTTCCAACTCGAAGTAGCTAGTGTAGTGACTATTCTGTCCCATGATTAGCTCTTGGGAGTAATGTGACAATCCTTTTCCTCCTAAAATGTGAAAATTTCCAGGAATTGCTGCTTGGTTTACTTAGAATATGCAATATTGAAGCCCTAAAATATTATAAAAGATACTTTGAATGAGGTGCACCCCTAGCTACATCCAGCGATATGAATTCAATTAACCCCCGAAAGTGCATTAACTCGTCCTAATATACAGCATGAAGTTACCCACCTTGGTTGTAGCTGAATGGTAGCTAACTAACTAACTAACTAACTAACTAATTAATTAACTAAGTAACTAATTAACTAACTAGCTAACTAACATTACCGGAGTTTGTTGCGGGATAAGGGTTGGTCACCTGACTGTTACAAGTGCACAATAGCCTCCAACAGAAGTTGAGAATTTTCACCAAATAGACCTTATGCATATGAATGCACAAATTCTTAATTGTTACAGCTCTTTATATTGATTGACATCAAATGAAAAAATGCATAACAGGCCATATTACTGGCACAACAAGTAAAGAGTGTGTTCTTTTTACACTTTAGGGCCCTTTGTACTAACCAGGAAATGCCTGAAACAATAAAAACTAGGATAACTACCAACTTTCGACAGCAACGGGGGGGGGGGGGGGAGGGGGGCTGGACTAGAAGTCACTAGGCATGAAAAGTTGCAAGTGTCTTGGGTGATGATAACCTGGCTGTAATATTTACTCACCACATCCACCTAACACTAGGCTCTTCGGAAACTTGCAAGGGTCAACCATATCGTGTTGTATTGTTGGGAAGCTCACATGGCCGAAAAAAGACACAATCATTACCCCAGTTCCAGAAAAGAAGCTTGTGAAAGTTGGTTCTTTTTTACTGAATCTCACGTCCGTGTTGTATGACATTTGTGAGAGCATACCTACAAGTAAAAGTATACTAGCCAACCCGGTAGTGGCTGCTCCCCCGATAGCGATCAAACTGTAGATAGAACAAATAATTGAGTCTTAATGTCAGAGGCGTAGGTAGAAATTTTCCGGGGGGCAAGCACCCAAACTTTTCCATTTTTTTAAGTGTGAACACTTTAAATCTGGGGACGTAATTTTCGGCCCTTTTAAAGCAAATTTTTGAAAATATGGAGCTTCTATTGGAGAAAAGTTTGTAGTTTGAATTACAGATATACTAAAGGAATGTGCAAAGTTCGGGGATTCATGAAGAATCTGTATTTCTTATTGACAAGTCTGAGACTGCACCGTCATGTCGACCAAAGACGGTTACTGCTATACAATGCTATTTAAGGCCTACAAACCGAGGCTCTCCGAAGACATTTTAGGAGTCAGGAGATTATTTTGGATAATTTTTGTAATTTCATGATAGAACATTCATGAAGATAGTTCATCAAGTTATCGATATCAATTGAAAATATGGTTATTTTGTCATTTCCAGAGCTCGGAAAACCTTACCAAACACGACTGCATTAGCAACTGCAAATTGTGACGAATTAAAACCGGAGCTTTTATTGAAAAGAATTCGGAATTTCATGAAAGAGGAGTTGGGAAAATAACACTGTACACTCTTAAAATGGTGGGCAAATTTTTTGACCAACTTTTAACCAACACTTGGGAAATACATGTCCGACCAACTGTTGGTCAAATATTGACCAATCTCGGTTGGTTAATTGCTTTACCTATTGTTGGGCAATTTGTTTTACCCAAAATGTAGTAATGTGAAAATTACCCAACTGGCCAGTTGGGCAAAATATTAACAATTATTGGTAAAACTATCAATTTCTCCTTACCCAGAAGTTGGGTGTCGTTCATTATTTTACCTATTATTGTGAAACGCACACTGGAGTATTTCAGAGAAGGTACCTTCTACAAGTCTTAAAGTTACGGGCTTTTTTCAAAAGTCCCCCGACTCTCTGGCAAAGAGCCAAGGGCGAAAACCAAACAATACTCCCGAAGGAGTTCTGCTCCCAAAAGGAGCTACGTTCCCAAGGGACAACTCAACTCAACATGACCACTGAACGACCTGACGTGAGGAGTCTCAGCGTTCTAGACTGGCTGAATAGAACGGCCTCCGCCAGCTTCCGAAGAAGTTACATTTTCAGAACCAACCGAAGCAGCTATTACATTTTGGTAAAGCTGTGGTCAGCTGTGGAATTCTTTTTTTTAAAGTCCCCTCCACTCTCTGGCGAAGAGCCAAGGGGCGCAAACCAAACATTTACTCCCGGAGGAGTTCTGCTCCCTCAAGAAGCTAAACGTCCCAAATGGACAAGTACGCCCTCTAAATGGCAAACATGAGTGGTCCTGCTCTAGACTGACTGAATAGAACAATAGAACAGAAGCCACACCTGGATGCAGTTTACCCTTTACCGTTGTGCTCCGATCGGGGCATATTTGCGCGCCTCGGGGGTGGGCGGAAAAGCGGACGTAGCCCGCCCCGCATCGGCTTCCGTAGGCCATTGACCCCGTGACCTTTAACTGTTGTCTCTCTCGCTGTTGTGGCCGAATTTTCGGGTAGCTACTCGCAGTTTTGATCTCCGCGTGAAACAGTAAAGATGTATGACAGCCGAGCTCTCCGCATGGGTCCAAAAGGACCCAAACAATGGTAAAGGGTTAAAATAAGCCTGTGGAGTGTGTTTACTGCAAAGCTGATGCCACTGTCTCTGCGTGTGTGCACGTAAACCTTCAGCCGAGTGGTGCAGATATTTTTGATTAACGTCATGCCCAGGACAGTGAATTATCTCTTGCAGCTGTGGAATTATGGCAACTCTAAAGGCAACGGCAACTCTAAAGAGCCTAGGATTTCACTTGGAAGTTCATGTTCGGCTATTATATATATTCAGGGATATTTATTATTTATTGCATTTATTAAATAACTGCTTATTTTACCATGAATATGCAATAGTTAAGTCATGAAATGTAATTAAAGATACGTTGAAGAGAAATAAGATGAAAATTGAGTTATTTAGCTTTTTCTTCAAAATAAGTTTGGGGACTGCTCTTTACCTTTAAAACACTCAGGAAGTGCCCTTTTCTGCTTTTGAGAGGGTTTCGAAAAAGTTCTTGTTCCCTCCGCGCCAACCGATGGTCGCGATCCGCTTCGTAATCTTCCTCCCACGAACTCTACGCCAATATATCCCCGTTCTGCGGTAGGTTCACCTTCTTTGGAAAATAATTTGTGGGGTATTGAGACACCATTTTGTAGGGAGGAAGTTCCACCCACCCCCCCCCCCCCTCCACACACAAAAACACTGATTGAAACGTATGGACTGTCATCAGGGTATTGTGAGTTTTGATCACCCACGCACCCAGATGCAAAACTACAAAATAACTCAAGTTTTTGAGTTACCATGACAATTTCAAAGCTTTCGAATTATGGTCTTAAAAGTGTAGGTTATAGAATTGCTTTTAAGGACCTTAATTACTGTCGATCTGCTATACTCTGCAAGTAGTTAGAATCACAATTGGGACCATTTGCGATGAATATTGTTAAAATAGATCTATAACTGTAAACGAAGGGCAGAGGGGAGTAGCAGGTTTACTCACTAGAAATCTTTCGGCGTTCCAAACCACGTAAAAGGTAATATAATGACGGCAACTACAGTCAGAGTGTAACAGATATTAACGTTCTCAAGACCCAGCAAGACTGCGCCATTCTCTGCTACAATAATGAGGTAGGCGACGATGATTGTCAATATTGTGATGTTTATTGTCAGGGAAACGATGACCCTGCCGAAAAGGAAACCGACATCAAATCATATAAAATAGCAATTTTAAGTAAATCATGCACTTATAAAGTGCATGACAAACCCCCTTGCTCATGTAAAGGTAAGTCAACCTTCTTTGGGACCATCAAACATTTCTCTTCCGCTGTACTCCGTCAACCGGTTGAGCCAACATTTCATAGACTAGACGTTGACGAACTCATGGGTGTATGGATTCCCTTCTGCCATTGTGCTTGGTGCTCAGCCTGCATAAGCAATTGAGTAGGGAAGACACTTCAATGAGTCACATCTGAAAAAACGGTTAACTGCTCGACTTGAACCAATTGGTTGGAAACTGGGCCGTAAACAGACTCCATCAAACCTAACCTAACCCTTCTGTTTGGAAGCAAGTCCGATCCCCCCCCCCCCCCAAAAAAAAAGTGGACATTTGCAAGAAATTCTCCTAAACGGTGAAAAATTAAAAAATTCGGGCAAAAGTGGATCTAATGTTATAACACGTTTGATAAACTTTATTGCCAAGTTGAAGTAGATAATTGTTTGAACCAAAATGGAATCCTGCAAGATAGGTAATTTAAGCTGAGCGCCATCTTCACTGTCGGCAGCGCTACAGAAAATTTAGAAAATATAGAATACTCATATATCCAGTAATGACATTTCTCAAGTTGAGAAAAGTAGAATAGAAGCAGTCGTTTACGAGATTTCATTTCAGAAGTGCTTACCGCTAGCTGTGTCCGAAAAATGTACCATTGCCCTTAAAAATTCGTCTGTGGCGCTAATGGACGCAAAGTATTCTTTAAAATATGACGGAACCATGCCCGACCTATGAGGTTTTTTAACCAGTTAACACAACATTTAACTCTGGCACACACTTGCGTTATTAAGTTGGACTAACATGACTCGCATTTGATTCACCACTGTCCAGGGTTCAGAGGGGGCATCTACTATTTACAAGTGAATTTTTTTGTATATTTTAAACTTAAAGGGCCAATCCTCTCACCCCAGGCTACAATTTTTATAGGAGTTTACCGAAATTCTCAATTGGGTCAGCTCTTTGATTGACAGCTAATTCAAGCAATGCAGAGTACCAAATCTTTTATTACAAAGCATGAACTGTTCTGAGAGCGTTTTGATTTTACACATTGAGTTCATACAAACCCTGAAACAATACACAGGTTCTGTCTGGATTGGGATGAGAATGAATTTCAGACAATTGTGTGAGGGACGTAAGTAAGAAGGTTAGGAGAATTGATACTGTTTGGGGTAGGAGAATTCGGCCTTTAAAATGAGATGACGATAACGATGACGATGAAGATAATAGTGGGTGAGAAGATGGGAAATAGGTAGCCTGGCCACGGCGCCGAAGGCGAAGACGTTTATCGTGATGACCATGATCATGTTGATTGATGATCATGGTGTAAACCATGGAAAGCACCTAAATTTTCTGATTGTTTTTAAGTGTGAGCAATATTGCATTACGGTACGCAACTTGTGGAGAGGGGGATAACTACCTCCCCTACAACAAAATCAAAAACCTGTTTACGGTCTTAATAACACTATCTGACCATCAAGGACATGAAAAACAGGGGCAGCAAACTGGAACAGTCACATTAAAAGAGTAAAAGAAGGGACATCGCGAATGAAGTTTCCACCAAACAGGATAGATTTACACAGCACTTTACGATTTTTTTAAAGGGCAGAAGTATGCAGTCACGCAGACGTCACAAATCAGTTTAGTAGCACTAATTTCTCCCTATTGGCTATATCTCTTTCATCTAAATATTTCATACATCTCTCATGATATTTCAGGGCAATAAATATGGAGTGTGCAATGTAAACCAAGTTTTAACTCGTCTTCACTGGCGGCGCCACGAAGGGGGGGGGGGGCAAGATGGGAAGCATTTACCCCAGATTTTGCCGTTGTTCCCCACTTGCCCCTTAGGTCACTATAGGAGTTCGGTTGACCGAAAAATAAATAAGAAACCTCTCCTACTAGAAGTAATTTTTCATCCAGAGATATGCTAAAACCTCAAAGCTTCAGGGGACTTTACTTCTTGGATCCCCACCTGAAGGAATTTTTTGCTCCTAACATTTTCCTTCGCCCTTAGTTTGTCCCCGCCTAGTTTTGACATTCTTACGCCGTCACTGATCGTCCTTCTCTCCAAAATTACACACTTGAATGAGAAAAATATTGCAACACGATTCCTTACGATCCATTCAAAAAATAATATAGTTTCAACTAAACTAAACAAAACTAAACTAAGCTAATTCAGATTGGGATAACTGCCCTTTCTCTGTAAATCTCCCAAACATTTTATGGCAATTGATTGAAGTTGAATTAGTTTAGTTTACTTTAGACTATTTTATTTCTTGAATGGATTTTAAAGAACAGTGTTCCAATATTTTATTACTCGAAAAACGTATTTAGCCATTAAACACTTATTTTGCAACCACTTTGTGAACACGTTAAAATTGTAAAAATGTTCAGCTATTAAACACTAAATGTTTAGCAATTAAACTTGTTTAGAAGCGAAATGTTTAGGAATTAAATACTGTTTCTGCATCTGATTGTGTTTACAAAGTGGGGGAAAAGTGTTCAGAGTAAAAACGTTTAATTCCTCAACACCCTTTTTAGAGTGTAGAAGCCTATTCATTGGCATGTCATATTCAACTTTTCAATCATACGTTAGTCTGAAATGAAAACTTATTACCTCCCGATGGTTCCAAAGGTTTCGAATGCAATCGCTGCGAATGGATATCGAATCTGTTGTTTGTAAGTTGCTGGAAAGCGCTCTTGTAGAATTATCCAACACCTTCCTAACAGTATTCCAGTGTATACTTCTAGAACTGTCGTTGCGATCAGCACTAATAGACCAGTCCAACCTACAAAAAAGAAAAGATTTTCTCTGAATGTAGCCAGGTTGCACCTGTGACCAATCCGGATGGAAACGGAGAGGAGGGGTCACACTTGCAAGTTGAAGGAGAAATACAGATAGAAAGTTCACTTAAAAAGCACGGTCGGCTTGTTTACTGCTTCCGCCCGAAGACGTTCCTGTCCGTCGTGCACATCGACTGACAGCATTCGGACATAGGAGCTGACCTCTTCCAGCTCCCTGATCGGACACGCTAAGTCCGATAAAATTGTCTGTCGATGTTACGTCACAAAATAATTCGTATGAATTTGATTTTCGTAGTCCTTCGATGCAAATATATATTTACACAGAGTTGGCAAATTTGGGTTTCTTTTCGAATAGAGATGAAGAATTTTTCAATTAAAACTTACAAAAATCCAGATTTTTGCCCGATCCGATATCGCTGTTGTGCTACCCGCAGTACCTCACCGAGGGGTGGCTTTTGCTCTGTGACGAAACATGCTATACCAGTCCTGCGTCTACAGACCCAGTATTTAAATACATCTAGGAGTAGACAAAGGTTTCGTTCATCCCATCCTTGCCAAAATAAACCAGGCTCGTAGCCAGATAATGCACCGAAGGTGTGCCAAAGCCTTTCCAAGGGGGGGGGGGATTTTTCCAGTTGAGCCGAATTTGTACAAATCTATTGAGTCAGAGGCAAACGTCAAAGTCTCTAGGGGGAGAAACATTTTTGGGGAACCCCCATGGTACCCCTTTAGCTACGGGTCTGAAATTAACTAAGAGGAGGGGCAGCTCTGGGGCGACAATCACCAAGGCGCCTGGTAGGCCTGTATTCGGGTGACATGGATCATTCCATTCCCCGTTAGCAATTCGCAGCTTAGTTCGCAATGGGTCAAACATTTGAAAGGTCTCACTTTTTGCGAAATTAACACATACTCCAACATCACTGCCCATCGGAATAGAAGGACAGGCGTCTCGCAGAGATAGGATTAGATGGGATATTAAAAAATGAAATGAGTTGAGCCGGTAGGTGTCATTTAAACTGGTTAAGGCCTTTTTCGATTCAAATTATATGTCGAATTGGATAGATAAATATATCTCATGAGATTTCAATACACCATTTTCCAAATAGCAGTTACAAAGGATTGCGGGAGAGGTTTTGTTACACGTCATATTAACCAATGCCATTATCCCGTAGCCAAAAACGACTCGCACTAAATCATTAGTTTCTGTGGGAAAATGTCTGTAGTTTGCAAATACGATTACAGTTTGTTAGATAGTGTTTTATGGCCCAGTTTCCATCCTTTCAAACAAGATGACAAAACTTTGTGGAACAGATGTTTGGTACGAATCGTTTTGGTCAATGCCAATCTATGGTGCAAAAACGACTCACACTAAAATGATGTCCCACAGCCCTTTGGAGTTGCTATTTGGAAAACGGTCTATTATAGACCGCCATACTTCTTTGCAATCAACGAACACGGTTGAAATGGAAGAGGTATGTGATTTTACCATATCAAATATTTACCCCCCCCCCCCCCAGTCATAAGACTTGCAGTAAAGGCTCTTCCCGGGAATATTTTACCTCCCTCTCGTTTTGTGTCCATGCTCGAATGGTGGACTTGGTTACAGGGTGAACAGAATTCAAGCTGCTATAGTCCTACAGATGTAGGCATATAGTAAGGGCATATTTTCCCATTAGAACTATGCATTTACTGGATCCAATGAAACGTTAACAGCAGTATGAGACTGATATCGTCTACAAGGGTTTCCTGATGTAGGCATATATCGCACGCCGTTCTTTAGACATGAATATATACAGGTATTGTATCACAAAAGGCGTAACCCATAAACCTACCAACTGGCCAATAAGTAACACAACTGTAAAACGCGACTGGAATGAAAAAAAAACATGTAATGTGTGGTTGACTTCTGTCAAAATTGTTGCTGGTTAATGAAAATACGTACAGGGGTATTCAGTCCTAAAGATACACTGTGAAAAATGGCACAGATAGGTGGTGTCGAATTAGAGGAAAAAAGAAGAACGAAGCGAGAATGGAACAGTGGCGGATCCAGGAATTTGCAGTGGGGGGAGGGGGTATGCATATGGCTGGGACATGAAATGTACAATGAGCGAAGCGCCACAATATGCACGGCTGTTGTTTAGTCTCTGATGCCTGATAGAATTCAGGAAATGGGAAACGGGGTTGGTAGGCAAGCATCCAAATTTTACCATATTTTTAAGTGTTTATTTCCACTCGATTAGGAGCGTACTTTGCAGCGCGCTAAAATTTTCACCCTTTCCAAATATTTGAAAATATGGAGCTTGTATTGTAGAAAAGTTTGGATGCTGGGTTTCTCGCAAGGAGATTTGAACAGTTGGGGGATTACTGAAGAACTTGCATTTTCTATCTGCAAATCTGAGGTTGGGTGTCGACCAAAGATCGTTGTTGCTACATAATGTTTTCCAACGCCCACGTAATGAGGATCTCCGACGAAATTTTTTGAGCTTTTATTGGAGAAAGTATGAAATTTTAGTGAAAAAATATGAAAATAGCACTGTATATAGTTGACGGTGTCACTTGGTGATATGGTGCCACAAGTGAAGCAAATTTCCGTTATTGCAACTTCCGGAGTTCGGAAAAGTTTACCAAAGTGAAGGTATGAGCGAGCACTTCTGATAAGGAATTGCAATTTGCGTCGCGAGAAGCGCGCTGAAAATTTTGCCTTCTTGAATCAAATAATGACGAATATGGAGCTTTTATTAGAGAAAATTGATTGGGAATATTGTAATTTCATGATTTTTCAAAACCACACAGTAGATTGGTCTCACAATTGGCAAATTTCCGAATTCTTCATTTTCAGAGGCCCCCTGCCCCGTCTGGGTGTCTAAGAAAAGGGGACCGAGAGGCAACATGGTGCTTAATGCTTCAATATTTTGAGCCACCATGAAACTCCCAAGATTTCAAATCATGGTTTTGAAAATGTGGTTAATCATTACTTCAAAGGATTATACGGTCAATGTGAATTTAATACCTGATGTGTTCTTATTACCGATACACGGTGTTAGGCTATGTCATGAGTAAACTCTATACGTAGTGTTATGTAGTATGGTGCACCCTCCACGACCTTTAACAGGAACGCCATCTTGTTGTTTAAGAGCAACTCTCCCTTCCTTTTGTCTTAGATTCCCAGGGCCCCTCCTGCTTCCCGTCACGTGTTACCGGTGAACGCGACAAACCACCTCGCCCTAGTTCCACTTGTATGCTGTATCCCATATATTCAATGTGTTGCCAATTTCACCCTCCACAGCCTCCTCATTGGTCTTTTTTTAGATCTTCACGTTCCTTAAAATTTATTTAAATTGGTGCGTCACAACTTTTAACCAATCAGGGGACTGCATGTGTTCCGATCTCCCCGAGACATGAAAGCTCCGAGCTTGCAAGTTTTGGTCACACTCACACACTGGTGCAGAAAACCTCAGACGACGAGCACCTGATTAAATCTGTACATAGTTAAATTTTAATAATTTTTTTTTGCCGGCTGTTAACCGAACGGAATAAAGCCGCCAATCATCTTGAATCAAAACTAAATCTTCTTCTCATCTGTTTATTCATATCTCAACTCGTATCGCCTACACACTTTGAAACGTCCCCGTACAAGCCTTCGTATCAATGATTGGCCCATTACCCGACGAGTCGCCCCACGTATTGACATAGACACACATGCAATGTCACAAACAGCGTTACCAACGGCCGAAGGCGAAAAACGCTAGATTTAGCATTCGCCATGGCTCAATGTCTAAACAAAACGTGAATTTACCAAATGATACGGAAGATAGATACATTGTAATTTACATTTTTTCATTTTATTGAAGAATTTGACACAAAAATACGGTAATCAAGTAATATAACAACTGTCACTGTATTTTTAAAAAAGTAATTAGGCTTAGACTACAATTAGCCTGGCTATCTGTACAATTTTTACCATCCCGGTGGGGAGGTATGCATACCCTCATCCCCTCTGGATCCGCCGCTGGAATGGAAAAAGTGTTGTCAATATTTTGAAACAAATTAACGGCAATTTCCCATATTATTTATGTATTTCTGTGTGTGTGTGGGGGGGGGGGGTCCTACCTATGCAGCCACACGGATGTGGTGTCGATTTGATTACGCTAATTGTAGGGCTTCTGGCCTAAGATGAAATGTCTTTGCTATCCTGATGAGGACTTGGTATTCGAAGGAGCCTAGAAGCAAAATGCTGAAATTTTTCTAAAAGAACTTCGACGCTATATTTTACGGCTGCTGTGAAAATGACAATGTGGTTTCGAAAATGTATAACACCTTGTTGGATGGGTATATATAGCCCATGAAATTGGTGCAATTGGTCATGTATGTAGTGCAACACATACCTACATAAATCCCTGGGCCAGGAGCAGCTTCAAAACCTGTAATTACACATCACGGTGTATATATTTCTATCGCATTCTCTCCTTAACCGACTGCATGGTCAAGTGGTTAGAGTATCAGACTGGCAGTCGGGAGGTTGGGAGTTCTAATCCTGGCCATATACCATAAACTTTAAAAACGGGACATACTGCCATTGTGCTTGGTGCGCAGCAAAAGCAATGGAGTAGGGAAAACGAGCCAGGGAGCCACAAGTGGAAAAAGGGCGTGATCGGCTCGACTTGAATCCACAACACATTTGGTTGTCCAAATTTATGAGGTTGCTAGCCTAAATAAAAAATAAAAAAATATTTCTGCAGGTCCAATCAGCATTCTTCGCACTCCATGACACCTTTACAATAGATGTAGGCCAACACTGTATTACATCAACTGAGGCATGTCCTCCTCAACCCCCCCACCGCACCTCATTAATCTTGTTTACTTCGATCGTAATCACCACCCCCACTATTAAACGGACTCTAACAGGCCTGAAATACTGAGTGATGCACCCTTTATCGCCCGTGCGGCAACCAGTTTTTGCCGTGTCAATGTGAACAGGTATGCCCGATTGTCCTTACCGGTGCCGGACAAGTGTGAACGTACCTTTAGATGGAAATCGGGCAGTAAACCTACAGCTCACTATAACTAACTAACCCTCTTAAACAGTCTCCCGCTGCGCATCATTATTTATAACCTAATGTTGCTGCTGTGCTGTATATGCTCCAACTAAAATGACTTTCGTGATTTTCTTCAAAATTAACTCGAACCTGTACGAATAGTTAATCATATAATAATTCAAATTCGATGTGACATAATACATGTCTTGGAATTTTTGCCAGGTACTGAAGTTGTTTGAATTTCAAAAACCCATAATTACACGATGTAGTTCTTTAAAGGCAGTCATTCGTCACCCTAAACTACAGTTTCAGTATCGATACATATATCAAAACTCTCAATTGGTACAGCTCTTTGATTGGCATCACATTCAAACAATGCATCATTGCTAAATTACACAGCATGGGCTCTGAGAGTGTCTTGATTACACATTATGGACTTGTATGGCTACTGGGACAAGCCCTGAAGCAATAAACAAGGATTGTGTCTGGATAAAGAGTTTTAGATAAATGTGGGAGGGGCTAGAAGTAAGTAGGTTGGGAGAATTGGAACTGTTTGGGATGATGAAAATATGCCTTTAAGAAAAATTGTAGGCCTAAATTGCTAACTAGTAACTATAGGCTATGTAAAAGTTCGAGTTCAATGGAAAATTGTCCTTGTGTTACAACGGAAGTCACTGATCATGTGTAGTAGTAGGTGTGTTACAAACACGTGCGCACGACAGCACGCTACTTGACGTCACTGGTCATTTGCAATAGATTTTATACATATGTCACAGAGCAGAAAGTAACCCCTCATTTGGGGGCATAACAGATCAGCACCGACAAATGCAAACAGCTGATTTTTCGCACATAGTCGAGCATAGTCTGCTACACCTGTAGGCAAGTTCCCAAGCCATGCGGTCACTTGTTCCATTGTTTTGTCCCCAAGGATGACGTCAGTGTGCCTTATATGCATAAGGTTTATAAACGTTTTTGTACCTGTTCAATACTTTAAACAATCGTTGTACAATGGAGTCCTGGACGGAAAAACGGAAAGACAAGAAACGCAATGACGTTAGTGCTTGTCCTCTGTAGGTAGAACACATTGCACCTTTATGGACAGTTTTCAGGTCATAAATAGCAAACAAGTGCAAGTAACAGTTCCCTAACTAAAGCATGTATTTAAACTGTTTCTTTATGAGGAATTTCAGTTTCAATGACATGTAAGCGTTGGTCGCAAAAGTTTATATAAAGTTGAATGTATAGAACTAAATCAGCTTACATTTCACACTTGTAAACACTAATTTTACTTTTCATGGTTACTTACCTGTGTTTGCGAGGGCGCTGGGTAAGAGCACAACTCCGCTTCCAGCAACGGTGGCAACGATAAAAACAGCGGCTGTTATTAATCCATAACGGCCTTCGATAGAGTCTTCTGCTACATCACGTGACTCTTCATGTCTGTCCTACATAATAACACCATACCATGCAAAATGTCGTGAAAGATTAACTTGATAATTCCATTAATTAAGTACACGTGTCACCTAATTTTAACAACGTCGATTTCAAATAACGAACGCTGTCATTTAGCTGCTTCTAACTGTATTGGAAGTTAGGAAGACGGAACATAGAATATGCGTTATAAAACTCTATACCATCCGAGATGACGCGGTTTAAAAACTTGACTATCCTGGGACGAAGTAGACTTGGCCAAGTCTCTCGTGAGTGTTCCCCGGGGAGCTGACAACACCAACTCTACACAAATCCAGTGCTTCAGCACAGTACAACATACCGTATTTGCCTTTTTTCTAATACGCCCTCTATAGGTCTATAAAGCGGAACACTCACGAGAGACTTGGCCAAGTCTAGGGACGAAGCAGTTTTTTAAGTTTACTCATTTCTTGAAACATGGCAAGTAAGGGACTCTAAAAAGAAAAAAAGGAAAAATACTAATATGAATTTTAGGTTAACCTTTTTAGCAGACGCTTGAAATGGTCACATAATAAGCAATGTGGCAAAGTCCTCCCTTACGGTGGCAAACCCCAGGATTATGTTTGTTAATGCGCTCATTTTGTTGACCTTTCCAAAGAGACCTTAAATGAAGCTTTATCGGGTGTTTTGTAATGGTTTTGTGTAATAATAAACTAAACGAAGTACCAGCGGTAGAAAGGGGACTCGAATAAAGCAACATGGCGGAAATTATGGACTTGAGCAGCTGGCGGATGTGTTACCAAGTTTTGAGCAAGGAAGAAGGCTTCGCTAACTGTGATTAAACATTGACTAAAGTAAAAATCCTCACGGTCAAATTTGGGTCTACTGTAAACTATAACTAAATATAGACAATGTGTGCAGTCTTCTCGGAGAGCTATTAAACGTTTATCCTACTCCTGAACATTTAAATCAATCTCTTTCAAAACAATCAGTTAAGCTTATCAGTAGTATCACATTCGAACTCAAACTCTTCTCCTGCCACAACACATCTCAAAGCAAACTATGAAAGAATACCCGCACCTTATGTTGGTGTACTATGTTTAAAAGGGGAAAAAGTCTTCCGCACGTGCGTTAAAGCAACAGCGTAATCTCATAATTGTCGTCTCATTTCGTTTTCATAATATTTTAAGGAATTAATAATTGCATATTTACGGTAAATCAAGCTGTAATTTTCAACTGAGGAGAATAAATACTGTCACATGATTCTCAAGAGCCAAATATAGAACGGAACAGTCTACTAAAATATTTCAAGTTGTAGTGACTGCACTTCCTTTTAAAAGGATTCAGATTTTGACCTGTGGTGACCTCACAAGATACCCCAACGGCAACAAAAATAAAGTACTCTTCCTCTTAATACGATAAATTTGTACACCAAAAACGAAAAACACATAATTAGTACACAGAGATATCAAACTCACAAACAGGAATTCCCCTGCAGAAGCTCAAAAAAGAGGACACATTTTCGGCCACTGCCAAACCCTGAGCTCAAATTGATGTTGGCCTTGACCAAAGTAACAAGTTAGTTCAGGGGACAAAAGCTAACTTCACTGAGGGTCCAATTATGTGCGATCTGAAGTTTTAAAAGCCATTTATTCAAATTCAAAGATTGCTACAAAGGTTTCCTTTAATTAAATAAGAAACCAAGATTCTAACATTTTTATTCTTATTAAAATAAAGAGGGCGGATTTTGCTCTCCTTCTAGAAAAGGGGGACACACACCCTCCACCCGTCCCCTCCCCTTGATGGGAACACCGCACAAAGTTTTATTTCTTGTCTTTAAGTATTACCTCAAATAACCTTTTTAGTTCTCTGCATCATCGCCGATTTTTGTTTCGGATCTTTTTGGTTTGGATCTGGTTTATTGTTGGCTTTGAAGTACACCTTAAAAGGCCCAGTTCTCTCAACCAAAACAGTACCAATTCTCCTAACCTTCTTACTTAAGCCCCTCCCACAATTGTCTGAAATTCATCCTTATCCATTCGCAATCTCAGTTTATTGCTTCAGTATAGAAAAGCTCTATGTGTTTAATCGAAACACTCTCAGTACAGTTCCTGCTGCGTAATATAAGCTTTGGTAATCTGCATTATTTAAATTAGCAGTCAATCAAAAAACTGGGCCAATGGAGAGTTTCTGTACTACCCGGGCCTACAAGAAGTGTGGTCTGGCGTGGGATGATTGGCGCTTTAACTGTTTATATGCATACAGTCATTTGAAACCTTGTACTCGTACACAGCAATTAGCATTGAAGTAAATTTAAAGGCAGTCATGACAACAAACTACAATTCTTATAGAAGTCTACAGAAATTCTCAATTTGCACATCTATCTGAACGACAACAATGTAAAGAAAACGCAAGAATATGGTACTGAAGCTGATATGTCAGTATGTTCTGTACTAGAAGTGTTTTGATTACAAGTTGAAGTCTCGTACACTCATCCGGCTGATGCAATAAACTGACACTGTGTCTGGATGGGGGTAAGTTTTAAACAGTTCTGTGAGGGGTTAAAAGGACCAACCCTCTCATCCCAAACTACAATTCTTGTAGGGGTTAAAAGAAATTCTCAATTGTCTCAGCTCTTTGATTGACAGCAAATTCAAACAATGCAGAGTACCAAAGCTTACACTACGCAACATGAACTGCACTGAGGTTTTTCGATTAAACACATTAAGCTTTTCTATACTCACCATGAGGCAGTATACTCAGATTGTGACTGAATGTGGACGAATTTCACTGACAATTGTGGGAGGGGCTTAAGTAAGTAAGTAAGTAAGCTTAAGTTACTGTTTGGGGTGAGACAATCTAAGTAAGTAGGTTTAGAGTATTGGAACTTTATGTTGAGAGGATTAGATCTTTCAGAAAAAAATAAAAAAAATTGAATCGTATATACAACGGTTAACAACAGCTACCCCTCAGCATGTATACACTTAATTCCTCGGGGTCGTAGAACAAGAGCCGTGCCCTCCATCTCCCGCCCGCATAAATACTCGAACTGCTTTCTCACCATTCCTGGGCTACATATGTACTGTTTTGGGGAAATTGAATAAAATTTGCTGTCAAATTTGGAACCACACGGTCAGATTTTGAAATAATCACGTGACTGCTTTTTTACTTTGGCCACCGGTCAAGTATGTATTCACCGCTTCCAGGGGCACTTTGACTCGGTCATAGTGTGCCATGGGACGTCGAACGAATCTTAGTACAATAATTGCCATATGGTAAAGATTACAATGTTAATAAGTTAAATATACTTACTCGATGAAGTAACGGTAATTCGTCCTCCCCTTCATCTAAAAGCTGACCAGTTTCCCCTTGTGCTGACATTGAGAATGAAAACAGTCCTACAGATTCTTTCTTTCGTAGATTTTCTGTTCAGAATGGTTCATTGTGACACAGAGAAATAAACACACACCTTCATATACACACGTACCAACATAATTAAGACTGTATAATACTCAATCTGTGTTTTGTGCAATCTGTGGGTAGGTACATTTCAAGTATTGAACGCTATAAAATGTTAAGACTATTTACCCGCAATTTATCAAATTGTAGTATTTTGGGCTGCACAAAAAATTGCTGAACTTGTCTTCAGATGAGCAAAATAAAGGATACACACACATTGAGGCCTCATATACTTCGGCTACTCAGTAGACATTAAAATGAGATTGTGACTGGACGCAGTTGTGTATAGACAGTTGAGGGAGGTGTTCGAGCAAGTACATTAGGAATATTGGAACTCTTTGGGGGGCATAGGCGTACGAGGCGGGGTGCAGGGGGCACTCGCCCCCCGGTTAGTGTAAATAAAGGTTGGTCTATTCGGGCAAAACATGGGAAAAACTTGATAAACGGTGACATTCGCTGGCAAAAACTGTTCTTGCCTCCTCAGAGAAAATTACTCCCATACGCCTATGAGGGTGAGAGGACTAGGTCTTGAGTGTTTCGGACAATATAAGAATGAAAACTCAGTTTTGTTATCGTCTACACTGTAAAAAGGTAGTAAATTTACAATATTCTTCATGTCAGCACCAGTGGCGTACGAAGGGGAGGGGGGGCATTGGGGCCATGGCCCCTCCTCATTTTTTTAGAACCTAAAAATTCGTAGTCCTACTTAACTAACACAGATTTTACTTCAAAAGGTAGCTTATGTGTAACCAGATTGCACGTTAAGTCACCCAATTTCTCAAAAATTTGAAAAGGGGAAAGATTATCTCTGCTAAGCCCCTTCAGTTACGTTATTTTTTTAATACCTAAAAAATAGGCAAATTTTGTCATATTCCAAATTTACTTGGAAAAAAGTAGACTCTGTAACACCATGGTGGTACCGATTGCTTCTGAGGACATCTACCTATATAAGAATTCTCAAAGGGGGGGGGGGGTTCATCCCATAGGCTCCTTCCCCGGCCGGCATAGACATAAGTGACAGGGGCATGGAAGCGGAGGGTTCAGGTGCGACGAGCAATAGTTTGCCATTCATCATGCAAGAGATGTTAGAGGTAAAATCATTAGCAGTCTGGAGTTCGAGCAGTCACAGAAAATTCATCAATTCAGCGTATCTTGAATTTAGCAAAAGTCACAATAAAGAAGCATTAGCATATTTTCAATTCCGTTTTATAGTTTCCCCGTTAAGAATCAAGATCATTTATATAAAAGAAGTATAACATTTTATGTGGTAATATTCTTATCACGTACCATAATGCTGATTTTTTGTTATTGCAAACAAAAGCTAAACATGATGATTGTTTAGATTCTCTTTCCAAGCATGAAAACGCAATCTTCGGCCATCTGAGGGGCCGCATTTTTTCAAAATATTCTTTACGCTCCGCGTTAACTAATGGTGGCGCTCCGCCAAGATATTGTTTCGGGCAAAATTACATTTTTCGAGTCCTGGTATTTCTTAACTCTCTGATCACCTTGCAGTTTTTCGGAAACTAATTTTGAAGTGAACATTTTATTGCAAACGGCAAAAGAAGAAAAAGACTCGTTAGATTGTTTAAATAAGTCTGGAAAAGTGCCATTTCCGGCCATCTGAGGGGTCTGATTTTTCAAAATTTCCTCTACACTCAGCGCCAACCAACGTTGGCACTTCACTTAGAAAGTCTTTCTACCAAAATGAAGTTTTGTGGCCAAGTAAAAAACAGCAAACTGAAATGTTCCCGTTAGCCCATGCCGATCGATGTTCTTTTATGTTGGTTTCTAAAAGTATGCAAATTTAAAAACAAATTTCATTTCGAAAGGTAGCGTAAATGGCATTAGAATGCATGTTAAGGCACAACATTTTCAGTTTTCGCCTCATGAACCACCATAGTTCAAGTTTTAACACTGTTCCTGTCAAAGTAAAAAAATCTGCCCCATTTTGCTTCTGTGCTCCATGGCCAAACATTTTCAAAGGGGAGGGGTACACCCCTCCGGTTTAACCCCTCCCCCAGGCCAGCGATCACTCAACATACTGCATGTCCCTTCCCCTTCAGAGAAATCCTGCGTACGTCACTGGTCAGCACCAGTCACACACCTCAACTGAAAATGTGGTGGGACATAAACTGCCAAAGAAGGAAAAGAAAATCTCAATGATAGCCAATGTTCTCAACGAACAAGAAATTCAATATTCCATATGTTTATTACAATAACTCAAAATACCCCAGTCTGTTTACTGTAGGGGTGCCACGTTTTACTTATTTAATTGAGGAGCAACATTTACTGTCACTCCAGTCGACTGCTCACGTCTAAATTGGACGCAGGTCTCTTCGTTTTGGCGGACGGTGGTTTGTGAAATCTTAAAGGGGGAGTGAACAAACCCAGTACGCTCCGCGGGGTACTCATCGCTACGAAAATCCATCTGAGGGCCGGCAGCCTAAGGGCGGCAGCCTAAAGGGGGCTGCAGGCACGGAGGCGCTACGCACTAAAGGCTATTCATTGCCAGCCTCTGAATTCACGGTCGTCCTGTCGTCCGGTGGCAGTTTAGTTTTTGTAGAGCTTCTGTGGCTGTTTCATGCTTTCGCCCCAAGTTTTGCGCCCCTGCTAATGCGTATGATCTCACTAATTTGGTGTCTCATTTTGACATTCTTCAGCGATCACGTGTTCTTGATAGTGCCTGTAATCAAAGAAGTGTTGACCTTAAAATGTATGCAGCTGTCATCCTTTATAGTTACTTAGTTAGATGGAGTTTTACAGCCCAGTTTCCAACCTATTGGTTCAAGTCGAGCCGGCCACGGCCTTTTTTCAGTTGTGGCTCACTGGCTTGTTTTCCCTACTACATTGCTTATACTGAGCAACAAGCACAGCGGCAGTATGTTCCATTTTTAGAGTGTTTGGTATGACCTAACCTGGGAGTAGGCTCCGGGCCTTCCTTGTGAGAGGTTGATGCTCTTGTCATCCTTTATATGGACATTTAGCTGTATGACTTGCAGGTTCGGATAAAACTTCCAGTTGATGCACCTTTGGAGGACTTTAATGACATGGAAATGTCATGAAGATATTGACATGGCGTAACATGGTATGGTTATGGCATGTTATACCATGGTATCCGATGGGATGATATTACATCATAGAATGCCATGCACGGTATTTCAAGTGTACCTCAAGTCAAAAAATTCAAAAATATATATTTATGAAAATGAAAAACGAATTCTAACACTCCAACTCCCATCTTCATATGACATTCCTGAGCTGAGATATAAAAGGTTGAAGTTTATTCACTTAAAACAAATTGATTTATTGCGCAATAATTTGTGACTTTCTTGTTGTACAACTCACATAAAATGCTTTGTTTTCCTTTAAAATTAAAATGTGTTTATGACCTTGAACACTTCCTATTTGCTTGCATAGCATGTTGCAAAAGGAGGGCTTAATTAATTACATCACCTCATAAGAGTAAAAGGTGCTATCACACCTTGGTACAAGGTGCAATAACGTTCGGAAAAACAAAGAAATACAAAGATTGTAATTTGCGTAGTACAAGAATGACATCACAAATTATTGCGCAATGTACCATTTTAATTTGAGTGAATAAACTTCAAAATTTAATATCTCAGCTCAGGAATGTCCTATGCAGATGGAAGTTGGACTGTTAGGATTTATTTTTCATGGTCTGTAATATATATTTTTGAATTTTTTAACTTTAGGTACACTTATTTTAATATTATCCATGATATGGGAATATATGGTATGCCATGGGAGGTATCTAATGGTATGATATTATGCCATGACAGCCTATGGTATGTTTCCCAAGCAACACAACCCTATGACGCACCAAGCGATAACACTTCATATGGCTACATATCATACTGCCGTATAGGATTACATACCGCACAATACCATGTCATTACCATGGCATATCATAAGCGATCACGCGATTGCAAGCCTAATGCTCCAAGCACTTGCTTGACCGACTGTATTGTTAAGTGGTTAAAGCATCAGGCTTCCTGTTGGGAGGTTGGGAGGTCGAATTTAGCCGGATCATACCGAAAACTTTGAAAAACGTATCTATTCACTGTAAACACAAATTAGTCAAGTGGTGCCTAAATTGACCAACCATTTTAGTTACTCATATTTGACAAATTTGTGATATTCGACCTAATTTGGTAGAAATGGCCTAAATAATATCAGTCAAAACTTAGTAAAGTAGGTTTAATAACTGTTAAAACTAATTCACCTGTGTCAAATAGTAGTCAATAGTGTTGACTAACGTGATTAGTGGATTCAGGCACTGCTTGACTAATTTGTGTTTACAGTGCTGGCCTTGTGCTTTGTGCTCAGAATAAGCAATGGAGGGGAGAAAACAAGCCAGCGAGCTACAAAAGGGCCGCGACCGGCTCGACTTGAACCAATTGGTTGGAAACTGGGCCGTAAAATTCCATCTGACATAATACCCATATCATAAGGTATCACTGTGCGTGCAACAAAATGACGAAATGAGACGTCGATGAAGTTTTACCCCCCTTTATTTGTACGCGTGCCAGAAAACACGGTAAAACTGCTTGAAAAAAGAGAGAAATAAACATAATCAGTAACAAGCAATACATTACAGAAAACATTACAGCAGTGAGGCCGGAAAGAAAGACATTTGAAGGCGAATAGAGACATTTAAACATTACGACACACACATGCCTACACACACGCACTCACACCGTCAAACTCACAGACATACATACACTCGGACTTAAACGAAACCCTGAAAAAGGTGTCATAATACATGGCTTGACAGAACACTGAAAATAACCCTCACTTACAAATCGTTACGGGGTAGAACACACACAGTGCTTAACAGCGGCTTTCTGCGTTAACTGGGTTGACAGCGTTAAACTGGGGTCACAGCGGTATACAGGGGTGGAACTGTCAGGGAGGAAATTAAGGGAACAGTGTAAATAACAGATAATAGCTTAGCTAGTAGAACCCCGAATGCGGTTGTCACACCACACCCACAAGGAATTGGCTTGCATGAATCCACAGAGGTGCATAAACAGATAACGTCGCCTAATTTGACTAAAGAATAAAATACATGAAAAATACTTACAAAATTGAAGCGAAACGGTTGACAAGAGGATGCGAGGCTAGCTTAACGAAAACAGGAACAAAAGTGACCAGCCTAGAACAAGCCTCGCGAGACCACGCTCAACTAAAACATCTGCGTGCATTCTTTCCACGCTAAAACAAAGGAAAACTGAAACCCGGCCAAGAAATTACGTAACGGATCACACAGGAATGAAATAACTTATCGGTGCAGATAACATAAGGTGTCATACGATACCATACTGTACAATGACATACGATAGAATGACAAACCATACCATGGTATTACATACCATTCAACACCATGTTACATTAGACCGGGTGTGTGGTTAAGTGGTAGATGTCCCCCTCCAGGATCACCGTCCAAGGTTGCGAGCATCAAAAATGATGTCGTAATTAATTTTATTTCCCCCTCCCTTAAAAAAAGATTTGAGCCAAATCGGGGGAACGACTCCTTGTCTTGAAGAATGTTTGTTTCGGTAAGAAAGCTTAAGGCCATGTCACACTGCAGCGATATCGGATCGGATATCGCTCCGATTTTCGTGAGGTTTAATCAATATCTCCTCCATCTGTGGTCGAAAAGAAACAAAAATTTTCCAGCCTCTGTAGATTTGTAAATTGTGTCCCGAGACTAAGAAATTCCAAGTTATACCAATTATTTCGTGACGTCACATCCGCAGACAGTTTTTATCCGATACGCGTAGTCCTGTAAAAGTTGTTTGTAAATGTGGCGTCACGAAACAAATAGTATACATTTCATTTCCGTGGTCCTCCCATACCGATCTTATATTTACCCAGCATGGCAAATTTTTGGTTCTTTTCGACTATGGATTGATGAAATTTTAACTAAAACTCATAAAAATCGAATGAGTAATCCGATCCGATATCGCTGTAGTGTGACCTGGGCTTTAGAGGCAAAATGGTTTTTACTTCCACAAAGTTTTAAACTTCTGAATACATGTCTAGTACCAGGCTAATATCAATGCTGCGGAATTGTATCACATCCAGGGCAGTACTCGCCCATAGTTGCAGGCTGTAGATCATATTTCTTGTTCAGTCGATGCTTTAAGAGCTAATCAGCTTAGAAAACAAAGTTAACTCCGCGGGTGGATGGGCAGTAACGGGGAAGAACATATGTATCAATTTTTGGAAATCCCGAGAATGATCCCGGCAAAATGGGGACCAAGGCTAGTTTAACAACGATGGAACTTGTATTAATAGGGGGAATAGTAATATTTGCGTAAACGCAAATGATTTAAAGATGGCAAAACCGTAGAATGCAGTATCCTGTTTTAATGCACAGGTTCAAGGTTGCTGAACCTTCTTCGTTCTTTCCACGGACTTCCTATAGATAGTTCTCACTGACATCACAAATATGCGTTACCAACCGCCATGTTTTAGGGCAAGCCTGTGCATACATACCGGGGTTGCCCTCAAACATGGCTGGAATAATCCACGTGAAAAGCGTCTATGACGCCATGTGAGAACTATCTACATGGAGAGAGCATACTGCATGTTAGATCGTCGCTACCGTATTGTGGAAAAAGGGCACCAAGATGGCTGTCTGCTATGATTTTGTGTGAAAGTTTGGACCTGCCCAAGTATATCCCTATATTTTGCAAGAAAGTTAAAATATTTTTGAAATATGGCAAGGTAAGGTCAATATCACTTCACGAATTGCAGGAATATGACATTGTTTCCCATTCAAGTGTAACTTTTGTGTGAAATATAACAGAATCGTGGTCAAATAAGACGGTTTATACCTCCACGGCGGCCATCTTGGTGCGCCTTTTTGTCCCAGTCGGTGGCGACCATCTACGGATAGAACCTACACGTAACATGCTCTGCCCATGTATATAAGTCCGTGGTTCTTTAATACACAACAATATCAATATATTGAGTACAGTAATGAAACTTCGTTCATTACCACAATAAAACAGCACAACCCATGAGTAAAATGGGGAAGCTAAGATGCGAGTGAATTTATCCATTAGGCCTACTATGAGTTTATGTTGGGATAACACACGGTTTTGAGACTCAGTTTAAATGAATTGTACTCAATAAACCAGGGTTGTCCAGCCTTTCGCAGCGGTGGGCCACATGTAATGGTTATGATGGGCAAGGGGCCGCATTCTCTATACTCGTCTTGTCTCAATTTTCCCGACGCCCAAGGCAACAAAATGCAATCATTGCGCGTGGGGAACATTGATTCATTTTCCCTTTTGATTGAAAAAATAAATAAACTTTAGCAAAAATTGATGATGCTGGGCAGAATATTCGGACAAGGTTTTTTATTCCTCTTGAATCATTCTCAACCCGCCCCAGTGGACAACACTCCAATGTAGCTACTGTACATGTAGCAGACATTTGAAATGAATTATTTCATTTAAAAGTAAGGTTGCCATTGCAGACGGCGAAGCCTAAAGTTGTCATTAATTAATCTGCTTATTGAATAATTTTGCAATATGGATTATTTCTGACGGGCCGGAAGCAACTTTTTCGCGGGCCGGACCGTGCCCGCGGGCAGTAGGTTGGACAACCCTGCAATAAACGAACTAGAGCACCTAATGGTAGATGCGCACTGTTTAACAAGGTGTTTCTTGATTGGCTGTTGCCATTGTATTGCATCGATTGTATTCTGTGGTCGGGTTAGGGATTAGGTTAGGGACTAGGGTTATCGTTATCCAGTTAGGAAATTTCTCTTTAAACAGTGCGCATCGCCCCGCACGTAAACTTTTTAACATTTACAACCTTTTAGACGGCACTTGGCTCATTCAAACGGGAAAACGATTCTAGAGATTTGACCCATCTGACGGAAAGGTTTGATTGCGGTAGCTTTGCAATTTAATTCTGTAGAAGTGTGATTGTGAACGCAACAAAGAACGAATAATAAGCTGTAAAACAGGGCGTCATACCACGAAAAAGCAATCAATTTATAGTACTTAAAACCATGGAAGTACTTCCATGTTTGAACATTACGAATTCAATAGGTAAGTACAAACAGAGAATGGATAATGGCGTATACTCAGCAATGGAGTGCTGGACTTATATGAAAGTCAAATCTGACAACTCTATTCTGTACACGTTTCATATGTCTTTGAATCAAATCCACTGATACCAGTGTATTATTATACCGTAAAGCCAACTAGGGGCCTATTACAAAAAAACGAAGTACGGTAGCTAAGAATAAACGACTGCACAATGTGTTTTTAGTTTCAGACCACACACAGTACGACTTCTGTTGTTGGGTTAATCAATTTTCAAGTATTCATCAAAATCATACTCTCAAAGTTAAGTTGGGCACTCTTGATCAAAAAACGACACTAGAAGAATCATGACAAACTTTGATAGAAATAGCTGACGATCTTGGTGAGATGATCTTGCCTGTTCCAATAATGAAGAACTAAATTAATTTCAATTTAAAAATATATAAAAAACTAATTTCACTCTTTTCATTGTAGAGTTAAAAGTTTCGCAAATGTTGAAAAGACTAAAATCTTTGAGTTGGTTTGGTGGAAACGTGTGATCAATTTCACGAACCAACTCAAAAATCTCTTTGTTAAACATTTTTATTTTTTTGTCCTTTTTATTAAATCTATGAATTTCATCAGATTTGTTATGCTTTGAAAAAACTTTCACACAAGACAGTCCTTTGGCTTAAACGGTGTTTTCTGATAGATGACATTTAGGGAATTGCCTCACTGTAAACACAATTTAGTCAAGCAATGCTTGAATCGACCAATCACGTTAGTCAACAATATTGACTAATATTTGACTAATATTTGACCCAGCTGAATTATTTTCTAACAAACATTAACCCTTTACCGTTGTGCTCCGATCGGGGCATATTTGCGCGCCTCGGGAGTGGGCGGAAAAGCGGACGTAGCGCCCCGCATCGGCTTCCGTAGGCCATGGACCCCGTGGCCTTAAACTATTGTCTCTCTCGTTATTGTGGCCGAATTTTCGGGTAGCTACTCGCAGTTTCGAGCTCCGCGTGAAACAGTAAAGATGGGTGACAGCCGAGCTCTCCGCATGGGTCCAAAAGGACCCAAACAACGGTAAGGGTTAAGCCTCCTTGACTAAGTTTTGACTGTTTTTCTTTACTCGATTTCTTCGAAATTAGTCAGGTATCATTACAAATTTGTGAAATATGAGTGACTCACTTGTCAATTCAGCCTGAGACAACACTTATTTGTGTTTACAGTGCTGAAATGCATGGAGTATGTACACGCTAAGAAACGTATTTAGGAATTTAACAGTTTTCTAAATACTTTTTTGCCCTCTCCCCCACTTTGTAACCACGTGTTGATACTGAAAACACGCTTATAATTCCTAAATTTTGCTTAAAAACACGTTTTATTGCTAAACATTTCAGTGTTTAAAGCGGCTCATTGAGTTGGTTCATGAAATTTGTCCACAACCTGATAAGTTTTCTTCACAAACCAACGACAAATGGTAAAACTTAGACAATCCCCATACCCTACATACAGATAACTGCTTTATGAGTGAGTACTTAACAGTTGAAGTCCGCTTTCAAAAATTCCTGACCAGACACTTTTTCAAATTATGTACCAAACCGTTGCAAGTCAGGACACTAGAAAATTCAAACTTTTAACGTTTTCAGGGACTTTTGGATTTAAAACTTGACTTGTTATGCTAATTATAAGCGTTGTTATGTGGTAGTGGCCCTATGAGACTCTCATTAAGTTATCGATATCAACTCAATGAACCTCTTTAAAAGCTAATATAGCTAGCTAGCAGGTAGAGCGTTTAATAGCTAGAAATTAAACGTGTTTACTGACGAAGTGTAGTGAAATTAGCCTTTACTTGCTTAACATATTTTTCAGAGTGTATCGATCAAAAAGACTGTAGCTACGGGGGGGGGGGGGGCGGGGCGTTTTGTTTTCGAACAAGGTTTTGAAAAAAAAAAAACAGCAGACACGCTTAGGAGTTTTCTGTGTAACTGAAATTGAAAACGCACCAAATTATTTAATTCTCAAATGCCGCCCCGACTTTTACCAGACCAAAATTCAGATCTTGCAGGAATATAATGGGCAAGTCACCTGCACTCGGGAGCAGCTCCTCATCCCCACTGCACTGCGAAAGGCTAACGAAAGGAACCACCCTACCAGAGCCTGGAGTTTTTATTCCAAAATGCCTCAAGGTACGGGCTCGAGGAAATGTTTGTCACACTTGGCAGTCGTTAACGCGAATCTGTCGCCCTGAAAGTGACCTGTCTCTGAACAAATGTTTAATGGTCCAAAGCCAAGAAAGATTCGCAAAAAGGGAATATAGAGATGGTCTGAAGACCGACACCCGAACAACACTTAAATTTGCTTTAAAAGTTGTTGGATTTACTAGTGATATAGTTTGACATTGAATCGCATTTAAATTAAAGAGATATGACGACACAAATGTACAGGTATATCCATGTTTTTCTTAACTCTTAATATATAATGCACGCGTACATGGTTCAAAGAAATATGTATGGATAAAAATGTAAAACTTTTTATAAAATATGCACTTGGACGTCATACTGCAGCTGAAGACTGGCGAAATGGAATGGGAAACCCTAGGATTGATGCTGCTATCGGCAAATAGCGAACAAGGATGTAGTGAAGATGTTTCTATGTAATTGGTATTAGAAAGATTCATTGGTCTATATATCTACGATATTGCTTCCAATTGTTCAATCATTTCAAAAAGTTCTTCTTCATCTTCATCAGCCCTTATCATCTCTTCATTCAATTTCCTTTGATCCTCTCTCTGTCTCCTCCTTCTATCTTCTCTCGCCTTATAATACTTCATCTCCTTCTCAGCCCTCTCTTCCTCAAATGCCTCTTTTCTCTCACCAACTGTTTCATGTTCGCAGACCAGTCTGTCGTCATTCATGAAGTCATAGATCACTTTATTTATTGCTTCATTTTCATCATTTAAAAAGGAAGATGAACGTTTCATCACATAAAGTGATGACGTCATCACCAACCTATTGTCTCCCATCGAGAAAGATGTCCCCATGGCAGCTGGTTCCATAACTGTTGTCGAACAAGAGTCAGAAGTTACACTTGATGGACATGACCAGTTTGACAGCAGGTCGTGGTTTGTGTGAATTTGGTTATCGTCGTATGGTATGTCAAGGATACCGTACAGGGTGTCCGAAGAATTTAGTGAGCAGCCATCCGTGTCACAAAGCACTGCAAAGGAAATTAAATATAGGGCTAAAATTCCAAAATGCCAAAGAAGTCGACACGAGATATTTCTAAGACGTCGGGAGAACATAGGCTCTCATGAGGGAGGGGAGAGGTATTTGTGGAGTTATCGGCTACTTCAAAACTTCTGTGCGGACTATACTGGGCGCAGTTCTCTAAAGAGTATAGTAATTGTTTCTAAGAAAAAAGGTACTCATTAGTTCTAAAGGAGATATATACCACATAGCACACACAAAATATGAAACCTCTGTACTCTCAAATCCCACCTCCCTCCCACCGTAGAGTTGTAACCACCATCTAGCCCCGTTTTTCACCTTACTAACATCCAATCGGAAATGACTCGTTTTTTCTGGACCGAAAAAGGATTATAGTGGCATTTAAGCGAGAGAAAACCATATCATCTATTTCACTACTCTCGGTTACGAGATTACCAAATCTCGTTAATGTTTGGACCGTACACTCTTAAAATGTTGTTCAATGTTTCGAACAGAGCTTGGCAGCTACCTATGTGTTCAACCAGGGAGTTGATAGCAACTCCTTGGTTCAACTAACTGTTAATTTAAACGTGCCAATTAGTTTATTACAAGGACACTCCAACTAATTGTTGATTAAATGTTGCCCACCAGTTGATCACCTCTAAAGAAAAACGTATTTTAAGAGACCAAATGTTGATCACCTTTTACCAACAGTTGGTTGGACACTTAGGTTACCAAGTGTTGGTCACTGAAAGTTTGCCCAATTCTTTAAGAGTGTGTTCAGGTTCCGTTAATCAAAAAATTCGTTTCCATGTGGAACAGGGTTTTTTTTTTTTTTTTTTTGCTAGACTGTAAAGACTGGCCTAAAGAGAAAATTGTGTATGCTACATGATATACGCAAATACTACATATGCCGCCCGAAAGTCCTAACATGATGCGGACCGTCATTCATTTTACACATTCTGTTTTCGTATTCACCTGCATCTTCACTGAAACTCAAGTCCTTCTTGTCTCTGTTTTTATCCGATACTCGTTCACTGTTCAAGGTGAACCCGAGGTCACCATCCAGGCCACAGCCGAGGTAATATCCCCCAATATCTTTTGATGACATAAACCGCCGTTCTGGTCCGTATTTCTCAACCTGAAGCTGGAAAAAAGTCCGAATGCTCAATTTTATTGCTTTTTTAACGAATATGAACAATATTAAAGAAAAATGAGTTAGGTTTATCTGAATAATTGGTAATTGTATGATTTATGAAATAGTTGAAGGTTTTAATCCACACTTGTGACTTATTATCTTAGATTTCAACAATTGCGATCGTTTGCATGAGTAAGACCTGCAATAGGATTAAAGATCTACAAAAATTTCGGTCAGGCCAGTAATTGGTTTCAAATATTGCATGGGTAACTTAGTTCATATGGAAATAGACCAGTGCTTTTCGGAGTATTAAAAGAAAGATTTAGAAGCAAAAATTCAAGGGGCTTACCAGTTTATTTCCTTTATCAGTCATCCAATTCTTTAGTCTCCCGATGCGGTTTCTTGTCGGTTTGTACGTCATGACGTCACATCTGCTAGGTTTACCTAGCAAGCAGCCCATCGTAAAGTAAATTATATTGAAAGAAGTGTTCACTCTTTAAGCTTGTAATAGCAAATGAAATCTTTTGCATAGGATATAGGCCTACAGTGAATCCTACGTGCATTGTACATACGACAGTCACTCTTACCAGCTTGTGATTGTTGCGCAACAATCCACTTTGCGCGCATCGATATTCATGTAAAATGTAACACTTTTACAAAGCATTTCAAGAGTAATTGACAATATTCACGCGTTGAGAGTCATGCGTTTTATGTAAATTTTGAAGGGCATTTATGACGTATTAACGCAAAGTCATATGGCCCATTGACACATTCATGTTTACAAACAAATGGCGCCTGATTGACAACAAAATTGAGTAGCTGCACTTACAATTTCGTCACAATAGATTCTAGTTCGTCTACATTCTGCATGCAATTGCGTGATCGCTGCACTTTCTAAACCTAACATGCACGCATATGTTCCTCCCCATGCTTAATTATGCCAACAAGTAACGTACGCTGGTTACAGATCATAGAAATCCTAAGCTTTAGGATTTCGATGTTACAGACCTAATGCATTGACGACAAAATGACGTCATCATTGAGGGCAAAACAATGGAACACGTAGACGCACGCATAAAAATTCACCCTGGACGTGTAGTAAACTCTGCGCGTATTCAACTGGTTGTCAAAACAGCTGTCTGCATTTGTCGGTGTTGGTTTGTTTTGCCCCCAAAGAAGGGCGTAATTTTGCTCTGTCACATCGTTTGCATAAGGTTTATATTTAATTCGATTTGTTTGACGCTTGCCTAACAGCTTATGCACCTACGTAACTGCACTGAGCACCTCTCTGTTTTTCAGGCGTCCATTGTTCAACAATTGTTACTAAGGTGCTGTTGTGAGCTCGTTTCGGTAAAACAACGACTGCCTTTGATTATTTCCATCAAGTGAAACGCGCACGTCACGTGCATAATCTCAGTAGGCCTTATGCAAAAACAATCAGTACGTTGCCGTCACCAGTAGAGTTCGTCCTGTGCGTGCAGTTGACTTGCGCGCTTGTCCGATTGGTCAACTTACGCGTTATACGTGTAGCAGAGTATGAGCTTTTTCGACTGGTTGACAAATCAGTTGTCTATATTTGTCTGTGTGGGTTTGTTTTGCCCCAAACGAGGACGTACTTTCCCGCTCTTTGCAAAGATATTACAAACATAGATACCAAACTCAAAGTGGCACGGTGACTCCTCACGGAGGCCGAAACGGAGGGACGGAAGTGCTGATCACTGATCAGTCGTTTTGAAAGCTAATAGTTTATTGATATCTTCCGGTAGTGTAAATACGTGTGATTTTTAAACATTGCAATTCTTGCAAACACCGTTCTTCAATAAATCCACTTACATAAAACAGTTTCAGGCTTCTTTCTACTTAAGAACATTTGAACATTAACGCACAACGACTGTTTTGAAGTTCATTGACCTACTGATTAGTCAGTATCTATGGTAACTTCACAAGCGCATATCAATGCACGCGTTTACATTCTTACGCGCTTACAACACAAAATCAACTGCGTTTTTCGCCAAGCACGGGGAAATACGCGTCAATTACTCCGGACTTCACACTCAGAAATGCATTGTGCGCGTACAGAACTCGCTTTGAAAGTGCACGTACGCTGACATCTCGTCCGAGGAAATTTTATGTTATTCAAGCGTCATTGTGCACCCAGATAACCGTATAGAACTGTGCGCATGTCAAATGAATACTTCCGTCCCTCCAATTGAGCCTCCGTGAGGAGCCAGCTTGTCTAACAGTGAAGGGATAGGTCGGCATCTATGTTTTTAATATCTTAGGATCTTTGACATCACATGCACGAGGTCTATTCAGAAAACCTTGTTTTATTTTAGTCATGCTTAATCAAGCTTCGTTAAAGTTTTGCAATATGTACTTACTCCCAAAACATATCATTGTGTTTTCGGAAATATATCTCGCATTCCTTCGTAAATCATGAATTATAGAAACTGGGGGTATGAATACTGCGGTGTTTACGATAAATGTTTACATCCTGGGAACCATTCAATAAGGGGTTGGTTCCTTCTGTAAAACAGATGTAATTTCTTGTTTCGTTGAAAAGCAGAAACACGGAAAGAAACAGGTCTCATGCACTCTCAAAATGAAACGAGTGAAATTTCACTCGTTAGAAGAGTGGAAGTTATAAAGGTCACTCTAAAAGAGTGACGTTCAACTCCAAATGAGCGAATTTTCACTCTTCATGGAATGCCGTCTGTAACCACTTTTTAAAAAGAGTAATCCCTGTATAGGCAATCGTTAAAGAGTGAATTTTTTCCCTTCCTAGAGTGAACTCCACCCTTCTTGGAGAGAATTTAACTATACTTTGAGTGAATTAGGCTTATCACTCTAATTGAGTGAATTCACACTTTTCACTCTATCAGAGAGTGACTCAGTTCACTCTTTTGTTTTAAGAGTGTAAAGTAACAGTTACTAGAACAATCTATCTCTCATATTCCTGTCCAGGCGAATATGGATGAGAGTAGGAACATCACAACATTATGGTTACCGGGCGATCTTTCAAAGGGTTCGAACACGGACTTCCTATAAACATGGACAGAGCATGTAACACGTACGTCCTATCCGTAGATTTTCGTCACCGACTGGGACAAGATGACCGCCGTGAAGCTATAATTTGTTTGACTTGACGACGACACTGTAATATTTTAAACAAAAATTTTATTTAAATGAAACAAAAATATCATTTTCCTGTAATACGTGTAGTGATTTCGACATTACTTTGAATTAGTTCGAAAAATATTTCAACTTTCTTTGCAAAATCTGTTGTTTAGATATACTTAAGCAAGTCCAAACTTTCACACATAAAACCATAGCAGACTGCCATCTTGCTTCATGTCTATACTCACACGTACATGTGTCCGAAACACTTACGTTAAGAAAAAAAGACATCTTTTACACTTTTTACTTTCTAAATTATCTAACATAATTGGTCAGAGACGAATAATGAATAAGCCTGAACGGGATACTGAGTATGAAATACTGCTTGATCACTTACACTAATCGAGAGGACGCCATCACTTTCGCGGCAAAAGCCGGCAGATCATTCATAGACGAGTCCTGACGCATCTGCACTCATCATCTCATGGATAATAAATAAAGCTGGGAAAGTTACGTAGTCCATTTACACAGAAAATCTCTTATAATTCTGTAAAGCCTATTTCATAGATTTACGAGGGATTTTCAAACTCCTTTGCGAGCTATTCCAATCATCAACAGAATATTTTGTACATCATTCTGTTCCGTTTCCAATGCATTACTTTCAATGGAACCAGTTTCGTTCAAAATATGCTATATTCATAGTTAAACTTTCATAACAAAAATGATTAGAAAGATTTGCGACACATTCGGACGGCTTTTGGAAAAGTTTTTTCCCCAGTCCACTACTCTTGCCACAGCATAGTCCGAAATGGTGAAAACTCGAGAAAGGGTTGAAAAAAGTCAGTTTTCAATTACACGAACAGATTGGGCTGTGAAGTCCAAAAGTTTGCCATCCATCCTGCCCTTTCAGACGGACAATGGCAACAAAAATCGCTTAGGTTGTTTTTCAATTACATAATAATGTAGTGTGAAAATATCTTTCCATAATTCTGCCTGAAAATTTATTCAAACCCCAACTCGTAACGTAAGATTTTTCAAACGGCGTTTGAAGTAAAATCATTACAGTCGGGAACAGTGACATACACAATTTCATAAATTCATCTGTACAGTATTTCAATTTAGTTGTATAGCCCCCCCCCCCCCCGAAAAGCCACATGACCATTTAATGTAATGTAATAGTACATTGGATCTGTTTCTGATTACTTAGCATGTTGCCGACTTTTTCCAATTGGAGTGAAAATTTTATTGCAAACAAAAGCTGAAAATTATTACTGTTTGGGGTTTCTAGTTATAAGCATGGGGAATGTCACGTCCGACTGTCTGACTGTCTGAGGGTTCCGATTTTTTTCAATATCTTCTTTATTTTCATGTTCCGGACCAACAAATAGCGGCGCTTCGTTCAGACAGTGTTTCCGTCGAACAGATTACTTTACAGAACATTGCAAGCTTGCACATCATTCCTTATTGTTTGCAGTATGATTTACTGTTCATCGACATCATGAAAATCACATTCTCAGAATATCGATCAAGTAGAAAAAGAAGCAGAATATATATAACACCATTTTGCAACTATATAAGCTATTTGAAACATATCAAAACATTTGATACCCCTTTCCCCGGAAGGTGGTCCACATATATGTTACCCCTCCCCACACGAAAAAGGGCCACGCCCTTGCCTTTATCAGCTCAGTCTCTTTTGAAAGTCTGACAAATGGGAGGACGTGGAACCGATCTAAGTCTTATTTCAAAAGGAACTTGAGCTTTGAACAGTGTTTGAAAACGTATCTAAACATATTTATCATGCTGACACTACAAAACACATTCGTGTTAAAGAGTCGTTAAATCCACCTACGTAACACAGGACGCAGGAAGATGTCTGCTACATGAAATCAATTTGCTCGGGTCGGCTATCTGTGAGTGGAAACTAGGGACATCCACTATTTCATATTTTTGGAAAGCAGTTGAATCGAACTCACGATCTTGGGCAGGAATGTTAAGTAAAGTAAAATTTCTTGTCAATTTTGGGAACAAATGTCCTCACAAACTTTTCTTGTAGTTGCCGACTATTGCCCATTGTACGTTGTATTTGAAAAAATATGTGATGAAGTACCGTCAAGTACTTCCATTTTTTCAACTTCCCTCAATTGAAGGTGTGAATGACGTAATCATCGAATTGGGTTGCGAACTTTTGCAAGACCAAAGTGAGTGATGACGCTGTAACAGTTTTGAATGCTCGAAGGTGAAAGGAATACTTTTAAAAACATGGTAGGCCTACCGCCCCCGTTTCGCACCACGATAAAGTGGACCCGGGCAGGGTTGGGCGTTATGTACAAGCCCGTTGGGTTATGAACACTTAAGTCGAAGATAGGTGAATTTTCATTCAGGGAGGTGTTACACAACTCCCAGGTTCTTCCGCATTCACCCTGGTATCGGATACCAGGTGATCTCATTTGCTTTTGAGTCCAAACAATTTTTTTTTTGCAAAAAAAGTTAAAATTGTTTCAAAATCGTGGTTACGGCTAGAAATAAAATTACAATCAGGTGGAGTAGTGATGTTTGACTTTATCTTTCATGATTTCGGGTCTCACATTGCAAACAAGGAGAAAAAAGCTTTTATTTGGTAATAAGGGCGTGGCCAATTTACTAGAAGTTGATTGGTCCATATAAATGAAATTCCCTTCGCTGCTCCGATTGAACCTTCTGTGCTTGTGCTCAGCACTAATGAAGCAATGGAGTAGGGAAAGGCGCGAAGCCATGGAAGAGGCAAAGTGGGCAACCCCACCTTAGGCATATTTTTGGTACTTAGTAATGTGTTTTTGTGATATCGGTAGCATTCCGTGCCCTACTAATATGCTTAAATGCAACTGATGCAAGGCCTGGACAGTGCCATTTCCAGTGATCTGCGAAGTATTTTCAGTCAATGTTTTGCCAGTTTGACGCCAGCTCAACCATCATGGTAGAATTATTCTACGCTTAGAGAGTCTGTTTAGCGGTTTGCCCCCTCATTGGCAAATTCCTTGCTACGCCCTGTTCTCACGTCACGTGAGAACTATCTACAGACGAATCCGGACAGTCAGTGATGGTCTGACTTAAGTGGACTATACCAGGGTTTATCACCTTTTAATATTTCAATTTCCTTGCTTACCTGTATCATGGATGGTTGTACACTAAACTGTATCTTGTTTCCTTCAATTTATACAAGGGTTTGAAATTCACATACACAATAAATGCCAAGACGATTTAAGGCTGATGGACCCTACTAATAGCTGCCTATGCAGTCACTAAGCACAAGCGCTGATCGGATTCGTCTATAGACAACAAACCTGTCTTTATCGATCAAATCGACACATGGATGCAATGTTGTCATGTCATTTTTAATTGACACTTTATTAATATAAAGAAACAGCTGAAAACAAAAAGGAAATAGGCGTAGCATTGACAATCACTTTTAAGAATTTTTTTAACAAATATATCCCCCGTCCAAGTAAAATGTTACATAACGTCATAAAATAGACTTTTGCAAAGGGCCTTAAATTTGTGCAAGGGCGACGATATCTGTTTCAGACAAAGGGGGAAATTTATGCGAACGACATGCGGGTTGAACAAGTAATCTGATAAGACGGAACGTCACGCCACCAAAGGGTGGCTTTGAAAGATTTTTCATAATAAAGAAAAAAATTAGTGGTATACCAGTTCAAAACCAGTATCCCAATCATCACTAGGCTTGGTAGTCAAGGATGCTGCCACATGAAACCTTGCGAGGCGATGCACGCAAACTAACTCTAAGCGTTTTCCTAGTTTTAACTGGAGAAGTTTACTGGTAAAAGTTAGCCCTAACAAAGCATAGTTAATTCAACCTGAGTAAGTCTTACTCTAAAGACTGCCGACATTTTGCAAGAAATGTATTTGCCATGTAGTGAAATCCAGGAGAGAGACTCACCGAGGGCACTCAGTTTTATACCGTAAAGGATTCAGCAATCCGAAGCCGCGCCAGAAATTCCGAAAAATGTCTCTAATGAAACATTTTGGAGGCGGGAAGCCCGTCAAAAAATTGGGGTTTTGCTAAGAAATACTGAAAATATTTGGCTCATGAAAAGAAAATGGCGCAACGTTCCCAGGTCTCATACCAGATAATTCCAGTATTCCCACCTAAGTTATTTTAAGTCCCTCTCAAACTGTCTTGGGACCTTCCTTGTGCAGATCCAAACCCTATTACACTGTTTACAAAACTATTAAGCGGAGCATGCAAATCCATGACTGTAATTAGTGAACTCGGTGTGCATATTAGATAATGGCAGCTACCCTGCACCTTTTGTCTTTGATGGTAATAAATTAAAGATCATTTAGCAGTTAAGAAGTTTGCTTTCTCCTAAAAATATACTTGGGTGAAAAACCAAAGCACCGGATGTTGGAAAATAAATCCCTTTCACAACCCTGGACTAATCAAAAGACATTTAATATCATATACACAATAATATGTTGTGTCTGAATGAACACTCTTCTAACTAGCAGTAAAATAGGGCTTTCATCGAGTTTTCGGCAAAATAACGTCCGCACGGTCTACTATTAGGGCTGTTTATGGCAAATATACTTTTATGCAGTTAAATTATCTGAATCTCGCGGTAGACACTTTGAACCAAATGTATCTATGGAGAAGAGACGCGTAACGCGCAAAAATGTTTATAATTTAAGAATAAAATGTACCAGAAGTTCCAAAAGATTACGTCAAAGCAATAGCTCAAGCTCAAGCTTCATGGCTCAAATATTGAGGGCACTCTTCATATGATGTCTCCCTCAAAAATGTTGGGGAACACGTCTCTTCTTCCCCCTCCCCATGATCGCCGCCTGTGAACTTGTGAGGCGTTTAACAAGCTCCACGTATATAAGGACCTGCGGTAAAGGCTTGACTTTGGTCCACGGTCAGTCAATATTTCCGTCTATGTTTTTCTGATTGTGACAAAACACATCTACGATTTTATGACAATGTGTTTTAATTTTTAGCAGTTAGATGTAAATCTACATTATTTTCATATAGAGTTGCTTTCCCATCCATCTTCGACAGGAAGCCTGTCGCTCTGACGGGGAAATCATGGGCCATCCATGGTTTACCTATTGAACACGAGGAGGGTGGGGACTGATAAAATTAGGAACTGGGGTGCTTAGAATATTCTGTCCATCAAAGACATATATATCTTAAACTGTTCAAGTTTTTCATTTCTCCTCCCTGGTTGGTTCTGACCGATATATCACTATATCACAATGTGTGCTGCGGGCCGCCTTCAACTGGGTGCCGCCCACCTCCTCCTGTACTGCCGGAAGAACGATTTCGATTTGTCCCACTTTCGGTCGCTCTTGAGACTCAAGTTGGACGTGGTGTTGCAAACTCATAGCCATTTCATTTTGAAAAAAAAAACGCAATCTAAATCTGAATTGGTATTTGTGTCCGATAAAATAAGGATATAAACTCACGGGGCAATCTTCGTCAACTACTCGGCCAATGCTACCTGTATCACGGGCACAACTAGCCAAGCTAGCGGGGAAAGGATGCTATAATGGACTTGAGGCGCTGTTCTCATACACCTCTCTGTTCCACTCCAGCGCCAGAAGGCCCCACCAACCTTGGCAAGGTGTTCCAAATGTTTGTACACCTCTGCTTTACACCTTGCACCAGCGTTGTAAGTTGAGAGGCAGAATACAACGTACCTCGCCTGGTAACAGCCAAAACATAGTATACGTAATCACAGGCTATCTTGCGATTGAGCGAACACTAGAGTTGGTGACGATTCACAAAATTGCTGTTTTTCAATCGTGAAGGCAAGGGACGGGCTGGAAACCTCGTAGATGCTCACTAGTCCTGAATATCACACGTTCTGGTATTTGCTATTTGTTTTGTGATGAACGGAACGGTTGAATGGTGAGTCTGAAATAGTCCCCTTGAGTATTCTCACCGGGTTGATGTTTATGCTATTTGCATTCTTTTATTGATGGATGGCTAAGGGTGAGGAGGGGGATCGGTGAGGTCGAAAAGGGACCCATGCACGCTCGTTGCGCCCTCTGCAAAGTAAAAGTAAAATAAAATGCAGTAGGGCTATTTCTGCTTTCAATTTTCCCTATTGCATCTGCGGCTCCATAAATATATTTGTGCTAACATCTCCCCTTGACTTGGACACTCCCGTAGTACGAGGACAAGGTCCGAGGACTACTCTAGCTGCATTCACCAACGTGGTAATTAGCTAATATATATCTAAGTAGACATGATTTCATCTTCCTTAGTCCTCACTAGCCTCTACTTTCGAGAAGCATGATGATGACAGCGTGTTTGGTAGTAGTGGGGCATTATAAGTTGTTCTCAGGGGACAATGCCGGCGCCAGAATTTCTTTTTTTTTTTTGGGGGGGGGGGGAACTAAGGGCAAAGAATGATTGTTTGGGGGAGGGACAAAAATTTTCTGGCTCAGCGCAAAACCGAGTCCAAAGTACCCCTTCCTGGTGGTGGGAGCCGGAGTCCGGAGAGCAAAGCCCCAGGAATCTCTGAAAATGAAGCATATCTCTGGATAAAAAATTAAGTCGCTTGTGGGGGATATACACGGAGTATTGTCGCTACCGTACGTGTGAGAGAAAGCGCACTAAGATGGCTGTCTCCTATGATTTTGTATAAAAGTTTGAACTTGCTGAAGTCAATTCCCAGATCTCGCAAGAAAGTTGAAATATTTTTGAAATTTGGCAAGGCAAGGTCAAAATAACTTCACGAATTGCAGGTATATGGTATTGTTCCCCATTCAAGTTTAACGTTTGTTTAACATATCACAGAGTTGTAGTCAAATCAGACGACTTATAACTTCACGGCGGCCATCTTGGTGCACCTATTATGTCCCAGTCTATGGCGACAATCTACGGATAGGACGAATACGTTATATGCTCTGTCCATGGGGATATATATTTATTTTTTCCGTTAACCAAAGGCCCATAACTGACCTAACTTGGGGGCAAGACCGAAGTGTGTGTGTGAGTGTGTGTGTGTGTGCGTGTGTGTGGGTGGGGGTTAATGTCCTCTAGACCCCCATAAAGCTGTCACTGTCAAGGAGATACCTAGATACCTGACTGGAGCAGTGGTAGAGCTGCCATATGGTCAGGGACGGTCGCCCCCCCCCCCCCTGATGGACCAAAATCGTCTGTCGGCGCCCTTTTTAGGTTTTTAACATACTCTGTTCTTGCACCGTTATTGGCAAAAGACATAGGCCTAATTTAATAGCGTTGTTTCAAGGCCCACATAACAAAAAGCCCAAACAGCCACTAGTAACTCTATCTGCACTTTATTCTGATGAAAAGGATCATCTTCTGTAATATAGGGATGGGTTTTGCCGAAACGTATCTTCATGCTTTATACGCACTAATTGTCCTTGTGCTAAATTAATTGCTTCCACACCGAGCGTGATTAAAAGCTTACAAAATACACAGACTGACATTAAATGTACCCTCCCGGCCAATGAAAGATGTTGCAAAGGGCGCAACAATAATTGTAGCGCAAATAGTCCTCTTGTTGTCGGGGATAATTGTCAACATATAATAAAAAGAGTTTATAAGATACCAAATAGTTTCCACAACATTTTTCAAAATCATTTGAAGAGAACATTCAGTTTAAAATAAAATAAAACTGTTATCATAGTGGTACTGGTTTAAAAGTTTTAATGAGCCTGAGCAGTTTGCATTTTGCTTTTCTTCAAGTTACCATTCTCATGATAAATGGCTATTTCTGACAATGCACGATAATCCCATGAAAATGCTTATTTCTGTACTTTCGTGGTATCAAAAGCCAGAAAATTGCATCAAATAAGCCCAAGGTTAGGCTCTTCTATTTCTTAAGAATTCGGTATCTAGGGAGCCTAGCAGACCTTTTGTATTGGCTATTTCTTGCAATGTATTTAAATAAAGGCTATTGCAGAGTGGTCACATGATGTAAATTACGTCAACTAATGTTTCTTCGTTTACTTATCTTGATTTCCAGATACCAAAAATGTACACCTAACGATGATTTATTTCCATAACATTTTCCCTCTGTAAGATTGCTTGCTCTTTGGCTCTGGCAGGTTTAATCTTTATCTTGACAAAGTAGCCCATTATTACAATAAAATCTTAAATCGAGACCTGACAATAACACGAAATATAAAGACCGCCTTCGTACTTGAATGTGAAAGAGAGGTGATAGAACATGGGCATCCGCGGGTAGGGGCAAGGGGGGAACTTGCCCTCCCCTGGAAAATAAAAACCTGAAAAAGAAGAAAACATAAAGAAAAAGTAAAATTAACATCAACATTTCTGAACAGTTCACTTAGCGTTTTCCCAATTTATAGGCGTATGCGGTAAATAGGCATTAGAAGTCTCATTTCCAGCAATCTGAGAGGTATTTTGGGCCAAAATTTTCTTGCACTCCGCCCTAACTCATGGTGGTGAGGAGCTTTCCCCCTAAAAGAATTTTGTCCCCCTCCCCACATTTTCTTCCGCGGAGGCCCATAGACTTAAAAAAAATTAAACGGAAAATCAAATGGAAAGTCTGAAAAGCTGTGGCTTCGATCGTGCTGAGGCTCAGGGTATTTACTCCTTAGAAGCGCCCCTGCAGACCATTTTCGCCCCCTGACCGAAGTCTCTAGCTCCGCCACTGGACTGGAGCTCGATTCCCACGTCGGGTCAGAGCCAAAGACTTTTCTAAAATGGAATCTCGTTGTGCGTAATGCACCGCAAAGCATGGGACAGGAAAAACAAAACGGTGTCCCGGTCCCACGAGTAGAGAAAAGGGCTGCAGGCGCTGCTTCGGTTAGGCTAGAACAGTCAGTTTGGTTCCTGTTTCACATATAAAAATAAAACTTTGTTAATTTTGATGAATTTATGGTGGTCACCATGAATCCATCAAAATTATCTATTAAGACGCTGGCCAGAATCATTGACTAGGTCAATCACCTTTCAGTTTCAATAATACTTTTGCTAAAACCCACCGGGAGTGTTGCCGGGTGTCACACTTTTTATTGAGAGTTGTTGGATTTTCGGTTTTTCGGCTCTTGGGGATGGTCATCGCTTAAAGTCTCCGTTCGAAGCGAAAATGACCACCCCAACTGCATTTGCTGCAAAAGCTGAGCCATTTTCAATTTAGTTGTGCCTTTCCTTGATATGACAGAGAATTGTAAAACAAAACGGCTGACGCTGTAATTCCAAGGACCTAAAGGTTACGTAAGTTCATCAACCCAGGTATATATCATCAGCAAACATGGCAGTGCACCGCCTTACGTTAGAAGTAACGCTATTACGAATGCTTAATTGGATTTATTGATGGAAATACGTTCATTCGAGATGAAAAACTAATTGTTTATTTCATCGTTTCTTAAGGTGTGTGTACGTATAAATATTTAACAATTTTGTCTGTCCTCGTTGAGGAAATAACAAACAACTTTTGCCATGTAGTTCAGTACCACAGTCTAAAGATCATAGTATAGCCTAGGCTACTAACGTTAGCAGTGGTAGCTAACGTTACACTTACATATCATGGAATAACGTACCATTGCCAATTTACAACACAGTATTGAGTATTGTTACTGTTACTGTTAGCTGTTACTGTCAATAACGTTAGGTCTCATGTTACCATACTTGACCTTCAAGACATTGCTAACGACAGGCCCGGATCTTACTTTTCAGCACTAACACTAGCCAATTTAGGCCAGTGGGTCTGCCTTAACTTACTGGCCTTGCACTGACCTAGGCCTAGACCTAGCCTAGGCTGTTAAGTCTGATGTTTGCCAGCAGCCAGTACAACTTGCTTCGCTGTTGTTGTGGTAGTAGCCTAGTTAGGCTAGGTGTAGGCTAGTCTATTATTAATTAATAATATCATGGTCAGGTGGGCAAAGCAGATGTCATGATGTGGGCATAGGCCTAGCCTAGTGTTGTTATGACAAAAACTGCTGATGTAAAAACAATGAAGGCCTAGGCCCAGCCAGGTCTTACCCTAGCCAGTAGCTGGTCCTTGAACAGAACCGTGTGCTTTGTAAAATGCTTAAGGGCAGTTGTTGAAATAAAGGCATGCACACCTGCCAATTGCATGTAACTTTTGCCAGTGCAAGCAACTTTTGGCCAGTATCTGCAGCCCCGCAAATTGGCCCAAACCATGCTGAATCAGGCAGACTTTAATTCCTCAGTCCAGCAGAGACTATGCCTTGTGTGGGACTGAGAGAAAAAGATGTTTCTAGGCCTAAATGAATTGCTGCAAGTCCATCTCCAACAGTTTTCTGGATTTGATTCACTTAAATATGTCTCTAAAGAAAACAGTTTCCCAAGATCATGAAAGCTCCAACTCACCCTCCTTTGGGTTATGTTAATTTTTTTTTACCTTTTAATCACCACTTATGTTTCTGATAAGTATCTTATGTTTTTTCTCAAGGTCTGCATAATTTTGTAATAAGAGTATGTTTTTTCATTTTTTGTCATCTATCTATTTATGTGCTTTAATGTTGCTGCTTGGTTTTCCGAAAGGGAAAACCTATGGAGTCGAGCAGACAAGACTTGCAAAATGTGTAGGATCATGCATTTTAGTGTTGGCATATACTATGGTTCATAGACTTTCTTATCATTGGTGCACAAGTACTAGGTAACTACATATTATTCAGTCTGTTAAAAGCCAATAACCTGTTTTATAGAAAATTGGTTTTGATGACACAACCCTTTTTAATTTGGACAATTGTGTGCTCTAAAAATAGTATTGTTTGGAATTGAAGAAAAAAAAAAGACCCAAACACTTTTTATTCTGTTCGAATCATTTTACACATTTTATGTTGAGTATATTTTTACTTCATAGTTGTAATTAGGAAAAGCAACTTTTGATGAGAGAAATATTTTTACCTGCTTTGAAATGTTTCTAAACTTTATTGGGCATGGAGTTATGTAATAGGTTTCTATCAAGTTTCAAATGAAATACATGTAGAAAGCATCAAAGCCGAGAAAAAGCTTACAAAAAGCTTACAGAAGGAAGGCATATGCATGAGGACTTTGGGGGAAGACATTCCCTTAGCAGTTGTTTAATGCCTTCTGGTAGCTTTTCACCTAAATAAATTTATCTCCTGGTCGCAGTTTGATACCAGCTTGTCTGATGGACAACCTGGAAATTTCCTTAAAATCAGGCCTGATTGAGTTAGAACTGTGTATGGAGTTATATAGTATCTGCTAAGAGTCATAGGTGCAGGTATCATTTCTGAGGACTACCATAAACTATGCAAGCTACTGTAGGTCTTATGGTTTCTAAAATTTTAATAAAAGTTACTATTGTTCAGGAGTAAGAATGTGCAGGGGTTTAGAGTAAAGGAGGAGTTTTGTCCAAGTTGTGCAAAGAGGAGAGTTGTATAGGAAGCCCTGGTTTTATATTAAGGTGATCTCTGGGACAGGTTGCCTAGTCCTTGATGGTTTGTATAATGGTATTCCATGTACAGTACTGTAGGTGGTGACTTCTGAAATGAACACCCTAATGTTAGCATTGTTGGCCTTTGAAAATCCATGTCGAGGAAATTGTTGGTAAGGTGTTGAATGGTCAACATTGAGCATTACAGCTGTGAAATACTGTATAAAGTGGTAAGTTCAAGTTCTCTGGGGAAATCAGAGGTAGAAATAACAGCAGCCCATCGGCCTAATGGCCCTAGAAATTTGCCCAGGTCCATAGCCTCTATTGGAAAGGAGCCCCATTGGCTCCTAAATCCAGTGGTTCAAGCTTAATATGTGCAGTACATGAACCCTCTCCATGCATCAAACAGCCTGTGCATTTGCTTCAGTACAGTATAAAGTACCAGGCATCACTTCAGAGAATTTTATAAAAAATTATTAAAAAAAAAGTTCAGTGTAAAACTTTCTCTGTCATGAAAATATACATTGCAATTACAATGTGCGATTGTTCGTCTGAAAATTGTGGTCAAACTGGTTTGGGAAAATTTTTCCAGTCCCATTTAATTTATGTCTGAGCTCCTACTGTAGATTTCTCAATAAGCCTCTTGATTTCATGAGCCAGGGAGTGAGACCCAGTTGTCTAACAAAGTTTTAGGACTCATTGAAGTGGCGAGCCCATCCCCTTTTGAATGGTTGCACCACGTTGGTAACTGCTGCATTGCCACCAGTGGGCAGTCAAGAAATTCAGAAACATATTGTAGTCATTAATTTCTTACACATTAGATTTAGGACCCAGCTGAAGAGTGTGGAAATGATCACCTCCCCACCTTCACCCTCTTTTTCAGTTGTGTGTCTAGGAATTTTGGTCACATGGGCAAGAATGGCCTGCAGGGGTGCTTCAAAGCAAGATGTCAAAAACTTATAAAAGTTGCCAGCAGGCAACTTTGATTGGGGCCTAGTAGCCCTACTTCCTGACCATATGGACACTCAGCCACTGCTTTTCCCATTTTTCGAGATTGCAGCTTGCTGGAGTAACTTTTGGATTTCTCTTTGTTTGGAATCAAATTGCAAATCTTCTGAATCACAAAAACATTTAAACAGTGTTCACAGTAAAGTGGAAACATATGCACTTACAGTGTAACGTATAAAACACACATACACTTTTAATATCAATTCATATCAAAGGTACTGGATTACCATGTGCTACTGTACATGTACTTTGCACATCTCTTGTCTTGCAAGCTGTGTGCTACCCACAGTTGTTTTAGCACCGCAACCCCACATTGTACAGTAACTTGTCCACATAACCTACAGAAGGTCTGCCACAGAGCTACAGTACAGGTGTATACGGAGATCTGAATCAGAAAATTTATCCATTTTACTAGTTATCTGCCTGGATTTCAGGTGAAGTGTCTGTGAATTAGGGTGCCCATTCCTTCATGGCAAAGAAGGAGGACAACCTCCTTTACTCTCTCTGCAGAGCACCACCATGGGTTGGTGTGTAGCGTACAAGAAAATTTTTGGCCTTTACGTACAAAACCCCCCAGATGGCAGGAACTGGCCCTTCACTGTGTCTTAAACTACATGATTACAGTCATGAAAATGGGAGACTGAACTCTGAAAATTTGTGCATCTTAATTTCCCTCCCGAGGCATTTTCAAAAGAGGGTTCTCAAGTTTTTTGTAAGTTCAGAGAAACTCCCCGTAGGTTCAAGGAAAATTGGCTTCATAGTATGTATGAGTCTCCTACATTATTCAGCTCTCATTGCAATTCATATTTCTATTGTTTACAAGTAGCCACCTAATGTACTATATACACAACCTAGGCTACTTGTTCGGCAGATGTGAAAGGCGTGACTGATGCACATACCTGTAACACATTGGGTGTAATCTAGACTCTGGGCAGGTCTGCGCTGCATACTGTTGAGAAGTTTTACATTTGAATTTTAAAATGGAGGAATATCAACATCTGGCACTGTGTGAGTACGAACGGAGGACAGCGTTCTCAAAAGCAGGATTGTCCAGCGAAAAGCTGGACAAATGGACACGCTACTGTGAATTGTTATACTTTTATTCAGTGTTGAAATGGAGTCACTAGATTAGTGACTGTGAGGAGGAGGGTGGAGGTGGTGGGAATCTATAGACAGGGAGAAATTTGTTCGGGTTCGCATCGCAATTTGCAATGTAAAAATGAGGAAAAATTGATAATTGCGATACATCATTCGATTTTGAATAGCAGACTTGCGGTGCAAAATTTCAGCAGGTATTGTGACTTTGAATGTTCACAGAACGAAATAATGTTAGCAGAAAATAAAACCAGAAATTGGAAGTCGTGAAAACTGATCATGCAAAACAAAAAAATGGTCCCGTTCTTGCTCCGCAAACTACGTTTGTTTCCAAATAAAATCACCTTAATTATCCGCTTTCAAGAGTTTAAACCTGTGAACTCGCTCCACAGGAGATGAATTGTTTACTACGTGCATCGGTATTGAAGGCAAAATCCGCGGAAAGCAACTGGTTCAGCCTTGATTAATCTGGTAATGACAGGAGACTTTTGCCGTCGATCAATCTTTACATTATTCTCAGTCAAACATGCTCTACAAGTTTGCCCTCAAGACTAGTCTAGGCTCAGAAATCTTAATGTAAAACCTTGTTAGGATAGCACAGGAGCCAAAACAAGGAACTCTGAAGGAAAACAAATCGTACAAGGAAATTGCTGAAGTTAAGTTTTCAAATATATTAGGCAGGGCTTAGTTTGAGTGTGCTACACATGCCATGAAACTATTTAATGAAGTGAATGTCATCAAGATAATTTTGTATGCCTATCAGCTTAAAATTACGTTTTCAAGGCTGGCTACCTTGAGAAGGGAATACCTGTACAGTAGAATGTACTAGTGTACTGTCTTTAAGTCAGATTTTAAGGGATACTGAGGAGATCATAGGTTCACATTTTTGACAACTTTTTGACAAAGGATTTAAGAAACCTCAAAACTTGCTCAGATTATCATAAGTTTTAAAATCTGCTAAATTAATTAAGCAGATGACCTCTCTTTTCATCTGTATTAGGTTAAATTGGGTGAAATGTTTTGGACATTTTGGGGTGAATCTCTGTCCTATAGGATTAGCTTGATTCTTCACATCGGCAGTTACTCTGCTTGGTTGCACATTGTAGGAGATGGAGCTTTTATTCATAAAATACAATGGGTGTGGGTAGACTAATTGGTAGTCAGTACCTGTATGTCGTTACAAATAAGTATAGTATAGTGTAGTAGTAGTAGTAAGTACGTGGTGGCCCAATTTTAGGTAAGGGAAATCAGTGAAAAAGGAAGAACCCCCTAGTGACAATTTGGACAGTGATGATGAAGAGGATTAAGGATGGTTGCATCTGATGAATGTCAATAAAAGATTGCACTGTTCTCTGATTGGTTGCTTTCATATGTCTGTATGTCATACCACTGCTCCTATTCTAAAATGACGCTTAGCAGCTAGGACTATAAATGGGATAAAGAGGATGCAAAGGCTTTCTTAGATTAGGTACAAACCAATTCAATGAAGGAATTACACTGCTGTTAATGAAGTGTCATAGACAATTGATTTTCATGGCTTTATTTTGGTCTTTGAATTGTCAAACAAACATTTTCAAATGAAAGGTAGCAAAGCAAGAAGTTTAGAAAAATTTTGAGTAGATCCCATAACATCTCCCCTTGACTTGGACACTCCCGTAGTACGAGGTCAAGGTCCGAGGACTACTCTAGCTGCATTCACCAACGTGGTAATTAGCTAATATATATCTAAGTAGACATGATTTCATCTTCCTTAGTCCTCACTAGCCTCTACTTTCGAGAAGCATGATGATGACAGCGTGTTTGGTAGTAGTGGGGCATTATAAGTTGTTCTCAGGGGACAATGCCGGCGCCAGAATTTCTTTTTTTTTTTTGGGGGGGGGGGGGGACTAAGGGCAAAGAATGATTGTTTGGGGGAGGGACAAAAATTTTCTGGCTCAGCGCAAAACCGAGTCCAAAGTACCCCTTCCCGGTGGTGGGAGCCGGAGTCCGGAGAGCAAAGCCCCAGGAATCTCTGAAAATGAAGCATATCTCTGGATAAAAAATTAAGTCGCTTGTGGGGGATATACACGGAGTATTGTCGCTACCGTACGTGTGAGAGAAAGCGCACTAAGATGGCTCTCTCCTATGATTTTGTATAAAAGTTTGGACTTGCTGAAGTCAATTCCCAGATCTCGCAAGAAAGTTGAAATATTTTTGAAATTTGGCAAGGTAAGGTCAAAATTACTTCACGAATTGCAGGTATATGGTATTGTTCCCCATTCAAGTTTAACGTTTGTTTAACATATCACAGAGTTGTAGTCAAATCAGACGACTTATAACTTCACGGCGGCCATCTTGGTGCACCTATTATGTCCCAGTCTATGGCGACAATCTACGGATAGGACGAATACGTTATATGCTCTGTCCATGGGGATATATATTTATTTTTTCCGTTAACCAAAGGCCCCTAACTGACCTAACTTGGGGGCAAGACCGAAGTGTGTAGGTGAGTGTGTGTGTGTGTGTGTGTGCGTGTGTGTGTGTGTGTGGGGGGGGTTAATGTCCTCTAGACCCCCATAAAGCTGTCACTGTCAAGGAGATACCTAGATACCTGACTGGAGCAGTGGTGGAGCTGCCATATGGTCAGGGACGGTCGCCCCCCCCCCCCCGATGGACCAAAATCGTCTGTCGGCGCCCTTTTTAGGTTTTTAACATACTCTGTTCTTGCACCATTATTGGCAAAAGACATAGGCCTAATTTAATAGCGTTGTTTCAAGGCCCAGATAACAAAAAGCCCAAACAGCCACTAGTAACTCTATCTGCACTTTATTCTGATGAAAAGGATCATCTTCTGTAATATAGGGATGGGTTTTGCCGAAACGTATCTTCATGCTTTATACGCACTAATTGTCCTTGTGCTAAATTAATTGCTTCCACACCGAGCGTGATTAAAAGCTTACAAAATACACAAACTGACATTAAATGTACCCTCCCGGCCAATGAAAGATGTTGCAAAGGGCGCAACAATAATTGTAGCGCAAATAGTCCTCTTGTTGTCGGGGATAATTGTCAACATATAATAAAAAGAGTTTATAAGATACCAAATAGTTTCCACAACATTTTTCAAAATCATTTGAAGAGAACATTCAGTTTAAAATAAAATAAAACTGTTATCATAGTGGTACTGGTTTAAAAGTTTTAATGAGCAGTTTCCATTTTGCTTTTCTTCAAGTTACCATTCTCATGATAAATGGCTATTTCTGACAATGCACGATAATCCCATGAAAATGCTTATTTCTGTACTTTCGTGGTATCAAAAGCCAGAAAATTGCATCAAATAAGCCCAAGGTTAGGCTCTTCTATTTCTTAAGAATTCGGTATCTAGGGAGCCTAGCAGACCTTTTGTATTGGCTATTTCTTGCAATGTATTTAATTAAAGGCTATTGCAGAGTGGTCACATGATGTAAATTACGTCAACTAATGTTTCTTCGTTTACTTATCTTGATTTCCAGATACCAAAAATGTACACCTAACGATGATTTATTTCCATAACATTTTCCCTCTGTAAGATTGCTTGCTCTTTGGCTCTGGCAGGTTTAATCTTTATCTTCACAAAGTAGCCCATTATTACAATAAAATCTTAAATCGAGACCTGACAATAACACGAAATATAAAGACCGCCTTCGTACTTGAATGTGAAAGAGAGGTGATAGAACATGGGCATCCGCGGGTAGGGGCAAGGGGGGAACTTGCCCTCCCCTGGAAAATAAAAAACCCGAAAAAGAAGAAAACATAAAGAAAAAGTAAAATTAACATCAACATTTCTGAACAGTTCACTTAGCGTTTTCCCAATTTATAGGCGTATGCGGTAAATAGGCTTTAGAAGTCTCATTTCCAGCAATCTGAGAGGTATTTTGGGCCAAAATTTTCTTGCGCTCCGCCCTAACTCATGGTGGCGAGGAGCTTTCCCCCTAAAAGAATTTTGTCCCCCTCCCCACATTTTCTTCTGCGGAGGCCCATAGACTTAGAAAAATTTAAACGGAAAATCAAATGGAAAGTCTGAAAAGCTGTGGATTCGATCATGCTGAGGCTCAGGGTATTTACTCCTTAGAAGCGCCCCTGCAGACCATTTTCGCCCCCTGACCGAAGTCTCTAGCTCCGCCACTGGACTGGAGCTCGATTCCCACGTCGGGTCAGAGCCAAAGACTTTTCTAAAATGGAATCTCGTTGTGCGTAATGCACCGCAAAGCATGGGACAGGAAAAACAAAACGGTGTCCCGGTCCTACGAGTAGAGAAAAGGGCTGCAGGCGCTGCTTCGGTTAGGCTAGAACAGTCAGTTTGGTTCCTGTTTCACATATAAAAATAAAGCTTTGTTAATTTTGATGAATTTATGGTGGTCACCATGAATCCATCAAAATTATCTATTAAGACGCTGGCCAGAATCATTGACTAGGTCAATCACCTTTCAGTTTCAATAATACTTTTGCTAAAACCCACCGGGAGTGTTGCCGGGTGTCACACTTTTTATTGAGAGTTGTTGGATTTTCGGTTTTTCGGCTCTTGGGGATGGTCATCGCTTAAAGTCTCCGTTCGAAGCGAAAATGACCACCCCAACTGCATTTGCTGCAAAAGCTGAGCCATTTTCAATTTAGTTGTGCCTTTCCTTGATATGACAGAGAATTGTAAAACAAAACGGCTGACGCTGTAATTCCAAGGACCTAAAGGTTACGTAAGTTCATCAACCCAGGTATATATCATCAGCAAACATGGCAGTGCACCGCCTTACGTTAGAAGTAACGCTATTACGAATGCTTAATTGGATTTATTGATGGAAATACGTTCATTCGAGATGAAAAACTAATTGTTTATTTCATCGTTTCTTAAGGTGTGTGTACGTATAAATATTTAACAATTTTGTCTGTCCTCGTTGAGGAAATAACAAACAACTTTTGCCATGTAGTTCAGTACCACAGTCTAAAGATCATAGTATAGCCTAGGCTACTAACGTTAGCAGTGGTAGCTAACGTTACACTTACATATCATGGAATAACGTACCATTGCCAATTTACAACACAGTATTGAGTATTGTTACTGTTACTGTTAGCTGTTACTGTCAATAACGTTAGGTCTCATGTTACCATACTTGACCTTCAAGACATTGCTAACGACAGGCCCGGATCTTACTTTTCAGCACTAACACTAGCCAATTTAGGCCAGTGGGTCTGCCTTAACTTACTGGCCTTGCACTGACCTAGGCCTAGGCCTAGCCTAGGCTGTTAAGTCTGATGTTTGCCAGCAGCCAGTACAACTTGCTTCGCTGTTGTTGTGGTAGTAGCCTAGTTAGGCTAGGTGTAGGCTAGTCTATTATTAATTAATAATATCATGGTCAGGTGGGCAAAGCAGATGTCATGATGTGGGCATAGGCCTAGCCTAGTGTTGTTATGACAAAAACTGCTGATGTAAAAACAATGAAGGCCTAGGCCCAGCCAGGTCTTACCCTAGCCAGTAGCTGGTCCTTGAACAGAACTGTGTGCTTTGTAAAATGCTTAAGGGCAGTTGTTGAAATAAAGGCATGCACACCTGCCAATTGCATGTAACTTTTGCCAGTGCAAGCAACTTTTGGCCAGTATCTGCAGCCCTGCAAATTGGCCAAAACCATGCTGAATCAGGCAGACTTTAGTTCCTCAGTCCAGCAGAGACTATGCCTTGTGTGGGACTGAGAGAAAAAGATGTTTCTAGGCCTAAATGAATTGCTGCAAGTCCATCTCCAACAGTTTTCTGGATTTGATTCACTTAAATATGTCTCTAAAGAAAACAGTTTCCCAAGATCATGAAAGCTCCAACTCACCCTCCTTTGGGTTATGTTAATTTTTTTTTACCTTTTAATCACCACTTATGTTTCTGATAAGTATCTTATGTTTTTTCTCAAGGTCTGCATAATTTTGTAATAAGAGTATGTTTTTTTCATTTTTTGTCATCTATCTATTTATGTGCTTTAATGTTGCTGCTTGGTTTTCCGAAAGGGAAAACCTATGGAGTCGAGCAGACAAGACTTGCAAAATGTGTAGGATCATGCATTTTAGTGTTGGCATATACTATGGTTCATAGACTTTCTTATCATTGGTGCACAAGTACTAGGTAACTACATATTATTCAGTCTGTTAAAAGCCAATAACCTGTTTTATAGAAAATTGGTTTTGATGACACAACCCTTTTTAATTTGGACAATTGTGTGCTCTAAAAATAGTATTGTTTGGAATTGAAGAAAAAAAAAAGACCCAAACACTTTTTATTCTGTTCGAATCATTTTACACATTTTATGTTGAGTATATTTTTACTTCATAGTTGTAATTAGGAAAAGCAACTTTTGATGAGAGAAATATTTTTACCTGCTTTGAAATGTTTCTAAACTTTATTGGGCATGGAGTTTTGTAATAGGTTTCTATCAAGTTTCAAATGAAATACATGTAGAAAGCATCAAAGCCGAGAAAAAGCTTACAAAAAGCTTACAGAAGGAAGGCATATGCATGAGGACTTTGGGGGAAGACATTCCCTTAGCAGTTGTTTAAATGCCTTCTGGTAGCTTTTCACCTAAATAAATTTATCTCCTGGTCGCAGTTTGATTCCAGCTTGTCTGATGGACAACCTGGAAATTTCCTTAAAATCAGGCCTGATTGAGTTAGAACTGTGTATGGAGTTATATAGTATCTGCTAAGAGTCATAGGTGCAGGTATCATTTCTGAGGACTACCATAAACTATGCAAGCTACTGTAGGTCTTATGGTTTCTAAAATTTTAATAAAAGTTACTATTGTTCAGGAGTAAGAATGTGCAGGGGTTTAGAGTAAAGGAGGAGTTTTGTCCAAGTTGTGCAAAGAGGAGAGTTGTATAGGAAGCCCTGGTTTTATATTAAGGTGATCTCTGGGACAGATTGCCTAGTCCTTGATGGTTTGTATAATGGTATTCCATGTACAGTACTGTAGGTGGTGACTTCTGAAATGAACAATCTAATGTTAGCATTGTTGGCCTTTGAAAATCCATGTCGAGGAAATTGTTGGTAAGGTGTTGAATGGTCAACATTGAGCATTACAGCTGTGAAATACTGTATAAAGTGGTAAGTTCAAGTTCTCTGGGGAAATCAGAGGTAGAAATAACAGCAGCCCATCGGCCTAATGGCCCTAGAAATTTGCCCAGGTCCATAGCCTCTATTGGAAAGGAGCCCCATTGGCTCCTAAATCCAGTGGTTCAAGCTTAATATGTGCAGTACATGAACCCTCTCCATGCATCAAACAGCCTGTGCATTTGCTTCAGTACAGTATAAAGTACCAGGCATCACTTCAGAGAATTTTATAAAAAATTATTAAAAAAAAAGTTCAGTGTAAAACTTTCTCTGTCATGAAAATATACATTGCAATTACAATGTGCGATTGTTCGTCTGAAAATTGTGGTCAAACTGGTTTGGGAAAATTTTTCCAGTCCCATTTAATTTATGTCTGAGCTCCTACTGTAGATTTCTCAATAAGCCTCTTGATTTCATGAGCCAGGGAGTGAGACCCAGTTGTCTAACAAAGTTTTAGGACTCATTGAAGTGGCGAGCCCATCCCCCTTTTGAATGGTTGCACCACGTTGGTAACTGCTGCATTGCCACCAGTGGGCAGTCAAGAAATTCAGAAACATATTGTAGTCATTAATTTCTTACACATTAGATTTAGGACCCAGCTGAAGAGTGTGGAAATGATCACCTCCCCACCTTCACCCTCTTTTTCAGTTGTGTGTCTAGGAATTTTGGTCACATGGGCAAGAATGGCCTGCAGGGGTGCTTCAAAGCAAGATGTCAAAAACTTATAAAAGTTGCCAGCAGGCAACTTTGATTGGGGCCTAGTAGCCCTACTTCCTGACCATATGGACACTCAGCCACTGCTTTTCCCATTTTTCGAGATTGCAGCTTGCTGGAGTAACTTTTGGATTTCTCTTTGTTTGGAATCAAATTGCAAATCTTCTGAATCACAAAAACATTTAAACAGTGTTCACAGTAAAGTGGAAACATATGCACTTACAGTGTAACGTATAAAACACACATACACTTTTAATATCAATTCATATCAAAGGTACTGGATTACCATGTGCTACTGTACATGTACTTTGCACATCTCTTGTCTTGCAAGCTGTGTGCTACCCACAGTTGTTTTAGCACCGCAACCCCACATTGTACAGTAACTTGTCCACATAACCTACAGAAGGTCTGCCACAGAGCTACAGTACAGGTGTATACGGAGATCTGAATCAGAAAATTTATCCATTTTACTAGTTATCTGCCTGGATTTCAGGTGAAGTGTCTGTGAATTAGGGTGCCCATTCCTTCATGGCAAAGAAGGAGGACAACCTCCTTTACTCTCTCTGCAGAGCACCACCATGGGTTGGTGTGTAGCGTACAAGAAAATTTTTGGCCTTTACGTACAAAACCCCCCAGATGGCAGGAACTGGCCCTTCACTGTGTCTTAAACTACATGATTACAGTCATGAAAATGGGAGACTGAACTCTGAAAATTTGTGCATCTTAATTTCCCTCCCGAGGCATTTTCAAAAGAGGGTTCTCAAGTTTTTTGTAAGTTCAGAGAAACTCCCCGTAGGTTCAAGGAAAATTGGCTTCATAGTATGTATGAGTCTCCTACATTATTCAGCTCTCATTGCAATTCATATTTCTATTGTTTACAAGTAGCCACCTAATGTACTATATACACAACCTAGGCTACTTGTTCGGCAGATGTGAAAGGCGTGACTGATGCACATACCTGTAACACATTGGGTGTAATCTAGACTCTGGGCAGGTCTGCGCTGCATACTGTTGAGAAGTTTTACATTTGAATTTTAAAATGGAGGAATATCAACATCTGGCACTGTGTGAGTACGAACGGAGGACAGCGTTCTCAAAAGCAGGATTGTCCAGCGAAAAGCTGGACAAATGGACACGCTACTGTGAATTGTTATACTTTTATTCAGTGTTGAAATGGAGTCACTAGATTAGTGACTGTGAGGAGGAGGGTGGAGGTGGTGGGAATCTATAGACAGGGAGAAATTTGTTCGGGTTCGCATCGCAATTTGCAATGTAAAAATGAGGAAAAATTGATAATTGCGATACATCATTCGATTTTGAATAGCAGACTTGCGGTGCAAAATTTCAGCAGGTATTGTGACTTTGAATGTTCACAGAACGAAATAATGTTAGCAGAAAATAAAACCAGAAATTGGAAGTCGTGAAAACTGATCATGCAAAACAAAAAAATGGTCCCGTTCTTGCTCCGCAAACTACGTTTGTTTCCAAATAAAATCACCTTAATTATCCGCTTTCAAGAGTTTAAACCTATGAACTCGCTCCACAGGAGATGAATTGTTTACTACGTGCATCGGTATTGAAGGCAAAATCCGCGGAAAGCAACTGGTTCAGCCTTGATTAATCTGGTAATGACAGGAGACTTTTGCCGTCGATCAATCTTTACATTATTCTCAGTCAAACATGCTCTACAAGTTTGCCCTCAAGACTAGTCTAGGCTCAGAAATCTTAATGTAAAACCTTGTTAGGATAGCACAGGAGCCAAAACAAGGAACTCTGAAGGAAAACAAATCGTACAAGGAAATTGCTGAAGTTAAGTTTTCAAATATATTAGGCAGGGCTTAGTTTGAGTGTGCTACACATGCCATGAAACTATTTAATGAAGTGAATGTCATCAAGATAATTTTGTATGCCTATCAGCTTAAAATTACGTTTTCAAGGCTGGCTACCTTGAGAAGGGAATACCTGTACAGTAGAATGTACTAGTGTACTGTCTTTAAGTCAGATTTTAAGGGATACTGAGGAGATCATAGGTTCACATTTTTGACAACTTTTTGACAAAGGATTTAAGAAACCTCAAAACTTGCTCAGATTATCATAAGTTTTAAAATCTGCTAAATTAATTAAGCAGATGACCTCTCTTTTCATCTGTATTAGGTTAAATTGGGTGAAATGTTTTGGACATTTTGGGGTGAATCTCTGTCCTATAGGATTAGCTTGATTCTTCACATCGGCAGTTACTCTGCTTGGTTGCACATTGTAGGAGATGGAGCTTTTATTCATAAAATACAATGGGTGTGGGTAGACTAATTGGTAGTCAGTACCTGTATGTCGTTACAAATAAGTATAGTATAGTGTAGTAGTAGTAGTAAGTACGTGGTGGCCCAATTTTAGGTAAGGGAAATCAGTGAAAAAGGAAGAACCCCCTAGTGACAATTTGGACAGTGATGATGAAGAGGATTAAGGATGGTTGCATCTGATGAATGTCAATAAAAGATTGCACTGTTCTCTGATTGGTTGCTTTCATATGTCTGTATGTCATACCACTGCTCCTATTCTAAAATGACGCTTAGCAGCTAGGACTATAAATGGGATAAAGAGGATGCAAAGGCTTTCTTAGATTAGGTACAAACCAATTCAATGAAGGAATTACACTGCTGTTAATGAAGTGTCATAGACAATTGATTTTCATGGCTTTATTTTGGTCTTTGAATTGTCAAACAAACATTTTCAAATGAAAGGTAGCAAAGCAAGAAGTTTAGAAAAATTTTGAGTAGATCCCATAAAATGTCGTCGAGAGCTGCTGTACAGAAATTGCCTTGGAGATATCTGAGGGAAGTTTTTGGCCTGAGTGTAGTTATACTGCATACGTGATACAGGTCATATGGAGGCATAAAGCATGATGTTTCATTACCTGTAATATCATACCTACCCTTCCGTCTTGGATTCTGTTGTTTTTTTACAAGCTGCTGTAAAAATATATACAGCAAGGAAATGTCAATACAAAAAGTTGCTAATCATTTTTTGGGGATTGCTAATCAATTTCGAATAATGAGTAGCAAAACTGCTAATCAAAATTTCAAAAACAAATTGCTCCCTGATAGATTATATTCTTACTCTACGCTTGGTAAGCTTGTTTTACACTAGGCAGGTGTCAGGTGTGTGGAGGAGAAACTCACACATTTTGCAACTGCCACTCTTGGGGGGGGGGGGTGTAAAAGTGGGTGTTAGAAGGGGGTTTAGGCCAGGCTGGGTGTCCTGCCCTTTTGGAATACATCTTGTATTTCATTGTTCTCTGAGACTGATGCTATTATTTTGTGTAGTTCTATACAGAGGTACATATGGTACTGTGTATGTGCATAATTCATAGTTGCAAAGTACTATACAGTATACGGTGTGACACTTTGACAGTATACTGTACAGTAGCACTTTCACATTTCATGAAATTTAATGTGGCTGAACTTTGTGACTGTATTCAATTTTTAAAATGGAAATTACATTCAATTTTAACAGAACTGAAAAATGATCTTACAGGAAACTTCTTTTTGAGGTTTTTGTTTATCTGGATATACTGTAGAGTATGGCTGAGTCAACATGATAATAATGAAATGTAAATTTATACAGTGATGAAAATTTTCTTGTGTTTGAATAAGGTGTAATTGTTAAGTCCAATGTTCGACAGTTGGTCTGCAAAGCAGTCTTTATCATGAGAGTTGGTAATTAAAATGTATATGGATAGTAAGATCCGTGTTTCCTGTGAAACCATGCCTTGCATGTTTGTTTCCTTGAATTATGTTACAATATGCTATGTTCATATTTCTTTTTATCTTATTTCAGAGATTTTGGATTTTGCTACTATACAGATTCTACCTTGTAATGAGAAGTCTACAAACAAAACAAGATTCTTGGTCCAATTGTGTTATAAAGTGATGTCACCTTGCCAGTGTGCAACGAGAGAGACTGACAATGGAAAACCTTGAACGTGAGTTCTGATAGCTTGGTTGTCAAATTTTGATCTTTGCTACACAAGTTTCTGTTTGTGTCATACATTGTTATGAAGTCAACTGTTAGTACTACTGTATTGTGTTTGCTCCACGGACTTCCTATACATGGACAGAACATACTGTACGGTATATTGTCGCTACCCTACGTGTGAGAAGAAGGGCACCAAGATGGCCGTCTGCTATGTGTTTGTGTGAAAGCTTGGACTTGCTCAAGTATATCCCCATATTTTCCAAGAAAGTTGAAATATTTTTGAAATATGGCAAGAAAAGGTCAAAATCCCATCACTTATTGTAGGAATATGATATTTTCCCTCATTCAAGTTTTTTTGCTTAAAATATAACAGAGTCATCGTCAAATCAGACTATTTTTAGGTTCACGGCTCCCATCTTGGTGCGCTTTTTTTGTCCCAGACGGTGGCAACCAGCTACGGTTAGGACGTACACGTTTCATGCTATGTCCATGTATATAAGTCTGTATTTTGCTCAGTGACACAGTCATGTGTCTAGGGCAGAGTTGTACAGGTACACGTAGCTACAGTACCCAAGTATGAGCGTTTGGTTTTGCCAGAGGGTTGGAGGACTTCAGAAAAAATATTCAGCGTTGGTTTATTATCTGATCTGGTGAACGCTTCATACCTTCTTCCTCAGACAATTCTTGTGTCTACAGCAGGGTCCTTTGTAGCTGGGTAATTGCCTGATCAGGCAACCCCCGCTTCCTCCCCACCTGTCATCCTTGTTTTCACCTACCCCAGTTTTCAGCTAAAAACTTTTCATTCACTCTCTTCTTCAGGTACTGGTATAAAATGAGGAGGTTCAGGTGTCAGTATGCAGATTTGTTGTATATGTAGGCAGATGTGTGTGTTTTCCTGCTGTGCAGGTAGGAATATGGAATGCTTGGTGCAAGCCCTGCCTACCACATGGCTAACACAGCCCTGGTCTACAGTGTATGTGAGCAGTTCATGGTATTAATGACTGATGGAACTTGGCTCAACAATGGAATAAAACTGATAAAATGGAATAAAATGTCTTTTTACTAGTTACCGGTAATCTCATGGCCAAATTCCTGAGAAACAGTTTGCTTAATAACAATTTTCCCAATTACTTTTTGCTGATATACTGGACATTGTACATTTACATTTCGTAGTCGGACCCAGGATCAAAAAGTAAAATATTCTGCACAGTAAGTTGAATTCATCCCTTACACAAATTAGATCCATGCGGCCTTTTTTTTTTTTTTTATAGTTTTTTACAAAAAAAGGTTGAAGGAACACAATTTCCACAAATTATGCCAAAAAATTGCAATGAGATAGTGACAACTTGAATGGTACTGAAGTGTTTATTTTTTCTATAATTTTTTTTTCTTAATATTTGTTTTATTTGTCCCATCATGCATATGCTCTGAAGGCTAGAGACCATCCTCCAGGACATGTACAGTGTTATAATAAATGTGTGATGGACTTAATGCTAAATAGTAACCTTTATGTACATACAGTGATATATAAATATATACAAAGTAGTGTTTATTTTGTCAATAATTTGTGTACAAAGAGCCTTGTATACTGTGCAGTAAGGTACTGTAGTAAATACTGTATCCAATATGATACTGTATCTGACAGAATTACTGTAGGAAATTTCATTCATACTGGAGTGAAAATTTACTTGCCACAAAAGAAAGAAGATTCATGAATGCCTGAAAACTATTTCAGGACATGACTGTGATTACAACACAAAGCATGCTTGCACAAGGTCTGTAGTGAAAGTACTATACACAGAGTAGGTGCTGTCTTAGTGAGAGTTCTGGACTCTTTGTTTCATTCTTCCATTTCTTTACCAAGTACCAGCAAGCTCCACACTGTTTACTTTGTGTACTTTTGGTTTCGCCAAACGGCCCTTTCCCAGAAGGTCCGGAGGACTTTAGAAAAAGTAATACAAAGTATTAGCTCCATGGTACCAGAACCCTCTGTGATCAACACATTTTAAAAGGAGATGTATGGTAGTACCTATAGTCTTCCCATTTTAATGGTTTCAGTCGTTTGATAGGTTTAAAAATTTTAGGTTTTAAGGAAGGAATTCAATTTTTTTTTTGTCTTTTTTATATCAGTAGAAGTTACAAGGGATATGCAGTCACCCCAAATTGAAGTTTTGAACCGACTACTTCAGTGAATATGTACAGTAATATTGAAGTACTAAAACATTATGAAAGATACTCTGAAGACAAATGAGAGGAAAATTGTGAGACTTAGCTGAACATTGCTTCAAAACAAGGTTGGAGTGACTTTTCTTCCCTTTTAAGCTTTGTACTCTACCTGCATGTGCGACCTGGATACATGTACAGTACAGTATAATACTATAGTGTAACTGTACATCACTCATGTCTACTTACTGCACAATACTACTGTACTCAACTGACAGTGCAGTCACAGTAAGTGTACAAAGTAGGCTGGTTCATGCTTTGAACACTATACACTGCTACCTTTTAAAAATATGAACATTGAACATAGTTGAGCTTTTTAGCTGTATGTTTGTGATCGGTCCTCAAGAGCAAGGAATTGCAGTATCTTTTAGATCTTGAAGTTTTATGCAGGGCATGTAGACTGATGCAAACTGCACAAACCTGCCTTACTTAATTGTTGAACTCTTTATTGAGCAATTTTGTCCTGGATGCACTATGCTATGGTTTAAAATCATAATCACACTGAATTAATCAGCAATCCTTGACAAAAATACACGGGACAAACCCTGCTCCCCATATCAGTGTTAAAGTTTCATGACGAAATTCAAATTGGGCTGCCACAACATTGGATGGGGGAGTGGGGAGGGGGGATGGTGATTCGTTCATTGCGTGTTTTGTTCGATCATTTTTGTAAAGGATTGTGGCTTAGAACTGTGTTGTAGTGTATACATACAGTAAATGTACATCAAGCATAGCTCTTAAGAGTGCACTTGTGATTGACTGTAACTGCCTAGTTAAAGCATCCTTGTACAAGTTAGTCACCCATTTTAGGAGAATATTTATAGCTTCTCTGTACTGCACAAGTTAGTAAATGTGTACAGAGCAGTACTGAGTTCAGAATTGACATAAATTATTTACAAGCATGGAGAGTCAAAAGTTAATAATGTACATTGTTTATAAGCCTGGAACAATGCTCTTTGACTTGCATAATTTATTCCTGGACATAAGATGTACAAAACAGACATGTGCTTTTCAGTTTCCAATTAAAACCATTTTATAAGTGATAATTTAAGTTTAACATGCATACTGTATGTACTGTAACAATTAGTACGGTACAGTAGATACTGTACATGTCATAAATAGGATACTGTGCAGTGTCAGTGCAGTATACAATGTTCAGAGTACTGTATTTATATACTGCACATCACCAAGATACAGTATGTGCTGTACTTCCTCAATTGATTTACACACACTCTCATTTAGTGTAGCAGGAAATAAATTTAAGAAAAATATTCAATGTGAAGCCAACCCACGGACCTAAATATAGTGCTGTTGACCATGTTTGAAGAAAAATTGAGCTTGTTCAGGAATATTTTGATGTAAAGTTTTCAGGGGTGTACATGGACAGTACAGTATGCCAGTAAATTACTGCCTCCAGTATCAATTGGATGGTTGATGATGTTGTATTGTACTATTGAACTGTAGTGTGCAGAATAAAGTACAGTAAATTAATCAGAGTGGGGAATGATTTTTTTGGGGTCAGTGTAGGAGATACTGAGAAAATTACAGCCCTTTTATAGGGAGGTAGGGAAATTATGAGAGCTTGCTAGTAAAAAGAACGAAAACATCAATTGGTATTTATTCTGCAGTGTTTAATTGCTGTGGTACGTACAGGTCTCCTAAGATGAAAAGCATGCATTTAGTCAGGATTGCTTTCTTTGAGTTGAAGTTATTTTGTGCAACAACTTTACAGTATGATCTCTGCCACTGCTGTACAGCTCCGAAGGCACCAGCATAATCCCTACTAATTGGGAAGGGGGGGGGGGTGAGGGAGGGGTTCCTAAGTTTTCAAAATGCAAAAATTGTTTCACCTTAATGGATTATGCCGCCTCCATATATTTTGTGACACAAACAATGTTCAGATAAAATTAGAAAAGTGCGGAATTGAGAGCATTCATCTTATTTTCAGGGATTTTTTTTCTGGACTTCTTGTGTGCACTGAATGCATTTTTTCAGTCCAGAGTAGGTGGTATGTCAGTATGCATCTTTTGACCATGTAGATGAAGAAACATTGCTACTGACAACTACAGTAGTGACTTTACCTTATATATGTTGTGATTCTTTGAAGAAAATTTTTAACAATGTCACCGCACAAACCAAATCAGCATTTCCTATCAGATGGATGTTTTTCAGCAAAGTTCCTCCCACTTCTTTGTTGCTTTCAAATTCCATGGAGGAGTGCATCTGGGGAGGGAGAGAGAGGAAAGCTGATTGAAGGGAAAGGAAGGGAGAGAGGGATTGAGGGAGGGGGTAAAAAGACATCTGATCTGCTTTCCCTAATATGTTACTGTCCTGCACAAACTGGTCACATTTATGATACAGTACGACTTTAAAGTACAGTATCTGATTCCTGTCCTCATGTGCAGCATTATATAAGGGGATGAACTAGCTATAGAGATTTATCCCTGACACAGTCCAACTGCTAGGTGTACCATGTTTACATGCTGGCCAGCCCAACTAGAATCGTCTGGGTATGTATTAGGTGTACACCATGACTTTTTCAAGATAAATTAAAAGCTTGACTTGTAACATCAGAAGGATTGACTGACAGTAGCTATGCTACTCTAGTTTTGGAAAATCCAAATTTGTGTTCTTTCATGTATACCTTTTTAATTGTCTTTCCTTAATTCCAGGTTTTCCTTTCAGTTGACAGTTCTATTCAGTTCTTGGACGATATGGGTTTGATTTCCATCGAAGTTTGAGACAACTAAAATTTTCATCTGTACAACCAAAGGTTAAAAAGTTGGTTGTCTGCCCAGACAACTAAAATTCTTGAAATACTTTGAGGGAAGACATCAAAGTTTCTGAAAGTTGATGTGTGGTTGATAATGTTTATTTCCAGCCAGCTATAAGTTCAATTTTCTGACATAAATTAGATGACTTTCTTTCCTGTGTGAGATCGTGAACCTTATCAAATTTCCCTGCGTAATCTTTTTGTTATTGTAGGCGATGGGTTTAACTTTAGTTATAGATATATTGTTAAACCAGTTCAGGTTATACTATAAGTTGAGGCCTTTGAACTCAAAAAACCAAAGCAAACCTATTCATGATTATTTAATGTACACCTGTGATGATAACAACAGTAATGTTTGAAGGAAAAAAAAAAACTTAGCTCAATAAAATTGAAAGTAGTTTCCTGGTTGTAGTCATAATTTATAAAAGTGCACTATAAATCCCTACTGCAGTTCTGTTGACCTTGTAATAATATTCAATTGGTGTCCCTCATCAGTAGAGGAAAAAAAAGTTTTGGCACATATCTCCAGAATGTTGCAGTCTGTGCTTCTGCTTTTGTACTTCCTCAATCAATGACCCAAGAAGGAAGTGTATTGAGCAACCTTTTGGTATTCAAAGGTATTCAATGTCAAGTGTGAATTACGCTTGTGATGGGTTTTTTTTGTCGATATCCAGTCACAGTACAAGTATCGGAGTATCCTTTTCATCAAGCTTGCTTTTTAGAACATTTGAGTCAATGCAGTGGTTTGTAAATGATGGCTAACATCTCATTTATAGGCCTGATGTTTCCAGCATTCAACAAATGGTGACACAGCTGCATCAACTGAATTTACTGATCAGTCTCACATGGTTAGGGCTAGAAACATGAGAAAGGGTGCATGGTTCTATTAGACCTAATGTAATGTTTGAATCTGTAGGTCGTTCCAGTTACTAATAAGTGGTGTACATACAGCACCAGTGCTATGACAACTACTGTACAATACTCATCACCCCAAACTACATTTTGCCATGGGGAAAGCAAAATTCTCAAATGTTGGTGATTTATAATGGGAAATGTAGCCACCCCAACTTAAAGTGGAATAGTAGACTGTCCTGTCTTATGATTGGTTCTTATGAGTCATGTGACAATATTTGTTCTCTTCACATGAGAAACTAATTACAGTACTAGTCTTGAGTAACTGCTTGGATGCATTATTAAAGTCTAAAAGCATTATGAAAAAATACTTTGGAGAGAATAAATTATAAGAAAATTGTGAAGATTAGCTGTTGCTTTAAAGGCCCAATTATCTCATCCCAAACAGTACCAATTCTCCTAACCTTCTTAATTAAGCCCCTCCCACAATTGTCTGAAATTCACCCTCCTCCAGACACAATCTCATTTTATTGCTTCAGGGTGAATATAGAGAGCTCAATGTGTATAATCAAAACACTATCAGAACAGTTCATGCTGTGTAATATAGGTTTTGGTACTCTGCATTGTTTGAATTAGCAGTCAATCAAAAAGCTGAAATTGAGAGTTTCTGTTACCCTATACTAGAAGTGTAGTTTGGGGTGAGAGGATTGTCCCTTTAAAATAAGTTTGGGGAGACTGTTCTTGCCCTTCAAGTGACATTCCTACAGTTTTAGGGCCTACATATTTTCCAACCAGTTTGTTCAGGTTGAGCTGTCCATGGCCTTTTTGCCAGTTGTTGCTCACTCCTGGTTTTTTTTCCTACTCCATTGCAAAATTCTGAGCACCAAACACAAAGGCAGTAGGTTCCATTTTTAAAGTCTTTGGTATGACCAGGCTGGGACTCAAACTTCAAACCTCCTGACTGCAAGTCTGATGTTGTAACCTTTTTGACCATGCAGGGAGGCCCCAATCCAGAAAATGCAGAGAAGTGTAGCACATCACATTGCAAGCATTCTTGTTACTGGAGTAGATCTGCCTTTTGGGTTAAGCCACTGTTAAAAGTATTTCCAGGTAGTTGGGAAAGAAGGAATAATCTGGAAAAAGTTTGGAATTTTATTATGTTCTTAAAAAATATCTAAATTTCTAGTCTTTGGTCTGGAAAGATTACAGTATGGTTTTGAATGGAAGAAGAAAATCTTACATTTTGTAAAATTTGCAAGGTTAGTCGTGGCAAGCATGAATGTGTGTCCATCATGGGAACCAAAGGCCATTTTGTATAAAAACGTCTGTATTCTTCATTGTCAACCAAACTCCAATTTAGTCTTCAGCAAGTGTGAAAGTCATGAATTTCAGTACAATATCTCAAAAGTGGTGAACCTTGTGTTTATGCGTATAAAGCAGTGCTTAAAGCATAGCCCATCAAAGGAGTCTTCCAAGGAACATAAAATTGGGATTGACAAATTGATCTATTCCAGGAAGCAAGTCATTATTTAGATGATCAGTATACAGTATTTTAGACCTATCAAAAAGGAAATTGAGGTTTCTGTTTAATAACTTCCTGGACTTGCCCATCCTATCGTTGACTCAATTAGTACTGTGTTTTGTTTCATGTTACTGGTCAGTCAAATGGCAAGCATAGTGTGTAGGCTGGCTGTAATTAATCCTCTTATGTCATCTAGAAGTGACACTGGACGTACGTAATGAGTCATTGCCATTAGCATATACTGTAGGCAATTCAAGTTGCTGGTCCTCTACACAGCACAACCTCACAGTGCTTCACTGTGTGATACAAGAGTACTTACTTGCTGGTGATTATTTACATTCAAATCTACATGTAAGTGCCAGTTTCTTGTGATGTCAAAGGGAATGTAGAATTTTATTTCCTTATTGTGATAAATAGGTAAATGTTGGACAAATTCCATTGCTCTGGGAAGGGGAAGATACATGTCCACAGTGGAGCAGTGGCGTATGCAGGATTGAAGGGGGGGGGGTCACAACCTGTGATATCCCTGACTGGATTTCCTGCGCTTCAGTTGTTGACAACCGACTTGTACTAACAGAATTTTTGAGGACCTTTTTTTTTTTCTTTTCTTGACAACCATTTTTTTTAAATTTTGAATGTGCTGTGTATATCTCCAATCCCTCCAAACTTATAACTTCTTATCTTCTCCTTGAAGCCGCAAATCCCCTGACTGAGAGATTTTCCCCTGACTGACTTCGGAGGTTGAGGGTGGGGGACTGCAGTGGAGGCGTTTTGAATGATGTACAGTATTGTGCTACATGGAAATTATCAAGCTAGTATGAACTGGTCATTTCTGAAGTGAAATGTAAAGGCCTCCTCTCACCCCAAACAGTTCCAATTCTCCTAACCCACAGTACTTGCTTAAACCCACCACCTCCATCTAAAATTCATCCTCATCAAGACACAATCTCAGTTTATTGCTTCAGGGTGAGTACAAGACCCAAGTGTGTTATAAAAACACTGTTAGTACAGTACAGTACAGTACATACTGTACATGCTGCGTTGTTGCTTTGGTTCTCTGCATTTTTTGATTCCTTGCCGAAGGCAGGCAAGGAATCTATGCGATGGTGATGTCGTGTGTGTGTATGTGTGTGTGTGTGTGTGTGTGTGTGTGTATGTGTGTGTGTGACGCCTGCTTGTAAACACGATATCTCAAGAACGGTAACCCCCAGGGATCTCAAACTTGGGATGTAGATTGTCCACATTAAGTAGATGGTCCCTATTTTTTTTGGTAGAGGTCAAATGTCATTTGGGGTCACCAGAGGTCAAAATGTAAATACCTTGGAAATTGCTTGTAAACACGATATCTCCAGAAGGAAAAATGTGAGCAATCTCATACTTACCTTGCTGATTGTCCATATTGAGTAGATGGTCCCTATTGTTTTTGATGGAGGTCAAAGGTCATTTGGGGTCACCAGAGGGAAAAAGGTCAAAACCTTGTAAACACTGTATCTCAAGAAGGGTAAATGTGAGGGATCTCATACATAGCAGGTGGATTGCCCATATTAAGTACATGATCACAATTATTTTTGGTGGAGGTCAAAGGTCATTTGGGGTCATCAGAGATGAAAAGCTCAAAAACTTTTAAATACCATATGTCAAGAAAGGTAACTGCCAGGAATCTCATATTTACTAAGTGGATTGTCCATACTGAGTAGATGACCCCTATTGTTTTTATTGGATGTCAAAGGTCATTTGGGGTCATCAGAGTTCAAAACATCTAAACCTTGCAAACACTATATCTCGAAAGAGTATATAACTGTTGAAGTTAATATCCATGAGCGGTTAGGGTGAAAGGGTAAGAATAATTTGGCATGTGTAATGTAATAGGCATAGGGTATATAATTTTTTTGGAACAGTTTATTAACTTCACTATGTAAATTCTTTAGTGAGGTAATTTTGAAAATGCATTTGTAAAGTACTAAAGCAAACTCATAGGAAGAAGGTCTAAGGTGCACAAAAAGGCACATCACATGGTAGTTACTGTACAGTATGTTGATTCTGGCATGAAATTGTGCCCTGTTATTACATTAAGTTCCAAGTATTAATACATGAAAAAGTGGGCAGAGCAAAATATAAAATCTTAAAAGGCAAAATCTGTTCATCAGGCTGGCATACATGCTTCAATGCTCATGGGTATGCTGATTTTGCAGCCACAAGTAAATAGATTTTCATGAAACTGATGTGGAACATGTGAGTTTAAACAGTCTGTATATGAGGGTCATTTAGGGACATAGTCTGAAAATATTAGAAGATGCTTCTGTGCACACTAAGTAGATGACTGATATGGAACTTCAAAAGTATAAATTTGAACAGAGAGTACTCTGTGTGATGCACAAGAATCTCTTTTATAACATACCTACATTGTTTTTTCAATAACCTTAAAGAAAACCTGAAGAAAAACATTAAATTTAGTGGCAAAAAGTGCTAATATTTGACAAACCTTGTGCCTACTGTCCTCATGAGGACATGTGCATGCAAGCATGCATTAATTGGAAGTGGGAATTGATTAATTAGATATACCACAGTTAGTTAGTTTTACAAAAAAGAACCTAATTTACTCTGATCATTTGGTATCATATACCCTTCAGCGCACATGAACTGTCATTGCCTAATAGAGTGAATCAAATTGTGACTGACCCATTCTTTGCCATTTGGTCACAGTTATCTCGCCCAATTTTTCACAGTTGACTGCCAGTTATCCCCACAGTGTCCTGAAGGATTACCTCATACAAACATACAGCTCAATTGACTTAAGCTTTTTACTGTATAAGTGGTGTTAATTGACTCTTATAAACCCTCTGAAGAAAGCTTATTTTTATCTCAGTACATAACCATGACAGCCCATTGTTTGTATATACTCCTATTTCCTGCCATTCCCTGCAGGCATTCAGTACTCTTTTTGTGGTCAAAATGTCAGACTTCCATGAAAGTCACACCTCTGCTAAATCCAGCATAAAATAACTGTCCACATTATCTTTTCTCATCTGACCACAAATAAAAGTTGTTTGCCTAGCCATTGTCTGGAGATGGAGAAGTTCATGTACACTGATCAAGTTTCTAAACTGAAAGTCATCTTAGAAATACTGTAGATTGACACCCTTCAGAAATTAGTGTCCTTTACATAGAAGCTGGTGGAATTGAACAAATAGTGTGTTTGTATAAGGAATTTTGTTGAACAAACTTTAAACATTGGTGTCTGTCTAGATTGGTGTTTCTGCTTTACAGTTTCAATATGCTCTACAGTGATTATTTGTCACTTAGTTTCATTCTAGAATTTGTTTTAAATTTTTGATAGCATAAAATGTATCAGCATACTACTTGCCTCATCTCTGCTTATATCTGGATAACTGCACCAAAAAAGTAACCCCTGTGCGAAGGATTATGTAGCTATGTCAAATATCATCATCGAGTGGGAATTCTTGTCTCACATTTCATTTTTATCCATGTCACTATCCCCCCCCCAAAAAAAAAAAAAAAGTGTACCATAAAGCTTAATGCATAGAACCATTGCTTCAAGATTACCCTTTATGACACTTTTCAAAAGTATTAAGATTTTATTTTGCATTGCTGCTGTCATTTAAAAGTAGTTCAGGTAATAAGAGCAAGCATAATGTTGTATACTGTGTATCAAACAAGGAAAACTTGTACTGTATGTTATGCTGTACCTACAGTATAAGTAGACAAAAGGCGAATTAAAAGTCTTGTTAAATTATGGATTAATAGGGATATCTGCTTTTGTTAATTTGCAAAGGATACCATAGACAATGGGTGGGGCATTTCCCCCATAAAGCAAAAATTGCTGTCAGTAATAGCCAAGGTTACACATCTCTGTTCAGATGTCTCTTTAGGCTTGGTCTCACATATCCCCCAACACCCAGTGTTAACTCGTGTTTACAATCAGACAAAACCACAGGCTAACCCCGTGTTTTCCAGTCTGTGTTCTCACGTACCCAGTGTTTCGTTGATTGGATAGTGTTACCATAGTAACGAGACCAAATATTTCACACACGGATTACAGCAAAATGTAAGAAAATACCTGTCATCAGTGCTATAAATACCTGTGACCTTGCTTGATTAAAACAAACACGATGTTTAAAACTGCTTAACCCTGCGATTTGAGGTGGATTGAAATTTAAACACCGACCCGCGTTAACCCGCGTTCCTACGTTACTCGAGCGTGAGGTAATACAGTGTTACCTCGAGCGTGGGGTATGTGAGAACACAGTATTTGATCCAATGCTTGTAGGAGAGTGTGTCGATGAGGGCTTGTTTAAACACTAACCTCAATGCAGACTTTTTGAAACATAGAGGCATTGGAACATAGCGACTTCAGAATGGAGAGCTGTCCCCATTGACCAAACTTTTGACAAAAATGGTTTCAAAATACCGCTTTATCAAGTAATGAGACAGTTTTCTGGAATATTAAAGCTGTGTGAGAAATTCCTCTTGTGTGTGGAGATCAAAGGTTTGAGGTGACAGTCAGATCAAACTTTGTAGACATAATATTTTTAGGAGGATAACTGTGAGGGATCTCATACCATGGTGGTATACTCATTCTGTACTAAGCTTAATTTTGAATTACTCATGTTGATGGACGTGTTGGTAAGGTGATCACTATTGTTTTTAAGGGGTCAAAAGGTCATTTTGGGTCACATGAGGTCAATTAGTTTTGACCCTACTAGTATTATATCTCAATTAAGTAGGATAATTGTATGGGATCTCATGCATGTCATGTTTGTTTCCATGTTTGCTATGATATATCATACGGCAAGGAATCACTAAGCCTGTTGGCTTTCTAGTTTACCTAGCTGTCTATCAGAGGGATGAGCCAGTTGAGAAACTCTTTGGACAAACTACAGAAATTGTAGGGGTGAGAGGATTAGTCCTTTAAAAGGTTCAATCCTGAATGTTGAATGTTTTACAATTCGTAAGACCGTGTGTTTGGTCTAACGGTAAATTTAGCATCTGCCTCTCACATGGAAGACCTGGGTTGGCTTCCCAGGTTGATTCATACCAAAGACTTTAAAAAAAGGAACCTACTGCTGTTGTGCGTGATGCTCTGCATAAGCAATGGAGTAGAGAAAACAAGCCACTGAGCCACAACTGGAAAGATGACTGTGGCAGGCTCGACTGAAACCAATAGGTTGGAAACTGGGCCATAAAACTATAAATAAATTTACAATTTGTATCTTATGCAATAGCCTACTTGTATCTTGAAGGTCAATGGCATTGTGTTGGACTGCTTATCGTTTATCACTTTCACCATTCTGTATTTGTAGTCATGGTGAGAGTCTGGGTCTTTGGTAGTTGTTGTGGCTTTCAGTACATGTTTAGGATCATGGCCATTATTTAAGTCCACTCTGCTGAATTTTTTACAAGTTTAAAGAGCTTCAATTAGTATGCTATTGGTAAGATAGCCTTTGTTGAAAATGTTTTCGGTTGTAAATTATTTTAAAATATTCAACATTTACTGACATGAGTTACAGTATTTTGAGAATGACTCTAGATAACAAAAAAATGTGAAACTGAATTTAACATTGCCCTTAAATAATGAGCTTAGCTGTTAATGTATAGCCTCTGTGTGATCTCAAGTCAAATGTACTTAAAACTATTTGAAATAATGCAGCAATAGGTGCTTTTCAGATTCTGGAAGAAAAAAAAGATTAAAAAAAAAAGAAAATAGAAACACTTAGTAAATCTGAGGTGTCTAATGTTACCCTCAGCAAGTTGATATTCAATGAGTACAGTTACTTTAGGAGGTAATATAAGTTGGACAGAAAATATTACTGTAACATTTCTTTTAGCTCTTCTGACCTGAGTGTTCAACCAGAATATAGAATTAGAAACATTGAAGAGGTTTTTCAGGTTTGAAGTGTATAACTGTTGAGTGAAAATTTTTCACAGATAAGACAAGATAGCCTACACTATACTGTAACCAATGTAGATGTCAGACCATGATCACATATCATTTTGTGGTAGTTTTGAAGGGAAATATTGCTCCTCTTTTACAAGAAAATTTCGTCATTCTTAAACCAAAGTTAATTTCAGACACTTGTGGGTGGGGCTTAAATAAGAAGGTTAGGAGAATTGGTACTGTTTGGGGTGAGAGAAATGGGCCTTTACTGTAAGTCAATGTTCAAATGTGGTACAGAATTAAAGTTGTATAAAAAATTATAAAAACATACCTTTGATTGCCACTTTAAAGGTATTTTCTGGAGACAAAATTCCTTGCCTTCAAAATATGCAGAAAAGTTTTCTCTTTCAGGAAGTGAAAACTAGGTTTCAATGACATATTACATCTAGAAGATACTAATTTTCAAAGAGATGCATTTTTTTCTTGGGATTTAGTGCATTGTGGGAAATCTATGATGTCATCGCAGCACATTGATTTAACTTTTCATTCAATTAATTTATTATTTTGATGCTGTTACCTGGAGTATGAAGCAGCATTTGCTATGCCCCACATATGGGATATATAAGATAATGCTAGATCTAGATGAAAAGGTATTCAAACATTCAAACAGCATCAAATTTCAAGGACACACAGGATGGTAACTAAAAATGAAGAAACACAGAAGGAATCCAACCCAGTGTGTGGAGGTATTTTTAACCAATCTTTAAAGTGAAATATCTGGAGTTAGAAAAAGAGTATTTCAACAGAGGACGTGATCTGAAATATTTTGTTTTTCTGGCAAGATTTTAATGACAAGCCCCTAGAATATGCCTGTAAAGCCAATCCAAACAGTTTCATGGGATTCACAGTACAATTTTACAGTGCCTTTCTCCCTTTTAATTTTGAAATCAATTGTAGTAGAACATTGCAATTTATTTTTGGAAAGCAAAAAGTCAATCTTAATCTGCATACCATCCGTCGGTTTACTGACAGTTGATTTTCTCCTGTTCGTTTCCCTGCTCAAAAGTCTCTCGCAGGGTGGTTGGATTAACCATTCCTGGCAGTTTGTTTATGTGCCTTTCTTCCACACACAGATATGAAACTGTAGATTAAACCTTCTGCAAGGAAACCAATTATCAGAATTGGCTGCTATTGGGTAACTGTGAAAATAGCATAGGCACACAGACTTGAGGAGTAGGGAAGGTTTTTCTCAGGAAAATTTTGGTACCAGAGACAAATCTTGGCAGTCAAGTAAAAGAGAACTTGCCAGGTTCCGTCAGCCTTTTATTTTAGTTATCATTTTGATTACCAATGCCATAAATGACTGCAAACAATCCAATGATAGTTTTGCAGATTGAGAGCTGGATTTGAACTGAAAACTTACTATAACTACGTATTCATAATACAGAAAAGTCCTGAAAGAATTGAGAAAATGAACCCCACAAATGGTCAACAAATATCAAGATGACATTGAAACTGGATTCATGTGTACAGTAAACATATCTGTATGTTCAGCTACGGTGCCTCAGATACTGTATCTAATGCTGAACTGCATATGATGACCAGGCCTGGAAAATCTGTTGATTTCCCAGAAAGAGTGTTAAATTACTTCTCAGGACTGTCGCAAAATTTTGCAGATATTTTCAGATACAGAAAAAGGAATTTCCTTTTTCCAATTGCCAAAATTCTTCTTCAGATGACCAAATTTTTAAGGAAGGAGCTGCCCAGCTTCCCAACTTTTTCCAACTATGGTGATGACTATTCCATTGTTCCATGTTTGCAGGGTTTCCATCAGAGGGGGGAAAGGGATTTGTTCCCCCCCTTTCCAGAAGAAGGTTGGTAAAATCCTTCCTTTTCATTTCCATAAAAATTAGAAAATTGCCAATATCTTGGTTTTTTGATTCCTTGCCGTAGGCAAAAGGAATCTATGCGATGGTGATGTCGTGTGTGTGTGTGTGTGTGTATGTGTGTGTGTATGTGACGCTTTGCTTGTAAACACGATATCTCAAGATAGGTAACTGTGACGGGTCTCATACTTGGTGTGTGGGTTGGCCATATTGAGTAGATGATCCCTATTGTTTTTGGTGGAGATCAAAGGTCATTTGGGGTCACGAGAGGTCAAAAGGTCAAAACTTTGTAAACACGATATCTCGAGAACGGTACACTTGACCATGCTCATATATGGTGTGTGCATTGGTCATATTGAGTAGATGATCCGTATCGATTTTGGTGTAGGTCAAAGGTCATTTGGGGTCACGAGAGGTCAATAGGTAAATTCCTTAGAAATTCCTTGTAAACACGGTATCTGAAGAAGGGTAAGTGTGACTAATCTCATACTTGGTGTGTGCATTGGCCATATTGAGTAGATGATCCCTATTGTTTTTGGTGGAGATCAAAGGTCATTTGGGGTCATTAGAGGTCAAAAGGTGAAAACTTCGTAAACACAATAACTCGAGAACGGTACATGTGACTATGCTTATATTTGGTGTGTGGGTTGGTCATATTGAGTGGATGATCCGTATAGATTTTCGTGGAGGTCAAAGGTCATTTGGGGTCACGAGAGGTCAAAAGGTAAATTCCTTAGAAATTGCTTGTAAACACAGTATCTCAAGAAGGGTAATTGTGACTAATCTCACTTTTATTGTGTGGATTGGTCATATTTAGCAGATGATCCCTATTGATTTTCCCAAAGGTCAAAGTTCATTTGGAGTCAGCAATGTTCAAAGCCTGACAAGCTTTCCTTCACAGTCTTTCAAGAAAGGTCACTTGTATTGTCCTGTAACTTGTCATGTAGATGGCACATAGTGAATACATGGTCCGAGAAGTTTTTGGTGGAGGTCAAATGTCATTTGGGTTCACGACGGGCAACGGGGATCTCAATGTAGGAAGATTCGATGCCTTGCATGTGTACTTTGTGGGCACATTATGGAGCCCTGTTAATTGAAAAACATTGCAAAGCAATGTCAATGTGAAAAAAGGCCTTACATTTCAGCAGCAAGGAATCACTAAGCCTTTTGGCTTTCTGGTTACTTAAAAAGAAGACACTTTTGCAGCAATGTTTGAACTTACACAAATAAACGGCCTTTAAAACCTTCAAGTTGCACTTTACAGGGGCCTTTAAGCAAGCTTTTGTACCCCTGAACCCACTCATAACTTAAAGCAGCTTATGCTGTTATTTTTACGTTTCCAGTGTTCATCAAATGTATGGGCTGTACTCCATACAAATGTAAAAAACTTTAAAAACTAACGTACTTTAGTCTTTTCTCCAAAAATGAGCAAAAATTCGAAAAGATTTCAACGGTTTTCAAACGCTATTGTGCCTTATTATCTTGCTCTAGCTCCGCCCAATGAATCTGATGCATATTCAGAAGGTCATTTTGAGAAGGAGTCAAGCAAAACGTAAACAAAACAGACAGTGAAATTTCGTTCAATTGATACATACGTTATTCAAACGGCCTTTACGTGTCCAATTTGTACATCGCATCGAACCGGCTGCGCAATTCGTTTGTTTCATTTGTGAACCCAGATTCAGCGACAAATTCCTATTCACTTGTTTCGGCTCCATCGTTCAGTTTTTAATTTTGTCGCTGATTGCGCTATTTGAATCCGTCCCAAGTTTCAAGATAATGTTCATTTTCTCTTTGATTTGATGCTGTGGCTTGGCATTCAAAAACAATCTTTGGGTTACATACGTGTGAAACTAACTGTCATTCTGTGTTGGGCCCGAATGGTTGTGAAAGGACTCCTGTAATGCATGTACACAACATGTGTGATATATTGGCAATACGTACATCGTTGTGTCAAAGGGTAGGCATAATTTTACGTCACTCATTTCTTGCATTGTGATTGGTCAAATTGAGATAAGAGCCCGTTGTCTTTGCATAAGAGTTTAGCCGAAAAAAGTAGATGAAGTTTTTTTCTATTGTAATTAGCGCTCTAATTAGTGAAATTTCACCAGAAAAAAACCTGGCGTGAAGGATTTCTATCGCGTTGGTATCAAATGGAAGAGCAAGATTGAAGATTAACGATGAAGGTTATTTTTTTTTCATCAAACAGCATAAGCTGCTTTAAGCCTAGGACAGCATCAATTTGGACTTGGAGTTTAGCAGTAATAAATCACCCCCTTTTTTGTGTTTCTGGTGGAATCCCTGGTTTGCCCTTTTAAATTTTTAAAGGCCAGCTAACAGTATTAGGCTATAGATCTAATTCACACAAGGTTTTCAATAGTATCACAGTAGTGCATCCAACCCAACAACCATACATGGAATTATGACTTTTAATTCCTTAACAGTATTTTAATTTTGCGTGAATATTGGTCTTTTGAATTTGATGTCAATCAAAGAGCAGTCAATTTAAGAAATTTGTAGTTTGGGGTTGCAAGTGCCTCTTAGGGTTAATTTGTTTTTAAACTCTTTCACTGTGGAAGGCAGTCCATCCCACCATACTGAGCTATACATAAAGGCCCACACAGTATATCGGTCTGCGAAATACTAAGTGTTTGTATGTATGCATGCCACCATATTTGCACTCCCTAGCATATACCCCAAGAGGATATATGTATGTTTAAAAATATTTCATGTCCACAACATGTTACACCATATGTTTATACCAGGATGCAGCTAAGTGCTATGGTTTTGTGGCAAAACCATGTACATACAGTAATGTTAGTAATGGTAATTAATTATGGTTTTTCAGCAGAATGAAGGGGTTAGGCCTTAAAGGTCCTGTTCTCTCACCCCAAAGAGTACCAATTCTCCTAACCTTCTTACTTACTGGAAGCCCCTCCCACAATTGTCTAAAATTCATCCTCATCCAGGTACAATCTCAGCTTATTGCTTCAAGTTGAGTATAGAAAAACTTGATTTATATAATCAAAGCACTCTCAGTACCGTTCATGCTGTGTAATGTAAGCTTTGGTACTCTGCATTGTTTGAATTAGCTGTCGATCAAAGAACTGGGCCAATTGAGAATTTCGGTACCCCTGTACCAAAATTGTACTTTAGGGTGAGAAGCTTGGCCCTTTAAGGGAGCTGCTTCTTCTACAATCATTGTGAAGTCTCTGTAATGTGTCACATGTAGCAGTTACAGTACACTATGCTGAATTCAAATAGTATAATGAGAGTCTGTACTTGAGCAAAGCCTAAACAGTAGGCTAGTCTTCTGTAGTCAGATCCCTTTTGATAGATCTGATCTTCCTTAACTTAATGCCAATTTGGACAGCTCCAAGCCCCATTTTCATACTTTCCCAATGGCTTTACTTTGTTTTGTTTTCTGTTCTCTTTTTGCTTTCTTTTTTGGTTCTCTTTCAAGTTCAATCATTAGCTGTGATAAACATATGCGTCCTGTTTACAATTATGCTTTGCCATTGCGTTCCATAGTATCTCATTGTATGATGGTTCGTATTTATTTGCAAAAAATGAACCGAACTGGTGCCTATTCCCTACTGGATTAACAACGTACAATAAAATGTTTCTGCATTAGCCAAAGTGGTCTGATTTCTTCAATAGTAATTTCTCTTCAGCTTTGTTCATTATGTAAAGTACTTGAATATTTGCTGCATACAACCAATTTGTGCGTACTGTACTTATAGGTTCTGTAGCAGTCGATCAACCATGCCATGTGGTGTGTGACTCATACAAACACTGCCTCCATCTCAGGAGTAGAATCCCCCTGTATGTTTGTCATATATTCCAGTCTCCTTGGAGATGCGGAAAACACCATTAATTTTATCAGATAGGAGGGGAACTGGTTTTCTTAGCCAACATCTTTCTGAATCGTTAAGTTTGTCACTTGCGTGACAAACACGTCCCGACATGGTTGAATGATCTGTTAGTCCGAGCAGTGAATGATTGCTCTACAAAGTCAACAGTACAATAGGAATTTTTTTTTTTTGAAATGTCTCTTGTCATTCTTTGTCAAAAAGTTAATAAATTACCCGAATCTTCATTGTCTCTAACAGTTTCATAATGTGCAATTATTTTTGTTGTCAATTTACATGTAAATGACAGAATCATGGAAAACCATGAATATTACAGTTATTAATTAATAGATCGACTGGTGAAATTCTAGGTCTATGCAGAAAGGATCTGTTGAGTTGATGGTCAATACCCTTTTCCAAATAATAAACAAAGGATTGTGGAAGGACAGCATTAAAGTGTGTCGTTTCAGGCCATGGTAAAATGACATTGACAAAATGATGTGTACCAAAAATTTGTCCCACAATCCTTTGTAATCACTATTTGGAAAAAGGTCTGTAGCCAACTTTCTTTCATAAAACCACCTCACCCCCTCCCCCCCCCCCCCCAATTCTGACCACCTCACCTCCTCCCATTCAAGCAACTTCTTGTAGTGGTAATAGACCTGTGCTATCAAATGTGTGCAGTAACAAAACAGGGTAAAACTTTTTCTACACAAGATAAAAAAACAATAGGTGAGTGATTCTTCATTTGTCTTGATCAATTGCCCAGTCAGAACATCTTTCAACACGATAAAAAATTTCTGACTTTTGTAGAGAAGTAAAAGGCAAAATTTCAAAAACACTTATTTTCCTCCCAACGAATTTCCATTTTCGGAATATAAAAATTTCTTTGGAGCAAAAACGAGAGCAATGTTATTTTAATGGTCTTTCACAATATTAACCTTTTTTTTTAACATCTCACTGCTCACTGTTCATCATACTGTTTCATGTCCTTTCCAACATAGCAAGAGTATAATTAAATAGTATCATTAAAGATCTGAAGTAACAGGTAAATATCACAAGTTTCATCAATTTTTTCTTCAAAGTATCTTCCATCTTATTTTATGACTTCACTTTTGCATATCCAAGGTACACCTAGCAGTTTCTTCCAGTAAATTTCACATTTGAGGAGAAAAACTTGTCACATGACTTTCAAGAGCCAATCATAAAATAGGACAGTCTATTACATTACTCAGGCCTTGAATTTTGAGGCGTGCGAGTGCCATCATTCACCTTAAATCATTGTGATGCAATTTTTTGCGCACCTAAATAAAGGAAGTGGACTACAGTAAATGTATCATCTTAATAAAATAGCACACCTTCCACAATCCTTAATTTCCTGAGGAGTGTGATTTGTAGCACACCTTGAAAATCTAAAACTCAAGGCTTGACTACTTCGAGTCCAGGTAACTGCTCTTGCCCTTTAAGTACCTTTAGAAGTCATTGGTACTACGAACGATACAGTAACAACAGTAATGGTGGTTTATGGCAGATAATACTTTACATTTCACTCTTCCTTCCTCTTACAACACTTGGAATCCTACCTACCTGCAACTATAGACCCTGGTATACAAATAAAGCAGTGGATATGGATGGCGCCCTCACTTGGAGGACATTTTTCCCTAGTGATTTCAATCAAGGAGGTTCCCCCAGAAATTGTGCAAAAAAGTGGGAAAAATTGGACCATTGAACGTCATAGCCAGACCTTTAGGAATGGAAACAATTTAACAAAAACTTTTTATCATGTACATTTTTCTCATCACAGAAAGTTTTGGACAAGGGGTGCTTGCTACAGAATCTTCTAAAACTGCAGATAGCTGCCATCAATAGACCTGGTTTTCATTTTGGATGCTCTAAAGTTTGGTTGAACAGTTCACAGGTCTACAAATTGTTAATATGAATACTATATAGGGCCAAAATATGCACTTCATACAAAAGTTGAGGACTGTAATGATTGTGGTTAGGGGAGGGGGATATTTTGTACCCCAACTATACACCCTTTTTTTGTGGTTAGGGGAGGGGGATATTTTGTACCCCAACTATACACCCTTTTTTTTGCATATCATTCAAGTCCAAGAATATTAACACAAAAACACATACATGCATGAAGCTTTGCGCAAATTTGTTATAATACAGGTATGCTATATTAATTCCAGGTCTTCTTAATTGGTTGATACACTGTAGTCTAAATACTGAAGGGTCTGTTCTGCATAGTGTCAATCTCATAAACAGAATGTCTTCCATCAAATTTTCAGGCATGCGAGTGGGGTTACACTCAATCACTTCCTTCGGATCATTGTGAGCAGTGCGAGTTATACTGTAGCCCCCCTTCTGTAGGTGAAGAACAGGAGTTCAGTTAAAGGTTAATGAAAGAGCACATGTTCTACACTGTTTAATTTTTTAAGGAGTGCAATTTTTAGCACACCTGCAAATCTAAAACTCACCCCCTGTGAAAGCCCTTCACTCATCACCTTCACGAATGCGTGGTCTAGCGGTAAAGCACCATCTGCCTCTCACTGGGAAGGCAGTGGTTCTATTACCAGGTCGAGTCATACCAAAGGCTTTAAAAATGGAACCTACTGCTGTTGTGTGTGATGCTCTGCATAAGCAATAGACTAGGAAAAACAAGCCAGTGATCCACTATTGGTAAAATAGCCGTGACTGGCTCGACTTGAACCAATTGGTTGGAAACTGAGCCCTAAAACTCCATCTAACTACTGTACTACAGTAACTAACTGATCAAAAGCAGCAGGCTGTAGGGAAAATATTGCATAAATTTACATTGATCACAACTTCTCTTTGAAGTAATAAGGCCATACATCACTGCATAGCCCCAGTTTCATATTTCACCTAGCTGAATTGCATGCACTACAGTATAATGTTTAATTTTACACTGGCTATGATCAAGTATCAGGCAGTTGGTTTATTTTTAAAAGCGCGTTGCAGTAGTTTTGATGCGTTATAAATATACTTTTAGTACGAAGTTTCTTATCTCTTTGTGATTATACAGTACACTGTGTAAAATTTCATCTGTACCTTTGTACATTTTAGCTCGGAGCCATATGAAGGCCTGTTCTGTAGGGTAGATGCGCACTGTTTAACAAAGTGTTTCTTGATTGGCTGTTGCCATTGTATTGTAGTGATTGTATTCTTTGTTAGAGTTAGGGATTAGGTTAGTAATTAGGGTTGTCGTTAGCCAGTTAGGAAATTTCTTGTTAAACAGTGCGCATCGCCCCGTTCTGTAGAATGTTGACACTAAAATGTTTTTGTATTTAAACTGCTTGTGTAGCTTCGGTTCATAGTCATTCCTATCTCTTGTAATAAAATTGGTGACTTTTTTTTTTGATGTTAAATAATAAAACTCAAAACCTTTCATAAACTGTCTACCATATAGTTTGTGTGTACATTGTTAATATACCGTAGGGGATGAATAATAATCATAACTTCGCATGTGCAGTGTTCCAGTTATCAAGGAAACATAACATTACTTTTGTCAGGATCCTTCCTTGTCTGACACACCAGGATTGAACTCCTTTCAAATGATTCTTTGAAAAAAAATTATCAACTTGGTCTTTTTACCTCATTAAGTTTTCTCACTTTCATTCCGCCAAGTTGTTTCTGGGCTGTGTCCAAAATGAAACAATTCCAAAAGAGTATTTACCTCATCATTAAATTTTTTTGGTGGCTTCGTGCCGCAACAGTGTTGATCAGTTTGTAGGTCTTCAATTAATTTGGAATATGTTTTTACTATGTGCCCTTTGTTAAGCATATGTTGCCCATTATGCTAAATATTCAAGTCAAAACAGCATTGCATTGGATGTTTATTGCCAATTTTTGTGAGGTGGATTTAAGAGACTTACGTGTATATGTGGCTTGACTTTTTGACAAAGAGAAAGTACAAAAGAGGGAGTGTATTGTATCATCACTGCAGTTAACAGTAGGCTTTTAAACATGACTGTAATAGCATCTGTACATAATTTGCAGGCCTTGAGTAGACCAGATCAATTTTCCAGGTGTGCCTGGAATCACACTCCTCAGGAAATAAGTGAGGGTGTGCAGGTGTGCTTTTGATTTGCATCGATACATTACAGTAACCCGAGTTCCATTATTTGTTATGGTGTGGAAAAATTACCACTCTATCCTCATATTGATTTGAGCAGAGTGATGAGTGTGCGATGGCACTTGCATATATATACCACAAAATTCAAGGCCTTAGTTTGACATGTCTCCACAATTTTGAAATTTGAGATGTTTTTACTAATTTTGGTGATTGTCAAAGAAATTTTACTATAAAAGGCAGTCAACTCTCACCCAAACAACAATTTTAGTTCTTAGTCCAACAGAATTTCTCAACAGCTCTTTTACTGACAGCAAGTTAGAAAAAAAAAGACTATTGTCGCTCATATTACATGTACTGTGCTGAGAGTGTTTTGGTTTCACATTGGGGTATTATACTCACCCTTAAGCAGTAAACTGAAGTTGTATCTGGATAAGGACGAGTTTTATACAGTTGTGGGAGGGACTTGAAGACCTAATCCTCTAACACCAAACATCTAATTCATCTGACCTTGTAGGACTAATCCTCTCAGCCTAAATAAATGTGATTCTCCTGACCTACTTTACTTAGAAACCCCTCCCACAACGGTCTAAAACTCAGGAGGTTTACTCCAGACCTCCAACTGCAAGTCATGTGCTCAAACTACTTGACTGTACAGTCACTTGTACAATTGGCCAGTGACATGTATAACTGTATGCTGTAACATACAACTCACATCTACTGTATATGTTGGGTGAGTTTATGCATGCAGAATGAATGCTCATTTAGAAAACAAATTAGCCGACAGGTATACATGTACAGGGTGAGTGTGAGACACATACAGGGCTGGATTTAATCGAAGGCCAGGAGGGCTGGCATGGCCTTGGTATTTTTGGCAATAGCCTTGTTAATTGCCCCAGCATATCTAATGACCATCAAGGCCATTTTGCCTCTGCCCTATCTGTGAAATTGCATTTACAATATTTTCAGTTCAAAATCACTTGTTTGGCCTTGGTGCCCTCATGGTTCACATGACATGCCCTTATATCTGATGGTCATACCAAAGACTTAAAAAAAATGGAACCTACTACCATTGTACTTGGTGCTCAGCATAAGCAACGATAGTAGGGAAAACAAGCCAGTGCGCCACAACTGAAAAAAGGCTGTGGCTGGCTTGACTTGAACAAATTGGTTGGAAACTGGGCTGTAAAACTCCATCTAACAAACTGATGGGAAAATGGCATTGCCCTGTTGGAACCTTAAAGGGCCATTCCTCTCACCCCAAACTGCAGTTCTTGTAGGGGGGTACTAAAACTCTCAATTGGTTCAGCTCTTTGATTGACAGCTTATTCAAACAATGCAGAATACCAAAGCTGTACTGAGAGTGCTTTGATAATATTCACATTGAGCTTTTCTATACTCACCCTGAAGAAATAAACTAAGATTGTGTCTGGATGAGGATGAATATCAGACAGTTGTGGGAGGGACTTAAGCAAGAAGGTTAGGAGAATTGGTTCTATTTGGGGTGAGAGAATCAGGTCTTTAATTCCAGCCCTGCAACTACATACCAATGATATTACAGCCCATTGTTACATGTGATAATGATGGTTTGCTCAAACAATACTACTGATAACTGGAAGTACTTAAAACTTCATGTGGCTGCAGAGTTTGTTCATACATATTGGAGAGTACGTCGCACTTTGTGACACCTTCCTCCAGCATCTACTCCCAGGGTCACCTGTTGTCAAGTTTGACCAGTATTTGTCCTGTCTCTTCAATGGGTTGGGGGTTAAAAAAATGTGCTCATGGTATTATTCGGCTTGTTGAAAGAGGTGGCAAAGGAGGAGGACTTTGATTTGATTTGATTTGATTTATTTATATCTCCAATTGATTTATATTACACAAATAATTTCCAAATGATTATAAACAAGACAAGTAACAGAGAACATAAAACAATGACATTTGAAATATAAGCTTGGCATAACTATTAAACAAAAGAAGATTAAGGACAAGAAAAAGTAATCTTTTCAAGTCTGGTCCTTGCCCTTGAACTTATTTGCACCATTTTTGAAACTGCATTTATGCCTCCATTTAAGATTTACAAGGTGTGCTATAACACTCCTAAGGAAATTAAGGAGTGTGAAAGGTGTGTTGTTTCATGAAACTTAAATAAATTATTACGAGGTCCCATTCTTCATCTGGGTGTGCCAAAAGTCTTAGACTCTTCAGTGATTTGAGTTAAGTGATGGGCCGGTGCCATTGCACTGGCATGCATCAGAATTCAAGACCTGAACTCTTCCTGTTATCCAGCTGACACTGTAGGGCTATGTAGCACACATTCATGTTGGTGTGTCGTTATTATGTCATGGGGTATCTGGAGTTCGGCTCCTGGCCAAAGTCATACAGAAGACTTTTTAATGTGACCTTAATTCTGCCATTAGAGTAGGTGCTCAGCATATGCATTGGAGAAGGGAAAAGAAATCTAGTGTATATACTGCAATTCATCTAACTGAAACATCACCACAGTACAGTGTACTATATAAATGCCCGTGAAAGGTGTACCTTATGTACAATGTACAGTAGGTACAGACATTATTTATCGTGGAAATTAGGGCCTTTATTCTGCATTAAATTACACACTACATTTCAGTTTGCGTCATTTGGTCAGGTTTCTGAGAGTATCCAGCCATTTCAACGAAACATTGCTTCCATTATTAAATCGGTACTGAACTAACATATTACAGAGGTAATTGATGCTTCATCTTGGAGTTAGCGTTTAATTGCTTCCAACTGCAATGAACCTGAAATAGTGGCATCTAGAAGAACATTAACTGTAATGTGTAGTCCTCTTCCTGATGGGAAGAATTAGTCTATTTTAAGTTACGTTAATGGTTGTTAAATTCAACTGATAGAAATAAAGTGCTCTCAGGAGTTAACAGAAAAGTTTTTTGGGAAGGGAAACCATGGATAGTGCATACAGGAGGTCCTACAGTAATGCTATGTGGTTAAAGCACCTTGCTTGCAGGCAGGGGAGGGGGGGGGGGGAGTTCTGCAGTCCAACTCCTGGTGAGGCTGTATGGAAGACTTACAAGGCAAGAGCAATCGCTCCAACTTGAAGAAGTGTAGCATACTGTCCTGTTTCATGATTGGCTGCTGAGAGTCATGTGACGACATTTTTCTCCACAAATGTGAAATTTGCTTGCTAGGCGTAAAGTGATTGGCTTACCTTGAATATGCAATAGTTAGTCTGGGTAGAAAGGCTGTTGCCAGCCTGACTTCAACGAATTGGTTGCAACTTGATCCATAAAACTCTTTCTAATAAACAAGATACTAAATTTTTTAGCCAGCTTTCAAGGTTTGTCTGTATTGAGAACTAGAGACATCTGCATTTCTGTTTCTTTTTAGGTCTATGACGACTTTATTTTAAACCTGGGCCCCTTCATCGCACATTTAATTTATTTTAATCCTATATGCACACTCACAGAAGAATGCCCTGTCTATATGTTCATGGCTTTGATTTGTGCCTGAGATAGTTCACAGATGTTCTACAGTTTTGACAACCGCTCGGGTCTGTTCAAGAAACATTCATGCAACTTTGTGCCAGCCATCTTGTGGATACAAAATTATGGTTTATTTTTAAGTGCATTTTACACAAAGAAAGTTTGCAACATAATGTCGTTGATAATACTGTGTATACAGTAACTTCAAACAGACCCTGCTTTATTATGCAGTTAAATTTACTTCATTTACAGTCAGTTGGTGTCATACTGACCTACCACTAATTGTACTTTTGACCTTGCTCTGCCTTGCAGTGACTATCTGTATTACAGTATTATCAACAGAGATCTTGGTATTGAAATTTGTTTGTGTGCAGTATAGTTCAGGTTTGTATCTTGCTGCTTGCATGTATTCTTTGTTATCAATTTAGTTGCTTGGAATATATTTAGAATATTTAGATAGAAGGCCTGCATGGTCAAGTGGTTAGAACCTCTGACTTGCCGTCGTCGTGGAGTCTGAAATTGGAATCCTGGCTGGGTCTTAAGGAAGACTTTAGAAATGGAACTTACTGCCATGGTGCTTGGTGCTCAGCACAAACATTGGAGCTGTCTGGAACACAAGCAAGTGAGCCGCAACTGGAAAAAAGGCTGTGGCCGGCTCGACTTGAACCAATTAGTTGGAAACTTGACCGTATAACTCAATCTTTAATTAACTAATCTTGATATTTTGATGCAGCCATTTGTTATCCCAAACTAATGAAAAATAATTCTATTGCTTTCAAGTGTAGATGCCCAAATTCTCATTTGGTAGAGCTCTTTGAGATCAAATTTAAAAAACAGTGCATGCAATTCTCATTTTCCACAGCTCCTTGATTGAGTCAAAATAAAAAAGGAAAATGCATACTTGCAGAGCTGCAGTGTGTATAGTATTACACAGTATGCATCGAGAGTGTTCAGAATTACACAATAAAGTGTTGTATAATCCCATTGGTAGGGCTATACCCTGAAACAATAATCTGTGATCGTTTTTGGATAAAGATGAGCTTTAGATGGTTGTCAGAAGGGTGAGAAGTATTATATAACTATTGGATCAGTCCATCTACTGTGGAATGATCACCAGTTGGTGATAAAATCCGTCACTGGTGGTGCTATTCCACTTCCTATGTACACCAAATTGCATATATCCAAGCTTTGTCCAGCAGGGAGAGACCTGAGCCCATCCTACCCTTTTATACCTTTTCCTCAAGATGAAGGTTTAAAACATGTTAGTGCATGTTAAACAGAATATTTCCCTTTAACGGCTAAGAATGGGCTTCCCAAACTTATTCTGAAGCAACAGCTAAATTTTCTCCTTATTTTTTCTTCAAAGTTTAAATGGTTGAATTGGTGAAAAAATTTAATACCCTCCTACCTTTGCAATTTACTTACCTTTGCTAGATGTATCCACTTGCATTCTATGTGTAATAATTTATGTACAGTATGTTATTTATGTACTGTACTGTACACCCACTCCTCCATAGCTTCTTCTAGTGTTTGGTTTTGTTGCCTTAGATTTTGAAATTCCCTCTTAATGCCTCTCAAGTATGCTCATAATTTTTCCAAATGTGAGTGCATAATACGGAGACAGGTCATAGTTATGTATGTACGTGTTTTTGTTTGCTGTTTGTTTTGTAGACTTTGTAAATACCTGTTATCTTTTTTTTCTTGGTTAAGGGAGTCATCCACTTTTTTAAGCCAATTTTGGTTTTCTGGATTTCTATATTCACCTTGAAGCAATCATGATAAACTGAGATTATATCTGGATGAGGATGAATTTCAGACAATGGTGGGAAGGGCTTAAAGAGGCTAATTGAGTTTATCGATAATTCAATGAGAGTCTCAAAGGGTCACTGTCACATTACATTGCTTATAGTTAGCATAACAAGTCAAGTTACAAGTCCAAAAGTCACAGAAACGCCAAAATTTTGAATTTTCTTGTGCCCTGACTGGTAACGGTTTTGTACATAATTTGAAAAGTGTCTGGTCACAAATTTTTGAAAACCGATTTGAACCGTTAAGCACTCACTCATAACGCAGTTATTTGTGTGTAGGGTATGGGGATTGTCTAAGATTGAGCATTTGTCATTGGTATGTGAAGAAAACTCAGAAGGCTTGGCAAAAGTTGTTGAATTTCATGAATCAACTCAATGAGCCGCTTTAAGTGGTAGGAGAATTATTACTGTTTGGGGTGAGAGAACTGGGCCTTTAAAGTATTAAAGAACTTTAAAACTTCAATTTTTAAGTATCTGTTATAATATTTTAAGACTTCAATGTTACATATATTCAAGGTAAACCAAGTAGTAACTCTAAGAAAAGTTTCCCATTTGAGGAGAAAAAATATTGTCATATGACTCTATTGAGCCAATCATGAAACAGAAGGATAGCGTACAACACTAGGTTTGTGTGACTGTATTTCTCTTTGAAGCTGTAAGGAGAAATGTAATTATGGTTTATTTGAAGAATGCATGCTGTGTTCACTGCCATATAGACACAACTAACCATACCCTGAAGAGTATTGCATGAACAGCTGGTCTCAAAAGATACAGTAGCCTTATACTGTACAGTCCCATCATCAATTACATAGTTGGTTGACTGACCACTACTGAATGACATAACAAAGTGGATTAGGGAGTATCTGCTGTACTGCATACAATGCATAGGCACTGATGAACACAAGATGACAGTTAATTGAACCTAATTGTGTATTTGTATATAAACATCTTCCATTAAAGCTGGTTTATCATGTCAGGAATCTTGAATGGAGTGTCTATTTCGCTCCTCACCTACCTCCTATCACCCTATGTATACCATTTATACCTATACTTACCGTCTGGCAACCTTTGACACCGTGGATATCCTACCAGCAGAGGGCGCATAGCACCCCATGGCTTCATACTCCATTTTGCCTAACTCGCGTTTAGACGTGTGTTTTATGTCTGGCGACTTTTGTTATTCTTTCTTGAACTTGGATTCTTTCCTTGTGGATTTATTACTTGGAATTTATTTGGAATAATATCGGATATTACTTTCGAGTTCTTGTTACATCGTGGTCAACCCTGCCAAGCCTCCTAGGAAGACGATGAGTATCCTCTTTCTTATTCTACTCCTTCGGGAGTTTAGGTGGTTAGGCTCCTGGTTAGCACGTTAGGCTAGCGTTCTTAGTTACGGTAGGCTGGCGTTCTGCGGTTCCGGGGCCGTTGTTTAGCGGCCTTTTTCCCCTCCGCCTGTCCGTCGGGCCGGTAGGCCCGCGCTCGGGCTTTAGTCGGGTGGAACCCCTCCCCCCCCTCACCCCAGGGGTTTTCTTGTTCCGCGGGAGTTTTCCCGGCGGAACCAGGCTTCCCGGCCTCCCGGTAGCCGTGTATGTTGGCTCATTTTTCACTTACGCGGCTTCCCCGGGCGAGTAGACCTTTTAGTTTAGCCTTCGCACTCGCCCCGTCCGCCGCCTTTTTGTTACGTCGCCTTCGGGTAACCGGTGTAGACAACGTATCGTTGCTGTTAGCTTGCCTACATCGTTGTTTTGTGCCTTGTTGCACTCTCTTACTGTGATGTATTGTTTGGGTATCGATCGTAGCTTTACAATGTTATTGTTCTGATCGTCTTGCATTCTCACTTCTTTGTTACTGCTAACCTCTTGAATGCTAGCTTGTATTATGGGGATGCAACTTGATTGTTATTGTGTTACCTTTTTATACTCTCTGTATTACAGGGATACAGCTTATTTGTTATTGTATTGCCATCTGAATTACTACTATACTTTACAGGTGTATGGCTTATTTGTTATCGTGCCTCATTTGTATTGATGTTTTTCATGCAAATTTATTTAATTCTGCCTGTTTATGTGTTATTTTTACCCCTCCCCAACCCTTTGGGTAGGGGCAGTGTTGTTTTTGTTGTTTTTATTCCTTCTTTCCTTGTCCAGACAAACCTAAGTGTACCAGGTGCCAGAGGTATCGACCATTTGCAGCCTGGGATTTTCACGAGGTCTGTCCTGCCTGCAGACCGTGCACTAGAGACAGGACATGCAATATTTGTGAGGGACCCAACGCAACTTATCTACCGGGTCTGCGGGCCGTAGATCCGGTCGTGTCAGTGGAATGTCACAGGCTGATCAGCTACCAGGGGGATGTGGTACCGTTCCGCCACAAACAAATCCCCCAGGAGGTTGTGGTACCGTTCCGCCACAAACAAATCCTCCTCTGGACTCTTCCTTGCTGTCTACCTCAGCTCCGTCTTCAGCATTGGCTCAGGATCAGCTACCAGGGGGATGTGGTACCGTTCCGCCACATACAAATCCCCCGGGAGGTTGTGGTACCGTTCCGCCACAAACAAATCCTCCTCTGGACTCTTCCTTACTGTCTACCTCAGCTCCGTCTTCAACTTCGGCTCAGGATTTTCAGTTCCAGTCTACCTCACTTCAGTCATCACTACAACTGACCAAGGGGCATCTGTTGTGTCTGCCACAGCCCCTCAGTTTCCTTGGCTGCTGTGTTATCAGCTTCAGCTCATCAGTTGCCGGTTCCGTCAGTTTCGGTTCCTGGTGTGTCAGCCCTTCAGGCCCATAGTTGCTGCCGTGTTATCAGCCTTCAGGCCCATAGTTGCTCTGGTCTCCTGTGGGCGGGCTTTGCCTCAGGAACCCCGCCCTTCCTGTCAGGAGTTTTCTCCTGTCATAGAGTCGGACGTTTCCTCGAGGCTTCCCGAGAAGAAGCCGCAAGGGACATCGTTCCCCAGCCTCTTCTAAGAGCGTCGTCTTCAGGCCACAGATGGCGCAGAAGACTCAAGCGATGCCACAGGAATACCTTTTCCGACAGAGGCCATCGCCCAGTTAGTTTCAACACTGACTCTTTCTGTGATCCAGTTAGCAGCACATAGCCAGAATATCGTACAGTCTCAACCCTCTCAGGCGTCCACCTTCGCCGGTCCTTCGATTTCGGCCCCTAGTTTCCGTCACTCCCCGGACGGTTTCGCTGATAGGGGAAGGTCAGGTCTCACGTGCAGAGGCTCCTTCATCTCTGTCTGCCTCTGATCCAGATCAAGAACGCGACTTTAATATGGGTTTCCAGCTCAAGGTCAGGATCTGGAGGACATAGACCCAGTCTCATCAGAGCACCAGTACTCCTCAGAGGATGAGGCCCCTTTCCTGGGCACAGATTTGTCCAGAGAGGCTTTCGAGAAGGCTGTAGACATTGTTAGACACCAGCTGGGGTTCCTGGTGGAACCGATTCCAGCCCCTGATCCTTCTAGATGCTCTCGTCTTTCTCTGAACAAACCAGCTTCCTCTAGCAGAGTTTCCATGTCGGTTGATGCGAATGCCTGGGCCGTTTTGATGTACAGGCTTCTCTCAAGCCCTGGAGGGCCTTTCCCAAGAAACAGGCTTCTAAAGGGAACTTCAAGGCGTTACCTGTAAAGAAGTCGCTGAAGCCTTGGGACGGTGTGGATATGGCTGCCCGCTCGGGGCTTAAGTTCGCATCCTCTCTCCTTTTGCTGACGGAAGTCCTGGCGAAGCCCTTTAGACAATGTACTCCCTAAGTTCCGAGGAAGGATACGGCCGCTTTGATTAATCTTCTGGGTTCCGTTGTCGGGCTTTCCTATGACCAGTTTGCAAAAATAGCAGTTAGGGCCTCAAGTGAGAGAAGAGGGATTGTCCTGGACTCTATCCGCCTTCCCTCAGATTACTTCAAGCGTAGATTTGTCAAACTCCCTAGCTCCGGTCCGGACTTGTTCGCCGGTAAGTTTGAGGAGCAGTGGGACGGAGAGGTCAAGAGGAGGAAGGACCTGAACAAAGCCAACTTCAGCATCCCCCCGGAGTGCAGACCGCCAAAGCCCAGACGCTCTCCTCCGCGTTCTCGACAAGGTAGTTTGAACTTCTCTTCAAGATCTCTCCCTTATTCTCAGAGCTGCGGGCCTCGCACGGCCACTTCGTTTCGCCAAAGGCCCCTAGGCCAGTCTCGACGCCAGTTTCGTCAAACGTCAGGATTCCCGAGACCAGCTTCTAAGGCCCAAACTAGAGGTACTTCCAGGAGGGGCCCCAGTTCTGCACCTCTCCCGGCGGTAGGGGGGAGACTTCAAGACTTTGCAAAAGTTGGGAGATCCTAGATCCGGACCCATGGGTCAGGAACCTGCTGTTTTCGGGTACAGGGTAGAGTTTCAGCTCCTCCACCCGCACAGAGACCGGGATCAAAGACATGCCCTTGTGGAAGAGACCCGGAGCCTTCTCCAGAAACGTGCAATCTTCTCGGTCCTCCAAGGTCCTCTGTACCGCTCGTCCTTTTTCCTCACACCAAAGTAGCCCGACTCCTGGAGGCCCATTTTGGATCTGAAGCCTCTCAACAAACTCTTCGTGAGACCCAAGAGATACAGGATGGAAACACTCAAGTCAATACTTCCCACCCTTCGTCAGGGTCATTGGACCTGCTCTCTGGACCTCAAAGACGGGTTTTTTTTTACATGTTCCGATTCACACCGACCACCAAAGGGTTTTAGCCTTCCGCTACAAGAACAGAGTCTTCGCTTTCCAAGCTCTTCCGTTTGGCCTTTCCGCAGCATCAAGAGTGTTCACCAGAGTTACAAGGGTAGTTATCGCTTTCCTCTGACGAAAGGGTCTCAGCGTACATATCTAGAAGACTGGCTTCTCCTAGTTCCCTCCAAAGAAGCGATCTCGGTCTTAGCAGATTACGTGGTTTCCCTCCTCGAGTTCTTAGGCTGGGTAATCAACAGGGAGAAGTCTTCCCTACTCCCATCACAGAAAGTCTGTTACCTGGGAGCATCTATCGATTTCATATCAGGCAAGGCTTTTCCGACGGAGGGCAGACTCAACTCCCTCAGAGGAACAATCTACCGCCTGCTTGCTCGCAGAGTGGCTCCAGTGCAAGACTTTGGCTTCAGGTTCTTGGTCTTCTCGCAAGTCTGGTGGACGTGGTTCCCGACTGCCGGCTGTTTATGAGGCCAATCCAGGTTTACCTCCTCCGATTTTTCGCCCCTTCGCAAGATCCCCCCCCAGAAGAGGGTCCCTCTGGATCTGGAGATCAAGACCCACTTGCTTTGGTGGACCATCCACTCCAATCTGACTTCAGGTGTCCCTTCCAGGACCAGCGGCCATCAACGGTCATCACTACGGATGCCTCCCTTCTGGGATGGGGAGCAGTCTGGCGTTCTTCCACAGCGGAGGGTCTATGGTCCGAAGGAAGTCCCTCCCTCACATCAACATCTTAGAGATGGAAGCGGTCTGTCTAGCCATCGACAAGTGGAAGTACGACCTTCAGAATCGGGTGGTCACGATCCTCAGCGACAACTCCACTACTGTGGCGCACATCAATCACCGAGGGGACCCAGATCCCTTCCCTCTACAAGAAAACTTGGGAACTGCTACACATGTGTCGGAACTTCAACATCTCCATCAGGGCTTCCCACCTGGCAGAGAGCAAGAACGTCATGCCAGATACGCTGTCAAGGGGCACTCTGCGGGAGGCAGAGTGGTCTCTCTCAAGCCCGGGCCAACCTATTCTTCGACATGTACGGCTGCCCGTCAGTGGATCTCTTTGCATCTCAGAACAACAACAAACTTCCAGTTTATTCTACCAGGTTCTATCGCCCGCAAGCATGGGCAACGGACGCGTTGTCACTGTCGTGGGACGGTCTTTACGTGCACGCTTTCCCCTTGGTGTCTGATCCTGAAGATCAGAGAATCTCGGCGGACGTCCTTCTAGTGGCCCCTCTTTGGCCGAGACAAACCTGGTTCCCAATTCTCCTTCAGCTACTAGTGGATCTACCTTTCCAGCTTCCGCTCAAGTGCAACTTACCCAACGCATCTAGCATCTAGCAGCCTGGAATCTTTTCGTGAGACACTTTGAAGATCAGGGCCTTTCACAGGAAGCTGCAAGGATTGCAGCAGACGCTAGACGCCCGTCCACCAGGTCCACTTACGGTTCAAGACTCCAGCTTTTTAGACAGTGGGTAAAGGAGAGAAATGTGGATCCCTTGGAGGCTTCGTTAGAGACAATTTTGGACTTTCTGCTCACCCTCTTACAATTTAATACTATCCGCAATTACAGGTCAGCTATTGCTTCCATACATTCAGGGTTCCATGACTGCTCCACTATGAGTACCAATGCAGCGATCACTGCTTGCTCAAGGGAAAGTTCCATTGCAGACCTCCTCGTAAAACCCTAGTTCCGGCTTGGTCGGTGGATGACATCCTCGCCAGAATGGCTTCTAGCCCCGCACGAACCGATCCACAATGCGACACTTGAGCTCCTTACCTACAAGACTTTGTTCCTGGTAGCAGCTGCTTCGCAAGGATGCGCAGCGAAGTTCACGCCCTGTCGGTGGATAAGATCCTCCTTCCTTTCAGCAATAATGGTGTCTTCCTGTTACCAGACCCTCGGTTCCTCACGAAGAACGAGGCAGTGCCCTTCATCCCGGCTGAGATGTTCCTCCCTGTCATAGCATCCTCCTCCTCCATTTCGGAAGACAGAAAGGTCTGCCCGGTGAGGTCTCTGAAATGATGCCTGGAACGGACCAAGCCAGTTAGGGAAACAGACGCCCTCTTCCTCCTGCCGAAGTCCCTCCATTCCAGGGCTTCTAAAGACACGCTTTCTAGGTGGCTCGTCAACCTGATCACCCCTCATGTTTCGGACGGCCAGTCAGCGCACGCCCACCACCTTCGTGCCCAAGCCTCCTCGACGGCCTGGTTTCGTGGGGTCCGCCTGGATGACATCATGAAGGCAGCTGCCTGGAAGACAACCTCTACCTTTGTATCGTGTTACCTCACCAACGTCTCTCCGAGGGATGGACATTTCGCCAGGGCTGCCTTGGGGTCGGTGACGTGCGGCGTCCGGCCCCCCCTTCGTTCTCAGCGGTGCTAGTCAAATACATAGGGTGATAGGAGGGAGGTGAGGAGCGAAATAGACTCCCCAAAACTCCTGGTTTGGGAGTCTGTGAGGGACGATACCTACCTCCTATCACCATCCCTCCCGTTGTCCGCCTTCCAGTCACCATCCTGCTCTACCTACCATCAGAGGACCACTATGTAAATTCGGCTGGCCCCTCCAATCTCCTCGGCCTTCTAACCCATTTGCATCACTTGTCACGTATGTAGGGACGGACTCTGACCAGTACATGCAGTCACCGTCCGCCGGCCGAGACCAGGATTACGCTCCGTTGAGGTAAGACTAACTCACTTGCGTAGGCCTTAGGCTGTCTTGTTTGTCTTATAGATGTCTTCTCTCCTGCAGGTAGAGCACTTCTCCCTCTTGGGGTTGCTGATGCCAAACCCTTGGTGTCGGCAAAATGCAGTATGGAGCCATGGGGTGCTATGCGCCCTCTGCTGGTAGGATATCCACGGTGTCAAAGGTTGCCAGACGGTAAGTATAGGTATAAATGGTATACATAGGGTGATAGGAGGTAGGTATCGTCCCTCACAGACTCCCAAACCAGGGAGTTTTGGGGAATTTGCAAGCTTTTCCACATTGCTTCTCAGCTTTTGGCTAATGTCATGTGTACAGTAGTAGCATGGATGGGTGGAATTTCATGCAAGCAATTTTTGGTTCCTTGTGTAACAAAGGAACCTATGCAGTCACCTTGGCGTATGTATGCGTGTGTGTGTGTGTGTATGTGTGTGTGTGTGTGTGTGTATGTGACGGATTGGAATGCGAGGTATGTGGTGCGATAACTCAATAACCGAGTGATCAATTTTTTTCAAACTTGGTATGTATGTAGATGTTGTGGAGTAGATGTGCCCTATCGTTTTTGGTGGAGGTCAAAGGTCACTGGTGATCACCAGAGGCCAAAAACTGAATTTCTGTTAGTAGCTGTAACTCAGTATCCCTTGTTCAAGCAGTGGCATCATTTTAGGATAAGTTAGATTGGTAGGAGGTGAAAATGTAGGTACATTAACCAAAATAATTGGAAAGGGTCAAAAGGTCAAAAAGTAATGTTTTATTGATATCTTGCCACTGAAACATTTTAGAGGGGTGGTGTAATGGAGATTTGTGTTCGTCTAAGTGAAATGCACGTGATGACCCCCCTTGACCTCACTTGACCTCATTTGACCTTTTGACCTTTGTGACTTTTTTGTGACTTTTTTTGATCAGATGAACCAAAAAGGCTATTACACTACCCTCCTACAATGTTCGTTACTTGAGTTACTGACATTTAAATGACAGGCTAGTGTGTACATGTAGGTCATATGTAGGCCTATTGCAATGCCAGGTATGCGGTGCAATTACTCAATAACCAAGTAACATAGTGGAAATAATGGAAAGTTGTGTTCGTCTAAGTAAAGTGCACGTGAAGACTCTTTGGGTCTTTGTTCAATTGGTTTAAAAGTCCAGCTGAAGTTTAATGCCTTTAGACAAATGCAATGTATAAAAGAAAAGAAGAATTATAACCCCCTCTCAGTCTAAAAGCAGTTTAGTTAACAATCAGGACAGTAATGCAATTATTATTAAAAACAACCTTTTCCTCACATACAGTATTGAATAAAGTTATTCACAGTGCAAGCTAAGATTCCAATTTCAATAGTAAAATATGAAAGCAGTTTCTCTTCTTTACCTCTGCTTTTACCCTAGGGACTACAATGCTGTTTCTAACACCCTCTTTAGGTTAAAAGGTCAAGTTGAAAGTCATTTATTAGATTCTACAGAGCTGTTTGTTTCTTGGTCTTCTAGCCAAATTGTGAAGAAGAAATTGGTGGTAATAAATCACTATCGGGCTGCCTTTAGTAGCAGAATTGTGGGCTTTTCCTTATTTTTGCTTTTCAGGCAAACACATTGGGTAGTCTAAAGGACAACCATGACATAATTTCTAGTCATCCATCATAAATTTTGGTGGTCAGGAATGACCAGATGACTGTTAAATTTCTTTGGTGCAGAAGAGACTGTGTTTATTTAAAATCAGTTTTGATCTACTTTGACTGTATTTGACCTTTGTGACTTCTTTTTAAGGTCTGGATTTGAATTGTTGAGATTGACCAAAAAGGCAATTAACTAACCACCTATACTACCCCAAACTCAAGTAAATGACATTTTAGTGAAAGGTGATGAATGTATGAATGCCTTTAGTAGCAGAATTGTGGGCTTTTCCTTATTTTTGCTTTTCAGGCAAACACATTGGGTAGTCTAAAGGACAACCATGACATAATTTCTAGTCATCCATCATAAATTTTGGTGGTCAGGAATGACCAGATGACTGTTAAATTTCTTTGGTGCAGAAGAGACTGTGTTTATTTAAAATCAGTTTTGATCTACTTTGACTGTATTTGACCTTTGTGACTTCTTTTTAAGGTCTGGATTTGAATTGTTGAGATTGACCAAAAAGGCAATTAACTAACCACCTATACTACCCCAAACTCAAGTAAATGACATTTTAGTGAAAGGTGATGAATGTATTTGTCGCATGGAAGTGGGTAGTGTGCAGTGTGATAATTTGAAAAGTTTAGTGTTCCATTTCTCTCAAACGGCAAGTGCTTGTATGATTTTGAAATTTAATGTGCCCCTATGTTTTTGGGTGATGGCCAAAAGTCATTGGGGTTAAAGGTGCAAATTATGCCTTATCTTGGGACTACCTTAATACAATATCATCTTTAATGCAAGGAACCATAGTGCCCTTGGGCTCTTGTTTAAAAAGTTAAAAATATTCAACAATTGAAGATGAAATGTCCCTTAATGCAACATAAGCTGAATCGAAGGTCTTAACTTGAATCTGTTAAAATTTCAATGAAATATCTTCAAAATATTGGTTTAAATTTGTGGTATGATGCTGACTGGAACAACTGTTGTTGTTAGCTGTAAAACTGCCAAATTTTGCCTATTAGGTGAAGATCTCAAGAAACCAAAAGGGATGGTGCAAAATATATTATTAATTTCCGTGTTTTAAGGATTCCAGTAATCAGCTGTTAAGTAAGCTTGCACGCTCCGGCTTACAACAGCCGAGATGAATGGGGCAAAAAGAGTGATTTCCACAGCCCTTAATTCAAGAATCAACCGTTGGCTACAGTGAAGATTAAATGCAACTTATCTTGGTAAAGATAAAAACGAACCAATCTGTTTTGGCTTCAGAGTGGGCAAAAAAAGTCAACAACTTAGGCTGGTGCTTTGCTACAGTAAATAGAAAGAGTTTTCAGTGGTGCTCGAAATTTGGCGGTGCGGGAAATCCGGTGTATCTAGTATAAATGTTCTTTTCATCCAGTATAGGATGGTTAGGTTAGATGGAGTTTTACGGCCCAGCTTCCAACCAATAGGTTCATGTTGAGGTGGCCACAGCCCTTTTTCCAGTTGTGGCTCACTGGTTTGTTTTCCCTACTCCATTGCTTATGCTGAGCACCAAGCACAATGTCAGAAGGTTCTGTCTTTAAAGTCTTTAGTATGACCCGCCCAGGACTCGACCTCCTGACCTCCTGACTGCAAGTATAGAATGGAGCCATACATGACAGACCTAAGATGTAGATGGTCAGAATTTGCTCTCCCAAGTTTCCAGTTCATGTGGTCTGGGATCAGAAGACATGAAAACTTGTAGTTTGTATCATCATGAAGGTTCTGTTTTACAGATCTCTCCAGCAGTCTTACTGAAGCCTGTAAAATCCTACTAGGCTTTCCTTGCTGCTCAATAAAAAATATTAAATGTCCAATGGCTTTCAAAGACCATGTGGTATGCTTCATTTGTGTAGTATCAAAGTAAATACTTCATGCTCCATGTTCCATTGTATTACCAGCAAGTCTTAGCTGTATCATTTATTCTTGCAGGGTGTGGTGTAAGTTCAGATCTCTCTTGCGCTCATTCATGGAACTGTTTTTCCATTCCAAAGTGACATTGAGATTGCAACGTAAACAAGAGAGACATTTTTAGGTAACACTATACCTGTGATGGAGTCATATAATCCCGTCTGCCATCCAGCCTAAAAGACTTTGGCTGGATTCTCGAGGTATGATTCATTTAAGGAGACATCCTGAGATCAAAAGGGATGCTGTAATATTTGTGTTGACCCACTGTGGATTAACAGTGTGCCATCCTATTAGAGCACTGTTGAGGGACCAATTGAACTGGTGCAATAAACACTTTACTTGTGGTACAGTGTGAGGCTGTGGGATTATGCAACCAAAGGCAATTAATTGCAACTGGAAACATTTTATTTAACCCTTTTGGTGATTGCTTTACATGCTACTGCCAGCTTTGGCAAACTAGGGGTGCAGCAGCCATTTTGAGGGTCATAAAATCGCAGAATGTTGCCAAAAGATCCTGGAGAAAAATAGTGCAAAATTTTGCATGAAAAATTATTCACATCAAAGGCATGGACTGTAATATATTGCAACAGTACAGAACATCTAAATTGCATGCCACTTCCGAGGGCACTGTGGCTACTCAGGAGTAGTGAGATGGATTATAATCTAAAGGGCTAGGGATCTGACTCTTGTTGTGGATACTATGCAGGCCTTGAGATTTAGAATTTCGAGGTGTGCTACAAATCACACTCCTCAGAAAATTAAGGAGTGTGGAAGGTGTGCTGTTTTATTCAACTTCAATAGATTTACATCAGCTTAATTCTTCACTTAGGTGTGTGAAAGTTCACACACCTAGCAAAGGTTTGAGACCAGGAAAATTGCCGCAATTTCCATCAAAATCGGTTGGAAATTTGCCAATCTACTTCACTCCTACTTACCTCACCTGTTCCACAAATGTACTGTTCCATTTACCACAGGAAAGTTTTGTTGATTTTACAAGTTTGTTTCTGATTTGCACATAATCATGCATAAATATCAGCTTAATATGTAAATTTTGTGATGTCATGGGAGGGACATGGCATATATGGCTAATGTTAGTCCTTTGTTTTTGCAATCTTCATTTCAAGGACAGTTGTAACATTAGTATTTCCTGAAGGGTTTTTTTTTAAAGTTCAAACTGTGTCCTTGAAAATCATCAGTATCAATCACCAAACCATTGACAATCTGATGAGTAATTAAGAGATAATATAGGGTTAACAAAAGAAATGTCAACACTGTGCAACACTCAGCATCAATATTTTTTGCATAACCAACAAGTTGCTTCAGAAACTTAAAACTTTGGAGAGGTATAGCTTTGAGAATGGTAAAAGATATTGACATAACTCCAATGGATTCTTCCTTAGGAGACCTTGCTCCTTAACTACCAAGTAAATTCAGGGCTTTTTGCTGACATGTCACACTACCTTTAGGAGGAGTCCTCTTGGGTTATAGCAAATGCAAATATGGCAAGTTCCTTCCAAAAACTTTTATTTAGGGAACATGTACATAGGTGCCGTTTGTATGAAATATAATAGCTCAGTATGGTGAGATGAACCCATTCAGCAGTAGTGAGGGTTAAAACCAAGTCATATTGTGCAGACTTGGTTATTGTGGACCACCAAAATTGATGTATTGTACTGTACTCCACTGGCCTAGTCCTGGTGTCTGGAATTGAAGTGTACACAAATTTTGTCAAGGGCCCATTGTTGTCTCATACTCAGGTCTGCCCTGAACTGGCTCTTATCTGAGTTAGTTGCTTTTTGACTACTCTTTTCATTCATTCCTCACATGTTATTAGCATTGCAAAAAATTTTGAAAAGTCCTTAATAATTTTTTGTGAGGCAACTGAACAAAATTTTGACATTTCTGAAAATCAAATTTTGGTGAATCCCTTCCTCACTAATAGTTGGGTAAATATTAGAAGTGGATTTAGTTGTGCAAGGGAGAGGTTTTCAGAATCACAAGCATGCAATTTCCATTTAATGGTTATCCTGTAAAATTAAACTAAAAGTTTATAGCGCCCTCAGTTGTTCCTTTTCTTTTGAGTGCAACCTTTAACCTGCTTTTAGGTATAATCCTCTGAGCTAGGAACACCAGCCACTGCTAATTACTGTACTTAGTTGAGGACAGGGAGACTTTGTGAGCAAAGTCACTTCTGATTCTGAACATTTTGCTTGATTTGTGGTATGTCTGTCAAAATGCATTCAAGGTGATTGGGGGAGGGGGGTTGAGGGAGAGTTAGCTGGACAGGTAAAATAGGTTAAGAATCACAATTACAACTGCAAGAGTAACTCTAGTGAGTGGGCTTACATGCATAGATGTCTCTTAAATATGCTTGTTGGCCCAGTCGGTCTGTATTCCACCTTGTGATGTAGTAGGTATGTACAGAACACTGTTTATGAGAAAGTAAGTTGCTAAAATCATGTTTTGTACTGTACATATTGCCTTTGAACACAGGAATATCTTTTAGAGTAAGTCTTCCCTGCCTTAGACATCCTTTAAAAAAAGGCAGATATTCATTACCCTAGTTAGTTCCAATTTGCCCAAGGTGCTTGCATTACTTCTAAACCCTCACACAACTGTCCAGAGACCATCCTTATCCAGGTAATATAATCCTAGTCTACAGTATTGCTTCAGCTTGGGTTTAATAGGGAGTATACAAGGCCCTGATGTGTAATCAGAATGGTCTCAGTGCAAAAGGGGCTGTGTATGCTTTGTAATATACAGTAATTTACTCTACATTTTTGGAATTTAATGTCAGTCAAAGAGCTGTACTAACCAATTAAAAGTTTTAGTATACCCAGAGTAAAATTGTAGTTTGAGGTGATGAGTAACAGCCTTTACAGTAGGGTGATTGACCATCTAGCAGTAAGGTACGGCGTGATCACTGTGTCTCTTTTGGTCTTTTATCCCATCCCAATATCCATTTTCACTTTACAACAGATGTATTAGGATCAATTATTGGACTGATAGAGATGAGGTTTCATTCTTAATTGAATTTCATGGTAGGCCACAGTAGTTGATGTTCCTATTTGGGTATAATGACTTTGCGGTTTTGTACAGTAAAAAGGAACAAAGATTGACTTAAGATGCCAAGAAACATTTGCACCTCCCTAAACAATGACTCAGTTTATGATCTATGTTTTGCATCATGGAACGGTAAATTCATTTTAGCTACTGCATTAATTTGTGGGGCAAATTTCGTATTCAATTTTAAAGTGCAGCTGACGTAAAGGATGGAGGACAGATGCCTGCAGACTTCAACATTGCCTGATTAGCTACAGTTTCAGTTGCCTAGCAACTATCCTTGGGGATGCAAAGTAGGACAGCTGGGGCCAAAGATGGCAAGTTGTAGGTCAGAACTGCTGGTATAGCACAGAATGCCAGGAGCATTCTGTGGAGTGTTTTCCGTTTTTCGCTCCGTTGTTATATTCACTAGAGGATGAAGAGAAGGAGCTCATGTCAGTTACATGTACATACTGTACGAACAGCAGTTGTAGAAAATGCTGGTATATCTTTTGTGTGTTGTAGTACCATTGCAGCAGTCATGGATATAATATGTGTCTATTGCCTTGTGAACGTTTGTTTTTTCTTTCACGAGTTGGTAATTGCTGTACCTTACAGATAAGGGTGAAACAGACGAAAGAATCTACCTGTTGTAATGGGAGTAATATTGGAGCTTGCTTGCATGCCTGCATAAACTACCTTACAAGTTGTAAAAATTTGAACATCATTTGCATACAGGAAAATAGAAATATTGTGAATTCTCTGGCCGTTTGCTGGAAAGATCAGTTTCAATGAATCTGTGTAGTTTCTAATTTTGCAAGTTTTATTGGTTAATGCAAAACTTCCAGTTGTCATGAGGTGTAAATTTTTGAAGATTCTGAAGAAAAATAGGTGTATTTCTTAAATTATTTTGTAGTCACTTAACTTACTACTGAAGCAGTTGATTCAAGAGTTAAATGACCTTGCTTCTTTGTTGAGAAACTTTGTGATGGGGTTTATATTGTCTTGATTCTGAAAGCCGTGGGTTAATTCCTCAGATGGCCTTTTTCAGTTGTACCATTCGAACCAACAGTACTGTGGCACTTGGATACGATATTTGTATGAATATCACAGGGGTACTTTATGTAAATATTTTGACCCTAAAAATATGTGACAACCAATAGAAAAGCAAATGCCAGTCAGTTCATGCAGGTGAGCTAAAATTAGTGTAAACAAGGGCAGGTTCAATGGATGCCTGATATTTCTGTTGAAATTAATAGAATAGGACTGTGCATGTTTCTTTTAACTCACTCTTGAATGGTTTAGAATGTTATGACTTTTGACTTCATACTGGAACAGAGCTTACATTGGGAACTGAAGTAGAATTCTCTATGGACAAATTGGCTTTGTCGGAAAAAGCGTGGAATAGGCCTATTGTCAGCTTGAATATACTTTGCCATTGGTATTCTGAGTATTATAGACTGGTGCCTCATCACCTCCTATTCTGAGAATCATGTTGTTTTTTATTCCAAACTTTCAAACCAAAAACCTGGCTAATTTTGGATAAATCTTTAGCAAATATTGGAAATGTAGAATGCCAGGGTGGTAATATGGATGTATTGCTTTAAAATTTGTATGAATCTTGCTTATAAATGTTAGAGCATGCATGAAATTCTAGAGACTTTAATTTCCATAAGGCATTGGAGATTATTTTTTGGGGTGTATTTGGTATCAAAACAATGACCCTTAATATTTGTCACAAATGATCAGAAATTTGTCTTGATATATATTTAAGACCTTACAGGAGATGTCCTCTAATTTTCCAGCTTTTGACAGAGAAGAGCCTACGCAACTGTGGGAGTCAATATACGCATCACCCATTGATTTTCTTTTCATAAAAACCTGTTTTTAAGAATTAAATGTCATTTCTCTTGTTCATGTGCAGTGCATATTATGCCTCTACCTTACAGTTGGCCTGCATATAAGGGGGATGCCGTAATCAATAATTCGAGAATTTGATTGACAATTTTCTTGGGAGAATAATAACACATACAGTACTGTGGTATTTTATGTGCAGTACAACCTGTGTGGGATCGTGAAAGGTTTGCAGATCGAGTTTTATTTTCACAGATGTGTTTTCTCTCCATCCCCCAGTACCTCAGTTGTTGATGAGTGCATTCCCTTGATCCACTGGAAAATGGTATTAGCCGATTATAGACACATACGATACAATACAGCTTGTACTATACTCTGAATGCTGTCTGCAGCAGTATACGTCGTGTTATATGTGTGATTCTGAAATGTCTGTAACTGAAAAGGGAGAGAATTTTATGCTGCAGATTATTCCACGAGATTTGACGCTGGATGATGGAATTATAAGACTATATTGGAGTATTGTACGGCTCTACTTGGAGTAAATTTGGTATCTCAGTTGGAAATACACGATTGCAGAAATAATCAGGGATAGACTTTGCACCAATGATGAACTGTGAATGCTTTGCTGGTATTGCGAAGGTTGTTGCGAGGGAGAATACCTTCATATCTTTGGATTATATAACAATTTAGCAAATAGCATCACTGGAATTTTTATGGTACAATATAAAGAATTCAAGGAGGCTCATGGTACATTAGACCTCGCAATAAATAGGCTTTCATACAATTACAGTACAAAGAGTGTAATTTTCTTAAGATCTGGTGTTACATGTACTGTACTGTACATGCACACACCCTGAATACAATAGTGAGATCTCTGTCAGATGCAATTTACTGTAGTTGACATAACTTGTAAAATTGGAGACATTTTAATTAGTCAGGAGTCCAGTGTTTGTCAGTCCATTGTCATATTTTGTGTTCATCACTCATGTTTACAAACTGGATGGATAATGATTCAGTTGGGAATTTCATTTCAGCTCTTTTGTAACTAGCTGTTTTGCTGCCTTGAAAGAAAAATTTCAAATCATCGCACCTATTGTTTAGGATGTTTCTGCGTCATCTTTAATTTCACTTTTGTTTGGCGCTGTGACATGATGGACACAAGAATTTTTATTTTAGTCCTCATTTGCAATCTGAGTTTTCATTTTATGTGAAAGTCATTAATATATACTGTATTCATTCCAGAAATATGTCCTACTTGAATTTTGCTTGAATGGTGATGAGACATCTAGATGCTTGCAATGGACTTTCTTTGTACCTAGTGTTGTCAGTGACAGGATAATATATGCATCTTATCAAGACGTTGCTTGTCAGTTGTCTCACCTCGATTTTTCTCCTAAACTTTCTGCCTCTACCCATGAAGGATGATAGAGGTTGATGCAAATTGTTCAAACCTTATTTTAACTTTCCTTTTGCTTAGAGTTATTGCATCAAATGGTGAATTGACTTAAGGCAGTATTCACTTCGAAATGTTGCTTCAAAAATTTCACAGGATGCTGAACAAAAATAGCTGCTTGGAGTGAATTCAATCAAAACTCAATCTTTTGCTAATTTTTTGGCAAATTTTTGTCAGTTACCTGATGAGGAACGAATTCCTGTGTGTGTCTGAGACTTACTATGTATCTCTCGTCAAAGAGACAGTGCATGATGGAAATTCAACTGCAAAAGAATTTTTGCAGAATCAAGTACTGTACTGGCGTAGGACAGAAAACATGACATACGTAGTCCAGCTAGTGAGTTTCAACAAGCTGTGAATAATACATTCGCAATAGCAGTGAAGCTGTTTTTCTACAGTTTTTTTTTACCTTTTTTGGAATGGTGTCTACCGTGCCAAATTTGGTGGGCCAGTTCTTCAGTTTTGTTGGTGAACAGCTCAACCGTAAGTTTTTTTTTTTTTTTTTTATTTGTATTGCTTTGTATTTGAATGTTGATTCCTGCTGTTTGAGATCTAGTCTGCCTCAAAGGTTCCCCAAACTGTCTATGTTAGAGAATATTTTAAGATATTAATCATGGCCATTCCTCCTTGATGTTGATTCAGTGTCCTGAGAAACAGTAGGTTTGCAAAGTGCTTTGATATTCTTATGACAGTTTCATAGGTTGTGGTTTATAAATCTGACTTTATTCAGAATAGTTTTGAGAGGTAGTATTGCAATTTATTTTCGTTTAAACTTGTACAGGGGTATGGTTAGTAAGTTTTTTTGAAAATTGTTCATTTTGTAAGACATTAATATGATTATACTTCCAATTTCATCATTCATGGGTTGTTTTAAGCCAAGGTACATTACTTTCTCAGTGTACTGTATATTGCAGCTTAGGGAAAAAGATTGCCCTTATTTTTTGGAGAGGGTGTCTCTCTTTTTTAAAATGTTGGCTAAAAATAATGATGAATGTAATTATAGCTTTCCTTGATAATTATTCATTTCTCAGTGTAAACACTGTTATTGCTGTTTGTTCTGTTGAGGGGTTTTAAATTCATACCTCTTGTCCAGGTGGCTCAACTTTTTTTGTTTGGGTGGCACTTTTTTGTCCAGGTGCTTAAGTAATTATTCACCTTTGAAAATTTTGTCTGGGTGCAGCATACCAAAAAAAAAAACAACAACATCTAATGGAGAACACTTCTACATGCATAGTCTTCTATATTATTTTAAGTTGGGGTGACTGCAGTGTCCCTTGAAACAGGGTTCCTGTGGCCTGGAAAAGTCATGGATAAATCATGAAATTTGATTTTCATTTTCCAGGCCTGGAAAAGTGATGGAATATTGTAAAAATGACAGAAGTCATGAAAAAGTCATGAAATTTAGCCCAGATCCGTCTTTTAATTTTTTACAAGGAAATAATTTCTTTAACAAGTAAAATAATTTACTCGTTTATTTGTGACAGTTGTAGTGCCATCAGAACTGTGGTATATATTGTTCATGAATTAGTTTTGTTAAGGTCTTTCAATAGTCAAAGAAAAGTCACGTGATTTTATGTTCACATCTTTGACATATACTTACTACCTGCCCTATCTAAATGGCATATTCTAGCACCACCCCACTTCGGCTGATTGACTAGTAAATCGTTCTCATTACTCTTCTGCTCAAGTCTTCACTGCATTGGAGGTTTTGTGAGTCTGGAAGTTTCAGCCTTTTCAGTGTCTCTCTGTCCAGGAATGTAGCTAAGTGTTGCTTACTTTACCTAGGTTACTGTTATTTCTTCACTTGGACCCTTTGCTGTTTTCCTTCTGAGGTCTTGTGGCCGGGGTTTTTTGAGGTTCAAAATTTTGCCTGAGTCTTCCTGGCTGTTTTGGCTTGGAACTTTAGATCTCCTTGCCTAACACTAGCCCTTGCTCGTTTTTGGGTAGCCTTGTGCTTATCATGGGCAAGGTATTCATGCCAACGTTTACATTCATTCATTCTCTATAGACCTATTTCCAAATAGCAATTGCAATGAATTGTGGGATATAGTTTTGGGTGTGCATCAATTTTAACTACAGTAAAATGCCATTGACAAAAATGACACACACCAAAACTCTATCCCACAATCCTTTGTAATTGCTGTTTGGAAATAGGTCTAATGTTAAGGTGGAGGAATCTTGTTGAAAGCATAAACATAGCTGGATGAGATTGGCATGCTTTGCAAATAATTAAGCCTTCCTCACTGTATTTGTGACTTGATCATTGCCTTTGACAGGGCTTCACGTTATGTGAATAACTGGAATGAAATGTGTGCAGTCTGGAGGCAGTAAGGCATTTGGAATTCATTTTCCATTCCAGTGTGACAAGAGTTCAATTTTCTGAATCTCGTGGTGGATTTTAAATTTATCCTAGATGAAAGTTTTCTCCGTTAGTATGTTATCAAGGAGCTGCTGTATTTCCTTGGTATCATATGAAATGAACATAGCTACAGTCTGTCAAATAACAACTCCCTGCTAGACCTGAAATTGCATTAAGGGCTCTTTTTTCATTGCATTGTTGCAACTTTATAAACCTGAAGTGAGCTATTCATGTCTGTATCGTATGAGCTTCAATTACTGTCAATGGGAAGTACTTCAGGGAAATTTTCCGTGATAATCTTGGATGGCATCTCTTTAGCTCACAAACCTTTGCAGAGAAGGAAGTGAAAACAAAAAACAAAACAAAACTGTACAGGTGTTTGAGGAAATTCAAGATGTGCAGAACATCTATTTGATGAGATGCTCTGTTTTAAGGTCGTTGTACTTTTGCAAGTGTCAAAATCATGTTGGTTATGGTCTTCAAGCGGCTCATTGAGTTGGTATGTACAACGTAAAATCCAGCAAAGTTTTCCAAACCTGTTCAATTTTCTTCACATAACAATGTAAAATGGTCAAACTTAAAGAGGCTCATTGAGTTGATATTGATAACATTGTAAGAGTCTCAAAGGGTCACTGCCTGACAACAATGTTTAAGGTTAGCATAAAAAGTCAAGTTTCAAGTCCAAAAGTCACAGAAAACGTTAAATTTTGAATTTTCTAGTGTCCTGACTTGTAATGGTTTTGCATATAATTTGAAAAAGTTTCTGGTCACGAATTTTTGAAAACGGACTTGAACCGTTAAATACTCACTCATAAAACAGTTATTCGTATGTAGAGTATGGGGATTGTCTAAGTTTGACCATTTGTCATTGGTTTGTGAAGAAAACTTAATAGGTTTGGAAAATTTTGTTGAATTTCATGAACCAACTCAATGAGCCGCTTTAAGGCCCTGTCACACTATTCCGGGCAAGCACTGCGTGCAAGTTGCGGGTGACAATTTTTGCTGCCCGCAGGTCCCCGCATTTAGCGCAGACCTGACAGTATCTCTCCAGGATCTTGCCTGTACTTGCCCGCAGGTGTGCATGCAAGTCCGAGTTGCCCGCAGCCAAGTTTTGAACATGCTCAAAACTTGTTCTGGGTAAATTGCGTGAGTTTGCCCGCAGAGGTTCCCGCAGAACACCCTCAGGGGGCCCGTAGCGGCCGCAAGTCACAAGCAGTTAACCTGCATGAAGAAAGTAGGTTGGCTGCGAAGCTGTGACAATTTCGTGCAGAGCGCGTGTCAGATGCATGCATGGGACATGCGTTTTACGGGCAAGGAATGGTGTTGGTACTGACAATTTGACTTCATAGTGTCAATTTTGCGGGTATGGAGCAAGGATATTAAGGGCATGTTGGGGGCAAGTTACTGTCTCCCTGCTGATAATCCAGCAGGGAGAACACAATTGTCTGAAATTCATCCTCATCCAGACACAATCTCAGTTTATTGCTTCAGGGTGAGTAAAGAAAAACTTTATTTATTTAATCAAAACACTCTCAGTACCATTCATGCTGTGTAATATAAGCTTTGGCACTCTGCATTGTTTGAAGTAGCTGTCAATCAAAGAGCTGAGCCAATTGAGAATTTTGGTACCCGGACACCAAAACTGTAGTTTGGGGTGAGAGGTTTGGCCCTTTAAATCATGTCTCTTTAGCTTCTGCTCAACTTGAACCAGTTGGTTGGAAACTGGGCCATAAACCTCCAACTAACTCTTTGGCTTCTGCAAGCACGTATATAGCCAGGATTGTGTCATGGGGAGGGTTTTGGTATGTTGGGGTAGGGGGGTTTGGGGCACGACATAAGGGAAAAGTCTAAGGATAGAGAGAAAAACCACTATTTTAGATGTTTTTTGCATTGAAGAGTTGGGTCACAGGGAAGGGGGAGTTCTAACCCCCCAAACCACCCCCGTGGCTACGCCCCATGGCTTCTGCAAACATTTAGTCAAAAAAGGAACTTAGTGGCAATTTGAGAGATTTAAGTTTTAAACCCCTACTTACAGGTACCTCCTATTCACATATGTAATCCCCACCGTCCAGGGGAGTTTTAGGAAATTAGAGGAAATGCAAATCTGTGAAGATATAATTTACATTCATGTTGTGCTGTGTTTAAAGGTCATTGTAGTTTTGGCAATGTTTAAATGTTGTTGTTTAAAACATATTCTCACTATGCCAGGTATAAAGCCATTGTCACATTGTGCAACTGCTTAGTCTATTTCGGTCCTCACCTACCATCTAATTGAAAGACGGCTTAAAAACAGGTCTAAATGTGAGCTAGGCAAAATGGAGTAGGAAGAAATAGGGTGTATGGCGCCCTCTGCTGGTAGGGTTACCACAGTGTTGTTAGTTTGCCAGACAGTAAGTTTAGGTATGAATGGTACACATGGGTTGATAGGAGGTGGGTACAGTATTATCTCTCACAGACTCCCAAACTAGGGAGTTTTGGGAATTGGGAATTACGAAACGGTGCACGCTTTGACCATCACGCTTTCCCAAAGAGATGTGATAACAAATGTACCCAATGCAGCACTAGTTAGTTACATGGAGCTTTATGACTTAGCTTCTCACCAATTGGGTTTAGGTTGACCTGGCCATGGCTTCTTTTCCAGTTGTGGCTCACTGGCTTGTTTTCCCTTATCCAATTACTTGTGCTGAACACCAAGCACAATGGCAGTAGGTTCCGTTTTTTAAGTCTTTGGTATGACCCGGCCAGGACTCGAAATCCCAGTCTCCCGAGATGTGAGGAAATGAACCAATTCAAAGTGCTGACATGTACTCACCTCTTGCTACATACAAACTTAATTGCTTGTACTCCAGGCTGTTGGATTTCAAAAATCATGGGAACCCATTTGTGGGTTCCGTCATTTTTCACCATGGTAACCCATGGTAACCCACTTTTCGGGTTCTGTTAAAAAATCATGGGGACCCATTCTGTGCATATCGAAAGTTTAGCTGGTCTTTTACAGGGGTTTAAGGGTTGGGTGTTCGTTTGGAAATTTTCCCCTCTCAAGCTACTCTGGTTACTAACAATTTTCAAATGCCTAAGTCTGTGAATCAAAACTTTTGTATCAAAATGAAGCTACAGTTACTGAACACCTGCAATTACATTTATATAAAATGTAAGAAGTACACTAGTGATGTTGATCAAGAACAGGTTTGAAATTTTTCTATGAACCACTCCTAACCTTGTTAACCTTCATAATTGTCACACTTGAAAAATTTAATGAACCAAAGCACTGTTTTGTGTATCGAAAGAAATTCAGTTTTGCAGTGTTCTTCATTGTGTAGTTTATTTTTCAAGAAAAATAACATAGCAGGCCTCTTGTGCCGACAGACACTTCTCAATCACTCCCCTGTATTGGATTAACTGAATAAATCAGACTGTTCATCATTGCCAACCAGTGAGATGATACATGCCTTTCACTTAAACTCAGTTGAAGCACTGGATATGCATGCACGTTGATAGCATCATTACATCTAAACCCCTCACTCCCCCCCCCCCCTCAAAAAAAATTGAATTCAGGCGATTCTCATCGGAACTCTGCAAAAAGTTATCCGGCTCAAAATACATGTAACTTTTGTGCTAGCCTAGCCTTGGCCCATAGGAATTAGGATGGACCTTAATTATTCTCCAAAAGACCAAAACCATGTCAAAGGAATACTTGTATTTATTAAAGAGATACACAAACATTTTACCATCTATAATGATGGCAATTCACCCCTTAAATTATCAAAATCCTTCAAAGTTACGATCCAAAAAGGAGAAGCAACTTACTGAAAATCGGCAGAATTTTCTCGGTATAGGCTGCAATTTGCATACGGAATAGTGTGTTAGGATAAGTCACTCATACGCAAAAGACTGCCAAATGAAAATTTCCGGAATTTGACTGTGCTTGAAATGAAATTTTATCGAATTTTAGCAGTTAAAAACGGAAATTTGAGATATTTCATGGGAATATCTGTGGCTATGGCCTTAATAGTTCTCTCTTTAAACTAGGCCTTGGCTAGGCCTCGGCCTAACGTTACATACACTTATGTAGATACTGTAAGCATCTGAAAATGACCTTTTTTTGAGAGTTTGAATCTGAACAGACTCAGATTTTTTAATCTTTTGGATGCTGGTTCCATGGTTTATGTTAAGTTGGCTGTGGGACCCTGATCGTATACGTACGTAACTGGTATAACGTAAAGACTTGGCATGATACTGCTGCCTGCCAATGCCCCGTAAAAGTGAACGTGTTTGCATTGCTAGCTAGATAGCTTAGCTCACGGCTGCGTGAATCGGGGAATTCCCAGTATCACCACAGTACCAACCAAAGAGCATACTTCAAACTGCCAAAAATACAACACTTCTTTGCAATGTTCGAGTTCCTTTGTATTCGATCCCATTCACCCATCTTCCTTGTTTTAGGTAACAGTTTGTTCCCCTAAGCTAGACAATATGTCAGCCAAATCAAGATATAATTTATGGATAAAACGGAAAATGCCAGTCCCATGATTTTTAAGAAAGAAAGACAGCACAATTTGAGGTATGTGATACGATTATCCCCAAGTCACTCTCCAGTACCGCGGTATCAGCTTTTGTTATGCTAGCGTAGCAGTACATACCAAAATGACTACAGATAAATCCGCAATGACATTTTGTGTTGTAAAAAATTTTTTGTCACAGGTTTTTGGTTACGTAAAGGTATGCTGTTCACACTGTGCTAGAACGGATGTACATAGATATGAATGGGGATTGACTTTAGTAACGTTACATTAGTCTGTTCGCTACGTACAGTTGCGCTGGTCTACACTGCAGGTAAGATAGTCCAGTTAAGGCCTTGCGTGCTTCGTATCGCACAACAAAAAACTTTATAAGGATTGACCTTGGCCTCCATCTTCATTTGTGAAAAATCCTTGTGTAAAAACTCATAAAAGTTGAAAAGATACACATGTCAGGTAATTTCCCAATTCAGACATTTCAAGATGAAATGTTTGGAGTCAGGATTTTTTTGTGGTAACCGATTTTTCGGTTCCGTGATTTCATGGTCACGGGAGCGACACGCGACCGGGAACGATCGTTCCCGTGAAATCCGACAGCCTGTACTCGTGCAGTGCCCACCACCGGGAGTATAGTTTTAGGAGTCTGAGGAAATGGAAATAGTTATGATGCCATAAATCTGCTTGATGTGATGTTATTTCTTAAAGGTTATTGTACTTTGTCACTGGCAAAACTTGTAAATTTATCCTACGTGCAACTGCTCATTATAAGGGCCATTTTGACATTAGTCACAATGAGATGTGATATAATCAAACACAAGCAATGAAGCAAGTGTTTGATATAATCATGCAAACATTTACAGTAAAATGTAGTGTGTCTGCTTGGTTTTTTTTTATTTGAATTTAAGCTTTTTGAGCTTTCAATTGCTTGTGGCCCAGCTGTGTCTTTTACTGACCTACCAAAGATAAGAAAGAATTGCTGACTTGTTTAGTCATTGGAGCTGTTGACGTATACGGATGCTCTAATCACTTGCACACTGTGGTATTTTGAACTTCCACTGACTCTAGACAGATGCTAAGACTAATTCTCACAAAAAGAAAATGTCTCATCTGTCATAACCCCTTACCCCAAACCAGAAAATATTTTTGACCCTCAAGGACATCATACCTGACAAGTTTGTTTGTAGTGTGACAATTCCTTTGGTATATTAATTATTAATCGTATCCCTTCCATGCATTTTGGGAACAAACATGTATCCTTAACACAGGCACAGGTTTTACATGTGTCAATTCATATATACAACTATACAGGGCTGCTCACCCCACATAATATACCCCTTGTAGGTTGGGAGTTGTGGAACATGCCCATAGTATTTCCCCCTCCTAAAGGAAAGTATTTGCAGTTAATTTGAAATGTATTTTTGAAACCAAACTGAATCATATTTACACTGTACCCTTTTATTAAGTTGACAATAAACACATTTGGTTGGTGTGTTGTTAAATCTCATCTCACTCACCCCACTTATGTGTAGATCCGTCTACTGGAGGCATCAAATTTTAAAACAGCACCCCTCGAGGGCGTTAATTGTAACACTCTCCAAAGCGGCTTCAAAGGTTATGCACCTATAGTCCAGTCCATGAAAGCAATTATTTGTTTATTTCAAGTTTGACTGCAGTCCTGTCATTTGCTACTTGCAGTATGCACAGAATATACACTGTCAGCCAGCATGTGTCTTATTTATAGAATTTGATCATGCACAAGACATCGCAGTTCATTTAATTTATGACCCCAGGCAACGGACAGTGTCATGTTTCATTTGAGATGCGAGGATTCTCTCCTCCAGATTTAAACAGATGATGTTCGCCTTGCAATTTCGTGTGTGTGATAACCATTCACATGCAGTAGTGAAGGGGTGACAGTAGCAATAATGGTTCTGTACCATCTCATCGTGAAAATAGGATCAGGTTTTGATTTATATAACCGTTCCTTATCTTTCCTTTTGAAATGGGAGATTGGTAATCTTTGTTTCAATTACAAGGTTAATGACATTTAGTAGATGTTTTTGTGGTGGATACACTTGTGGATGTCATGTGGGAGTACATCGGAAGATGTGTAGATATTCAAGTCTTTATTTTTCCTTGTGTTTGTTAATCCAGGGCAATCGATGGTTCTTAAAATAGAGGTAAACTGGGAGCCATTCTGATAAAGGCACACATAAGCAAATAAAAACCATATGGTTTGTACTTCCATCATGAAAGGAAAGAGATAAAGCTCAATTCTCCTCACTTTACGGTACCTTAAAAAATTTCTCTGGCTTTCAAGTGCTTATTTTTTCACCCACCGTTTTGGCTGACTTCTTAATAGCCAACCACAGATTGCTTTTCACCTATTTGGCTAACACTTGAAATTTCAAATTTTCCACCCATTCCTTCAAGTATGTTGTCTATGATCTACCACATTGACTGCTCAACCATCCAGCTGTCCACTTACCCAACAAACTGCTTAACCATCCAACATTTTAACCATCTTTTCAACCCACCAGTCATCTCGCAACCCAAGCATATGACAAACAGACCCCCCCCATCTACCCATCTATTTCAATGAACCACCAATTCACATCGCTGACATACACTTACCCCTTGCTACATCTAAATTGCATACTACCCGCTCACCGCACACTATACTTGGAGAAGCTCTAGCACCACACTGCCGCTTCGCCCCGAACAACTAGACAGTTGGGTGGGTAGTACGCAATTTAGATGTAGCAAGGGGTAAGTATGGTCCCTCGTGAATATACCCACCAGGAAGATGGGGGGAATATATGGTACCTAGACTGACATCCTAATAGACCTATTAAGCAACCAAAGATGCCACTACCTTCCCAACCAATCAACTCTCCAGTAACCAGCATATCCATGCAGCCAGTGGTCCAGCTATCATACCAATTTCCCAGCAAAGTACCCAACTACCCAGTGGACTAACTATTATACTATTAACTATTATACAAAATTAGCCATGTATTCAACAAGTGCTATTTCAGTCCTCACCAACCTCATATCACCCTATGTTTACGTTTTATACCCATGCTTTCCTTACGGCAAACTAATAACACTGTGGAAGCACTATTAGCAGAGGGTGCCGTGTACCCTATATCTTCCTACTCCCCTTTGCCTTGCTCACATTTTGATATGTTTTTAGGCTGTCTGGCGACTAACTCGACTTATTTCTATGCACAATCAAGGAGGTCATTGCTCCTTGTTGTGGGGAGTAAGGGCGCCCTCCCTTTCGGTGTTATTAGTTTACCAGGGTTAGTTGTAGGTTAGTGTAGATTACGTAGGTGTAAGTATTGGGGCTGGTTGATGCCCATTCCAGGAAGTTTTAGGGAGGCAGGTTTCAATCACTTACAGAATCTTACACAACCACCCAACCAATGCCATGTAGAGTACCCAACCAGTAGAGTACCCAACCATCAACTACCCATGCAATGAGCTTTTTCAACAACCTCCAATTAGGTAACCAAATCAGGTGTCAAAACAAATCACCCAGTTACTGAATATCAACCAACTGAACCTTTGTCATTTACCAATCAAATATTCCAGTATCAACCACCCTACCAACATTCAACCACCTGCATGGTCAAGTGGTTAGAGCATCACCCCCGGCCAGGACTCCAAACTCAAACTTCCAGTCAGGGGTTGAGAGTTTGAGCCCTGGTCAAGTCATACCAAAGAATTTAAGGGAACCTACGGTACTGCTATTGTGCTTGGTGTTCAGCATAAGCTATAGAGAAGGAAAAACAAACGAGCAAGCCACAACTGGTAAAAAGACTGTGGGTAGACTGACTAAAACCAATTTGTTAGAAACGGCTGTAAAAGCAACCATTCATCCAACAAAGGTACTCTCCATTCTGGTGTATTGTAATATTCCTTAGCAGGTAAAGAGCAGTCAAATTTATTTTGGAGCAACAGTTAGATATCACAATTTCTTTTTATTTCTTTTCTTACTTTTTCTTTCTATTTATTATTTTCTTATTCTTTCTATTTTTAGTCTTTTTTATTTGCAAAATAGGGAAATTTCCTTCCAGTTTTTCATAATATTCCTCCAGATGGCCAAACTTTTTGGGAATGAGCCTCCCAGCTTACCAATGTTTTTTCCCCATGTTTGCACATATGGCATAATTAAAATAAAGCTTTTAAACCACATCTTATAGTATGTTCTTCCTGTATCTTCATTATTTAACTGCCGTGCTGTGTACATTTGCCAAAGGCAAAGGACTTGCACAGCACCTTGCAAACTATGTTGATCTATTTCCCTCCCACTGTCAGATTATTGCATTTTATCATTTAATTATCTAGAGGGTTACAAATAACTCGATTAGTGGGAGGGAATTCCTTGTCTTCAAAGTGGAAACTCTGTATGGCTGTGTTGATTGGGATGAACTTCCATGTCGTATCTAGGTCATACACATTCACTCGTGCCTTATCCACAGTATGAAGCTCTCTATATCTGTCTTTGCTCCTGATGTTATCATAAATGTGTGTACTTAGTAAAATTTATTTTTGATTTTACATTCCAGAGATTAATTTTCCCACATCAGGGTTTTCATTAGTGGGGAGGGTTGTCTCCCTCTTTCCAGAAGGAGGGTAAATTCCCCACTTAGCATTTCTTTTAAAACTTAAAGTGTCAGTACCATGTTGTCCTACGATATTTAAGAAAAGGACATCTCTGTAGCATTGTTCGAACTAAATAAATTTTCTTCAAATTACAACCCTTCAGATTGCATCTTTTTGGTTCCTTGAAGCAAGTCTTTGCTCCCTGAACCCACCTTTTACTTTTTCTAAGGTCAAAATCAATTTTGAACTGGGGGTTGGACATACGGACTTTCAATACATGCACTGAGCATACTACACGGTAGATTGTCGCTACTGTATTTGTGAGAAAATGCGCACCAAGATGGCTGTCTGCTATGATTTGTGTGAAATTTTGGACTTGCTCAAGTATATTGCCATATTTTGCAAGAAAGTTGAAATATTTTTGAAGTATGGCAAAATAAAGTCAAAATCACTTCATGTATTGCAGGAATATGATATTTTTTCCCCATTCAAGTTTAACTTTTGCTTGAAATATTACAGAGTCGTCGTCAAATCAGATGATTTATAGGTTCACGGCGGCCATCTTGGTGCACCTTTTTTTGTCTCAGTCGGTGGCGACCAGCTACGGATAGGACGTACACGTTACATGCTCTGTCCATGTATACAAGTCTGTGGTTGGACAGCAGACCCCCCAATCCCCCTTCTAAGTTTCTGGCAAAATCCCTGCATATATTTTATTATTTTGACATAATTGTATCAATTGTTAGTTCTTTTTTAAGTGTAGCGGTATTGCCTATGAAAAATATCGATATATGGGTCCGAAAATACCGATAATACCGGTAATACCGGTATTTTCGCAAGTAGGTGCACACACTTTATGTGTGTAGAGAAAAGATGAATTAATAATATTTTTATTAAAATGTTTGTTCAGCCGTACTTCTCTCTCTTTCATTTTATTTGTCACGGGATTCCTGCCCAACTCTCCTAAATTGCCCACAAACATAATAAGTGGCAGCTTTTCCCATACAGGCTTGTCGGCCCTCCCAGTAAATTCAAGCAGCAATAAACACTAGAGCTCTGACAGCATAGTTGGAAAGTTTCTCTGATACCTAAAATATCGACTGATATGCTGGATATCAAATGTATGCTTCGGTATAATAGTCAACTAGTTGAAAGAAGTCGGTATCACATCACTAATAACTGACCTCTGTCAACTGCCTGATCGGCAGTGATTGATCCAGCCCTTTGAATATTATTCCACAAGTCTTACGAACACTGCACTGTTCGTTGTCAAAAACCAGGTACCATGCATGCACTCTGTTGCATTGTAGCAGCTCTTTAGCTGCTCTCCACTGTTGCCTTTTCCAGGTCGGCGATGTAAAAACTTCCCCATATTTTTTAAATCCCATCATTTACGCGGCAATGTTTTACAGAGTTTGCCCTGTCCTAGTTCCGTTGACCTTTTTTAAACAGCAATGCAAAAAAGTTGCAAAATCCGATCAAAGAAATAAGTTACTTATGGAAGTATGTATCAAAAATCCCCCTGTATCAGAGTGGACAGATCCAGCCAAGTTTATGTGCTAGGAATGCACAGCCTGTTCGACCACGTGTTTGCATGTTTGCACATGTACAGTGTATACACTTATGTTGTGTTGTATATGCAGCAAATTCTCGCGCTGACAAAGGATTGAGTTGCTATACTAAACCTGCATTGACTTAAACGTGCACTGTAGTAGCCTGCGGTGGATTCCCACATCCAACTTGTACAAAAGAATTTTGCAAAAATGTGACGTTCTTTTCGCCCTTCGTGGACACATCGTGAAGGCTTCACAGTACCGTTTGAATTTCACCTAACAGTAAGACTGATTGATATGTAAAAGAAATGGACTTGTAAAGTTTTGGAACGCAGGTCCTTGCCGTAAAAAATATTTCTGGAAAACATTGGTTAAATCGATAGGCCCGTGAACTTGGACACTCTTATTCCGCCATTACGTATACACCGGCGTACACAGACACTGCCGCTGTACGTAAACAAGTGCATTGAGCTATTTCACTGTGCAGATCATTGAGTATACAGTGCGAGCTGAGCTGTAGACCGTCAATACATACACAGTACATGAACGAACAGCTCTGTGACCGGAAAGGTCACGGAGAGGTGAACCTAGACATCTCCTAGCTCTAGTCTACTCTGCTCATTGAAAACTCTTAGTTTATTGGTGGTTTGGTATCGCTATTTTCTCGTATCTGTCATGAGTCACTGCTGTTAAATATCAATATGTGTTGAGTGTCTATACTTTGGTTGAATTGGTATTTCAGTGAGTAGGGGAATATTGGTATTAGTTCTATGTATAGATTTTACTATATACCCATATTTTTGAAAACGCATAATGACAATATTACTAAGGTGGAAATACCGACTAAAACTGGTAATATAGATATACCGCTACTGCTTAGTTCTTTCTAATGTAAAGCAGTGTACAGTAGTCTCAATTCCAGTTTTATTACTTTTTTCCCAACAGAAGCAAGTAAAGAAGAAGTGCTTCGAAGAGCAACTAAAGAAAGACTTGAAATTGTTGCTAAATATGACAAGGTAAGTATCCAGTAGAATTATACTGCGAACAAACACCCCTTTGCTATGCTACATGTTCTGGAGTTTGACTCCTGGCTGGGTCATACCAAAAAATTTTAAAATGGAACCTTCCGTCATTGTGCTTGGTGCAAGCAGAGTAGGTAAAACACATTAGTTGTAAAAATAGACAGGTAAGTATGTCGCTGGTAAATTCCCAAATCACATAAGTTTTGGGGAGTTAGCTGCAATTGCAACTTTCACAACTCTCTCTTCTAGCACCTGTTTGAGTAAGAGCTGTTTCATGCAATGCTGGTATGGACATTATTAATTGGATTGTGGGGGTCTACATTGACACTATTGCGATGTGTATCGTACCAAAACCATGCTGCAGCTTGGCCGAGGGATCTACAGCTTGGCAATTGTGTCATAGTGCCCAAGGCAATAACCATGGCACACCTGTAAGCTGCAACTTACTGAGCGGTGAATGATTTGTTGGTTACCGCCCGAGAGACAGAAGGTCCCCGCGAGACCGGAGGTCCTCAAGACCGAAAGTGAATAAAGGGCTGCGATGCCGAAAGTGAACAAAAGTAAGTGAGGTTGAAGTTCTCAGAGACTAAAAGTTAATTAAGGTCCGCGAGGCCGTGAGACCTAATGTGTATGCTGGGCCACATTGGACAGATTTAATGCTGAAATTAAATCGTACGTAAGCCCATTATCACCACTGATAAAAAAAAATTGTTATAACAAATTATTATTTCATTATTACAAATTAATCATTTGGTATTACAAATTTCTCACCCTCTCACCTACTTTAACCAATCATAACTCTACAATGAAACATGATACATCAAAACCGATTGCGATTTGAAATCAGCTTAGTTGACCACCTTTGCATGTTTTCAGTGGACCTTATTTCAACTTCTGTCTCTCGGCCCTTCAGTCCCGCAGACCTTATTTCAACTTCGATCTCACGGACCTTGGTCTCACGGACCTTATTACAACTTGGGTCTCACAGATCTTATTTCAACTTCGGTCTCACGGATCTTCGGGTCTTGCTGAACTTATTGACCGTACGATCACACGTCAAACCAGTTACAGCTTTGCCCATACGCTTCAATGCAATGTTGGTTTCGTGGACCTTCCGTCTCGCGGACCTTCAATCTCGCGGGAAACCCCCGATTTGTTAGTGTGTACATTACAATTTGTTGGATGAAGGTGGCCTACCATTGTGGTGTGCCTTGTATTAAAACCATGCTGCAGCTTGGCTATTGTCACATACTGCTTCAATAGGGCAATAGCCATGTCAAACCGGTTTAGGATGCATCTGCCTCAGTCGGAATTAACTACTACACTAATCTCAAAAGCTGGATGAAACTGGCCTGCTATGTGTGATGGTGTATGGGAATGAAACATCGCCTTAATTGAACTGCAGCTTGGCTGAGAGAATTGCAGCTCAGCTAATTTGACACTGTGCCTAGCATATGGCAATACTGAAAGGTGATCTATACTTAATTATAATACTATTCAGTTTTTTAATTTGATTACAAATGCTGGTCATATGCAGATATTTTAAAAATTCATACAGGTTATTTTCTGAATTATGCCTTTTCTTTAAAGCATAAACTAAGAAGTCAACAGGTTTGATTGGAAAAATCATCAAAATGCATCTCACGGATGCAAATTCAATAGATAAGACCGTAGTATCAAGTCTCATTGATTTCTAAACCAGGCAGTCTTGAGGAGCACTGGGCAGTTGTTTAGCCAGATCAATCATCCAGTGCTGCTTTCCAAATCATTTGCTTTGAATATTATGGTGTTTAAAGGCCCAATCCTCTAACCCCAAGGTAAAAGTTCTCCTACCCTAGTTAAGCCCCTTCCACAAGTGTTAAAAGTTCATTCTGATCCAGGCACAACCCCAGTTAATTGCTTCAGGGTGAGTATGAAAGACCCCAATGTGTAATCAAAACACTTTCAGTACAATAAACAGGCTGTGTAATGTGGTACTTTGCATTGTTTGAACTAGCTGTCAATCAAAGAGCTGAGCCAATTGAGAAGTTCTGTCACCCACTACAAAAAATTGTAGTTTGGAGTGATAGGATTGGCTCTCTAAGGATACTACTACATGAAGAAAAATCTTATAATTGACATAAGTGAAGTTTCATATAGGTAGTTGTGGGGAAAAGGTTAAAATTTTGAAGTCTGTGGGGTCCTGACTTGAGGCGGTTTTGTGCATAATTTGAAAAAGTGTCTTGTCAGGAATGTTTGAAAACCAAAGTTAAAATACCAAAACTGGGATAAAAAACTATTCAGTAGTGTCCCATTTTCATGTGTGATGGTTATATTGCTAACTCATCAGGGCATACAGACATTTTAGATAAAATTAATAAATATGTGTGACAGAAATGGTAAGTCTGGACTGATACAGGTACTGTACAGTAGTCAATACTGATAATTTGTCCATGGGCCACAACTGCTTGCATCAAGTCTTTTGCAATCATAATTTATTCTTTGTGAAGTTAAAAAGGATCTTCATTTCTAGTAAACCAATGCTCATATGAACCTTTCCTTGGTAAATGTGTAGAACATTTTTTTTTTATTTCTTCACAGGGCAGAGAAGATGGGGCTGAAATTGACCCCTGGGAAGATGGGGATTTTATAGTGTACAAAGTTACAGACAGATATGGCTTCTTACAGTAAGTTTTTAATCATTCTTTGCCATTGAATGTACTTTGCCCCTTGCTCTCCTACTTAGCATTATCCCACCTTCTCATAACTTTAACCCTAGGAAACTCACATCACAGTGGTGATGGAAGTTACAATTTCTTATCACAAATTTGCTATGTAAGAAATTTAAAATGATTAAACATTAATATTGGCCATGAAGAGGGTCTGAAGAATGTAAACAGAAGCAATATTCTTTCTGGCTCACTTTTGTAGCCTGCAAAATGAACCATTTTCCGAACAACCATTACAAAGAAATGTGAGATAAACTTTGTGGTGTGTTTCAATGTTTGCAATGGTTGTTTACTATATGGTAAGAATAAAATACACAGGGATTCTTTCCCACAAACCCTTGTATTGCTTGTTGGAAAAAAGATAATGAATAATTATCCCCTCACATTAAACATGTATGTATGCATGATTGATGGGTGATGTTGTATAAAGTTTCGTAAGGACAAAGCAATTAGCTGACTGTATACATTACGCTAAGATGATAGGCTACACAGCGAGTGTTGCACACTTGTTTAAATGCTCAAGAAGAGTCAGTTGTTCATGTAAAAAGATATACCAGCATTTCTCACACAGAAGAGGATACATATCAATATGGCGTTGGTATTTGTGATGGTATTTGAGGGTATCTCTGTCTGAAAAGTGTGGCTATCATGCTTATATTACATGCTTTGTCTACATCAGCACATTTTCTCTCCAAATCAATACATAGATATGCTTCCTACTTGCTATATCAGCCACTTCACAGACACATGCTTGCCCTCGTTATATCTGTTTTCAGGTTTTAATTTACACTGGGTATGCTTTCTTGGTGACGTTTCAGCATAGTGCCCTCTATGTCCAAAACATTATTTATATGATTTATTATTCGTCATTACGCTGACATGCAATTCTTTGTTGCTTGGGGTTTTGGGGTTCTCAATTGACCATCATTTTTATCAAGTTTTGTCTTGTTTGACACCAAGTGTGCTTTATGCATGTATAATTGAAAGTGTTTTGGTCAGTGTTGATCTCTCAAACAAACCCCGATTCATTGCAGAATGTAGCTCTAAGTCTACCAAGTTTAATTTTGAATTCATCTTGTTTCAAATAGTATTCACAATTAAAAGAATATGAAAAAGTTTTTGGTGCACATTTGGCTTTGCCAATGGCAATTTGTTGGGACCAAAATGAATGTGTATGTTACCCAATTTGTATCCCACAATCCGTTGCTATGCCTGTTTAGAAAAAGGGTCCATGGCCATCGATGTATTAGAGGGGTATGGAGAAGTCAATAGAGTTTATTTTGCTTCTCACTAGGTCTCTTATTTTTCTATGTGGCCAAAAACTAATAGCATCGGGGTAGCCCCTACCTATAGAGGATGCTAGCTACCCTAACTTCCGTAGTTCATTTTTTGCCTCATGCTGCTAACATGTGTGTTGTATCATCTGGCAAAACAAAAAAAAAAAAGAAGAAAACTTGAAGGCTTTAGTGAGAAGTGAACTGTAGCTTAATAAAAGTACAATCTACTTTAATCACAATTTGAGCCAGGAAATTATGTATACAATTAAGTGGATTTTTCCCAACCCTTTCAAGCAATTACCGCCTTGGGCTGGTTACCCTTTGAAAAAAAAAACGTAAGTCAGAAACTAGCAAAGAAGCAAGCCAAGCAGTTTAGTATTCCACAACTTAGATTTTAAGCAAAACTTACCACTGAAGTCAGAAAATCTTAAATTTTCAAGAATTTAAAAAACCAGCCTTTTACTGTTCCTGGTACAGTAGATTGCATTGTGCACCTATTTTGTACACTGGTATGCATTCCTTTCATCTTTGAGAATTAAAATGTTGATGAAGTTTATTTTTGGGATCAGAAGGTTTCATTACTGTAAATGATCAGTCAAGAGTTTATTTTTACAAATTATTTCAGAACTTTGATCTTTTATTACATTTTATGATTTAACTATTGCATATCAAGGTAAACCAAGCAGTCATTTCCAGTAAATTTCACATTTGAAGAGATAAAACATTGTCACATGACCTCCAACAGCCAATCATGAAACTGGACAGTCTACTACACTTCTTCAATTTGGGATGACTGCTCTTGCCCTTTAAAGGTAAAGAGCAGTTTCCCCAAACTTATTTTGAGGAAAAAGCTAAATAATTCATTTTCATCTTGTTTCTCTTCAAAGTAGGCCTACCTTTAATTACATTTTATGACTTTAATGTTGCATATTCATGGTAAACCAAGCAATTTTTTTCTGGTAGCCTAAATTTTACATTTGAAGAGAAAAAACATTGTTACATGACTCCCAACAGCCAATCATGAAACTGGACAGTCTACTACATTTCTTCAATTTAGGATAACTGCTCTTGCCCTTTAATTCTGCACCACATATGTACATTGACTTAAATAAAACTAGCGGAAATTCTATGGTCCCTGTCAAACTTTGTGTCTAGTTGCAGTGTAGTGGAGGTCATGTAATCTTGCATCTGTGTGGAAATTCTTTTACCCGACAAATATTCAGAAATTTTCAAGAAAAAATAAACATTTCTTTTAACCTGAATAAACTCTTTAATGTTTCTTCATTCTGGTAAAAAATCATTCCAGAAAGGGAAAAGGATGTCCTGGGACAAACGGTTAATATTCTCTGTCAAGCTTTGATTATCCCTTTAATTCCTGTAAAAGAATAACAACTGAGATTTCATCGCAAGATTATAATGGTTGCCTTGTTTTTCCCCTTCTCCAGTGAAGAAGAACTTCCGCCCACTCCAGATGAAGAGGAAAGAAAGGTAAGCTATTTTTGGTTGTAATGGAGGACCCTTACTTCAGGACTAAGAAAAATATTACTGTCCCTAGAAGGCAGTAAAATTTTCCACAATCTGCCTTGTATTTACATGTACCAAAAATGGAACATTTCCCTCAAATTACTAAACTTTTTTTCTAGGTGCCCAAATTTCTGGAGAAGGAGCCTCCCAGCTTCCCAACTTTTTTGCATCCGTCTTCCTTTGGCAATACTTGCCAACCGGTCTGTTTAAAGCAGAACTGTTTCCTGAGCTTTAAAACCCATGAAACATGAAGTGTTTTGATTTTTTGACTTCAGGTATAAAATATCTAGTAATACTAAAAATGATCAGAAAACTGTCAAAAAGGACCTTGGTAAAAGTAAACTTCAGTCCTTAAGTTTTAGATTTTCCAGGTGTGCTACAAGTGGCAAGTGGTATGTGTGCTGTTTCATTAGACTTTAATAGGTAAATTTATGTGAACTTCCATCTTCTTCATGGTCCGCAAAAAAATCACACTCCTAACAGTGATTTGAGGAGAGTGATTGTGTGCTGATGGCACTCGCATGCCTCAAAATTCAAGGCTCCAAACTAAGTAACACTAGTATTTTTATAGTATCTACTGTAAGAAAATTTCACATGTGAACATTGAGAGAAACAAAAAAAGAGGAGTTTTGCCCCCAGAACCATGAATTTGTAGTCCAGTTAGATGGAGTTTTACTGCCCAGTTTCTATCCCCGGACCATGAAGTGCATTAAAGTTCATGCTTGTGTGTCCCCTGTTCACCCTTTAGTATCTGCTACATGTTTCCTTGTTGAAGATGATAATGTTGGAGAGGTTGCTTCAGGTTGCTGGGTAATCAAATTAACCACCTCAGTAAGTCACACTTTTCTAAAGTATAGAGGGAATTGTGGAGTTAGTTACATGAGATTTTAGGGGTCAGTGTCTAATCAATTGGGTTAAGTCAGGCTGGCCATGGCCCTTTTTCCAGTTGTGACTCACTGGCTTGTTTTCCCTTCTCCATTGCTTGTGCTGAGGGCTAAGCACAATGGCAGTAGGCTCCATCTTTTTAGTCTTCAGTTGTACCTTGCATGGAGTAAAGCTCCCGAGGGGATTTTAGAATCTGTGAGGAAATAAACACATTTTCCTGTCATGTCATGAAAATTGTGGCACTACGTCAAACATTGAGATTTAATAATAAAGAGGTTTACTGTTATTGGTTCTTGTACGGTGCATATTTTTTCTGTAGCTGGTCTACCATTTTGGCCACTAAAGTGAAACTTTTTTGTGAATTGAAAAGGTTTCCAATGGTATTTGAGTGGAAAATTTTGAACTGGAATCTTCTCTCAACATGCATCCTGTGAGCCTTTGTAACATTTATGGTTGCCTAGTGTTGTGAAATAATTACCTCTCTGAGTTCCAAAGCATTCTTGTGAGCAGCTGGAATTATCACAGAATCAGTCATTGGTAACAGATATTTTACCAGTGATTAGCAGTGATGTCATCTCATATCATCATATAGGTTTAATGGTAAATTGTCACACCCATTCACATAATAACTGGTCATGAATAGTATTGTTGAAATTTACTCCGCCTCCCCCAGCACAAAATGGAAGAATCTGTATTAGCATCATCAACTTCAAAAATTAATTGAATGAAAGTTATGTATTAATGTCTTCAGGAGGTCATTCTGGAGGGCAAACGGTGGCTCTGCACATTTAAAATTTCATGGCTTAATAGAGAGTAAAATATCCTGAAATTCCTTGTGAATTTGATGTCCAAAGAAGGGAAATTTCCTTTCAGTTGCCAAAATTTTTTGCCAAATACCAAAATTTCAAAGGGAGAATTCTTTCAGCTTCAACGTTTTCGATACATACTCATAGTATTTGACAAATACAAATTAGCTGTTCACATTTTTGTTGGTGGAAGTCATTTTTGTCGGTAGAAGTTGTATTGATGTGCGCTTTAACACCTCTAGCTCTGTTCCATGATGCATAAGGTCTATCAAGGAGCACTAAATGAAGTAATTGAAATAAGAATTTACAGATCAATAAAACTGAAAAAATGGCATTTTAATGAAAGAGTATTAAAAACGATCCAGATAAGCCTCTGGCTAAATGAAAATAATCACAACTTAATAGAAATCTTAGAAATATTGATATAAATTGAAATGAATAGAACAGACTGTAATTGACAATGCCCTCGTAAAATGTTAGAATTCAAATACTAGGTACAGTCTGCGTAAAGTGTTTATACTTTTCTCTTGTAGCTCAAAGAAATTGAACTTGACAGAGAAAATAAGTGGTTGAAAATGACGAGACAATGGAGAAGATATTATCCAAGTGAAAAGGTAAGGCAAACTTCTATTCTTCAGTGCTATGTATTGCACGGGGACATCCCTATGTTTCGACATCTCTTTGTTCCAACGTCTCTACGTTCCGACAATAATGTACTTTGGTACTGACAAAGTGTACTTTGGCGCCAACAAAAATGAACTTTGGCGCCGATAATAATGTACTTTGCCGCCGACAGTAATGTCCTTAGGCACCGATAAAAATGTACTTTGGTACCGACAAAGTGTACTTCGGTGCCATTTTGTCGGAACATAGAGATGTTGGAACACAGAGATTTAGCCATATTGCATCACTGGTAACTAGTTGTATTTAACCACTTGAGTCACTTTTTTGTAGCGTTTTTGTAGTCTTTAGTACTATGATGAAGAGCTGTTTGGTGTAACCCAAACCATATCTCCTGAAGGAGTGTTGCTTATTACCAAGGAAGCTATGGCCTCTAAGGAAATATTACTCAACTGATCAACCCCAAGGCTTTCAGATGACTTCCATGTATCATATGTCTACTATGCTTGGCTCCCATTTCTAGACTGGCTGAGAAGAATAGATTTTGCACATGAGTTGGTTAGTTAGTTAGATGAGATTTAACCACACACCAACAGGAATGTATTATATCTAGTGTCAGTCAACTCCATGAAAATTTCAAAGTTTAAATTTATTTTCAAGTATGGTTCAAATGCAAGTTTAGTTTCCCCTTAGTCACTTGTTACAACAGGGAAATACCTTGGTGATATTCTACTACCCCCAGCCTACAGGGGGTGTCTTAGGAAGTGATTTCTTTTTAACAAGTCCAGCCAACTACAGGATAGTCAAATCAGTAACCAGAGTCAAGTGACTGCTGGAGCCACTGTTTTGCTTTGATAGGAGGGAAGGCTTTTTTAATTGCACCTACTTTAATTGGGTGGTTTTGCATTGGTCTGAAGAAAATTGAGCTTTGATTTAATTCTGCTGCTTGTAGCATCATTTGGAAGTCGCATTTACAAATTTGTTATGGGTGGGTTGAGAATAGATACAGTACATGGTGCCTGCAAGAGAAGGGTCTCACGTAACCCTGCGACATTCTGTGTTACTGCGTGTTTACAAGGAGGCAAAACCACAGGTTAACCCCTTGTTTTCCAGTCTGTGATCTCACATTTCGTTGACTGAGTAGTGCTACCATAGTAACGAGGTCAAACATTTCACATACCTGGGGCCGTTCCACAAAGAGTTACGCACGATCTTAAGTATGATTTACTGTTGGCTTAAGTGTGTTGAATCAAACTTAAGATTGTGCGTAACTCTTTGTGGAACGGCCCCCAGTTACTGTAAAATGTTAGAAAATACCTGTCATCAGTGCCATAAACAGCTATGACCTTGCTCAATTAAAAACAAACATGGTGTTTAAAACTACATAACCCTGCATTTTGAGGTGGATCAAGATTTAAACACCAACCCTGCTTAACCCGTGTCCGCACATGACTCCAGCATGAGGTAACACGGTGTTGACTCGAGGGCAGGGTACACGAGACCACAGTAAGAGGGAATCTACTTTACTTCTTATTGCACGCTCTCTACACATGTAATCCCCTTTTACTTGCAGTAAGATCCAACAACCTTACATAGTAGAGGATGGCACTGTCCGTCAGGGTAGTCAGAGAAATGACATCCTGATGGCCATAAATAGGCCTAGTAGTAGATCATTGGACTCCAAGAATGATATGTAGTTTGCTGTGTACATAAACATTGTTGAGCTCCTTATCAAGGAAGTTCTTTCATCACCTATAGTACAAACACTCTCTCTCATTGTATTGGCTCCTTAGGGGGTGTCTTGTTTTTCCAGGGACATTTTGCTATCATACATCTAGTGCTAAAGTGGTTTTTTGATATGAATGATGGTGGTATAAAATAGTATCACACTTTTAAACTTGACCTAAGTCCCCAGCACTTAAGGCATGGTCTCACCTACCCACTATAACCCTGTGTTTACAATAGGACAAACCTGCAGGTCAACACTGTTTTCCAGTCTGTTCTCACGTATCCCTAGTTTGATTTGGTTGTGCTACCATAAGTCAAGTATTTCACACACCAATTACTGTAGAATGTCAGAGAGTACAAGTCATCAACACCACAATCATCTGTTACCAATTTACCACAAACATAGTGTTCAAAGGGAAGTATTGCGTTTGTTTTACAAGAAAATTTAATTCTTTTTAAACCAATATTTATTGGCGCAGAGTGATAAATGATTAAAAGCAATGCAGTGAACGTCTTCTTTTCAAGAAATAAGTTTCCCTCAGATTGAAGTTCACTTATTTGTTGCTCAAGATTAATTTGTTCACCCAAACTTTCAACATTTCAAATAACTTCCACAGCTCTCCTTGTTCATAATATTTTTAGGAGATGAGACTATTTGCTGGGGTCTGTGGTTGACAATGAATGGTTTGATGATGTCTTGAGCTGTTTTCTTTGAACGCTGTGTTGGAACATTTAAATGCAGTAATTCCCTTAAAAATCACAGAACCCTTTATTTGAGGTGGATAAAACTTTAAACACCTGCCTATAGTAAACCCGCATTAGAGATAACACATTGTTTCCTCCATGTTATCATTTTCTGTAAATGAAAACTTAAACGCTGAAGTTAAGTGCTGCCTTGGCGGAGTAGACAAAGGCGGTGGCCTTTGAAGCGTTGAAGCTTAGCAACCGGGAGTTCTGGAGTTCGATTCCTGGCGGAGTCAAAGTAAGGTGGGTTTTTTCATCCAAGAGTAATCTACGGTTTTCCCATCTGAACTGGCCTTTCCAAAAAACAAAATACCATATTTGATCCAAATTGTTGAATTGGTTGCCACCTGATGTGAAGTTGTAATTCATAAGCCAATGGCTTCTCCCACATTGCCCATTGGTGGTTGCTTAGAGTCGTAAAACAACTGCCCTTCAACACCTGATTAAATATTATTATTATGATTAAGTAAAGTGATAGGATGACCATTCTTGTTAGTTACTTCAAGACACTTTGAAATAGTATAAGGATTTACTGACTATGACCTTATTTTGCTGGGTAAATGAATCAGGCAGCTTTCATGTGCTAAGTCTGACTGATTCATTAACCAATGGTTACAGTTGCCTGGTTTCTATATTTGGATTTATTGAACAAGGAGGAAAGTTGTTTTGAGGATAAATATATCCCTTATAGTTTAGTGGTATTTTGTAAAATGCTCTGTTAAAATTCTGTAGTAAATAGTTACAAATGGAAGATGAATAAAGTCCCAGTGGTGTAAAAGTAATCATGTAGCCATTTAAAACTCTGCAGTGGAGCATAAAATTAACGGGCCCAGAGATTGGCTATAGATGTAATGGCATAAAGCATAAGCATAAGATGTTACCAATCATGATTGGCCAGTATGAATTCTCTTGCCTTTTGCCTATCTTAACAGTTTCAAAGTTAATATCATGAATACTAAAGGAAGTTCATTTGCAGTGCATAAATATTTTGAAATACAAGAACATACCCAAATGTCAGCGAATCCAGCTTCATGTTTACTTATACCTTTTACAGCTAGACCAGTTAAGCCAAAGTTATTTTGAAGCAACAGCTAAATTTCACAAATGTCTTCTTATTTCACTTCAAAGTATCTTTCATAATATTTTAGGACTTCAGTAATGCATACTCAAGGTAAACCAAGCAGTTAGGCCTACTTCTAGTAAATTTCACAACTGAGGAAAAAAATATTGTCACATGACTCTCAAGAACCAATCATGAAACAGGACAGGCTACTATACTAATTAAAGCTGGGGTGAGGGCATTTCCCCTGTTACCAAAGTATCTGTGGAGGGATTTAAACTTGCTACGTGGACAAAGGATTTGTGCAGATTTATTGTGTCAAGAACAATTCAATATTTTACAAGACCTGTAACAACTTAAATAACTATTTGGCAGATCTGTGCGATTCTTAAAACTATTTTGAATCTGCAAACCTTCTTCATTCTGTTTCAGTGTATTATCCCTGTGGACTACCATGTAGATTTGTTATATGAGATTTAAAGGGCCAAACCTCTCACCCCAAACTACAATTTTGATACAGGGGTACCAGAATTCTCAATCGGTTCAGCTCTTTGATTAACAGCTAATTCAAACAATGCAGAGTACCAAAGCTTCTATTACACAGCATGAATGGTACTGAGAGTGTTTTGATTATATAAATTGAGTTTTTCTATACTCACCTTGAAGCAATAAACTGAGATTGTATCTGGGTGAGGATGAATTTCAGAAAATTGTGGGAGGGGCTTCCATAAGAAGGTAAAGAGAATTGGTACTGTTTGGGGTGAGAGAACAGGTCCTTTAAGAATGTGTGATAAAGTGCCAACTAGATAAAAAAGGTAAAGTTGGAATACGTTTCAAGTACAGGTCAAGTTCAAGTTGGATGTCAAATACAGTTCAAATACAGCGCCACCTCTTACAGACAGGAAATACTGTGGGCATATTCTACAACCTCCAGCCCACAGAGGGGAACTCCCATTAGGAACCTGGACTACTGCATGTATGGCAACTTGGAAGAGAAGAAAAAGACAAAACTTTATAATTGACATATTTAAATCCCCAAGGTGTTCATTTATATTCATGACATGATGAATTATTCACAAGCTTTTTTTTTATTTTCAGTTAACAAGAAGAGTCTACAAAGGCATACCAGATAAGATGAGGGGTACAGTGTGGTCATTGTTACTGGATGTGAAGAAAATAAAAGATGAACAGACGGGTATATATGAGGTATGCAAATTATACTTGCTCTAAGCATCTAAGCATCCTTGAAAGCATCAATGCCCTAAAAGCATCATTCATTGTAAATTTGAAAGGCAAAAGTAAGGCTTTAAGTGTGTACATAGTTACCAGATGTCTGAATTAAGAAGTCTTTTCCCTTTTCTTTTTGCTTGTAAAAGTGGATTTGTAAAATTGCTCTGAATGTCTGGATTAAATGTATTTTTCACATGATTTGACAGGTTTGTCTTGATTTTGCTTTATTTCACTATTTGGCATCTAGACACCCTTGAAAACTGATAACATATTTCCAAAGGGGAGGTGGAAACACCCTCCTCATAGACCCCTCCCCCATTTCCAACAATCCTTGCCCTCCTTGTTCAGAAAATATTTGGCAACCCTATGTGTGTATAGTCAGTGTCCACTTATGGGGGGGATACTCAAGAAAAACAAAAGCAGACTTCAGCAGCCGGCATTTTGAATGAGTACAGCTATGTAGTCTTGTCTGGAACCATGTCAACTTCAGCCATGCATTGTCGCTAAATATGCATAGTAACCAGTGTTTCCACAAGAAGGAGTGAGGGGAAATTTGTCTCCCACTCCTTTCCAAAAGACGGTGGGCAAAACCCCCCCCCCCCCCTTTTCATTTCCCTAAAAATTAAAAAATTGTCTATATCTTAGTTCCTCACTTAAAATGAAAGACACATTTGCACCAGTGTTATAGCTTACATACCTTGCTAGTTGTACCTTAAACGGCCTTGAATCAAGTTTTTGTCCCTACAAACCCACCCATAGCTTCAGCTTTGTACAGCCATCACTTTGGACTTGGGGCTTAGCAGTAATAAATCCCCCCTTTTTGTGTTTCTGGCCAAATCCCCAATAGTAACCTAAAGCTAAGCTGACCATACTGAATATACTATCAGATGAAGATTGAGATAATCATATTTGCTGTTGATACCTTCAGTCATGATGCTAACTATCATCGTACTAGATAGCATGACAGCAATCTATGTAGATTTCCTCTTCAGGGAAAGCCCATCAGACAACAGCTAGTCTGCATGCAACAAACTACTGTGATTATGCAAGATAGCTGGACAGTATACCTTGTAGAGTTGCTCTTTAGGAAAGCCCTCGCCATCACATCACTATCCAATGAGTCAAGTGAGAAAATGCCTCTTCTGTAATTGAAAAGCGTCATGTGCTGTGAAGCTGAATCTAGGTCAGCATATGCACCTAGTGTAGGAAATAGCCTCTACCTTCAGTGTGAATGTCACATGTCATCTAATTTACATATTTTTTTAGAGCATTGGCTTTGAAAGTAGCATCCATGAGAGATACTTTTGGGGAAAGGAATGATATGAATGTATAAAGGTATATAGCAGATGAATCTTTTGAATTCGTGTAGTGTGCAAAATAGAAGGCAGTCCACAATCTACCCTAGCTCTCTTTATAAAGTCTAACTTTTCTGAACTTCAATTGTAATGCACAATAATGGTAGAAAAGCATTTCTTTGCATAATTGCCCATTCATATAGCTGGAGAACTTACATTTAGAATACCTCTCCAGACACCAACCATATATATGTGAAGCTGTGAATTTTCAATTCGTGAGTCTGAAAACTCAGTTAATGCAAATTAAATCCCATCCCCTACTAGGTATATTTACAAGGTTTCCCTCTTTGTGTATAATTCATCCTTAACTTCCCCTTTTTCCAAATGTCATCCCCACACATTTCAAATTCACCCTGGGGATGCACGTTGACCCCAGATGGGAAGCACTGGCTTATCCAGAGCATCATGCAAAATGGCAAAAGGTCCCATCGCTCAACACCTGGTCATTCTTAAGATGTTTTCAGCGCAAATCAAGTTCCTCCTCTGTCCGTTTCCAAGCGCATGAAAAGAGCGGTATAGATTTTCAAGGAGCAGAGCATTGAACAGCTAGATAGATTTACATCTGTTAGAGAATTCTTTTGTTCATGATTTGATTCGATCTGTATGGATGATCATGCCCCACCTAGAATCTTCCATAAATTGTTTACATGCTCTGTACACTTGACCGTATTGCCATCTTTGGACGGTTCTCACGATTTGAACAGCTGTTGGGCTTAACGGAAAACCTTAAAAGCTTTGAATGCATGACAGATGAGAGAGCATAACAAATATTAATGCCTCTACCTAAGTAAGCAACATGAATATATATATTATGCTAATTGGTTGCAAATGAGCAGTGAATTTGGTCAACACAGTCAGACTTCTCTCCCACTCCTGTCTGCTGTCCCACTCCTAACTTCCAGTTTGTAGAATGTGACAGACAAGACGGATCTTTTTTAATTTGCACCACAATGACAAAACACTATCTTGTTGAAGGAGAAATTACAGTTACTGGTAGTTAGATTAGTCTTCTACCCTGTTTTAGGAATGGCTCTTAAAATTTATGTGACAATATTTTTTCTGAGTGTATTATCAAATTAAAGGGGAGTAACCTCCTTGGTTTGCATAGAGTATGCAAAAGAACAAAAGTCCTGAAGTATCAACAATGCTGGGAAAAGAAATAACCACAGATCTGCAAAATTAAGCCTTTGTTTCAAAACAATTTTAGTGTGACTGCATATATCCTTTAAATAATGGTCAAAAGTTAGGGCACCCTTCCAGAAATGTTTTGTTTTGAAGGCAAAGACCCTTGAATACTTTCAATGAGGAATAAAAGATGAAGTTTTGCAGTTTTCTTTTTTACAGTCTTCAATGTATGCTGTAAAAATGGGATGCAGGGTCTCTAGGTGGGAGTGGATGAGGGAGTCTGAAATAGCCCATGTTTGCTATTCCTTTGAAATCAGGAAAAATTGTACAACCTTAGAGTTTCTGAACAAGCCAGCAAGCTGCAATTGAAAAAGGCTGTAGCTAACCCAACTTAAAGCAGTGGGTTAGAGACTGAGCCCTTAAAGTTCATCTAACTACCTAATTCAAAGTATCTTTTGGGGTTAAATGTTTCCAGTTATGCAATTTTGCAATTTGGCATTTTTAATCTCATTGGCATGTTTTTTTTCTTTGCTTCAGATAATGAAAGAGAGGTCACGTAGGTTATCACCAGACATCAGGCAAATTGATCTGGATGTAAATAGAACTTTTAGAAATCATATAATGTTCCGGGAGAGATACGGTATCAAGCAACAAGCCTTGTTTCATTTACTTGCAGCTTATTCTATGTATAATACGGTGAGTACAAAGATGGAGATATTTTAAGACGTGACATGTATTGCGATATATGTCACTCCAGCAGTGTACTAGCCGTAGCTATGTAGCTAGATATCCTGTTCAGCTTGGCCACGTTATAGAAGTTTTACATTTGTCTCCTTGTATTTGAAGAATTACAAAAGTTGCCTCATTTAAATCTAATGGAAAATTTTGGATGTGCAAATTATTTTGGAATTTGGTGTGAGGTTTTCAAAAATATGTCATAAATGATGTTATGGTAATTTTGGTAAGTCATGTATTTGATGGGTTTATAAAGTATATCCATGGCAGCAATACCATCAATGCCAGCCTTTTATGGAATCTAGTCTCTCGGAGTAATTGTGTTCACCATTTTGTACCTTGATGTGGTTGTTTTCTTTTTGCATTGGGCGTGATACTTAAAGGGGAGCAATAGTGGCCATTTGACCCCCCACATATCTGTAGTACGTATATAAACATTAGATATTAACACTACTGTGTTGTTTTTCCACAAAAAACTCATACCGAAAAAAAAGTTTCAAATCTCCCACCTTTCAAGACATGAGTATCGCCATACTCGAAGAAACACGACCATGGATCAGCTGATTGATGACGTAAAACCTGCACCTGATCAGATTTCACAAAAGTGGTTACCAACTTACGTACACTTACAGCTGAATTTATAATTACCCTTTACGAAGCTTAAAAAACTTCATAGTTGCTTTTGCTTTACTGATAAAAATTTTTGATAACCCAATAATTTTTTGTTCTTCTTTTTGTTTCATCCTCAAATAAAAAAATACTCTTTATTTCTGACTGCTTTTGTATAAACCAAGATAAGTTACTTCTGGTAGACCCTGAAACTACAAGCTGTAACGACAACAAGCTGTGACTAGCGAGACCATATTTTAGCATGCTTTTCGGTGCAACAGTTAGGTTCATTTTCACTCATTTTCGCAAAGATTCGATTTAGTCGAACCTTTTGTAATTCTTGTAAGTAATATAGGATATTTGTGGACACTTAAACGTTAAAAGAAGGCAATTGCCAAGAGAAATTGGCTAAGACACCGTACACATCGACCGGTGTTATTGTTATACGGCATAGGTTACGTATTGCTATACTATGCCTATACATGAGGTACTGACCCTTGGTCTAACATTAGCTTGTATAGACTGTATGGCTGGTTCGCTGCGGGTGCTGGTCACATCGCTCACAGGTGCACGAGTTTTCCTTGGTCGAACTGGCTCAAAATCATATGTACTTGGCCCTGAAGAGACATCCATATTCTTTTAAGGAGTTAATCTTTTGATTTCTGAACCTTTATCTCAAACTCAACCGTTGAAACGTTTGTAAAATGAATTAAGCGATGGGCAGTTGCGCTAGTCTTCAGTAGTGTTACGAGCATTTGTGCAGTATAGTATACATGATATTCCGCAACAGCAAACAAAAGTATACATTGGGTGCAGGTTTTACATCACTGTTCTGTTGCACTGTGGGTAATTTCGGAGAAATATGGTGCTTTGCTTGACTGCCTTTCAGACTTGCCTCGGAAAAACTCATACTACGTTTGACTTGGGATAAAATTGGTCTTTAATGATGCTACATTGCTTGGAATAATTATATTGAATTTCTGTGCCCTACTTAACTGAAATACTTCTTTGGCAAGTCAGCAGCGGGATGATAGGTAGACATAGGGAGAGCCCAAAAGGTGTTTACTTGCCATGACAGGTGAAATGCCATCACTCCAACTTGAATTGGTACAGTAGATATAATTTATAAATAGCCCTTCAAAATCAAGTGGTGCAATATTTTTCCTCCTCAAGTGTGAAATTTACAAGGGTCAGCTGATTGGATTACTTACCTTGAATAGTCAGTAGTATATGATTTAATTATGAAAGTATCGTGGAAGATACTTGAGAGACAAATAGGAAGTAGTGTTTGAGATTTTTCTGTTGTTTAAAAATAAGTTTGCGGCAAAATGCCCTTTATGCAAAGTGAAGCATAAGTATGCATTTAATAAACAATTCTTTGTAAATTGAGAGGGAGATAGGATAAAAGGATTTCAGGGCTTGTGGCAAATTTTTGACAAGGTTTTTTTCTTTTAAGATTTTCACTGTGTACTCAAGTGCTCTTTAATGTGAATAAGTAGTATCTGTAGTACTGCAATAAGTACACATAGTGGAAGCATCTTAATGCATAACATTCCAGTATCCTGAAGGAAAAGGTGACTGTATGAAAATGAAATCATTCAGGAAATTGTTAACTTCCTAAACAAGAGTGAAGATATTTATAAATGATGTATGGAAAAAATGAACGATACTTGGTAAAGAATAACTTGGTCCTTGAAATGTAATGAAAAGCAAACACTTGAATGGAGATAAAATTTTGGACATGGATGTGTTGTCATAGCAACATGATTTATGAGAAAGAGAAACAAAAGCAGCATTGACTCTACGGTACTGTGTGAAACCTGCATATGACACATTTGTTGATCTTTGCGTCTACCATAACCGTAGCACTATACTTTTGTGAAATTTGCCTTTTTACAGTATTTGAAAAATCTTCAAATTTTTGGATGATTACTGCGTAGTTAATGGGAATATCCTTGAAATTTTTTAGTCATGATAAAGTTCATGTTTTTTATAATTATCAAAAGGACAAAATGCAATCATTGTTTAACAATGACCTGTACTACAGTCTTCAACAAGGTACTGGTTAATTTACCCATCTTATTAACAGTTTCATCTGTTCTTTTCATCCAGTCTAAAATGGAGCCATACATGACAGACCAATAATGTAAATGGTCTGAGGGCAGTGAGGTTGGTCATGTGTTGTCCTTCAGTGGATGTAACAGCTTCTCAGGGAAGCAGTTCAAAGTTTGGTTTCCCCGAATGGCCCATTGCCAGAGGTTCGGAGGGGGGGGGGGGACTGAAGAAAAAGCAGTTTCATTGTACATTTTAAAAGATTTCAAATTTTACCCAAACCATCGAGTTGGTTGCCACCTATCATAAAATTTCAATTTATCCCCCTCCTTCCACCATTTCCTTTCTCCCATACTTTTTCAATTACACTCAACAAAAGGTTAAACGTTTTACCCACTAACTGTTGGATGATCGTTCACCTGACCCAAAGCTTAACCCAAACCTCTACCGCCATTTTCACCAAATTTCTTTCCCCACCTGTACCCCTCACCACCCCATCCCCACCTCTTCAGATTTTTGAAGTGCTTTTATCAAGCCAGTCAAACATTGGTGCCCACTTTATAATGAAAACAGTGTACAGGATTGTTCCCTCATGGATATTTTCCTCATAGTGGCCTCATAGTAAGATCAATCCAATCCACTCGGCAAGTTTGTTTTTTTGTATCCTCTTTAACCCCATGAGTATCAATACATATATATTCAAGTCTGCTGAGTAGGTTATCTGCAATTTTGGAAGTGGTCAGGTTTTACACAGTGGACTATTTACACAGCATAAATATGAATTGTAAGTGCAAGTGTGTGGTATGCATACAAGTCTGGTTCAAGCACTTTTAGGGCATGCATGCATTGATGCATGTAGTCAATAGCCTGAGGGTGGGGGGAGTGTTTGGGGTATAAATCATAAATTTACAAGGTGAAATCTTCGTAGCTCGTTTGAAAATGTCATTTATTTAATTCTTGGAGACTAAAGAGTGCTAATAGCACTTTGCAAATGTAATTGATGCCAGTGCAGGTTGGGACATCAGGCATTGTGATTGAAAGAAATTGATTATAAATGTATGGATACATGTGCCCAGTGTTCCTCAGTATTACATTGCAAAATGCAATAAAAATAGAAATTGGAAGACATGGTCCTGGTTACATGGCCTGTTGTGTGATTTAAAATTCTATTTAAATTTGTGATCATGGAGATCATAGAAGTAACATGAGAAATTGCTGGTTACAATTGTTCAAAACATGCTACTCAAATATCAGAAAATTGCTATCCATGGGCAGAAAAAAAAAAAAAAAAAAAAAAAAAAACAACTCCCAAAATAGCATGGCAACCTTTCTGAAGGAATTGACCATGCTTTATGCAGACTCAAGTTGATTACATTTTGGAGTTTTTGTACCTTACTCTTAAAATCACTGTGCTTCTAGGTAGACGGTACCCCTGAAGAAAAGCAGAATTTCGGAAAAAACCTCTTCATCAATGAAAGTTGTTTCTTAAAAAGTTGAATGGATCATATAGTCTTATTTATCTACCCTACCCATACATCAATAACTAAGTCTGCCTTAGTCTACTTTGGCTCTGAAGAGCATTACTCATGGCTGTTGGCCGATAATATGTAATCCATCACCACATTCCAGTATAAATGCACTGTGTGTTGTGACAGAGTTTCGTCGCAGTGAAACCTCCATAGCAATTTTAGTGGTTTGAAAGATTGGGAGGAGGGTGGGACAGGGAGTCAGGAGAGGGGGAATGGGGTCTGCATTTTGAGAGCAGGAAAGCAAGTAGGGCCAGGGAAAGAAATCTTTCTCATGGCAAATGCCCACATCCTGTGTATGATCTGTTAAAAATCTTGATTCGATCTTAAATTCATTTTTTTTTTCACGTCAAGAACATTAACAATTTTATGGTAACTTATGGAGTAATGACAAGTAGCATAGCATAAAAGAAAGTCTGACAAAAAGCCAGAGGAGAGCTTGTCTAAAGAACACATCCTTACAAAGGTAAGAAAAAAAACGAGAAAAATAGGCAAAAAAAAAGGAGAAAAAAAAAAAAGGCCATATACTATAGTAGTGCATGGAAAAAAAAGATTATCAATGAGGAAGATGTACTTGCCCTTCTACTAACCTCATATTACACTTGCAATCCCATGTTACGGCAACTATACCCTGGTAAACAAATAGCACGGTGGAGATAAAGGCTGCCCTCACTCCACAGGCAGCCCTGAACCCACTTACCACCAAATGATTACAATAGGAATCATGGGTAATATAACTGAAAAAATTGGGACTTAAAGGATGAAGCTTTGGTTTTGAAGTGCCTTGAAAATTTCAATTGCGATGTGTGGAAGTAAGGGGCTGATACTCATGTAATGTAATGTAAATAACACTTAGTTTAGCACACTTCACAACCAAAGGTTTTCTGAGGCGCTTTACATAAAAATAGAAATCTATTTCGTATTAAACGCTTCACTAAATAGGTGGCTTTTTAACTTAGCCTTAAAAATTGTCAAATTTGAACTACCTTTGATGCTGTCTGGCAGGGCATTCCACAACTTAGGACCATACACGGAAAAAGACCTGTCAGCAAATGTGGAGTTCCGTGTGAAGGGCACAGTAAGGGGTGATGAATCTTTGTCACATGATCGTAATCTGTAGTTTGATTTAGTTACTTCATGCAGTAAATTTTTTAAATACTCTGGAGTGTCCATGTGAAGAGATCTGAATACTAAGGATAGCACCTTACATTATACTCATGTCTCTTATACTATACTCATGTCTCTTATATTGTACTCATGTCTCTGAAATAAGTGAATCCTAAATATTTTACATTTAAGAAAGAAACTGTAGCATTGATATATTTGAACTGCTACTGTATTACTTGATGTCCATCTGACTTGTAGCCATGAGGTCTGGAGTTCAACTCCTGTCTGGGTTGTACCAGACTTTAGAAATGGACCCTACTGCCCATGTGCTTGGTACTCAGCATAAGCAGTGGAGTAAGGAAAGCAAACCAGTGTAGGAAAACAAGCCAGTGTTCCACAACTGGATGAAAGGCTTTGATGGACCAACTTAAACCAATGGGTTAGAAAATGTACTGTAAAACCTCATTTAATTACATCTAGTCAGGGTAGGTCCCTTTTTGGATTGTATAATCTGTATCTGGAGCAAGAGATATTGGGAATACAGGCATCTATTTTGGTCCTCACCTACCTCCTATCACCCTACGGAACTGTTGCCAGACAGCTAGAAAACATGTTAAAATGTGAGCTAAGCAAACTGCAGTAGGAAGATTTGGGTGTATGGCCCCCTCTACTGGTAGGGTTACCACAGTGTTATTAGTTTGTCAGATGGCAAGTATAGCTGGTATAAATGGTATTACATAGGTTGATGTGAGGTAGGAATCGTCCCTCACAGACTTTCAAACCAGGGAGTTTTGGCCGCAGGGATTATATACTTCATTCATACTTTTTGCTCTTATACAGCTAGTAAAACCATTTTGTCACTGTTAAACTGGAGAAGTCAAACATTTTGAAACTTGAGAAAAGATGTACATGAGGAACATTTTGAAACATGAGATGTGATGTACAGTAGGCTGAAAAAAAACTTGAGAGAGTCTCAAATGCTACCTAAAAGTCACCAGCCTGTTGCCCTAACATATCAAAACCCTCAGTATTTTAATTCTATATCATCACTTTCAGAAGCATTTTCTTTGGTTATCTGTACACCCTTATAGATTGTATGTACCGTAGAGTTTTAATTAGTCCTTTAGTAGAAAAGAGAAATCCTGGGGACTTCCCTATCAGTATACAGCATAAGGGAATACAAAATTCAAGACTGTCACTATTGATTAGATTAAGAATTAAACTTACTTTTTATACCCCTAGAAAATAGTTTCTTTAGTGGTGGATCTTTATGATTGATTGGTAGTTGGTGCCAGTGTATAATTGTTTGAGCTGTTTATTGGATGGGCATGCCGGCTTTACCCTTAGTGGTCATGGTTGTGAGGTGGTTCTATTCAATGGGGTAAAATGCCATTGTGAGGTGGTTCTAGTCCATGGGGTAAAATGCCGTTGTGAGGTGGTTCTCTGTGGGGTAAAATGCCAGGTTTAATGTGGACTGTGAGGTGATTCTAGTCCGTGGGGTAAAATGCCAGGCTTGATGTGGACTGTGATGGAGAACTATCATGTTTTCAATAGCTGCAGTAGTAAAGTGCAGGAGGCAATTAGAGTTATTTTCTGTGAGATGGCCGCCAAAATTTGGGCAGTGGCTGCCTCACAAAAGGAATGCCAGGGGAAACCAAAACCTTAACATGACTACACCTTATTAATTAGTTGAAGGAATGCTAAGTTTTTGAAAAAGGACATTTAGTTCTCAAAATTTGCATTGGGAAAATTTGTAGCTGATGTATAGAGTCTTTCCACACACTGTAATACTCACTGGTACTACTTTGGATTATGTAACTGTGTAGCAGATCACACTTGATATTCTACTATAACTCTTTGAATGGTATAATGCATGTATGTATTACACTGTGTGGCATGTACAGTATACTGTACTACTGCTTAGAGCCGTATGTGTACTCGACATGTGTGACATATAGCATGCTGAGTATGCAAAGCCTCTCATGTGATGCACCAACTTCACTGCGTTGCATGTACCTCTCTAATTCAGCTGTCCAGGCGTCCATTGTGTAACAATTTTATTAAACTGAGATGCTGATATTATGCCCTGTTACTAGAATACAAACTATAACAATCTTGTCATCCCTGTATTCCAAACTAAAGCCCAATTTACATTGCTTGTATGTTGTCCGAATGGAAGTGCAAAGTGAAAGATTTACAATCTCATTTCCTGTCTCTGTCATAGAAAATAAGCAAAAGAACCATTTCTTTATAATTGTATATTTTTTCATCGTTATATCTTTGATTCAATTGAATGGTCATACCATTATCCATGGATGTTAAGGGGATTTGACAATAACATACTGCACTTCCTTTATACTGAAGTAGTGAACTATGTAATTGTGAAGAAAATCCATTGGCCAAGATTAATGAAAGAAAGTGGTTGGTTGTCCAGTGCAGTTTTTCCCTTTTTAACAGATTATGGAACAAGTGCTAAATTTCAGCCCTGCTTGCTCTTTTTTCCAACATTGATTCCCATAGCAAGCACCTGTTGTCTATAAATTGTCCACTCTTACAGTACTTTTCCCAGTGGAAGGTATTATGAACTTGTTATTATCGATTCTGGAAAGTAAAATATGTCATCTGCATGTTTCAAGGAAGTTGTGCAAAACGTGAAGCAACTTACAGAAAATGTACAGGAAAAAAGGCTGTGGTGGGCTTTTCTAAAAACCAGTTGGTTAGAAACTGAGCCATAAGACTCCATTGAGCTACATTAAAATCCCTCTACTCAGTAAATCATTTCATAATTAAGGAACTGTAGTTTGAACGTTAACATTTCTTGTCAGGTGAATAGTGTCTGGTCGTGGAGCTACTACAGACGTAATAGCTTAAAGGGCTAGAGCAACCCCAAAAACTCATTTTGAAGCAACAGCTATATTCTACAATTTTAATTATCTTTTAGAATATTTTTGAACTTCATTATGTATCTTCAAGGTAAACCAAGCAGTATTTCCCAGTTAATTTGACATTTGAGAAGAAAAATGCTGTCACATGACTCTCAAGAACCAATCATGAAATAGGACCTGTACTGCACTGCTGAAATTGGGGTGACAGCATTTCCCGTTTGACTGGGTGTGGTGTTGGAAAAAATTAGAGAGAAGATTGGGATTCAAATAAAAACAAGGCTGAATTTTGGTTAATTGTTGGATGTTTGAAATTAGGAAAGTTGCAATCTATATGAGAAGAGAAAATGGGGTGAACATTGAGGTCCTGTAAATTTCAAGGTATAAGCATTAAACTGTGTGAAAAATTCAGTCCCAGCATAGGTATACATGGTTCAGATGCTGTGTGTGGGGTTTGGTGGCAAAGGCTCTGACTTGACTGAAATGCCACCCTGCCCCACCCCCTCCCCAGAGGTAACAAAAGGAAAACAAAAGTTCTGGAAACAAAGCTTAATGTTAACTGTCAAACCCTGGATGCTCCTTTAACTTAAGGTAAAAGGTGTTGTTGTCTTTAACATAAGCTTGCTACTTAAAGGAATGAGTTATAGCTGTCCTAAGAGGCAGGTAACATCATCGTGTGACATTTACCAGCTTACCGTTTCATTTTAATTCGTTTCTTCTCCTGCAGGAGGTTGGCTACTGTCAGGGAATGAGTCAGATAGCTGCTCTACTTCTCATGTACATGAATGAAGAGGATGCCTTCTGGGCGTTACACATCTTACTCACAGATACAAAACATGCTATGCATGGTAGGTACTATACAAGTGGTAGTCTTTTCTGTGTGTGTGGAAGGACAGTTGTTGGGGCAGTTGTGGGGGGGGGTTCTGGGGTATTGTTCTACCTCTCATGTACATGAATTAAGAGGATGCCTTTTGGGCATTACACGCCCTACTCACCGATACAAAACATGCTATACATGGTAGGTAGGCCTAATATAAAAGTGATAGCCTTAAGTTTGTGTGTGTCGGGGCAGTTGTGAGGGGGGCGGGTGGGTGAGGTAGTTTTCTCGGGCATTGTTCTAACTCTCATGTACATGGAAAGGATGCCTTTCGGGCTTTACACATCCTACTCACTGATACTATACTTAGTGATTATCTAAGGTGTTTGCATTGGAGGGGGACGCACGGCTCAAAGGGTTCATCTACTTCTCATGTACATGAAGAAGAGGATGCCTTCTGGGCGTTACACATCATACACACAGATAAAAAACATGCTATGCATGGTAGGTACTATTTTTAAGTGATTATCGAAGGCGTTTGCATTGGAGAACGAGAACCCCCCTAGCCTGCCTGTAGTTTTGGTTCTACTTCCTCTTCATTATTAAGGACTACGTTTACTGACATACATTTATGTTTAAATGTATGATGGGGTTTAAACCAAATAAATGAAATGTCTGACAAAATGGTAACTTTTTTGCTTTACGCTAGGTTGATTTCTTTTCTGCAGAATTAGACCATTTTCTGTCGGAGCTCAAGTTTTCCTTATGATTTACTTCTTTAATAGGGGGTATGATCTGAAAATTGAAAATATTTTGTACATAAGCACTCAGTGTACATACTCCTGCTTTTTATGGATCGACACTCTTTCGAGAAAGTCAGAAAAGAAAACAACTGCAACTGTTTCACACATATTTGCAACCTGAAAAAAAAAAGAACTGCTCCTTTTCAATTTACTTGTAAAAGTCAGATGAATCTATCAAGTGGTCATCTAAGCTATTTTGCCATAGGGTAGATTTTATCTAAGATTTGTATCACAATATTGCAATCCTATAATTAATACATGCCTGAACTGTGGGTGATGACAACCATTTTACAGCATTTTAAACAAAATTGCCGTAGGGACTACATTTTAAGATCATCACACATCTTGAACTGTGAGAAATATAGCCAAGACACAATTTAAGGTTACTAAATCTGACAATGCAATATCTTCTAGAACCAGTCAATTGGCCACAAATTTACAAATATAAATTTGTTCCAAATGGGAGGTGCTCTTTAACTTTCAGGTTCATAAATGATCAGTCTGGAGAAAGAAGGTGAGATAAAAGGAGATCAAAGGAATGAATTAAGTGCTTAGATTAGGTTTAGATAAAAGGAAAATTGCAGGATTCTTATTGGCCAGGCTTTTGCAAACACACATCAGGCAGACCTTTAGTTATCTATATGTTTCCCTGTCTTTGAGACTGGCAAAAGGAAATGTAGATTGTCAAATTTTCAAGAGACGGTCTTAGATCTGGGCAATTGAGATGAGTCAGTGAAGAGACAAATGGATAAAAACTAAACAGACACAAGTCTCATTCAGGAATGCCACACGAGTGTTACAAAATGCATAAAGTGTAGTAAAAGAAAAAGAAAAACGATTTCTTATAGACAAATCCGATTAGCGCTTGTTGGTTCCTTGCGTTAGCAAAAGGAACCTATGTAGTCAGGTTGGCGTGTGTGTGTGTGTGTGTGTGTGTGGGTGTGTGTGCGTTGACAATTGGTGCAAACCGTAGACTAAAGATTGAATTCATACCCGCAAACAGTGGACACACCTGAAACCGAGGACTGTCCACGGTTATGCCAGCATGCTAGCAACACTCCTTTCATTAATTTAGAGGTGCTATAGTGATATCTCATGGATATTTTGATAGTCCACTCTTACCTGCAGAAAATCAGATTCAGCCTTGAAATTTGTGTATGGCGAACAAAATTGGAACTGATTGTGTATGCATGTCACCCACAGGTACAAATCAGTTAGTGGTTTGTGCATACGTAAACAAATGACATGACCTACACTATAAAGCATTGGTTTATATCTCATTATAGGCATATTAGAAGGGTGTCCTTGGTTTGTAGGTTCCATTCAATTGGTCCACAGTTCATGGCATTTACCTGTAATGGTGTGTGTGTGTGTGTGTGTCTGTGATGCTAGCTTGGGTATGCTGTAAATCAACAAGGGAAAGATGGATTAAATTGAAACTTGGTATATAGAAGTGCCATAGTTTGAAGGTGTGCCCCATCGTTTTTGGTGGAGGTCAAAGGTCATTTGGGGTCACCAGAGGTCAAAAACTAAAAACCTTCTCAACATGATATTTCAAGGTGGGAAACTTGGATAGATACTTGGTGTGTGGGTGTGTTTTTGTGTAAGGATGAAATCTGATATGTTTGGTGAAGGTCAAGGGGTCATCTGGGGTCACCAGGGATCAAACAATGAAAAATGTTTTAACACAGTATTTTAAGGTAAAAAGGACAGATTTCAAATCAATCTGTGTTTGGTTAAGGTCAAAGGTCATCAAGGTCACTGGAGGTCATCCACTGGAAATGTTATTTAGAAAATGTTGTAAGCTAGATAAAGATAGGTTCAATAGATTTTTTATCTTACCTGGTTTTGCATGCTTACACACCCAAACACTTAAGAAATTTGCGCGTTACATTCCTTCAGTAATGATTCCTTCATGTTGTACACAGATTTTGGATCATTCAAAGTTCTACGAGGGCAATAACTGAAATCTGTAGATTTCAATGAGCACAGGTCACACTGCATTAAACTGGTCTCTCTGCCAGAGGAAGCAATGCATGTATTATACAGTATGTCTCTTTAATACTGCTGTGCTCTGTGGGGTAACCTAATACTCATTCTATTATCACACCCCATTAATCACTTGCTTTCTGCTTAACTGCTGAATGAACACTGTTTTCCGTGTAGAGATAGCAAACAGGACAAATGGTAGATTGTTTTAAAGTAATAGCAAGTTTTATTTAGAGCAGGTAAAAATAACTTCTGAGAGAAGTACAAGGGGTGTTTTTCTCCCTTTAACCAGATTGTGTATTGTTCATTGGTGATAATATCAAGTTTGATTACAAGCATAAATACGTATGGAAATGAGAAAATGCTTTTGAAGGATCACCAAGCATTGTACAAGTTGAATGTAAGTAAGGCCACAAAAATTTAATCATTGATATCATGTAATATAAGTACTAAAATACCCCTTGTGAAGATGTTACAAACATTGAGTATGAGCTTTTGCTTTGCTCTGTTTTGAAAACTGGCTTTACACTAGTTCTTATAATATCCAGCAAGGAACCACAGTGCCCATTGGGCTCTTGATTTTAGTGACTGTAGGCTGCCATTAGTGTGGTCCATCAGCCAAAAATCTTCTTTATTGTTTACACGAATTTCAAACCCTCATATTTAGCGAAATTGGAGAATTTAAGATACAAATTAGTGCACAACCATCCTTGATAGAGGTAAGCAAGGAAATCCAAAGATTTAAAGGTGACTGACCCCAGTTATGGCCGACTGAAATTAGACCATCACTTGCTGTCCGGATTTGTGTATACCCTCTTTAACTAACATCAAATGTAGGATAACCATTTGGAAATTTGAGATTTTTTTCTGTGTAGGACCCTTTAACCTATGTAATAGTGTATTACAGTAGGGCCTATGTTACCAAACCTGGATCTTCCAGAATTAGACAATGGTTTAAAATGGACTTGGTCACTACTGTACATGAAATAATCAAAACCTAAGTATGAAAAGTTTCCCGAAAGAAGGGAGAAATATTTCTTCAGATGTGGGCAGTCCAAAATAACCTTCAAGGGATGGGTGCAGGGGAGGGGAGAAGAGATATACTTGATAAATTACAGACCAAGAACGAAGTTTGCGGTCATAACTACTGAATGAATTTAAGGTGTAGATAAGCTTTGATGGTCCACTGTTTGTAGTCAGTTTTTGTGAGTTGGGCTGAACTTGGCTGTGAGGTTTTGTTTAAAGGAAACAAATGAACAGTTAATTAATCTGTAATATTTGGGCTGGTTGAAGTTGTTATCTTCAGAGTTATTGAACCTGAAATGTGGTTATTTGGCAATACTTCGGAAATACGTGAAATTGAAGTACAAACCAGGGGGTAGAAAATGAAAGACACATGAATTACAATATCTAATTATGTTGTCATATTAACTTGTAAGACATGCAAAAACAATCAGTAATACAAAGAAAGGTTCTGGTTTGCAAGGCCATGAAAATGGACGGCTTGAAATACTTGCAAAATGTGGTTGGTAAGAAAATCATAAAAAAGTACAATGGTATAATTTTCATAGTAACTAATATCAATGGAACCCTTACAAAAACAGTTGAGGCAATTAGTTCCAAATTTGCCGGTTTTCACGTGTTTTTCCAGGGGTTATCACAGGTTTTTGCATTGTTTTCCCTTGACATTCAAACAACGAACAGCTTATTAAACAAAGTAGCCTAATTGCAAAGTTTTTCTTTGAGTCTAACTTTAGGCTGTGAAAATAGCGAGTGAGACTCAGTAATCCGATCCGGTTTCCATGGTTTAAGTGACGCGACGAAATGATTCAATGAAAGTCACGGCTGTGTTTTCACTGCGATAAAGAATAGAAAAGACGTCCGGATAAGTGACCTATTAGGAGGTCCAGTGTCTTCTACTTAATCATAGGGAGTGAAGAGTGTATCTTGGTCAAAAAGTTCCTAACAATTTGTACCAAAGGTATCGTTGAAGTTTCCAAATGGAAGACAAAGCTTAAAAAATAATTTTGAAACAAAATTTTTGTGTACAAATCAAAATAAATGTTAGCCTCTATGCAAGAAACACCGCAATATTTTACTTTGTTCTCTGTGGATATAAGGTCAGAACCACTAACTGACCTGAATGCATGCATTGTGCATGCTATTACATAACTGCGGTCGAAAAGCCGGTCCGACGTGTGACCTTTTAGACGGTACAATGGCTTCCACTTAAATAATAGGGAGTAAAGCTGTATCTTGAACTAAAAAATACCTCACAATTCTTAGCAAGAGCATCAAAGTACATTTACCATGGATAACGAATAGTAAAATTACAATTCTAAGCAAAAATGTTGACAAAGTCTTGATGTATAATTGTCGGTCACTTTGTAAAAACATGACAATATTTGACTATGCCCTGCTGTCAGGTAATGTACAACCGCTTAGCGAAACAAAGCTTCATAAAGATTGCTACATTTTACAGAAGGTACACATATTTCTGATGTCCCAATGGGGACATATTTTGGAGACAAAATTTGATGTTTATGCAATTATGCAATTAAAAATTATAAATATACCTGATGAAAGTCACAGTATTCTTTCAAAAAGGAACAAAAAGCCACACATTGCAATATATTTTTGGTGTCCAGCAATGCCATTCACACAGCTGTCCCTTTTAACAATGATCTACCATAACAACAACGACCTCGATGATCCAAAATGAAGACAGTCTTTGGCTTGGTACTACTCTGCTGAAAACAAGGCGAAACAAAGACATAATTTTCAATCGTTGAGCTTACAAACCATAGCTTGAGCCAACACTAAAATGCACGATCCTGCACGTTTTGCAAAAGTGTTGTCTGCATGAGTCCAAAGGATTTCCCTTTTGGGAAACCAAAAATGCTGCAGGCTCAAATGTTTTGTGAAGATTGGAAGAGATGGTGGGAGTTTTTTCTCTAATAGCTAGAGACATGATTTTGCATTGGTTATATTGTATACATTCAGGGGTCAGTTGTACTTTTGCTCAACAAATGCTCTTCATCCAGTTTTATCTCTCTTAAACATTATGTCCCTTAAACTATGCCTTGTATTGTTATGTTTGGTATGCTGAAGTTTACTGCTTCTAATTGGTTAGGTAAGATGGAGTTTTGCCCAATTTTCAACCAATTGGTTCAAGTCGAGCCAACCACGGCCTTTTTTCCCCGTTGTGGCTCACTGGCTTGTTTTCCCTACTCCATTGCTTGAGCTGAGCACCAAGCACAAGGCAGTAGATTTCATTTTTGTAGTCTTTGGTATGACACAGCCAGGACTTGAGCTCCCGACCTCCTGACTGCAATTCTGATGCTCTACAACCTTGGCCATGCATCTTAAGGGAATGACTAGTGAGGGTTGTAATCTCAGATTGACTTCAAACTTTGATTTTGAAAATATTTTTACTGGCATCTATTTATCATTTTGTGAGCATAAGCTGTGGCGTATGATTGATTTGCCCACAATGCCAAGAACCTTATGTTGCCAAGGGAAAGATGTGTCAGAAGTCATTAGATGTAAGATAATTTTTGAAAGGAAAGAGGAAATTTGTAGGTTTTCATCAAAACATGATTTAGCAGGGAGAGCAATAGGTTTGGACAGGTCGCTTGGATTACAGTCTAAGTTGTCATGATGTAGAGTCGTTTGTTATACCTTTGAGTCGCAACTGTGATGTATATGCCAGCAAAGCTGTAACTATTAGGTTGCTCTTGGTTAGAATTAGGAAAATGACACTTGATGTCCAGGCATGGGAATTAAACAGTGTTAAGTCTAATTCAGTCCTCACTAGACAGCTAGAAAACACATCTAATTGTGGGCTAGGCAAAGTGGGGTAGGAAGATATAGGGTGTATGGCGCCCTCTGTTAGTAGGGTTACCACTGTGTTATTAGTTTGCCAGACAGTAAGTTAAGGTATGAATGGTATACAGAGGGTGGAAGGAGGTAGGTATGGTCTCTCACAGACTCCCAAACCAGGGAGTTTTGGGCATCATGGGACAGATGAAGAAAATTGTTGGTATGGTTACGTGTTATTTTCAAGCTTCAATATTGTAGAGAGAAAAGAAAAAGGTGGTAAAGTGGGCAACACAGCTGTAGTGAGGAAATGGAATGAGCTATGGAGGAGGAGGATATAGCAGGGGTAAATGCATCCTGGGCTTTGAAATTTGTAAATCAAATGTGATATATCTCATCTCTGCCAGCTAGTAACACTAACCAACACAATGTCAAACCTGTTGAAGATTACAGGGGGGCTTTTAGACAACACCTGCTTGCTTCAAGTCTACATGAGAGAGAAAACTTGCGTTACATCAGCTTCTGATATCTCAAAATTTGAAGATACACTCATGTGCATATCTGAATAAGATTGATGGGGAGAGGGGTGTGAAGGTATTTTTCCCTGTGAAATATTTTTCTGCTGAAATAATTATTGATGTGCATTCAAATGCAAACTGCTAGTCAAACAAAATGTATTTACTATTTCATTTTAGCTGTATTATACTTTGTTTGATCATTTTGAAAGGCCAGTATTAAAGTAATTTCATGTAGATATTGGTAAATGTAGTAATAGACTTATATGGTATTGGTAAAAGTAGTATAGACTTATATGGCATTGAAAGCTTCATGAAAGTGGGGAGTGACAAGTTTGTGTATTTATACATGATTAATAGTGGTCAGAAAATGTGTGTGTATCCACTTATGGTAACCTAACAAACAAATATTAAGTGATATTAACCACTCCTGTCAATGAATTATGGTATTTTCAGTTTCAGGTCATGTCAGAACATCATGGAAAGATGTGTCACCATTGCTGAAATAGAAGCACTGCTATTTGGTAGAAAAAGCAGGGTTCTATGTAGTTAGGGGAATCTGAATGGTGGGGTCAAGTGGGTAGAGCATCTGGGAGGCCTGGAGTTTAACTCCTGGCCAAGTCATACCACAGACTGTAAAAAATGGAACCTTTGTGCATTGTGCTCAGCTAGCATAAGCAATGAAGTAGGGAAAACAAGCCAGTGAGCCACAACTGGCAAAAAGGCTGTGAATGGCCAGAATTGAACCCTTTGGTTAGAAACTGAGTCATAAAACTCCATCTAACTGAGTTGTGGCCACAGTTCTTTGTCAGTGTAGTGAACATCAGCCAGTATCATTGTTTGTATCATCGTCCGTAGCGACCCATGTCTCTATGTTAATACCTGGGCAGGAAAGACTTATCAGAAGTTTTTGCTTGCAATACTAGTGATGATTTGAATTTGTGGATGAAACCATGGGTTGCTGTTTAATGTTGAATGAATTTTCAGACATTTCACATGGAATTTTCTTCAAATTTTGTGCAGGCTAGAAGTATGGTGATTTGCTTTTCCTGTGCTGGTCAGCAAGAATCAGGGCTGACTGCTCTTGGCCAATATGGCTATTAAAAACCCTGGTCAGCAGGAAGGGTTTTTGATGGATGTTAAAAATTGATGGCATGTTGCCTCTCTCTGACCCTCACATAAGCATACATTAATTACTCTTTCATTTTTTTTTTTCTTCTTTTTAGGTTTCTTTATTCCAGGTTTTCCAAAGCTGTTGAGATATCAAGATCATCATGAATTAATTCTTAAGAAATTCTTGCCAAAAATTAGGAAAAATTTTGTAAGTTTGAGAATTTGGCTGCCTTCTTCATATTTGTGATTTCATATATAATTTTTTTGTGGAATTGTTTGATATTCACTTATGGGTGTAGGGTTATGTTGGCTCATACTTAGTATAATAATCTCCAGCTTCTATTGGTCCATATGATCATGTGACCGTGCCATATCCTGAGGTAATCTCATGGTAATGAATAATGTGCTCTTTGGCTACTCGCCTTGGACATTTTTACAAATGCAAGTTTTCAGCCGTTTCCATCTTTTAATAAAAATATTTTTTTGTATGAATGCCTGGTCCATATTTGTTTAACCTTAAATTACTTCCTGTAATGTTATCGGTGTAATTTGTGTTTAACGACAAATTAAACAAATGACACTTTTTTGACCATCTTTGAAAAGCAAAAACTTCAATCCAGGTTGAAATCTAAACAAGTGTGGGAGCTGTGATGGAGTGTTCTGAATTATGCAATGGTGCAACTTAACATAAACACTGCAGGACAGGCCATCCACTATGAAGTGATCACTAGCAGTAGAATTTTTGACATTCATTTTCTTCGAAACTTAACATTGGTCGGGGGGTGGGGGGAGGGAGGAAGGGAGCGACAAGTAACCTTATAATGTGAGGGATATTACTTTTTGCATTGTAAAATATTGTTGTGGAATTAATTGGTGAAAGGTGTTCCAACAGTTTTGTCCAAGATTGTAGCAGTCCATAGCTTTTTTTTTCCAGTTGTGATTGACTGGGTTGATTAGTGATCAAGTTGGGGTGTACCTGACCTTGTGGCTGGACCAAAAGTACTGCAATACCAAACTCACATATTAACATTCTTCTTTTCATTTTGCCTTTTTAAAGGACAAATTGGGTATTCACACTAGCCTCTATTCCATGAAGTGGTTCTTTCAGTGTTTCCTGGATAGGGTACCGTTCCCCCTCACGTTACGGCTGTGGGACATATTTATATTGGATGGTGATAAGGTCCTTATCGCCATGTCTTACAACTTGATGAAGATGCACAAAAGTAAGTGGAAAAAAAAATTGAAAATATATTTTTCTAGTATTTTAGCAAAAAATGAGTTTTGATTTTAATTTGACATAAGAGCTGAAGTAAAGATTTTGGTAAAATTTGTAGCTGTTCACCACTTGGTTCTTAAAAGTGGTGTTGGAGATAGTCAAATACAAAGCCATCTCATCTTAAAGGAGCTGAATGGTTGCCAGAGAAGAAGGATTGTCTGGCCCACCAACTTTGTTAAGTCACATCTAGAAGTATGCCTCCCATCAGCTCCTTTAATAAACAGTGTGCTATCACTTACCTGACAACCTGTTTCTCCAAGCAGAAATTTGCATTTTGGTAAATCAAGTGAAGAACAGGCATTAGAATTTTATGACCTTATATCCTTTTAAATCTGGTGAAACTTATACCCCATTCTTTCAAAGAATGTTGGAAATATTCAACCAAAAAGGCAACCCAAATCAATCATGGGACCTTTGAAATTCTTGCCAAACAACCAAATATTACCCAGGAAGGACTTGATGCACTTGTGAGTTGAATGTCGGAAAAGGATGAGAATTTATGACCTCATTTTCTGGGGGGCTGGGAGAGGGGGGGTTCTTGGCTTCTTTTTTATTTTCAGGCATAATTCCTACTTCAAGAGTAAAAAGTGGGTAATATTTTGTTGCATAAATTTGTTTCATAGTGTTAGCTATACAGTTTCAGCTACATAAAAGAGTATAGTTCAAGTATTATGTCATATAAGGTAAAGTTCAAATATGATTTAGTTTGGTTTCAAATACAGTTCATATGTTTCAAGTCTCCCCCCCCCCTTTTTTAGTTGCCTCATACTACAGACGATGAATACAGTCACCAAATATGTAAGGGTGTTAGATTTTGTTCTTAAGCTAGAAAGAATGCATTTCTTAACCGTGATATATACCGTTTAAACTCAGTACCTTTTAGGAATGCTTCATATTTGAAGGTGCTCAGCTAGAAAGAATGTATTTCCTATTGTGCCCATTCGGTGATACAGTGGACATATGATGCAACCGCAGATGTTTTGTTTTAGTAGTGGTGAGTTCATTGTCATGCAAATGGAGTGTTCACCCTATCTCACAGTATATCATGCAATGTAAGATGTCCAGAGACCTTCCAACTTTGACCTAACCTCATCTCCTAAACCCTTACCTTGAGGCATGGTGTCAGGCATGGTATATTCACAGTTCGAAACACAACTGTGACACCTTTCAAATTAAAATGTGAGGATTGATGTTTTGGGAGAATCTCTGGTTGTCAGTATTTGAATGAGGGCACATTACTGTCATTAGTAGCCATGCACTGTTGTGCAATAGTCACAATTCATAACTTTCAACATGTGAGTATAATTACAAATCCATTCTAGTGAGTATGAGGTCAGGCAATTCCACAAACAATGAGCAGAGTCTTCTTTTTTATTGTTCAATGGAGAGGAGGGGTGGGGTAGGGGAGGTAGGATGGAGTGCATTTCTACATGGAAACAGAATTGTACATGTTGCTATGGTTACATATCAATTGTTAACTGATTTGATTCTTGGTGTTTTCCCCATGCAGAGGTTCTGTTGAAGAAAGATATGGAATATGTGGTGCGTTATCTTCAGGAAAGGCTTGTCGAAGACTTTGGTTTTAAAGATGATTACACGATTGAGGCTCTTCAAGAAACAATAAGTGGTAAGATTTATACCCTTCAAATGTAACTTACAAAATGAAAAGTCACATTTAAAGGGAAATATTGTGTTTAAAATGCTCCAACATAGCATTAATAGCAAAAATCTTTAGTCTTTATCAAAATTTTCTGTCTCAACAATAAACCCCATCTATTATAGCTTTATCTACTCAAAATATTATGCCCAAGAAGAGTTATGAAAATTGCATCTTTTGAAATGTTGAAATTTTGGGTGGATAAATTATTCTTAAGCAACAAACACATGAATTTCTATCTGAGGGAAACTTATTTCATGAAAAGAAGGCTACCATACTGCCTTATTTTTAATTATTAATCACTCTTTGTCAATAAGTATTAGTTTTAAAAGGATGAATTTTCCTTGTAAAACAAATGCAATATTTCCCTTTAAGGGAAGGTCAGAGTTTGATAGAGAAAATTGACCTCTTGACCCAACACCTTTATCTTCCTTGTTTAGCTGATTGTTGTTAAAATATAGAAACATTCAACAGGTCTTTCAGGTGAAAAAAAAGACTAGTTATTGTATTAATTACTGTTGAATAAGAATCTCTTTATTTTGGGGATTAAAAAAATTCCTTGGTTATATGCCAGACAAGGAAGCCCGTTTTACAATGTTACAAATCCTAACATTAAACTGTGATGACAGATCACATTTTCTTAATTATAACCCTGTGCAATTGTGGTGCAGAATTATTGTGAATAAAAAAAAATGTAAAAATAAACTTTGTATTGCTTTCAGTATGATTTAGCAGCCAATCAGGTGGAGTGGTTTTACGTGTGAAACCCACCACACCTCTGGACTCATGCAGCCAGTCTTGGTGGAGACACCTTCTTACACTTTTATTCCAGGAAGCAAAGAGGAGGGTAATCCTTAAACTAAACATAGGTTCACTTTTGGAGCAGAACTCTTTTGGGAGTATTTGTTTGCCACTTTACACTGGCTAAGAGCCAAGTGGTAAGAGTCTTAAATCAAAGACTCTCATAAATTATGTTATAGGTGCACATATCTACTTGCCAACTGTTTTGTTATCTTAGCTTTAAACCCCTAAAAGCAGGAAATTATGAATCTACATCGCCCCTCTCTTACCTCCTATATACCTATGTAATCCCCACTTACCCACAACTAAACCCTGGTAAACTAATAGCACAGTAGCCAGGGAGGACGCCCTCTGAGAGGAGGCCGGCCTCCCAAGTCCTCTTCCCACTTACCACCAGACGGTTTGAACGCAACTTTGGCCTTGGTATTTTCTCCTGCGGATTCCGACCACTGGACTTCTGGGGGGGCGGATTTTTCAGACTTCGACTCCGACTAATAGCTGGCTCTTTCTGACGCCCTTTCCGTGGATTTTGATGAGTATTCTTTTCTTTGGCGTTTTTTCGGGTCCCAGTAGTTTTCCTGCCCTTTACAGGAGTTTTGGGGAGTTTGGGGGGATTTTCTTGCTTGGGGGAATTTACTGTTACTAAAAATAAAAAAGTGAAGTAATAGCTTCGAAACATTGATCTTACATTTTGCTTACAATGAAGTAATTTCCTTATATATCAAGAACATTAAGATAGGAAACAGGAAATTTTGGTCCTTGGACCCCATCCATTTCGACAATTGCTTGTGTGTACAGTTACACCCCACGGCACAGAGTGGTTCATGTGCTACATGCATGTCCTGTTTTTTGAATTGACAGTGTCTTCAAGTATGCTCCTGGCTTCACCTTTTCTCTGGAAAGTGACATGATTCCCACATTCCTCTGGAAATTTTTGTGGAAATTGACCCCATGTTTAATTTTTTTAAGTTAATTTTACCCTAACATCATACCATTTTCATTTTTGGTGACACTACGTTAAACATTTGTATTAATGGATAAAATCCCAGCTGACTAGCTCAGCAAAGTGACTGGTCTGCAGTCTGTTTATATTTCGCAGCTTCTATCTCCTTATTCTCCTACCCATTTGTGTTTGTTCTTCTGGGAAGGCTTTCCTGACTCTTCCTAATCCATGATTGAAATCGTATGGATACAGATGCTTTGTGTATGCTGCCTCCTACTTGTGGAACCAGTTACCTTATCATATTCAGAGCTGTGATTCTTTTTCATTTAAGTGTAACTTCAAGACTCACAGGGATTAATTTAGCATTCAAACTTTGCATAGCAGTTTTGAAGATTCTTGAGGTCTTTCAGACATTGTCTGTGAAAATGTAAGGGTTATGCACTCAAAAAGTTGCTACACAATTTTTCATTTGTGTAGCAATTTGGCCTGTTTGTGTAGCAAATTGCGATGCGATACGGGATAAATTATTCACTGGACTCATTTCCTTACTTGCTCCTGTGATTGTAATTTGTTATTTGAAATTTTTTTTTCTAGTGCCTAGAGCAGCAACACTTTTGTTTGTGATTTGGGTTTAGGTTTAGATAGTTTCCAACCAGTTGGGGCTACATATGTTCAATGTATCTTCATTATCAGGGCAAATTGATTAAAGTAGAATAGTCTTTGTATCAATTGGTCCTGGACCCTCAGTGTTATATTTCCTTGCAAATTCAACTCACAGCAATTATTGTTTTTGTTTTCTCGTTATAGAGTTAAAAAGAACTAAGATGATAACTCCAGGTCCTCCTAAAACCAACGAAGTGCCTGTACTACCATTTGGTATCATTCGCAAGTACTCGTTGACCGAGGCCACGGGTCTGCGATCACCCATGGACATACAGAATGGCATACCCAAACAGGTACTGTAGGCATGCCCCTCCTCAGTGTTGAAATACTGTCCTTCCTAACCGACCAATGGTGGGTGTTCTGACCATCCTATCATTCCCATGATTCTTGTGGTGCGATTCCATTAATGAGTGCATTTCTACCCCCTTCACGACCCTCACCTAGTTCACCTTTCTCATTTGCACGAGTACTTCTGGTGAACGGCATATTGAGTGTTTTTGGTAGGTGAAGGGGAATTTTGTATGTCAGTTTCCATTTGTGTCTTTCAATCACTATGTGTGTATGCTGTAGTGTTGTTCGATGTATTTTCATTTCATTATCAGTGCTGTAAAGAGACAATATAAAACTGAAAATGTATCTGTATCATACAAGTTGTTTAAGGCGGGAAGATAAATATTCGTTTACCAAAACAGTATGTCTTTTAGGTGCAGGGCATTAAGTTTTTGAAGTATTACACATGTACCCAGGGATGAAATTTTGCATGAATATTAACAAGTTTCATCCTTTAAAAGTTTTCTTACAAATGGTGTTTAGTTCTTAAATACTCAAATGCAGTTTTAGGCTGAAAGACTTAAAAACAGTCATCTTTTCCAATTGAGCTAAACATTTTATGGCTATTGTCAATCTTGCTCGTTCAGTTTGCTGGCATTTTTGTAGTTACATATACTTTAAAAGAATGAAGCTTGCTTGGCACATATTTAGTATACCTAGTGGATAGTAGTTATTAATAATGGCAAAATTGAGATGCAGCTTTATGCCTGTGTGAGAGAAGGGGATGATCTGAATTAAGGGGTTTGGGGAGGGGGGTGGGGAGGAAGGGGGAAAAGGATGGAGTTAGTTGGATGGAATTTAATGACACAAACACAAGTGTGTTCTATAGCATCAGCTAGATCAGGCTTCCTCAATTTAATTTTCTGAAGCACCAAATTGCTAAATGTTACTGATATAATGTGCCACTGATAGCATCAGCTAGATCAGGCTTCCTCAATTTAATTTTCTGAAGCACCAAATTGCTAAATGTTACTGATATAATGTGCCACTGATAGCCATCCTGGGGGAGGGGTATAAGGGGAGTAGAGGGGGTGTCCCCCTCCCCTTTTGATTTTGAAAATTTTTGCATTTCAGAAGGGGCTTACATGAAAAATTGTGCAAAATTTGTTCAATTTTCCCAGCCAAAATTTTTCACAAACTCTACATTTTTCGCTGATTCACCAGTAAAGTCGACAAAGCCCTGAGTCTATTAAACAGATATAAGCAGTGACAGTGATTTTATACTTTCATGTGAGAACAAATAGGACGTTATATCCTTTTCGGTATGTGACGTCAGTCTGGGGGAAGTACTAGATTTATTTACAGTACCTATATTTGAGACAATAATTCTTGTGAAAAAGGTTATGAAAAAGTTAAAATTTTCACTATTCTCCCAGTAATTTTTTGCACCACTCCAAACCATGTCGCGCGCCACTTGTGGCACGTGGGCTGCCATCTGAGGAAGCCTGAGCTAGATACACAAGCCAACTTCAAAAACAGTTTGTCTTGTTTCAAATACTAGATGAATATCATGCCTGGGCATATTCCACACCCCTCATTTTACAGGGGGAGGGAAGAGGACAGGAAAGAGAAAATGGATAAGTAGCCTTCGTGAAACTGTCTAAGGCCCGGCAGTTTTAGGGGTATCATTGGTGTAAAAGCTTCTCTGCCTATTCAGTGAGAAATGTTTTATCTGTGTACAGAGGTCATGCACTAATGTCATTATGATGATGTCAGAGCAAAGCTGAGTGAGGGATGCCACACTATGCTGGATGGCAGTCTATCGTAAAAGGCAAATAATAAGGCTTTTTTTTTTTATTCCTTATTGCTCATTCTGTCATGATATCTGCTCAGTTATTCATCAGTAAGAGAACTTCTTGCAGATTTGTTGGTTAGATGAGATTTAATGACACATCAACATGATTGTGTTATACATAGTGTGAAGTAGATACATAGGTAAAGGTTAAAGGCCAGGTCACACCACAGCATTTCTGTGGTCCTCTCATATCCATCATATATTTACACAGGATTCCAAATTTTTGATTCTTCTCAGCAATGGATGGAGGAGATTTTAACTAAAACTCACAAAAATTGGATAGTAATTCGACCTGATACCACTGCAGTGTGACCTGGGCTTAAATATGGTTTCGAATCCAGTACAAGTGCCATTTCAAATGCAGTTCAAACACAGTGCAAGTCCTTTGCTTTAGTCTCCTCTTATGACTGGCAAGAAATGCTGTGGGCACTTTTTACAACCCCCAGCCTGCAGGGGGACAACCATTTGCAAACATGGGGGAGGAGAACTAGGTTATAACAGCAGCTTAAATAAAAAAGCTTATTTTTATTAAGTACAGCGATATGAAATATCATTCTCTGTTATCAATTTATGGCTGCAATGAGAGACTTGCTGTCCATTGATAACACAGCTGAGCTACAGTGTAACAAAAGATGACATCACATGAACAACCTCTATTTGTGTCCTTGCTCTCACCTGACATATAAACATACATGAATATTTCTCATCCCTTTGAAAAAAAATGATGACTCTTGGTCTATATGATTGAATTCTGTTAACTACTGTAGATAAAAAGAAAATTTTTGAGTTTAATAAGCATAGGATATGTATGCTCAAAGATGTTTTGGCAGTTTCATTTGTGTAAGTACTTTCTAGAGGGGAAGAGCTCAGGGAAAGCGGTTTGGGGTGCAAGCTGAGTCAGTATTATGTCAGTATTATGTAAGAGATAATTATGTAGTGATACATAGAAACTGTTTCCTATCGAAATTATAGATCTTGATGGGACTTTGTTTTAACCAATTTGGGGTCATGCAAGTCCCAACCTATTAAATTTAAGACCTAAAAATATCTATCAAAACATCAAAAGCTAGATTTTAAAGTAAGGAATACTTAAAAATAATCCATAATATTAAGAGCGCATGTATTTTCCGTTGTGCATGAAAGAGGATGATTGGAGAAGTCTAAATTTTTCAAGTGTAAAACAACTTTTGGTTCACATCCTGGTACGGGTGCTAGCTGACCACATACATGTCATACCATATGTGGTACCACTTATGGTATGTGGTACTCTTTGTGCCAGGTGATCAAACTAGTCTTGTCTTAACAGAATAAATTGGTATCAGTCAGTCAGTCAGTCAGTTAAGTGAGGTTTCATGACTCAGTTTCTAAACTATCGGTTTAATTCGGGTCAGTCACCGCCTTTTTTCCAGTTGTAACTTACTGGCTTGTTTTCACTACTCCATTGCTTATGCTAATGAGAACCAAGAATGATGGCAGTAGGTTTCATTTTTAAAGTCTTTATATGACTTGGCCATGGCCAAGCATTTGGTATCAGCCATGATACTGGTGTTCATCTGACCAGATACTTAAGTTGGTTCACCAAACTCTGATACTGGTTTTAGTTTATAAGTTGTAAGCTAATTTGGTGGTATTAACCAGTATTGGGATTCTTTTATTCTGTTGTAAGCTAACCAGGTGTTCATGGTACCAGGTTGTAGAATTAGTCTCAACTTACCAAACTGCATGTGATACCTAACCCTGATACTGGTGTAAACAAACCAGTTTCTTGTGATATGAGACCCTAACACTAGCTAATTACTTTGTGTTAATGTTCTGTTGTTAGCTAGCCAGGTGTTTGTGGCACCAGTTTCAGTAAAAGTTATATTCTTCCTTTTCTTGAGTTTCATAATAGTGGTAGATTTATTATCATGCTCTCTTTCAAATAATATATTGGCATAGACTAACCCAAACTACTTCATCACCAAAAAGGGATATCAACATAAAACCTACATGCTTTGCCATTACTGAATAGTGCATGTCAATTTAAAAATAACAACCCATTAGCTAACATGATTGGATTTACTTATATTTATTAAACATGGCTTTGTGAATACCACATCAGGATGTGCTTTCATAACCCCTAAACATCTGATGTAAATAAGTTTGTGAGTGATTTGGGACCTTGTATTACCTTTTGGAATACTTGTGTGGTAGGAAGGTAATATCTTGTAAGCCAAGCCATTGACTGTCCAAAGAATCATGCAATGCCATCTGTAACCTCAACTCCCCCCCCCCCCTTCCCTAAAGCAAGGGGGAAAAGTACATACAATGTGAAGGTTGTGAAAGGAATGATATTGGGAATAAATTTAGATAAGTTTTGTGGATTCATCAAGTCTTCACTGATAAATAAAAGATAAATTGTGCTTCTGTTGGTTGATAATCATCAGAGGAGGGATAATGCTAGTAATCACATCACTGGTCCAAAAAATACTTAGATAGATGAGGTTTTTCTGCTTGATCAGGCCTGCATAGGCTTTTTTGAGTGGTCACTAACTGTCTTGTCTGTCATAGTTAATTCTGAGCAACAAGCATGATGCCATTCCAGGTTCAGTTTTTAAAGTGTTCAGTGTGACCTGGGCATACGTTTAACTCCAGGCCTTCCAACTGCAAAGCTGATGCTCTAAGCACTTGATCAAGCAGTCAGACCATTTTTACTGGTCAAGAAAAAAAAAAGGAAAAAAAAAAGAAAAAAATGACTATGCTTAACTGTTCCAGTTGTTTGCTGTCTCAGTAAATAAGCAAATTAAAAAAAAAATTCCAGTAAGAAAAAACAAGAATTTCATCAGTTGTTTGCTACTGATTGTCTTACTTTACAGTGAGTAATAGACCAAACCCAGAATTAATTGAAATATTGATTTTATAAAATTAGCTTCATCTTATTACTAATACATTGCATAAACAGTTTGTGAAGAGTTGCTCAATTAATTAATTAATGGCCACTTGTTTAACAGTTTAAGGTCAAAGTTCATGACATTCATATATAAAGATCAGACTAGTTATCTGCATGAGTATATTACTATACATTGGTGTCTTCTGTTATGGTTTTGCCTGATTAGTTCATCTTTTTGTGACTAACTTTTAGAGTTAAGCTTTTTAGAGTATAGTACTTTGCATACAGGTGTGCTTAGGTTCCATATCTATGTAGTTTAGGCTGCAGTGGTTGCAGCTTGGCTGTGGAAACTGCAGCCTGAGATTTTGACATAAAGCCTATTTGCATCTTGAAGCTCACATAAATTTTATTAGTCACAGGATTTAGCTGTTTGCAGCTTTGCTGTTCCTTATGTAGCATGTGCTATGTCATTGACTGAAAAAAATTTGTAGGTAGGGGTAGGTATTAAGGAGAAGGGAAAGGTGTTGCAAACAGAATTCCATTAATGCATTACAGAACTCAGGGAAGTGAGAATTTGAGTTGAAGCATGGGATAAGGTTTAGGGGGTGATTGTTATAAATGAGGCTTAAATAGGTGGATTGAGGGCAGTCTCTTTATGTACAGGTACCTCCATTTAGTACTAAGCAATGAGGGTACTACTAGTTGTGTACCCCTTGATTTGCCCATTGTTTATATTTTTGTCCCTGAACGGACTGATGTGCTCGATGGTTTATCTTTTATCATATGAGATGCATGTGCTTGATTTAAAATCCCAGTTTTATTTATCCTTATTCTCCATATACTTGGTGCTTTTTTAATATCATCCATTTGAAAGAAAAACATTTGATATGCTTTTTGTATAATAATATGAAAGTTTTGTAATTTGTTTTAAAGTACTCAAAGAATTAATGCCTATTTTAAGCATGTTATTCTGAAAATTCTGTATATAAATATGAATATCCTCAGCTCATATATATGCCTTATAAAAATAGTTATATTGTTTAATACTTGATAATTTTGTATATACAGTCATATTATTTATATTTACCTCCCATATATTAAAAAAAAAAATATGTGTTAACTTTGTCACAATGATTTACATAGACTGTGCACTGATCCTTTAAGGAATCAATTCTGTGGAATATTTCTAGTGATGAAAAGGTCACAAGATTGCGAAAATGCCAATTTTCGGCCCAGAATTTGGTGACATGCTATATTTTACTTATTTAAATTTCAATATTCATAGATCTAATAGAACGGAAAGATTAAACAAAACATAAAAGTGGAACAATTTTAGCAAAAAGTAAAAAAAATCAATACAGTTAAATTTTAGACAAACTATTTCATTTTCAAACCATATGTAGAAAATGGACCAAGTTTTGCTTTTTTGGAGATATTGTGGTTGGATAGCCCTTTTCTTCAGTGATGCTACTACAATAGGCTTGATCAATGTGATGGGTAAAGGGCATTTAGTTTTGCGATTAGAAGACACTGGTGAAAAGGATATGTACTGACAATAGTGATGTGACTTTGTCTGTGAGGATAGTTTTACTGGTTTCTTTCTAGATCCCTCATTGGTCTAAATTTGCAATAGCTTGGATTGCAAATGTTCCACAAAGTTACAAACCCTTCCAAATTGCATCACGGAGAACAAAGACTTCATTGTGTCAGCCTGATGACTCAGAAAGAATCTTTGAAAGGCTGAAAAGCCCAAGTAAATTTTAAATCATGTGTGACCAGTTCGAAGTTTTTCAAGTCATTACATTTCTCTTAACCCCCTATTAAGTAGTACTTACAAGGCAGATGCTGTTCTGTCTTAAAAAAAAAGATTGACTTTCTATCAATTTACTAAAGACTTATTTTGAAAATTAAGTAGCTTAGATACGATTTGAATTGGAAAAAATGTGCATAATATTTCCAGTCCACAAAACATATAACAATGCTCCAAAAATTGTTTTTTTTTTAAAAAAATGAGTAAGGAACTGTTCATAATTAATTATGACAAATGAAGATGAAAGCTGGAATCTAATCAACTTTTAGGAAGTTTGCACCAAAGGGGATTGGAAGAAGCCAGTATTACTCTGCTGTTGTGTTGTCCCATTTATGTTTATTTTTCTTTCTTTTTTTATTTCCTTTCGTTGCCCTATAATTGATGTCTTAAAATTTTACTGCTGTGTTTTATTTTCTCCTGCCTGTGTTCTTTGATAACCTAGTCATCAGTTGTCAATAAAAGCGATCAAGTCACTAAATCAAGGATATTTGGTTGTACGTTTCTGTTTTCCATCGTGTAGAACTACTTGTTTTGGTTTCTTCCAGTCGTCTTTGCCTTGTGGCATTTTTAAAACAATCATAAACACTTCAGTGGAGATCCTGAACAGATGAAAAATCAACTCCTGGATATTGAAGAAGAAAATGTTTTATGTCAAATTATTCAGATGTTATAAAATACAGCTCATAAGTAGGGCAAAGGAAAAAGAATTTTAATTTGAGTAAAACATGTTTTCTCAATTTCTGTTTCTTTATTATCAGTCGTCTCCGCAATATCAATCTATATCACTTCCAGTTCCCGTTAATTTACATATTTGTCAGAACATGCCAAGACAGGAAATGAAAAAAGTTTCACAGTAGAAATTACCTCCTGTCCACATCGCTTTTTAGATATTTTCAGATCGGACCCATTTGTTACTTTTCCTGAATATTTAATTTATTCTTGTTATCTTCCACAAATCTTGTCTCCTCAAACTGAATTACATTTAAATTGCATGAAAATTTGTTCAAAATCTTTTTTCATGTTTCTATTTTAAGTTTCAAAGTAGATAATTAAATAATTGATTCCTCATTTGTTCAACAAAGGGAAAGAAGGGGTTTGCATACAGTTTGTAGTTCACATGCATGTTAACAATGGAGCCTGTATATGTCTATCACACATATGAACTATTCGATGCATCTTGCATGAAATCATTTGCACCCACCGTCATCACTGGATTTAACTTTATTAAATGTTAACATCGTACTCATGCACTGTAGCAATTTGTTTGAAAGAGCATGAATCGTTAACCATCATTTCACTGCAGTCTTTTCATCCTAACAACTCCTGATATTTCTGTTTACTCATCCTTAACATCTTTCTACATCACTTGTTCAGGTTGTGTGGCTTGCAGCTCCCTGCAGTTTGTTAGTTAAATGGAGTTTTACAGTCCAGTTTCCAACCTATTGGTTCAAGTCGAGCTGACCACAGCCTTTTTTTTCAGTTGTGGCTCACTGCAGCCATGCTTTGTTATTATAAACACCACAATACCAGACCAGCTTTAAGGCTCAGTCACACTTTGAAGGAATTCAAATCAGATTGTTCGCATTGGATTCCAGTCCAGTTTTTGTTAGTTTTTGTGAAAATCTTCTCCATCTCTGGTTGGGAAAAGCCAAAAGCTTTGTCAACAAGTGTTAGCATATGATATGCATCCGACGTCTATGAAAATAAAATGCCAATTTTGTTATGACGTCACACCACATACATACATTTAATGGGCAGTGCACTCCAATGAAATCTGTATGTACGTCTGACATCATAAAGTAATGATTTTAAATTTGATTTTCACATTGCTGCAGTACAACTCGCATATTTACACAGGTGGCTAAATTTGGGGTTCTTTCATACTAGAGATGGGGAAAATATTAACAAAAACTCACAAAAATCAGATTAGAATCGGATTCGAATTGCATTTAGTGTGACCCTACCTTAATCCCTATATTGTTTTTAGTGTAAGTTACAACAAAGCATGGTTAAGGCAGCAACTTCGTACAAGATTGACACGGTTCAATGGTGTATTAAGCACACGTCAAAATAGCCAAGCTACAGCTCACTCAGCTTTGCTGCAGCAGCTACAGATATATGCTTTTATAGTATACACATCACAATATCAGACCAGCATTAATCGTGCTATTGTAATGTATGTACCAGCAAGACATGATTGAGGCAGCTTCAGCCTATAGACTCATTCATGTTTACAAACAAATGACGTCATGGTTGCTTGGCAACAGTGTTCATGAGGTACGCTACTACCCTTTCATTTATTATTATTACATAAATTTCACATTTGAAGAGAAAAAACATTGCCACATGACTCCCAACAGCCAATCATGAAACTGGACAGTCTACTACACTTCTTCAATTTGGGATGACTGCTCCTGCCCTTTAAGCAGAAGTCTTATATCCTCTTATTGGAATTTCTCAAATTGTAATGTAATGTCCATACCAGCAAGGTGTAGTTGAGACAGCTGCAGCCTAGCCCAGGCAGCTGCTGCCGATGCAAGTTGGACATGATGCCTTAAAAGTTCCTTAAACTGATACCCTGCAAAGTTCATAAAAACAGTGACTTTTATATAAGTATACTACAGTTTGAGATCTCAGCCAAAACTGAATTGCCACCTTTATTTTAATATTACTCCTGCCTGCACACTTTCAGTCTGTCCACTTGGTGTGCAGTTAGATATATTTATACTTGGTCTAAAATGGGACAAACATCTGGTCAGAAACAGAACATACATATGTTTTGAAAGAAGACATAATTTCATTCCTTGTCACATTCCCAGTCACATTCAAGACATTCATACCAGGCCTGAAGAAAAATGATGTGTTTGTCAGCAAGATGCCATTGAGACTGACAATTTAGCTAGTTATATTTTTAACTTGGTATGATTGCATTTAAAATTTACTTTGTTCAGAAAAAATGTCAGATCAGAATTAGTCTGAATTCTCTTGGTCAAAGCAGGTCACAGGGTCTCTGTAAACAGAGACAAGTTAGATATGCCTCAATAGTATTAACACAAATTCTTACCAAGTCACAAATCAGTTAAACGCAATTCTGTAAAAGGGGTTCAAATTTTCATTGGATAAAAATGTGGGTCTGGATAAATTAAGTCTGACATTAGTGGACTTCATCTATTGTCAAAAATGGGGAGTTGCCAATCAGATGCTTCAGTGTCACATATTGATCAAGATGTTACAAGTAGGATACAGATCAAATCAAGGTCAATAAAGAAAAAAAATAAAATTGAAAAGAAAAAAAATTGAAAAAAGGGAAGAAGAAGACACAAATTCACCAGGTCTAAAGGTGATGTTCCAAATTTCAAACGAGAAACTGTCACAGTAAATATTTTACAAATTGAACTTCATGCATTGTTCTGAAGAGATGTAAAATTTTTCAACCTATTTTCTTTTCTTTTTTTTGGGGGGGGGAGGGGAGAGGGGGAAGGGGTTGAATAAGAAATATGGCCAAGGGTTTTAACCCTATGGTCAATTGCTCACACATACTGGATATGGAAATCAAACCAATTTGGTTTGACTGTCCTAGTAAGACTAACAGTCTTGATTTTTTATTGACAGATGGTAAGAAACTGGTTGTTAAGGAACCTATGTCTGAACAGTAGACATGTTACACTAATTGACCGATGAATACGTTAAAAAAGAGTGTCAGGGGGCACTGTCCAACCTGTGATGCAGAAAAATAAAGAATGCAATTGAGTTGTATAACCTGGCTGAGCTATTAAATGTAACATTCTTTCTTTACGCGGTGGGCAAGCCAAAGCTGGGCTAAAAAGTTATTGGTGCCTTTTCCTTATGGGTTAACCTGTTTGTACCCTACCATGTGAATGTCACACCACATTAATATGGTGGATGGTACTACAAGGCAATCGTTTCTCTCCTCAAATTACAACTTTCTGGGAATCTACCAAAATTCTCAATTGGAATAGCTCAAATTAAAATCAAATTTAAAAATTGCTGAGTAGCTCATATTACTCAGTATACACTGAGAATGTTGTAATACACAACTAGTATTGTGTCTGGATGATGGTGAGTTTTGAACAGCCATGGGAGGGGCTAGAAGTAAGCAGGTTGGGAGAATTGAAGCTGTCCGTGATGATGAATACCTGCCTTTAATTGGTCTGTTTTAGTGTAAGATATCAGAAGGTATATTGATTTGTGTCATCAGTATAGGTCTGAAATATTCCATTCAATGTTTGTCAATGGTAAAATCTCCCAGGTCAGGTAGGTCAACTGAGATCCCTGTTTCATGGAGAAACCTAGTACAAAGTGCCATTTTGATATATCACACCTGCTCTGCGTACCTTCAGCCCATTTCGTCTATATTTTTCCCTTCTTTGTCATTTCAATTAACCAGGCATCGTCGTCATCACCACCCCATACACCATCCAGCACAAATGAGTCATCTACCTGTAGCACCTCCCAACACACTTCACCAGAAAAACGTAGACCAGAGGAGTCATACTACAGCAGCGTCACCACGTTTGATAGCGAGTCTACCCATGGTAACAACATTTACCCCGGTAGTTATCGTTTGACCTCCCCGAGTAGTACTGTAGAGAGAACTCACCCGCATTCAGATATTGAAGAAAGTGATCAAGAAGTTAGTAAAATGATGAATGACAAACATCCGCTGCGGTCTGAATTAAACTCCCCAATTGGAGATAGACCGGTCAGCCTTCCCCCTTCGTCACCAACCCCCACTGATGTGAGTGAGAGGCGGGCCTCTTTGTATGATAATGTGGATGTTTTTTATAATGATCATTATGAACAAAGTATGGAGGAATCTTTGGAAGCAATGGCAACTCCAACGCCGGAAAGTATGTTGAGGTTTTACGGTGCGGATGAACCAGTTCTGGAATCTTCATACGATACCTATGCACCAGCGCAGGAGGACAACGTGGAGTCCGGGGACTATGCCTTCGCTTTCAAGCAGACTACGTCCTCTGATTCAAGTAAAACATTGACTCCTACCAATAATGCGGTTGATATGGATGTATTTGGAAATATTCAGTACTTCGATGGGGACATGTCTCCCTACCAGGTCAGGCGTTCTGTGGAGATAAAACAGCAAGAAAATTTAGCAATACACCCCCAAGGGGCATCCCCTATTCATCAGGGTGACCCAGTGAAGAGACCAGGGCTCGGGAGCCCCCAACACAATGGAATGCAGTTGCTGACATCACAGATGACATATGTGTAGATGATACAGCATTGTAGTTAACTGCTACTGAATATTCATTAGAACTCAGGAGGTCAAAGGTTAGGTCACATCTGTAGATACTGTACAATGCCAGCGAACTTAGAATTTTTCACTCATGTATCAAATGACCTTTCTGGTAATTTTATTCAAATTGTCTGTTTGTCAGGGAGAGTATGCACATTACTTTTATTACTGTTTGTGAACTTAAACATGCATGTTTCATTATCGGTTTGGAAGCAGTGTCGGCATTGTATCGTTTGTTGAAAAACAAGGCAAAAAAACCTTAGCACCACTTTTTAACTTTGCATGTCTCTGGCTTAAAATATGCTGTTGAAATGGTGTTAAATGATATGCAGGCTGATATTGCAAGTGTACATGTTCCAGGGTTCTAGCCTGTGGGAGAGGGTTTAGTTGCAGGGTGGTAGGGGCTACTACCCCCTCCCCCATGAGATTTACAGATCGTAAATAAACCTAGTGCTATAAAATGATGGTGGCGCTCTACATATGCAGGGTCTGAACTCCCCCTCCCCTAAGTTTTTGCATAGACTACCACCCTGTCCTCCTTGTACATAAAATAAAAAATGGAAGATGGGATTTACTTGTTGCTCTAGAGTACTGTATTCCTTTAAGGTCAGCCTTCAGGAAACAGAGTGATATCCCATTTTTATGTCTTTTTTTGTATACCCATGGTTTAGCCATTCATGGAGCATTTTGAGCTTGTAAACTGATGGACAGTTTGGAGAAGTGTTTGTAGTGGACCAAAGTATGCTGCAAAGATTGTACTGTCTCAGCTGTTGGAATGATCAGAGTCCTTTTCGCATAATAACGCTGATTTTGTTTAGAACATAATTTACCTACAGTGACATGCATATCTAATAAATTATTGACCCTATGCATTGTTGTCATGACCACGTTGCGATAACGGAAAATCTTGAAGCGAAGTAGGTTATGTACACGGCTTTGTTATTTGTGCTGTATGCATGATGAAGCTTTTGCACTTGCACTCACTTCAGTCTTGGTTGTATATCTGCCTAGTCCAAGTTGCTTCCGTTTGTGTAGATGTAAGTTGGGTGTGCTATGCACTTACCTCATCCAAAGGAGCATGTTACTATCCTGTGACATTGTATCCATGTGGTATCGTGTTAGCAAAATATTGTCATATTAGCGTTTTAAGCGGCATGCAGATGCGGTACGTCTATTTTATCTCCTTTTTGAATGATATGCGACTCTTCTCCACAGCATGTATTACTTAAATATTTGTTTGCTTGGCTAGCTTTGTGTCGTCACTCAGTCTCCCCTCTCAAAATCAGAACTTTGACATAGATATCCCTCAAATGTAATAAACTCGTTGATTCTGAGGAATTCTACATTCACAACATCTGATTTCTAAACCAAATTTATCCAAAAATCCTCCCTCCCCCCCAAAAAAAAGAAAAAGTCTTAGTGGACTGTTACGTTGCTCAGTATTACAGAAAATATTAAATTTAGTTCATAACTGTTATTCAGACAAGCAGAGTTGCTTGATGTAAATCCTGTTGATTAAAATTACGATTAAAGTAAAAAAATATAAATATGATTAAATTTGATTGTTTTGATTTTCATTACTGATTTCATAAAGTCATGGTTTTTAAAAAGAAAAGAAAATGAAAAAATTCATTTACCCTGCAAACAAGTTTTTGGTCAGGTACAATATAATGAAACAAGTGTTTTGATACGAAATACAGGTCTTAATTCATCTTCCGATCTCCCCATTCCATGAATTTTACATATGCTTTCTGTGGTGTAGGACTGAGCATGCAATAGATTTTATATAAAGTTAGAAGTAAAACTTGCATGTCCACAACAGGTCCTGTGGATGGCCTAGAACAGTGGTGGTCAATGTTTCAGTGTCGCTGTTTTTCAGTATGATACCAGTCTGCTAAAATAATCGGGCACCCATTGCAAGTCTTTTTCAGTAGAGAACTGCCATACTGCCTGTTGGCACCAAGTGTAACTGGAAAAATTTGACAAATCTGGTATCTAGAATTGCACCATTTTGCATCTGTCCAACCCTAGCTGTGAGCCAAAATTGGCCCCTCCGTTTGATGGTGATCAGATGTCATCTGCCAACCTCAACCCCTCATCCTCCTTCTATGGAATCCTGCCAATATCTTTGTGAAATGTGCAAAAACATTGAAGAGTACACAGGTATGAAACCCAAAAGGTTTATTATAAACTTCAGCAAGTCTGCAGTAGTGTTTTGTATTTGACTGTAGAAGAAGAATATTAAAGTCAAAAATATTTGGTACACAGGGTTGTTTTTCATAATCTCAAAAGTCACAGAATGCTTTTTCTTTTCCAAACGATGCCTGGAAGTAACACTCGGATGTGAACAAAAATGTAAAATAAAGCAAGACATTTGGCAGTAAATCCTTTAATTACACACAGTGAATAATCTTGCATTGTATTTCAAGATGAACTACATCTTATTTTTTAAATTTATTAGTTTTTTTTTTAAATTTAGTAATGTTTTCCTTACTTTACAGTGTGGTTCTTTTAAAGGTCGTGAATTCTTAAGTTCCTCAAGTTACATTAACCCTGACACTCCTGTATCTACTCCAATTTTTCTCAGTACTTTTAGAATATTTAGTACAAAGTGTGGTACTTTTTCATTTTAACTCCAAAGCACAACAGCACAAAAGAGCAGTTGATGGAAAATTTTCCCTTGCCTTTTCTAAGAAAATGTGAACTTTTTCAAAGCTAAAAATTGTTTTATTGTTGTGAACCATCTTAAGTCAATGTTTTCAATATATGACTTTTTTCAAGATAGATAAAAAAAGATGGATCCATGATGTTATGGACCCAGAGAAAACTTGAAAAATATAAGAACTTTGAATCAAGGGTGCAGGGTTGCATTAGGGATGGTAGGGGTCGGGTAGGGGGAGTAAAGAGCATATATTAATGTCATGTTTGGTTTTCTCTATCACAACTATGTGTAGAAGCCTACTTGTTTGAATGTTCACGAGATAGACCAACCGATTAGGTTAAGATTAGGTACTGTGTCAAAACAGCTAAGCTAAGCTGCAGCTCTCTCAGCCAGCCTGCAGTAGATGCAGTCATGCCTTGCTACAATACACATCAAGGCAGACTAGCTAATGAGTGTGGCAACAAAACTAGCAAGGCTGAGGCAGCTGCAGCCTTTTTGTGTAGCATTTTTGCTTTACAGTGTATACATTGACTATCTGACTCTTTGGGTTTAATGCAAATGGAAATTTTAGTGGTCCTGTGCCCCTTCTACCAACAATGACTAGTGCCTGTAATTTCATTTAATTTGATCACTTTGTAGAATAATTTTATAGTATAATTTAGTAATGATAACTTTTAGACAAACCCTGAAAACATTCAAAAATGTATTCTTGGTTAAAAGAAGTTAAAGTATTGAGAGAAGTTGAGTTAGAATTATTCCTAGCATCTTAAGAAATGAAGTGTACATCATAAAGTCATGAAGTAAAGGGCTTGTATTTTTTATACCTTTAATGTGTGAGAATCACCTTAATTTGTAATTAAATATGCACCAAAGTTGAAAGGTCAGTACTGATACTTGCTGTTGAATGAGATATTTGGCATAATGAAATAGGGAATGGACAGATTAAGAAAATTAGAAGATGGAGGGTATCAGACAGAAGTTAGTGACATATTTCAGTACAATATTCAAGAAAACCCTCTTTTGTTGTATAGTGTCAGTAAACCTATACATAGTTATACTGTGCAATATATGGCTGAAAACCATGAGAGTGATTAGTCACATTTAACAGAGAAAAAAAATATGAAAGAATTTTTTTTTTATGCTTTTTACATTTTTAAGTTTAACAAACTTTTCAACAATTTTTATTATCTGAAAAGAGATGCATGACAAAACATTAAAAATTTGTTTGACAGATTTTGTTTCTTTTAATATGACTGTTTCAGACAATTCTTTAAGTTTAGAATGTTTTCATAATTGCTGTTGAACAAAAGTTTTATTTAAATTGATTTATTTAAAATTTTGAGGAAAGTCCATAAAGCAGGGGACTGACCTAAAAAGAAAGGGTAGATAACCCTTGTCTTGTGAGGAAATGAATCCTAAGCTACTTCAGAATCTGTTTACATGCAGGGCAACCTCGAAAATGGTTGCTGAAATTTTGCATAAAGAGGAAGACCTGAAGAAACATAGTGCAGGCTATAGCTTCCTCAGACGGCAATTATAATGTATACTTCAACTGGACCAGAATTTTCACTAGGTCATTATTATAAGGTTTTAAAAATATGATCAGAAGAATAATTATGGGGAAACATGCAATTTTATAATCCTTAGAGCTGTAGAAAATGTCAGTGCAGCCTTCTTGAATACGAAAGGTGCATAATTGAAAGATCTTACATTGTTGACACTGGTGTCAGCAGTGGGATGAAATGTGGTATCAACAGTGGGATAGAAAATTCTTAATTTTGCATAAACTTTGCTTCTAAATTCAGTGGCACTTTGAAATTGACTCTGAGTGATAAGTATTTCTTAAAGCATGAGCATGGTAATTTTATGAGAAAACTAATATATACATGTTTTTTTTTTTTTATTACATACAACTATATGTATTTTTCATTTTGTTACATGGGTGCAGTTTTGCACACGACTGACCAGTTTCTGGTACTGGACAGTCATGTATAGTTTACACTGTAATTTCTTTTATATATATATATATATGTTTAACTTATACAGCAATGCAGATACCCAACATTTTTTTGACAGGAATATCGCCAACTTTTTATTTTTAATGTCCATCCCTGACTCTCTCAGATGCAGGAACAAAGAATTTTTTGCAAGAGGTATTAATATGATGTCAGTGCTTGCTTTGTTGTACAGGGAAACCATGTAAATACGTGTATGGCAAGGTGTATATTATTACCCCAGGTGGGCTCTGAATTTGTAAACTTTCTCAAAATCTTGGCGATGTTTCTGTGAAGGGATGTTCCGTATGAACCATTGAACCAGTGTTACATAATAAGTAAAGTGTATATTATTGGTATCATTACTATTATTACAAATGGTTGAAAGTGCATCTTACTGTGTCAGAATTCTTTTTTCAAAGTGTCTTTCAGTGTATTTAGAGTTTTATGGCCCAGTTATCATGTTGGTTCAAGTCGAGCCCGCCACAGCCTTTTTTTGCCAGTTTTGGCTCACTGGCTTGTTTTCCCTACTCCATTGCTTTTTTGCTAAGCATCAAACACAATGGCAGTTGGTTCCGCTTTAAAGTCTTCCGCATGACCCGGCCAGGACTCGAACCCTCGACTGCAAGTCTGATGCTCTAACCACTTGACCATGCATTTGGATCAATGTATATAGACGACAGGGTGGGAGTGTGGTAGGGTGAGAAGGCACCTCATGTACCTCTGGCACAAAATAGGTCTCTTTTTGTTGGGCAAAACTTTGGCTACATTTAACATATTCACTTAAATTTTAGGTTAAGAGTTCATATTCCATTCCCCTCATCAAACAAGAAAATAACTTTTTACCAGAGATTGGGGACAGGTGATTTATTGCAAGTCCAAGTGAAGTTGCATAGTTTCATATTGTGTTTCTTGAAATATAATTGCTCACATTTGTACAGTAATGGATCGAAGAAAGGGAACTTCTGAGCTTCAATTTCCCCTTCGGCCCAGGATTTTCCTGAAATAGGTTCCGATTTTTAAATTATTTTGGCAAGGGCCCTACTTTAATACTTACTGTAATGGGCTCTCACTGCAGACAACTAATAACATCTGTTGGATTGTTACCAATTTATTTCCTTTTTTTTTTAATAAGGTCCGTTGTTGGGTGAAACTTCCGACTTCTTCAAAAGAAATGCCTTACTTAATAGATGGAGTACCATTTTCAGATGTTTCCAATTTTAAATAAAATGGGTCCTCAATACTGAAAATGAGGAAAGCTTTAGGAGAATGAAACTGAGCAAACATTTGAGACTGAGAAGGAGAAAAGCTTTAGGAGAATGAAAATGAGCAAATGTTTGAGACTGAAAAGGAGAAAAGCTGCAGGAGATGGAGAATGTGTAAACATCAGCAGGTTTTTACTTCCTGGCTATGAACCCTCCCTCATTTTTGGTCTTAATGACCCAATTTCATTTTTGGTTACACCTAGAATGTTACTTGGTCTTAAACATTCTTCCTGTGGCTATGGGGTTTATATAAAACCAATTTGCTATGATACGAACTTCATGGGCTCTGGGTTAATAACCAACCTAGCTGAGAACTTGCAGCCCAGTTTCTACGCAATTTGTTTATAGTCGAACCCCTAGCAATCTTATTTTGCAGTTGTGGATCACTGCTTTAATTTCCCTACTCCATTACTTATGCTGAGCACCAAGCACAATTGCAGGCAGTAGGTTCCATGTCAAAGTCTTCTGGGTGACTAGGCCAGGTTTCAAACTCCAGACTGCCCGACTGCAAGCCTGATGTCCTAACCATTTTGCTATGCAGTCAGTCAGTCATGGGGTCTGTGACCTAATGTCCATGAACTATGTGAAGCAGTTGTACTTTAAATGTAAAGAAGTGCTGTTAACTGAAGCCAAGTGCAAACAAGCATCATTAACCCTTTACCTTGGGTCCTTTTGGACCCAGATGGAGAGCGTGGCTGTCACCCATCTTTACTGTTTCAGGCGGAGCTCAAAACTGCTAGTAGCTACCCGAAAATTGGACCACAACAACCAGACAGACAATAGTTTAAGGTCACGGGTCAAAAGCCTACGGAAGCTGATGCGGGGCGTGCTACGTCCGCTTTTCCCCCCACTCCCGAGGCACGCAAATATGCCCCGATTGGAGCACAATGGTAAAGGGTTAACACAATGATTCTAACAAATTTTCATTATGTACAAATAATTTTATTTCCTTTTCTAATTGCATAAATTGAAAGACAAAAAAAAGGGGAAACTTACTTAAGGTGTTGACTGACCTTAAAATTCTTACACAAAAAACAAAATTCATCAGCAAATCCCATTTACTTCCTCATGCAGGTACAATGTGCCACGTACTGATTAAATCTTGCATTTAAAGATGGCTAGTGTGAAGCACCAAAATTTTTCTATAAAATGGATGCAAAATTGGATACGCATATTACAGTTGATGTAATATTTTACATAAAAATTAATTTAGTAATTTGCTTTTGGAATGCATATATATATATTTCAAATTGTCCTAAATTTTAAAACTACAGATAGCCAAATCCACTCCTAACTTCAGTTTAAAAAAGAGCTAGACTAATTGGCACATGTTAGATCTCAACAATGATTATAACAAAACTCTCCTTTGTTTTCTAGTTTCCTTCTTTCACTCCGGTTCCCAACAACACATTTAAATCCCAAACCTGTGAGAAGAGCGCTTCTAGAGTGTCCCATTAAACTGTACCAGCGTAGGTTTTTGTGACACACAACTAAATGCCTCCCAAATTCAGGCGAAACGTTTTTCCTCCCACATGCATGTAACTTATCTGTCCCACATAACTAGCCCTGGAAAACCTGCCTACAACTCCAAAATCATTCATGATGTGTTTTTTCCCCATGAGATTTAGGTGGTACTCAGAACGCCATCTGACTGCATGGCCAGGTATTTCCAATTGAAAATGCTAATGCAATACAGTTGTCTCAGCAAATGAGCCTTGTATATTTACATAGAAGTTAAACAAAGGAGCTCCTTGTGTTTCTACATGAGGCAAGAAAGAAATATACAGTTAGAGGGGGATGGCAGGACTATTAGAGCTAAAATCTGCTGCTACCTAACTGTAATACTAAAAAGTTTGTCATGCTCAGAGCAAGGCAAACATGATCTCCATAAAGTCACGAGGAAAAAAGTATCCATAATAAACACATATAATACGTAAAAACCAAGTGTGCGGAAGACATTGCGTGATATTGATAAAATATTTAAATTAATTCTCCAAAATCTACATGCAACTTAGTTATTCAATATCTGATTGATAACATAGAAAAAAATAGAAAAAATATAAAAGTAATAATTTTCTCATAATCTCTGTACAAAATGTTTCTCCCTTGCCCTGCCTCACGAAGTGCATGAGCATACTTCAGTAATTCAAGATCAATCACTGTAGGTGCCGAACAAAGCTTAGCACAATATTTGCCTTATTGAATAATCCTCACTACCCCCTCCCCCAAACCCATCCCCCAACCCCACCCCATTCCCTTACCCTCCAGCACTTTATGCATCATCCATTGTTGTTTTTTGTCATCATTTTCCCATGAGTATGGCATGTACATATCCACCAAAGTAAGAAAAAAAAAAGGAGGACTCTTTGCTAAAAATGGTTTCCTTATGTTTTTCTCAACCATTTTTGTGAAGCAAATACCAATTCCATATTATTCTCCCCCTCCCCCCCTTGAAAAAAAAAAAAAAAATCGGAATCAATAAGATTGCAATCACAATGATCTGTGTTGTATTACAGAAGAAACAAAGTTGATTCCATAGCTGAACAAGACACATACAACAACAAACAGAAAATGATAGATATTTTCAAAATACATGAAGTGGTATTACATCTCAACCTTGTTGTCAGTGGGTCACCATGGGGAAGAAAATGGTTGGTTATATGATGTAAACATTCCTTTAAAATATTTGTACTGAACGATCTGACTTTTTCTATAGTCAACTCGGGTGTATGCCACTTGTCTCTTCAGCTGAAGAGCTGATCTATCTATAAATCACCTAGCATTCTGGTTGTCAGTAACAATGCTTTGACACAGCTTGCTATAGCATCAAGTGATGGTCATTTGACCTGCTAAAGTTAATTGAGTGTAATGACTGCTAATGGGCTTAGGAACATCAAATATTTTACAAATCTTTTAAAGGAATGTTTATGTAATGTATCAGTGCAAAATATTTTCCCTCATCGCCTTCAAAATTCAAAACTGCCAATTAATCAAAATGCATACTAGTGTATTCTACCATTCTCCCCCACAAAATAATCACCCCTCCCACTTCCCCCCAAAATAATCACCCCTCCCAAAAGTGGTATATGCTTTCCCTTCTTTACCTATTGTAGCTATTAGCCTAAAATTCTACCTTGGCACCATTTAAAAAGAGGTAGCACCATTTAAAAAGAGAAAAAGCCAGAAAAAGTTTGCAAAACATTCTTTTCTAGCAATATTTAGATCTTACAAATTTCTTAATATATTCTTCATGGGAAAATGGGATGGGGGATACATGTGGCCATGTAAAAATGTGATTGATTGTTTTGGTTAAAACATGCTCAACATTTTGGTATTTGAAATTCGAATCCCAGCTGTAGCCTATGCTACTAGTAGAATCCTTCCACATTAAAGGTGTGCTTTAATAGCTAAATATAACTTGGGGTACTTCTGTTACGATAGACTTGAAAGTAAGGTTTAGTATTAGCTCGAAACAGTTAAAGTGCACTCTCCAAGTTGTGGGACCTTTAATGCTTGTAAACATAATCTGGTTGACTTTCAGTCTGAGAGGACCTTTGAGATAGTGGCTAGATTATGCTAGCAGTCACAAAATTGGGACGTGGTTTGTGTGACTATTCCACATCCAAGTGAGTAATACAATAAAGATGTTCATATAATTACATAATAAATTTTATACGTCCAGAATATTAATCACTGGATATACTTCTTCAATGTGTCTTCTTTTTCAAGTTTCAGAATAAAAAAGCCTCTTAAAATAACACAAAAAAGGTTCCTTAATAAGAAACTTTGTGACCAAATCTGGAGTCACAAATGTTGCCATGTTTTCACATTCAGCATAAACTGCCTCTTTGCTACTGTAGCAATGTTTGTTGACCCAATTCATCATGCTTCAGTGACAGTACCATACTAGGATGGTGTCCAGAAAGATACCCCTGTTATCCTTGCCTGTTGAGACAGCTCTTGTTGCAAACACTTGGCTTGCATTGAACAAACAGTCTCTGGCTAAACTTCAGATTTGGCAATTGTTAGGATTTTGAGTTTGGGTGGACAAGTAAGGTTCTAGGCGTCTTTTTCTGCATACTGCTGGACAGTGGTGGCTACTTTTCAAACATATCTGATAATCCCAAGTCAGGTTGACCTTTCTCTAACTGCACTTTCTTAGCCAAAAGTGCTGTGTTAGGATTCAAAAGGTGCTGTGTCAGGTCAGGATATAGTTGAGGCGCTTCTCTGCGTTATGTAAAGTGGCAAATTATTTAATAGTTGTATAGTACTGTCTCTAAAGTGCACCTCAAATAAAAAAGGTTCAAAATATACATTCAGCAACATGAAAAATGAATTTTAACCGTCCAACTCCCATCTTCATAGGACATTCCTGAGCTGAGATATAAAATGTTAAAATTTATTCACTCAAAACGGTATATTGCATACCAACTTGTGATGTCATTGTTGTACTTCAATCTCTGTATTTCTTCGTTTTTTGAAAGCAACTGTACCTTGTACCAAGGGAGGATGGCACCTACTTCATTACTTATTTAATTAACTGTTTAATTAATTGCATCACCTCTTATGGGGTGATGTAATTAATTAAATCTCCTTTGTGCACCATGCTATGCAAGGAAACAGGAAGTGTTCAAAGTCATACAAACATTTCTTTATTTTGAAGGGAAACAAAGCAGGTCATGTGAGTTGTACCACAAGAGGGTCACAAATTATTGCACAATGGACTAATTTGCTTTAAGTGAATGAACTTCAACATTTTTTTCAACATCGCGGCTCAAGAATGTCCTATGAAAATGGGAGTCGGAATATTCGAATTCATTGTTTTTGCTGTTTGATACATACTTTTGACTTTTTTTTACTTTTCGTACACTTTAACTGTGTGTGCAATTACTGGAATATTTAAAGCTGAAACAATTTGAAATTTACAGTTTAATTACATTTTCACAGGAAAACAAAAGTTCTATTTGGTTGCTGGGTATGCATTAGTACTAGAAAAATATTTCAGTTTTTATAAATATTTGAAACTACATTTTAGTTAACATTTGATCCTTCCTGCTGTTTGTTGACCTATGGCCTTGATTTGCGACACTTTGCTGGGAGTTGAGAGAAAATTTGCAACTTTTGTTCTAGAGCACATATTTCATTTTCATTGAATACACACTGTAACACAATAAAATGTCACTTTTTAGTTTCAATTTCAATGTTACAGAAACATTGACCACTTTCCAAACACCCTTAGAAATCTTCCAACTACCTGTATACTTAATCCATCATCATGACAACCAAACCAGAATCATGAAACCAATTAAAAGAACTCCCAAATGGAAAAAAAGTAACATCAAAAAAGGTAACAAACTTCACACAATCAATTTCTCAGCCTTTTGTTGACCTTTACATCATAGCTATCTGATGCAATAGTAGTACTGTAGTTCCAGACTGACTTAAAAAAAATATCACACATAATCAACCCCAAAAGGGTGATCACTGATCAAGCATTCTTTTAAAATATAGGATTGCTTTTTATATGTTCTCATAATGGCTATAAAATTTTTCAAATTACATTGACTTGTGATCTTCACTCCAGAGTGTTTTGCTGGTTTGAAACTATATTTTACATTTTAGAATACGCATGGCAGCTTTTCTAATCCTTTACTTAATAGATTAATTGGAAACAAGAGCTTTGTTCATATATTTGTTCATTTTAACAAGAATTTACAGAATTCCTTTCCTTCATCTGCCTAGTTTTAATAATTTGAAGGTCACAGAGCCACTAAGATTCATTAAGGACCATATTTACATAACTTGGTCAGGAAAAAAAACCAATGCAGTTTTTACCTTTTCAATTATACAGGTAGGCACTGAGATGGCAACATGTGAACCACTCCCAATTAAATTCCTATGGACACCATTGAATAACTCCTTGGCTATTACACATTCCCAGCCTAAAGCCTCTATCCCATAGGCTGAAAGAGTGCATAGCCCCTTACTACCCTGCACCACCTTGGGAACAAATGAACCAATCAAATGCCTGATGTGGACAACCTTTTGAATAAGGTTGTCACCTGGGTCAAATTTACACCTGAAGACCATTTCTGGAAGCAAGCACCACTCTAAAATCTTATTATAGCAACATTACCAACATTGGCAGAACACACAAATTTCAGTCACCAGAAATATCAGGCAGTGCATCTCACCTCAAATTGCAAGGCAGTGCATTCACACCTCCATATCAATTCTCCTGAAACTGTTCAAAACACTTGCCCTTTCAACAGCAGGGATTGAGTTTAGCATTAAATGTTTACTCTAATGACTTGAAAATATGTTTTAAGTCAGAGGCCAAAGCTGCAGCAGTTTGCCTTATTGCTAGCCGCACACTATACAACTTCGCACATCACAACTAAACTAAACTAAACCATCATGACCTAGCTTTGAATTGCCGTCAAGATTTTTAGTCGCACAACAGGGCCACGCACACTATACCACTGGCTATTGCACATTGTCAGTCCACCAATTAGGGAATGCACACCCACATTGGCACGTGCACACTACTGCATGCCATACATATTACGGTACAACAGCCCAGAACAGCATACAGTTTGCAACCATACTTCCAGCGTGTAGCTAGCGAGCCTACTAGGCCTATGAAAGTTTAAAGCTCACCAGTGGTGTCGACTGCCTCGGCAATCTCTTCAACTGTTTTTTCCAAGAATTCTCATAGGAGTAGTTTTTGCTTCCACAGTTATAAAGTACACGTCATTGCTCCCACATTTCTACGAGTTTGTCTTATCTCTACTTCCTGTACTCGGTCCATATATATCCATTTTTTAACTGAATATTTACACAAAGTTACATCAAAAGTTGTCACCGGAACAAGCATCAGACAACTTATTTTGTATTTATTTCACATGCATATAAATAGGTAGCTTTCATTGGTCAGATTTTTCAGTCACCACTGTCCCCCCGGCAGAGTCAGGGAGAACCAACATGTTTTTTTTTCCTGCCTGAAGGCGATGCAACTTAAAACTGGTCTTAAAACTACCAGTTGTAGTCATATACTAACACACACTACACGACTGTTGGAGATTTGAGTTGCAACGCACAAAGTCATATATTATGTGCGGCTAGTTTTAGTGTATGCCAATGACTCAGAGGCTTTCCCCCATTTGACAACTCCCCCTCCAGAAAACTCAGCTACTTGCTGACCACAACCTATCTCTTGAGTAAAAATCTCATATTTTGTGTTCATCCCAAAGTTTATTGACACAGGCATTTCCTACTTCACTCATTAAAAGTGCACTCAATCATGCAACTTGGATATGTAGTGTTCAAAGCAGTTTGGGCTTTAAAAACACACCGTATGAAATGTCCCATAGAAGCTGCTTTGTCATTGGCCCAGTAGATTGGTGTGTTGCGAAGGTAACGCCACAGATGCAGAGCTTCTTCCGGGACTGGTAATGCCTCATTCCCCAATTCCCACACAATTCTGGGATGGAATCTTATGTTATTTCATAGCAGGCCCTTGGTACCTTACTGTGTGCTGGCTGTGGTGTTGGTGTACTGCACAAACAACAGTTGCTGTGCTGTTTTTTTATCAGTTAAATGGTTTCAGTGTCCTCAATCAGAGAAAAAATGGCCTCAATGCCCTAACCGATGGTCTTGATGTTCTCAAAAACCAAATTGAACCAGACCAAAATATCCTTGCCCTTCAAAATCCAAAGCATGAGGCAAGAACACATATCACACACTTAAACAGTAACAGGATAACTTTTCCTTACATTTTAGTTTTACCAAGTTACTGCCATTCTACATTCTAATACATTTCTCGTAAACTGATGGAATCCACAGTCCTAATTCTAAATAAACTCTTTCCTCCTGTAATATCTATTTAAGGCAGCCTTGGTCACACACAATTGAGTGGCAGTATTTCCGCTCCTTCCTTCCTCCTCCTCCCGTCTTCAAATCTATGCAACGGCTGGATCATTTCCATACATTCTTCTCACCATCCCTTTATCTTCATGTCAAGCAGCTCCTCTCCTCGAATCTTGAAATTCGGCACTACAAGATTTCATCCACACAGCCACTAACATCCCAGCTCTCACCTCTTGACTAACGTCATCAGTAACTTTTATCACGTCCACAATTTTGTGGGAGCTATGCCTTCCTGAGTCGTGATGTTGGGTTGAAGATCTTCTTCTGACAAAAAGTCCAAGGGGAAGAAGACAAGGTAGCCCCTTATACTTTTAAGAATCTTCAAAGCTTTTTGTTTATCGGTCGAAGCCAATGATCGAGTCTCTCTGTACTGTTTCAGTTGTTGGAATGTTCGAGCTGAATTTGTCGGGGCACAGTGAAAGACCTGCGAGAAGAGAAATACATGTGATAAAACTTGAAGCAGCAGTGTAGATGTGAGGAGAATGGAGGCGCAGGTTTGATGGCTTGATTTGATTTGCTAGAATTTTACATTTCAACAGCACCTTGAATATGGAATGACTCATCACTTCTAATACACGTAAACTATGTAATATGTGTCAGTGCCCTATAATGGGCATAATCCACTATACATGGAAAACTGAAGATAAAACTGACTCTTTTTTTCTTCTTTTTTTTTCTTTTCTTTTTCTTCTTCCTCCTTCCATGTTTGTTTTCTTTTTTGAGTTTGAGGCAAGTCAAAAAGTAGGATAACCTATGGGTACAACTGTTTAATTTTTTTGTCTTTTTCCTTTTTTTTTTCTTTCAAGCTGAAGCAAGAAAAAAGTAGTGTAAAGTACGATCACAAAATAAGAACAAAAGTAGGAGGAGAGTTTCAAAATTAGGAGAAAGTAGGATAGTGGGAATCACTTGAAAGCCTGTCACGTGTCACCACTCCAACATAAACTTTACGGCCAGTGTACAGGGCTTTGTTCTTGATATTGAAAGTTGGGGGTGGGTGAGGGAGAATTTGCTCTGTCACTTTTGCCTGAGAGAGCATTTATAACCTTCTAGACGTCCTCACAGATGAATCTTGGAAATAATTTTTACCACACAGCAACCATTTCAATTGTATTTGACAATCTGGAAAAGGCTGGTTGCCACAGCAATGTACTGACTACCACTGAATGATCACTTTGATTACTATACAGATGTTTAGGCTTTCCAACAAACCTTTTCAAAGTTGGCAGTGTTATTGCTGGCAGTAAGGATCCAAACACCTTTGAAGAAAGATTCTGATACAGGGTCAGAGACATCTTGATTCCAGTTGCCCTGTAGGATTCCAAGATGCTCCCTGAGGATAAAAGAGTAGCATTCTATTTATTTATACTATTGATTCTTCTGCAGGCAATATTAAGCAACAATGTTGGTTGTACTCTACATATGGTGAAGGGTAATTCTAGGTCTGCAAAAAAAGGTATTCAAACATTCCAACAATATCGAATTCCAAGGACAAACAGGATGTTCAATTATAAAGAAAAACAAAAGGAATTTGAGGCAATATGTACCCTCATTACATAACTTCCAGATGCTTAGTTGAAAAGCAGAGGTATTTTATAACAAAAATATCTCATCTTTAAAGTGAGATATCTTGAGTTAGGAAAAGGGTTTGAAGGACATAGTGTAGAATATATTTTTGCTTTTCTTACAACACCCAGGTAAAAAGTCACCAGAATATGCGTTAAAGGTGACTCAGTTTCTAACTAATTGGTTTAAGTCAGGTTGGCCCATGGACTTCCTATACATGGACAGAGGATAATGCACGGTACATTGTCACTACGGTGCATCGTGTGAGAAAAAGGGCACCAAGATGGCCGTCTGCTATGATTTTGTGTGAAAGTATGGACTTGCTCAAGTATATTCCATATTTTGCAAGAAAGTTGAAATATTTTTGAATTATGGCAAGGTAAGGTCAAAGTCACTTCACCTATTGCAGCAATATCATACTCTGACCCATTCAAGTTTAACTTTTGTTTAAAATAATACAGAGTTGTCGCCAAATCAGAAGATTAATAGCTTCAAGGCGGCCATCTTGGTCCGCCTTTTTTGTCCCAGTCGGTGGCGACCATCTACGGATAGGACGTACACAGGACGTACATGCTAAGTCCATGTATATGTGTGTTGGCCACAGCGTTTTCCTAGAAGTAGCTTATTGGCTAGTTGTAACACTACTCCATTGCTAATGCTATGCGTCAAGCACAATGTCAGTTAAGTACAGATAAAATGAGTATTAAAGCATTTATTCTTTGCAAGTATATTTCAAGCTTTTGTTGCATGGCTTAACTGGCTTAATCCTGAATGTTACATTGCTGCTTTATTCCAGGCAAACATTTTTACAAATACACAATTGCTGACTGAACTTTGCCTTAGGCACCGTGTCAAAAGTTGGCCGCACTGCGGCCTTAAGGCCGCCGGCAAGGCGGCCGGAGCGGCCGGACGTTGCTATGATAAGCATCGGCACAATGGATGTGTGGCCGCAGCCACACTACACTAATGAGCAACAGTAGCGGACAATAGCTATTGTGCAAAATCTTTCAAGCTTGAGCTCATTTCCATTGCAGCGGCCGCCGTAGCGCCAAAAATTATAGAAAAAATATTTGTTGCCCCTTCAGTTTTAACTCCGTTGGAATTAATAGTTTTGCCGGTTACTATATACTGTAAATGTACTGTTTTAGATCACAACAAGGAAAACTTCGCAGGTATTTGACCCGAGACTGTGCTTCCATTGCACTTATCAACTACTGCTTTCGGTACGTAACAGATATCTAGCATACAGCAGGGCTTATCGCAACAGAGAGTTGCCGCGATCCCAAGAGGGAAGACTCTTGGTCGTAACTTTTGAAAAGAAAGCCCCTTTTGACAAAAAACACTAAAAACATTCATTTCGCAAGTGTAAAAGACTCTCAAATCAAAATCTAAAACCTACCCGAAAGATTTTTATCTCCGAGTTTTCCGAACGAGTCATCTTTCTCCAGTAGCATTGTCACTGCCTAACGTGCTTTTTGTATGTAAAGGCTATTGGTCGTAACTTTTCAAACGAAAGCCCCTTTTGACAAAAAATACTAAAAACATTCCTTTCGCAAGTGTAAAAGACGCTCAAAAGAAAATCTGAAACATACCCAAAAGATTTTTATCTCCGAGTTTTCCGAACGGGTCATTTTTCTCAAGCAACATTGTAACTGCCTAACGTGCTTTTTGTACGTACAGGACTACAGTAGAAACCTAACCTTTACCTGTATATCTGAAGTTCAGAAAGACTAGTACCAACCAACGATACTGGTCAGTAACGGTGCCAGAATGTCAAAATTATGGGGGAAGGGGAGAGCACTAAGAGTTAAGGGTAGTGTTGCATGGGGGCAAAAATATTCGGGTGCTGCATGAAACTTAGCACAAAGCATGCACACCTGTGGGTGGGGGTCCAGGGACAAATCCCACAGAAGCTCTGAGCAAGTTTACCCACCTCTGCCTGAATGAGTGGATGAAAAATTAAAGGTTCAGGGAGTGGTTTATTTTTTTTGGTTAGCCTGACTTGATCTTGGCGAGGAGGCAGGGACAGTTCTGAGGGAATCCCCCCCCCCCCCCCGGGCTGCAGCGCTGCCACGATAATGGGCCCTGTTTCTGTTTTTTTTTTTTTTTTTTTGGTGCAATGGTCATCATGTAACACAGCTGTGTGTAAGGGGATGTATGGTGCATTATTCCCCCCCCCCCCCTACACACACACAAATGCACCTATTGTTTTCATGTAGTCCAAAATAAACTGAGACTATGCTTGGACAGCATCTTAGAGGACTGAATTATCATGACCATGAGATGGGATTATGTCAGGGATTACCAAGGTATGCTTTTCCCCAAGGTTCAATGTTCCTTAATGTAACTGGGAAAATCAGCACCTCTGGGAACAATGAACTCTGAGAATACCGAACTTTGTAATTATTGCCAAATAACTTTGCAGACATTAAACTCTGGGGAACACAAGGTAGATTCATAGACATTCAAACCTCCGGACTGTTCAAACCGGAACAATTCCAAAACTAAGTTGATTGCTTTACTCCCGGGTATATTTTTTAACAACCCCAGGAATTTTACAACAATGAAAAGATGTCCTTATTGTCATAGGTTCCAAGGCCAATTCATATTTAAATTTGAAGGGAAGGGGAAAGTATGAGACAGACAGTAGCACAGTTTTTAGACCCCAGTGCATGACCAACAGTTGTACCGAGTCCGTTTTGACTGGAGCTTGGGATTTGTTCATCAGCACGTAACAGTTATATATATGGGAAGAAACTTTTTCATTAATCCATAATTTTTTTTTACAAGGAAAACATCATTCTGTCATAATTGTTTAGTCTTGATACAAACATGTGTGCAGGTGGTTCATGATGAAGAGAAAGGTGATGGAAGAAAGTCATAATCCCCTGACCCCCACCCAAATTAAATACATTGATTATAGTGTACATTATGACCTGCCGCTGCACTGAAACCTCCTTAAAGTTTGTGATCATCTCAACATCTGCAGCTTGAAGATGTCTTCATCATCACGTACGTAATGGTAATCAGGTACTGTATATGGAAAGAAACAAGCATTCTGCAACTATAGGTGACTGCCCTATATTCCGACACCCCTTCCATCACCCTTATGGTCCAACAATTTCTATATGCATCTACGACTTAGTTGTTGAAATATAGGGGTGTGGGAACAAAGCCTGTTTTGGAACGTAATGGATTTGTCAGAACATAGGGCCGGGTGTTGGAATTGAGGGGTGTCAGAAAGTAGGGCTGATGCATTGAACTATGGGTCAGAATGTGAGCTTAAATGAAAGAAGGCAAATGCCAGATGAAAAGTGTGTGCACAACAAATCTGCCACAAGGTATCTTTAATTTCATGATGAAGCATATGCTATTTTAGAGATCTTCAGAATTGACCACAAATCCTTCACTGGTACCTGCCAAAAAATATTTCTGATTTTGGCTGGCCTATCCCTGCATTGCATTATTGCTTTGGGAAATCAACAAACAATGATTGCTCTGTACATGGGGCATAATTCAGCTCAAGGTCTAGGCTGCATACATGTTCCATATGTTTTTTTTATTTATTTATTTTTTTTTTGGGGGGGGGGGTTCACATGTAGAACTAGTTTTCATTTTGTCACACAGCAGACAATTATTCCAAAATAAAGGTGATGGGATATGCTGACTATTTCAATTCTTTTGAAATTTGTGCTTGGCCTGGGTTAATTTAGAATTGACCTAGATTGCACAACCAGGGAGCAGATCCCATCCTGGTCTTTCGGTAATTATGTTCGATGGAGTTTTACAGCCCTTTTCCCAAGCAATTGGTTCAAGTCACTGTGATTTTTTTTTCCAGTTGTGGCTCACTGGATTGTTTTTCCCTACTTCATTGCTAACGCTGGGCACCAAGCACAGTGGCAGTAGGCCTAGTGTCATTTCTAAGTCTTCAGTTTGTTTGGCAGTTAAATAGGTTTATTGACATACCAACACTGATGTGTTATATTGTGTCACAAACATGCAACTCGTCCAGGGCTCATAACTCCCAACCTCTGAAAGCCTGATGCTCGAACCATTTGACAATGCAGGAGCTTCTAGTGGCTTTTCTTTTCACAACTTAAGACTTTAATGCCTAGCTTCCAGTGCTCCAACTTCCAAGGATTGAGAGGGGATAGCTTGGAAGAAGGCATTAATAACCTGCTTAGTCTAGGCTAGCTAAGCCTAGCCTAGGCCCTCAGCCTAAATGAAACCGTATGTTAAGGAACATGCGGTCAAGCCTGTATAGGGTATGTCTAAGTTGGTTCTTAAACTCACAGGGTGCCGACGATCCATAAATTAATTTTGGAAATAGCAATACAGAAAACCTACAACGAGAAAAATAACGTTAGGCCTAGGCTGTAGCCTAAGCACTAATAACGTTAGACAGCCTATACAATGGCATCGTTAGTTAGAGATGAAGTTCGTAGGCAAACCGATGTGAAAGTCAGTTGCAAACTAAGGTGAAAATCAGTCGCAGTGGTGCATACTACTGCGGTCCGACTTGCGTATTTTATTATTGCAAGCCCAAGTAAAATTTCTCCGCGCAATGTTCACCTCAGTACGTTTGCAACGAACTTAGAGAAACTCAAATGATTATGATTTCAAAGTAAGGATAATCAGATGAGCCCTGCCATTTTTAATAACGTACGAAAATGTGGAATCATGAGTCGTTCACTTGTAAGGAACGGATAAGTATTCAAGTGTGCATATGTGCTGACTGTTGATATTGGCCTTAACGAGACACCGATCGACTCATGAGACCGTCGGTTTCATCCACGATCTTACGCAAATGTATACATGTACGTATGTACTGGGGTATTTGGGGCCGTTTAGTTATGTTATAAATAAGCCCACGAACGATTGAAAAATTGTAACGAGAACGCAGGTGAAAACAATGTGATCATTTTGTAGTGATTTTTGTAGACTTTTTATTTCAAACCTGTGGATATTGATGTTTGCCTTTTGAGGGTTTTAACTCTCATTTCTATCAAGCAAATGGTTACTACAGTACACAATTTTCTATGATGTTACACGGCAGCCAACAGAGGCGGCGGCGGCCTCCCGGCCACATCTCTGTATTTGAAATCAACGATGCATATCGTGACCGCATATAACGGTACCCCAGCCGGCTGCACAAGCTAGCGAGGTGTTGCTATGGTTTGTCTATTGTTATGACTGCTTCCCAGCGGCTGCGGTGGCCTTGCCGGCGGCGGGGAGGCCAAGTTTTGACAAGGTGCCTTACTTTGAAGTTAAAAATTCATGTTAAGTTTTATCATGATTGAATGTTTCTGAGGGATTCTCTTTGATGTATTTTCAGTATCACTCAACAGACTGTTAACTTCTTGGTAAGTAATGAAGGATGATATTACATGAGGTAAACAAATATAAAACAATGTTACACTGAACACCATTATTTTTGAACGGAAAAAGGGAGTGACTTCAAAACCATCAAATTTTCAATAGGTCCATGATATTATTCCTTTAAACATACCTACAACCCACTCCAGAACAGAAAGCAAATACAAAGAACTCACTTAAAGAGCCTCTGTCTTAAACCAGATGCAAAGACCCCAGCTTGGTACATCTTTCCATTCATGACAGAGTCTACAGTTTCCGTATCTTTTACCAGGACAGCTATCTCACTGTCTCTTGAACCCAACAAGCTTCTGTCATTGATGTTGGCTGAACCAATGATGACAGTGTTATCATCAGCAATGAGAAGTTTGGAATGAATGTAGACAAGCTCGGAAACTAGCTCTCCTGCCAGCTCACCCCAATTTCTAAGTCCGTTGAAGGTAATGTACTTTTGAGGGAAGTGAACTAGAAGAAAACAATAGAAAAAGTTTTATGACCCACTCACATCATTGAAAGCAACAGTAATGCATTTAACTGTATACCTCATATGAATCCATTTTTAATGCTGTAGGTTTGATTAACATAATTAAATGGTGCATTACCATGACCAGAATGCAAAAATGCATTGAGGATACATGAATATTCCGTTTCAAAGAGTGTCATCATGTACCATTATTTTCTCATTCAAATGCTATACTGCATGTTCAAAAAATAATTTTGTCATTCCAGATGACCTTTTGACCTCCATAAAAGTCATACATAGCTTGACTGACAAACAACAGACAGACAAATGGACAAACAGCTATCTTGATAGATCATATTTAAAAAGGTTTCCAGGCTTTGATCCCTGGAGACCCCAGATGACCTTTTATCTCTGCCAAAAACAATGGGGACCATCTTCTGACCATAATGCATCCACATACCCAAATATGAAATGTATTTAAGTTTTCTATTTTGAGATATCGCATTAGCAGGATTTTCAGACTTTGAACAGCAGTGACCCCAGATGACCCTTGACCTCCGCCAAAAACAAAAAGGACCATCTACTGATAATAACGCATCCACATACCAAATATGAAATCCATCCAGGTTTCCTACCTAGTTGAGATATCACATTTAACAAGGTTTTCAGACTTTGACCAGCAGTGACCCCAGATGACCTTTGACCTCCACCAAAAACAATAGGGTTCTTCCTTTCAATATGGCACATCATTGTACCAAGTTTGAAAACTGTCAGACATTCCTATCTTGAGATATCGTGTTAACAAACAAAATGTCACAAACACACATACACGCACACAGACACATACACACATACATACACACCCACGCCACCATGAATGCATTGGCTTCTCTTATCATCGAAACCAAAAAGTGAAAGAAGGAGTAGGCCCTCTTCTTGAGGGCTCACTTCTGGTAGGCTTTATTTCATTTGACAGGAATAACTAAGGGTAAGTGAGGGTTCCATAAGTGAATCAGAGGTAAGGAAGGGTGCTGTAGATTCAGAATGTTAGAAGGATGACGGTTAGGAGCAGGAAGGCAAGTGTTAGGGTAAGGAGGAGGGTTACAAGGACAATCAGGTTTAGGAGCAGGAGGACTAGGACGAGGGTTAGAAGGAAAGTTGAGAGTAACTAGGAGGAAGGTTAGAGAAGAGTGAGGAGGGGAAGCTGAAATGGCAGAATAACAAAGAAAAACATAACCTGCACATACTTGGAAAATGGAATATCTAATCTGGGAGAGCTAAAGGTTCCTTAGTCTACAGCAGAGACTGTATGGTGAGTCAAATTTAGAGAATAAATGAAAGAAACTCCAACATGACAACCACCAACTGTAGTTCTTGCCTTTAATATGATCACTGCCCAGATTATGTGCAAGTTTGGTTAAAGGGGCAGTGCATCAGCCTCCCACCCTAGATGAGCCAGTTTTATGCACAGGACTGAGCCATACCAAAGACTTTAAAAAATAACAAAGAGGTCTTTGTGTATTGTGCATAACATAGCGATAAAGTAGAGAAAACAATCCAGTAACCTGCAGCCAAACTGCCTGGTCAAGTGATTCAAGCATCAGACTTGCAGTTGGAAGGTTTAAAGTTTGAGTCCTGTCCAAAAATGGAACCCCACTGCCATTGTGCTTCGTGCTAAGCATAGACAATGGCACAGGGAAAACATGCCAGGACCTGGAAAGGCTGTGGTTTGCCAGATTTAAACCAATTGATTGGAAACTTGAGTTAGTTAGATGGAGTCTTACAGCCCAGTTTCCAACCTATTGGTTCAAGAAGAGTCAGCCATTGACTTTTTTCCAGTTGTGGCTCACTGTCTTGTTTCCCTACTCCATTGCTTTTGCTGAGCACCAAGCACATGGGCAATGGAAAATGAGTCGTAAAACTTGATCTGACTGGCTAACACAACCTGAAAAATGGATGTGACATGGCTTGATTAAACCAGGAGGTTTGAAGTTGAGGCATAAACTGCAACAGACCAAACAAAATCCAGGATTTGCCCTGACCTAAATACATTCCTGTTTACTTACTTCCGCTGGCCTTAAGCCTCTCAAGGAGGGAATCTTTTCCTCGGCAGATAGATCTGTATTCCCAATGTAAGATGGCATGAATAGAGTTCCCGCTGTTGCTACCAACCTCTCCTTGGAACGAGGGCAGCAGAGGCTGAACAATGTACACTCTAAATGTTTCATTTTTTCTGGCAAGAGATAAACATTGTTATATCCGATGAGGGAAGGCAGTAGGCACTTCTTGCAATGACAAGGATCTCTGAAAATACCTTACATGGTGAAATCAAACTATGAACAAACTTGCCACTGAAGTATTTATATTCAAGCTGTTGGTAGCTAGTCAGCATAACATAGATAGTCCTCAGTGATTTCACAGCTTGGGGTTAGAAACAGCTATGTCTGAGGGTAAGCCTGTATAAAGATACAAGGTTGTCCTCAGACATAGATACTTAAAAACTCCATGTGAAAAGCTTCTATGGTACTACAAGGTGACTTTTTATACCACAAATGCAGTGAGCCAATCAAGTAGACTTAGTTTTTAGTTTCTCCACATTTTCAGCCAATCAAATTAGCTGATGAAACAACAGTCTAGAAAGGAGCTCCTGAGCTGATCAACTGTCCAATCTTTCACCTCAAGATATGTTAAGTCAAAATAAAGTTCAGTATTTATCACATGTTTGAAGGTTTCACTTCTCATACTTTTTCTAATTTTTTTATCAATTTCAATTGGATTGGTATTGAAATATGGTAATAAATAGCAGGACTAAAGCCTGTGGCTCAGTTCCCACAAGAAAGATTACAGGCATATTCTGTTGATTTGTTCCTAGTATTTGATATGTTAGGAAGAATATTCGCGACCATATACTCCCAACCCCATAAAAAAATCTTTTTCCAGACTCAAGATATCTTTTTTAAAGATTGCCATTCTTGTTACACAACACCTCCAACTCATACTCACAGAATATCATGTTAAGATACTGTTGGGCCTTTAAACTGCCTCCTTAGAAAAACTTCAGTTGCTTGAGAGTCTGCAAATTTAAGTTTTAAGGAAAGCTCCAAGAAACAGATGAAAACAAAGTAAAGATCAATTTCCTGAAACTGTTATCCAAAATTGGTAGGGTCAAATGTGGGAGGGTTCCCCATTGAGAAACCTCCGCTGAAGGAGTCTTCCTAAGTGCAAAATGGTGCTATCTTTTTCTGTTTTTCAGATATACTCATGCAGAAAACTACTAAAATTTATGTAAAAAGATTCCAAATAATCTATAAACTCTCCCCACCCTTGGTCAATCCAACCACAGTGACCATGGCAACACTTTTTGAAGAGCAAAACGACTTCCAATTTCTTCAAATCAGGAAATGTCAAGAACTCTTACACCTTTGATAAAATATCCTTTACCTATGAGCTCTGAGGATTCTTTCATAGAGTGCCTGAGCTATTCCATTAGAGACGTCGCTTGAGTTGGCAATGCTAATGAAAAACTGGTTCTGAAATAAGAAATAAACAGAAGAGTTTTGTTTACTTGTTTGCAAACAAAGACATAGATGACCACACATTAGGCAGACAGGTCCTTCGAATAAGTTTGAAAACCATTTTTCTAGCCCACAACCATAATCCTCTTGTCTTCCCAATCAAAGAACGAGCAAATTGTTTGTTTTAGCAAGCAGAGCGATTATTTCTTCTCTTTCATTGTTTATCTTTGGGTGACACCCAGCTGCACTTGATAATTGATCTTATACAGTGTTCTGCTACATTAACAGTTTATGTACAGTATTTACTACACTCAACCAAAACTAGAACCACTATTCTGCAGAATCTCAACACTTCTGTAAATGCATGATTAATGGTAATCTTGAAGCAGAGGAACTACAGGATGCACTTACGTTTTTTAATGATACTTTAGAAAAGAGAAAATGTTATTTTGGTGATCAGGTACAGTATCATGCATAAAAATGAAATAAGAGAAAAAACTTCCCACATCATAACCTACAGTGTTTCATACAGTGCGGGTAAGTTAGATACTGTTGCATAGCCTTTAAAGTATTTACAGACATTTGCAGTATCCTGATCTTGTACATTTTATGCACAAATATTGAAATGGTTGACAAACAACCAATTCAGGAAGGATATTGTTGTATTTAAGGATACATATAATCATTGTAAAGTACTTTGGAACCATCAAGCAGAAGCTATTATCCAACAAAACTATTTTGCCTGCTCCCTTTCACTCTCTTTGTTCAATACCACCCTACCTAATATCACCTCTTATAGTCTTATTCAAATATGTTGTTAATTAAAAGCAGGGTAGTCAAAATAGCCTTCTATTTAGATATTTGCAGCTGCCTACTTCTCACTATATCACATACTGTCTACATGGTTGCATGTGGCCAGATTTCCTGATGTAACCAGACTCCTACTATGGCCTGTGCAGCCTCCTAGTCAGAAAAAATTTGACTGACCCTGTAAAAGAACACTACCTTTGAAAATTGAAAGCTAACATCTTCTTTAGAAGCTCAATCACCTGTAAATGAACTTCTTCATCACAAGACAATGGCTGGGCAAACATCTTGGTCAGACCAGACAAGATCATCTTAACAGTTACCCTACACTTGACTTAACTGAGGCTTGAAGCCAAAGACAAAATAGCAGTCTAAATGTACACAATGCATTATGACAAAAAGGAGTACTAGTAATGGGCTCTAATGGCTCTGTTTTGTTTTTCACAGCTGTTCGTCATGTTTGAACACTTTTCAGCCAAAATAACTTCATCAAAAAATGATTAAGTTCTGAGACTTACATATATATTGTGGCACAGAGCTACAAGATTTCATGAAGAAATTGTAAAACCTCTCAACTTTGGTGATGCTGAAAAGGATATTAACATACAGCTAGCAACCATCTAGTGATCTAGTGATAATATCTCCATGCGTGTTCTCGGCCTTTTGGCAAAGATCACATGTAGTCTCTATTTTTTCCATCAATCTAAAATGGAGCCATACATGACAGACCAATGATGTAAATGATCTGAGGGCAGCAAGGTTGGTCAAGTGTTGTCCTTCAGTGGACATATAGCTTCTTTGGGAAGCAGTTTACAGTTTGGTTTCACCATACAGCCCTTTGCCAGAGAGTCGGGAGGACTTTAAAAAAACAGATATCTCAATGCATGTTATGTATTGCGATATAAAAATCAAAGAAAGCCCTTGTGAGGTCAAATAAGTCGAGTTGGTGCTAAGCACATTTGCTCATCAGGGAATATAGTCCTCATGTAGAAATCTTACTTTGAATATGGACACAACAAAGGAAAGTTTCAAAAGCTAAGAAAGGCAGCCACTGTCCAGGCTCCATACAAACTGTGGATGTTATGACCCTGATGGTGCTTTACACCAGCACTAGCGAGGCTTAAGACACTCACCTCAATATAAATATAATGCTTAGCATCATGGATGACCTTCAAGTACGCCTTATGAATAGAATCTTCTTTGTCCTTCACTCCAGCTGACCAATTGTCAACAGATCTAAGTATCTAAAATAACAAAATATCTATGGATATGCATGAAATATAGGTATTTTATAAAAAGGCAAAATATTAATATTATATATTGAAATATTAATATTCATGAACACCTACTGCATCCAACTGTTTAACAATTAGTACTTAGGTATTACCACAGTACAACCATGATCTAAGATAATCTAAGTTTCTAAAATATTGTATACTCGAAAAATGTAAGCAGATGCATGAGACTATTTACTGAAACAATGACTGAATCAATACTTCACAAGTGTCAGATTTTGTCTCTCTTAGGTAGAAAGAATTTGATTTGAAAATGTGATAAGTCCCACACAAGCTCAGCTCTTTAAGGAATGTATCATATTTGACGGTACTAAAGTACGCAATTTCTACCATACAAATCTGGTGTTATATCAAACAGATTCTCAAACACATGGACACTATTTTGAAACAATTTTCTGAATAACCTTTCCCACAGACCCGGGATTGATACAATTGCAAAACCTGCAAGCTTTATTTTAAGCACTCACAATTGAGAGAACTATCCAACATTTTTTGACAAAAACAAGTACTTCAATGATATTTAAAGCACTCTGGGGCTCGTTAGCTAGATGGAGTTTTACAGTCCAGTTTCTAACTGATTGGTTTAAGTTCAGCCTGCCACAGCCCTTTTTCCACTTGTGGCTCACTGCCTTATTCCCCTATTCCATTGGTTAAGCTGAGCACCAAGCACATGTGGCAGAAGGTTCCATTTTAAAAGCCTTCGGTGTGACAAAGCTAGAACTTGAACTCCCAACCTGGCGACTGCAAGTCGGATGCTCTAATCATTTGCACACTGTGGTATTTTGAACTTCCACTGACTCTAGACAGATGCTAAGACTAATTCTCACAAAAAGAAAATGTCTCATCTGTCATAACCCCTTACCCCGAACCAGAAAATATTTTTGACCCTCAAGGACATCATACCTGACAAGTACACTTTGATGTTCCAGCAACTCTTTCCAAGTTTAAAGGCGGGTGAAATCTGTTACTCTTTGGCATCAATAGAGGATACGAAGAATTCTGTTTGGACTTCTCTTCCTGAGATACAAATCAATCATAATAATGAAATATCTCCAAAAGTGCAAAGCACTTTTCTATTAAACACAAAAATATAAGCTTATTTGCACTGATGTGAGTAAATAAGCAGTACAGTCTTGGAATTAATTTTTTTGGTCCAAACATACTCAGTGTACTGTAGAAGTTTCATGTGATGCTGTGAAAATTGTTATATAAGTTATGCCATATATGCAAATTACCAAGTATACAATTTCTGTCAAGTTTTGTTAAGTAAATTGTTACTTACAACTCCTCCTCTGTTTGTTACACTCTTGTGTGTTTTTGTTAGTTGTCCTCGAGGGAGCTGAGGAGCTCCATCTTTAATACATTTATAAGAAAGATACGTGTCCCACCCACGTATTGAGTCATATAGTATTTTAACCTGACAGTGCACAGACATGTTCCCACCATTCCTTGGGAACTAAAAACCATGGCATGCTACATTAACCTTTTGGGTAATACAGGTTTTCTTCATCCTACACCTACAAATTACCTCTATAAAGGTAGTTCTGGATACAATTATAATTTATAGAGCAAAATCTTATCATTTTAAAATAATTCTGTATCAAAAGAGACCCTTTAACACTTGATAGATATACAGTGCTTGTTACACTGTCAGAAAGCAATCACAATATTTGAGACACTTTGAATTTGTGACAGGTCAAGAGATTTCAACTCTAAAGCTTTCAATTTTTACTCAAGGCATAGAATAATTGTCTCATTCTTACAAGTAATTAGATGGAGTTTTACGGCTGGGTTACAGTTTCTAACCATTGGTTAAGTGTGGCCTGGCACAGCCTTTTTCCAGTTGTTGCTCACTGGCTTGTTTTCCCTACTCCATTGCTTATGCTGAGCACGAAGCATGTTGGCAAGAGGTGCCATTTCTAAAAACATTGGTATGACTCAGTCAGGAGTCAAACCCCAGACCTAAATATATATTTTAAAAAAATATAAAGTGTACATACAGTATGTAACATTTTGAAATATGATGTGAAATGATTGAAACATGTGTATGTTAGTTTTTCCTTCACCTTTTTTTCAAATAATGCATTCTACAGTTTTAACAAAGTGAGTTTCAACAAACTGCTTGAGTTACCTTAGTACTGTTCCATCTTTCAATAAAGTGTCTAGCAACGTCTCTTGCAGCATTCCCATAAACCACTGCGCTGATGTCATGCCAAGGCATTCTGGGAGTTGAGGAGCGATCAACACTATCTGTGAAAAAAAAGTTGAAGTTTATTTAGCTTCCTTGTAAGCGACTGAAGCAGAGTATAAAAAGCATGATGGGAAGATAGATGGACTATGGACACGTAAGTTCAAAAAGGTACAAATAAGTTTGTTGGATGGTGTTTTACAGATAAGTTTCTAATCAATAGGTTTCAGTTGGGTTGGCCACTCCCATTTTTCCAGTTATGACTCACTGGCTTGTTTCCTCTGCTCCATTGCCTATACATCACGCACGCATTCACAACGGCAGTAGATTCCATTTTTAGAGTCTTTGGTATGACTCCAACTGGGAACAGAACCCGGGCCTTCCGCGTGAGAGACAGATGCTGAGCAACGATCAATGGCAGTGGGTTCCATTTTGAAAGTCTTCTGTATAACCTGGCCAGGAGTCAAATTCTAGAACTAAGTCTGCCAGTTGGATGCTGTAACTACATAGCCATGCAAGTAGGTACAGAGGCAAGAACAAAAGTGACAATCATCTGCACACAATCAATTGGATAACCTTATCATTACCAGTCAAATACTTCATTTTATTTGAAAATCCCACATAGGAAAGCAGGCTTTGACAAATTCGTTTTTCATGACTTGTCCATCGGGCTAGGGATTCCCGAAGCCTACTTGTCCGCATGAATATACAGTTAGTCCATATCTAATTATCTAGTACTAGCCATTAAATTTCTATGCGAAGAAGACTTCTGTGCTGCTTGCCCAGCAGGCTACAACATTGAAAAGTTCACTTGTCCGAGTCATTTTTTACTTGCCCTGGGCTGTCGGGCGGGGGATTTGTCGAACCCTGAGGAAAGGTTCTCATTGCTGGTAGAAGACACTTATCAGCATTAAGAAAGAAGTAACTCAAACTTTCATTTTCTTTAACTGTAGTCATCTGGTTGTATTTGTTGCATTAGGTGAACAACTGGATTAAAGTCTGACAGTCAACTTCTTCCTATCACTCAAAAAACTGAATTATTTTGATTGATAAGCTAAAGCATGGCCGGCACCTGACTTTCTAAATGCCACAAACCGTGTTCTTTCTCTCCAATTCATATTGGACAAAAAACTTCAGCAGTCAATCATTCCACCAAGCAAAGAAATCAATTAATATTCATGAAAGAAGGCATAGATGAGGTTAGATCAGCTCCCCAACACTTGCTGAAGTCCCAGGGAAGGCTGCCTCACTTCCCTTACAAAGTTGTACAGTATGCAATTAAATATTTTCTATTTACCTTATGAACTAAAATGCAAAAATGCATTGAGGTTTTGATGACATTCTATTTAAAATATTAATGCCATAATGTCCCATATCTTCTCAGTCAAATAACAATAATGACCAACCTAACACCATATACATTCACAAGTAAGCAAAACAAATATGAAGTCCATCCAAGTTGCATACTTTTCGAGATATTGTGATAACATGGCCAAGTTTTGACTTCGGACGACCTCCCATATGAACTTTGACCTCCTTTAAAAAAAATAGGGACCATCTTCTCATCATATTCCATTGCAAACACCAATTCCCTTTGAAACACAGTGTCATATTAACAAGGTTTCCAGCATCTGACCTTGAGGGGCCACAGATATTATACCAAGGGGGAGTTGGTATGTTCTTATACGGTGGGAGACTTGGCATGAAGCTATTTGGTATGTATAGGGGTGGGGTGAGTTGGTATGGATGACTGCCAAGGTTTCTCTTCTTGTTGAACCAATAACAAAACTGATTAACATGGCAATATAAATAATACAGGTTATATAACAAACAAAGTGTAAAATTGTTTCAAGTCTTTGAACCCTGCTATTCTCCAGATGACATTTCAACTTCACCAAAAGCAATAGGGTTCTTTCTACTAACACGGCGCATCTATGTGCCAAATTTAAAAACTGTCAGACATTCCTTGAAATGCTGTATTAACAAGCACAGTTTCACAAACAAACATACCAACACACACACAAACACACACATGTTGTTTTTACACACAACCTGAGGACCTCATTGTGTTTTCCTTTGTTCCTGCTTCCTCAACCCTAACCTTAACAATAGACTGTCTATTGTTTGGACAAGAGAGGACTCCAAAAATCTGTTGAATTTCCACCAGAGGACATAAAATCAATTGTTCGGATCCTCTGTTTGTACTACACAAAAAGTACACGCCATCATGATTGCATTGATTTCTCTTAGCATTGAAACCAATAAATAAACACTGTCTCACTTCTCTTGCAGAATCAAGTAACAACCCATCCACCCGATTCCCCCCTCACCCCCCCCCACGTACTCCCCCCCCCCCTTCCATCTGAATCACCTTACCTTGGAAGGCTAAATGAGGTTGTATTACATCTTGGGCAACAAAATTACAATAATCCTTCCCTGGCCAGAGTCTTGCCTTTCCCTTCACTCCTAACGTTGCCAATTTCTCTTCCACAACTGTCACAGGGACGACCAAATCGTCAGTCTTGTGATTTGACTTGTCATTAGAGGACATCTCTTCGTCCTCTTGGTCTTTGGCAAAAGCCTCTTCACTGACCTCTTGTCCATATCCACTATTGTCTTGTCCTACAGAGGTGGTGAATGGTCCCTCAACAGAAGCTACCTCTTCCTCGCCATCAAATTCCATCACACTGTCTTGTCGGTGAAGCCATCCTCTCTCCTCTCTTCTCTGAGATGCAGGAGCATCTATTTCTCCTACATCCATCCTTTCTTCTGGGATACTTTCTATTCGAAGGGAAGGCAAGATGGCTGGAAGTGATTTTTGCTTTGGCATGACAGGAGGTGTAGAATCAATTGACATATCACATTGATTTACCAGGCTTGTTGCCGTCTTCATGTTCTAGAGACAAGAAAAGAAAATCATGATTTAACAACACACCAACACAAATGTGTTATATAATGTAAACTAAATAAAAAGGTAAATTTCTGATACACCTTCAAACACAGCTCAAGTCAACATCACCGCACAGAACAAATTTCTTACCTTTACTGAATAAAATTCATAGATTTCATTAGAATTGAGCAATAATTCCTTGTTTTTTGTAAGCACTCTCCAATCTGCAAATATTTTTCAAAGGGGAGGTGGGACAGTGTCTTCCCTTTGACCCTCCATCAGGACGGTGACCACAAATTACCCCGCTCTCAAAATGGTCTGGTGACAACCCTGGTCAGGGAATAACATGGGCATACTTTCTACAACCCCCAACAAAGGTGTAAGTACACAAATGAGAGTAGACCCCACAAAATCTTTGCCATCTTTTATTAAATTATCCATTGAAAGAATATCTGCTAACATTAACATCACTGTAAAAAAACAGACTGCTCTAGGCTAAATTTCATGATTTCTCCATGAATCCGTCCTTTTTACAAAGTTCCATGACTTTTCCAAATCTGGAAAATGAAAATAAAATTCCATGACTTTTCCAAGTCACAGGAACCCTGTGTTACTCAATTTAATAAAGCTTTGTTAAGATTACATACTGTACCACTTGACATTACAAATGCCCACAAGCCGACAATTTCGAGTAGTCACACACAACTTGGGAAAGTTGTATTAGAGATGACCAGTAACTTGCACATTCTGTATTTCAATCTAAAGGCTCCAGTCAGTTGTGTCAATTACAACTGGCTTGACTAAAACCACAGACTGTGCCAGTTAGTGACCATCACTCATACAACTTTCCTGAGCTTTGGACGACTACCATGGGTAGTCATAGGCTTATACCCATTTTCATAGCATGCTGGCCAGCTACACACACAGCCGCCAACTCTGAGGTCTTGAAATCAGGAAGATTTACCTGATAAATCAGGAAGATTTGAGGGATTTGTGTGTATTTCAATGGGGGAAATTCTGTTCTCAATCAGGAAGATTTTATATTCTGCATATTTGGAGGTGAAATTTTCAGGAAGTCTTCTGCAGAATCAGGAAGACTTGGCAGCTCTGTAATAACACAACAGACAAACAGAACAGCAGCTCAACTGAATCACTGAGGTGTAAAAAATGATGAGATCTGTTTGGTGAGCTGGTAACCTGGGATTACTTGCCCTGGCAGTTAAAATAAGCAGGTGCTTGCAAGCTACCTAAATCTAATGGTAAGAAACTCAGAATGATCAGAAGGACACACAAACCAGGCATACTGGACAACCCTTTATATTGGACAATCCTGCATATTGGACAACCCTTTATATTGGACAACCCTGCATATTGGACAATCCTGCATATTGGACAATCCTGCATATTGGACAATCCTGCATATTGGACAACCCTTTATATTGGACAACCCAGAAGTTGATACTTCAGGGTTTCCAGGGTTGAATTTGAAAAAAAGAAAGACTCATCCTTTAAAGGGAAATAATGTGTTTAAAATGCTTCAACAAAGACCACAAAGAAAATGGCTCAGACACTATCCAACAATTCAGTCTTAATCATAAACCCCAGCACTAGGTACATCTCTTCAAAATACTATGCGCAAGAAGAACCATGGACGTTGCAGCATTTGAAATGTTGAAAGTTTGGCAGAACAAATTATTCTTGAGCAACACACAACTGAATTTCTATGTGTGGGAAACTTATATCTTGGAAAGAAGGCCTACCATACTGCCTTATTTTTGATAATCTATCACCCTGTGTCAATAAATATTGGTTTTAAAAGAATGAATTTTTCTTAAAAAACAAATGAAATATTTCCTTTTAATTGTTACCTTTTTCTGTCTTTCCATGGTTCTATCTGTATGAGTGACAGATCCCAGGTCAGTCAGTCTGTGCTTAAAGTCATCCCATCTCCCATAACAAATGTCCAGGCCTCCAAGGAATGCAACAGCTTGGTCCACTATCACCACTTTTTCATGGTGGGCCCACAGAATGATGCCTCCAGGGGGATGGTCGGGGTGACGCATTACCTGTCAGGAGAACAATTAAAAAAATTCCACATTGGCTGTGGTTGTAAATTCATCAGGAAGGTATCGTTGGGTTTTTTTTCTGCTTATAGGCAATAATTTGTTACCCTTACTTGCCTCTGGGAGGGTTAAGTCAAATATTTTGACTTTGCAAATTTGGAACATTATACATTGATGCATCCCCCAGTCAGTCATGTGACTGATGTCTTACATAAGATGACACACCCCTTAGTTACAGAGCTGAAACACATTTGTATTTTTGACCAACATGCAAATCACTCTAATGGATGACAATAGTCACAAACTACTATAATTGTGAATGCAACAACTGACCCAACAATGACTCTCCCATTGTGTAAACACTGGACACATTTCAGGACACATGTTGCAACATGTTGCCAAAACACCTTGTGTCCAAAAATGTTGCCAGTGTGTACAGAGCGGACACATGCAGCAACACCTGTTGCAACTTGCATCGGTGACATATGTCCAGTGTACACAGGAGCAAAACACCTTGTGTCCAGTTGTGTCGGCAAAATGTTGCGATGAGCGTCCTAAAATGTGTCAATAGTACACAGGCCTTAAGTGACTAACAGTTCATGTGAAGTGACTCACCCTCAGTCATTAAGTGACTGACAACATCGGTATGCACCACAAAATTGCTACTAAGTTAGTAAGTCACAGTGTTACTGTAAGTGACCCTTACCTTTATGTTGTTATGTATACTCTGAAGCTTTGCTTTGGTTCTTTTACTGTCCAGGCCCAGAGCTAGTTCAACTTCCTTATACAGGAGAATAAAGATCTTAACTCCTTCAATCTGTAAGAATACACAAACACAAAAATACTCAATCCTTGACTGAAAGGCATTAAAACCAATTCACTATTGACATTTAACCCCAGCCCCCCCCTCCCCCCCCAAAAAAAAATACCTCTACAATCAGGGGTAGCACATCTGTTCACATTTTCCGTCTGATGTAAAACGTTTTTGTACCCGTCCCCTACAAAATATTCTCTGAAGCTCTCCAAACTATTTTCAGGAATGAACAATTCCAATCAGTCCCCTCTTGTCCTAAATTTAACACCGTGTGATTAAATGCATTGAAGCCCAATAAAATAGTTTTTATTATAAGAGATACCACAGGGGAGGGGGGTTTGATGAGATTAATTTTTGGCACCTTTTTCCAGCAATTTTCCACATCACTTAGGGGGTGGGGGTTACCAACCTTGAGGACAAGCTAGTCTTTTGGGAAACACTGGGCGTGACTTTCTAAATAAACACTTCGATTCCCTTCATTACAATACAGGAAGACCATTGGAAAATAACCATTTTCAGTAGAAAAGGCAATTGGGAAATATGAGGGCAATTGTGTGTCTTCCAGACATGTACATGGTTATAATGTTCTTTTCAGTGTTCCAGCACTTTTCAATTTTTTTTCCAATTTTCATGATTTTTTAAGAATTTTCATGAGCTAATTCCTCTTGATATTTTATACAAAATTTGAATAGAACATAAGGATAAATTTTAATATCGCGAGTGAGAACACACTTTGAGTTTGATATAACAAGCGAGAGTACAGCAATATTTAATTTTGTGAAAATTAATATCCATAACTTTTCCATGACTTCACACAACTTCTCTGAATTTGAAGACTTAGATTTTCCAGATTCACTCTGTATTTTTTCACAATGTTTTCAGCACAACCATTCAACTATGGCCAGATTTGGAACTTACCGCTTTCCTTTTGAGCAACTCGTCCACCTTCCATTTATGACCTTCAACTGCAGGTCTCTTTAGATAAATGTCTGGGTTAAACCTGATTAAATGAGAATAAAAGAATGTGCTCATTTCTACAGAGGCAGATACTGAGTTGATATTGATAACCCAAGAAACATGTTCGATGGTACGACTGAAATGCCTATTTATAGCACAACTAGTCCAGCCATGTTTCACATCCAAAAGTTGAGCAAAAAGTTAAAATTTTCAATATTGTGTCACCTGGCTTGCTAATCATTCTGTAAATAATTTGAAAAAGTATCTGGGCATAAATATTAAAAACCAAATCATATCAAATGATTAACTGATGAAAATAGATAGTTAGATGAAGTTTTACAGCCCAGTTTCAGAACCATTGGTTGAAGTCAAGCCAACCACAGCCTAGTTGGGTACTTACTCATGAAACATTTATTTGTATGTAAGTTTTGTCTAAGTTTGACCATTTGTCATTAGAATGTGAAAAAAGTTTTAGATGTTTGGGAAAAACTTGATGAATTGCACAAACCAACTTAATATGCCAAAAGCTTTAAGGGGGAAATTGCCTTCAGAGTGAAGCTTATGAAATATAAAGAAAATAGCTATTATAGGGGTATAGGCCCCTTCCCATCCCACATGCTACTGTTGAAATAGTTTATTCAAGTCTTCTTCCCATATCACAGTCACAATCTTAATAATTATGTGGGGAATTTTTCAGTTTGATAATTAACAATCCTAGCAGTTTTTAATGATGACACACACAGAGCATACCGAGCAGTCTCCACTCAAAATACATTTTTTAAACTGATGGCTTTCTGAAATTGTACATTTTGGGGTTTGAACATGTAATTTATCATATTCAATAAAAAACAAACACATCAACAGCATGCTTTTTGATTAAAATTTGCGGGAGATGGATAAAATGCAAATCAGGTCTTGCACCATTTGTTTTCTTACTGTTACTTGACTTTACTTTACATATGTAAAGGAACTTAGCAATGTCAGTATAGATCTACTTCAGTTCAGGGGCAGACAGCCTGGCTTGACACCTACATATATTTTACGACAGGTATTAGCTAATCAAAGGAGAAGACTATGAAAATTATAGCAACATTTGAAATTCTTACCACCAATCAGAGATCAGTATCTCTTCCTGTGCAGATTCTAAAGCATCAGCAACACTCTGAAAATATAGCTCTCCATCAGCAAACCTAACCAAAAAATAAAACAGAAAAAACATTTAAACAACTTACAATTTAGACTGGGCCCCATATAGGTATGAAACCTATCCATTGATTCCCCCCCCCCCCCCGGTTCCCTTCTTGACTGAATCCTGGTTACATCTGTGGTCAGAAATTAACAGATATTTTGACTTAGACTCTTTCATTATTTTAAAATCATTGTGAAAGTCACTTTATCACATGTTTATTCTCTTCCAAAATTCCACTGCCACTGATCTCCTCTCCCCTCAGCCCAATTGGCAGTGGTCAGCCCACCCTACTAGACCAGGTGCCTCTTATCAGAGGCCACTTGGTCTCCTGGATGCAGTTAATAGCTTGCCTGGGATTACTGTAGATCATCTAATCTCTCAGTTTGCTATGTATTAAACTTATCAGTTTTCTCAACAAAATTATATCTTTAATTTCTTAGTTGTTAGCAAACATCACCCACAATTGTCTACCTAAATGAATTCTGGTATTAGTTGGCATATGAACGACAATCAGTCCATGTGCTTCTCCACTATACTATTTGATGAAGATGTAAAATGATTTCATCGAGTGTAAGAGAATATTTTCAGTTATTCTTTTCAAAAAGAAAATGATGTCAATGGGCATTCTCCATTCATACCAAATGACTTCACTGGCAGATGAGGGTCAACGCAATACCTTAAATTTGTTTTATGTGTGTAACATTTTCGAGGGACACTTTTAACATCACAGCAACCTTCTTTTTTGCATGCCCTTTTTCCCATTTTTTCAGTGATTCTACATAAATGTCAAATTTTTCTATGAAATAGCAAAATTGCAAAATTTTTGCTGATCAAGAAAAATTGAATTTAGGCTCTCCAATATCAACTGCACTAATACACTACCCTGAAGTTCACATGCAACCACGGCACTGTAACCCTTTGTTCTTGTTTTGTTTTGTTTTTTTTTTACTTCATATTAAACCTGCAATTAGGAAACTGTTTTAGTTGAATATATATATAGTTCATACTTAGTAACTCATTGACTTCTTTTGTAAAATCCACATAATGCTTTGAAGATATGAATAAAATACTTGAAAGGACAAAGAAGAGAAAAAATTGTAAGAATAATAAAATGCTTCAAAATAAGGTTGGACCACTACTTATTCTTTTTAATCAAATTAAACTTACCAATGAGCAAAGTTGTTGACCCTTACTGGGGCGAATGAACCATAAGGATGGGCCTTGGAGTAATCACACTTTTCGGCAGCCTTCAAGATTTCTACCATCCATTCTCGTGCCGCAAGTTTGCTGGTGCACCTAACTCTAAGCATTCTGAATTGAAAATTTCACCAAAAATTTCAGACTAGCACAACCAATCATTTATAAAAGTGACCTTATAAAATCAAATCTGAAAAATCAATCCTTGAACCATTTGAATGGACAGGTTTAAAAGGGTTAGTGTAAAGTTTCTTTGGAACTGCTCTCCTGTAATAGAACCACAGCTTTTACTTTAAGAAGATTTTAAGTTAGATGAGATTCTACAACTCAGTTTCTTAGCACTTGGTTCAAGTTGAACAAAGTGACAGCCTCTATTGACAAAAAGGAAAAGCTAAGCCTGCAGATGACTTTGGGAGTGATAATATTTAGCTATAAGCAATTACTTCTTATCAGTTAGCAAGATAATATGACAATTACATTAGGTTTCATTCCAGCCAAGAGGCACTCCAAAGTCTAATGAATGCCGAATGCATATGGCGCACATGCAGGATGGTAATCATATTCAACATTAGCAGTGAAGACTGCACTTGATAGCATTTGACAAGCAACAAATACCATCGGAAACCCTCCCTTGGCAAAATTGTGCTGAACGTCAGGAAGTTTAAATGTCACCTATTTCATGATCTTATTGAATTATTTGTGGGTTCAGTGATTTAACACCTAATACTTCCCCCTCTCTCACAAATTCCACGCAACAATAAGGTGAACTATATTGCATGAAAATGCATATTCTTTTTTACCTTTTCTCGCTGCTGAGGGAATATGTCTGGCTTTTTTTTTTTATTCGTAAGGAAGATCATCACCGGTTTGGGCCACACAGAGATACTTGAACAGAAAACATTAGAGATTAGGAGGATTGAATTTAAAAGAATAAGTTACAGGTTGAGACAATTTGTCAAGTAGATATTTTGGGAGAAATTATGGCTTCATTTGTTGCATTGAATTGAATTGAAGCAGGTTTTTAGTAACTTATAGTTCATCTTATATGTAAACATAAAATTCAGTGTTGACGATTGCTTCCCAACATCTACAGTATCTTAGTCACGGTTTGTACAATTCAATATGACAAGATTCTTAATAGACATTTCCATGATTTTCGTAGACCGACTGCATGGTCAAGTGGTTAAGAGCATCCGACTTGCAGTCGGCAGGTTGGGAGTTTGAGTCCTGTCCGGTTCATACCAAAGATTTTAAAAAATGAACCTACTGCCATTGTGCTTGATACTCAGCAGCAGCGTACTCAGAGTAGGCAAAACAAGCCAGCGAGTCACAACTGGAAAAAAGGCTGTGGCCAGCTCTGCATGAACTGACTGCTTGGAAACTGGGCTGTAAAACTCCATTTAACAAACTGACTCCATGATTTTCCTGGATGTGTACTGATATTTCCAGGACCATAAAATCCCATATTTCCATCCTCTTTTCAAAAAACAATGTGTCCAAACACTGGTTAAGTCAGAACAGTTAGTTTGCATCCTAAAATTCCTTGACTTTTTAGAGCCCTTTCTAAAACTGTTCATTCCTCTGGCTTTCCAGGCCTGGAAATTCAACTTTCAGTTTTCCCTGACTTTCAAAGATTTCCAGGAACTGTATGGACACTGCTGGTCACACAAAAAGTCAGAAAACCAAAGTGCAATACTAATAAATTCTTTCAAGCAAGTCACTGGTCTATATAATTTTGCAAAATTTTGGTGATGAAGTTAATATCAATTATTAGTCAAAGCTTCTTGCATATGAAGGTGTACAAATCAAGAGGCAAGAAGTGACTGTCCATCTCCGCCCTGCCCCTCCCCCCTCCCAACTCCCTTTCCCTCATATTCAGGATTGACCTTCTTCTGAGAACCCAGTTCAAAAAAAAAAACTGGCAACTTAATGAGGTAATCCAGATCGTTTTTTCAATGTGGGGGGGGGGGGGTTGTAAACAAAGCAGTACCCCTTCCCACCTTCACTGCAGGAAAACTATTCTAGATACTTGTATCACAATTGCAGATTAATGTAGCAAAACTTAGAAGAGGTCATCTCAATCCTAGCAGAAAATTCTTGTTGAGACCCTTTGTCCAAATTCAATTAAACAAAGGGTTTTCAAATGGGTTACAAATGGGTCTAAAGGGTCTTCAAATGGGTTTGGCTTAAATGCAAAGGGTAGTTTTATAATTCCCTTTGAGATTTGTCCAATTTCCATCAACAACCAAAGGGAACCATTTGATTGCAAAGGTTTTTTGAAAGGGTACCATTTGAAACCCTTTGGGTTCTAAGGGTAGGCCTAATTACCCCAAAGGGTTCCAAATGGAATTTTCAGCTGGGATTACCTGTGTTGATTTGAAACGATCAGGCAACTGCTTCGTCCTGTTTCATCTTTGCCACATCGAGCTTCAAAACTACTGTCATAAAGCATTACAGTTCGGACTGCACCGTCTGTCGGCCTCACATAAGCAACAAAGGAGTCCTTGGTAATCAGCCACCTGAGGGCAGGGGCACAGAAGGGTTGTGAGCAAATATTGGAACAGGATTAGATAGAGAGTGAGAGAGCTGCTACAAATTGGTTAGTGGAGGGAAAGGTTTGAGATGGCAAATATTTTAATATTAGGGTAAACAATGGGGTAGGAGTAAAGCACAGATAGGAACAAAGGGAAGGGGGAAAATGGGTGAACTAGAGACAACATGAAGATCTGCCTCATGACCCTACTAGAAACCAGAGAATTAATTCTTAAACTGAAACATTTATGCAATAATTGGACCAATCATTCACATTTTTTTCTCAAAGGCATTTCTCAAAGGTTCCACTCATTATCATAGCCAGTTCCAATCTCCCAGCTTTCTTACTTCTAGCCGATCACAACTGTTTTAAACTCACCCTCATCCGAAAACACACAAACTTGTAAATGGTGGAAAACTAGGTAGACACTTTTGAACCACACAAACCAGGAAATGGTCAAATTAGCTAAGAGACATAAAAGCTACCGTAGGTTGTGAAGGGCTCGTCTACATAAACAATATATATTCTGACTGATGTACTACGACCTCCCCTTGATGGGTTGAAATCGTATGTTACCTCTGTTAGAAGGTGTGTACCCAGACACATTACCTCGATTTTGACCATGCACAAACATACACAAAAGTGTTATCCAGATAAGGTTGTAACATACATTGCAGAAGGGTGCCCCAGACTTGTTTCTCTAACCGAGGTACTCCTCGGTTGTCGGTGTTACCTTGGTTGGCAGGTGTGCACCCAGACAAATTACCTCAATTTCCACCATTTACAAACGCAATCCCATTCACTTCTGTAGGACATACCCTGCATGATGCAGCTATACAAAACTTCATAATGTGTAATCAAAACTCTCTCAGTGCATGCTGTTTAATATGAGCTACTCTGCACTTTTAATTAGGTGTCAATCAAAGAGCTGTACATATTGTGAAGGACTGTAAGTTACTTGTTACTTGATAAAATTGTAGTTTGAAGTGAAAAATGTCTGCTTTTACAGTAACTGTTGGTGTAACTGTATCTGTCCTTTATAGAAGTTACAATCAGCCTAAAATACAATTGTGATTGCAAACAGATGTTTCTTAAATCAGTGTTACAGTTTTATACAGAGCAACTGAAAGGAATTATTTCTTTAACAAGGGAATTACAAACAAGGAAAAATGATACTTGACAGCCTTCTGAAGATCTAAGTTTTTGCATGTTTTTATTTTGTTTTTTTTTTTCAATTCTAGTTTCTTTTTCAATATGATTATTAAAACAAAAATTCAAACATTTCTTGCCACAGGACTAAGAAAAGGATATTCCTAATTATTTTAGAAGGATAGGCCTAATTCCCCATTGCATTTTTCTCTTTACCGCATACTAGCTTTTATTTGCTCAATATGATTCCTAAATTGAAAAGTTAAACATTATTGGACTGGGGCCACAGTAGCAATAAAAGAATAAACCGAATTATTTTAGCATGATAATTCCCCGTTGCCAGTCATCATGCATAACATATTGTGAACTTAAACACATTTAACTTTTTTTACAGATAGGCAAGTGCCTCAGTCATCTTGGAGTAGAAATCCCTCAGACTTTTGACTCCAATATTTCACCATATTTCTCAGTGGTATAGAAAATTGTCAAAATATGAGAAATTAAGTATGCTTGAAGAAAAAAATAGCTGAAATCTGGCCATATTTGGGAGACAGTGGTGCCCACAAATGTAATGTTAAAATGATCTTACATACATCATTTATGCTTGTATGATTATTATTGTGAAAAGAGCTTGACAATAAATAAAATGCAACATATTATTTCTTCAGGAAGAATTTCTCAACAAATGGCCCTTCAGGGCTGGAAAAAGTATATTTCACAGAAAGGGGGTAAAATTATTTCTAGGGAAGGGAACAAAATTTTCCATGATTTCTATGGATGTTTTTATGTGCAGAATATGTGCAGAATTTATGTGCAAAATTCCCTCCAGATGTCCAAATTTGCAGGGAAGGAGCCTCCCAGCTTCCCACCTTTTTCCATCCATGGCTGTTATTTTTTGGCAACTTAGGTTTCTGTCAAAGTGGATCACTAATTTGCTAAAAGAGACTAAATATGTTACACTAAAAGATCAGACATTGTTTTCTCAGTATATCAACTCACTGTTTCAAGTTATCTTCTCTATACGTGCCATACCACATATTTGGTGTAAAGGTACAACATCCACCTCTCAAGTGGAAGGCCTGGGTTTGCTTCCCAGGTCAATTCATACCAAAGACTTAAAAAATGGAACCTACTGCCTTTGTACATGATGCCAGTGAACCACAACTTGAAAAAGGGCCGTGGCCGGCTCACCTTGAACGAACCAATAGGTTGGAAATTGGGCCATAAAATTCTATTCTATCTAACTAACTAAATTTTCTGTACGTGCCAACGTCATATTGAGTGTTTTTTTTTTTCAGAGAAAAAAACACCCCAGTACAAATTATTATTGTTTTAAACGACAATGACATTTCCAGGAAAAACAATGTTGATCTTACCTCTTTGAATATCTAGCTTTCATTTTACAGCTTGGGCAACAGGAACAGATCCCTGAGGGCACATGCCTGCCTCCAGATTTCTTCATTACCCAGCCTTCTCTTTAGAAAAACAGGAAGTTAAAGAGATTATTCACCTTTCTCTTTGACCACGGAGTTGCTAACTCCCTGGTTACACTATCATCCAGGGGTTGCTTCAACTCCCTTATTCAACTTATTTCCATTTAAAGTGGCATATTGTGTTAATAGAGATAATGAATGACATGGCATAGCTCATTGTTAGGATAATTAGTCGAGCTTCACTCCCAGAAGTTATTTCATTTTGAATCCTTTTGTATCCTGGCTTTGCAAACAGATTTGTGTGTAACTTGAAAAAGTCTCTGTTAACAAATTATTAAAAGGGGAATTGAAAATCATTCATTGCTCACCAATGAAAGATTATTTGTAGGTAGAATATCGGAATTGTCTAAGGCTGACCATTTGTCATTAGTTTTTGAAGAAAACTTTGCAGGTTTTGGATAAAATATTGAATTTCATGAATCAACTCAATGTATCACTTTAAAGGGTAATGTTCCATTTAAAATGCACCAGACTATGGTATACCCCAAAAAATAGCTCTTTAATTAATAATTATATTTGGTCTCACTGATAACTTCCCATGATAAATTTTCCATTTTAAAAATATTATGCATTAGAATAATAATGGATATTGCATAATACAAATTTTTTGAAAATTTGGGCCAACGAATTATTGTTTGAAAAAGAAAAAAATTAAATTGTATTCCAAAAACTTTCAATTCTTACAAAGAAAACCAATCTCCTGCTTCATTGCGAATAATCAATCATTCTGTACCTTTAAAATTGGTTTGGAAGGTATGGAAATTTTCTTTTAAAAAATGCAGTCATTTCCTTTATGGGGAATGTATGGCAGGAGTCATTAAAATCCAAAAACCTGTTTAATTTATTTGCCAAGTGATAGCGATACTGCCCATAAAAGTGTGGGTTAAAATATTTATGTAAAGAGGAGTTAATGAGCATTTTAGTCCTTTGTTTTCTTACATGCACAGGAGGGGGGGGGGAGGAGGCAAACAGGCAGCAGGCACAAGGGGGAATGTTCTCCTTACCAAGTTTTCCAACAAAAAGACTTGTACTGAAAGGGAAAAAATGCTACCTATTACAACCACCACAAAAAAAACCTTCATGAAGAATCTTGTGAACTTCTAGAAAATTTTGCACCATTTTGAATCTTGGTACCTTAAAACAGGCACAAATTTTTTACACCTATAGGAATGTGTCCCCCAAATTGATGGTTCTAACGACAGGCTTATTTTAAACTTCTCACATAATTTTCATGTATCTTAATGAACATTTCAAAACATATTAAATATTGCAATTTGAGGAACCACTGTAGGTGAGTTTTACAGTTCAATAACTTTGCTTTAATATATGATGAGATAGCTGGCTATGAATTATAGCAGGTATCTGGTATACTAATTGGAGTCGGTGAGGTTTAATTTGCCACTTAGCATTGAAAGATATCATGTATAAACGAAGGATGGTAATGCATCACTTTCTAATAATGTATACTACACATTGACCTAGACAACAGTTCTTGCATGGTATAAACACTATTACATATATATCAAAATTCATTGAAGTGTAATAAATTCTGCATAAGATGGAAGCTACTGCCATTTTGCTTGGTGCTCAGCATAATTGCAATGGAGTTAGGAAAAATAAGCCAGAGAGCCAAAACAGGAAACAAGAGCCCAAGGGCACTATGGTTCCTTGCATTAAAGATGATATTGTATTAAGGTAGTCCCAAGGTAAGGCATAATTTGCACCTTTAACCCCAATGACTTTTGGCCATCACCCAAAAACATAGGGGCACATTAAATTTCAAAATCATACAAGCACTTGCCGTTTGAGAGAAATGGAACACTAAACTTTTCAAATTATCACACTGCACACTGCCCACTTCCATGCGACAAATACATTCATCACCTTTCACTAAAATGTCATTTACTTGAGTTTGGGGTAGTATAGGAGGTTAGTTAATTGCCTTTTTGGTCAATCTCAACAATTCAAATCCAGACCTTAAAAAGAAGTCACAAAGGTCAAATACAGTCAAAGTAGATCAAAACTGATTTTAAATAAACACAGTCTCTTCTGCACCAAAGAAATTTAACAGTCATCTGGTCATTCCTGACCACCAAAATTTATGATGGATGACTAGAAATTATGTCATGGTTGTCCTTTAGACTACCCAATGTGTTTGCCTGAAAAGCAAAAATAAGGAAAAGCCCACAATTCTGCTACTAAAGGCAGCCCGATACTGATTTATTACCACCAATTTCTTCTTCACAATTTGGCTAGAAGACCAAGAAACAAACATACAGTAGCTCTGTAGAATCTAATAAATGACTTTCAACTTGACCTTTTAACCTAAAGAGGGTGTTAGAAACAGCATTGTAGTCCCTAGGGTAAAAGCAGAGGTAAAGAAGAGAAACTGCTTTCATATTTTACTATTGAAATTGGAATCTTAGCTTGCACTGTGAATAACTTTATTCAATACTGTATGTGAGGAAAAGGTTGTTTTTAATAATAACTGCATTACTGTCCTGATTGTTAACTAAACTGCTTTTAGACTGAGAGGGGGTTATAATTCTTCTTTTCTTTTATACATTGCATTTGTCTAAAGGCATTAAACTTCAGCTGGACTTTTAAACCAATTGAACAAAGACCCAAAGAGTCTTCACGTGCACTTTACTTAGACGAACACAACTTTCCATTATTTCCACTATGTTACTTGGTTATTGAGTAATTGCACCGCATACCTGGCATTGCAATAGGCCTACATATTACCTACATGTACACACTAGCCTGTCATTTAAATGTCAGTAACTCAAGTAACGAACATTGCAGGAGGGTAGTGTAATAGCCTTTTTGGTTCGTCTGATCAAGACAAATCTTGACGTCACAAAAAAGTCACAAAAAAGTCACAAAGGTCAAGAGGTCAAATGAGGTCAAGTAAGGTCAAGGGGGGTCATCACGTGCATTTCACTTAGACGAACACAAATCTCCATTACACCACCCCTCTAAAATGTTTCAATGGCAAGATATCAATAAAACATTACTTTTTGACCTTTTGACCCTTTCCAATTATTTCGGTTAAGGTACCAACATTTTCACCTCCTACCAATCTAACTTATCCTAAAATGATGCCACTGCTTGAACAACGGATATTGAGTTACAGCTACTAACAGAAATTCAGTTTTTGGCCTCTGGTGATCACCAGTGACCTTTGACCTCCACCAAAAACGATAGGGCACATCTACTCCACAACATCTACATACATACCAAGTGTGAAAAAAATTGATCACTCGGTTATTGAGTTATGGCACCACATACCTCGCATTCCAATCCGTCACATACACACACACACACACACATACACACACACACACACATACATACGCCAAGGTGACTGCATAGGTTCCTTTGTTACACAAGGAACCAAAAAAGACTGTGACTGTGGACAGAGCTTAAACCAATTGCTTAGAAACTGGGTCGTAAAACTTCACCTACTTAACAAACTAACCACAAGACAGTGATTTACTAAGAGCATATTTTTGTCAAGTTTCACATCAAAAAATTTTTTCAAATTTGTTTTCTATCCTGACTTGTGATGGTTTTGTGCAAAAGTAGAAAGTGTCTGGTCACAAATTTTACACACCAAATTGAATCATAATCACTTACTCATGAAACATACATGTAGGTAGGATATCAAGACTGTTAAGTTAGCACTGGAAAAAAATTGATAAATTTCATTTCTCAAATCAACTCAATGTGTCTCTTCAAACAAGAGAGCTTCCACCTCAGGCATACTTTATTTTCTTTCTTTGTTTTCTGTTATGGTTTGCCAGTCGATTAAATAGACAAAACAAGCACAATAAGTACTGGAACTATCTTAAAGAGAAAGATATGTGGAATCATCACATCTTGGGAGGAATTATTTGGCCTAGTGTTAAATTGCCCATAAGATAACATATGACATGTCATGAACAACAAACATTATCAACTATATGGACATCTTACTTTGCCTTCAGGCCCAGCTCATCAATAAATGACAGCTCACTGACTTCAAAGAATTCAAGCTGTGCAAAGATAGATAGGAAACATTGACAACAAACTTGAGAGGAGTCAGAGAGATGGGGCATTATATCATTTTAGATTAAATGTAATTTAAAACTTGTAAGTTGTAAAGGTGGCCCCTGTAGCATACATCAAATTACAAACATCACATGAAACTTACAGACTTTCAAAAACTTCAAATCACATCGCAATGACATACTAGCAGACATTGTCATCTCAGAAAAGAGAACATGTAGCTAATGATTTCTGGTCTTTTTTGACATTGCTATATTTTTAACAGTTAAGGGGGATATGCAGTCGACTCAAAGTAGGGTAATGGACTATCCTCTTACATGACTGGCTCATTAGAGTCATGTGACAATATTTTTTCTCCTCAAATGTGAAATTTACTAGAAGTAACTGCTTGGTTTAATACCTTGAATATGCAATACGCGAAATCCTAAATTATTATGATGGACATTTTGAAGAGAAATAAGGAGAATGTGAGATTTAGTGGTTGCTTCAAAATAAGTTTAAGGTGACTGTTTCTGCCCTTTCAAGTGAGAAATCAGAGCATTCTGATTTTATGGATTTAAGAGCTCAGATGTTGGAATAATTCTGCTTGAAACAAAAACAGTGATATAAGTATGCAATGATTAGAGTTGTATCACCATATCAAACCAGAAAGCTAAAAGGCTAAGTGATTCCTTGCCACTGAAATTTAAGCCTATCTTTTTTTTTTTCAAATTGACATGCCACGTAATGTTTTTCAATTTGACAGTGCTCCATAATGTACCCACAAAGTATACATGTAAGGAATTGAAGCTTTCTACAAGAACTAGGGTTCTGCTCATAGTATCACATCTACATACTATGTGTGAAATTTTGCAGTACCTAAGACTCCAACCATGAGAAATTTACCCTTTGACCTCTTGTGACCCCAAACGACCTTTAAACTTCACAAAAAACAATAGGGATCATTTACTCAATATGGCCAACCTACACACCAAATATGAGCATAGTCAAATTTACGGTTCTTGAGATATGGAGTTTAAAATGTTTTGACCTTTTGCATACCTGCCAACTTTTCCCCCAGAAAAATAGTAATGAATATAGAGTTGGTATTCGCCGGCCCAGGGGAGGGGTCTAGGGGGAGGGGTCTAAGGGGAGGGGTCTAAGGGGAGGGGCTGCCTTTGTAAGACAGGCTAGACCCAAAATAGTGCAACATTTGGTGCTAGATTTGAATAAAATAAACCTTGAAAAATACCCTACTTTCTTATTTATTTTTCTTGTTTTGTGAAATATCTTCTGGGAGTACTGCATCTTTAGACTTTACTGATAGGCCTATGTGATAAACTTTAAATCTGTGAGGAAACAGAAATGCATGTAGGCTAGGCCTAGCTAAGGCCTACCGACCCCTTCACCATCTAGGCCTAACGTACATTCCCTCACCCCAAACCAACAGTAGACACCTCACGGAATGGCTATTTCATATAGCCATTCCTATTCCTATACCATTTTAGAAGTTTTGCATATTTTCACCCTCCAAAACTAGCAAGATATATAGCCTACACTCTGACTTTAGGCCTAGGCTAGGCTAGGCTACAATAGCGCGAAATACAATGCACCACAACGCTAACATAGGCTAACGTTATTAAAGTTAACGTAGGCTAGCCACGTATTACTCTCACGGAAATTTACAGTAGCCCAACGTAGGGAGCTATCACTCGGAGCCTCATTGAGAAATACTCCAAGTTCCGCTTACCGGAATCGATGTTTCAAAACGTTGTACAGTTAGACAATCCGCACAGAAAATTAGGCTTGAATTTCACAGAACGTCCACTGGTAATAAGAATTTCAAACGGAACAATTACAGCCAATAGAAAATAGAGCTACGAAGCATAATCCTCAGGCTTATCGAGCTCACTGATCAAACACAACAGACAGATATGCACAGCCAGCCGCGCTCACATGAGGCTGATGGCCGGTACGTACATAGGATACAAAACAGTGGAAACACATGCTGTGTGTTGTTACATACTGTACTGTGCTGCCGTATTGGGTTAATACCACACACACACAACAGCCAATTTAAGTTGACTGCGAGGCAGTATACGGCAGAGCAGCGCTGAGTGTATTCCCCCTAGTCATATGTGCAGTAGCGTTCCTCATCGCATGTTTATACTTGCAGACAGCACTTCAGGGATCGGGAAAATGAAATATCGGAATTTGGGCCCTGTAAATTCGGAATTCGTGGTTGGGTATAAAAAATCGTAATAATTACACCCAAATCGTAAAGGTTGGCAGGTATGCTTTTGACCTCTCGTGACCCCAAACGACCTTTGACCTCCACCAAAAACGACAGGGAACATCTACTCAGTATGGCACCTCCACACACCACATATGAAATTAGTCACACTTACACTTCTTGAGATACAGTGTTTACAAACAATTTCTAAGGAATTTACCATTTGACCTCTCTTGACCCCAAATGACCTTTGACCTCCACAAAAAGCGATAGGAGTTATCTACTCAATAAGGCCAACCAACACACTAAATATGAGCTTAGTCACATGTACCGTTCTTGAGTTATCGAGTTTACAAGGTTTTGACATTTTGACCTCTCATGACCCCAAACGACAAACGACCTTTGACCTCCATCAAAAACAATAGGGATCATCTACTCAATATGGCCAACCCACATCCCAAATATGAAATTAGTCACACTTACCCTTCTTGAGATATCGTGTTTACAAGCAATTTCTAAGGAATTTACCATTTGACCTCTCGTGACCCCAAATGACCTTTGACCTACACAAAAATTGATAGGAATCATCTAGTCAATATGGTCAAACACCACACCAAATATGAGCCTAGGTAAACGTAAAAATGCAGACATAAACATTTATAACTAAGTTGGTCTTAATAACAGAGTTCATACTAATCTCTTTTTAGTGCAACTTCTGTCCTTGAATGTAGCAAAGGACAGATGAAATGGATAGAGACTAAGCAAACCACTTCCTGGATCAAAATACAGAAGAAAGGAATATAAGAAAAAATAATCAAAACAAGATCTATGTTTGTAGTGTCCCTCTTTCTCTCCCATCCCCACTGGAGGCTACAAAAATGCTTCAACTTGAGATGAACTTGACAGCATGAATTCAGATCACAAGTTTCACAAGTTGAGCTTGAAAGATGACAGGGGCCTCAAAATCAATTTTGGGGAATATTCTCAAGAAATAATCAGGAAGCGAAATTCTGCATTTTAGCTTAACATTAATGATTCAACTTACCACAGTGGGGTGATTTCGTAGAACTGGATTGTTTAAGACGGCTTGCAAGTATTTTTGTAACTGCATCTGAATTAGAAAAGAAAGAAAGGGACTGGAGAAAGCATAGCATGAGGTCAATTACATTAAACAGATTCTTTGAATGGAACTTGGATAACAACTGAACAGCTTTGGGGTTATTTCTTGCATGTAAATGGTTTTCTATGAATAAATCTGAATACTTATTCAATTGATAATATCTTATCTGAATTGAAATATTCAAAGAAGGGAAATCATACAAAATCAAATCAATATTAAGCAAGAAAAAAATACACACAAAAACACACACAGACACAACCCACAGATATAAAATGTGGGCAGTAGTCTTTTTGAATGCATTGTTATTTAAAATAATTCATGCATGCAAATGCCATTCATACCATCTACAATTTCTTTTCCCACTCATTTTTTTTTCAGCATTTGGAAAGAAGAAACGAAAGCATTTAATGCTTACATATCTTTATAAAAAATCAGCTACATAGGGTGATATCAGTTGGTGAAATCTATCCATATCATTCAAGATTTACCTATCCTCCATTCTGTACACCCACCATCACAATGAAACAAAATAAAAATTCAAATCAGAATATATGAAGTGTTGTACTGATTATCCAGCAGTGTATTTACTCTGTATGTTGACCAATGTTCCTTATTTTCATTTTTAGAAAATTTGCATTAAGTGTTGATGAAACATAATCAACATTTCTTTGCCCTGCATCAATATGTGAATATAAGAAAAATCATGAGTACAAAATGCACCAAAATTACAAACAGAGCATTTCTTACAGAGTGTAATACCTTTTCTCGATTGTACGATACTATTACAATGTAAGACTATAACAATGATGTAAATTGCCACACATTACTCCCATCAAATATTCAATCTACCAAAACATAGGTCCATAATTCAACCAAATAAAAGTTGTATCCTAAAATATTGCTGGAGTTTTATAAAATATTATTTCCACAAAGTCTCATGTCCTAGCCAAGTATTTGTTTTTCCCTTAAACTTTTCTTTGAAGAATGCTTTTTAATTCTTTGTGCCAAATAATGAAAAAAAATTATTTTAAAGAGTTAGTTAGTTAGATGAAGTCTTACGGCCTAGTTTCGAACCAATCGGTTCAAGTCGAACCAGCCACAGCCTTTTTTCTGTTGTGGCTCACTGGCTTGTTTTCCCTACTCCCTTGCTTATGCTGAGCACCAAGCACAAAGAAAGTATGTTCCATATTTTAAAGGGGAAATACACTAAACTGGCCAGAAAATAGTAATAATACAGACTGTTCAACCCTTTTCCCCTCCCTCCTCCGATATTTATACCTCCTTTTGCGAGGAAATACTCTATTAAAGGGGTTCATTGAGTTGATATCGATAACTTAACGGAAGTCTTAAACAGTCACTACAACATGACAATGCTTATAGATAGCATGATAAGTCAAGTTCCATATCTAATAGTTATGGGAAAAGCTAAAATTTTGAAATTTGTAATGTCCTGACTTGTAATGGTTTTGTGCATAAATTCAAAAAGTGCCTGGCCACAAATTTTTAAAAACCGAATTGAACCATTAAGTTCTCACTTATAAAACAGTTACTTGTATATACAGTAGGATACATGAGGTTCAAATCACCGATGGTCTCTGAGTTAGTACCTCTGAGTTTACTTTTCTGCTCAATAAACATTTTAGTTCATTCCATGCAGTGCTTCTATGAGAGGGTTTGTTTACACAGGATTTAAGGCTTTTTTGACTGGGCGGGCAAATCCCGATCCTCTCATAGACTACCTTGGGATTTACACACTGTTGGAGGAACATCGGGATCTTCACAGCATGTGGGGATTGTCTAAGTTTGACCATTTGTCATTATTACGTGAAAAAACCTTAACCGGTTTAGAAAAATCTTGTGGAATTTCATGAACCAACTCAATGTGCCACTTTAAGACTTGAAACAAAAGAATTACAAGTACTGTAGAAAAACATCTACACAACATGTATCCCTTTCTGTCCAAGGGAATTACGAAGGAAGTGATTTTTTTTAAACAAGAACGTGATATAAACACCTTCCACCCCACTCCAACCAATTTTCAATCCCTCTGCATTCTACTTAGTTTGCAGACGTTCCTTGCACAATAACTTACCATTCTCTTTGCCATGTTTCGTGTTCTCACTAAGGCATCGGGTGTGCGGGGGAAGTGAGGAAGACGTTTATGTGATTTTTCTCGATATGCTCTGCTTCTCTCTCGATGGCTGTTGAATAAATGAATATGCTGTTTTACACCTGTTAGGTCATATAAAGATAGTATTACACAAAATTGTAGCCAACTGTCAGAACGTTCCTGCCATTAAGAATCATGTGAAACATTTTGTATAGTCACTTTTGCAGGAATCCTATTTCTTATTCAAATTGTAATTACAATCCAAAGCATAGTTACATACATTCACCTACAATTATCACAATAGCTTAATATCAATTCCTCAGTACAATCCTGTAAAAAAAGGATAGCATGGTCAAGTGGTTAGAGTATCTGATTTGCAGGCCAGTAGTCTGGAGTTTGACTCCTGAAAATGAGCAGTGATGAACCATAACTGGAAAAAGGCTGTGGTCATCTTGACTTAAAACTGATTTGTAATAATCTGACACCTTAAACCTCACCTAACTTGAAAGACTAAAAATTTAATAAAAATCTTAAAATACAGTTTATATTGTTTTGACTTTTGAATCTTTTGATTTCAAAAGGTTTACCTTTATTCAGTTATGTTAGGTTACAGGTGTAGGCTAGATGTAGTTTCATAGCCCAGTTTCCAACTAAATGTTTCAAGTCAAGCCGGTCACAGCCTTTTCTCCAGTTGTGGCTCACTGGCTTGTTTTCCCTACTCCATTGCTTATGCTGAGCATCAAGCACAGTAGTATCAAATTTGGGTGTCAAATGTCAAAAACTCACATAAAAAAAGCTAGTACATTATTTAGGCAAGGTATGCTTTGCAAGTTTAATTGATCATATTTTTAATATTTGTAAATATTATATATATCTATTTTTCTTCTGTATGTATATATGTTCAGCATATATGAAATAAAATTGCTCCTGTAGTTTTTCACTGAACTTTTTGACTCTTTTAAACAAATATTTGTAGATATGCAGCTTCAATTGCAGTAAGATTTGGATTCTGGATTTCCTGTAAGGAAATTTAAAAAGTTGGGGGATTACTGGAGAATATGCACTTCCTATATTGGTGGCAAATCTGAGAATGATTGCACAATGACTAAACATCCCTGTTGCTGCATAATGTTATCTAAGGCCTATGGAACTGACACTCTCTGGTGACTTTTCAAAAGTTTCCCAAACTTTGTTGTTCTTTTTAGACAAATTATTTCAAAATAAGAACTTAAATTGCAGAAAAATTGGAACTTTACGGAAGACAACTTATAAAAATAGCAACATAGCTGTTGGTGTCTCTTGATGATGTGGTGTCAAATATGGCAAATAATATCCCATTTTATCGTTTCCAGAGCTCCGAAAAGTTTCCCAAACTGATTTATGAGTGAGCACTACTGAATTTCAAAGTGCACTTTGCCTTTATCTGAGATCTGGGGAAATGAAAAAAAGGTGTTTCTTACCTGTGAGAAGTTGGGGACATAGGAATACTTCTGCCCCATCATTCCCTAATTTTTCACTGGGGGCTATTGCACCCTCCCTGCACCCCCTGCCTCCTACATCAATGAATGAAAACCTACTAACCTTACAGTGGAGTGAAGTTCATAAACAATAGGGACAAAGAACAAATAAACTATAACCTACTATGACCATAGTGGGTTCTAGTTCATTGTCTTTATTTTGTAGTAAGTTAGTTAGATAGAGCTTTATGGCCCAGTTTCCAACCTAATTTGGTTCAATTTGAGCAGGCCATGGCCTTTTCTCCAGTTGTGACTCACTGGCTTGTTTTCCTACTCCATTGCTCATGGGTAGCATCACGCACAATGGCAGTGGGTTCCATTTAGTCTTTGGTATGACTCAACCTGTGAATAGAACCCGGGCTTCCAAGGGGGAGGCGGATGTTCTTACTGTTAGACCAGACAAGGAAGTCTTCATTGTCCTTTTTGAAGAACTACACCAAACTATGTGCATACCAGGTTCTAGGTCATGTCTTTACTGTTTTACAGTGGGTGCCAAAATATCTTTCATAACAAATATCCTGATACCATGTCAATGTATTGGACTTCCTCTATCATAGGAATTATTGTTTTCCTTGTTTTCTTTTCATGACATCATGACATTTAAACAATTTAAAGTGTACCTCGCGTCAAAAAATTCAAAAATACATACTAAACAGCATGAAAAATGAATTCTAACATTCCAACTCCCATCTTCATAGGACATTCTTGAGCCAAGATATAAAATGTTAAGAGTTTATTCACTTAAAACAAATTAATCCACTGCGCAATAATTTGTGACTTTCTTGTTGTACAACTCACATTATCTGCTTTGTTTCCCTTTAAATTCAAAATAAGATTGTTATGTCCTTGAAAACTCCCTGCTTGCTTGCCATAGCATGTTGCACAGAGACCGCTTAATTAATTACATCACTCCATAAGAGTAAGAGTGCTATCACACCTTTGTACAAGGTGCAGTAACTTTTAGAAAAACAAAGAAATACCAAGGTTGTAATTTGGGTAGTACAAAAATGACATCACAAATTATTGCACAATACATCATTTCAATTTGAGTGAATTAATTTCAACACTTCATATCTTAGCTCAAGAATGTCCTACGAAGATGTGAGTTACAACTGCTGAAATTCATTTTTCATGCTGCTAAAGATATATTTTTTAATTTGACTTGCACTACACTTTAAAGGGCAGGAGCAGTCATCCCAAATTTAATTTGAAGAAAAAGCTAAATAGCACAATTTTCGTCTTATTTCTCTTCAGAGTATCTTTCATTACATTTTATGATTTAGCTATTACATATTTAAGGTAAACCAAGCAGTTATTTCTAGTAAATTTCACATTTGAAGAGAAAAAACATTGTCACATGACTTCCAACAGCCAATCATGAAACTGGACAGTCTACTACACTACTTCATTTTGGGATGACTGCACCTGCCCTTTAAGTAGAGTCATTATTGGACAGGCTGACATAGCTGCAGCTTTGTTTAAAATAATGTCATTCTGGCAAAAAAGAGTTGGGCAATACACCTTCCCTCTATCGTGATTTGGTTTCCTGGTCACATGACATCAGGACATATTTTACTGAAAGCATGGAAGCAATACGAAGATGATCTATTGTGTCAAAGCTGAATGAAAAAATGTCACCACCCAGGATAACATTCTTTGTCAATGATGACTGCATCAGACAGATAAGGAAACCCAAGCAATGCTATTACCGGTGATCTCCGAATGGAATACTCAAAGCGGCCATGTACAGGAGTATATCCTGATGAAGTTTCAGAAAGTGATGATAGCGGCGTCTAACCGTCCAGATACATGACCCGTGATGGATTTCCATGAAATATCTGTAGTAAAGACAAAAATGAAACCAGAAAATAAAAAAAATATAAAGAACTATTTAGAATAGTAATAAGGTGGTTTGCTGTTGTGATGAGTATTGAGACAAAGTTGCCACAGTTTTGCTGCATAAAGGATGCCACTTCTCTAATTCGATGTGCAAGGACAGATTAAGGAGGGGGGACAGGTCCCCCTTGTAAAAAAGGTTAAATTCTTCTTTTACTTCATAAAACAATGGTATGGCCCTCTACCAAATTAAATGTGATGTGCCATACTTGCTTGATGACACCCCTTCCCATATGTCTCTTTGAGTTTTTCCCTTCTTCCCACAAAATATTGCTACAACCTAGTGGTGGTGCTACAGGGAGTGGGAACAAGAGGGCAATTTTCCCCCCAGGTTTTTGTTGCGTCCCTACCCACTTGCTCTTCCAAGTTAGGTCAGTCATGAGTTGGGTTAACCAAAAAAAGTCAATTATGCACTTCTCCAGAGATGTAATTTTTCCATAAGGGGGTCCCCCCCATGATCCCCACCTGATGCTTTTTGCCTTGGTTTCACAATGTGCCTTAAAAATTTTTGCCCCCCCCTTACATTACCCTTTGCCTTTAGTTCTCTCCCCCCCCCTTCCCCTCCCACCAATTTTGACATTCTGGTGCCGCCACTGCCTGAGACATAAATATCAGACATTGTATTAGTGGCATCCTCCTTTCAAGCTATGGAAAAATTGTAAGGGCTTCCTATAGTCTCCGAATGTGACATTTTTATCCAGTCTTTGCATGTTAAAACCAAAAATAATTGCAACATTTATCATAGTTTTTCAATTGATAAGTGCCATCCTAGCCATCCGGATAGCTTGTAAAATCAAAAATTTTCTTGCATGCTCCCACCAACTGATAATGGTGGTGCTTCTTTTAAATAGTTCTGCTGGCAATGACCCTCCAATATTTTCTCTTTCCACTGCAACTGACCTGTCCCCCCCTCCTTCTGGCATATCCTGGATCTGCCAGTGGTGCATTTGAGTTTATGATTTCAGGATAGGGATGCTACTACTGTTTGGGCTTATTAAGCAGCCAGCTGCACCAGAAGATCATGGGACAAAGTAGTGATTTTCACCTTGACTTGTTATTTAAAGGGCCAATCCTCTAACCCCAAATTACACTTCTAGTATAGGGTAACAGAAACTCTCAATTGGCTCAGCTTTTTGATCGACTGAATGCTATTTCGAACAAAGCAGAATACCAAAGCTTATATTACACAGCATGGACTGTTCTGTGGGTGTTTTGATTATACACATTGAGCTTTTCTATACTCACCCTGGAGCAATCAACTGAGATTGTGACTGGATGAGGGTGAATTTCAGACAATTGTGGGAGGAGCTCAATTAAGAATGTTAGGAGAATTATTGGTACTGTTTGGGATGAGAAAATTGGGCCTTTAAGCCAGTATCCAATGTAGACCACAAGGTTCAGAGTTTGAGTTCTGGCTGGCTCATACAGAATACTTTAAAAATACTGTAGAACCTAAGTACTGCAACTGTGCTTGGTGCTCAGCATAAACAATGGGAAAACAAGTCAGTGAGACATGTACAACTGGAAAAAGGCCATGGCAAGCTGGACTTGAATCAACTGGTTGCAAACAACTGTAAGCCATTAAACTTCCCCATTTTAATAACTAACTCACTTTGGCAAATTTTCATATTGACTTTTGTGACTACTGGGTTATAAGATGCACAGAATTCCCAAATTACTAGCACTATCTTTATACAGTACTAACTTTTCACTAACATTTTTAAACAACAGAAGAGAAACAGCTGAAATGTCCTCTAAACTGGGCACTATTAATCCTACATTGGTGCTACATTAGCAAGATTGACTTACTCACATTTTGATATCATTTATCTTTCCACTTTCACAAAATCATCAAAGAAAATTTTACACATGTTCAAAACTGCTGGCAAAGCTTTAGCAATTCCTGGGAATTCAGGCAACAGTCCTGTTATTTCAGGTGCCAATCTCCCAACTGAACTGTTATACTAATATTTCACAAATTTGCCAATTTCAGTTGCAAATTAACCAATGCAAGTAAAATTTTTCTTCATGAGGCACTATAGGGTAACAAATGTGTCGCAACAGGATGCACTAACCAGTCCCAAATAACGAGGTGGAAGTAATTCTGCTATCAATCCTGCTAATAGGTCCACATTACGGGATATTAGCCTTTAAGGAGATCCGTCATGGCTACCACAGTTTTTAGGGAAAACTGCAGTTCCCAATTATAGTACCTGACCACTGGTTCATTACTCCTATTAGCTGCTTCAATGAGCAGCAGATTTGACTACCATTCTGGTACAATAGAAGCCCAAAAACTTTGGGGTTCAAATAACAACTTACAACAAATCCTTAAATAAGTGCTGGCAAAAATTGAATCAAATTACTTAAAGTGCACTGAAGGGCTACATCCCCTTTCAGCTTATTCTGAGATAAAGTGCTATCAAATGTCAACCTTCATGGTCATTTTCAAATGCTTAAATGGGCATATTATTAGTACTGAGAAAAGTTCCTGACGAGATTTTTCTGAGGGTATTTTTTCCGACATGACTACAACACTCCCATATATCAGCTAAGATTGTATTCCTTTGGATACTGTCCTGAAGACTGACAAAGTGAATGGTACTTCAATATAAATGAATCTAATCAGCACTTGTTTTTTATGACTGTAGGCAGCCATTAGTGGGGTCCATCAGCTTTAAACTGTCTACCTTCAATGTCTCCATGAATGTCAAACCCTCATGTTTGGTGAAATTGAAGGAATGAAGATAAAATTTAGTGCACAACCATACATGATACAGGTACCCAAAGGAAACTGGAAGACTAAACATAATGGACCCAGTTATGTCCGACTAAAATCAGACCATCACTTGCCTGTCCAGATTTGTCTATACTATCACTCTTTGACACAAATGAACAGAGCAATTCAAACCATTTCATGCTATACCTCTTGAGGCAAAATGTTAACCACTTTTAATTCACTGATTAATCTAATCATTGGGGAACAGCAATAGAAATAAGTAGACAGAAGAATATTTTAGGTGACGGTAGAGGAGGGGAGAGGAGGGGAGGGGAGGGGAGAGGAGGGGAGGGGAGGGGAGAGGAGGGGAGGGGAGGGACTGTATCTACAGAAAGTGCCCACAATTTGATTTCAAATTAATATAGCATACAAAACCTTTTGTCATTAGTCCTTCCCACATAAAACACATTGCACTTGTCATGTTGCATCAAAAATTCTCTATTTTGGAAATATCTGACATATTTACACCTGTAGATCAACCTAAAAATGTTTCATACTGCATTTTGAGGAATTATGCGATGGGGTGGGGGAGGGGAATGGTCTCTGTTCTCCCATCCCTACACTTCCCTACTGTGTACAGTCATGACTGTACCTGGTAAAATATTTCATACGCCAAGCAAAGAGCCCGAGTATAAGGCAATTTCACCGACGTCATTTGACAGGCACGCTTGAACTACTTTATCAACATGCGCAGCAAGAACACTTGCAACACACGCAGTATATGTCACAGTTGTTTCTATGGGAATACCCTTCAATGCCCTTCACCGCGTGTTTGGTCTAACGTTAAGAGCATCTGCCTCTCACGCAGAAGGGCCGGGTTCGCTTCCCAGGTCTAATCATACCAAAGACTCAAGAAAAGGAACTTACTGCCATTGTGTGTGATGCTCCGCATAAACAACGGAGTAGGTAAAACAAGCCAGAGAGCAACAACTGGAAAAATGGCCGTGGCCAGCTCGACTTGAACAAATAGGTTGGAAACTGGGCCATAAAACTCTACCTAACAAATTCAATGCCCTTCAATGCCTGGCAAACTCAATCAGGTGATGTCACATGAAATTGTCTTTAATATTGAGATAAAAAAGGTCCTACATATCACAGTTTAGCTGGCTATATGTGGAATGAAAGTGATTTAATATTTCTGCAGACATGAAGTTCCAACTAATCAGATATACTGTACCCCTGAGAAGTCTTCAAGAAAGACTTTTGTTTAGCATTCTCATCATTATCACTTTCTAAGTTGTGGGGTGGTATTTCAAAATTAATGATATTCAACTCTACATAGTGCTCAACTGTCAGAATTTCCTTTGTTAATTCTTCATTATATCTCTCAATTACTTGCCAAATCCTCATTGACCATGCAGTTTGGTGTGTGATGCAGACAGATTTGGAACAGAAAATTATTCCAAAGGTAAATCCCTCAGGACTAATCAATATGACAACTACCCTTGAAATAAAGGTTAAACAAGAAGAGTAGGCCTAATTATTGAAGAAGAGATATTACATCTTGTGGGCCCCTACCTCCATATTTATAGATTTGTAGCTATTGTTTATTCATGAGGTGATAATAAAAAAGGTCCAGATTTGTAAGCCAGTTAATAGAGAAGTAACACTTTTTGACACCTAGGGGTTTTTGAAATTTTTCATTTTTTCACAGAATTTTGCATTATGTAGATAGGGGAATAGGTTAGACATTTTCCTTATAGCAAAACTTTATTTTTTAGCAACTTTGTTCTTTAGAATATATACTTCACAAAACTGTTAAAAAAAAAAAAAAAACACACTGAAAATACAAGTAAGTACACTTTTTTTAGACAAAAGGTGTCTACACAGAATTTTAGCCAACATATAAGGACCTACACTGAAGCCTAGAGAGCTAAAAGAAGCGGTATGGAGGGAACACCTTCTCTGTGGAGCATCATGCTCCTTAACCCTTTACGGTTGTTTGGGTCCTTTTGGACCCAGACGGAGAGCGCGGCCGTCACCCATCTTTACTGTTTCACGCGGAGCTCGAAACTGCGAGTAGCTACCCGAAAACTCGGCCACAACAACAAGAGAGACAATACTTTAAGGTCACAGGGTCAATAGCCCAAGGAAGCTGATTCGGGGCGTGCTACGTCCACCTTTTCCTCCACTCCTGAGGAACGCAAATATGCCCTGATTGGAGCACAACGGTAAAGGGATAAAGGGCAAATCCTCCCACCCCAAGCTACAATTTTGATAGAGGTTTACTGTAATTCTCAATTGGCTCAGCTCATTGGTTGACAACTAATTCAAACAATGCAAAGTAACAAAGCTTATAATACACAACATGAACAGTACTGAGAGTGTTTTGACAATTGAGTTTTTCTATACTCACCTTGAAGCAATACACTGAGATTGTATCTGGATGAGGATGAATTTCAGACAATTGTGGGAGGGGCTTCAGTAAGAAGGTAAGGAGAAATGGTACTGTTTGGGGTGAGAGAATTAGGCCTTTAAGATGCTGGTTTTTGCATTCATGTTGCCAAAAAAGTGCCATTTTCTGTTTGCTACTTCTATTCTCATTTAATTGCTTATTGAAGCAGAACTAAAACTTTTTGCGTGACTGGAACAATGGCAATTATTTCAAAAGGAAGTAAATTATGCCTAGCACTTTTTAAATGCAGTTCTTCAGGGTGGGAAAAGTAGGCAAGCCGGGAGGTTCCCTCCAACCTACTTAATTACTTTAAGCCTATCCCACAACTGTATAAAAGTCATCCTTATCAAGACAATCACTGTTTATTGCTCCATGATAAAATTTATACAAGATCCCCATACTGTATGTCCCAGACCAAAATGAAATGAAATCAAAAACAAGTGAGTAATTGCAGATTGGGAAGTAACACTCAATTTTGAATACTTACAAGTTTGGATTAAGAGATCTTTCACCACTGACTCGGCCAATATCTGAAATGCTGACATAAATCTTTTCCTCCTCCACAAATGGTAATCGTACTTTGTGGTGGAATGGCTTCGGCTTGCTGTAGACCATCTTGTAAGGGTGTCCTTTAGCATCTAGGAAAATCAGTCCAAAACATTTAAAAAATTTTTATTATATACACATCAACAGTTGACTTTTGAAAACAAAGAGGACAAAAATTAGGCTTTCAGTACAGAATGTCAAACAAATGTCCATGCTGTTACAATGTCTATTACTGAAACTCAAAATCCTGTCATGCGGCTGTCTCAGCAGGTTTTTTTACTTAGTTTATTTGGAATGTTTATTCTGAAAGGTTGTGCAATGGGCGCGTATATGGTCGTTAATTTTTCAAACAATAGACTCTATTCAAAGTTAGAATCAAGTGGCTCTGGCAAGTCATTGATTGGGAAGTTGTAGTAAATGGGGACTAGCTGGGAGCTTGTTAGTTCAATAGATAACATAGATTACAACTCTGGGGATAGGTGAAGATATATGCAGAGGTGCTGCATTTGGCTAATGGTTCCTGTAGTGACATGCATATTCCAATGAGTGACCTGCAGACCTTTACCCATTGACAACACCATACCTCCCAAGTGACCCGCATTTTGCGGGCTGGACCCGCATTTGGACACCCAAACCCGCTGACCCACCAAGCCCTCTGAAAAACCCGCATTTCAAATGTCCGAAGTATTCTTAGTACTTAGAGAACCATTCAATAGCGCAAATAATTCAGCTTACCAATAACTACAGATTCAGTAAATCGTGTCTCCTGGCACATTCAACTGCTCGCGGTGCTGTACAATGCATAGGCCTAGGTACGTACGGAACTATGTTTGCTGTCACAACATCGTTTTCGGCTAACCTTTGCAGCAGGTATGGAATATATTCCTGTCACTGCGAAAATAGTGTAATAACGTCGTGCAACGCCGCATTCAATAGGGCAAATAATTGTCCACTTTGCGGGTCACACGAGGGACTTGTCCCAGAGTTGCCCCAACGTTCTGGACTGTCTTGACAGTTTTTTGACGTTCTTATTGGCTTATAATTTCATGGCTAGAATGCCATGCGAGATGTACGGAAATATTGGAAATCACCAGCAGCATGTACGGTACGACCGCCGGTGACATACAGAGTTGACGTTTGCAAACTAAAATATACCTCAAAAATAATGATTGAATATTATGACTAGGAGAGGTTTTAGTCATTGGGCATTGGTGAGTATCTGCATAATATTATTTTGGCAAATCTCTCAAAACAATACTTTGCTATGTTACCCCAAAAAAATCAGTACTGTACTGAACTTTTTTTGCAGTAACCTAGCGACATTGTGTTGACTGATTTGCCAAAAAAGTGCCACCATTCTGCGTATAGACACTTCTAAAATTCAAAAATTTCCAAAAAGGGGAGGGAGATACCCCCTCCCTCATATCCTTCCCCCAGGCCGGCAACCCACTAATGGACACATCAGATGGACCCACATCTAGCCTCTCGGAACTTGGAAGCTATGCGACCACTGATGTCGTTCTTGGGGGCAAAACAGTGGAACACATGGCCTCGTGCATAAAAATTCACCCTGCATGTGTAGCAGCTTGACTGCGCCTATTCGACAAATCAGTTTTCCGCATTTGTCAGTATTGGTTTATTTGAATTGCCCCCTTAGAAGGGCATACTTTTTCCTCTGTGACACCTTATGCAAAGGACTCCATTCAAACCACTAAAAATCCTCAAAACTATAGTTGTGATAGATGGGTTGTTGTGCCTGCTGTTTAATTAGGTTTAACCTACAAGTACAAGAGGAGAGAGAGAGAAATAAAGGTCATAGGGTGTGACTCTGCAGAAAAGATATAGCGCCATCCCTGGGCTAACCAGTTACCATTAACTGGAGGCAAACAGAATACTACCTGCTCTACAAGCTGAAAGGGAAGTCAATTTGAGCAAAAACTGAACAACAAATTTCATTCAATACTGTAATTTCAGAAAATATCTGCTTGGTTACTTTGTGAAACTATGCCAATACAGACTGTACTATATGTGCAAGACGGGAATATTTACAAAAGTAGTCCCCAAGGCTCCTTATGTGGAGAAATTAATGAAGTCACCTTTTATATGAGACAAATATTTTAGGGAGGGGAGGACAAACAAAGTACAGTACTCTGGAAGATTGACACTATCACCCTCATGCATGGCAGAGTGCATTATCTGTCCAGTCTTGCATTACATCCTGTTGTCCATTGTTGTGTAAGCTTAAATTGAATTCAAAGCAACATGTCCATATTTTTGGTACTAAAAGTGTACCTTAAAGGCCTAATCCTATCACCCTAGAGGGTTCTTATTTTCCTAATTTACTTACCACAGCCCCTCCCACAACTGTCTAAAACTCATCATCATCCAAACACAATCTCAGGTAATTGTTTTAGGGCCAGTGAATAAGACCCCATCGATAATCAAAACACTCCCAGTACTACAGCTAAATGCTCTGCAATATTAGATAAAATACAGTACTGTACTTAGCATTTTTTTGAACTTGCTCTAAATCAAAGAGCTGCACTAATTGCAAAATTCTGTAGACTACTATAAAAATTGTAGTTTCGGATAAGAGTTGACTGCATTATAAGTCTAGAATTGCAAGAATTTATTTTAAAACTCTTTGTTAACTTCTGACAATTCTACATTGAATTCAGGCTTATGTATACACAATAACTGCATACATGTTCTAACCAGTGGCAACACAAGAATGTCAAATTTGAGGGTCACATAAGCGGCAAAGACAAATGTGGGGGGGGGGGAGGGGGGAAGGGATAACTGAATGTGACATGCACCCTCCTGTATGTGGGGTCAATGGACAAAGCCCCTGGTGGGGATCCAGAGGACAAATCCAATGCAAAGCACACACTCCTGTAAAAGGGGTCCTGGGGAAAAGCCCCTGTGGGGTAGAGAGGGCAAAGCCCCTGAAGGATCTAAAGGTTTTCTTTTAGCATATCTCTGGAGGAAAAACTAAGTCTAGGGAGGGGTATGTTGTGTCTTTTTTGGTTGACACAATGTCCAACTGATCTAGCCTGGTGGATCACGGGACAGGGTAACTGAGAGGGTAATTAAGGGAAAATCTGAGAGGGAAATTTCCACCTCATGCTGCCCATGGCACTGCTACCGAGTCTAATCTATGGTAACTAGTAAAACCTATCTCTGAGTCAGAACATCTAGACATGACTGACCACTGCATGCTACTGGTTTGACAAATGAGAAAACTTCTGTCCAACTACATCTTAAATATCACATATAAACAGCAGTAGTGTATGTTTTTCAACATACTGTATAAACATTGCAAATTTTAATACTTGAAAAGCGGGGAAAATATTAATGTTATTCCCCACAAATTCAACAATGCAGCAAAAACAATATTGTCACTTCACCATACAGGGCCAATTATAATTTATTAGGTCTTAGGCTATAGTTGTGATATCGCAATATCGTCGATATCTAGTATTTTGCCCAACGATATTGACCCATGTTTTATCAAGATGTGATATCATAACAGAATCAAAAAGGCCTAAACTCAGACCACTGTGAAATCTCTTATTTTATTGTCTTTTTCATTTATATACCGAGTATACATGTCCTTGATATGGGCACTATATTATTAATATGCCCATGGCAAATGTTAAGATCACTCTTTTAAATGCGCGATATCGCAATAATGTCGAAATGATAACCGCGGTAGCCTATAATTTATGACAACAGGGTACTACATTGATACTTCTGCAATCTCATGGTGAGACTACTAACCCTCTTTAAAGGAAAAATGCAATCACTACAATCTGGGTAAGTGTTAGCCTCAGAATCAATTTCATGATTGGCTCTTGAGAACCATGTGACAACATATTTCTCACCCAATTGCGAAATTAACAGCACAAGGAGTCAATATTTAAAAATTACAATTAATTATCTGCAGTACAGTAGCCTATCCTAAAACATCATGAAGAACAATATTTGGAAGGACATATTGAAAAATTTGCAAGAATTTTTTCACCAGTTGTTTTGAAATACATGTAAGTCAAATGAAACTAATTTTGACTGCTTAAGTCAAGCTACTGTAAGCTTTTTATGATGGCTAGGGCATCTACGTATGAAAGTTACAGTAGGACAAATATATATCAGGAAAATTCAAGATTTGAAAACAAACTACTAAAGATTTGATTGATTAGAATGTAATAGGCCTATACTGTAGCCTGCAGTCTCAGAGCAGTTGACATGCATATACAAAAATAGCCTGCTATTTTCTTTCTTCACAGAAGTTCACTAGAGGACGGTCCCAAATTATTCATAATTATCCACTTGAACTAAAAGAGATCAGTATGAAAATATACAAGGGGATGATGTTACATGTTATAGGCCTAATAAAAACTTTTATTGTCTGTTAGATTTATTATGAAACGGTCTGTGATCTTAGTTTGATACAGTGTTTCCTCTAAGAAATTAACCATTGGGTGAAAATGACCAGTTTGGAGAATCTTGACTCAGTAGAATTGTAAGAGGCATGGAGCTGTGCACGCGAGCGCCAAGCACGAGTCCCCGAAGGGTGGGGTCCAGGGGTCCCCCTTAGGGCCCCTGATAATGCTATAATCGGTGATGACCGATCACCGATTATTTAATTTAACAATCGACCCGATGTCGATTATTAGAAAGAGGGAAGGGATTGTACTGATTATTAGAAAGAGGAAAGTCATATGTTTGTCTCTATAGTATGCTGGGAATGGCTTAATTTATGCAAGATAATAACCACCAAACTTCACAAGATTCTAGGTGCTATGTGTACAAAACATGCACAGATATGTGGGAGACGAAAAAAAAGCAAAACACTGCAGCTCCGTAGTCTGCACAATGTGTTTTTGTGCAGAACAGTTTGTACAGCAACTTACTGTAGGCAGCCCTACTGACCTTTTTACCTCTGGTGACCCCAAATGACCTTTGACCTCCACCAAAAACATAGGGATCATCTACTCAACATGGGCAATCTGCATGGTAAGTATGAGATCACTCACATTTTTTTCTTCTGGAGATATCGTGTTTACAAGCAATTTCCAAGGTATTTACCATTTGACCCCTGGTGACCTCAAATGACCTTTGACCTCCACCAAAAACAATAGGGATCTTCCACTCAACGTGGGCAATCTACATGTCAAGTTCGAGATCTCTCAGAGTTACCTTTCTTGTTTACAAGCGGGCGTCACAGACACACATACACACATTCACACATACACACACACACGACATCACCATCGCATAGATTCCTTGCCTGCCTTCGGCAAGGAATCAAAAAGCAAATGTTGTTCGGAATCAAGTTTCAAAGCCAATTTTGATACCTCAATTTAAAGCCCTGGGCAGCAAGAGCCTTACTAAGCAGATATCTGCTGGAATCACATAAAGATTTCTAACCTTGAATCAACTCTTGCTTGGAGTAAGTCTGTATTTAGCAAGTATAATACATCTAGATATCTTTTAACAGGATACCTTGAATCCATGACCAACCTACACTGTACTATATGGATGATGGGGCACAGTACATAATAGGTGACTATTGTCTTTCCTATGAGATCCTTCAAATATGTCACTGAAAAATTTTTTGAAAAATCATGTTTTTAAAAGAAAAGCATTTAAAACATTCCTACCATCAGTGCTGAAGTTGAAGTAATTCCTAGATGATTCGGACAAGCCATCTGATTCAACTGATACTGTGCTAACAACAGATTCCATGCGATTCAAGGGATGGACTCCCTGTTTCCGATAAAGGTCCAACTCATCCTGTGACAAGGTACTTATCACTGATTCCAGTCTCTTCAACGGAGGAGGAGATGACACAGAGTCTGCCAATGATTCACCGAAGGAAGATGCACGATTACGAATTGGGGTAGCCGAATCCCAATCAAATGTTTCATACGACTGAACACCCTGATCTAATTGGAAACCGTCAGCTGACTCGTACGAGACTGGATGTAGCACTCGCATTAAGCCAGACCTGATGTGTTCTCTGACTGTTTTGGTGCGGCTATTACAGGGCTCCCTCTTTTCATACAGACGTCCTGCATCAGAGTAGATTTCCGACAAAGAACTGGGACTTTGTTTTGGATCATCTTCAGCAAACCTCACTGAAAGCTGTTTTTTCAATTTCTTCTTTCCCTTTGAAGGATGAAACTCATCATTAACACAATCAGTGGCCAGATGGTCATTGTCATATTTTTTAACTGAGTCTTTCTCATGTTCTCCATCTGAATGTTTATCCACCATAGCATCACTGCTCTTGATTTTATCTTTTAAAATTACCCCCTGTCCTTCACTTTCCATTTTAGCAAATCCAGCACCCGTTCTTGTTCCTTCTGTGCTAGAATCTCCATTTTGAATAATAGCATGCTTATTCCTGTTTATATCCCGAAGTTCCACATCTCCCATGCTGTGAATTCCTTTAATGGGAGCTGGCTGCTGTTCCAACCCATGTGACAATGCCCCTTCCTCAGACATCCCTCCTCAACAAGGTCCAACAGACACCCAGAATTCTGCCAATCACTTTGTACCTTAAATACCATTATCTGTAATTTAAGGAAAATACAAAGTCAAAATTATAAATAGTTTTCAACATGTTTAAAGGTTAAAAGTTGAATAAATAGTGGACCTTTCCAATCCCTTTCCCAAACCATCACTAACATTGGGAACAAAAATCTTTCATGAAGATGATGCTCTTCAGAGTCTATTTTAGCTATGAGGGCTGTTAGAGAAAGTAATGACAAAGCAGTGCAGCCAGCCAGTCGCTGAAACCCTGCCCCTCGTGTATAAGTAGTTTTGACAAATCTTGTCAGTTGCATTGTAAGAATGTGACAACATTTATTTGAAGTTGGAAGGGTAGTTCCAATTCTCCTATCATACTCATTTAAGCCCCTCCCACGGCTGTCTGAAACTCCATCTCAGTTTATTATTGCTTCAGGGTGTGTATACTGTACATAGATGTGTAATCAAAACATTCTCATTCTCAGTATAGTATGTGCTGTATAATATGAACTCTGCATTTTCTTTAACTTGCTGTCAATTACAGAGCTGTGCCAATTGAGAATTTCTGTGGACTGTGACAAAAAGTGTAGTCTACCGAATTGACTGCCTTTAAGAAAACTTGGTCTATACAGTTATAGAAGGTAGTAGTACTAAATGGAGTATAATAATAAGATGGCTGTAAAGGCTGATTTTCTCAGGAACAATAGAGATATGTAAAAAAATATTTAAATGAAAGCAGCACTTTCCCCCTCCCCTTGACCCACCCCCACCTCTGTCATGCTGAGCTCAAGCCTTTTTGGTCACTGCAAGCATCTTATATGTCCACACACAGAAGAGAAATTTGAAACAAGTATTAAATGAATACATCCATGCTGTGTCGTTGCTTCTTGAAAAAGCAACATATACACCCCAGTACATCAAAGGTGGTGTGGAGTGTAACTAGTATCTGAGTTTGTTACATGATATGTGACTTCAAATGAGCTATGCTTTCATTGTGTTCACACTGCGTGAAAAACAATAAACACATGCTGACTGACCTGTTAGCTAACCCCAAATGTTACGTAACTTTTTATGTATTCAAACACATCTCTTACTGTCAATCAATAAATCAGATATGAAACTTGACTTATAATCAAGTCTGCATGTAGTAGGCTTCTTTTTCCTCCCTGAAGGGATAAGAGTAAATCAGGCAGAGAGGAAGAATGTAACAAAAAGTAAGAGGGAACATATCATCATGTTGATTGGACTAGATGAAACTTCTCACACTTCAGTGTGCACTTTATTTCCACTGAACATCAGTGATTCCCTTTGATTTAAAAGACCAGTCCAGCTCCCACCCCAAACTATACTTTTTTTTAGAGGTTTATCGAAATTCTCAATTGGCTCAGCTCTTTGATTGACAGCCAATACAAACAATGAAGAGTGCCAAAGCTATTATTATACACATCATGAACTGTACTTAGAGTGCTTTGATTATATACTGTACTATGCGCTTTTCTATACTCACCCTGAGGCAATGAACTTAGATTGTGTCTGGAATGAAAATGAATTTTAGACAACTGTGGGAGGGACTTATAAAGTAAGAAGGTGACACATGAAAGCCACAGTGTCCAGCTTGCTAAATACACTGATGGGCACACCACACTCAAATCTGAGTTCACTTTGCATTCAATTTGAAGAAATCTGCCCATATAAACAGAAAGTGTTGTGACCCTTAGTTCTACGAAAATGATCAGTTTTCTGTGGCTTGCGAACAGAACAGTACATATATAACTAAGTGATAGTCACCAAAGTAGATCCCTACACCCTGAAGTACTATGCTACATGTACTGTTTCTTACAATTTCCTGCCAACCCAGCAATCCAATTCCAGTGCAATTTTCAGTTATCAAATCCCAGGGGTCTAAACTAACAACCAACTTTGCTTCCTGTTCATGTGGAAACAGAAACTACAAAAATTTTGAGGTTCTAAAGTGAGCAAAGACTGCTAGCTTTTTCAAACAAGAAGACTACACGCATCTGATGTCATGAAAAAAAACCAAAACAGCTTATGTCCCAATGGATCTATTAAGATTAAAGTGCAGTATAGTTGCTTCACAAAATGTCCTATGTTGTGCATGCATGTTGCTAGTACTTGAAAATTGTACAAAAAGTACTGGTTTTGAAGAGCAAGAGCATTTGTCTCAAACTAATTTTGACAAACAATATTCTTCTTCTTTCTCTTCAAAGTATCTTTCATGATATTTTAGGACTTCATTAATGCATATTCAAGGAAAACCAAGCAGTTATATAATACCTGCAAATTCACATTTTAGGAGGTCACATTGACTCCCAATTGAGCCAATCATTAAACAGGATAGTCTACTACACGACTTCAAGTTGGGGTGACTGCTCTTGCCCTTTAAAGGTACAATTTGGCCAGCAAAACGGCAAAGAAAAGATTGATTCGAATTTTTGACAATATTTTTCACTATGCATTCTCAAAATGTGCAGTACTAACTGATCTCCAATCCAGAGTCTAAATGATTGGGGTAAATCCATATCCTGTGATTTGATTATGTCCAATGTTAAACAGAGCTGAGATTTCTTTCATTCAAGATATGAAATTGCCCATAATTCTTCAACCCCGAGTAGCGGCATGCATAACTTGGGGAAGTGGTATGGTACAGAAGTCAGCAACTTTCACATTCTGTGGTTTTAGACCAACAAGTCATTTCATCACAAACCTGCTTAATCTAGACATGTGGTCCTGCCCAGTAGAACTACTGTAAATCCTCTGGAACTAGGGGGACATCCCTTTGCTCCGATATCTCTATGTTCCGACGTCCCTATGTTCTGACAATAACCTGCTTTGGTACCGACAAAGTGTACTTTGGCGCCGACAAAGATGAACTTTGGCACCGACAATATAGTGTACTCAGGCGCCGACAATAACGTACTCAGGCGCTGACAATAATATACTTTGGCGCTGACAAAGATGAACTTTGGCACCGACAAAAATGTACTTTGGAGCTGATGAAAACATACTTTGGCACCGAAAAAATATACTTTGGCACCGAAAAAGTATATTTTGGCACCGTTTTGGGGGAAGATAGAGACGTCGGAATATAGAGATGTAACTGGAACTAGTATTCAGCAACACAAGTCATTCACTTGAATGCACATTGTGCCGAGCTAGAAATTCATTACCTTGTGTTTTGATGCAAGTGATAAACTGTGGTTGCTTCCGTCCTCTGTGACTGAAGTCCCACATACAGTACCAAGCATCCAAGGTAATACTGTGTTACCTCACACATGACTTACATAGAAAATGCAGGTTCACTCAGGGTCAGTGTTTAAATTTTGATCCACCTCAAATCCCAGGGTTCTGTGGTTTTAAACATGACTGTGGTCTCATGTACCCACGCTCAAGATAACACCATATGTTACCTCTTGTTCGAGTAACATGGGACTACAGGTTAACATGGGGTTGGTGTTTAAATTTCGATACACCTCAAATTGCAGGGTTATGCCATTTTAAACAATGGTGTTTGTTTTAATCAAGCAACGTCACAGGTGTTAAAGGGACAATCCTCTCACCCCACACTACACTTCTAGTATAGGGTAACAGAAACTCTCAATTGGCTCAGCTTTTTGATTGACTGCTAATTCAAACAATGTAGAGTACCAAAACTTATATTACACAGCACGAACTGTTCTGATAGTGTTTTGATTATACACATTGAGCTTTCTATATTCACCCTGAAGCAATAAAATGAGACTGTGTCTGGATAAGGGTGAATTTCAGACAATTGTAGGAGGGGCTTAATTAAGAAGGTTAGGACAATTGATACTGTTTGGGATGAGAGAACTGGGCCTTTAATTTATGGTTTTGATGACAGGTATTTTCCAACATTTCCAACATTTTCCAAATATTTGACCTCGTTTGTTATGGTAGCACTTCCTTAATCAACAAAATGAAGGATACGTGAAAACACATACTGGGAAATCTGGGATTAACCCAGGGTTTAGCCTTTTTATAAAGACAAGGTTGCACCGAGTGTCACAGGGTATCTGAGACCAAGCCGTATGCTTGTTTTAATCAAGCAAGGACACAGGTGTTCACAGCTCTGATGACATGTATTTTCTAACATTTTACAGTAATCTGTATGTGAAATTCTTGACTTCGTAAGTCTTCATTACTGAGGTAGCACAACCCAATTCATCAACTTTGGGGTACTTGAGAACACAGGCTGAAATAAATGGGTTAACCTGCAGTTTTGCCCTACGGTATTGTAAACTTGGGGTAATACTGAGTGTCACAGGGTACATGAGACCAAGCCCTACAAGAATTTGCCCTTTAGGGATGTTCACCCTCTGTTTTAAAACTTTTAAATTGTTCATAGATGCTATAGTTTACAGTTTGGCAAATGGATAAGTTTCCAAAGTTTGCTTTCAAACCTTAAAAGATGACAGACTTGGGACAATTGTACAGAATGTCCTTAATGAAAGGGGTTGCAAAATCAAAAAATAACAGTAAGGCCTGTCCACACAGGATGTGTTGCGTTCCGTTCCAGATACGACACGGCACGTCACTTTTATCACTTTGCACGTAAATCAATGGAACCATCCACACAGGATGTGTTGCATTCCGTCACGATCGATGCGGAAAAAAAAGTTGACGTATCCTTCCGGACGCGGCAAATTTTGGCAAAGTCCATGTGCGTTCAGAAACAGAGTTGACGTACGGAAGAATGCGTCAACTTGATTTCTTGCATGTTTTTCTTTCTTAAAATGCAATTTAACTGGATATGGATGCAAAATGGTACCATATTTGAGCTTAAAATCACAACGAAACGCCTGTAAAATAAGTAGAAAAGCTCATTTTTGGGGCATTTTCTCACAACATTGGGAATGCACATGTAGGCCTATGATTCTTTGGGTACCCACTACCCTTGCGATATTATTGACTTCGGTAGTGAAAAAACAGTTGGTTTCTTGTTGCGACGGTAGGCAGGGGAATTAAGTCTGGACACTAGACATGGCTGCATAGGGACATTTCACGGCACAAGAGAAAATATAAATATACAATGCAGTGTATATAATCAGTGGCATAGCTTCTGGGCTGATGGGATCGAGCCCTTCTCCTCAACCGTTGCACTCCAAGCACCCCACAAGCAATCTGGGCCAAAAAACTTCACTCAACGGGACTACTCAACTTGATGATAGACTCCGGCTGTAGAAAATCTCCATTCCAATCAATCCACTGAAATCAGTGGCGTACACAGGGGAAGGCTGTTAGGCCATTCCCCTCACTGATGCCGATTTGTTTTTGTTCCTAAAAATACGCCAACTTTTTAACACAAATTTTACTTCAAAAGGTAGCTAATGTGGCACCAGATTGCATGCAGGACACCTAATTTTTTCAAACGCCTTCAAAGGAGGAAGGAGACACCCCCTCCACTAGGACACCAGGCCGGAGATCACGGGACATACTGCATGTCCCTACACTTCCATGAGAGAAATCCTGGATATGCCACTGACTGAAATCCATCGAGATAAACCCACCTTAAATAATTTTGTACAAATTCGGAGAGATTGTGACAAACTGAATGTGTTTAGGAATAAAATCAAACCAAATTTTTCATTTTTTCCACGAAATTTACACTTTTTTGTCAATCAGTATGCATTGCCATTGGAAACTACACACTGCATCTCAAAGTGACGCATCGGAATTGACGTAGTGTAAACCCATTCTGTACAGACAGGGATGCATCTTGAAGTATCCAGAAGGATGCAGAAAAAAAATGTGTCGTATCCGGAACGCAACGCAACGCATCCTGTGTGGACAGGCCTTTAGCCTCTCTCAACATCACAAATTTGCATAATAAGTTCATGTTTATTCATGGTTCATGACAAATGAGAGTGTAAAATAGAAATTAATTACCATAAACAAACCAATCTTTAAGCGGTTTTGATTTGAACAGCAGTTATTTTTTAGATTTTTCATCCAAAAGGCCCTGAAATATAAACATACAGTTACCTTACTTTGTCATTTTTACATCAAGACCCTTAAAGGCCCTGTTCTCTCACCCCAAACAGTACCAATTCTCCTAACCTTCTCATTGAAGCCCCTCCCACAATTGTCTAAAATTCATCCTCATCCAGACACAATCTCAGTTTATTGCTTCAAGGTAAGTAAAGAAAAACTCAATTTATATAATCAAAACACTCTCAGTACCGTTCATGCTGTGTAATAAGCTTTGGTACTCTGCATGGTTTGAATTAGCTGTCAATCAAAGAGCTGTGCCAATTGAGAATTTCAGCACTCGGTACCAAAATTGTAGTTTGGGGTGAGAGGTTTGGCCCTTTAAAGCAATGTACCACCCATTCCCATGGCACTAAATGCCTGAAAACCAACTGTACAACAGCAATAACATATCATGACAAGTATAAAACACTGCCTTCAGATGCTAATCGTTCCTTCAGAAACTTAGTTACATCACAAAGTTTCTCATCACAAATTCTAATTTACAGGCCAACTACTTGAACATGCTTAAAGGGGCACATTTTGAACCACATCACATTTTCGAAAATGTCATTAAAAAGGCTGAAATTATTTCATGAATGCAAGTGACTATTGGGAATTTATTTCTTTGAAGCTCTGCTTATCAAGCCTTACTAAGCAATAATATAAAAAGAGCAGTTTCTTATAGCTTGTGGTGCAAATTTAAGAAACATGAGAATAGATGAATGTAATGTCTTTGGGGTCATTCACCGGCAGAACAAGAGGTATGTAAGTAGGGATTAAAATGGATTAAAGGCCAGTTGCTAGACATCTACATTACAGTAGGTACTGCAGCATGATCAAAACAGCAGGGTTGTGATTGTAATCACCGCACCTGCAATAAGCCAGTCGAGTAATTTTTTTTGGTGGCTATGAAGGGTGCACATCTCCCAAATCGTCGGGATAAACAAACCAATCCCGCACCTACAACATGTATTCCAAAATTTCAGTTAACATGAATATTTGGTGAAATCCTTCTTTCTTTATCCATTCATTTACATAAGGAGGGATCTCAAATGTGGTTTAGGACAGTGGAGTTGTGTTAAAATTGTCTTTTTGGTGAAAAAACTTGCATTTTTATCTGCTGTAAAGTAGAGACTCCTATTTTCATTCCACTTTGCTTGACACTTAGATAGTGTTGTATGCATGCAGTGACAAAAAAAAAGGGAACCCTGCACACTACATGCTGAGCTCGGTTTGTATCCCAGGCTGTGCCCGACAATCCCAAGCATTAACGATTTACCAAACTACCTTGTTAAACAATTGGCATAAGTTTTTTAATTCACGACTGGTGCCCTTCCTAAACCCCCTTTCTACTGTACTGTACTTCCACGCTAGCCCATGCATTCCCACTACCCTGTTTTTGGCTTCATTATCAGAAGAATGTCCGTATCATCAGAAGCACACAAAATATTTTCATGAGTTCCTACAATATCCTGTAAAATCTACGTACCATATGCCACCAACTGTAAACACCACATCTGGAATATCACTTGAACTACTGTACAGCAGCTGTAATTTTTAAAGCTAAAAACAGAATTTACTTCCACACTATCTGTTGTATGAGATGCAGCATTCGCACTTTTGGAATTTAACACAGATAATAATTTCTACTTTCCACCCCCTACCAAAGTGGGATGTTTTTCAAAATCAGGGTAGGACCTCATAATTCCCTCCCTAGTTTTTTTTTTGAAAAGTACTTCAGAAACAAAAGAATTTTGCACACATAGTGATACACCATATGGGGTGTTACAGTAAGCTGTGTTTTGGGGATCTGACATCAAGTTCACAGCCATACACATGGGAAGATTAGTACTGCTGATTATGGTGACTTAATCATATAATGATCTTAGGATACTCCACAAATTGTGTAGGACTTTCCTGCAAGCTGTATTTTCAATTAAGAGGGATTGCGAAGAAATTAGTGCAACTCCCACAATCCCCTTAGAAGGAAAAGTTGATGTGAAGTAAGGACTAGGCACTGTGGGGTAAGGCCAGGTGGTTGCAATTTGTTAACCCCCTAATAAGGCCCAACATGAAACACCCCAAATAGAAAACATTACTCATCACTTCAGATTGCAAGGCTGATGCAAAGGACAGGAATAATGAAACACTTCCAAAGCAGCACAAAACTCTAAAGGAAAATCCCCAAAACAAAGAAAAAATGAGGGAGCTAAAAAAAATGTGACTTGAGCTTTTCGCTGGCAATGAAAAAAGGGTGTGTTCAGGGATAGTTCCTATTAGGGCATAGCGCCACCTACAGAGGACATTGCCAGTGAGTAATTCCACGGTAAATGGAACAGTCCATTTGTGAAACAGGTGAGGTAAGTAGGAGCAAAATAGATTTGTATTTTCAATTGAGAGGGATTGCAAAGAAATTAGTGCAATACCCACAATTCCCTTAGAAGGAACAGTTGGTGTGAAGTAAGGACTAGGCACTGTGAGGTAAGGCCAGGTGGTTGCAATTTGTCAACCCCCTAATACGGCCCAACATGGAACACTGTGCATAATTACAAGCTGGGATCAAAGTATGTAACATTCAACAAAGGATGAGTGACTTCGCCGTGCAAAACTGTAAATTCTAACCGAATACTGTACCAGCAACTACACACATCAAACAATAAATATTTAATTATATTTCTATTCTGAGACCTGGCCTGAAGGAATGCCCTTTTCTGTGGAGGTTTCACATGGAACTGTAATACAATGCCTTCCTGTTAAACATTTACAATATACTTTGCTGGACCGTTGAATAATTTGAGCTAGAAAATAGAAAGTACTGTATTAAGTCGCTATCTCTTAAAGGCAGTCAACTCTAACCCCAAACTACAATTCTTGTAGTAGTCCATAAAAATTCTTACAGTAACTTACACAGCTCTAGTTTGATTGACAGCAAGTTCAAAAAATGCAGAGTACTATAGCTCATATTACAATACATACTATGCTGAGAGTGTTTTGATTACACATTGGTGTCATAAATTTACACTCACCCTGAAGCAATAAACTGAGACTGTGGATGAGTTTTAGCCTAGATAGTTGTGGGAGGGGCTAAAGGAAGTAGGTCAAAGTGCTGGAACTGTTTGGGGCAAGAGGATTACTGTAGGCCTTTAAATAAACTTGATGTCATCAATTATCAATCCTTTTATCTTTTTTAAACTAACAGCACAACTGTAATGTTATACTTGGAATACAGTCCTTTGATAAAGTACAACTTAACCTTCTGTAGTTGGGCAAGATCCGTCACAGGACCTGCATCTTTCCTTCCTGCACGCTTCATGCAAAAACATGAGGTTAGTTATGTCAGACAGACCTACCGGCTTTATACTGCAGGGAACATTAATCTCTTATTTCACATGGATTTCTTGGTAAAAGGTATTTACAGATAAAACCAAGGTAGACCACACACATCTGAGATGTTTCCTTTGAAAATACACTCGACATTAAGTTTCAACAAAATCGGAAACCAAGTATCGTAATTTAAAGGCCCATTTGTCTCACCTCAAAATACATGCTGTGGTGTATGAGCTCCAGTACTTTGCTTTTTTTGAACTTACTGTCAATCAAAGAGCTGATCGGGCCAATGGAGAATTCCTATGGACTACTACAATAATTGTAGGTTGGGGTGAAAGGATTAGCCCTTTAAACCAGAAAGCCAAAAGGCTTAGTGATTCCTAGCCACTTAAATTTCTTTTTTCAAATTGACAATGCTCCATAATGTACCCACAAAGTATACATGCAAGGCATCAACGCTTCCTACAAGAAATGGGGTTCTGCCAGGTTCTGCTCATGGTATCACATCCACATGTGTGAAATTTTGCAGTATCCAAGACTCCAACCATGGGAAATTTGTGTAAATGTATGATATTGCGACTTTGACCCCTTGTGAACCAAAGTGACATTTGACGTCCACCAGAAACTATAGGGGTCGTTTATTCACCATGCATCATCTACATGTCAAGTATGAGGACCCTACAAGTTACCTTTCTTGTAATACTATGCAAGCAAGTTTGTCCGACTTTGACACTGCTGACCCCAAATGACCTTCCACCTTCATGAAAATCATCTGGGATCACCATCTCAATACGGCCAACCCACAAACTTAAGATAGGCTTAGTCACATGCATTTTTCTTAGATACCGTGATCACTAGGTTCTGGTGTCTTGACCTCTCATGACCCCAAATGACCTTTGACCTCCACCAAAAACAATAGGGATCATCTACTCAATATGGCCAACCCACACATCAAATATGAGATCAGTATCACATACGCTTGAGATATCATGTTTACAAGCAAAAGAGTCACATACACACACACACACACACACACGCACGCACGACATCACCATCGCATAGATTCCTTTTGCTGATGCAAGGAATCAATAACCTACCATAAAAATCTAAGTTGTGAGGATTATTTCCTATGCATGCACTATCACATACTAGCAGATTGTCATTTATTTGTGAAACAGCTGAACTGTAGGGTTTTAACCAAGAAGAGTATGGACTGCAGGTGTAGTAAAACAAGAATTGGGGTACGTACCTGTGATCATGGCTGTGTGTGCATGACTGGAGGGTTGGGGCTGCACAACTGCAGCCCCTCCCCCAATAGCCAAAGCCTTGAGAAATCAAGAAGACTTAGGTGCCACAGTCGGCAGACATTGTGCTCTGGAGTTGGAATCTGGATTTGCGCAAAAAGTAATACCCCCACCTGACAGAAAGATTCCTGTAACATGCCAGGCCTGTGCAGTTAAAGGCATGTTCTGGTGGGTTTTTGTCTCTGTCTTGTTACAAAAACAAAAATATTCCACACCATCTCCTTCAAACCCTATCACAATACCATTTTCCTAACTCAAGATATCTCAATTTAAAGATTGGTTATTTTTGTTAAAAAACATCTCTGCTTTTCAACAAAGCCACAAAAAGTTATGTTATGTGGGCACATTGCTTTAAATTCCTTTGGTTTTTCTTTATAACTGAACATCCTGCTTGTCCATGAAATTTGATACTGTTGGAATGTTTGTTTTCCTGTAGATATATCATTACCCTTCACCATACATGGAGTACAGCCATCCATATTGCTTAATATTGCCTGCTGAGGCATCATAATTATAAAGTAATTGAAAGCAAGTTAAATTAATGTGCCAAAATGACCTCACAGATTTCCTATGATGCATCAAATTCCAAGAAAAATTTGCAATACTTTAAAAATCTGTATCTTCCGAACGCTATCAGCTATCGAGATGCCGTTTTCACCTTCTGAAAGAGAAATTTTTCTGCTTATTTTAAAGTTAAAGAATTTTATCTCCAGAATATGCCTTTCATTATGGAGTTTTACAGCTCTGTTCCTTATTGATTGATTTAAGTTGTGCCAGTCACAGCCTTTTTCCAGCTGTGGCTCACTGGCTTGTTTTTCCTACCCCACTGCTTAAATGCATGAGCACTAAGCACAATGGCAGAAGGTTCCATTTGTAAAGGCTTCGGTATGGCCGAAGTACCTGTAAAAGCATAACTTGCAAGCTCCTTTGAGTCAATTAACCAAAGAGACTTCTTCATTGTGTGGGCTTGATGTTTGTTTGACAAATCGCATATAAATTCTGATTACTGTGAGTATTGCATCGTAATGTTGACAGTCATTTTTGCATGTGACATTTTTACTGTCATGCCCAGATGTTGCTTTTTTAGAATGCAACACAGGCACCCTATAGATCAAAGTCGGTGTGGGGTGTAAATGCGTATCTGAGTTTGTTACATGATCTGTGCCCTCAAGTGAACTATGCTTTCAATGTGTTCACACTGCATGAAACGCAATTGACACACACAGTACTGTACTTATTGACAAGGTCTGACAATCCCAAATGTTATGTAACTTTTTGGGTATTTCTGATACTGTCAATCAATTAATCAGATGTGAAACCTGACTAAATCAGGTGTGTACGTAGTGTGCGTCCTTCCCTGGGCTGATAAAATGTTACATAGCAAAGAGGACTGTTTAAAAAAGTAAGGGGAAAGGTTTCATCATGGTGATTTTACAAGCCATAGTTAATACCAGTTCAGTTTTTACAAAGTTATTTTGATGACAATCAATTCATGTGAAAGCTGAAGAGGCCTATAGACATTGGTATTACAAGTGTGGCCAATGTACAGGAGTCTTCAACAAGCCAAGCAGAAATCAGTAAATCTTGATAGCCAAAAAGTATGCTGGGAAAATCCCCTCTGCTACTTTTCTAATTTGGTACCTTCCATAGCAGGCATATGGCAGGTGAGTATGTATTTTAAGTCAAGTTCAATGGAGTATTGTGTATGCGCACTCATCCATAAAGCTACTCAGAAAATGTCTAGTGACCTGCACAATAGAAACAGTGTGAATGCATTCTTCTATGAACCTGGACACATGCAGGAACCACTATGTCAGTCAAAACAGGTCACCACGATGTCAGGAAGGATAACAGAGAAGTCCAAACCATAAGACCAAAGCTTTGGAAGAAATAATCTGATACTAATCCCAAAAGTGGCCAGACACCTTAAAAACACGTCTAAACGTGAGCTAGGCAAAATGGAGTAGGAAGATGTAGGGTGGACATATGCAGGGTTGTCACCACACCGGTCGGCACCGGTCGGGACTAACCGGCACTGGACATTGCCGACCAGTACATCGCCTAAAATGCAAGGCTTCCGACTGGCACAAAAATGATCTTCTACTTGAAAAATATAGAAATAATGAAATTGACATTATAGCTGAAAAATTAATGGGTCAAAATGAGGTGGATTCCATGGGGGGTAGGGTGAGGTACAAATGTTGAGTCAGATGTTTAGCCGGCACTCAAATTGGGCTGGTGACAACCCTGGACATATGGCACCCTCTGCTCAGGGTTACCACTGTGAATATTAGTTTGCCAGATGGTAAGTATAGGTATAAATGGTATGCATAGGTTGATAGGGGGTAGATGAGTGAGTGCCAAAATAGACTTCAACTTTTTCTGCTTAGGTGCTTCAAAATTTTCACAAAATCTAAGGGTGGGTTCTTTTCACTAGGGTAGATCTTGTGCTTCCAGATTCAATGCTCCTAAGTTCTGATGTTCCCCATTTTCATGTGGTTGGCATTAATTATGAGGAATTATTACCCAGGTTCAAAGAGTCCCAAAAATGTGTAACCTATGTTCCCAGCGAAGGAACACTGTACACCCTGGGAACAAAAATCCCTGGGAACACTGACAAAGCCAATATAATGACTCTTCTCTTCAGATTCATTGAAGAATAAGTAATACTTTCCTTCCATTACATGCGCTTCATTTCCTGTAGGGTTTCATGGGTAAATGTTAACACACAATAATCTTTTGAAATGGACATGATCCAAGTTACCAGCTGCCTGTGTGCCTGATTATTATGATGTAGGCCTTACAACCTTGCAAAGCAGCCAATGGGCTTTTAATTATCCCAAAATATAGCCTTGTACATATTTGAACAAATTGTCCACTTCTAATAAGTATACTGTACCAAAATGCATTAGTACCCAGGGTAAATGGACTGCACCATACTATAAGTAACAGTTACCAGAGAGCCTATGCTAAGGTTACAAGTTTCAAATGGGAATAAGATACTGTTTCCTTGCATTTTTTACAGATGCTTGCAATGCAAGTCAGGGATTCAGCCAGAAACTCAAAAAGGGGAGGGGGGGGGAGGGGTTATATCTGCTAAACCAAATCTTAATCGACGTTGTCCTATGAATAAGTTACAAAGGGTTTCAGGGGGACAAAAGCATGCTTCAAAGCCCCTGTAAGGTGCAATTTGAAGGGTTTTAAAGGCCATGTATAAGTTCAAACATTGCTGCAAAAGTGCCCTCTTTTTGAGTAAGAAACAAAAACATGGACAATTTTCTAATTTTTATGGAAATGAAAAGGGGGTGAAGGGGAAATATTTCCCACTTTCTTCTGCAAAGGTGGGGGGAGGGGACTGATCCATCCCTCTGGCACAAATCCTACATGACACATAAAAAGGTCATAACAAGACAGACATTAGAGACTCTTTTCAAACTCATTTCCAGCCCCTCAGAAATATTGCAATTGCCACAAACACTCAAACAAAAATATCTTAATATTTACCTGAAAGTTAGGTCTGCACAAGTTCTATTGAAATGTTTTTCAATTAATACCCACTACTCTTTCTCTCAAATGTTATTGATACTTAACTCATAAAAATCATGCATCATACATGAGGTCCATATCCCCATATCAGTGAAGACTTTGGACCCTTCTTAACTGTAAGTTTCAATGGCTACCACTTAGTTGTCTCATACTGTAGTTACTCTCAGTTTGTTTTCATTATGCAGGGTTCGTAGCCCTTCATGGATTCAAAATTCAAGGACTTTTCAAGACCTCTTACAAACTTTTCAAGTACTATATAGAGCGACTTTCACTCGGAAATTTCACTGAGATCAATCAAGCGCACGTGCATCTAAACTCATACTTCCAAGTATCAGCTGTAATTTGCTTTGATGTTCAAACCATTAAACTGAAAATGGAAGCAGGGTCATGTACTGCATAATGCTGGGATGTCTTCAAATACTGTATGCATGAAAAAATCACCATTTACTTGAAAAATAAACGTATAAAAAATCCATCAACTTTGAAAAAGATAACAATGCATACAGCGTGACCAGTAGATCACCGGTTGCACGCGAAGACCAATTTGTGACAGAGCCTAAATGTTATAATGTTCCGTTTTGTTAAAATTCCTTTTGAAATATTTTGTTTGCATTTTTTCAATTACGAGTCCCTTTGATTTTTTCTCTTCAGCTAGTATGAATAATGGAAAATACCGATTTCATAAAATGAAAATAGCCTCAGACTGTATAGCTGGTTTTGTACCAGACGTGCCGCATCGTATGTAACCTGCATGGCAAGCTGATGCAAATACAAGCCTACGAAGTACTAGTGTGGTGTACGAGTAACATTTGCCTGCCATGCAGGGCATCTCACTAGTGTTCGACAGATTATGCTATATTCGGTAATACCCGATAATTCAATTTAACAATCGGGCCCGATGCCGAGTTATTGATCACCGATTATTGGAAAGAGGGAAGTAACATGTTTGTCACTTTAGTACGTGCCCCTTGCTTTGTGCATATCGTATTATCATAACCAGTGCATGATGGAAAATATTGGGAATAGTTCTGGATATCATTTTTGTAGGCGAAGTATTTTCATTTTAAAAGTGGAGATACAAATCAACCCTTTATACAGTACAATTGTTTGCAGTCGATGTCACATGCCCTTTGATAATTTAGTTCTATTGCCAACATCATGCTCTGTCTAGTTTTCATCCCCCAATCATGTCGGAAAATTGCATTCTTTTACTGTACTGGGTTGTAGTTGCGTTAATGCACTGTAGCTACTCTCCCGTTTAAACGAACCCCACGTAAAGCAATCATGATAATCTTAGCAGTTCTGGGCACCCGTAGAACGTATCTCATGGTTCGTTTCCGATATAAATATCCTCGTATATTTTTAGTTGTTCTCGTCCAAAACTTCCGTCTTGTTTAAAAAGAATCTGCAACTGAAATTCACGTAAGTCCGATCCCCGAAAAGTCCACGCTCGCAGAGATTTGTGATGCCGTTTCTAGGTGAATTTAGCACGGGGCTCGCCCGGCTTCGCTAGCCGGTATTACAAGCGGGATCGTCGTAACACAAACTCAACGGGAAAATTTGTCTCGAGACCGAGTATTTTCACACACTAAATCACATAGGCGAAGGCGCGAGTTGTGATTGGCTGCCTAGAATCAACGCAATTGAACCAATCACGAAGCAGGGGCTAATTTAAATTTTGCAATGGATCTTATGCATATGATGTCACAGAGCAAAATATGACGCCTTATTCGGCGGTAAAAACGGACACGCACGTAAGTCTATTGCATCCGTGGGCCAAGAAGTTTGCTGCAAGAGACCACGTGCAATTACTGTTTTCGTTTGCAATGACGTCGTATGACAACATTGCTTAAGTCCTACTGTAAATAAAATTACGGAAGGAATGCTGGGAATGACTTAATTTATGCAAGATAATAACCACCAAACTTCACAAGATTCTAGGTGCTAAGTGTACAAAACGTGCACATATGTATGCAAAGCTTGTGGATTGGAAAAAACGGCGAAACACTGCAGCTAGATAGTCTGTACTATGTGTTTAATTTCAGTACAGTTGGTACAGCAACTTATGCGGCGCTTTCTGCAAGACAGGGAAAACACCTTGAATGCACTTCTAAATTGAATTCCAAGTAATACTACCTGGTTATAGCAGAAAACTTAAACATCAAACGATCATTCCCATGGCAGGGGTAAAATTTATACGTTTGTGATTATCAATGCATCCCGTTTTAGCGGGAAGTTAAAGGATTGAGTATTTACGGGGATTCTAACAAAATTAAGAACAAGTTTCAAGTAGGCCCTATATTTAGCCCCTTTTTCCAGTTTTCAAATAATAGGTGGTAGTGATCGGTTGAATGGCAGAATTGACGCTTATTTACCGATAACGGAATAATCGGCCCGATGCCGATTACTTTACAGATGATCGGTCGAACACTACATCTCACCTGGAAGTACGAGCCATGCTGTTTGAACCTAGTACCGTTTACGTACGTTCGGCCTCAGTTTTTAGTGCTCAACATACTAATCTTACGGTACCCATACCGAACGCGGCGGCTAGCACTATTGGTCAAGCTTAACAAAGACACTGGAGGCCCAATATTCCAGCCGCTGGGATATAAATGTTTTCTTTTCGACTAAGTTGACATGAATTTTGTTTATGTTGGGATGAGTTACAGCTCATGCACGCATTTATCTCCCCCCCCCCCCTCCAAAAAAAAAAAATTAATTCAGAGTTCTATGGATTTCCTGCATCATCAAAATCATGCAAATGTGAAAGTTGTCATATCAGTTGACGTTATGCACGAGCTTTGAGCAATACAATATTGCAGTACATGGATTACGTCCTGTCGTAATCTCGTAACATTAAGGGCCTAAGGTTAACATTTGCCAATTGGTTATGCACACAAAGCAGGGACTAACAATATGATAGGCTGTACTGCCGATGGAAGAAGCTGGTTATGCCTGCCGCAATGATACCCCTGCCCCAAGCTAACGGCTAAGACTTTAGCAAACCTGATTGATCAAAATTACGGCTATTAATTATGAAATCTTGAAAGAAGTAAAACATACACAGACAAACTGTACACTCCAAAACTTTTTTCAAGGACATTTTCAGGACTTCATGACCTCATTTTTAAATTTAAGGACATTTCCAGGACTTTTCAAGGCTCACAAAAATTCAAGGTTTTCAAGGACCGCTACGAACCCTGTTATGGAAGTCAACAAAGGTAGTATACTTCCAATAAGTTCCATCAGAGGCAGAGGAGTCAATTTTGAAGTGGGGGGAGGGAGGGCTAATCACCAAAGTGGCTGAATATGTTAAACAACATGATAACAATAAGGCAGCCCAAAATGCCTACAACAGTAAAAGTGGGGGATAATTAAGCCCCCTCCAGCCAGCCCCTTCTCTGCAGTCCTTCAGTTCCATGTTCTCATAAAAGGCATCATTTTTCAATTAACCCCACAGAGCAGTTTTTTTGAAGTTTTCAATTAAATAATTCCAATATTCACATGCCATAAAAGAAAAAGTAATTTATCTAAAACATTGCCTTAACCATAATTCCGATAACGTTTTTGGAGCAAGGCTTTAGGCCAATTCCCCCCTTCCCACTTTCGAGCAAATCCTAGCAACACCTAATCACATGTGCAGCATAAAACTGGGTACAATGGTCCTTCCATTTTCAAGGAAATCAATTACTATATACCTTCACATGTACACCATCAGTTCACCACAACGGTTTTATTCTGCTTGCTTCGTTTGAATTTATACAGGAAAAGGAAGTAGCACAAGACGTGGAACTTTATTTACTTAAGGAGGAAGATGAAAACATCTGGCGAATATAGGCCTACACTCTCATAAAGCTGGTGACCTGGACATTATTTGATATGAAAATATGAAATTTGTTACAAATCTTAAGCAAGCAAACAGTACAGTCAAGAAATTTATTTTTGAAATGGTTGATGTATAGTGCAAAATGTTTTGGCCATATCACCAAGGATGGTTTTGCCTATAAAAACAGTCATTTGAGATAGAGAAAATCATGTATTTAAAGGCATGTTAGTCTCACCCTTAATAGTTCCAAGTTTCCTAATGTATTTATATAAGCCCCTCCCACAACTGCCAGAAATTCATCCTCATCCAGACAAAATCTCAGCTTATTGCTTTGGGGGGAGTATGTGAGATCCCAATGTGTAATTCAAACACTTTCCATGCTGTGTAATACTGTACGAGGGACAATACTCTGAATTTTTTTCTCGTTGTCCATCAAAGGTCTGCTGTGAAAATTAAGAATTTCTGTGGACTACACAAATTGTAGTTGAGGGTTAGAGGAATATATAGCCTTTCCATTTCTTTCTAGTTGCATCCTTGTCAGGTTCAAGGTTGTGCAGATGTGAGCATTTAAAGCTTACATCTGCACAACATCTGCCAGTGAGAATTTATTGCGAGCTTCCTGATGGTAGGAATTGGTTTGTTGGGGTTTTACACCTTGACATTCTAACCTTCAATCTCTTTTACAATTTAATGGCACCCACTGTCTTTTTCAAGTTGTAAAACACTGGATGGTATTTTCTTCTCCATTGCTGATGTAGAGCATTACAAAATGGTAGCAGGTCATACTGTAGGTTCAAACAGGAATTGCGAGGTGGGGATTAAAGTTTACCTCAAGTCAAGAATTTAAAAAAAATAATTTAAGATGTTGCAAAATGAATTTATTCATTCAACTCTAATTACAACAGCTTGTTTTATTGTTGAGATACCAAATGTTGAATTGAGACAATGGTATGGCCTACATTGTCCATCATTGAAACTGATAGAAATTTATGGAAAACTGTACATCATTAATATCATATGTTTGTTTTCTATAGCAGAGACTGTGTGTATATCATATTTCACTTTCACTTGGACAACCAACCTATTTTCAGACAACCTCATTTTGGCCCCAGATTGTCTGATGGACAACCTTATTATTCCCTTAAAAATCAGGACTTTTTTATTTGGGGTTCACAAATTAAGGGGGTCGCCCAAAATTTACTGTTCTCTGGTCAAAATAGGCTGGACCTTGTATTCTTCTCATACTCCCCATGCATTCCTAATCTAAACCCCTCCGAGGACATTCCTGTCTGCCACTGACCTAATAACATTGAACACGAAGCAAGTAGAACACCTTCTTAATATCTCTTCATCTGATTGGAAGATTGGTGGTCACATGCCTGTCATTGGCCCTCCCTTCCCCCATCAATACATGCAATCAACAGGATTTCCATCAGAATGGGGAAAGGGGGGGATTTGTCCCCCCCCTTTCCAGAAGAAGGTGGGTAAAATCCCCCCTTTTCATTTCCATAGAAATTAGAAAATTGTCAATATCTTGGTTTCTTACTTAAAAACATGACACTTTTGCAGCAATGTTTGAACTTACACAAATAAATCGCCTTTAAAACCTTCAAATTGCATCTTACAGGGGCCTTGAAGCAAGCTTTTGTCCCCCTGAACCCACTGATAACTTTAGCCTAGGACAGCATCAATTTGGACTTGGGGTTTAGCAGTAATAAATCCCCCCCCCCCCCTTTTTTGTGTTTCTGGTGGAATCCCTGATCAATACACTACAATACAAGTGTCTTCTTCACCAGTTTTCTTTCAATGACATTTTTTTCAGCAAAACCTGTTTGTTGCTTTCGTGACAGGTATGCGTAAACGATTAGACCTTACCAGCAGAAGCAAGTTCAATGTAATACTGTATACTGTGCACCAGAGTAACTTTATTACCCAGACAAATATTCCAACTGAATGAAGAGTTTTCATAGTTATTAAATGATTGCACATGTTTATTAAGCCAAAGTTAACATTACTGTATGCTGACAGAGGCTTGTTGATACAGTGCTCAGTATTTACAGTACAGTAGTAAGTCTACAAATATTGCCTGACATTTTCTTTTGTTGCTTTCTTCACACAAAAGACCGACCAAAAGGCAGACACTCAACATCGGTGCTGCCCAGTACATTTTTGATAAAGGGCAACCAAACTTCTCAAATGGTGGCTATACTCTTTGAAATCAAAGTTAAAACGCAGAAAATTAAAGACGACAGTTCAAACTTTTAAAGTGTGCAGAGAGGGAGAGTACAATGTTCTGTCTAAAGCATGGCGGATGACACCCTGATTCCTCTGTAGCCCAGTGTAATCTTACAAGCCTAGGCAGAGGACAGGAGTCCCAAACGAGCAAAAACTCTAAACCCCTCCCATCCCCCCTCCCCCCGGAAACACATAAAACAGGGTATTCATTGGAAAACACCAACGTCAGCACGAGAAGAGGGGTTACTATAAGAAACTCTGAAAATACTGTCTTCTATTAAAACAATCTTTCAGCAATACAAACCCTCCTTCAAAGTTCATTAGTTTACAAGCTTGGTCTAGTTGCTGTGGGTTCAAACAGTGTACAGTAAATAGGAGTAAAGAGATTCCTCTGTGGCCCAGTGGTCAAAACTATACCCTATAGACCAGGCTACTGTACCTCAATTAAATTTTTTAAAGCACCACATTGCTAAATGTTACTGGATAGAATGTGCCACTGATCGCCATCCTGGCCTCCTCTTTTGAAAATTTTTGCATTTCAGAAAGGGGTTACATGCAAACTGGTGCAAAATTTGTTCAATTTTCCCAGCCAGAATTTTTCACGATCTTTACAACTTATATCGTTTTACCGGTAACGGTGAATCCACAAAGCACTGACTCTTATGAATGTAAACAGTGAGGTGACTTTACTTTTTGTGAGAACAAATAGGATGTTATTATACCCTTGTCGGTATGTGCAGTATGTGGGAAGTTTTATTTCTTATATTTGTTAAATTTTTCGATATTCTCCCAGTAATTTTTGTGCTACTCCAAACCACGTCGCCTGCCACAAGGGGTGTGATGGTGGTTTGGAGTGGCGCAAAAATTACTGGGAGAATATTGAAAAATTTAACAAATATAAGAAATAACAACTCATCCTTTTCCAGTTTACATTGCTTCATATGACATATTGTGACCATACTGTACAAGGCCCTAATGTTTAATCAAAAACATTCTTAGTATATGATGTGTAATACTGTGTGAGCATTTTGAATTTGATGTCAATTAAAGAGCTGCCAATCAAGTTTTTCTGTTGACAAATGGTAAAATATTAGTTTGGGGTGAGGAATGATCAAAAGCTGCCTTTAGCAATCAGGTTGTAGCCTGTATACAGTATAGCTGTCGCTTGTTGCGAAGCGGTTCACTAAAGTCAAAATCCATGAATCGTGGCTACTTAACGAAATTTGACCAGCCATCTTAATGAATCTCATTCTATCCTTAAAGGACCAATCCTCTCACCCTAAACTGCAATTTTGGTAGGCATGTACCAAAATTCTCAATTGGCTCAGCTCTTGGATTGATAGCTAATTCAAACAATGCAAAGTGTCACAGCTTTTATTACACAGCATGAACTGTACTGAGAGTGTTTTGCTAAATTATACACATTGAGAGTTTTAATACTCACCCTGAAGCAATGTCATATTTTGTTTATTCTGCCTGTTTTCTTTTAATCTGCCTGGATTATTGACGAGGAGGGGAGAAAGATAATATAAAAATTTCTCCCAATATTTATTCTCGTGGGAGCAACAACCCTCCTGTCCCCCAGCATTGATGCCTCTAGTGACAATGACCAGTTTTTAAACTGCTTTGTGTTTGATTCACATGACTGACACATTTTGTTCAAGAAAAGGGTTTAGCAAACAGTTTTTCAGGGATGCATTTAAGAAGGACATTTTCTTTTTAATTTTTTCAGAATCCTTTTTATCTATGTCTATGTAATTCATTATTTTAAGTGTCCCATTCTTAATGGGATTCCAGTGCTGGCATTTTTCAAATGAATGATTGCATCCATGACAGAAGAAGCAAATTTTAGACTTGTTTTCTAATCTGCAAAGTTGAAAAGAACCACCTTTGAGTTCTACAAATTTTACATACATCATGATCACTTGTATTATATTGGCCAGCATCATGAAGATTTTAAAATTTGATTCTATCACTTTTAATGTGATTTTTACTCTTATTACGCCTACTTTTCATAAATGTATATGCATGTGGCTTGCCCCTATCTCCAAATCACAAGATTTGCATAGATCTAGCTCATGTTTATGCATTTTGTGAAGTGAAAATTTATCAGAAATATCCTTGTGAACATGGCTGGAAAAACCAGCAATTTGGGAATCTCCTTGCAGGAAAATTTTGGTATTTGGAGGGAAATTTGACTACTTTTGTATGTGAACATGTGAAGTCTTTGGAGAAATTTTGATTTGCTTCCTGTGAAATTTGATCTGCTTGCAGGGAAATTTACATTTTTTCAAGCCCTGCCTGTGAAACATAGATTTTCGATGGAAACTGCACAGCTATTAGGCTTTTAATGCTTATTTTTACATCAGATGCCCAACTTTGTCACCTTTTAAATGCAATTACAGTACATTTCACATTTTGAATTAAATATTTAAGTGTTGATTGCCCTTTCTTCTCAATTATCCCATTACTTAATGTTGTATAAAAAATTTATCACTGTTTTAAACCATCTTTTCCTTTGGCACATGCCCAGTACTGAACAACAGCATACGTGAATTCACAAATTGAAACAGCAAGGCCCTGTTAAAGTTTCTTGGAAATGCAATTTATTGCCTTCCTGCTTTAGTAAGTAAAATATTAACCAATGCTGCAAGGATGTCATTCATACTGCACTTTGTGTTCTGCACTTTAATTTTAAGTAGCAAAAAGATCCTTTTTTTCAATAAAGCACATACAGTGCAAGATGCAATATAAATTCAAAGCATGTTTACACTTTTAAGGCATATAGTGGAGAGTACTGGAAACATTTAACTGCTGATTATAAACATTTATAGAAATTGATTATAATTTAGTATTATAATAGGTACAGTCAAGTGAAGTGCATTTGAAGTTTATTATGTGATCATGCAAGAACTGAGCAATAGTGACTCATACCAGTTTATATCATGCATTTTGCAACTTTATCAAGGAAAATATCAATAAACGTAAGTAAGAAAACTTAAAATTTAAGTGCAGGAAAGCAAGGGAGTGGTTAGACACTCAACTGCTGTAAATGATGTTCAGAGCTATTCCAGTAAAACTATGAGTGTAAGGTAAATGAGATGAGAAGACTGCTCAGTTTGAAATTAACCAATTGATTTAAGTCAGGCTGGCTCTACAGTTCAGTTGTGACTAACTGTTTTTCTTTTTCCCTACTCTGCCATTTGCTTATGCTGAACACCATACACAAAAGGAAGATGGTTCCATTTTTGAAGTCTTCAGTATATAACCCAGCCAGAAGTTTAAGTCCAGACGGCCCGTCTGCAGGTCCAATGCCCCAATGCTATTACCAATTGACCATGCAGTTGTATAAGTGACTGCATGTTCTGAGAACACATAGCACCTTTCTTTGGTAATGGTAACCTTCTTGCATCAAATGCATACAATTGCAGAAATTGAGTCCCTCATTGAAAGCATGTTAAATCAACACTCTCAATAAGTAATTGAAGCAAACTGGACCATTTGTGCATGCAGTACATGTACATAGAGGTATGGTCACAAGAAGACCTGGGGAGGGAAGTTTTATGTGTAGAAACATGGTGATTAATGAAGTCCTGGTTACACTGCAATAAATTTATAAGTGTAGCTCAAGTACAAGTACGGGGCCCTGAGCCTGGGGTCCTTTATGTAAAACACATGGCAACCTTGTTATAGAACTTTTGCCTATGAAGTGAAATCTTGCCCTGGACATGTTTGTTGTCCTTGAGTGTAATTAAATGTACAGTAGGCCCAGGCAATTTTCTGTAAAGGGAGTTAAAGACCTGGAAGTTGTGCCCCCATACTTTCTAGAAGAAGGAGGGTAAAATCACAGCTTTTCATTTCCATAAAAATAAAAAATGGGGGGGGGGGGGTTATGACTGCCATACCCCAAGCCCAAATTGGTGCTGCCAAAGACCAAAGTTACAGGTGGGTTCAAGGGGTGGGGAAATTTGTTTCAGGGCCCCTGTACGGTGAAATTTGAAGGGTTTTAAAGCCTGTAGGTTCAAAGATTGCTGCAGAGATTTCCTCTTCTTACATAAGGAACCAAAGCACTGACACTTTTGTACTTTAATGAAAAGAAAAGCAGCAGATCTTATACACCTTCTTGCAATTAAGGGGCCCAGACAAATTCCCGTTTGACAGACTTTACTCCTCTAAACATATTCTCCCTCCAGGCTTATCATAGACCTAGCAAATGTCAAGCATACTGTACAACTGCAGTCCTTCTCTTGCACTGTATAAAAATCATAATTGAACATTAAAACTATAGCCACTTACTGCCTATTAATATTTTACAATTTTATGTCCAGCATCCTTCAGTTCTGCTCTAATACTGCCAATAGTTATTACTTTAATTGTGCAAAACATGCTTTCTCCATTGATTTTGACAAGGAGTACTAAACTCCACTTTTGTAGTCACCCTCTAAAACCATTTGTGTCATCCCTAATATCCTAACATGGTCACATTGACAACCTGAATGGCTGAGTACCATAAATCTTTTGATATTTGATAAAAAGTGTATCGACAAGGGACACTGTATGTGATTAGCCATTTCCCAGTCACTTTTCTTCAAAATTACAAAACCTTCAGACCATAGAGAGAGTAATAGCAGGGAGCTATTAATGAGCTGAAAGGCCAGTCATTACCACAATGCTGTAAGGGATGGAGAAACAGCACTTACTCCTCATTTGAACTGTAGACTGTACATGCAGGGAATAATTTAATGTTCAAATTTTGAATAGCAATTTTGAGTTTTTTTTCAGGTTTTATGGTAAATGGTTGGAAACCCTATGTTTTTATGTACAAAATCTGCTATACAAAATTGTATTTGTGTAGCAATTCAACCATTCTGTGTAGCAGCATGCGATGCGATACTGGATAAATTATTCCCTGACGTGTGCATAACTGACACTTGGAGGCCTTGTGTTTTAGATTTTTTGGGTGTGCTTAGAATCACACTCTTTGGAAAATTAGGGAGTGTAGTGGGTGTACTGTTTTTTTAAACTTTAATAGATTCATGTGAGTTCTGAATCTTCATCTAGGTGTGCAAAAAACCGCACTCTTTACGGTGATTTCAGGTGAGTGATGGTGTGCAATCGCACTCGCATGCCTCAAAATTTAAGGCCTGAACTTGGGTTTTGCATTTGCATTTTGTGACACACCATGTCAGACCAGCTACTGTATACCATATGCTGCCCAATCTACAATTGAAATACAGCCATTTATTTCATTGAAGATCAATCATATTGATCAAATGTATGAAGTATTTCAAAATGTCATGTGTCCATGTTATTAATATCAAAATGAAACATTCACAAAGCTCTTTCCAGCACATTAAAAACTCATTATGGCCCATGGCCCACATAATGCCTGATCTACCATGGTACAATAGGTCACTTACTTTTTTTTAATTTCTTAATTGGGTTGTAGAGCTCTTCAAAAGTTGGCAAGGGATGGTAATGACCCATACTGGTTTCTTGAGTACCATACTTGGGTTAAAATGAAGCCCCTCTGACTCTCACACATTCCCATGTTTTACTATCTAAACTACAAATTAACTACAAAATCTCTGAACCATGTTTTCAAATTCAAAGTTTATCAAAATTTGTGTGTACAGCCTACTGTACGCCAGGCAACGGCAGTGCTTCATTTCATCACTAATGCTATTTAATTGCAGTGAAGTAGCTACAGGAGGGTGAGGCAAGGGGGCAGGGGGTAACTTCCCCCCTCAACTCTCTTTCCCTCAACCCTCCTTTCTTGAAATTTTGAATTCTCTCAAATAAAAGCTCCATTTTGTAATTATTTGTTTCAAAAGTGCAATATTTTCCACAGGCTTCATGCACATCAATTTACATTACCACTGCAGTCACATTCGCTCAGAAATCAGTTTAGAAATCTGTTGCAAAACTACTTTAAAATGTCATGTTCAAAATGAAAAAATTACCAGATCATCAAGTGATATCGGTAACTACATTGCTATTTTCATGAACTTTCTTTAATTAAATTCCAAATTTTTTCCACTACAAGCTCTTGAATCTTAAAATCTTGTCAAAGAGCCTCAATTTGTTGGCCTTAGATAACATTGTGTAGCAACACCTATCTTTGGTCCCAGTACATCTCAGACTTACCACTAAAAAATACAGGTGCTTCAGTAATTCCAGAACTTTTAACATTCCCTTATGTAGGATACCCAGAATCCAAAATTTTCTCCAATAACAAACTCCATATTTTCAAAAATTTCCTTAAAAAGAGCAAACATTTTGGCTCAGTTAATTATGTCCCCAGGGAAATGTGTTCACACTTTGAAAAATATTTGGGTGCTTGCCTCCCCTCCCCCAACCTGGAAAAATGTCTAGCTACGCCACTGGTTATTTGTGTCTCACAATCATATCTGCCAAATCCTGTTTATTAGTGAAATCCCTCCAAACTTAAAAAGATTAGGTAGGGAAGACAAGTTCTGGTTTTGCTTTGGCCATGTAAGTGAGGGTGGTTCAATCTTTAGTTTTACTTTTACACTCAAAGAGAGCAAAATTATTTCAACTTGTCTCACCATTTTATTTCATCACTTCAGAAGAAAAGTACATTCTCCGCTATTTCAGGAACAATCCAGGATCGTTTGAAATATCATGAAGTATATTTTACTTCAGTTGGTTTTGAAATTTAGGTTCATCTCTTTGTTAATTAAGAAAATGGAATAAAAATGGAATTGCAAGTAATTTACTTCTTTTCCTTCATCTCTTCCTCTTCCATTTTGTCCTCTGGTATAGCACTGTTAATGTTTTCTTTTTTTTTGGGAGGGGGGGGGGAATGGTGGTTTTAGGAGGAGGGGACTAGTAATTATGGTGTAGTTAATGTAATGCGGGTAGGTGATACTGTTTTCTTCTGGGGAGTTATCGCCCAGTTATGTTTTGGTATTATTACTAAGTAGTAAAAACTGTCTTTAGATAAAAAGAATGTCTTCAGTCTATAATTCAGAGTAGATTCAGACAAATTCATGTAATTTCAGTAATGTATATGTGTGTAAATAAATCTACTGTAAGTCAAGTTGTGGAAGATTCAAACAAATGAAATGAAATGAATGCAAACTGTACGGTGTAGGTAACATACTGAATCACTAAAATAGAATTTGGTAAATCCACCAGAATTACAATAGGATATACCAATTTCCCTAATAAATGACTCCAGGGGCATTACATTTTTGAAAAGGGTGGTGGGGGCATTTATTTGAGGGTATATTTCTATACAAATTTATCTTACCACTTGAATCTACACTATAAAGTGTTTTCAAAAGATCTATGAGTTTCTTAGATGTACAGGTGAAAGTTAACCGTTTTTGACTTTAAGTTACTGTTGTAACGTTAACGTTAGGCTTCATCTATGGTTTAATTGAGCCTTTAGGGCGAGGAGGCCTCAGCCTACACAGTTGTTAAAAATTTTGAGGCGGATGTTTATGAGAGGGGTGGCCCTTATTAGAAAATATACTGTATACTGCTCAAAACTAATATCTAAAGAGATCAGTTACTGTACTAGTTCCTACAACAGATCTAGAATATCTCACATGTATATAAAATTTGAGTGCAGCCATGGGGCTACAGCCTGTTATAAGGCAATTTCACTGATGTCATTTAAAGGCCCAGTTTTCTGTCCCCAAACAGTACCAATTTTCCTAACCTTCTTACTTAAGCCCCTCCCACAATTGTCTGAAATTCATGCTCATCCAGATACAATCTCATTTTATTGCTTCACGGTGAGTATAGAAAAACTCAATTTATATAACCAAAACAGTCTCAGTATTGTTCATGCATGAGTAATATACACTTTGGTACTCTGCATTGTTTAAATTAGCTGTCAATCAAATAGCTGAGCCAATTGAGAATTTTGGTACCCCCCATACCACAACTGTAGTTTGGGCGGAGAGGTTTGGCCCTTTCAAGAGAAAGCATCTAATCTATCAACACGTGCAGTAAGAGTACTTGCAGCATCATACTCGGTATATGTCACAGTAGTTTTTATGGGAATACTGCCAGATTCTGCTGTAAATACCCTCACTGCATGAGTGTTTTGCCCTTCAATGTAGAATTCTGTGAAAAAAGGCAAGTTGCAGTCCCCACACAATCACGTCTTGCATACCATTACATCAGATGAAGAAACACTGACCATTCAGTTCATCCTAGAAACCATGCATATATAAATTTATGGAAAAAAGGCACATGCACTTGCTGTTTAATGTTATTTTCTGCAACATAGTGCCATAAATGAGCCCTTCATGTTCCTGCTTAACCCTTTACCGTTGTGCTCCGATCCGGGCATATTTGCGCGCTTCGGGAGTGGGCGGAAAAGCGGACCTAGCACGCCCCTCATCAGCTTCCATAGGCCATTCACCCTGTGACCTTAAATTATTGTCTCTCTTGTTGTTGTTGTGGCCAAATTTTTGGGGTAGCTACTCGCAGTTTCGAGCTCCATGTGAAACAGTAAAGATGGGTGACAGCCGAGCTCTCCCTATGGGTCCAAAAGGACCCAAACAAGGGTAAAGGGTTAAGAATGAATTTGCTTCGTCCGAAGTGTTTCAGGATACTTCATCTCCTGCAGAGCATATTTATACTTACCCAATGCACTCATGGCATTGGCTTTCATTAATAAAATATCTGTTTTATATGCAGGTAACTTGAAACTGTACATTCTGTTCCTGTACGTGTACTTATGGTTATCAACTGCCTAATATCAGGTTTTTTAACTTTGGTATGAGTCATACATACTTTTGAAGGCAGATTTGAAGGCAGATTTCGTCATTTGTCACCCTAACCTACAATTTAACTGGTACTACAGATTACTGTACAGAAAGTCACAGTTGACACAGCTCTTTGACTGAAATCAGATTCAAAATATGTCTCACAGAGCAGCTCATATTACATGTCAAAACTGTATACTGAGAGTGTTTTGATTACATATTTGAGACTTGTATATGCTCAACTGGGTATGTGCACTGAAGCAATGAACTAGCTAAGATTGTGCCTGGATAAGAATGAATGATTGAGATAGCTAAGGGAGGGGCTACATAGTTAGTTCGATAAAGTTTTACTGCCCAGTTTTCAACCTATTGGTTAAAGTCGAGCCAGCCAATGCTTTTTTTCCAGTTGTGGCTCACTGGCTTGCTTTCCCTACTCCATTGCTTATGCAGAACATCACGCACATGACATGAGAGTCATGTGACTTTTTCTCCTCAAATGTGAATAGTACACTTGCCCTAGCCACTTCCTCATTGCCCAGGACTGTTGAGTGACAGATTTGTCAATCCCTAATGCCCAGAATAGAGGGGTTATGACAATCTATTTGGTACTGTACTTTGGAAAGGCTAGTGCAGTCCCTCAAGATCATTTTGAAGCTAGAGCTAAATCCCACAATTTTCTTTTAATTTCTCTTAAAAGTATTTCATTATTATTTTAGGACTTCAATATTGCATATTTAATTCAAGGTAACCAAAGCAGTTTTCTCCTACTTTAACATTTGAAGAGAAAAAATATTGCCACATCAATCTGAAAAGCCAATCATGAAACGAGACACTCTAATACCTTTACAAGTTGGGGTGATGGGATTTCCCTCTAAGCGAGAAAACCCCATGGGAACATTCTGTATGACTTACAAACATACAAAGATGTTTCACACCAATCCTTCTTGCATGCATATTTTCACACCCTTGCATCTTCTATCTAGCTGCATTTCTTTGTGAAGTTACCATAAAATGACATAGGCCTGTTCAATTTACAACCAACCATTATTAATGCACAAATTGTCAAAGTTTTCACAGTCAAGTACTAGCATAGATAAACACCACTGGTAAATTTGCATGTTTAAACTAAAATTATCATTAATAAATTACATATGGCAGCAGGCAAGCTACAGTTGGCATTCTTAAAACGTTGGCTAAACATAAATTTGCAGTGAGAATTTTCAAGTTGACAGGAAAATAAAGTGGCTCATTGAGTTGAATCATGAATTCAACATTTTTTTCCAAACCTGTATAATTTTCTTTACATACTAATGACAAATGGTCCAACTATAAGACAACTGCAATATCCTACTTACAAATAACTGTTTTATGAGTGAGTATTCAACAGCATATTCCATTTTCAAAATTGTGTGACAGACTCTTTTTCACTACAGTGTATGCACAAAACTGTTACAAGTCAGGACACCACAAAATGCAAAATTTTAACTTTTTCAGTAACTATTGGATATGAAACTTGACTCATTATGCTAGCTGTAAGAATTGTCATGAGACCCTTTTATACTCTCATTAAGTTATTGATATCAACTCAACGAGCCGCTTTAAAGGGAAAGAGAAGTTGCCCCACATTCATTTTGAAGCAATGTGCTAAATCTCACAATTTTCTTCTTCAATCTCTCCAAAGTTTCTTTTAGGCCTACGACACTTTAGAACTACGTATAATATTGCATTTTCAAGGTAAACGAAGCAGTTCCTCCTGGTAAATTTCACATTTGAGAAGAAAAAATATTTTAACATGACTCTTAAGAGCAAATCATAAAACAGCAGCTAGGACAGAGTCCCACACTTCTTAAAGTTTGGGTGTATGCATTTCCCCTTTAAGTGCAACCTATGGTAGACCTAGATGATCTTTTTTCTGTTATTTAAAGTGGCTTATTGAGTTGGCTCATGAAATTCAACAAATTTTTCCAAACCTGTTCATTTTTCTTCACATACCAATGACAAATGGTCAAACTTAGACAATTCCCATACCCTACATACAAATAACTGTTTTATGAGTGAGTGCTTAATGGTTCAATTTGGTTTTCAAAAATTTGTGACCAGACACTTTTTTAAATTATGTACAAAACCATTACAGGTCGAGACACTAAAAAATTCAAAATTTTAACGTTTTCTGTGACTTTTGGACTTGAAACTTGACTTGTTATGTTAACTATAGGCATTGTTATGTGGTAGCGACCCTTTGAGACTCCCATTAAGTTGTCCATATCAACTCAATGAGCCTCTTTAAAAGTAAGCATTAAAAATTTTGAAACTGCTAAAAATGAACTCAAAATGTTAATAATGGGCACCCCTACAGTAGTCTACTGAATGATTACTCTACTAGGCCTTCTGAATGCAAAGTAGCAGGTGCTAATTAAAGTTCCTCTTTACACATACAGTAATAATGCATCTAATTTAAAATGTATAGAACAATGTCAATACAGCTGTAACAGAGATAGTCCAACTTTGCTGTTCATTAGTCCAATGAATGAAAAAAAAAAAAAGTCTAATGAATGGAGACATATCAAGTCATTGTTTGAGTTCATTGTTATTGTATAGCATAGCTTTTGATCAAATAGAGGCAGAATTTTTGCTGATATATTGTAGGCATTAAAGGGAAAATGCAGTCATCCCAACATGAAGCAGGGTAATTGACTGTCCTGTTTCATGATTGGCCCTTGAGGGTCATGTGACCAAATTTTTTCTTTTGAAATATGATATCTACTGTACTAGGAAAAACTGCTGCTTTACCTTGAATATGCAATCCAGTATTGAAGCACAAAAATATTATGAAAGATACTTCACAAATTTTTAGAGTTAGCTGTTGCTTCAAAATAAGGTTCAGAGTCACTGCACTTGTCCTTTAAAATGGCAATTCTTATCATTCCAGACAAATCCAGTTCTCTCAACTGTGCAATTTAGTGCCCCCCCCTCCTCCCTAACTCAGGCATGAGCCTGGCATTTCAAAAAAAGAGGAAAATTCACCAGCCAGGAGTCACAGCCCACCTCAGCACCAACCATGGGGAGAAAATTTTGAAATTTTGGAAGCTTGGTTTACAGGAAATGCACTCTAAACACAACATTTTTGTTAACGTTGCCTTGTAGCCTGTGCTTAATTTGTCACCTCATTGATCTTATTAGGTAAGTGGGCAAGATTTTCTGTTAGGCTAAATTTTTATTGTGCTAATAGTGACTGTAATATTAGTAGCGTAATGTTCATTGATTCACTTTTAAAAGCCAGGCCAGCTAGGCTAGGCCTAGCATTGCTCATTGATTACCACTATTACTACTATAGTGGGCTAACGTTAGGTCTAACGTTAGGCCTAACGTTAGGCAAGTCATATGTAAACTACTGTAGCCTATGCCTGTGTAACGAAATGTTGGCCCAGGTTACTTTAAACTGAATTTTTTAATAGTGGATTCTATGCATAAGCAGTAACAACAGACAGAAAGTAACACCCGATTCCTGAGCTACAGACACACAGAGCCTAACATAAACGTAACTCACTGTACAAGAAGCTATAACTTACAGTAGTAGGTCTAACTTTACAGCGTTATTTAAAGGCTAGGCGTTAGTCGTTACATTACATAAGAAAGATGTAGAAGGGCCCTTTCGATTTCTTGCATGCATACCCAGCTGCTATTGTAATATCAATGCCTGCACAGCTATGTACCTTCTATAAATTTGACAACTGTCATGCATAGTATCCATCTAGGAAGTGAAGATGACCACGGAACAGCGACCAAAAAACGCGGAAATCTGTCAAAAAGAGGAAAAAACTCATGCCTGCTAACTGCGTAAAATAGCTCCTTGAGCAGTTACAAACCTATCAATTTATTCCCCCAAAGCCATTTCCTAGTGAGCAAAAGCATATAGTACAAGGATGTAATGTATAACATCTCAGAAAATTGATCCTTTACTTTATCTTGTCAAGAACCGTTATCAATACCAATAAAATGCCCATTCAAGCATTTGACAATAGCCCTGAAGGTTGACACTTGATAGCATTTTATCTCAGATGAAACTGAAAAGGGATCTAACCCTTCAATGCACCATGGGTAATTAAATCCCATTTTTGCCAGCACTTACCTGTATTTTGGCCTCTTTTTTGAAACTAACTGTCAGGCTTCTTAGGCTTCTATTGGGCAAGAATGGTAATCAAAGCTGTTGTCCATTGAAGCAGCTAATCATTGTTATAAACCAGTGGTACGGCGCTACACATGGGAACCACAGTAGTTTTGCTAAAAAACTGCGGCAGCCATGACGGATGTCCTGTAAGGTTAATATTTCTCCATGACAAACACTCTCTTAAGCATTTGTGTTTTGATGTCAATCAAAAAGCACTAACCAACTTATAATGGTCATACCCATACACTAAAATTTTTTTTTTTTATTTTTGGAGTCGTAAAAAATGACTTTAAAGGACAAGAGCAGCCCCCTCCTCAACTTGAAGGAGTGTAGTAGACAGCCCTGTTTCATGATTGGTGTCGAGATTCATGTGACACTTTCCTCTTCAAATGTGAAATTTAACATTTGGGTTTACCATATGCAATATGAAAGTCCTGAATTATCTTGTTTTCCTCCCGTTTATTAAGTAAACAATTATCCAATTCATATACAGTATTCAATATTTACCTTAAACACTGTACAATCCAATTTCTGTTTTATTTTTTTCCACAGCTTTGAACGTGTTGAGATTTTCACCTTTCTCATCAAGCAATCGTCAAGTAATATAATATTTATTATACTCATTACACACCACGATGGATAATTATCAATTGTTTACAGTATCTTTAACACATCATTGTAAATTTAGTGATTCCTTTTATAACTTTCGACTGTCAATGCAAAATTGAACTTATGGTAAAATCTCTCCATTTCCAATTTTCCATTTAACATGAACAACAGAAAATAAAATACTTTATACTGTACCTAATATTACAAAATTATATGAACTGTAGCCTTTCCTTTGGATGCCACAAAAAAATGTCCTCTTTTGAGAAGAAAATCTGAGCACTGGTTTCAAATCATTTTTCCAACATCTAACACAACTTGAGACCCTACAGCAAACCCCAAAATAAATGATCCACTGTTTCTTCACTTATGGAGTATCCATCATATTTAAAGTTAAGAGGATCAATTTACTGTATTTGTGTACAATTCTATGTAAGAGTTTTAACTGAAAATACTGAAGTTTGGGCTCAGTAACACTTTTAAAAGGCATGCTAAAAATATTTGACCATCTGTCCTCATCATAAAGGTACATATTGTTCCACTTCTTTAGAAATGTTGCTGGAGTAGAAAAATCCTTTAAAAGAATAGGATAGACAAGTCCAGAAACAAACATGCATGTACAACTCATCACCTAATGTAGCCAAACAACATTTGTCTGTGGGTTGTCTATAGTATGATTTAAAGAATTTTTCCAATGGATAGGTAAAGCTTTTTTTAAGCTCCCAATAGAGAATAAATGAAAGTTCAGTCAGGGGGAGGGATATAGGTTTGTGTAGAGTTGATATAATCAAGTGGCTTATTATTGTTGTCAAAAAGGTCCCTTATGAAAGTCCTAAAATATGATGAAAGTACCTTAAAGAGAAATAAGATGGAAGTTGTGAGATTTTACTCTTTTTTTTTTTTTAAATACATAATTTGGGAAAACTGCTCTTCACCTTTAAGAGTGCAAATAAATATTGTCATTGATGTTGCATGAACCTGCCAAGTAGGCAAACTGCATGCACCAAAAGAAAAATTTGTCAGACTAATTCAGGAATGTTATTTCTAAATCACACGAAAAAATTGTTGCTACTTGGTAAGTCCACAGAGAATAACTCAGGGGTATAGCCAGAAGAGGCTTAGAAGATAGGCCCACAAAATTTCATAGCCACACCTGTCATCCCAAATTCATCAAGGTAAAATGAACTGATATTTCAAAAGGACATGTTGAAGCCCCTTGCTCAGCTCAATTCCCCCCCCACCCCCCATAGCTATACATGAAACTGGTTGAATGATTCCTTGCTGCATTACATAATATTTTGAGGGGGACTTCAAATTTTACATTCAAAAACATTTTCAGAGATGATTACTTCCATGCAAAATACAGAAAATCAATTTGCAAGTGTTTGTGCTGATTCATAAAGCAATATAGCGATGGCTGCCAACATTAAGTGGAGAAGTCTACAGTCTAAAAGAATAGTCTTTACAATTAGTAAAAATGAAGAATATTTTCCATCAAACTATTGCCTCAGGAACACTGGAGTAATGTAAATTGCAAGCTAAAAGAGTCAGTCAACCCCATAATTTCTTACCTTAAAAAGGGTAATATGAAGTTACACTTTTTCCATGTATAAACATTCCCATGTACTGTACTGTATTGTGACATTTCAAAAATACCCAGGAAGTTAGCAGCACTGGCGAAGATCAATGTGTACAGTACCTATGTACTGTATATACAGTAATACCAATGACCTGACAAATGTTCATCGTTTATAGCTAGCCTGGATTATCAGAAGTTTAATGGATGACCTTTGGCCAACCATATATCACTTCTGTAAGAAAATCTGTTAGGAAATCTGGTTGTCAAAACATTTTTAGCATGTTTTCCTCAACTAACTGAATAAATATAAGTGTTTGAGTTAGTAGTACTAGTTACAGTAGTTAGATAGAGTTTTACGGCTCAGTTTCCAAAGTGTTTGAGAGACTGAAACTTCATCAATCATTTTTGCTACAGGAGGGGCCATTCCCTTATTCTGGGCTACGCACACAGTAGGTATGTATAAAATACTAAATAGGAAGTTTTTGTATGGAGGCTGTCATACAGTATGATTTCCTTCCTCTGTTCCCCAACTTGATGCACAGTATCTCCTGTTCAAGCCGATTCCATGTCCAAAATACTTGAGTACCCACCATAGGTTAAGAGTATAATCAGCAAATTTCAGGACTCTGCAGGCTATGGTTTCACAGGTATGTTTATCAATAGTAAATTATGGTTTTGCAGTGAAACCATGTGTAGCCAAGGGTTTAATACTGAAATCTGAAATTATGAAACATGCTTTGAATAATCTTCAGTACGCACTGAAGTCTTGAGTCGAACAACAGCAAGCTGTAATTTCGAAACTCATCTAGGTTCCCACTGAGTTTTAGCAGTTGTGAGATAGTACCAGTCCAAGGGGTACAATGATGCAAACTTTGATGTACCACCAACATGGAAGGTGCCATCACCACTTCTATAGCTAGCAGAGAGGTCAAAATAAAAACAATTTTCTGCCAGTGTTATGGGGGTTGCCAAAATTTGTGACATGGCCACCTCACAAAAAGGAATCCCAAGGAAAACCCTGCTCGTGAGGAAAAACATAATTGCCCTTACAAAAAACCAACCTTTTCACTTTGGTATGAAGTTCACTTGCTTCAAGTTTACTGTTGGTTGAAAATGTGACAACGATACTTGCTTGACATCTTGAAATTGCGTTTTAAGCCAAATTTTAGCGACATACTTAAAATAAGTGCATGTACAGTAATTAGCCTACCAATCTAACATATCAAAACTTGATGTGACCTTAAACCAATTCTTTTAATGACTTCTGTCAAAAGTATGTGATCCTCACTACTGAAATGCAAGAATTGTTCTGTTTTTTACAGAAATTTTTGACAGAAAAATCTCTAAAGGAGAGTATAAATTATTTATCTCAAAGATCATGAAAAATATTTACTTGGGTAAAAAGACATCAAAATGATTTGACTGGCCATTGTTTGGAGCCATACAGTAATTGGCTTAGGATTTCAAAAATCATGGGAACTCATTTTTGGGTTCTGTCACTTTTCACTGCGCACATGGTACTGTAACTAATTGGAACCGTAAAATGCCCCCCACCTTCAAACAAAAAATATCACCCTTGAGAAAACAATGGCCAAACCTCACCAGGAGCTGGAAATGGGCTTCAAAAGGAAGTGTAGCTAAGGATAATAAGAGCACTTTGAGTGAAATTTGTTGAAGATAAAAAGTGGAAATTGTAGACAAAGTCCAACTCAGAAACTTCCAAAACATACAGCTTTGACATGAAAGAAGATGAGGAGGAGTGTGTATTTCAAGACGGGGGAACAGAGGGTGTGGTGTCAGAACTTCTATGTGCAGTGCACAGAGGATAATGTAAATTAGAAGTAGCAAGGGGTATATGAAACCTGTGAAGTGAATTGGGGTTTGTTAAAAAGCCATGGCCGGTAACTGATTAGTGGTAACCAATTTCAGGGTTATCGCCACACAACCTCCAAGCAATGTCCAAAAAACCATCCTGTGAATTAAACCCAACAGCCTGCATCTTTAACCCATGGAAGTATGTCCAACCATGGTTGACCACGGTCATCCAAAAGGAAAGTGCCATCCTGCTGCAGTTATCAAATTTATGTTTTGGCAGAGCATTTTTTCCAACTTTTCGGTTTCAAGGCATGCATAGCCAGGAATACGTTGAGGAGAGGAAAAGTCTGCCGACAGACTATTTAAATTACAGCTCTGCTGTATAGTACTGTATTGTAGGCTGGCATAAAGAGCACACAAAAGAAAATCTGAGCTGAAAAAATGCTAACTCATTTCTCTGAAAATTGAACTTCCCATATAAAGTTGCATGCATCTGCTGTACTAAAATTAGAAAATACTAGCAACAAAAAATTGACCAAGAGGGGCAGTCCCTGTTTGCCCCAATCCATATGTTTATAATGGTGGAAGATGCCATCAGGCATGGGGCAATTACATTTCAATGTAATCGAGTACGATTGCAATTACTTCATATTTTACGATTGTGATTATGAATATGATTACAGTTTAAATTGAAAGTGATTACAACTGCCATTACATTGCAATGTAATCAGGATTGCAATCGTGGTTACATTTTGTTTCCACAAAAACAATTCAGTGCCCACAACTGGAAAAAAGGCCATGGACATTGCACTAGATAAGCGGGGAAGGATACAGGTTGAGGCATAAAACCCTATCTATCTAACTACATTTTGTTTCTAACATTTTCTTTTGCAAAAAGTATACTTTACCTCTAGAGAATGATGTAACTAGACAAAGTTAGAAACTTAACTTCTAAGTTCAATTCAACTTCAATGTAATCAGAAATGAAACCATGATTGCGATTACTTTGCCATTGTAATCGATTACGATTGCAATTACTTAGCGATTTTCACAAAAGTGATCAATTGCGATTACAACTACTTCAAAATGTGTAATCTATTGCAATCGATTACGATTACTGATTACAATTACCCCTAGGCTGGATGCCATACAGTGTATAATTTTAAATTTTTCACGAAACTGCAACTGCACAGTACTGCAAGTGCATTGACTTTAAATGCCAGCAGTTTCCATTTGTTCATGGCCCTACTGTAGGAAAACTTTGCAAAATGAAACTGATCAGCAGCTACTGTAGAGTTCAGTCCTTTCTTGAAAAATGCTGACAGGAAGTCACATGGAAGTGAAGAAAGACTACTGTACCAGCAGTATTGTTTTAAAAATATGAAAGTTTTAACAAGGAAGACCTTCTTTAGGCCTGTAAATTTATGTTTCAAAAAACTAACAATACATACAGTAGCCTGGTTATACTTAGGCTATACACAGCTCACATTGTATACATAACCTTCAGAGTTTCTGAAAGTCATTTGGTCTACATGCAGTGCATAATACACTCTCACAGTGTCAAGGTAGTAAAATGGCAAAAAATAATCAAATGGCAGGAAAAAGGTTCAACTAATATTTCATGCAAGAGAGCTATAGGCCTTCATGTAGACCTACAGTACTTACAAAATGTACAATAAAAATATCGAAAGCACTGTAGAAAGGGAAAAAGTCTATCTCTGATCCCTTTAGAATAATTTAAACTACAGTTAGCAGAGAATGATTGATTCTGTATCGCATCGCAATTTGCCATGTACACAAAAAGGCCAAGTTGCTACACAAATGAAAAAGTGTGTAGCAATTTTTTGTGTGCATAACCCTTGCACTTTCACAAAAAATCTGTGAAAGACCTAAAACATATACAAAACTGTTACGCAAAATTTGAATGCTAAATTATTCCCTGCTAAGGGCAAATTTTCTTACCCCTGAAAGCTCCAATTCTCATTTAACCTACTGTCCTTATTAACACTTAACCACTCCCACTTTGTCTAAAACTCATTCTTATTCAGACTTATCTAGACTCAGTTTAGGATACCGTACATGTACATGTATACAAAGCCAATGAACTGTTGGCCTTTAATCAGAACTTTAGTACAGAACATACTGTGTAATATGAGCTACAGTGCTCTGCATTTTTTTAATTTGCTGTCAGTTAGTTAGATGGTGTTTTACAGCCAAGTTTCTCACCAACTGGTTCAAGTCAAGCTGGCCATGGACTTTTTTTCCAAATGTTGCTCACTGATTTGTTTTTCCTACTCAATCTCTTCTCCACTGTTAATTTGCTGTCAATCAAAGGGCTGTGCCAACTGAGAATTTGGAAAACTAAATCTGTGGGTTAGGGGGTAAGAATTGACTGCCTTTTACTCTGATTTACATGTTAACTGACAGATGAAGCGCTTAAAAAAATTTATGGGAGGTTGTTTCCCACCATGTTATTTATAAAATATGATCATTTTTAGATTTGCATTTTATAGACAATAAGCTGAAACACAGACTGTTTAAAACTGAAGGCAATATGACCAATTTTATTGCTATTTTCTAATTGTACTCCTTCCTGTGAAATGCCATCTCTGAGTAGTTATTACAGCAGGAAACATGTACAGGTTCAAGGCTACTGTAGTTCTATCTCTTAATTTCAATGGTCATGATGGAAATTTGAAAGTGCCAAAGGCTCATGTCCTGGGTGAAAACTTCTATAAGGAGGTAGGGGGCACAGAAGTAATCTACTTAAATGTGTTATTCAATGGGAAATTATTAGTGTCCTGCTAACTTGAGCTTATGGACAACAGGTAGTGTACACTAGTAGTACAGTACAATGAATACATGCACCCATGAGCCAATGCTGTAGCAACAAATTTGATGTGCAATTTAAAAATGGATACATGTGTATTAAACTGTGCTAAGAATCAGTTTCACACAAATTTCGGAAGTTGGTAAAACATTTTTGCCAAAATTCCTAAATTGTTGTTATCATGCTAAAATCACATATGAATACCGTATTTACTCTATTAAACGCCCCCTCTCTAATAAATGCCCCCCCCCCCAACTTTTTCGTCACATTGCATAAAGTGAAATTGTTAATTCCAAAGACAATATGGTAAAAGTAAAATGAAATAGTCCTACCTTGAAGCCTCGAAATCTCCTAAAGTCCCATACCCTGAAGTGAAAGGCATGTTTCTGCAACTAATTTCTGTTGATATCCATCACGCTATCACATACCGCGAACCTGTACTGCTTCGTTTGCGATTCGAAAGTGGTACTGTACATACCGTAGGTATACAAATATTCGCTAGCCTATCCGAACAGCCTAATGTGAAAATCCAAATTAATAAAACATCTGCGAAAGCTCCTGTAACTTGCTGCTGATATGAAGGTAAGAATTCCTTGCCTGTAAATTTGACTCTAATAAACGCCCCCCTTAACGAAAATTTCACGCCCCCGGGGCGTTTAATAGAGTAAATACGGTATGCTTCTTATAAAACTGTATTGTACCCCTACTACACTACAGTGGACCTCCAAGCTACTGTACTGCAAGTGGATTTCTTTTCAATTGCAAATTTTAAATTAAAAAATCACAATCCAACATGTTCTGCCTTACATTCACCCCTTCTACCCCCTCCTTCCCACCTGGACTTTCACAAGACTTCTTCCTTTACCCTTGATCCTATAAACTCATGTGTTCCCTCATGTTCCAGCATGTTGTAAAGTGTTCAGTCATTCAGTAATAATGCAATATCTCTATGTCATGCAGCCATGTGATTTACTCGGTTGTTTAGGTTTTAATAAACTTATCATTCCCTCTAGACATTACGCTAATTAGACTGAAAGCTTTCACTAGCTGGGAGTTTCATTTGCTTAAGTTACAGAAAATTTTGGCAATAATGTTAGTACTGTGTGCATGTACATGAGTTTATACGTAATGTTGTGGCATGGAGTCCTACAGGTACTGTGAGGCATTTATCCCTCTAAAGTATAAGGCATTTGAACCATTGATTTGGTTTGATTTGTTGGTCCGTTTAAGGTCTCAACTTCTAACTCTCTGTTTTAGCAGCACTCATGATTTTGGGACCACTCCAATCTAACTTATTCTATTCTATTCTAATGACATGGTTTTACATCCAGTTACATAATTTGTATGAGAAGTTTTTCCACATGCATGTCCTTGCCCCCAAAGGCAGAACTGTTCACTTATCAGTGAATTTGTGAAAAGCTTGGACTTTAAAAGTGCACCAAAATGGCTTACAGCACAAAGAAAACTGTGAACAATCTTCATTGAAATGTTCAGACTTATCAATTAACTCATATCAGAAACAAGCATACCTGGGCCTTAATATAACACCACAATTTCCCAGGAAACATTATGTTGTACCATTTTGAAGTTTGAAAGTTAAGGACACAAATTTTATTCTTGAGCATCATATACAGTACATGAATTTCTCTCAAATGTGAATCCTTATCAACTAAAAACTAAACTTTGTATGTACAGTTATTGTTCTGCCATTCACTTAAGTTTTAATATGAACTAATATAATTTTTGAAATAAAATTTAAAGCACACATTAATTTATCAAGATCAATTTTAGGTACCATATAATTCATCCTAACAGGAACCCCTCAACCCCATATACACCCCCTATACCCCCAGACCTGTGGCCAGTACTGCTGACTGGAATGAAAGTGTTAACATGGATTTGTGGGTTAGAGAAGAATTTCAGCAGGCCAAATGGGTGAAAAGGTACATGAATGAAGTCAATACCAACTTCAAATTTTTCGGGCAGTGGAAAAAAATTAAGGATGGGTCTCACTCCTTCCTCTCCCCCAACCCCAACCTCTCCCCCAACCCCAACCTCTCTCCCAACCCCAACCTCCCCCCCAACCCCAACCAACTGTACCTTGACTATGGTTCTGTTTTGTTCTATACCATTTAAGTGCCATTGTAGATATCCAGCTTAACAACTATGTAGATTCACAGTACAGTAGGTCACTAAATAATAGGTTCAGCAGACAAATGGCTGTTTTCAATAGATTTTTCTGGGCATAAGGTTTTAAACAAGGCGATGACAAATTTTTCCTAGCATTACTAATTTAGGAGTTGAATGCCAAACAAAAATTCCCAGGTCAGCTCACAATTAACAAAACAACCATTACACTGAAATTTTACAATAAAGACCTCTGGATTGGAATTTTTTTTTTAAAATTGCCTTAGTATTGTGCAGAAAAAAATTAATCCTGGGAACAACATCAATTTGGACTTAATGTTTGGTTGTACTAAATAACATAACATAACATAACATAACATAACATAACATAACATAACATAACATAACAGGTTGAAGGGCAAAGGAGGGCCAAGGCCCCATAAGATGCCCTGAAGACCAAGCCCTAATCAAAAGTCAAACCACCAAAGCTTGACTACAGCCCCAAACAATCAGATTCTACCACAGCCATGGAAAAACCTGTCAATGTTAACCTTAAAGCAGTGAACTGAGGGGGAGTTAACTACCCAGTCTGGTAGACAATTCCACTCTTTGACAACTCTATGGGAGAAACTAAACTTCCTAATGTCAAGCCTTGCAAAAGGCTTTTCAAGCTTTTTACAATGCCCACGCACCCGAGAATTACCTTGAACCCTTAAATAACTACAAGTCAGCAGGGGATTTCTTTCACAAAGGAACTTGAAAACCTGGAGCATGTCTCCCCTAATCCTTCTCAGCTCCAAGGTGGTAAGCCCAAGATGTTTAAGCCTAGCATGATAGGGCAAATTTCTCACCTCAGGAATGAGGCGAGTGGCTCTCCTCTGAACCTGCTCTAAAACAAACTTGTCCTTTTCATAGAAGGGACTCCAAGCCTGAGCTGCATAGTCAAGATGGGGTCTTACCAACTGCTTATACAAATTAAGTACAATATCCTTACTAAAATTGATGAAATTCCTCTTGATCAATCCAAGCACTCTATTAGCCTTTGCAGCAGTGGCTGCACACTGCTTTGATGACTTTAAGTCCCCAGTAATTACAACACCCAGATCTTTCTCAGAGGTGACATTACTTAAAACACAACCATTCATGTTATAATCATAGCTAAAACTTTTGGGACCAAAATGAAGGACCTTACACTTATCTGCATTAAAAGACATTTGCCAGGTCTGAGACCAAGAAAATAACCTATCCAGATCTTTCTGCAGCAGTAAAGCATCATCCAAAATGCTAATTTTCCTATAAAGCTTAGTATCATCTGCAAACTTACTTATACGAGATGTAAGAGAACTATCAATATCACTGATGAAAATTAAGAAAAGAAGTGGGCCAAGGACAGAACCCTGTGGTACTCCACTTGTGACTTCTTTCCAAGAGGAGAAGTTACCATTGACAGCAACTCTCTGAGATCTACCATGAAGCCACGAATTTATCCAATCAGCACAATTGCCCTGAACCCCTAACCTATGCAGCTTAACCATTAGCCTACCTAATGGAACTTTATCAAAAGCCTTTGAAAAGTCAAGGTAAATGACATCAACGCCATACCCAGAATCAAGAGATGAAGAGACATCTTCAAGAAAGCTCAGTAAGTTAGTAACACAAGATCTGCTTGGCAGGAAACCATGTTGTGACAGATTAAGTAACTCATTATCTAAAAGATACTTAAGTAAACTATCCTTAATCAAAGATTCCATAACTTTGCACACAACACTGGTTAAACTGACAGGCCTGTAATTGCAAGGATTACTTCGATCCCCCTTCTTAAAAATTGGAGTAACATTTGCTACCCCGCCAGTCAGTAGGAACAAAACTCGAATCCAGACACTTCTGAAAAATGATGGAAAGAGGAACTGACAAAATCTCGGAGCATTCACGTAAAATGGCTGGGTGGACCCCATCTGGCCCAGGGGCCTTACTAGCTTTCAAACTCTTTAACTTTTTACAAACTTGTTCCTCTGAGAAAATGACATAACTGATTGAAGTAGAGACATCAGAACCATTACATGTCCCCAACAAAGATGATTCCTCGGTAAAAACAGATACAAAATAGTCATTTAACAAATTAGCCATGTCCTGATGGTTACTAACCAAAGAATTATCATCACCTTTGAGAGGCCCCACACCCACCTTAAGCTTCTGCTTAGACCTCACATAGGCATGAAAAGTTTTGGGGTTTACCTTAACCTCCTTGGCCAACTGCTTTTCAAACCTAGTTTTAGTTCCAATTACCAAATTTTTAACTAAGAATTCCTGCTTCTTGTAAGCTGCTAAGTTTTCTGGACTTTTACTGGCCCTATAGCGACGCCAACACTTACGTTTCTTCCTAGTTGCTCTAAGAACTTCTCTAGAAATCCAAATTGGCCTATTTTTAACCACAGCTTTCTTAAGTGGGATGCACAACTTTGTCGTGTCAGAAACAACATCCTGGAAAACACTCCGTGCCTCAGCAGGACCCAAGTGAGACAAACGGGCCGCCCAATCTATGGTTAAAAGCTCCTTAGCACGAGTAAAGTTAGCCTTGCTGAAATCAAGAATTCTTTTGTCACTACTAGCATGATTGCTGAAACAATGTAACTCAAAACAAATAAGGTCATGGTCACTGGACCCTATCTTACCACCATTAGCTACATTTCTAACCATGTTCTCATCTGAACTTAACACCAAATCAAGACAATTATCCTCACGAGTGGGAAACAGAACATGCTGGGTAAAGAAACCATCAGTCACAACCTCAAGAAAATCCCTCCCATGTAACCCACTAGTACAGGAATGCCAATCGATATCTGGAAAGTTAAAATCCCCAAACACAACAGCCTTTTTGGAAGAAATTTTTCTAAAAATTTGGAACAAACTCTGATTATTCTCAGCGCAAGAATTTGGTGAACGGTAAACAATACCGACAAGCAAGGGGGTGCCATAATCATTGCTACAGCTAAGTTCACACCACAAGCAGTTAGAGAACCCACAGGAAAACTTGGTTGTGACTTCAACACAATTTAAACTATCCTTGACAAACAATAAAACCCCTCCACCCCTACCACCCACAGTATCAATCCTATCTTGCCTGAAAATTTTGTACCCGGGAACCTGAATTTCAGAGTTGCTTACCTCACTATGGAGCCATGATTCAGTAACTCCAACAATGTCTGGATTGTCAATGGAAATCTGTGCAAGGAATTCATCGAACTTGTTAAGAATGCTCCGTACATTAGCAAACACAACTTTGATCCCAGAAACTGCCCTGTCAGTTGAGATATGGTTAAAACCTCTGTGAGCTTGAATAGGACCCTCAACACAACCAACATCAGAGATACTCCTAGCACCATAACCCCTCGCCCCTGAAACTAGTTTGACAACTGGGATTCCACAGCCCTAGTAACCATCCTTCCCAATTCATTGGCCCCAACGCCTGACAAATGCAGCCCGTCTCTAGCGAATAGATCCCGTCTATTATGAAATTTGGCCCATGTATCAACAAATTTGAAACCCCCTGAGAACACTCGTTCTCCCCCCCCCCACCCCCTCTTTTTTAATAAATCACTTGTCCCTTTTTTTTCTTTTACTTCCTGGCAAAATCTGGTAGGTTGGTACTGGGTGGTGAGGGGTATAAATAGGTCTCCAGTTCTGAGAGGCTGAATACGGGTCAACTCTGATATGCCCATTGGTGGATCGCCAGCCTGGGGGAGGGGTTTAAAGGGAGAGGGTGTCCCCCTCCCCTTTGGGAAAATTTTTGAATTTTTAAAGTGTCTACAAGCATAATGGTGGCACTTTTTTAAACAAATAAGTCAACACCCCATTTTCACTATGTTATGGCCTAAAAATCAGGTGTGATTTTCCCTGACCTTAATTCAAGAATCAACTGTTGGCTACTGTGAGGATTTTTGAACCAACCTGTTTTGGCTTCAGTGTGAACAAAAACAATGCATTTGGCTTGGTAAATCATTCCACAGCTTAGGTTGGTGCTTTGCTACAGTGAAGGGAAGAACGTTCACTGGTGCCCGAAATTTGCCAGTGCACGAAATCTGAGTGTATTTACATAAACTATGTACAATCACATACTGATTGCTATATACTTACTGTAGTTTTTGTATACCATGTACGATGACTATATGCGTCACATTTACCGGTACATGTACATATATATATACATTACATGTACACACGCCTGCAGATATACATGTAGCACTGTATGTGCACAGAAAATCCCGGCATTAGATCATGAAAACCTTGGCGTGCCGTACCTTCAATGTACAGTGTACCTAGCTACCTTTACATGGGATGCACCCTGAGTGGTAGGCTTTTGCCTAGGCTACTTCAGTTTGTTGTCAGGGTAAATTGTATTATAGGCCTACTTGCAGTAGGGCTAGGTAGTAGGTAGTATGATCTAGCATTTCACTTCTTCTTCTTCATCTTTCAAAATACGGTGAGACATCCTGTTAAGGACATTAGCACACCACATATGCGCCGTAAGGTCGGCCAGGTCCTAAGAGAATTGGTTATGAATTCTACGGGCTTTGGGTAACTAATGAGTAATGACCCCCTGGATGAGACTGCCGGGAAGATCATTCCAATCCCGAATAGTGTTGGGGATACAACTGTATTTTGCTCTTCCTTAGGACAATGTCACCTAGCCTCGCTAGCTACCCATCACCCATACTGGAAAGTAGGGCCTTTCACAGAAAGATCTTTGGCGTACGGAAATGTACGCCAACAAATTTGGCGTACGGCGTACCCGCCTGCTACAGGGAAAATTACAACAGTTGGCATATAATTGCAACAATTGGTGTGGCGTATATTTCCAAACACCTTCACCTTGGCGTGATTCTTTGGCGTATATGGTAAATGTACTTTCCGGTGTGGCCCGTCACCAGTCTCACACAGTCACAGCTAGCATAGTAATATATGTAGTACAGTACAGGCTACAATAACATCAACAAGTAACAAGCCAAACGTGAGTCATCGGGAGAAATATTATAGTAACTAGGCCTATATAACCTCAGTAAAGGCCGCACATTAAATGCTATGGAGTATGGGAGTATGGAGTGTGGAAGGTCCCACGATACGCAATGGGGCCTAACGTTAGTACTTACAGACTACAGTAGTTACAGTTAGTAACAACATTAATTGGTTGAGCCTGCCTAGCGTATTCCAAATATCTCACTTAAGTTTTATTGCTGAACGTTAGGGAATTTACATGAGAAATTGCCACATGTAACATTATTGCTCTCACTTACCTCTACAAAACCGCCTTCAACTTGCCCTTGTGATTCTTCAAGTTCAACACTATCATTTCTCAATTTTATTACTGGTAAACCATGCTATCAAATACAGTTCTTCAACTGCACAATACACACGATGGTTCCTCATATGAGTTATGACTGTAGGAACAATATTACAGGTGGTATAGTAAACACTATCTTCTGGTGGTCTCCAACTTGAAATTGTGCATGTCAAGCTTACACCAAGAACAATAAGCGCAACGTTACATATGACCGCGACCTAAAAACCTGTTCTGGTTGGTTAGCTGAGTTATGTTTTACTCTTGTCTAGACCTTCAGGAAGTTTGAGGACTGTTCAACTTCAAACTTTTCATGTGCATGTGGCGCGACGATCGATCCGAGCTGCTGTTCCAAAAAGTTTAGTACTGTACGGAAGCTCTCAGCGCACACACATAACATATACAGAGCAGGGTAATCCTGCTCTATGACACATAAATAAGTACATTGTGCAGATAATCATTACCGGGCGATGCCGGACAAAACCTCGCATTGCTAGCTTGACCGCAAGCGCTTACTTGAGGTGGTATCAGTATCAGATCAGTAATCACCGACACGCGACTCGCGACACACTGCCAACACTTGTTTGCCACACTTCACACAGTTCAACAATACAGTACAGTGCACCTTGATAATAACAGTTCAACGGCTGTCCTGCATTGCGGTTGACAGGGGACGTGGTCTGGACAAACTTTTTAAGTTCAGTTTCCATTTAAAGGTCACCCGCAGCCCCCTCCCCCAAAGGATTATGCTGCCACCACTGAAAAGTTTTTGAATCTCCTCCCCACTTTGATCGGGGAAACCCACTTGGTAAACTAAGCTCACTGACTATACATAGCCTATGCATTACGTAATACTGTATAGAGAAATGATGGTAAGCTTGAGTAAACTTTTATCGAGATGCAGTGGTGATTGTTCGCGGCAAACATAGGTCCTTTGTGTTTAGCCTTTCCTGGATTATAGCTTAGTTCATGATCAGTCAACGAGCATTCCGTACTAAGGCTATCAAACAAACAGTAGGCCTACAAATAGTGCAATATGAGTTTCCAGAGGAGAACTATACAATCGAAAGGGAAGTGATGAAGGATAGTGATGGGGCAGTATGCAGATGTGCGTGCGTTTGAGTAGAGGTGCATGTAGTTCATGCATCATATTATTGAACATTTTATCAGTATCACCAGGTGCGTAGGCAGGATTTTCTTGTGGGGGGGGGGCAAAGTCGACTCATCGTCCCCAATCTTGACAGACAGGACTATCTAAGCGGAGTGCCACCATCGGTTGGCGCGGAGCGTACAAGAAAATTTTTGGTTTTAGAAACCCCTCAGATGGCAGGAAACGGCACTTCCCGAGTGTTTTATGCTGCATGTTACCAGCCTGGAAATATGGATCTCATTTCTGAAATTTCTCATTTAATGCCAAAAAAAAAAAAATAACAGTCTATGAAACATGTTAATACATGTTTCTAAGCGGGGCTCTACCATCGATTGGCACGGAGTGTACCAGGAAATTTTTGGCTTTACAAACCCCTCAGATGGCCGGAAACGGCACTTCCCGAGTGTTCTATGCAAGAATATGTTCAGCCAGACTTCGAAATTCTCCCCGCTTCTTAACTGGAGCACTTGACAAATATTAAGGGTCTGAACATACCTTTAGCCCCCACTTTTTTATTTTTCATCGCCACCACTGGAGTGCGGCATTTTCTAGAGGGAGCGAAGCGCCCAAGTGAGGAGCCGAGTGAAGGAACGGGGAGCGGGCATGGTTCCCCCCTCCTTCCCCAAGGAGATTTTGCAATTTTACATCAAAACTGAGCGATCTGGTGAACACCTAAGCTGGAATTTTTTGACATTTTCAATCTTGTATCAATGTTTTCCTTATTCCCTCGAGAGTAAGCGTGTGGCTGTAAGAGGGTTACTGTACGAGTCAATGGGGCCCCAGGGTATTGTGTTAATATCTGGGCGGGAGTAAGTGCGCACTATAAAAAGAATTTGTACTTATTTAAAGCTTATATAGGTCAATTGTCCCGGCATTTGGGCCCTATCGGGCACAACTTATATTGTACTTCCTTCTTCGAGTCGGTACCGCACGACTGACACAAGAGATTATTAACCAAGTTTAGCGAAATGAGATGGAATTTCCGACATGTACATTAATCCATTTATTCTACTTATTAATTTACTTGAAAAGATGGGAAGGGTTTGTACTTTATCAGCTCTAGGTAACGGAACTGAGGAAGAGTGTGCAAAACGTACCGAACATTTTGGGTTTTATCGCAAAAATAACTCTTTTGAAAGCCAAAATAACTAAACCGACTATGGGAAGGCAACAGATTATTCCCGACAGAGGGGCGGGCCATGCCAGCGACCAGAACAGCCGACAACCCCTATGTCGAGGGGGTGGTGAGAAGGGGATAGGAAGGAGCCTAACTATCCCACGTCATTGCAGCCTGGAGCACATTTTGCACCATATCACTTCATATTTTAAAAGCTGAGTTGCGCACTGATAGTGTTCTTTTGGGTCTGAATCGTGAAATTGCAAAGAGCGCGAAGCGCGCGAAAATTTTTGGTAGGCTTACAAAAATAACATAGCCTATGTAATCATTAAGAACAAAAAGAAAAAAATAGAAACTGAAGTTGTTGTAGACCGTATCGGGGAAAACATACATTGTGTCGAAACCACCTGGAATACCCGATAAAATAGCCAAACTATGCTCCGTGAGTCGCTCACCAACTGACCTATCGCAGACACACATAAGAGAACAGCAACTAGGCTTTGTGATATGGGATGAAATTTACGACCTCTACAAAACCTGTGTACTCTGCCTACCCGTTACTTGGTTAATTGGCAGGACTTACAATCCCTAGATATGTGGAATGGAAGTATTGAAGAAACTGGAGTGAATCTACAGCGCGCGTAGCGCGCCGAAAATTTGGGGTTCTTATTAGGGAAATTGTCCCTTGAGAGCAAAAAGTAGGTAAACCACCGAGGAGACTATTCGCCGTCGGGGACTGCATACTTTATCGTAACGACTTAGAGCCCCCCCCCCCCTCGAAAAACTGTAAAAAAAAAAATGCCCCCGATTCCCTCCCTCCTCTTGCCGTTTAGCTTTTTTTTTATTATTTATTTATTTTTTTTTGGCTCTCCTTCATTTTTTCAACATCGCCCACCGCGTCCCCAAAATTTATGAGGGGGGGGGCACTCTGGCCCCTGGCCACCCCCACCCCCCGCTAGCTACGCTACTGAGTATCACACAATCTGTCCTCTCTAACGTAATAATATGACAACTGCTTATGACATCTCTAAGGTGTTTGATAAACATGTTTTTCTTTTCCATTGGTTCTTAGCAGAAAAAAATAAGATTTCAACTCACAAATTTCGACTGAATATTATAACTGGGCAACCATAGTTGCGCTTTATAAAATAAATAAAAAATACTAAATAAAAAATAAGTCGATTTTGCGACACTCCCCTTTTCCCTGTCCCCTCTTGCGTCCCTCGCTTCCTTACTTGTCTCCCGTCTGCAAGGAATGGAGTAATCATATTGAGTCTCCGCTTTTCTATGTTGAAAAATACAGGCAAAAGGAAAAAGGCAGTGAAAACGACTACCATACCACCTTTCGCTAGTCCAGGTATCAAATTTCTAGCAAACTTCTCTTTTGGGTCCTTCAAGTAAAATATTTTTCTTCTTGAAAGCAGTTGCATAGGCGTAGGAAGCGGAGTGCTCCCCTCCCCCCCCCCCCCCACTTCCCGGGTCAAAAAAACCCTTTCAACATTTTCCAATTCCCCCCAAAACAAAACTTCCTCAAAATGCAATGTGAAATACGTTGATTTTCGCTCATAAATCAGTTTGGTTAACTTTTCCGAGCTCTGGAAATGACAAAGTCCGATATTTACCATATGTGACACCACATCATCACCAGATCAAGAGACACCGGCAGCTATATTGCTATTTTTGTAAGTTGTCTATCATAGAATATCAAAGTTTCTTCAATGAGAGATCTTGACTCTTTGAAATAAGTTGTCCACAATGGACAACAACGTTTGGGAAAGTTTTGTAAAATTTCATCGGAGTGTTGCAGTTTGTAGGCCTTAAACATTACGTAGCAACGGTTCAGTCGTCGCTCTTCTTCTTCTTCAAGACGGTGAGACATCCAAAAGGACTGTCAAAAGTTGACCTGAGAAAGTCTAATTGGTCACAGGTTACATAGTTTGTAGCAGTCGTGTACAGCCGCATAGAGCAAATACCGCTAATTTGTCTAACAATGAGTGGGCATAGGTTACCTTGCATGCGCCGCATCTTCTTCATAGATTGGGTGAGGCTTTCAGTTAGAAAACTAGAACAGTACAGATCTGGACAGCGAGAAAGGTAGTCTGGCCTCAAAAGGTCTCCGCAGTGATTGTGACGTTTTCTGCCTTCGGCGTACAACTTAGCCCACTGTTTTATGGCGAGATAGGGTTAGGGTATCTAAGCCTGTAGGAAGGAGAATTCGACAACATCTGCATGGAGCCGGGAGAGTAGAGCCAGCTGCCTCTGTACTTCGTTCCGTAAAAGCCATATTAATGGTAAGAAAATTTCTGTTTTTTTTTCCTAAGTAAAAGTGGAGGGGAGACGATGTTTATTTAATGATGTTGAATTGTGTGAAATGGAGTTAGCTGAAATGTATGGTGCGATATTGAACCGTCTTTAAACGAAAGTAAAGTTGGGAAAGTGGAGAAAAATAATGTCTTGAAACAATTAGGACGTAAATGAGTCGTATGAATGTTAGTTGTTATTTAGGCTATTAAAATGAATCTTAGAAGTAAGCGAACCTTGTTTAATTCAACAGAGAATGTTTCTTTTACAATGAGAAAGTTTAGGAAAAGGGAAGTTTGTTGAATTTAGAAAAAATGTTTCTTAACTTTGAAAAGCGGAAAGAGGATGCACCATTTTAAGATCGAGGCGAGATAACTCGTTGGGGAACTATTGAATTTTATGTATGAATATGTTTACGCAGGGGAAAGAAGACACTAAAATTGTAAAATTCTGGGGAAATTAATTATAAGGGTTCAGCTTAAGGCAATTCTGGTCTAAAAGGGACAGTGGCTGCACACTTGTTCCAGTTTGAAAGGTATATTTAATGTACTCAGAAAGAGTAAAGAGAGGGCGTCTACAAAATTTGGGTATGTTTTTCCAAGTCAGGTTTTGAAAGGAAAGTTGGGAGGCCCCTCTTAATTTAACTGGTACGAAAAATTGTGAGTACAAGTTCTATGAATGTGTTACGGGTTTACACTTTCAGGCTTCCGGTCTGGGGATGTAATTCCAGCTCAGCCAAAAAGGGCGTGTCAATCTGCAACATCCTCGAGGGACGACCGGCAATTGTATATTGCATATGTAAACTTAGTCCTCGGTTACGGTGGGACGACCAAGGATCCCTTTACCATTCGTCGCCAAGGTTACCGGAATCGAGTTTTCGTACAACAAAAACTGTGCTAAGTACAGAGAACGCTTATTAATGTTTTCATTATTTTCCTTAATACAAGGAGCGATGTTTCGTTTGCAACAAGTTGACTCTTATGAACTGAATATACTAGAAGTAATATTAAACTGACAACTGCTGGAGACCAAAAGAGAAGTGTAAAAAAGCCTGGGACTTAACAGCCTGACAGCTTAAAGGGGTACATGTGCTGAACGTGTTCTTTGACCAGTGAGCTTTATTCATGTTAGCTCCAGGCGAGAGAAAGTCATTACATATTATTTATCATTCTTTTCTTCGATTTAAAAACAACCTCTGGTTTGTACTTATTTCATGTTTGCGTGTAAGTATCCCAGTACCGTGATGCTTTTCATCGAACCGAACCGTCGCCGGGATAACCGTGACAAGGACATTTATACACCGCGTACGTGCCGTGTGATCAGTCAGGCCCTCAAAGAGTTTGTAATGAAATCCACTGGCTTTGGGTGACTTATGGCCCCCGCAGTAAGACTCTCTGGGAGGTTATTCCAATCCCGAATAGTATTAGGGACAAAACTGTACTTAAAACAATTGGTCCTAGCAGAGGGGGGGCGAAAGTGCAAAGCATGCATGTTACGAGAACAACGCGTAGGTTTACACAGATTAGACAGAGGGATGTTAGCTTGGCCGTAAATACCTTTGGCAAAAATTATAAGTCTGCAACGTCTCCGGCGGTCAGACAAAGCATGTAGACCTAGATCTTTGAGGAGTACGGTCATTGAGCCAACTTCACCGGAGTACTCGCTGGATATAAACCTAGCAGATCTTTTTTGTACTCCCTCCAATCTATCTTGGAGTGAAATCTGATGTGGATCCCAGACGGAACAAGCATACCCCAACAAGGGCCTTAGTAAACCTTTATAGGCGGCCAATTTGACATCTTTGGAACAAAATGAGAGGTTCCTGCGTAATAGGCCTAAGATCTTATTTCCCTTATTACAAACAAGTTGGATATGTTTGCCCCAGCTGAGATTCTTAGTGATAGTCACCCCCAGATATTTAATTGAATCAACCCTCGTCAGATTAGCCCCATTAAGAGTATAATTATAAATTATTGGGTTATGCTTCCTAGTAACAGACATAACATTACACTTAGCCGGGTCGAATCTCATACCCCAAGTTTTGGCCCACTGGCCCAAGTTTATAATGTCCTTCTGTAACTCACTGCAGTCACTGGGATTATTGATGACCCTATAGCAAACACAGTCATCAGCAAACAACCTAACTTCAGAAGAAGCAGCACTAACAATATCATTAATATAAGACAAGAAAAGTACTGGTCCAAGGACAGACCCTTGAGGAACACCGGAAAGGACTGGAGCAGAAGCAGACCTAGTGCCATTAACAACAACTGATTGTGAACGGTCAGTAAGAAAGTTATCAATCCAATTTATGACTTGCCTAGACACCCCCAAGGAGAATAACTTCGGTATTGCATATTCAGCGATGGTTTCGTAGTGGGCGTGGCTTAATGCTTTATAATTAGGACATTTTTGAAAAAAAAATACGTTCATAAATTCATCGATTTTACGCCGTTTAGGTAACTGTCGTAAGTTATCTTTATCGTTTTGAGTTCTCAAATTCTATTCTCCAGCACTGTGTGACACTCTTGACATTTTCAGGTTTAAAGAAAGACATAAAAGAAGTAAGATCTTATGTTATTCCTTTTCCCAAACTCATGTCATCCCTTTAAGTAGTTCATGAGGAACTGTATCAAAAGCCTTCTCAAAGTCCAGGATGAAGACATCAACTTTTTATTTTTATCTAAGGCGGAGGTCCAATCGTCCACAACGGACAGTAACTGTGTATCACAACTTTGATTTTTTCTAAATGCATGCTGTTTAGAGGAAAGGCTGTTATTCGCTTGATAGTGATCCATCATATTTGAGCTGATAATATGCTCAAGTAGCTTACAACATATACAAGTAAGAGAGACAGGGCGATAGTTGGATGGGAAAGAGCTATCGTTCTTCTTAAAAATAGGACAGATATTTGCCTTTTTCCAGTCCTTGAGACTTGACCACTGTTGATTGATTGCTGGAAAAGATGACTGATCATTGGAGCAAGATCAGTAGCAAGCTCTCTAGCAACCCATGGGTGTATAATTTCAGGACCCATGGCCTTACTAATCTTAAGGTATTGCAACAACTTTTCAACGCCAAATGTAGAGATGGAAATATCGGCCATTCGTTCAATCTAGCTTCTTCGGGAAGCAGGTTATAATTTGGTTTTGCCAAACGGTTTTTTGCCAGAGAGTCGGGAGGACTTTAGAAGAAGCAAACTTTCTCAGATATGCCACGAATATATGAAGGAAGTGCGGATTCTTCAATTACCCCCCCCCCCCCAACTCTTTAAATTTTCCAACCCAGAGTCCAAAGCTTTTTGTAATTTAAGCTCCATATGTACATATATTTGTTTAAAAGGGCAAACATTTCGGTGCGCTTAGCGTCCCACAATACGTCACTAATACAGCGGTGTTCACACTTGACAAGAAAAATCGAAAAACTTAGCTACTACTGTATTTACAAGCCAGAGACATGCAATTCCCGGCTGTCTGAGGGTGTGCGATTTTTCAAAATTTTCTAAATTGCAACCCATAATTATGCCGTAAATGGTCACTCACGAAGCAGTCAGTGGTAAACTTTTCCAAGACTTTACAGTTCCGTTTCCCTAAAATTTTCGTCAGTACTGGCTTTTAGTTTTTAAATATTTTTTTTATAGAAGGCAAAAAGTTTCTGGAGCTTTTTTAATGTCGTCGCGGCGAAGCCTCAATACGCACTCCTTAGATAACATAATGTAACAACAACGATAGTCTGTCGACATGCTTTCATAGATATATGCTACTAGGGAACGCAGATTCTTCGATAGTCACTCAAATATTCAAATTTCCTTACAGGAAACCCTGAATGTACACTATTTTCTACAATGCAAGCTCCATATTTACAAACGTCTAAAAGGACACAAATTTTCGGCGCGCTCAAAGCAAATTACGTTCCTAACACAGTAAGTAGTGTTCACACTTAAGAAAAAAATTTTTTTTTCAATTGTTCTTGCTCGTAGAAAAGCGAAAAATTTAGCATAAAAAATGTACCGTACTTAAGTTGGTCAATGGGGTAGGGGGAGGGTGCATGGTCCAAAATTGTTCCCTCCCCGCCCCCCCCCCCCCCCACCCTCATATTGCTTCCTACGCCACTGAGCAGTTCCTTACTGTCCTTGCTACGTCGCTGTTACCCTGCATGCTACCAGTACCAGGACTATGACATTTTGTCATTAAAAATAAGTCGGACAAGGATTGTAAAGTATTTGTCCATAATATGCCAAGACTAAATTAGACCACACGTTTCGCACAAAGGCAAAAAGTCATGAGTCCAGATAATCAATTAAATAGGATACTCATTTTCAAAGCACTGCCATTTTTAGATCTATAGTGCATTATGAAAATTCTTTGATGTCATCCCGGCACATAAAATTGACATTGCCGCATTCAATTTATTTATAATTTTAGTTACTAAGCAGGGGATATTACAAGACTGGCATTGTTTAATATACCAGACGTGGTAATGCTAAACGAAAAGTATGAAACAAAGAACATTAAACAACCAATGAACAATGATGAAATGACAATACTTCAGCACCAGGCAACTGCAACTGATAGGCTATGTCTCTTTGCCCCCCCCCCCCCCCCCAACTGATTACAGCGAGTGTGATAAACGGCCATGAGCAGTCCCCTAAACATAACTTTTAAGCAACAGCTAAATACCACATTTTGGTTCTTACTTCTCTTCAAAGTATCTTTAATCATATTCGAGGGCTTTAATATCATTACATATGTAAGGTAAACCAAGCAGTTACCTCTAATAAATTTTAAATATGAGGAGAAAAAATGCTGTCACGTGACTAACAACAGCCAATCATGAGATATGACAGTAGACTATATACTTCAAGTTAGGATAAGTGCTGTTGCCCACACTCTAAGGTATCTTTACCATAAGGCGGGTTTAGAAGAATCATAATGGAGGTTATTCGGGATGCAAGTAAAATTGGGAGAGGGAGTAGTCTTGCTTTTTTGCCGTCACTCTTAGAAATGATGCTCAATTCCTGAATGACAGTCCTTAAGAGGTGTGGATGACAAATATTTTCCTAAAAGGAGATTCTTGTGCACGTTTGGAGCTAAATCTTGGTGTTAAAGGATGTGTTATTAGATAAAATGTATTTAACCTCTATTCTCGTTTAAAACGGAGGAAATGGGGTGGGACGAACTGCTATTTTCTAGACCGTACTTTGACAAACTTAACATATGTGATCAAATTTTGGAAAGAAATACTGAACCGAGATATTCTTCTCTTTTTCCTAATTACGTAGCAATTACCCCAGAAGTAAATATATGCAAGTTGTAACTTAATCATTTTTTTTTAACTCTGTGCCTCAACTTCGGCGTTTTATCTTCGTAACAAAAGGTAAATTGTTTGAAATTGACATTTCCCGCATTGAGTTTTTGACCTTTGTAAGCTAGTATCTCTACCGTAACACGGTCCTTGTGGTGGAAAGGTATCCTGAAGCTCAGATCGACAGTTTGTTACACTTAATAAATAGGCAATCATAAATATGTGATTATGTTTCGCTATCTGCCAATGACATCAATAGTCGCTCTCCTCTTAGGTAGTCCCCACTATTCATAGCCCCCTAAATCAAATCCTTTGGTGCCCCGCTGTGCCCCATGACCAGTGGCGGAGCTAGGGATTTCGGTCAGAGGGGGCGAAAATGGTCTGCAGGGGCGCTTCGAGGGAGTTATTACCGTGAGCCGCAGCACGATCAAAACCACGGTCAAGACCACGGTTTTTCAGATTTTCCTTTTGTTTTCCCGCACCTGGTAGAAGGCTACTTTGCCATTTTTCCTCAGCAAGTTTTCTTATTAAAACATGTTTCAATTTTCTATCAATGGACCTCCGTTGAAGAAAATTCGAGGGGGGATTCTTCTCGGGGGAAAGCTCCGCGCCACCATGAGTTGGCGCGGAGCGCAAGAAAATTTTGGCCCAAAATGCCCCTCAGATTGCTGGAAATGGCATTTCTATAGCCTTTTAACCGCATATAAATAGAGAAAACACTGAGTGAACTGTTAATTTTTTTTTTCTTTTCTTTATGTTTTCTTCGTTTTTCAGGTTTTTTATTTCCCAGGGGAGGACAAGTTACCCTTGCTCCTACCTGCAGATACCCATGTTTCTATCCCTCTCTTTCACATTCTAGAATGAAGACGGTCATTATATTATGTGTTTTTGTCAGGTCTCGATTTGAGATTTTAATGTAGTAATGCCGGGGTTACTTTGTAAAGATAATAATTACGCTTGCTAGAGCTAAATAGCAAGCAATCTCACAGTTGGAGAAAGTTATGGAAATTAATCACCGTTAGGTGTACATTTTTGGCATTTGGAAATCAAGATAAGTACACGAAGAAACATTAATTGCAAAAGGTCTGCTTGGCTCTCTAGATACCAAATTCATAATAAATAATAGTAGCATAAACCTAAGCTTATTAGATGCAACTTTCTGGCTTTTGAGGCCACTCATCATGAGAATGGTCACTTGAAGAAAAGCAAAATGGAAACTGTTCATTAAAACTCTTAAACCATTACCACCATGACAACAGTTTTATTTTATTTTAACCTGAATGTTCTCTTCAAATGTTACTGAAAACGTTGTGGAAGCTATTTTGGTGTCTTTATAAACTCTTTTTATTGTCTATGTTGATAATTATTCCCGACAAAAAGAGGGCTATTTGCAATACAATTATTGTTGCGCCCTTTAATTGCAACATCTTTTACTGTTCGGGATGGTCAATTTAATTTCAGTTTGTGTATGTTGTAAGCTTAAACGCCCTTGGTGTGGAAGCAATTAACTTGTCACAGCGACAACATTCATTAGTACGTATAAAGCATGATGATACGTTTCGGCAAAACCTATCCCTATATTACAGAAAATGACCCTTTGTTATCTGGGTCTTAAAACAACGTCATTAAATTATTTCTTTTTCCTATAATGTTGCAATAGGAAAGTATGTTAAAAACCTAAAAAGGGCGCCGGCAGACGATTTTGGTCCGTCAGGGGGGGGGGGGCGACCGCCCCCCTCACCATATGGCAGATCCGCCACTGCCCATGACATGCTTTCTCTAATCAACGCACTGTCAGACTGTAGGCATATCTATTCTAGAATATGTCACAGACTTGTATGAAAGGCATAGCACAAAGGACTTGTAACTGTCAGACTGGTCCACCCTTTGATGATGATTTTCAGGTGTTCAAGAAAATGCAGAATTTTGACCTTGAAAAAACAGACTGAAGCCAACGGGAATATTCACCCAGTTTTCCCGGCCTTACAGAGTTTTGCCACTGATCTAAGGAGATTCACCAGTCACCCCTACTTCTTAGAAAATAATGCCATCGGCGAGCACTGCTTCTTTTTTAACTGTGGGCACAAAATCACTTTAAGAGTGGGCACATTAGACAAAGTGTTGGCACAATTTTATATCTAGGGTAATGAGGGTGGTCGCTTTTTTCAGTTTAAACATAGCCTACACACATTTTGTCAAATCTGCGTGGACACAGCTAATAAAATCAAGTGTTGGAACGACTCCTCATTGGTACCAGTGAGTTGTAACTCCCTGTTAGTACATAAGTGAAGCCAAGGGGACAAGTATTACCACATGGGTGGGTGGAGCAATTCCTTTAAGCGTAGGCATGCACGAAACCTTTTAAAAGGTGGGCACAGAAGTTTAAATGAAGGCGCAATATTACATTTTAAGCATGGATACGGAACCTCTTTTTTCTCAGTACAAGTGCAATAGTGCCTCGGGTGGTTACTAAAAATTCGCTTCAACGGTTGGCACGGCATCTTTAATAGTGTGGACACAATATTATACCGAAGGTGGTCGAATTTTTGTAGCATAAAAATAGTAAAGCGACGTCAAGTGCGGACACGACTGTGACTGTGCATTATTCTAAGTGAAGGCACGAATAATACCGCGAGGGTGAGTGTTATTTGATTATGCGTGGGTACAAAATCACTGAAAGGGTGGGCACACAAGACAAGTGTAAGACACGTTTTTGGAGGTGTTCGTGATTTTTCCTCTGGGTGGACGCAACTAATAAAAGCAAGTTTTGACACCACTCCTCATTACATGAGCAGATAAGTGCATCTACAAGTATAACCGCGTGGGTGGGGTTGGGGCAATTTCTTTTGGTGCAGTAATGCACAAAACTACTCAAAAGATTGGTACAGAACACTAAATGTAAGCATAATATTACATTTTAATGTGGTCACGGCGCCTCACTTTTCTCGAAACAGGTGCGATAAATGTCTCGGGTGGGTGCAATAAATTCAACGGTGGGCACGGCACCGTTAGTGTGGACACAAGATTATATCGAGGGTGGTCGCATTTTTCCTAGCATGAAAATAAAACAAACGACGTCAAGTGCGGACATGACTGAGCATTATTTTAAGTGAAGGCACGAATAATACCGCAAGGGTGGGCTTTATTTTTATGCATGGGCACAAAATCACTTAAAGAGTGGGCACAGCCTAGTAGACTAAGTGTGGGCACGTCATAAGAGGTGGTCGTGATTTTGCGTTTCTTTTCTTTTTTGGACACAGCATTATGTCGAGCCTGGGTACGGCAATTAACTCACTTTTCCAAGTACAAAAAAGAATAATTTCTTAACATTAATTTACAGCTTGCATGTCAATTTTCAGTTAATAGGGGTGAAAAACATGGCATAAACCTAGAGATGGTGACAGATTGCTCTTGCAACATACCGTTGGGGTAACTGATACCGTATATCTTTTAAATTTGGGATAAAGTAAGTGTCACAGGTAAGGAAGGCTTGGGGTGACAGTCCTCAGCAGCATAGACATGGGGGGTAATTTTGTGGGATAAGTTTAATTATTGTCCGACATGAGTTTTAAGACCAGTTCTCCCAATTTAGCCAGTGCAAAAAGGGCATAATTTATTTTATTTTAAATCCTATTGCCCGAATGAACCTGTTATTCTTGCCAGGATCGGGGCTCATCCCCCAATATGATTGGCCACAGTTAACAAATATCTCTAATTTATGTCGACATTAATTCCGATTTGATGCTGAAATAAAATCCATTAAACTATGAAATTAAATTGATTTAATATTGACATAAGTCCGCATTTATGTCGGCATATATTCTTAGCCAATCAACAAGGGCAGCCATCTGTATCAGATATGGGGAGAGGGGATTTCCACAAACGACAGGCCAGTAACCAGGAACTGATATTTTAGAAGGGCACCAGCAAAGAGTTTTGTTTGTATTCAGTAGTGACACCGTATGGTAACAACTGTGTACGAGAATCACATGATAGGCCCATATCTCAAGGCTGCCATGGTTGGAGTGTAGCAGTGTCCATAAGGGGCTCCTTGTGTACACATGCGCACTAAACGCGAGAAATTTTTCTTCTTATGTGAGGATTTCCTCTTACTTTTGCAATTGACCTTATGCATATGACGTCACAGAGCAAAAAGGGGGTCCTCCGTTGGAGCAAAACAAGCCAACACCGACAAATGCAGACAACTGATTTGTCAACCTCTGGAATACGCGCATATACTGTTACACGTGCAGGACGAATTCTTATGCATGTGGCCACGTGTTCTATTGTTTTGCCCGTCAAGGATGACGTCACTGCGTCGAAAATGCATAAGATCGAAAAAGCATGGAGTGTTGGGCAGGACATGGCAGGTCAGTCTTCAATAGGCATACATATGGCTATTATACCTTGAACGATGTTTTTTACGGTAAGTTTTAGTTTTAATCTAGTAATCCATGAGGATGCTACAAAAAAACCCATGTGGTGATGCAAACTTAACCAATATTCCTGCCATTGACTGGAACAGTTACTGCTTAAAGTTAAGTTAAAGCCAATAAAGTATATAGTCGGTTCAGCTTCGACTGTGAGTCTAACACGCAAAGAATGACAGCATTTTGCAACAAATGTATTTTTCATATACCGGAAGTAAAAAGGGTCATTAAAGGATATACTAGACAAGGGGTGAGGAGCAGTTCTGTCCCATTAATGATCCAGCAACCTGAAACTGCACCAGACACAATTGTCAGAAACGAAACAGTGTGGACGCGCCAAGGGCGTCGAAAATTTTAGGGCTTTGCTCCACAAATACTGAAAATATTTGGCTCATTTGAATGAAATGGAAGAACATTCCCAGTTATCATACCAGACAATTCCAATTTTTCACCTTACTTATTCCTAGTACCTCCCAAAACTATCCTGAAATCTTCCTTCTGCAGATTCAAATTTCCTGAGGGGCATACAAGTCCGTAAAATCAAAATATGTAACCACTAATAAGCCAACTCTCTGTGTATGTTAAAAATGTCAGCTCTCCTACACAGATTATTCAGAAATTAAGAAATTTGCCCAGACCTAAAAAATATACTTAAGGTGAAAAACCAAGGTATCGGATTTTGGGGGATAGTCCTCGTTAACTACACTTAACTAATCACTGAAGCACTCAATATTTTCGAAACAATATAAATTGTGTCTGAATAAAAAACATCTCCAAACAGGAGGAAAAGAGAACTATTATCGATTTAATATGGTGATTTGAAAGAATTATGCCCACACGAACTAACAGGCTGTCTGCGAAAACTATAGTTTTTCCTTCAACATTTCTGAAACTCGCGTTAACCAGTTTACACCAAATGTAAATGCGGAGAAAAGCGGGAGCAGCGCTGGATTTTTTTTTATGTAATTTACGAACAAAATGTTCTAAAAAGTAATACTATATGCCACATCAATGTCAAAGTTGTTATGGTTATAACAAAAATTAAATTGAATTGGCTACACATATTTTTCTCCTTGACTCAAATATTATGAGGGGGGGGGGGGGGCATTTGATTATCTGATGTCTCCCCTAAAACAAATTTGGTCGCCGCACGTTACGGTGCCAATCAGAATGTATCTTTATGTGTGTGCATAAATTACCTGCGGACGTATCTTCGAATTAGTGTGGACAATACCGGACATAAATGTGAATACAAACAACAATTACATCAGCTTCGACAACAATTACGTCAGCTTCGACAACAATTACGTCAGCTTCGACAACAATTACGTCAGCTTCGACAACAATTACATCAGCTTCGACAACAATTTCGTCAGATCTGACAACAATTACATCAGCTTCGACAACAATTTCGTCAGATCTGACAACAATTACATCAGCTTCGACAACAATTACGTCAGCTTCGACAACAATTACATCAGCTTCGACAACAATTACGTCAGCTTCGACAACAATTACATCAGCTTCGACAACAATTTCGTCAGATCTGACAACAATTACATCAGCTTCGACAACAATTTCGTCAGATCTGACAATAATAATCTTCAAGCACTAATTTCGTGTAGATCCGCTTAGTATTAAAATAGCTAAAGGAATTACAAATTGCTATGATACGGTATAAAAGCCAAGGAACGGGCGGGTGGGGAGAGCTGACGTCCCTTGGCCATGCTGAGTACAGACAATAATGGCGGGTGTGAAAGTACACTCATTGGTTGAATTTATGCTCGCATTAAATCCAACTTATGTCCACATTTAATACGAAAGTTATCGTTAAGTATTGACAAAACAAAGTTGCTGGTTTTTGATAATAGTAGAGGTGATAGTCCCCAATACACCTTGCACTTTAAAGGTATCGTTATAAAAATAGTAATTTTACTAAATTTTTACAATTGACAGCAAACTTTCTTGGAAGAATCACATAGATAATGTCGCCAAGTCCGTTTTTAGAATGATTGGTGTTATGAACAGGTTAAAATATTATCTTCCAAGTAAACTCCTATTAACCATTTATAATTCTGTTATTGTCCCTCAGCTTACTTATAGTATTTTGCTATGGGGTAATTCCCCTCAAACTTACATCGACAAACTTCTTGTTCTTCAAAAGCGGGCTGTTCGTATATCTCAAATGTCCCACCTTACACCCATGCACTTCCGTATTTTTATAACCTTAACATGACAACTTTAAAAGATCACTACAAATACCAGTTAGGCATTTTCCTGTGTAGACACCATAATGATCAACTCCCCTATGATTTGAAATCGTTTTTTCACCCAAATAGCACCCATCACAATTATCCTACTAGGGGAAGAGATAATCTCATACAACCCTTCACACGGACAATATTTGCTCATTCCCATGTACGGAGTTATGGGGTACACCTCTGGAATTCCCTTGATACTAAATAACGAAGCTCTCCTAATATAAACTTATTAAAGAAGTACTTTAAGAAATTTCTTCTTTCTCTTTATGTTTCTTAACAAAATTTGGTTCTTATGGTTAATGAGCCTGAAATTCGTGTGAAAATTTACTGCATTTTTCTGTACAGCCTATAGCTGCATTGTGTTTTGTTTTAGTTTAAAATCGAAAACCTCTGGTTAGGACCAGACTAGAAAAGCTTATAGCTTCATCTGGTTCCATTTTTTCTTTTGTTTTTTTACATACTGTAATTAAGTGCATTGTCTGATTTTATATTTCATTACTAACATTTGTATGTAGTGCAACTGAAAAAATAAACGAAACGAAACTGGGAAACTGAAATATACATATGTGTATTCATTCAAATTATGCAGGTATGTAAAGATACACCCGGCTGGCTTAGAATTTATAGCGACATTAATTCTAATTTATCTCATGATAAAATGTGAAGTCCCAGCATGTCGACATAAAGTCGGGATTTTTGTCAGCTGTGACTAACCATACTCGAATACTCATGCTAAACAAACTTTTCGCGTCTACTCAGCGGCTCAGTGTATAATACAGTAGGCCTAGATTATGGTGCTGAAATTGGTCCGCCAATTAAGTCATTTCTATCATCGTTCTCCCATGAATGAAATGGCCTATTTTCTATGGGCGGCCAAAAGGGCAAAAAAAACAAAGTGCAAAATATTCATTTTAATTTCAAAAATAAAGTTTAAAGGTAAAAAAATATTCTAAGTGAGAAATTTAAAGTAAAATAAGCAATGATTACATTTTAAAAAACGAGCAATATTTATTACGTCCCCAAAACAAATTAAAAAACACTAAAAGTAGTTATAATTAATTTTAAAATTAACACACTACCGTTTTATCCAAATGAAATATCAAAGCCCCCAATAAATAAAAACTGGAAAACAAATAAAAAGAAATAAAATAAAAACGGAAATAGAGACGCAATTTTGTGTTTTTGTTTTATCTTGTGTTTTCATTTTATTTCCCGTTTTCGTTTTTTTAATTCATTTGGGTTCCTTAATAGTTATTTGAAATCGTCTTTTTTTGCCCTTTTGGCGTACCATAGGTGGCCAAAAGGGCAAAAAAGACAATTTGCGAAAAAGACAAATGGTGAAAAAGACAAACTGCGAAAAAGACGATTCGTGAAAAATAGTGAGGGCGTCCTGAGATTGACGGATTCAGAGCACCTAAATATGCTTGGAAATATGCTTGGAAATCGCATTAGATATCCAAACCCGCACAACCAGTTAAAGCCAGCGCGAAGACTTGCTTGCAGCCATACACTCCCTTTGTTGAGGAGCATGTAGCAAGGCAGTACGCACATCAGTGGGCAGTCTGAGTCGATCAGGGAGGTGTTATTTGCTATTAAAACCTCCATGGAGTGATAACGTTTTCTCTCGGCCCGCAAAGCAACCAGTTAAGAGGTGGGGAAGGGAATCACATGAAAGTGTGGGGGACTTTTCACCATTTGTGGTGGAAGGGGAAACGGCGTCGTCAGAATTTTCGTCGCGGAGGGGAGGGGGAGGATAAGTTTTGTGATCGTTGGCATAAGGGAGGGGTCTAAAGGGACGGAGATAAGTATAAGGGGTCTCCCCCTCTCTTTTGGAAATTGTTTTAAAAAGTGAATGCCCTTGAATGTCCTTGGCGGGAGGGGCGTGGGACGCCCCCTCACTTTTTTGAAGGGGGATATCTTCAAAAAGCACCCTCACTTTTCAAAAATGATGGAACAAACAGCAATTATTGCCCAGGAAAACAAAATTTTTAGAAGAAAACTAACCTAGCAATTCTCGCTTTTTGTTCCAAATAGCATCTGAGGGCATTCAGTTTTTAAGTCTTCGCGCTGGCTTTAACTGGTTGTGCGGGTTTGGATATCTAATGCGATTTCCAAGCATATTTAGGTGCTCTGAATCCATCAATCTCAGGACGCCCTCACTATTTTTCACGAATCGTCTTTTTCGCAGTTTGTCTTTTTCGCAAATTGTCTTTTTTTGCCCTTTTGGCCACCTATGGTGCGCCAAAAGGGCAAAAAAGACGATTTCAAATAACTATTAAGGAACCCAAATGAATTAAAAAAACGAAACCTGGAAATAAAATGAAAACACAAGATAAAACAAAAACACAAAATTGCGTCTCTACTTGCGTTTTTATTTTATTTCTTTTTATTTGTTTTCCAGTTTTTATTTATTGGGGGCTTTGATATTTCATTTGGATAAAACGGTAATGTGTTAATTTTAAAATTAATGATAACTACTTTTAGTGTTTTTTAATTTGTTTTGGGGACGTAATAAATATTGCTCGTTTTTTAAAATGTAATCATTGCTTATTTTATTTTTAAATTTCTCACTTAGAATATTTTTTTTACCTTTAAACTTTATTTTTGAAATAAAAATGAATATTTTGCACTTTGTCTTTTTTGCCCTTTTGGCCGCCCATAATTTTCCCCATGCGGCCGTAACAGAAAACTAAAACAAAAGTTTCTCCATTGCCATGTATTAACGTGAGTGTTCCAAAATGCGAGGTTCAAGAAACCCCACCCGGTCACGATCTTTATCGCAGTTGCTAAAGTTACATAACATTTGTCTTTCAATATTCCAAGTAACTCTGAAAATTTATTACACAAATAAGCCTACATTTCTAACCTTTGAGGAAACTCTAAAGATTGGCTCGCAGGTCTAACTTATTTCCAACCGATTAGCCGGAGTGACAGGAACGTAAGGACAATTTTTATGAAAAAGAGAAAACGGAAAAAGGGGATAGGCGTGGAAAGATTCTGAGCAACAAATAAACAGGGCGTATTTAAGGGGGCACGGGTCCGGGCCACCCCTTCCAAAAGAAAATAAAGGTATTTTTTTTCTTTTTTACTTCAAAAGAAAAATAAAGCTTTAATTCAACTAAAATCGGCCAATATGATGTGTCATGTTTGCTAAATGACACCCTTCCCCTTACATCACTCGACTTGACGAAAATGACTGTTTTAATTTAGAGGGACATTATAGGGACCAATCTAAATTTGGACTGAAAAGAGGGAATCGAAAAAGTAGAGTATTAATTTTGTCCATCATACACATTGCCGCCTGAATAAAAATTCCGACGTACCTCGTATGGCCCGTGAATTAGGGGTGTGTTACCGTATTAATTGTCTTATATCACCTCAATGCTTAATATAGTCAAAAACCAATTTTGTCATGTCCACTTTTATATTACATAAATTGGTAAAAGGATCGATGTTTTGATGTAGTTGCGAGTTTCAATTGAGGATGGATTTTCTTCCAATATTTCCCCTATTTTCTTTAAGGAGGGAAAGAAAAGAAATTCGCAACATTAATTTACAGTAGGCTACATGTCACATTTCAATGAATATTGACGAAATCGTAATCATAAACCTAGGGCTAGGGGTAGCTCTTGCGCACCATTTCGCTAGGATAGCCGAGCGTTACCGCTTATCCTTTAAATTCCGGATTGGTAAATGATGTAGGTAAGGGAAGACCTGTGGGTGAGAGTCCTCAACAACAAAGGCGTACAGAGGTTATACGTAGCTATTTTGGGGTGCAGGCGTGATTTTTGTCCGGCTTGAGAGTTCTGGACCAAGTTTCCCGAATTTTGCTGGCAAAAAGTGCGTTTTGTTTTGACGCTTATTGAATGAATGAACACATTATCAGCATCTTGTATGATTAGCCAACGCTGACAACTATATCCACTGAGGATTAATGTCGACAACTATTCCGAAAAAGTGACAATAAAATATCCATTTAATGCTGAAATTAAATCGAATGAATGCTCATTGATTCGACTTAATGTCGGCATAAATTTATAGCCAATGTTAGGAGGATGTATGAGTTTTTATTTGTTTGCGTAAATACGAGTTAATTCATATATTCGATTTAATGCGGACATAGCGTCGAATTACAGTACGGTACAGCAGACAATACACTGTTAAAAATTTCTGTAAATTTACAGACTTTTTTAACTTAAACTTTTTGTATTTTACTTTTAATAGAGATTTTCTGTATCTTTATAGACACTTTGTATTTCTACAATTAAAAAAGGTTGTTTAACATGTATTTTCTGTTTATTTGAAAAACCATTTCTGTCTGCTTTTTAAACCAAATTTTACTGCTTTGTAAAACTTTTTCTGTAAATGTACAGAAATTTTAACAGTATTTTGAATTTTTCTGATTTCACATAAATATACTGTCATTTAACAAACATTCATTTTGTTTTTACGCTGAAAAAGAAACAAAAATAAGCCCAAACAAACAAATAAGAAATAGCCAGAAAATTTTCAATATATAACATGCATCGTTCTGCGAAGTTTCAGTTAAAAAAGAAAACATTTTTGGCAAATTTATGGCCCTATTTGAAAATTAACTTACATTTATTATACTGACAATTGGTATACTGATGTCAACTCATCGCCACAGGCGCTCATGCACTTGATCGAATTAAAAACGTTTCACAAATTTACCTGAAAGAGTCTGTAAATTTACCACTTTATGACGTAAATCTCATTTTGCATAAATGGGTGGAGCTTATTTTGTAGGCATTTTCCTAACAAAAGGATTGCTGTTGCTTTGAATAATATCTTTTTTTGCTTTTTTTAATCAGGAAGTGATAAACTTATTGTTTACCTTGTCTGGAAATGTTTGCAACCAATGTATTTGCATTCTTTGTCATATTTATTTTAAAAACAATTATTATATTGTACCAAAAATGTGACTTTCCAATTACAAAGTTCCTAGAGATAGCAGTCTACTGGCCAACAATGTGATAACAAAGTATCCTCATTGTGTTTTGGTTGAAAATAACTTCGTAACGACACATTACGTTGATAAGCAAATACCTGATCTACGTAATGGTGAAGTGTATGTTACGTAATAACATATGAAAGGAAAAAAGCGATATTATAATAAATATTAAAACGCCGAGAATGAAAACAGTAGGCTGTAAATTCACATAAAATTAAGGTAAAAAAAAACAGAACAATTCTGTAATTCGATTTTACAGTAGACATTTGTAAACTAATTTACATGCAAAAACTGTAAAGAAAAAACAAACACTTAATGTTTTTTCATGATTACAGTCTGGCTGTAAAAAAAATATTATTTGGTTGGAAAAAAATTTGCCATAAAAATTATGTAAATTTTACAGAGAAATTTCTAACAGTGTACCGGGCATAAATTCGATGTAATTCAAACATGACGCAACAAGTACTTCAGATCCGACAACAATTTCGTCAGATATGGCAATAAAAACCATCAAGCACTCAGTTGCTGTAGACCCGCGTTAAGTATTGAGACAGCTAAAGGGGCTGCGGCCAAATTGCTCTGAGAAGGAAGCCGAAGGGCAGACTGGTGTAGAGAGCTATCGTCCATTGTCCCTCTTTTAAGTACACCTCAATTGTTGGCGGATGTGAATCTACGCTCATGCGTTCTCATTGGTTGAATTTATGTCCGCATTAAATGGAACTTATGTCCGAAATAAATGAAAATATATATTCGCTATAATTCCAATTTATGTATACACAGAAAGACACATCCTGGCTGGCTAAGAATTAATGCCCCCGTAAAATGTCAGCATAAAATGGATCATGTGTCAGCATGTTGGCATAAAGTGAAGGACACACTATCAAATGTGACGAACCATTCTCTCGCGCTTTTGATGAACAAACTTTTCGCATCCACTCTGAAAAAAATTAGAGAAAATAATAATTTTACGGTAGGTTTAAAACAAAGAAAAAATTAGTCCAACAAGCCATACCCCTAACCGTTCTCCCATGAATTGCGGTAAATAGTAGCTTATTGTCCTTATGCGGCCGTACACACACACAAGACAATACATTGTCTTATATTAACGCGAGCGTTCCACACCCGATCATTAACTTCATCGCGTTTGTTAAAGTTATATTTGTCTTTCAATATTCATACTAGCCTAACTCTGAGAGTTTATCTCACGAATTAGAGTATTTAACACATTTGTGGAAATTCTAAAGATTGGAGGATGAATTATGACCCATTGATTAGGGTGAGAGGAGTATGACAGGAATGTACGTAAAGACACTTTTCACGGTAAAATGGAACAGACTGAAAAGAGAACAGAAAAAGGAAAGAAACCGGGCAAGGAAATATCTGTGTAACAAATGAGAGTATGGCTTTAGCATGCATGACTGACCAAACAACAATTTGCTTTTGTAAGAGATCTTCTTCCCCTCCTTTATCTGGTCTGGATATTGATATCATGGGCAAGAGCAGTCACGGTTTCACGGTAAAGGGCAAACCAGCTAGGGGCTACTATTTGGAGTAGACACATGTTCAAAAAGAGTGAAACTGGACTAACACTCGACAATCCAGACTTAAATGTTGCTTCGTATTCCACTACATGCATGTCTTAAAAAATCTGAAACTGCACTCATTACGAGAGGAAAATATCTTTCATTTTCAGGATTGTGCAGTGTTGGGTTGAAAACCTGTCTTTACCAATGCGACACGTTAGAGGATATCTGAATTTATTACTGAGTCCGGCACTGCGAAAGATTAAAAAAGATGGGTAATCTTCAACGCTAAGCCAATGGGAAAGTGTGAGAAAAGATGTAGTATTTCCGCATGCTGTCTGTATTACTGAATTTGCACAGCGTTATTCCACTGCTGTTTGTCCTGTTCGACTGAAGGTCTTTGTTCTGTAACACTTGTGGTTAGGAGGCATATTTGCACTTGCAATCTCCCTGTTTGCATCGCTCCACCGGTTAATCAAACACTGCTTCGCGTGGTACGGTTGACTTGTGTTTTTTTCATCTCGACTTAAGAGATAAAAACACCCCAAAATGTGGGGATTTCCAATGCCAGGTTTGTAAGGCGCCCACCCGGTAATGAGGGACTTAATTGTTTAAGGATCGCAGAGAAATTACGGTGTCATCTTTTGTTTACTATATTTTGCAAGGGAAACTATTCCGTCCATATTCATTGTACCTTGGTATATATGCTTAAATTCAAGTATTCTGTTCTTTTACCCACGAATCAGTTTCGGGACACTTCGACTAACCAACATTAAGATGGAAACATGATATTTAATGTAAAATTTACCAAAGCCTATAGTCCACGTAAGCCTTGGGGGGACTACTTATTTCCTTTCCTTGAGAAATTCCATAAATTGCACGTTCTAGTGTAAGGCATTATAAGAAGTAGTTGAAGGTTTAGCATTACTTAGCATTCCTTTATCTTTATTTCTCTTCTCAGTTTTACGGTGTTGTATGCTTCATGGCGAAAATAAATTCATAAACGTCCATTAATCGTACTTCATCAGTATTGAGACTTGTTTTTCGTGTCTATTGAGTCTCCAACTGCTACAAACAGCAAGGTAGCTCTCAGCACACATGAGTACACAGTGCGAATCATACAGCAACATACTTCTGCAATTCCTGTCCTATGTGATGCAGAGCCACACCTCCGCAGAAGAACGGTGTGGGGTATGGGTAGGACAAACATTTTCGACAAACCGTTATATAACATAACATAACAACACAACACAACACAAAACAACACAACACAACACAACACAACACAACATAACAAGCTAAAGGGCAAAGGAGGGTGAAAACCCCATAAGATGCCCTATAGAACTGACCCAAACCAACACCTAATCCAAACAAAAACTAAACAAACCCAATACAATCAGATCCTGCCACTGTCACGGTAATACTTGTCAATGTTAATCTTGAAGCATTTGACTGAAGTGGAATTAACAACCCACTCAGGGAGACTGTTCCACTCATTGACAACCCTATGAGAGAAACTGAATTTTCTGATGTCAAGCCTAGAGAAACATTTACCAGCTTCTTATTATGACCACGAACACGGGAATCAGCACAAACCTCTAAGTAGTTACAGCTAGACAGAGAATCATAACCACGAAGGAACTTGAAAACCTGCAGCATACCCCCCCCCCCCCCTAATCCTTCTTAACTCGAGGGAAGTAAGTCCTAGACAATTGAGCCTATCATGTTAAGGGAGATTACGCACATTGTGAATAAGCTGTGTGGTCCTCCTCTGAACCTGCTCTAAAATAAACTTGTCCTTTTTCATAAAAAGGGTTCCATGCCTTCACAGCATAATCAAGATGTGGCCTAACCAACTGCTTATAAAGATTTAAAACAATATCTTTACTGAAATTACTGAAATTCCTCTTGATCAAACCAAGCACCCTATTAGCCCTAGCAGCAGCTGCTGCGCACTGCTTAGAAGGCTTCAAATCACTTAACATGACAATACCCAAGTCTTTTTCAGAAGTCAAAGAACACTACCAGCCATGGTATACTTATGACCCAAATATTTTGTTCCAAAGTGAATAACTTTGCATTTATCAGCATTAAAAGACATTTGCCAAGTCTGAGCTCAAGTAACTAGCTTATCTAAATCCCTTTGCAACAGAGAAGCATCCTTTCCGTCATTCCTATAGAGCTTAGTGTCATCAGCAAACTTACTAATACAGGATGAGAGAGAGAGCAATCAATATCATTTATAAAAACTAGAAAAAGAATTGGGCCCAGAACAGAACTTTGTGGTACTCCACTTGTGGAGTGGCGGTGGCAGGGGCTTTGGGCCGTGTCGCCCCTCACGGAAGTCATTATTTAGATCCCATAAATACTTTATTTAGTAACGGAAATTTTTACTTCAAAAGGACATCATATACATAACACCAGCTGCCAGATCAGAAGACGCGCATATCTAACTTCCCTACCCACGCTGACCATAACAGATATCCTTTCATTTAAGTCACTTAAAATGCACAAACCCTGTAACAAATTAAACTTCAAAAGGTGCCATATATAGCACCAGATTGCAAACAAGAACACCCTCGAAATTTCAAAAAATTTCAAGAAGGGAAGGGGTGTTCCCCTTCCTTTGGACCCCTCTCCATGCTAGCGATCCCTCAGGCTGCATCTCTCCTTAAGGGAATCCTGCGTACACCTCTGTCGGTAAAATAAAAACCACGCCATAGCCAGAATTTTCAAAGATCCCTCGTTGGAAGTTCTATTCGCACCTAACTTTACATCACTACCAGGGCAGACGGCAATTGAGGAAAGGAGGATAAGGGAAGATACATTTGTTTAGAATGGTGGCCAGCTACTAATAAAATTATTTCTTCAATAAAAAAGAGGATGAATCAAAACATGTCCCTGTGAAATCAAATTTACGTAACACAGTCCATCTCAGGAGATAGTGGCGTCTGAAACGACACCCAAGAGGAGGACATTCCCCTCATTAGAGCCTTTGCTCCCTATGCGTTCCTCTTTTCAACCAAGTGTACTACGCTGTCTATGCTGATATGAGACTTAGATATAGATATAGATATAGATATATATATATATATATATATATATGTATGTATGTAATGGAAAAGGGGTACCCGTTATGCAGGAAATGACCAACAAGATTTGAAATATGTTTATTGTACTCAGATTCGGAAGAACAGATACGTTTGATTCTGATGCACTGGGAATACACAATGGCTATCTTAAGGCTGTATGGGTGGGAACTCTCAAAAACTGAGATAAGTACGAGTATCAGTGGGCTTGCAGTAAAGCGTGGTAACAAAATTATCGTTACGCAATCCAACTAGTACGTCTGTTGGTGCTGAAGAAAGGCACAGGCGTGCCTGAAATATACACTGTTTTCTCTGTATTGGAAATTTGTGCTCTTATGATGTCATCTTTGTGTAACTCACTATTTTTCATCGCTTTTATAATTTTTGGAGCACACGTGGATACTTTTCTTAGTATATATATATATATATATATATATATATATAAATATATATATATTATATATATATATATATTTATAAATATATATATATATAAATATATATATGTGTATATATATATATATATATATATATATATATATATATATATATATATATATATATATATATATATATATATATATATATATATACATAACTCTCAGAGCTTCAGGACCACACAAAGGCTTTTCCCATGGATCCCTCTATCTTACCGGCAAGAGCTTCCTCTCCACGGTCTGTATTACGCTACGGGAACAAGTTTTTGCCTCCCTAACATTTTCCTAGCTCCTAGTGTTGCCGTCATCTTGTCCCTCTATCAGTCTATCCATTTCAATATTCTGGTGCCACAACTGTCCATAGCCAATCGAGGTTGGGAAACCGCTTGTTACCCAAAAGGAAGTTCAACATGTGGTGGCTGGAGCAGCATGGCTATAAGATATCTTACCCACTGGACCCACTTTTCCCAACTTACCTAATAAAGACCCCATCACCATCTTGAAAATAGACATTGGAGACTTTTGCCCATTGAAAGTGGACTTCATGACTAGGCCGATAGCGTAACGACTTGGCCGATTTTACAATAGAAAACCACAGACAACTTAAGGGAGGTCACTGGACCATGTAATCTGCAAAAATGCTGCTCTTTGTCAGTTGTGTAACAAGCATGTGTGTCAAGGACAGGATAAATTGACCAATTTCAAGGGAGTGGATTCTCTAATGTGAAAATGAGGGCGAGGTCGATCGTTCATGGGATCGAAACCACAGGCAACGTCACAGCTACTCATTATCTGCACTTCATTTTCCCAGATGCTTAACTTTCTGGACACTAACATTTTTAAGAAGTTGTTGGTGGTACCTTTACTTCATTGCAATAAATTTATCCATACCTCAGTGATTGAGCCTCCCATCTGATTAAGATGCATTTTACTGCGCTCCTAAATAAGACCCATCCTCTGAGCACTTGGCGGGATGGGTCAAATGTGCGTCATGATCTTTAGGATTGTGACACAGTGGTGTGTCAAACGGTGATGAAAATGGCCAGTTCAAAGCAACCTAAGTATCATGGTCCACACCAGACAATTTTTGAAAGGGTGAAACCGTCTTATATTTTTTTTTAAGGAAGTTAGGTAGATGGAGGTTTACGGCCCAGTTTCGAACCAATTGGTTCAAATCGAGCTGGCTACGGTTTTTGTTCAGTTGTAGCTCACTTGCTTTTTTCTCTATTTCATTGCCTTTTTGCTGACTGTTTCGAAGAGGGAACTGTTCCCCTTTTATAGAAAACTTCCCCAGGTATAGCGAAGGTAGTCCGATGTATGTCAAGGGGCCCGTTCGGCGTTTAATGGTCCTTACTAAGGTCCATGAAGCTCGGATCGAGGAGTTACATATTTTAATAGCCTACAATGGGGTACAGATATTGTCAATATTGCTAGTTTGATGTCAATATGATGTCATGTGAGAGCAAAACGTGACCCATGGATAGGGTTCAACTGTGGGGGCGCTTCGGGGGAAAGAGGGGACATTTCCCTAGATGTGGTCCTTGTCCCCCTCCCACACACAAGTCAGTTCAGTAAGTAGTTGGGGTTGGCCGTGAAATAAATATTATACCTCTCCTAAAAATAATTTTGCATCCAAGATGTGCTTAAACCTCAGAGCTTCAAAGGCATTCTCCCCCCGGACCCCCTCTTCCCAGAAACGGGCAGTTTGGGCTCGTTTTCAGTTTACGCCCTAAAATTTCCCCCACCATTTCCCCCTTGCTTATAGTAAAACCGGTCCAATGTCGACATCCTGACGCCGCCGATGTTAACCAAAGAGAAGCTTTTCAGTGTTAAAATGACAACGACACCATCTTTTTTTCTTGTAAAGTTGGATACCTATCAAGGGTTGGGATTTGGCTTGGTTTCTTAAAAGTTTTACACCTCAACTCCTAACCTTCCGGCTTTAAGTTCTGATAACCTCACCAAACCTACCTCCTCTAGCACCTCACACAACTTCAAAATTCAACCTCATGCTTTCAAACAGAATTTTAATTTATTGCTTCTGGGTTAGGTTAGACTGAAACCTTATAAAGAGTTTTGCAGACCCAGTTTCCAACCTATTGGTTCAAGTCGAGACGGCCACGGCCTTTTTTCACTTGTGTCTCACTGCCCTGTTTTCCTTTCTATTGCTTATGCCAGGCACCAAGCTTCAAGGTGGGTAATGGTATAAGATCCTAATGTGTACCGACAGTCAAAACACTCTCAGCACAGTGCAGGCTGTGTAATATGAGCTGTGGTACTTTGTATTGTTTCAACTAGCTGTCAGTGAAAGAGCTGAGCCAATTGATTATTTCTGTAGTTTGGGGTTGAGAAGATTAGCCCTCTATCAAGAGGGGTCAACGGCCTTTTCTCCATTTGAGAATCACCCAGATTGCTTTCCCAGTTTTCCTAATATAACATATTGATATGCGGAGCATCACGCACATCGGTTTTAGGTTCCATTACGGGATCTATGAGCTCTGACATTTATAGGGCACCAACTGGTAGGGAAAGAAGGTCCTGGGCAACGCCTTGGTTACTCGTGTAATATATTAATTTAGAATATTCATGATTAAGGAATAAAAAATAGCTTACCTTAAACAACAGTCACATAGCTTTTAGCAAATTGAATTCTGCGATGCTAAGAAATTTGAGAAATCGTTCAAATCGGCACAGCTACCCTCTCAGCACCTTAGCTGGTATCACCCTATTAATGATGGACAAGTATACACTACTCTGTAAAAATTCTGATAAATTACAACATTAGCAGATAAAGAAATACAAAAAAAATGTGTTGGAAACTTTTGAAACTTAGCTGGCAGTTCTTTTTCTGCAATCTTGATATATATCTTCTCTTTTGTTTTATAATTAACAGCAATTTGTTACAGTTGAATAATTGTGTAGAGTGTTGAGTGTATCCAAAAACAAAAAGAAAATTCCTTATCGTAAATTAAGCAGATATTAGTTTTGCTGGTTTAAAAAATATGAGCCCAGAGCAAAGCTATTATGGAATGTATAGGGTGAGATATCCACCAGTCCACGTATAAAAGTTCGAGTATTTTAAATATCCCATTGCATGGCGGAGGTGAAATATAACATAATTACAATCGTATACATTGCTTTATAAAAAATAATTATATGATTTTGTTTTAACTTGTTAACTACGGATGTAATTAAATTAGATTCCCAGGGTTTCTTCAAATAGTAACCTGGTAACTCCTGAAGCTCTCCTGCTATCATCAAATTGAAATGCGCATGAACGCGGGCGCTATTTGAGAATTAAATCAGCTGATTCAATTGCACGCATGCGCGGTGTTTGGGAATCTTGAGGACAGCATTAGCTACTCCAAGTTGAAACAATAACCGTTATTTAAGTTGACCTTAAAGGTCAAGAGCAGTCTCCCAACTTATCTTGAAACAACAACTAAATATCACAGTTTTCATCTTATTTTTCTTCAAAGTATCTTTCCATCATGTTTTATGTCTTCGATATTGTATATGCAAGTAAACCTATCAGTTACTTCAAGCAAATCCCATCTGAGGGGACAAAATGCTATCACATGACTCACAACAGCCAATCATGAAACGGGACAGTATACACGACTTCAAGTTGGTGTGACTGCTCTTGTAATTGCCTTGTTGGAGGTAGTGACGAAATTTCTATGCTGAGAGGATGTCTCTTACAATTAATAAGTGCATAACTCGTTTATATCCGCGGTATCTTGTACGATCTCAGTCCTCCTTGCTAAACTAAAGCCCAGGGTTTGCATGAGGTGGCGTGAGGGAATGATTCAAAGGGGAAATATGTGAAAATAGATTAGATTGATGGCAACTTGAAATTTCAGAAAAAAAAAATAAATGAATAAATTTCCCTAACGTGTCGATCGGGTCTTCTTTTGTCTTTAAAACTTCCATTTTTGGTGGTTTGTTAGTGGTCAGACGGTCCCTCCGACTTCTTGCTAGCTTTTGCTAATAACGAATGATTGGACTTGCTTTCTAAGAAATTACCAAGTACCCTAATGAACTTTATTCCACTAATCCAGATTAATTTATTGCCTTATTCATTGCAATATGATCATCTCCACGGTGTTTCTTTCATCAAATCTTGATGATCTGAAAAAATTCTATATTTCTCAGTCGAAAACCGTAATTATTTTCCTCTTAGTAATCCTCAGTGCACATGTCACAACAGCCGGGTTCGTCAGTTTAAGGTTGTTCTTGATGTTGTCAAGTTTATTGGCCTCGTCATATTTCGTTAATAGTTTCAAATAATAAATAGACTATTCAGATTACTTTTTCGGGGTCAACTCCTTGACCTTCCATCCAAAAGATTAACTTATAACTTGACTTTTATCACCAGGGCGTAACTACGGTACCGAAAGGAGGTGGAACTTGAATGGGAGTAGTTCATCCTTTCCCCCAACAGCTCCCACTGACAGTCTGAAATAAAAACAATATGATATCAAGAAATAAAACATGAATTTGAAATAGGTCTAATTATTATGAAAACCGTACATGCACAAATGCCATTTCAGACTCTAACACAAATCTTCAGCAACAACGGCGCTGCCCTTATCAAATATGTTACACAATGCAACAGTGGCGTATGCAGTGGGAGGGGCATTAGGCCATGCCACTCCCCCCTCACGGATGCCAATTGTTTCGATCCTAAAAAATAGGTACTTAAGTAAAACAGATTTAACTTCAAAAGGTAGCATTTGTGGCACCGATTGGAAATAAGGACACCTACCTTTTCAAGCATTTTCAAAAGGGAGGGGCCCTAGACTCCTTCCTCGGCCGACATAGGGGAGGTACGGGAGCAATAGTTTGCCATTTATTGTGCAAAAGGTCTTAGGAGTAAAACCTCTAATGGTTGGGAGTTCGGGCAATCACATATAGACAATTTCACCAATTCAACGTATCTTGAATTCAGACCTGAAGCTTCACAAAAGAGAAATAATGTCATATTTTTAATTCCGTTGTTTAGTTTCCCCCTAAGATCATGTAATCTAATGGTAATGGTACATGTTGTGTAATTTTCTGACCACTAAGCAAATTGCTGATTTTTCATTATTGCCAACAAAAGCTAAACATGAAAGGCCCAGTTCTCTCACCCAAACAGTACCAATTCTCCCAACCTTCTTACTTAAGCCCCTCCCACAATTGTCCGAAATTCATCCTCGTCAAGATACAATCTCAGTTTATTGCTTCAAGGTGAGTATAGAAAAACTCAAGTTGTATAATCAAAATACTCTCAGTACCTTTCATGCTGTGTAGCATAAGTCTTGGTACTCTGCATTGTTTGAATTAGCTGTCAATCAAAGAGCTGGGCCAATTGGGAGTTTCGGCACCCCCATACCAAAACTGTAGTTTGGAGTGAGAGGTTTGGCCCTTTAAAACTGTTTAGATACTCTTTGTAAGCATGAAAACGCAATTTTCGGCCATCTGAGGGGTTGCGATTTTTCAATATTTTTTCCTTGCCAACTAATTTTGGCGCTCCACTTGGATAGTGTTTCAGGTAAAATTACGTTTTTCTGGTAAAAGTAGACCTCTTTTGTACTAACTTTCTGATCACCTTGCAAACATATTTTGGATTGAGCATTTTATTGCAAACGAAAAAAAAACTGCTTATAGATTCTTCAAATAAGTATGCGAAATGCTATTTTCGGCCATCTGAAGGGTTTTTTATTTTTCGAAATTTCCTCCACATTTTGCGGGCAAGAAAAAACCCAAACTGGAATGCTCCCGTTCGCCTATATGCCGATCATTGGTGCTCTTCCATTTTTATTCCTAAAAGTATACAAATTAAAACAAATTTTACTTCGAAAGGTAGCGTACATGGCTGTAGATTGCGTGTAAAGACACAGCATTTTACATTTTATTCCCATTAATCACCATAATTCAACTTAAAACATTATTTCCGTTAAAATTGAAAATCTTGCACCATTTTGCATCTAGGCTCCCTGAAAAGACCAAAAATTTTCAAAGGAGAGGGGAATATCTTTTATTTCAAATTATATTTCTGCCCCTTCTTTTTCTTATCTTATACCACATAAATCGTGTATCCGGAGTATTGTTGCCAGGTTGGCCTTTCATACTGAGCATCGGGGAGTATCGCACTCACCAGTATATGAGAAACCAACACTAGACTTATGCATTTCAATGGTCTGTGGGAGCATATTGAAGAATTGATACAGCACGATCACGGACACAACCACGCGCCCCTATCTGCCTGAAGAAGGAAGGTTTGGTTGCGGGACTCGGTCGAAGTGACTTTGGCAATATATTCATGCAAAATTAAAAACTATTTCACGAATCAAATTTTCTGAAAAAACTGCACGTGGACACGATGACGTCTATCTGCGCTCCCCAAGATTATTGCTAAGCCTTAGATTTATTAATTCAACCTCAAACGTTCAAACTCTCTTGTGGTCGAAAATAAGGCCCCTTGGCACTCCCTTACTTGGCTTACATACCTGTTTGAAGGACAAGAGCAGTCATCCCAAATTGAAGTAGTGTAGTAGACTGCCCAGTTTCATGATTGGCTGTTGGTTGTCATGTAACAATGCTTTTTTCTCTTCAAATGTGAAATTTAATAGAAATAACTGCTTGGTTTACCTTGCATATGCAATAGTAAAGTCATAAAATTTGATGAAAGATACTTTGAAGAGAAATGAGGCTACAGTTGTGTTATTTAGCTTTTTCTTCAAAATAAGTTGGGGGGGGGGGGGGGACTGCTCTTTACCTTTAAAGGTCAAGAGCAGACCCCCCAAAAATATTTTGAAATAACAGCTAAATAGCACAATTCCTTCTTACGTTGTATAAGCAAAGCAAACCTAGCAATTACTTCAAGTAAATTTACCATTTGATGAGATTTTCACATGACTCTTAACAGCCAATCATGAACCGGACAGCTTATAACTACACTACTTGCGAGTTGGGTAACTGCTCTTGCCTTTTAACCTTATGTACAGATTAGCCTCTGTAAGCCAGTGAGACACCGTGCTGGAAAAATGGCCATGGCCCGACTTAACCAATTACTGAGCTGTTAAATCTCATTTAACTGCATGTCTGTAAATATGGTCATAAACGAGATCCGTAGTTAGGGATGTTTTCACTGTGAAGTGTGTATCTCGAAGCCTTGCAGGATTTGCAGTGCGTCCATGCGGTTAAATTATTTGATTGGCTCATGTGGGTTTTAACTTAACTGTCGACCGTAATTTTAAGAAGTGAATGCATAGATCTTGTCTTCAAATAATAGACTGGTATTATCAGATAATATGAACTAAATTCAACTCTTTGGTTTATTGTGATCTTTTCACAACAGGTGCTCTAAGAATTTTCTTCTCATTGTCTGTGACAGCAATCCTTTAAAATAGAAGAATTAGCGCGGCGTGCATAGAAGTAAATTGGTATCGTATTGTGCAAGGAAAAGACTCGGAGATTGGCTTTTAAATCGCCTTTTGATTGTTTGAAAAAAGAAATAAAGGAGTCAGTTCGGTTTTTATAAAGTTAAAAAGACATTCTTGCATTTGCAGGATACACCAAGATGAGAACGCTTTGCATTCCTCTCAAATCAAATCAGTTGTAAGAGCATCGGACTTGAAATGATGCAACGAGGTCTGGGGCTCGACTCCTGACCGATACCGAAGACTTTTACAAATTGGAACCTACATTGTTCTTGGTGCTTAGCATACACGATGAAGTATGCAAAACAAATCATTGAGCCACAAACTGGAAAAAGCAGTGGCTGGCCTGACTTAAACCTGCTTAAACAAATTGGTTAGAAACAAGCCGTACTATCCAGTGGCGTAGCTACTGGGGGGGGGGGGGCAGGGGGGAAAGTTTCCCCCCCCCCGGAAAAATTTTTGGGGAAATTTGATGAAAATGGGGAAATTTGATGAATCTTCTTATTATTACAAAAATTTCTCAAAATTTTTGTTAGAATAAGAAATTGTGAGACATTTCTCATACATAATTCGTATTTTCATGCAACAAATTAACTCAGATTTCGTCAGTGTCGCATGAACCGGCCCAATTCGCGTTCCACAGAAATGCCCTCGCCGCGTAGCAGATTGAATGTTCTCTTGTGCTTGTATACGCACGGGGGTTATGATCAGTGCATTTTAGTGCACAGGAAGCTGTTATTCAGGGGATACTTTGGGAATTCAGTAAAAGGATGTGAAAACTGACAAGTCACTACCGTAGACCCCCGAGGTTGTTATGTTCTTCTACAAGCTAGCAGTAGCTGTACGATTTTACTCTGTAACGATGGGTGGGGCTGAAACAATCCATGGCCAACGATAAACTTAAAGTTAATCTAGAAATTAGAATTAACGGGATCCGTTGGCACACTTAGATTTTGTTACTTAGCCTAATCCGGGAGGCTTACAAGCTAGTTCGGGAAAATAGCTTTCTGCTCACTTTGAGTGTAACAATAAATGGACAATGAGTACCTTGTAGCCTTCTACACTTAACAGACTGCTTTTCTAACATATCCTGTGTGATCGAGCCACTATTAGGCCTCCTTAGTGGCGTGCGAAGGGGAGACCATTGGGCCATGCCCCCCTCACCTATGCCATTTTTTCTTTGTTCTTAAAAATACGTAGTCTAACTTTATTAACACAGATTTTACTTCAAAAGATAGCATATGTGGCACCAGATTGCTTATAAGGACACCCAATTTTTCAAAAATTTTCAAAGGGGAAGGATTGTCCCTGCAAGGTCTTTCAGTGATGCCAATTTTTTTTTAATTCCCACAAATAGACCTAGGCAAATTCTGTCAAATTCCAATTTTAGTTAAAAAGGTAGACTCTGCTTCCCACTGGTGGCATCGATAAAAAAGGCTACATGTTTAGATTCTCTTTACAAGCATAAATACGCCATTTTGACCATCTGAGGGGTCTGATTTTTCGAAATTTTCTTTTCGCTCCGCGCCAACCAATGGTGGCGCTTCGCTCGGTCTTTTGGGCAAAATTACATTTTTGGGGTAAAATTAGCTCTTAACTCTCTGATCACTTTGCAGTTTGCGAACATATTTTGAAGTGAGCATTTTATTGCAAACGACAAAAGAAAGAAGCAACTGGCTAGATTCTTCGTATTAGCCTGGAAAATGCTATTTCCGGCCATCTAAGGGGTCTAATTTTTCCAAATTTTCTCTAAGCTCCGCGCCAACCAATGGTGGCGCTCCGCTTAGATAATCTGTGTGACAAAATAACATTTTGTGGCCAAGAAAAACAACAAATACCGATCAATGCTCTTTTATTTGGACTCCTAAAAATGTGCAAATTTAATGACAAGTTTTGCTTCGTAGGGTAGCATAAATGGCATAAGGAAATGCATGTCAAGACACAAAAGTTTCAGTTTTATCCTCATGAACCACCACGATTCAATTTTTAACACTGTTTCTGTCAAAGTCGAAAATCTTGCACCATTTTGCATCTAGGCTCCTTGAAAACGTCAAAAAATTTCCGGACACCCCTCCCCTTAGACCATACTGCATGCCCCTCCCCTTCAGAGAAATCCTGCGTTAGTACATACAAATAAACCAGATATTGTTTGCCAAAATAATATACTTTGTTAATTCCGATTGCTGAATGTTTTACTTTAAGATTAAAATGCAGGTAATATTACAAAATGACATGGTAATGTTGTTATACTTGTAAGTTTGCATATTTTATATGAAATACATACACATTGACCGGGAAAAGTTTTGGGGAAATTTCATACCTTTGCCCCCCTGGAAAAAATCCTAGCTACGCCACTGGTACTATCTAATTAACTGACTGGCTGATTGAATGACTGACTGACTGACTCTCAATTCAAATCGATTTTGATTGACCTACTTTAGAGGAAACTTTATTTGGTGCCATTATTACTGCTTATTCACAGGAATTTTTCCTTTCCATTCGCCATCCTGTGTTAAAGATAATTTTTGATAGGCTAGTGATGAAATAATTAAATCTTTACCGTACGTAACTGGATTTCCCCCCTCCAACACTCACAACCATTCTTTGTTATTTGCTCTTCCTTACTCTGTGATTTTCTATCTCGTAATTCTGCCTGCCTGTCTGATCCCTTCCTCGGCAGTTCTTCCACCCTCTTTCTTTCCCTTTTCTCATGAACATTCTGCCAAGCTTCAACCCTAATACTCCTTTCTTAAACCGTCTTTAAGTTCAGTTCTCGTCCAATAGATATTTGAGCCGGTACCTTTGCTCATTTCCAAGCGTTTTCTAAATCCTCCGATAGCATCGGCAGTGAGCACAATGCATCACATAACAGAGGGCTTGCAAAGTGTTACTCCTTTAAGTTCACTTGGTCGCCGCCAAAGTATGATGAAAATAGGTCGATTCAAGTGACCCGACGCACAGACGAATCCGAAAAGTCAAGTGATGGTGTCATTTTGTCGGGCATAACTGGGGTCCATCAGCTTTAAACTTTCAAATTCTTTGCTTCACCTTATCACGGATGATAGCATCCTTAAATACTCATTTCCCTCAATCTCACTGAATATGAAGGTTGAGAAATATATATAAACAAAAGAATTATGGGGATTTGTGGCTAAAGGACCCCAGTAGTGACCTCCCTCACTAGGTTCTCGGATATGTCTATACTGAAAATCCGGGAGAGTTTTACCTCATCTAAAATAAATTTCCACTCTCCTATTAAACGGACTTATAACTACATGTACGCCATGAGCAATTATTTTGCAAAGTAGATTATGTGGCAAACTTTAAGGATGGCACCCGCTCAGAAATAGCAACTCACTGGCACGAGGGTCGTCCATTAAAATTTCATACTTTTTCCTCACAGTCTTCATAAAGCTTACAAGCAAACACAGCCCATGCCTGCTATTTTTTGAAATTTCTTTGGGACGCCAAGAAGAGCACGATATTCCACACACCCACAGATAGGCCTACCCATGTATGGCCACGTGGCTGCTGAACCTCATTAAAATATGTGGTGTCTAGATTTCCGAATGGTAAATTGGTGATGATAAATTGCATTTATGTTACAAACTGGATCAAACTGAATGACTTAAACGAGGAAATTAACCATTAACTTCGATGGGTCTTTAAAACGTCACATTCAGACATGCCCCCCCCCCCTCCGATCCTCTCACCTAACGCCTAAGACGGCGCTGCTTTATTGACGCCATCTGTTTCTATCTGCATTTCTGAAGAAAAGCTATAAACAAATATTACAATCCGCCTTACTAGCTGGTCACATCAATTTCAAACCCATTTTAGGCACATAAAACAGGATATTGTGGCCCCATCTGACTATAATTCGGATACAAGAAGTTTTTCAGAACAAATACTTGGAAGAATAAGATAACTCAAGTTTTTCGACCAAAAGCGTCTCATGCCCTAAAAGAAGTTGTACCTTACAACTTTGATTATATGAAGTTTTTACGGTCTAAGGAAACCATGAAGAGCGACACCCTGGACAGCCTTAAATTGTGTACTTAATGTTTAATAACTGCCTCATTCCGAGTTAGATCTGGTCGCTTTACAGTTCCCAATATTATTACCAATCGCTACTCTTCTAACTTCGTTTCACGTGCGATAAAATTTTACAATACAGGTTTTAATTGGACATCACATCCTTTTTAAAGCATTTTATTGTATTTGGTATGAGTTTAACGGTTTTTCTGTCCGTCTATCTTAATGTCATTTATTCAACTCAAACTCTTAATTGCTGTTCCTACATTTATCCGTTGTTGTTTTACATTTTAATGTCTGATTTGAACTGCCTGTATGCAGTGGCGTAGCTAGGATTTTTTCCAGGGGGAGCAAAGGTATGAAATTTTCCCAAAACTTTTCCCGGTCAATGTGTATGTATTTCATATAAAACATGCAAACTTACAAGTATAACAGCATTACCATGTCATTTTGTAATATTACCTGCATTCTAATCTTAAAGTATAACAGAGAGCAATCGGTAATAACAAAGTATATTATTTTGGTAAACAGTATCTGGTTTATTTGTATGTACTAAAGCAGTGGCGTATATACGCGGGATTTCTCTGAAGGGAGAGGGGCATGCAGTATGGTCTAAGTAGAGGGGTGTCCGGAAATTTTTTGACGTTTTCAAGGAGCCTACATGCAAAATGGTGCAAGATTTTCGACTTTGACGGGAACAGTGTTAAAAAGTTTAATCGTGGTGGTTCATGAGGATAAAACTGGAACTTTTGTGTCTTTACATGCACTCTTATGCCATTTATGCTACCTTACGAAGTAAAAACTTGTCATTAAATTTGCACACTTTTAGAAGTCCAAATAAAAGAGCATTGATGGTTATTGTGGTTTTCCTTGGCCACAAAATGTTATTTTGTCATAATGAATATCTACGCGGAGCGCCACCATTGGTTGGCGCGGAGCGTAGAGAAAATTTGGAAAAATCAGACCCCTTTAATGGCCGGAAATAGCATTTTCCGGGCAAATACGAAGAATATAGACAGTCGCTTTCTTCTTTTGTCGTTTGCAATAAAATGCTCACTTCAAAATATGTTCGCAAACTGCAAAGTGATCAGAGAGTTAAGAGCTAATTTTACTCCAAATATGTAATTTTGCCCAAAAGACCGAGCGAAGCGCCACCATTGGTTGGCGCGGAGCGAAAAGAAAATTTCGAAAAATCAGACCCCTCAGATGGTCAAAATAGCGTATTTATGCTTGTAAAGAGAATCTAAACATGTAGTCTTTTTTATCGATGCCACCAGTGGGAAACAGAGTCTACCTTTTTAAGTAAAAATTGGAATTTGACAGAATTTGCCTAGGTCTATTTGTAGGAATAAAAAAATTGGCATCACTGAAAGACCTTGCAGGGACAATCCTTCCCCTTTGAAAAATTTTGAAAAATTGGGTGTCCTTATAAGCAATCTGGTGCCACATATGCTATCTTTTGAAGTAAAATCTGTGTTAATAAAGTTAGACTACGTATTTTTAAGAACAAAGAAAAATGGCATCTGTGAGGGGGGGGGGGCATGGCCCAATGGTCTCCCCTTCGCACGCCACTAAGGCCTAATAGTGGCTCGATCACACATGATATCCTGTGAGAAAAGCAGCCTGTTATGTGTAGGAAGGCTACAAGGTACTCATTGCCCATTTATTGTTACACTCAAAGTGAGCAGAAAGCTATTTTCCCGAACTAGCTTGTAAGTCTCCGAGGATTAGGCTAAGTAACAAAATCTAAGTGTGCCAACGGATCCCGTTAATTCTAATTTTTAGATTAACTTTAAGTTTATCGTTGGCCATGGATCGTTTCAGCCCGATCCATCGTTATGTACACACAGTAAAATCGTACAGCTACTGCTAGCTTGTAGAAGAACATAACAACCTCGGGGGTCTACGGTAGTGACTTGCCGGTTTTCACATCCTTTTACTGATGAATTCCCAAAGTATCACCTGAATAAGAGCTTCCTGCGCACTGAAATGCACTGATCATAACCCCAGTGCGTATACAAGCACAAAAGAACACTCAATCTGCTACGCGACGATGACATTTCTGTGGAACGCGAATTGGGCCGGTTCATGCGACACTGACGAAATCTGAGTTAATTTGTTGCATGAAAATACGAATTATGTATGAGAAATGTCTCACAATTTCTTATTCTAACAAAAATTTTGAGAAATGTTTGTGAAATTTTTGTAATAATAAGAAGATTCATCAAATGTCCCCATTTTCATCAAATTTCCCCAAAAATTTTTCCAGGGGGGGCAACTTGCCCCCCTGCCCCCCCATCCAGTAGCTACGCCACTGCCTGTATGCAACCTGGGTTCTTTAGTTTGGGTATGATAAATTCGATCCCATTCTATATTACTTCACTACCCGCTGACATTTTTATGAACTGATAAAAGGAGCATTCTATGCAGGCGCGTAGCCAGGATTGTGTCATGGGGAGGGTTTTGGTGTCATGGGGGGGGGGGGGGATTGAGGGGCCCGATATGATGGAATATAGTAGTAGTATAGTAGGAGTTTAGGAAGAAAATCTGATATTTTAGGTGTTATTGGCATTGCAAGGTTGGGTCATGGAGGTGGGGGGTTCTAGCCCCCCCCCCCCCCCGTGGCTACGCCACTGATTCTAGTCTACCGTTATAGCTTCAAAATGACAGTAATACAGGATGTATAGACTCTAATAAAAGGTGTTTGGGAACTAACACTGTTGTAAACATTTTTTGCCCAATTTTTTTAACACGCCAGTTTAATTAATAAACAGTTCGTTTTAAAACACGCTTAATTGCCATACATGTAGTTTTTTATCTCTGAACATGTTTTGAATTTATACGTGTTTATAACGTGGGGCAAAATATATTTTTTTAATTGCTAAACACGTAGTTTAAAGTGTTTGTAATAATTAACTTATGTTGCACGTTTGTGACCATAAACGAAGCAGCCTCTAACAAAATGGTATGCATAACTTGCCCCTGTGTTGTAGACTTAAAAGTACGTTATTTTGAGGTTGATTTTGCTTGCAGACACTGCCACTGATTTGCAACTTGAATTTCGAATTGAGTAAAATTAAACTTGGACAGGCACGCAGCAAGTTGTAAAGGTCTTTAAACTTCTAAATTCGAAGATCCATTGACAACCAAGTTTCCTGACGGTTTACTTGTTTCACAGGCCAATAAGGCAGTTTCTCTTAGGAGAACGTAGCGTTGCGGTGCGCTTCGCGTGTCTGAGGCTTTTGTCTTAGCCCTTTATGCATCTGTATAAGCTTTCTCTTGCGATACTCAAATTTTATGTGCAAGATAGTAAGCTTTGTGTTTAGATTTTCAGGTATATTTTTCATCTATAGAATTTTCTTTCAAAGTTCATTTATCCTTAACTTTTTCCACTCTCAATGAATTTTTCTGTGTTTCAAACTTGATGAATTAAAGGTTAAAGCAAAAACGAACAATGCATCAGGGTATGATGGTGCACGATCGAAGCGTCACTGCAGGCGATTACAAGGGCGCTGTGTGAGTGCATTCAGCCATAGCATTAATCCCTCTGAAACGGGATTATCCTGTTCAAAGTACATGTCCAGAATTATTTACCAACTTGTTTATTCTTACACTACAATATGTTAACATCGGAAACAAGATAAATTCATGTTTGCAAATAATCATATAAAAAAGCGCAACCCCGAGTAAAACCGGTAGCCGAGCAGTAGTGCTTGTGTGCATTACCGTGAGTTAATCCTGAGATAACGAACGGTCACCTGACCGTAATGGACCAGATGAAGTTGGAGATATTACAACATATGAACAACCATTACGTTCCTGCATATTATTCGGGTATAATTATGGTGGCTTCACAGAATGCAGTCAGTCAGCTGGTCAGTCAGTCAGTCACTCAGTCAGTCAGTCAGTCAGTCAGTCAGTCAGTCAGTCAGTCAGTCAGTCAACCTCAACCCAAGTATTTTGTTATGCATTTCTGTAGACACTATCACGTTACATTTTTCATTTTTTAGTGGTTTTTCTTTATGAAGAGGTCGTTACCGTGCGGTGCATATTTAGATTGAGCAATATTGTAAGACAAATTTAAATTGTTTCCTTTGAGGAACTGTACTGTCTAAGGAAAAAGACCTGCTAGCTGCGCAGTTATACAACCAAAAAGGAGAAGGCGGATGAGTTTATTTTTTGACAATCATAGTAGGAATGGGATGTGGGAGTCGCAAACTAAAAGACTGCGTAGTTATCTCCCTACCCTTAAACCTCATTAGCCAAGATGCGAGTTAAACTGTACCTCAAGTCAAAAAATTAAAAAATTCATAATAAAGAGCATTAAAAATTATTTCTAACTGTGCAACTCCCATCTTCGTAGGACATTCCTGAGCTGAGATATAAAATATTGAAGTTTATTCACTCAAGTTAAAAAAGTGTATTGGGCAATAATTTGTTATATCATTGTTGCACTACTCAAATTACAATCTTTGTATTTCTTTGTTTTTCTGAAAGTTACTTCACCTTGTACCAGAGTGCGATAGCATTTTTACTCTCATGGTGTCGTTATGCAACATGTAATGCAACCAAACAGGAAGTGCTCAAGGTCATAAAAACATTTTTAATTTTAAAGGAAAACAGAGCAGTTTATGTACAACAAGAAAGTCACAAATTATTGAGCGATGGACCAACTTGTTTTAAGTGAATAAACTTTAACTTTCTATATATCAGCTCAGGAATGTCCTATGAAGATAGGAGTTGAACTGTTATAATTATTTTTCATGTTCTTAAATAAATATTTTTGAATTTTTTTGACTTGAGGTACACTTTAAGTTAGATCTCTTCTGATCTGAAGCATATGCTTACCTTGCTCGTGATAATGTGATGCATTCACATACAGGTGATCCGGTTGAACTACCGAACCGTAATTAGTCTTGGTCAAGACGTTATAACATTATTTTTCACCAAAGTTCAAATAGAGGGCGGGCTTTAAACTTGACTGTTTTTCAGGAAGATTTGCTTCAGTAATAACAGAGCTGAGAATATCTGAAGGTAATAGAGGGCGTACTAAAAACAGTAGTAAATGATGAATAGTCTTATTAAATAGTGTTAGGTTCTTGATCAAGTCTAAACCGTAATAAGCACTGCAATCGACCTATAATGAGAACACTAAGGAAGTTAAAAAAACTGAAACTGTCATTCTTGAGGAAATTTTTGATATTTTGAACTTTCAATAAAAGGCGTGAAATTCTGACAGTTTGGCTACAAAATGATTAAATATGAAACATTTCTTTTGCAACTTAAACACGTCTGTTTTCTAGGTTTGGTAGGCCATACGGTACCATCCACTCCCCTTTTTTATTAGTCAATTTTAACATCACATACGTATTGCTCATATACTTCTCTAAAACTCGAAAAATATTTTACTCCCCTCACCTCCCATCACTAATGTTTTACCAGTATAAATTTTTCAACACTGATATTCTTTTCTGAAATGCGAAAACCTCATTATAAAAACTTCACCACCTCCTAAACTACCTTTGATTCGTACCAAGGGGTTGCTAAATAGCAAATTTAGCAACTCCCGTTCTGTTTATATCACTAGAACTGTTAGCAGCGCCTCCATTCGCGAGCATGGAAGTACTACCTCTGAGGTACTTCCATGTTAGCAAGTATGAATGCTTTGCATTCTGGTTCCAGTTGTGGCTCACTGGCTTGTTTCTCTACTTTTTTCTAAAAGTCCCCTCGACTCTCTGGCGAAGAGCCAAGGGGCGAAAACCAAACGATTACTCCCGGAGGAGTTCTGCTCCCTGTAGGAGCTTAACGTCCCAAGTGGACAAGTACGCCCTCCAAAGGGCAAACACTGAGTGGTCCTGCTCTAGACTGGCTGAATAGAACAGAAGCCACAACCTGGATGCAGTTACTCCATTGGTTATGCGGGACTCAAGACGGCAGGATAAATGAGTTACGACTTAATGAAAAAAGCTGAAATAAATAATCCGAGCCGCGTACCTGCTAATTGAGTTTCTAGGGCTCACTGGCAGATAAAAGCTGATAAGAACGTGACTCGAGTTTATCAAATTACATGAGCATGTGAGAATATGCAGTATGTTATGTTTCAAACTATGGAAATTCGCCCTCCTAAAGACTTTGAAGTTTGCAATTGAATTAATACAGTTGAAAACATATGGCCCTCCTCTAAAGAAATATCTCTTGGAAATCTCCCCCCCCCCCTAACGAAAGGTTTTGCCCTCTCTACCTTTCGGTGATTTGTCTGGCTATGGACCTGATTGGTTGGAAATGATACATTTAAAGCTGCAAATTGGAACGACTTGAAATAAGTTGCAACTAGGTTGCAAACCCTGATCTATTTCGACATCTAGGCTTCGTTTGTAATTTAAAGGTTGATCTATTTTGACAGTCAGACTTCGTTTTTGATTTACAGACTGTCGAACATATCGATAACACATTTTAGCTCATGATGCTTTAAGCTAGAGTGCCAGCAAAGTAGAAAACACCCATATTTTGCACTTGCTTTCGTTCAGTTTGCAGGTTACAGATGTAACGTCACAACAGTCTATGTTGGTAGTCATTTTATAAGGTGTCGTATGTGACATAATAGGATATACGTTTTCTTTTACCATGGGAGAACGTCTGTTTGAAGGAATCAAGGTAGCACAGTTATATCAACAACATCGTTTAGGATACAATGAAATTGGACTTGAAAAGGAAATTTTGGCATTCATGTCTCCTTCTCTGAAACAGGTAAGTTAGGAGCAAGGTTTTAGGTCACAGCAGAATTTTGTATGTTACAGGGGTAGACCTACTTATTCTAAGCATTATGGTGAAATTTGCATTGAGATCCGATGTGTGGTTCTCGAGAAATGAGCACGTAAAGTGTTCACATTTTTATCAAAAAGTAAACTTGAACCAAGCACATGTATCATATCCCCGCATTAGTGCACAATTTTTTGTTTTGTTTTTCTTTAACTTCAGAGTCAATTTTCTCCTCAACAGTCCCATATTATTAAAATGTGATTGCATAACTGGCATGAGAACTTTAGCAACTATGCATCCCCACAGGAAGGTCATATTCCTGAAAACCTCAAGGTCAACACAACAGCCTGATAAAACAAAAAGAAACAAATCATTCCTTGCCGATGTGAGGAAGTGATATTAGCTCTGCTGCCCTCAAACTCACTTTGGAAAACAAACCTACTGGCTTCATTTTCTGATATCTCGAGAATTATGTGTCCGATTTGAATGAAACTTTTGCCACCCTGTGTAGTTTTTATTCCTCTTTCACGTTTGAAAATTAACGTTTTGAATAAACTTCTCCTTTAAAATAGTACTTTCGGAGATAGTGAGGGCTGTGAAGGTGCATTTCAGAAGCGTTTAATTGCTTCAAGGTGCATGGGCTAAGAATTTTGTTGAAGGTAGTTTTACTAACCGCCAAACCGGTGGAAAATTGATAGGGGGAGGGGGGGGGCTACAATACTTCGCAAGTTTCGAGTGGTACTACCTCAAGTTGTATCTAAACTCGTTCCTTCACGGAAGAGTGTTTCTAATCTCATGCCTCCATTCCATGCAGCCTAGCTCTCGGTAAGAGAAGGGATCCCAAATGAATAAAAAAATCCCCTTATACCAAATTAGGTCATTTGTACCCCAAAAGGTTGGTTCAATTCCCTAAGAACCCCTATACTGTGACCAGGGAGTCTCTAGCAACTCCCTGCTGTGACCAAGTGAGCAAAAGCAGTGGTATTTGAAGCTGTGGAGCTAAGCAACCGGGAAGATCTAGGGTTCTGTTCGTGGACAGGTCTACGTAAGCTGAAAGATGAATTTTACTGTCTTCCCAACCGAACTGGCCTTTCAAAATATACCAAATTTAAACTAAAATGATGAGTTGGTTTTCACCTGAAATGAAATTTTAATTAATGTGTCACATGCCTTCCATATCTGTGGCTGCTATGTGTCGTAAAACAACTGGTCTTCATAACGTATAAATAAGTTTTATAAAACCATGAAATGCTTCAAGAAACTGCTTTCAAACAAACTAATAAAACTATGTTAAACAGTACAATCTGGATCTGCTGTTTGCTTATTAGAACATACATCATTTCTTTCACAGGGTAACTATTCCCTTGCCGTTGACGTAGGATGTGGAACAGGGTTACTGACAAGAGTTCTTGCCCCTCACTTTACAAAAGTAATCGGTGTCGACATCAGCCCAGGACAGATACAGGTGGCAAAGGAATGTACCAAAGAAGACAACGTTGACTATAGGTAAAATAATCGGAAATATCAGAGGCATAACAAGACCTCCGGCCCATGGACAAGAGACAGTGAAGGACCCCAAACCCCACTCATTCAAGACCAACCAATCTGAATTAAGGAGGCTTAGGGGTAACCTCCAAGAGACGTTGCACGCACAATTTCCGGGTTGGTTGGGAATGACCTGGTTTTATTTAGTTCTGTCCACTGTCCCTTTTCAAAATGTGGGGCATGGATTGTGGTCTCTACTCCGTTGCTTAGCTATACAGAGCAACACGCACAACCACAGTAGGATCCATTTTTTTCTTTTAAAGGTTTTTGGTATGACCTGGCCTAAGAATCGAACCCCGAGCATTTTGAGTGTGAGTCGGATGCTCAACCCTCGGACCATGCAAACTCGGGCAATCAATGCAGAATAGATCCCTTAACTTCGAAAGAACTCATTACTCTTGTTGTCTCTTCTTTTGTTTCACTTCATTAATGCCACCTTACATTCAGGTCGTCAATACTTTGTTCACGAGAGTATTTTTATGCAGGTTAGATGAGTACCAAAAATTTTGAACTATCTGTTCTGCAAAAAGAAATTGCTCTTGATTACCGAGTTTACGGCTGGAATTCGACAGAACGCGACAAATGCTCACAACCAGAAAATGAATATCTCAAACAGGCCGTGGTTGGACAGATTTTTGAACGACGAGCTGGACTACAGTGCAGTCGCGTAGCCACGATTGTGTCATGGGGAGGGTTTTGGTGTCGGGGGTTGCGGGCACGAGATGTGGGAAAAGTCCAAGGATAGAGAGAGAAAAACGCTATTTTAATTGTTTTTTGCATTGCAAGGTTGGGTCATGGAGGAAGGGGGACGGGTCTAACCACCCAAACCCACACCGTGGCTAGGCCACTGCTACAGTGTTTAACCCAAACCTACCGTCACACTGTAAGATTGTTTGTAACCAACGAATCTTGAAACTTAAAAATAAAAATGGGAAAAGAGGGGTGGGGTGGTGGATGAATATTCCTCAAAACCTTGGTGGTTTTTGGTTCCCTAACTGTTGCAGTAAGTTGTAAAAAAATAATTCAGTCTCTTATTCAGTAGTCCATTCAAAAATGTAACAAACTGGTCAAAGAAAAGTCTGCAGAAGAGTTGGCAAACAGGGTGTTGACTTTTTAAGTATCGAAAGTTCATTTTCTTGATTCACTCAGGATAACTTCAGCGGAAGATATGACTTTCTTACGGGATGAGTCTGTGGACTTGGTGACATGTGCATTAGCTAATCATTACTTTGATACCGACCTCTTCTTGAAGGAAGCCGATCGCATTTTGAAACCAGAAGGCTGCTTGGCTGTCATTCAAGTTATGTCCTTTGATCTAACACCAGAAACGAACGACGCCGATGTCATTAACAGATGCAAGTGTCTGATGAACGAAGTAATTATTCAATTTTTCAAAGCACACAGTGGAGTCTCGGGCAGGGTTGTACGAGACTCTTTCTCTAGAGGGGGAGATGACCTTTTGCCCGTCCCGGATCCCCATAATTTTTGCCCGACTGAGGCACAAAAGTTTGTCCGATTCAGCAAGGTTTTGGCCAATGGGGGTGCCGCCCCGCCCCGTCCCGTACGGCCGTGGTCGCAGGAAGGGGTAGGGGAAAAACTCGTGCCCACAAATGGTCGCTGTGGACCTTTCCTCACATCCCGCGGGCCCATAAATTTAGATTTCAATTTTTTCCTTTTGAAAAAGTTGTGCATAAAATCGATGGTTAACTGAGGTCCGCTTGTAAATGTAGTCAATCAGTTAAGATCAGATGGGGGCTACCCGATGTTCCCGGTTCAATGTTCCCAAGTTCGCTGTTCCCGTTTTCGTATATCTTGGCGATGATAACAAGGTTAGTTATTCCCGTGGTTCGGTGTTTCCAGGAGTGCAAATGTTCCCAAGATTCTGGAGAGTTGAACCTCGGGAACATCGAACCTTGGAAACATTGACATAGCCCCGTTCGGTAGCGTCAATCTATGTTTGACAACTGTTACGATCAAGATTTTTGTATCCTTTTCATCACTCCCTAAAGTAACAAGTAGCCGCAGACCAATATCTGTTAATTTTAAATACCGAAGATTTTAAATTTCCTCAACGAGAATTTTTTCTTCTGGCTTTTCAAGTTGTCGTGATAGATTAAAACTCTACGCCGGGAGTGTATAAAAAATAGTTAAAACTCTACTGAGTGCTTTTAGTGACGTCACAAGCCCCGCTCCCTTTGCCAGGCAAACACTAGACGAATCCAAACAGTCAAGTGATGGTCTGATTTATTCGGCTATAACTGGGCCCCGTAAGCTTTAATCTTTCCAATTATAAGCCAAACTATCATAAATAATGACACACTGAAAATACCTCTTATTGAGGAATCGTTGAGTTGATATCGATGACTTAATGCTTTTAATTAGCATGATAAGTCAAGATCCATGTCCAATGAAACTTAAAAGTTAAAATTTTGAATTTTGTGGTGTTCTAACTTGTAACGGTTTTGCACATAGTTTGAAGAAGGGTCTGGTCACGAATTTTTGAAAACCGAATTAAACCGTTAAGTACTCACTCGTAAAAACAGTTATTTGACTTAAGGATGTGTGGGGTGTGGATTGTCCAAGTTTGACCACTTGTCATTGGGATCTAAAGAAAATTTAACAGCTTTTGGAAACTTTGTTTAATTTCGTTAACTAACTCAATGAGCCGCTTAACATTCCTAAAAACAGGAGCTTATAGAAGGCATTAAGACAGAAAAAATAACAATACTTAATCTGATGGAACCCAGCAATGGCCGACGTTGCTGTCTTCTTGGATTCGTATATACAAGCTAGCCAAGAAACAGCTGACGGCCGACGTAATGACCGTTGTTTTTTGCTAGACAGTAGGCGTGAAAAACAAATTATGGCGCCATGTGAACGCATTCTAGAATAAATAAATATATTTCTTTTATAGCGAGTACCAGAAACTTCTGAGGGTTTTGGGTTGTACCAAGCAAGGATGGATTCCAGTTAGTACTAGCTACCCCTTGTTCATTTATTTGTAAAGAAAATGCAGGAAACATTTCGTAGTGGTATATCTAAGAAACACAGACCACATACAAAGCATTATAAACAGGCAAGTTTGCTTAAAGGGCCACACCTCTCACCCCAAACTACAATTTTTGTACGGGGGTAGCGAAATTCTCAATTGGCTCAGTTTTATGATTGACAGCTAATTCAAACAATGCAGAGTACCAAAGCTTACACTGCACAGCATGAACAGTATAGAGAGTGTTTTGATTATATAAATTGAGTTTTTCTATACTCACCTTGAAGCAATTAACTGAGATTGTATCTGGATGAGGATGAATTTCAGACAATTGTGGGAGGAGCTTAAGTAAGAAGGTTAGGAGAATTGGTACTTTTTGGGGTGAGAGAACTGGGCCTTTAATGAAGTTTCTGAATTCAGGGTCAGGGGTACATTTAAAATTAGCAGTGGGCGGTTGGGGAGTAGGCCCTTAGCCGAGGGAGAGGGAACGTGAACAGCAATCGTTCCAATAAGAGCTTTGAACTGAAGGATAAAGATAAGTATTGCCCAGACAAGCTACCAAAACTAATTCTTTTAAGATAAATTCTGTCATAGTGGAAGTTTTTGCACCATTTTGCGTCTAGGCCCATTGACAAGGCGAAAAGTTTCGTTTTTTCCCTACCACAGGCCGACCGAACTTGCAGTGCTGAGCCCCAATAAGAAAGCTCTGCCCTATTCGTTCTGTCGTTCTGGGACTTTATGCACTGCGCACATCCTCCAAATCGCCGGGATGAACAAAACAATCCCGCACACCTAAAATTTTTGAACCAAAATTTGAGTGTACATGAAAATTGGCGATCCATAACATGGTATTGTGCAGTGTGCCGTGTGTGCATGTCTTAATTGCCCTTATGGTGTAGCCAGTGAGCCGCAACTAGAAAAAAGCCGTGGCCGGCTCACTTGAACCAATAGGTTGGAAACTGGGCCGTAAAACTACAACTAACTTATGGTGTAAAAAATGCGGTTGAATACGTTGTCAAGACACCTATTTTCGCACGGGTTAGCTAGGCACTTAGATTTATACTTAGTGTTAAAAACAAACAAAGCAAAGCTATTAAGCTCGTTTTGTATATCCCATGATATGTCCCACAAATCCAGGAGACAACTAAGTACAGAACGTGCTTATTGTGTACTGTAGCTACACGTCCGATGACGGGACACTGACCACAGCCGATGAATGACCTTAGCTCGATAGGTACTGGAGAACAAAAATATTATGAATCGTGATTCGTTCTAAAAAATGATTATTTAACTAAATTCTTAATCATCTTGCAGGTGTATCAATTCAATTTATCCCAATTGAGCGACAAAGCCAAGAACGGAATAAGAGCAGACATAGCAAGAAGTAAAATTAAATCTCATAGGTAAGAGCTACATGCATAATTATACGTGGTGTGTGTTTTTGGGTACCACCTATACTGACTGGTTGTTTATAGAATGTTGCATTCGGTTTGGTTAGTCACTGACAGTTTATTCTCCAACACACCGGCCGTTATAATGATTTGCAGAATCCACTAAAAACCATTAGGAATTAAACCCCAAAAGGAAAGGGGAAAAAAAAGAAGAAAAAAACACATTAGTCGGATTATTGTTGGTGAATAACCCGTCTCGACAAATTTGGAGTCTCGACGGTTTATTCATCAACAATAGTACGACAAATGCAATTTATTCCTTAATTGTATGTTCGATCGATTTCTATTTATAAAATCGAAATGAATAACAATACAACCTTCCAATAAATAAATATAAAAACGTATGAAATTAAGGGAAAACGAAAACATTGCCACAATCATACTGACCGAAATTTAACCATTTATCTTAAAGCCCTTGAGTCGTTCAACAACAAAGGTGAAATGAACGCCTAAATATTTTTCAAGAAATTATGGGAAAATTTAAACAAAAAAAAAACCAAAACAAGGTTTTCAATCGAAAAAAAATTGTTTATGTGAAGCGTTGCACTTGAAACTCATTTTTCATACTCAAATTTAAGGAACTTTTAAGGAGAAAAAGTAAAGAAAACACGACGAGGTAAGGTTTGTAAATGAAATAAGTAATCTTAAAATGTATGTAATTATGAATCGTAGAACATAGGATATTACACGGTAAATAACACATTTATTTTCTTAAAATATCGATAAGTCTTTGTATTATTTGCACATAATTCATGCAATTTGATTTTCCAACTCTTACAAGTGGACAAGTTTAGGTCCCATGATTGGTATTAAAGCAGGGAGTTGGTAAAAAGCTCCCTTATTAAAGCCACCTAGCCTTGTAAATCAGTAAATTGATGCAAAATGCGTGTATTTCCATGGCCGTTAAAGGTTCGGCCTCATTACATGACTCGAGACCGCTATTCCTTGAATTGACCTGAAAATGGCTGAATCTTGACTCGGACTCGTACCCTGCTCTAGCTGAATCCATTTAATTGAAATTAAGGTGCACTGGATATCAGTTTTGTGATTTTTTTCTAATATTCATAAGTTTAAAAAAATTGTCCATATTTATTTTTATTCAACCATTTTCTCTTTAAGCTATCCCAGGGGTAGCTTCTTCAAAGGAAGCTGGTTTGGATATTTCAAATTAAACTTTGCCTACCCCTTCCCCCCACGTGACACAAAGATGTTATCAGTACTCTTCCTCTGACGGAATACTTCCGCAGAAGTTCAGGCGTAAAACTCACACAAACCCTTCTCTTCCTACAATACAGTTTCAGTTTAAAATCAGAACGTAGAGGAAAAATCGAAATTGTTTCGAGATTTATGAACGCACTTGGAGGAGTGAGGAAGTTTTGTCGAGAAAATCCGGGCAGTGGAGATATGGGAGAAAGATACAAAACACGGTAAGGTGCATCATCGTCACTTCAAACTTACTTCAGGAGCTCTAACCTCTGATTTTGATTGGGATGGGTAAGCTGGGGAATTCCTGTTTTTTGTGGTCACTAGATCTAGCTAGTCGGGTTTTTTTTATAGCCCTTATTAGGGCTGATCGGCCATTTTTTACATATTGCATACAATGCAGTCCGGCACATAAAAGGGAGCCGGTAGGTAATTTTGGTCCGTCAGGGCATGAGGCCCTGACCAATAGTAGTTCCAGCACAGTGCGCCCGTGGCCATATGGTAGTCCCGTCACGGTCTCAACTTCTCCTACAAAAGACTAATTTGAAAATTCATCTGTATACAAACCTGCGTTGTACATAAGGTAAAAAGGGGGAATCCGTCATGGCCTCGATGAGCAATACGACCCACAAGCTCTCAGTCACATTAAGAATAAAATTTTCCACTTTATAGGTAACTATATAGGATATGAAACTTAAGTACTGATTGAGAATTCGAAGCATTGATCTGGCAATGACATCCCTTAAACTTGCCACATGATAACCGCTATAAATTCAACTCAAAGAGTCCATTTCAAACAAGATGTTGGATATTCCTGTATTTTTACAGCTTCCTTGAAGTATTGAAAGATGTTTCCCCTTCACCAGAGACTGTTCCAGTGACGTTATCCAACTCTCTGTATTGTCGGCTTTATAAGAAACCATTCGTTATAAACGAGCCATCAGGGACGGCACTTTCATACACTCGAGACTGATGTCCTTTGGCGAGACTAAGTGAACCTGCCCTTACTATTGTAAATGTATAGTGTGCAGTGGACATTACAGGTTTTAACTTCACACGGTTTTCAAACGAATTCAGAATTTTCAGCTATTTGGAAACAAATTCTTTTCCTTCGGGCTAAAAATGTTTCCATTTATATTGTGAAAGATGTGAATTAAAGTCGAGACTGAAATCCTTTGGCGAGACTAAGTGAACCTGCCCTTACTATTGTAAATAGGCTATATAGTGTGCAGTGGACGTTACATGTTTTAACTACACACGGTTTTTAAACGTATTCAGAATTTCCCGCAAAGGCTATCCAAGAACGTCCGTCAAACACGTGGCTTGAAAGTAAAGGCTAACAGCTATAAAACCGAGGGACGAAATGGCCCGGCGTCCGGCCCAGGGCAACTGTCCCATGGAGAACAAAAAACACATTTCAGGACACGTGAGTCGTAACATGTTGCCTACACAACTGGAAACTGAAATGTTGTCCCAGTTGCGATACATGTTGCGACAAACTAGACAACGTTTTGTTACAAAAAGCGCGGGAAAAGCGGGACTTGGGTGAAACCGTCACAGAGGCACTCAGAGAGAAATGGGAAGATGGGATCGTCTGGAACAAAAATTTGTTGCTAAGAGGAGAAGTAAACGAAAACAAGAGTGGTTGTAGCGAGATTGCGAATTTTCATTGAATAAGCGTTTTATTGCAAATTTAGCTGGATTGTATATATTTTTAGCAGCAGTCCCAGAATTTCTCCAACTGGTGTCCACATTTCTCAATCGTACTCTAGCAGTCTCAACAACCCCTATATGAACGCGTACAGCTTTTACATTTTCACGTTTTTTCTCCTTTTTTTCTTATCTGTGCTCTGAATGCTTCCGCCACTGTGCTGACCTCTCGCTGGCACCACCTGATTTTGTATTTTGGAGGGCTTATACACGAATCCGACCAGCGCTTGCGTTTAGTGACTGTAGGCAGCCATTAGTGGGGTCCATCAGCCTTAAATCATCATTTATTGTTAACACGACTTTCAATTTTCAGTGAAATTGAAGCAATCAAGATACAATTTACTGTACAATATGATACAGGCAAGCAAGTAAATTGAAAGATTAAAAGGTGACAGACCCCAGTTTTGGCCGACTGAAATCAGACCATCACTTACTGTTCGGATTAGTCTATAAAAAGACATATCTCTAATGAGATTTTAGTTGGGTGTTCTTTTTTAGCTGAGGGCAAAAGATTCACATATTCGAGTAAAGACTGACGCTTCTGCTCATCATGATCGAGCAGTCTTGTATGGTTGTACGAGTTGTCCGTTTTCTTTCTCGCGCATTTTTTTTCATTTTTCGAGTTGAATAGTCGCATTGTTTATAATCCTGGATTTATTTAGGTTCAATGGCATAATAAACCCTTTTCGAAATTACCAATTTCAATGCCTTGTACTTGCTACTGGAAATGGCCGATTGGGTATGAGACAATAAATGTATCATGTACAACTGGATAGCAAAATATCTCCAACATCAAAATCTGTTATTTTTTAAGTAATATTTATTCAGAATATAAAATACAGATCATAAGCTAGCACAGAAGTCTAGTTAATGAATATGGACTTACGGACATACAAAGAAAAATATGACGATACTTAAAAGTTTAAGAATAAACACCATATTCCACTTGAACATTTGACGAAACACTGACAACGACGGCTTGGTCAGTATTTTTATTTTTGGAAGGCCAATTGCAGGGCCCGGTGGAGAACTAGAAATTTAGGTCAGAAGTAGTGAGAATGGCTTGTGGGGTGGGGGTAAAAGCAGGATGTAAAATCCTTAAAGGGGTTTGGCCGGCAATTTTTGTCCGTCAGGGGGGCCGATTGCCCCTGACCATATGGACGCTCCACCAATGGTATTGCCTGGTCGCCAGCCTGGGGGAGGCGTCTATGGAGGGGTGCTGTATTTTTTTTTTGAATTCTTATGAGCCCTAAGATGCAATCTGATGCAACATTTAGCATCATTCAAAGTCAATCTTTTTGGTTCCATTCACAAAATAATTTTTTCAGAATTTGACTACGGGAGGAAGCATGGCCCAAGGCTATGTCAGTGATTAACAGTGATATCAAATAATAACCTTACATATATTTATATTCATTGCATTGCCTGGAGATGTGAACACTGGCCACAATTTAAAAACTTTGGTAATGTTTCATTCAAAGAACAAAGCCATGGCCATAATATGGCTAATTTTTTTTTACAACAACCTTCCACCCTTCATTGCTCAAGTGCCACTGATACCCCCATACCCCCCCCCCCCCTCACCACATATACTGTCACTATGTTTTTCTTAGCTTGGAGGGACTATATCTAGCACCAACATCTATGGACTGAAAAGTTTTATTCAAAAATGTGAAGAAACCTTCCACCTCCTCCAGGTGCGAATTCTTTTTTCTCTTCAAACTCACACTTGCTGTCTCAAAATATATTATAAAACAGAAAAAACTAAAAATTTCTATTTCAGGGGCCAGTACATGAGAAAAATGGTTCAGGAGTTTAACAACCATTGAATAATAAATTATTTCCATATTATTTTCTTTGGTGATATGAGCACAATCAATTGTACATAACCATTCAACAAGTAGATAAACATACCAAAGTTTGACAGCCTCACACCAATAACCCAGATGTTTTAGGATTTGATCTTCAGCGAGCATAAATTTACCCACTAGATCCCCTCTCAGCATTGATATAGCCTTATGGGTGATGGTCATTGGAGAAAAATGCATCTGCCTTCACAAAATACTACTGGACATTGGAGAATAAATGGTCAATGTTTGACCGATCAAATGTAGGATTCTCAATAACCAGTTTCTAGAGGCGGGATACATCAGGCCAAATTCACACACAAAAAAAACTCTCCTACAAAAAAAAAAAACGTGTAGATCAGACTAACACTTTGAACCCGGATAATTCATAATTCGCACTGGTAAAAGTAAACACTACTTTTTCACAATGTAACAACACTTCAAATTTGGGTAATTACACAGAGACAGAGGATTCCTGAAATGAATTTGACATTTACAGTCCCCATGCATGGTCCGTAGCCGATGGGGGGGGGGGGGGGCTTTCAACCCCTCAAAGGACTTTGAAGTTTGCCACTGACATAATACATCTGCATACATTTTGGCCCCCCTTTTGGTACCTTGTCTGACTGCCGGCTGGCACAGGGAAAAGCTACAATGGAAGCAATGATCACTGCACCTGACCTTCACACAGACATTTTGCACATTTATCGCTGCTACACTGTGTATCCCTTGCCAAAACTAGACACTTCTTTCCGATAACCACCTCCAGAAGTTTCTATTAAAGCACTGTGTAGACATCTCTGCTTGTACACATACCTTTCGCTTTAATTATATATGGAATCATGTGAAAATCACATTAAATCCTGTAAAAAGTATTGAAAAATTTCATTTGCTTGAAGAGAAATACAAATACAAAACACAAATACTAAATTTACTCCCAGAGGCAGCAAATGCAATGAAGTGAGCAAAAATGCCTGAGTCTCAAAAGAAACATAAATTGAAAATTTCATGTTGATACATAACTTTGAAATGACTCTTCCTGAATGTATGAAACACATACCTAGTAAAAATGGGCGAAAAAAATAGATAAGCTTGCTTTTAATTAATCATAAGCCCTAAAACAATGTGGGTTCCACAACAGTGTTACAGAGGCAGTGATATGACACTTCAAAATGTACCATTATGCAACTTACATCATTGTACACATGCTTCTGGCTTTTCCTCTTCATTACTCTCCATATATATGGAATCAAGTTTGAATCTGAGTTCAAATTAAGGTGCAGGATTGCACAATTCCCATAGCAGTTTTCACACACTTCCCCTTCCCCCAAAAAATACAGAGGGAGGGAGATGTTTACCCTTTATTTTCAAAGAAAACATTAAATATATTTCATTTACTTCTGCCAAGCTCCACACAAAATTCAAGCAAACAAATCACCCCCCACTCGCTGAATAAACAAACTTCACAAAGTGGCCAACCAAGTGGTTTGTAACCAAATCAACAAAGTAAAGAAATCATCCAATTTCACCACAGCTCATATGAAACCTCCAATTTTTATGTATACATAAGGTGATCTACAAACACTAGGCCCCATCTATGTGTCTGTCAAGCACCAAACTGAAAACAGCAACTACTCCCTGCAATCCCAAAATCCCCCTCCCAAAACATGAAGGTTAGGGATTAGCCCAAAGATTTCCTTACTACAAACACTTGTTTGGATGCTCCTGCCCTCCCCCATCCCAAATATACATGTTACCACAGGAGGACTTCCAGATTTGGTCATGATCTTTACTGTGAGTACATAGGGACTAGTCCTCAATTTTTCAATGAGTCCCATTTAATAGGCAAAACCAGCTTCACCCTCTCCCCTTTTACAATTTCCTTGCAGATATGCTCTTTAATACCTCTCCGTTCTTTACTCTGAAGTAAGGGTGGGGGGGGGCACCATTCTTTGCACAGAAGAATCTGCAATACACTGTCAAGTGCTTCACATGACCCAATAAAAGTTAATACATTATTTCTGTGCAAATATGGTGAAGGAAGAGGAAGGGGTGGGGGTCAGAATTGCGATCACAAGTTAAAGGGACAATCAGAGCTTGACAGGAAAACATTAACCTTCTGTTCAAGCAATACACTTTCTCTTCTGAACTAATTGTTTACCAGAAGCTAGCAACATTGGAGTGGTCTTTCAGTTTTAAAAGAGAAACCTTAATTTTGTAGTAATTGCTGTTGAATGAAAATTTCTGAATATTTGCAGATTAAAAAGATTCCACACACGTGCAGGACTTGACAGCCTGCACTACATTCTGACCAATGACGATGTTAGACTGTGATAACAGATCTTTTTTGTGTAGTTTTATGTCAATGTACAAAAGTGGTGTAGAATTAAAATTGAGAATAACCAGAATGCAAAAATGCATTGAGGTTTCGATGATACATAAATGTACTGTTTTTCAAATTTGACATCATGCACCACTATCTTCTCACTCAAATGTTATACTAGCAAGTTCAAAAAATAATGTTGTTATTCCAGATGCCCTTTTGACCTCCACAAAAGCCATACATAGATAGATAAACCAACATCTTGAGATATAACTTTAACAAGATTTGAAGACTTTGACCCCTGGTGACCTGAAATGACCTTTGACCTCCGCCAAAAAAGAAAAAGGGCACATCTCCTGACTAAAACACATCTACATACCAAATGTGAAATCTATCGAAGTTTCCTATCTTGAGATATCGTATTAACAAGAATTTCAGACTTTGACCCCCGGTGACCCCAGATGATCTTTGACCTCTGCAAAAAACAATAGGGACCATCTCCTGACTAAAACCCATCAACATAACATATATGAAATCTACCTAAGCTTCTTATCTTGAGATATTGTGTTAACGAGATTTTCAGACTTTGACCCCCAGTGACCCCAGATGACCTTTGACCTCCGCAAAAAACAATAGGGGCCATCTCCTGACTATAACGCATCTACATACCAAATATGAAATCCAACCAAGCTTCCTATCTTGAGATATTGTGTTAACGAGGTTTTCAGACTTTGACCCCCTGTGACCCCAGATGACCTTTGACCTCCGCAAAAAACAATAGGGACCATCTCCTGACCATAACGCATCAACATACCAAATATGAAATCCAACCAAGCTTCCTATCTTGAGATATTGTGTTAACGAGATTTTAAGACTTTGACCCACAGTGACCCCAGATGACCTTTGACCTCCGCAAAAAACAATAGGGACCATCTCCTGACTAAAACTCATCAACATACCAAATATGAAATCCAACCAAGCTTCCTATCTTGAGATATCGTGTTAACGAGATTTTAAGACTTTGACCCCCAGTGACCCCAGATGACCTTTGACCTCCGCAAAAAACAATACGGACCATCTCCTGACTATAACGCATCAACATACCAAATATGAAATCCAACCAAGCTTCCTATCTTGAGATATCGTGTTAACGAGATTTTCAGACTTTGACCCCCAGTGACCCCAGATGACCTTTGACCTCCTCAAAAAACAATACGGACCATCTCCTGACTATAACGCATCAACATACCAAATATGAAATCCAACCAAGCTTCCTATCTTGAGATATCGTGTTAACAAGATTTTCAGACTTTGACCCCCAGTGACCCCAGATGACCTTTGACCTCCGCAAAAAACAATAGGGACCATCTCCTGACTAAAACGCATCAACATAGCAAATATGAAATCCAACCAAGCTTCCTATCTTGAGATATCGTGTTAACGAGATTTTCAGACTTTGACCCACAGTGACCCCAGATGACCTTTGACCTCCGCAAAAAACAATAGGGACCATCTCCTGACTAAAACTCATCAACATACCAAATATGAAATCCAACCAAGCTTCCTATCTTGAGATATCGTGTTAACGAGATTTAAAGACTTTGACCCCCGGTGACCCCAGATGACCTCTGACCTCCGCAAAAAACAATAGGGACCATCTCCTGACTATAACGCATCAACATACCAAATATGAAATCCAACCAAGCTTCCTATCTTGAGATATCGTGTTAACGAGATTTTCAGACTTTGACCCCCAGTGACCCCAGATGACCTTTGACCTCCGCAAAAAACAATAGAGACCATCTCCTGACTAAAACTCATCAACATACCAAATATGAAATCCAACCCAGCTTTCTATCTTGAGATATCGTGTTAACGAGATTTAAAGACTTTGACCCACAGTGACCCCAGATGACCTTTGACCTCCGCAAAAAACAATAGGGACCATCTCCTGACTGAAATGCATCTACATACCAAATATGAAATCCAACCAAGCTTCCTATCTTGAGATATCGTGTTAACGAGATTTTCAGACTTTGACCCCCAGTGACCCCAGATGACCTTTGACCTCCGCAAAAAACAATAGGGACCATCTCCTGACTATAACGCATCAACATACCAAATATGAAATCCAACCAAGCTTCCTATCTTGAGATATCGTGTTAACAAGATTTTCAGACTTTGACCCCCAGTGACCCCAGATGACCTTTGACCTCCGCAAAAAACAATAGGGACCATCTCCTGACTAAAACTCATCAACATACCAAATATGAAATCCAACCAAGCTTCCTATCTTGAGATATCGTGTTAACGAGATTTTAAGACTTTGACCCCCAGTGACCCCAGATGACCTTTGACCTCCGCAAAAAACAATACGGACCATCTCCTGACTATAACGCATCAACATACCAAATATGAAATCCAACCAAGCTTCCTATCTTGAGATATCGTGTTAACGAGATTTTCAGACTTTGACCCCCTGTGACCCCAGATGACCTTTGACCTCTGCCAAAAACAATAGGGTTCTTCCTCTCAATATGGCGCATCTATGTACCAAGTTTGAAAACTGTCGGACATTCCTATCTTGAGATATCGTGTTAACGAGCAAAGTGTCACAGACACACACACATACACACGCACATACACCCATACATACACACGCCATCATGAATGCATAGGTTTCTCTTTCATCGAAACCAAAAATGTAAAAACAAAACTGTGATTGCCACTTTAATTTGTCCATATATGTAATACACATAAATAATGCTTCATATCTTACCACAACATCAGCCTAAAAAATATTGTAAGAAATTTGTACATGGAATAATTATGATCTTGTAATTTGTTATCTTCACCCCAAAATTCCTCCTTTATGGCTGAAAGATAGGCAGAGAAAAGCTTCCCTATGGCCCAATGCATGGTCAAGTGGTTATTTCCGACTTGTAGCCAGGAGGTCTGTAATTCAACTCCAGACCGAGTTCTAGCAAAGACTTTCAAAAATGGAACTAGCTGCCAATGTGCTTGGTACCCAGCATAGGCACTGGAGTAGGAACAACAAGCCAGTGAGTCACATCTGGAAAAATGCCACGACTGGCCCAATGCAACCCAGTGGGTTAGCAACTGAGCCATGAAACCTCATATTACTAGGTCACCTACGGCAATTATACCTTACTGTTAAAATTACGACTTATTCGAAAAAAGAGAGGACAGACAGACTTTGGAATTAGCTGCAAAAAGTACTTGATAGGTGACAAAGTGATTGACACATTTGTTATGTAGTCAGAATGCCAGCCATTAATAGGCTACACTAATATGTCAAGTAATGTGTCATTCATTCAGCACTCAGTCCTACCCAATCTGTGCCTTATAGACAACATGGAATGTCACTTCTCTGGTAGCAGCTGTATTACTGGTGAATATTCATAATTCCTAACCTGTTGAATATTCATAATTCCTAACTACTGTTATGACTAGTAACATGAAGCAACCTGTCTGTACCTATAGCACACACTCATGAATCCCTTTGACCTTTTAAAATGAAGTTTTTATCTCACGTGAAATTTTGATATCCACCATTACATGGAATAGCCCTTACCAAAACTACCCATCACTAAACAGTCTCAAGCCCGACTTTAGGGCATCTAAGTCGGGTTCTTACTTAATGTTCACACCTACTGTTCATAACCACTCCAACCCTCAAATCAATAAAAGTATGATAAAACCCTTTAAGCATCGAAGTAGCTATAAACTGAGGATGTTAACATCAAGTAAAAACCCGACTTATCACCCTAAAGTCAGGTTTTAAACCATTTAGTGGTGGACAGTTTTGGCAAGGGCTATTTTATGTAATGACTGTATACAATGGACTTTCTTGATAAGAAAAAAGCATGCAGAGAGCAAGCTATTATTTTGAAAATAACTTTCATTTGGCTAGTAATTGTTGAAGAATGAATTGTTGAAGACTGAATTGTTGCAACAACAGATGTAATAAAAAAGGGAACAAGGCTGAGCAGAGTTCATTGTTTTGCTACATTTGAAGTCAAGACTGTTAATGAGCCAACAACAGTCACACTAATGCAGTTTATTCCTATTCTCTGGACAGAAATCAGAGAATAACTGGTCAGTGTTAACCAATCAGTGAGCAGGATTCTCAATAGCTTGTCAATGTCTTGAGGTTGAAGAATGAAGCTTACACATTAATTATATGTTGGGTACAGACATATTTAAATGATGTAACATACCAGCAGAAGTGTTAAATAACCTTGACTTTATGTAATGCACTTTTAAACTGCAAGATTTTACAAAACAATCCATTATAAATTACAGAACAAGCAAAATGTTAAAGATATAAAGACAAAATATACAATATAATCATAGAATAATCTTTCTTACATATGAAAAACAAATTGGCATCAAAAAACTAATTCTCTCACTCCAAACCACAATTTTTTAAGTAGTCCAGAAATTCTCGATTGGCACAGCTCTTTGATTGGCAGCCAAGTTTAAAAAATGCAGAGTACCAAAGCTCACACTACACAGCCTGAACTTTACTGAGAGTGGTTTGATTACACATTGGGGTCTTGTATGCTCACCCTAAAGCAATAAACTAAGATTGTGTCTGGATGAGGATGAAATTTCAGTTAATCAGTTCAGTTCTGGGCAGTTGTAGGAGGGGCTTAAGTACTTTACGAGAGTTAGAACAGTTTGAGGTGAGAGGATTAGGCCTTTAATGAGGTTAAGTAAACATGATCCATTTAGGTAATCCTTCACAGAAATATTTAAGACTAGCTAAATGATAAAGCACTCATATAAAATGTTTGTAACAGAACAGTTTTAGAAGACATTCAGCTGTGAAGATCATCATCTACCATATGAGGTAGTGTAACACAGACAGGTGGGATGAAGCAAATTAGACAAGGCATTCAAATCAAAATGTATCTTAAGTCTAGAATTTAAAACTCCCATTGCCACATCTTGAACAACTGCTGAAACATAAAATGTTGCAATTCATTCACTTAAATTGAAAAAGTCTGATGCAAAATAATTTGAAATGCTCTTTTAGTATAACTCACATTTCCCATTAGTTTTTCTTTTGAAATTCAAAATGTTTATAAAGCATTGGATCCTTCCTGTGTTCTTGCATACAGAGTGGGTTTGTACAGTCAAGTCACCCCATACTAAGCACCTGATCGCATCTGGTGCAAGGTTGAGTAGCTTATGGCAAAACAGAGGAAAACAAAGAATGTGCCCTGAGTGGTAAAGAAATGACATCACAAATTATACTGACTGAGCCTCATTTTTAACCCTTTCGCTATGGAAGGGGATCGGTCCATCCAGCCAAACTGCACTATGTATTATAATACGTATACAGAATATGTGTGCACTGGTTCCACGAAATGTTCTTTTTTTTTGGTAAGGATGCAGCCATAACTGTGCTCGCTATGCCCCGAGAGGCTGCATATATGTTAAATGTCTCCCCTTCAAGCTTATTTCATGTCCAAAACACTATTGTACACCACAGAATTATAATTAGCCATGCCAGAATGTAGCTGAGTGCTATGGTTTCGCGACAAAACCATGTGTATGGTAAATTATTATTTTGCAGCGAAACTATGCGTAGCGAAGGGGTTAAACTGAGAAATGAACTTTGACATTTCAATTCCCTCGGCTCAAAAATTTCTATACAGGCTTTTCATGTGACGTCATAATACTCTCCGGCGGCCATGTTGGAGTACATGTAACTACGTAGTAAACCACACTGGGCGCGCTTGCTCGTTGAATGTGTACACACCATGCATACCACAATGCACTCTGTGCAGTGCGTTCGGCACAAAGCCATGTGATTTTGGAACGAATTTCCTCCAGCATGGCAGTTCCGTAGCGTAATTGCAAAGCCTCTATAGAGTGTGAAGTAAGGTGCCAGACTAAGTTGATTTTTTTTCACTTTTGAAATATATTTTTGGAGTTTCAGACTTTAGTACACTTTCAAAGGCAGGTATTTTTCACCCTGGACAACTCCAATTCTCCCAACCCATTTACCTCTCGCCCTCCAAAAGCTGTCTAACACTCATTCTTATCCAGACACTAACCTAATTTATTGCTTCAGGGTATTCCTTACCCAGCATACAAGGTTCTGGATGTGTAATCAGAACACTTTCAGTGCATGTTGTGTCAAATGAGCTACTCTGCACTTTTTGAATGTGATGTCAATTGACTTTCAAATTTTGGTACGCTCCAGGTTAAATTGAAGTTTTGGGTGACAAATGAATGCCTTAACCTTTTCACAGCCAGTGGCACAGCACCCTTCCCAGCCAAGAGGTTGAATACTACGTAGTAATTTTATGTAATAGTACATACGTGGCCTTGATTGGGAACTTTGCAGGATATGTAATACTACAGCTGCCAAAGGGTTACCAACAGTGAGAGAAAAAAATCTGCATTCCATCATAAAATACTCCTTTCACAGTACCACTGCTCATGAAGTCTTCAGTACTTCCACTGAGGAGGAACATCATTAACTTCATAAATTATGCAATGCGATGGGTCCAATTTGAGAGCAGCAGTTTCATTCTAATGGTGGTGGCCTAGTTTTCTTATTGTCCATCTTTAGTTTATGTGTAAAAGAATTGGTGCTATTTTGTATTCCGCTTAAAACTGCTTCTAAATTAAACATTTTAAAATATATGGAACTGTATGGTGAATCATATCCTCCTTCGAAAAGTATTGCAAAATTTTGGGTCCTCTGTAAGTGAGAATCCCGTCTTACGAATGTTTCAAAGTACGTCAAATCTGAGTATGCACTACTGTTAGAATGTATGGTCCAAGGAACGCTCCATGTGGCACAGCCGTCACGACTGAGACGTATGGACATCTGTTCTCGGAACATGGCAGAGGCAGGGTTTGAAAACAGCACCCACCTTCTGGTCTGAGAAGGGTGATTGGAGGGGGCTGGGAATCCAATGAGGCTTGCCTGTGGAAGATAAAAACCAACAAATATTATTCTTGAGTTGGTAAGCCTCTATTTTTCAATAAAATCACATCCACAAGTCCAGGTTGGAAGAAAAATTGAGGTAACTAAGCACCACTGTTCATGAAAATGATAACATTTCTGTTTACTTCCAGTTTTATTTTCATTATTACATTTATCAATACCTACACCAGTCACATTTTTGATCTCGGAAATATCTTTACTGGAATACTTATTTCAGCACTATTTATTTGCAAGGAGTGTTGTGAGGTCTAGTGAAACAGGACAGCCTCAATTCAAATGGGCCCAGAAATGCCATTTCCTGAGATCTGGGAATTCTGACACTTCAGATTATCTGTCTTAGAAACAACAGACATGCAAAATCCAATCAGGAGCAGACAAACTTTGTAACGTCAGAAAATAAGTTTCAGATTTTTGAAACTGCTAGTGAAAGAATTATTAAGCCCTCCTCTTGAGGACTCTCTTCCAGTATGCTGTCTTTCATATGACGGGAATAATTGCACGTAAGTGAGGGTTACATATGTGAATCGCAGGTAAGGAAGGGCGGTGGAGATTAAGATCAAGAGCAGTCCCCCAAACTTATTTTGAAGCAACACCTAAATTTCACAATTTTCTTCTTATTTGTCTTCAAAGTATTTTTTATCTTATTTGGGACTTCAATATTGTAGATTCAAGATAAGCCAGGCAGTAACTTCTAGTAAAATTCACATTTGAAGAAAAAAAATGTTGTCACATGACTCTCAACAGCCAATCATGTAACAGTACAGTCTACTATGCTACTTCAAGTTGAAAGAATGCCCTTGCCCTTTAACATTTTCTCAACCTACCTGGCAACCAGCTGCATGGGCAGGTATAGTTTCATTTTCTGTTTGTTTAAAGCCGGGTTCTACCAGATCCATTGCTAAGTATGCTTTACCAAAAGTCCGTCCCTCATCTTTGCTGAAAGCCTGAACGCGAGGCATATCATGGTGAAGTGTACGACAATTCAGACATATGTTACCATCATCAATTTCAACTACCTGTGATGAAGACAATGAAATGAAAAAGGAAAAATGTAAAATAGTACTTCAAAGAAAACTGTTTTTAAGTATGATTTTTCTGGATTCAACAATCTAAAAATGGAACCTACTGACATTGTGCGTGATGCTCCACATAAAACAATGCAGTAGGGAAAACAAGTCAGTGAGCCATAACTGGAAAAAAGGCCGTGGCCAGCTCGGCTTGAACCAATAGCTATCTAACTAACTGGTTTCATTGTAATACAAAAAATATACATGATAAAGTACAGGGTACATTCTAATGTACCTGTGCTATATCTCTTTAAAATTGAACAAACAAACTTCAAAGGGCATTTGATGTACCTAAATGAAATTTGTAGATGTGGCAAGAACCACATTTTTGTTCCACTAATTAACATTCAATTACTGTAGCACTGTAGGCCACAAGGGGGAGAAGCACAGATGTTAATGGGTGGCAGAGACAGACTTTTTGATATGAATTCAATAGGTCAGTTAAAGCTACAGATACCTGATTTTGAGTACTGTCTAGAACAATGCAGGCAGAACAACAAGGAGTAAAATTTACAGAACATGACATGTTGGTATGGTACTGTCTTAGCTAAACTTATGTCTATCTGAACTCAAAAGTGTTTTGGATAATGACTCACACAGCGCATCTGGTTAGGGAATCATTGATGAAGACTTGGCAACATGTATTTCGTAGAAACTGGATCCTATGGGATACCAGACCAATGAATAGGCAAACTTTGACACTGACCTCATCATGTTTGCTCCATGAAGAGCTTAAAAGGTTGTCTTATATTACAAATGGAAAGTTATGTCTTTAAAAAAATTTCATAGTAAAATGGTAATGCCAAGACCACCACATTTCAATCAGAAACTTTATTACAGGAGCAAAGAGCAAGGAAAAAACAAGATTCTACAAGGTTCTACAAGTACATTGAAAACCACTACTATGTTGACTGATAGAAGTATTTTAGATCTGATAAAAATGTGGCGGATGTCTTCAAAGATCCCGCTGAAACGACTTTTTCACTATTCAGCCAAATAGTCTGACTGGACATGAAATCTAGTGCATCGTCACTAAAAAACAAACGAAATGCCATTTTATGATTTCTAGCATGTTTTAATTTTCTGTCCACATCCCAATGACCAGTTGTGACTTTTGTCAATAAATAGAGCCATCCAACAGGGGAGCTGTTACGGAAGGAGATAAAGCACCTACCTTTCTTTTAAAGCTTGTAGAATTGCCCAAAATAACTCATAATTGTTGTACCCTCCAAAATTTAAGACCACATACTAGGGATTAGTAAGTGACAACAATAGTACTTATTGTCAGCTAGATCTCATATACTTGTGGCATGATTTTAACCATTGCCGTAATATTGCCAGTCATCAAAAAAATAAAAAAATTGTTCTGTTTCTGTACACCAGTGTTCATTTTTTTGGTGGGTTCAGTTGAGCTTCAATTAAGTTTTATATTAGAAAATCATCATACTGTATGTTTTGCTGTTTCAGGAACAATCCAGAATCTTTTCAAAATTCATATACAAATGCTGGACTCTGCAGAGATGTCAGTGACCAATGGGAAAAATCAGAATAATAAAAGAATCTGATGGTTTAAAAGTGCAATAAAGTTGTTTTGTCTAAAAGGCTGACGCAGGTATCACACTTGTCAGCACTGCTGATAGCTTCAATGCATTGTCAAAAGGAGTTCTTTGTTTGAGGATTAGGCTAGTATGAAAGGGTTGATTTCTCATTAGAAGAGCAAAGTCAAAAAAAAAATTCAAGAAGTACTAAAGGACCTGTCAATCACAGCTTCTTCTCAAGAAAAGAATTAAAGTATTCTCAATACATATTGTTTGATTAGATGAAATTGGTTGAAGTGCTTTATCTCCTTAAGTAGCAGCTCCCTTATCCAACAGGATGAGAAAGTCCTTTCTTGCTAATTGTATAGACAAATCTTGACAGATTGTGATGGTCTGATTTTAGTCAGCCATTAATGGGGTCCATCACCTTTAATCTTTAAATATCCTTCCTTAACTGTTTCATGGATGGTTGTACACTGAAGTGTATCTTGATTTTCTCAACTTCACTAAATATGAGGATTTGAAATTCACGAAGACAGTAAATGAAGATGATTAAAGGTTAACGGATCCCACTAACAGCTGCCTACAGTCACTAAAAACAAGCACTTATCGGATTTGTCTATAGAAGATAGAAAAAGGCAAGCGGTCTAAAATGCCTCTTGAGACTGAAAGCAGCGAGGACTCTTGGTTGTTGAGTCCAATTCTAAGTAGCTATCACACTTTAATACCTCAGATTTATGTAGGGCACATATCCAAAGTGATCGAGGCGCTGTACATAAATCTTTCACAATCTGTTCATTCCAAAACTCCTTCTCAGGCCCCTGGGGGCCATACAAACCTGGCTGCCATTTCGGTGCTAAGGGTTTAATGCTCCTGGGGGCCATACAAACCTGGCTGCCATTTCGGCACTCACGGTTTAACACTCAATATGTATTATTACCCTGCTCCCATCTCTTATGCTGAGCACCAAGCAAGAAGGCAACATGTCCAATTTTTTAAGTCTTTGGTGTGACTCGACCAGGATTTAAACCCCGGACTTCCGGCTGTAATACGGATGCTCTTACCACTAGGCCAACCACTGGGTGATAAAACAGAAGGTCACATGACACCAGTGATGATTCATATACATAGGGACTATCCCTTCCCTCAGTGGTATCACTCCTATGGAAGGTGAGACATGGCTCCTGATCAAAAAGGGCTCTTGCTACAACTTAAGCTTTCACAAAGAAGGTACCACTTTAGATAGGCAGAGGCCAATTGGACCTAGGAGCCATTGTTTCCCAGACTCCTTATGTCAATGCCAACCCTTATCTGTTACTGAGGTGTATCACTCACTGAGTTGCAAAAGACTTTCTCTACAAATCACTTTCCTCCATTTTGTTAGTTATCTTTATACAAAGATATGAGTGCTAACTTGACATACTTCTCCACAAATTACTTCCTGAAGCAGTGAATTTCTGTTTCTCCTGTTTATATTAAGCCTTTTCTGTTAGAGAGATAGCTGTGTTACCCTGAGGAGTTAATATCATTCTAAACTGAGCTTATACAACAGTATGCAAGCAATATGGCACAGCTCTGTTTCTATGCTTAACCAAATTAAGAATACATACCATAGCTTCATTGGCAAATATTGGTGCAAAATTTTCCTGAGTGGCAGGATCTGTGATTCCGCCACCTAATTCCCAGGTCATCCCTTTGTCGTCACTCCAGAATATGACAGCATAGTTAGAACTGTTAAGGAAATTGACTTCAGGTTCTGCAGTCAAAGAATAAATCAAGGAGACACGTTCTTGCAAAGTGCATTTTGTTCTAAACAATGCATCAATGTAAAATAATAATTAAAAGTAAATAAGTTGTTTTACAGGGCATAGTGGCCACTAATGTGAGAGAAGCCTGTGTGTTATAAGTTAAAAACTTCAATTACGGGGGCAAACAACTTGGCAGTTTAGATGTAGATCTGTGACAGATTTGGTGTAATTTAGAAGGCCAATTAAGCTTGCTCTAGGACAGGGTTGTCCAACATTTTGCAGCAGTGGGGCACATGGTTATGATGAATGAGAGGGTGCATGCTATTCTCATTTTTTCAATTTTTGTGGGAGGCAAAGGCAACAAAATGCAATAAATGCGTGTGAGGAACACTGCTTCAATTTCATTGTTGGTTTGCACAGATGAATAAATTTTATCAAAAAATGATGGTGTCAGGCAGAATGTTCTGGCAAAACTTTTTTCATATTCCTTCAGAATCCTTCTTACCCTGCTGGCCTTAGACAACACTCCAATGTAGCCTACACATAGGGTATGCAGCTTCATAGAAGATTGTGATGGTTGATTACATGCTGTAGTGGACTGTGCTGCCTTAAGTTGTCATCAATAAATCTACTTGCTGAAAAATTTTGCACATTGGATCATTTCTGATGGGCCTGCCACAACCCTGTGGCAGGTCAAACTATTGTCCACAGGCCGTGGGTTGGACAAACCATCTCTAATAAGAAGAAACCATCTTACTTTGATCTGGCAAAGAATTGAGCCCAAACGTCTTGGTTGCTAAGCTTTGTTGCTTTTTATGCTGAAGCCTTTATCCAGACCCTGTAAAGTGAGTTAAAGGGCACAGCAGGACTGAAAGTCCAGACCCATAACAAAATGCTTCAGGCAGACCCATTAAATTTTTTGACAACTCTACAAGAGGAGCTGAAATTCTTATTGTGGAAAGTAGAAAAAAACACTACCAGTTACTAACAATGGTTACATTGGGGGTTCGCTGGGATTAAGGCTTGGCTTGGTAACTTTGATAAATCTAACAATGGTCACATTTCTTCTTATCTTATACAGGCTCCATTAAAAAGCTCTACACCACATGTACATGTTCTATAATAAGCAGTATACATAGTATTTACTTTAATAGAGTAAACTGGGGTAAAAACGCCCCATTGACTCGTTTCCACTACTATAGTGAAAACTGGTAGGAGCAATTTTTAAATGTGATATATTTTTAATGAGTACAATGTTAATCCTCATTTGTAATGTATACAGTCAGATCAACAAATATTTTTTAATGGTGCGTAGTTGCCACTGAACCAAAAATGAAAAATCAAGTTTTGAAAAACGAGGGTTGGAGGTTTGGCCCACTTCTCTTAAAACTGTTCCATTTCAGAGGGGCCATAATATTTTTAAAATTCTAGAGTTGCTAGTACTTAGGCCAAGTAAAATAAATTATATCTTTCCTGCCCCAGCCCGCATCCTTTCTTGGAGCGGCATCCTTTTTTTTTAGATTTTGAACGGGAAATATATCGTTTTATTGTGGTACCTTCAGCATTTTTCCACAAACGCTGTACGAACAGCCCTTCCGTGATCATGCACTTTACTGTTTATGCAGGACAGATAGGGAGACAAGAATATGAATGATATCTGAGTGATATGTCCTGCATGAAAAAAGGGAGGTGCACATCGACCCATACTTGACTGTGTATATACCTGCACAAAGTCACATAGGATGCAGACTTGACTTGCATGTGATATTACGTTGTGAATGTATGCGGTGCTTTTAGGCATTTTTGACATACATAGGCGTGCACATAGAAAAAAAAGAAAAAAAGGCCCTCATCCTCCTTTTATAAAAAAATTGTCTAAATAGATGTATGTAATTAAAATAGTTCTGTAAATTAATACTTTTGCCAAATGAATGTTTTAAACATGGGCTTTATTACATCAAGAAAATCAAATCTCTCTGGGTAAAAACGCCCAGAGCAATTTTCAGCATTGCAGCCTTATTTATTCCTATCAAATATTGTGAGGAGCTGGTATTTAGCATTTTAGACTGTTGTTCCTCATGCAGACTATAAAAAAGGATAACATACAAGTAATTTTATCCTTCCATTCCTTTCATCATGACGTATGGTATTCTACTCGCTCTTCCAGCACAGTCTGCACAAACTTTGGCATAACCAAATTATTAGTAAACAACCATGTTCCATTTTCCTATTCATGTCCATTTTGGGCGTATATAAAATTGTGGGGTCATAATAATTCTTAAGTGTCTACATGTTGAAAATCAGGAACCAAACAACCCTACAACACTTTTTAACTCCATAAAGTCTCTGTTTCATAAAATTATCCCACTACTGGCTGAAGAAGATCATTAATATTGTAGAATTTAAGCAACACGAATAGGGATATTTGACCCCCTCCCCCCTAAAAATCCAAATGACGTACAGTATGATGAGGGTTGAGATACTTACAGTATTCTACACCTTGCTTTTAATCTGCAGAATTAAACAGTAGCAAATTTCAATATAGTTTTCATTTTATGAACACTCAAAAGATTGCATCTCATTCTGAGAACCCCAGAAATCAACAGTAATGACTTTAAGTCCAGAAAACATTGAAACTCCATGACTTCCAGATCATGAATGCAAATTTTCCCTTTTGGCCTCTTCTTAATTAGCTATTTGGGAAAACAAACAACTTTACAATAAAATCTATGAAGTATGGAACACGACTGGATGAATTGGTATGGGATGTACATACTGTACTGTGTAAAACCCTAGGCAGTACCCTAGACTACAGGTCCATTTGAAAAACTTTTTATCTTAGGCTTGCTTACAGTTCCTATGTAGTGTGTGTGTACTTCATTTAGACCAACCTGGATTGATATGCCACAAAATGTCAGACATTTCGGTCCATAAATTTGTTCAAAGATTCTATAATATTCAGGTAAATATCGATAGACAGGTCATTAATTTGGTTGGGGCTTATCCCATCATTCCATCTCACACTTTGTCGGAATTAGTGCTGGCATCACAATTCTGTCCACATTTCAATAATAAATGCCATTAGTTGTTTTAATTGTTTATCTGCTTTTCAACTGTATGTTTTAATTTTGATGTACACCTACATTCCTGTACAGACAACAGCAAAGATCAATCATTGTGTGGCATTTCCTATAGTTGGTGGAATTTCTTGATAGAATAGCTTGCTTTGTTTTCAGAGCTTAAGTGGCAGCTATGCCTGCAACTTTGTTGTTGTTGTTGGTAAATGTTCCAAATAATTCCAGTTACTTTGCTGTTTTCCAGCTACAGCTTGTACCAGATTCATAACTGAGTTCATTCTAGGTGACTTTAAAGAAATGCAAAAATAACTACTAAACATTTTCGTTGGAAGTTTGTGGGCGGGCGTTTCTACGAAGAAGCCATGGTAAAAACGCCCACCATTTTCTCCACTGGAAAGGTCCAAAATTTCTCCTGCTTAATATGTAACCCCTGGGTTACTATTTGTTGTAAATAAAACAGATATGGAGTGAATAAAAGCACATATTCATTTCCATATGTTCTCAAGGAGTACCAAGATATTTGGGAAAAACTGAAAAACAGTTGCTTTTACCCCAGTTTACACTATTGCTTGTTCACACTTTGAAGAACCGTAACTCTTACATCAATTTGCTGAACTAGCTAATTCCTGACGACTTCTGATCCAAGAGGGCATTTTCAGAATGAAAACAGACTGCAGTGTCATCATATGTTCTAAACCAGGGTTTTGATGTATTAAAAGTGACCAAACTCTATCTTTCAAGGGCCTTTTGAAAAAAACTGCTCATTTTTCTTGACTTTACAGTCTTGGAAAAACCAGATTTCAATTTTCCCTGACTTTCCAGGATTTTCAAGAATCGTACAAACTCTGGTAACATGATTCCACATCTATTTTACTACATAATTTGTGACAGAGACAAATTATAGTTTCAAGCAAGCCTAAATTTTTAAATGGAAATTATATAAAAAACAACCAAGCCATTTTTTTTTTAAAGGCCGGGAGGGGGGAGACGCTTATATTTCTAGAGCAATGACTGCACTTATGAAAAAATAATGATGCATTTACTTGTAGGACTTACTGTGATTAAGGCCATTTTCATCTCTCACAAAATAATTGCCTGCAAACATGAGTCTTCCAGATTCCAGTTGAATCCCATGGCCTGGACCTATTGTAAAGAGGAATTTTTATGAGTAAGCAAAGGAATGAGAGGAAAAAATACACTGACCACAATGCTGTGGCTGACTGGATAAAGGTAGTGACATTTGAAGCCAGGGGGGGGGAAGCAAAAATGCTTATGATGTGCCCATGAGTATTAAACTGTGCACACGTGGCGGGCACCATGAGCACGACGCCCCAAAGGGCCCCTTAAAACAACTGCACTTCAAAGAAAGATTATTACAGTTTGGACGATTTTTTATTTTATGCTATCAATTTTATCAGGAATTTCTTTGAGTAGGGAGGGTTGCATACCTACCATACAAACAAAGATGGGGGTAGATTTATGAATTAACAAAGACAAACACTTGTCATGCAGCTGTTTTGTTTAGATCAAGACTGATTGTACAAAACAAAGAATTCACTTTCAATTTAGGGAAATAAATCTTAAGACACTTACCTGGTGCAAACATTGATGGTGGTGGTTCTATTCTATCTATTGTCATTGAAGTGATATCACGCAAACCTGACCAAGTTTCCCCATTGTCAAAACTCTGGAAGGAATGGAAGTGCTATTATGTAACTGGTTTGTATATAATTTGCTACATGAACAGTAATTGCAACAGCAATGACAACAAGAAAGGCAATGGAACAATAAAAGCAATTTTTAATGTTCAAAAATCCACAAAAGAGTGTATCTGGCATAGGAAGGGCTTAAAGAGGGCCAGGTGCAAATACAAGCACAATTTTGAACTTGCGAAGAAATGCAATGTTAATCAATTTGGTTTTTAACCTTGATTTTATTAAACTCTTCAAAGTTAGGCTAGAAGGAACTTTCAGAAGCCTGTACTATCAACAGGAAGCAGCACACTGAAAAACTGATCACCACAAGACCTTGCAAGTTGTCAGTTAAGTTTAGAGATGTTTGGAAGTTGATCTAAAGCTTGAACACAAAGCTTTCACAACACAGGATAGAGATAGACTGCTTGTGGTACACCATGTGAGGATCAGTACATCTTATGTAGAATCATGAAACACACACTAACATAATGCTTCTCTACCAAACTAAAGCCACTTTTTACAGTGCAAACATATTTCTGCCGTGTGACACTATACACGAATCTGGACAGCAAGTGATGGTCTAATTTCAGTCGGCCACAACTGGGGTCCGTCGCCTATAAATCTTTCGATTTCCTTGCTTACCTCTATCATGGATGGTTTTACACTAATTTGTATCTTAAATTCACCTATTTCACTAGATATGAGGGTTTGAAATTCATGTAAACAAAAAATAAAGATGATTTTAGGCTGATGGACCCCACTAATGGCCGCCTACAGTCACTAAAAAACAAGCGCTAATTGGATCTGTCTAAATTTTTGTTTACTACATTGTTTACTACATTGAGGTCATCCTGATAAATACATATTAGTTTTTTACTTTTTGAGTATATTTTTTACTTTTATCTTTCGCATGATCTTGACAAACTGCGAGAACTACAGTTTGCTCCATTTTTTTTTTTATAGAATCCCTCCTATGGATTGGGTATGTAAAACGTGCTCAAGGAATTTTCTGCCTGTTTTGAAAGATGACTAGAGGGAGGATTCAAAGCCTACAACAGAGTTTTCCTCAATGCCAGGAACCTGTCTTTTGTTCACTTGAAAAGAATTCTTGGAAGAATGTGGTCACACTGCTTCTATATACCCTTTTCCAAAAAGCATTAACCACAAAGAATTATGGGATAGGGGTTTTGGTATGCATCATTTTGTCAATGACATTTTCCTGTAGCAAAACTAATGCACACTTACATTCTGCATTACAGGAAATGCCCATTAGCCAGAATTTAGGAAAAGTCCAACACAACTGATCCTTTTAACTCTGTTTAGCCCAACTTCCTGGCAGACATGAATCTCATCTTGACTTCTGAAACCTTACAAATTGAAAGTCACCTATGTATGACACACTGTAAAGCTGCGCTGGGCCAATAGGATGTCATCCCCCAACTAATCAATAAGGTGGCCAAATCCTTCTTACCCAAGTTGCCGTTGGCAAGCTGGGTAAGAGTAGGTAATGGGGAATTCCTGTCATGTGCCCCAAAATCCTTTGCAACTGCTATTTGGGAAAAAGTCTGCTGAAGGGGTAAATGGGTTAGTCAGTTCGATAGAGTTTTACGGCCCAACCCCCAAACTATTAGTTCAGTTTTAGCCAGCCATGGTCTTTTTCTCCAGTTGTAGCCCACTTGCTCATTTTCCCTTCACCATTGCTTATGTGGAGCATCACATACAATGGCAGTAGGTTCCATTTTAGGAGTCAATGGTCAATGGGAATTTCATGGGTAGATTCATGGCTTCATGGCTGAATGCACACTCACATTACTTCATCGGAGATAACTTACACCATATGTACAGAGATGCCAACATTTACATCCAGAAATCAGGGAGGTTTCACATAGGAATCAGGGAGATTTTTTAAAATTACATGCAATTCAATAGGGGAAAAGCTTGCTTGAATCAGGGAGGTTGTCATATTTGCTAGTTGGAATGGACAAAAATCCTTGAATTTTCAGGGAGTCTCTTTGAGAATCAGGGAGAGTTGGCACCTCTGTATGTACCTGTCATGTGTCTGCCACGATGTACTAAATTTGCAATATCAGTCTAGTTGAAGGGGGGGGGGCAGGGTATGACCATGTGAAGTGTTTCATAGCAATGACCATCTTCCATTAAGCTTTAACTATAAGTTTACACAGAACCATGAATTTTATTTTCAAATCAGCTCATTCTCCTAATAAAAATATTTTGAAGTCATGAAACTTTTTTACTCATTATTAAAAAGTGCATGCTGCAAGCAAGCTCCACTTGGCAAACTTGGAAATCTGGGTGGTGTGTACACTTAGGGGCATGCTGAAATGTCTGTTGTAACTGTCCCAGCCTAAGGGGTCATCAAGTGGCAGAGTGGTCTCTTCCAGCTGATCTGTTCCAATGTGGTGCACATGTGCATGGGTTCAAATCCAGTTCAATATTAGCAGAGTTTTCTTCAGAGACTCCACCTTTCCTCACACGTGGCACTAAAATCTGTTGCCCAGATGACAAAGTTGGTTGTGCCCTGGACTGACACACCTTAGGTTGGACCAGTTAATTAGCTGACTTTACCTTTGTCCCAGCCTAAGAGGACTCAGGAGAAAATTCACTACCATCTTAAGTCCTGCTGATTTTGATGGGAAAATCCAGCATAATACTAGAGCTGGCTGATGGAAAACCTTATGAAATGTTTGCTGGCCCGGCAGTGAGAGTGGCTACCTAATTATGATATCAGGTGAAAGCACTATATATAGGAGGAATGATGAAACCCTGAGATGGTACTCTAGATAAGTGCAGCCACAAAGCTAGGGTGTAGCACCTACACTCTAGCTGAAGCAGATATAGTTTTGATTTTTAGATATGATACTGTAGTGTATCTTTGAGATATGGAAGTACACGCCCATGTCAAAGCTGTGCCCCTACCATCCCCCCTCCAAAGCTAAACATTGAGAAATTTTTGAAGTGTTTATCAGTCCTTTAAAGAGGGAGAGAGTTCTGAAGTTCTGCTCCTGAGAAAACTCACCCCCACCTTGGTACAATACTGCTCAAAAATTTTTGCTTTTGCCACTGCTTGAGCTTTTCAAAAGTTTATTTCTGCAGATTGTCTTGACCTATTTTTTCATAGTGATTATCTCTCACCTTGACCATGTAAACTTTCTGGGAATGAACTCCCTGTTGAATCATGTCAAACTGATCCAGCCAGGCTGGTATCCCAATGAACACCACAATTATAATGTTTAATTCCTTCTCGATGATAGGGTTTGGGTTCATCAACCTGCAAGCAAATGATAATATTCTTAAGCAACTTGTTCCGACAAAACTTATACACATAAGAATTGCTGCCCTCCCTGTCCTTACTCTCCCCCTAGGAGCTGGGGGGGGGGGTTACTGATGTGCCCTCAGTATTTCCTGACTGTCATGAGTGGTGACTAAAGGGAAGGACAGGCACAGTATTTGAAGACTTGCACAGTAACAACTGAACTTGAAATGCGGACTTGAACTGTATCTGAAACTACATTTCAACTAATACCTTTTTATCTAGTTGAAATATAACAAACATTTAACTTTGTGTTTCCTCCTGTGGGCTGGGGGTTGTAGAATATGCCCACAGTATTCCCCGCCTGTCGTAACAGACCACCACTAAACAGGAGGGTGTGAACAGTATTTGAACATTATGACACTATTTAACACATTCGTGTTGGTGTGTCCTTAAATCTTACCCAACTAACAATATCCGCATCAGACACCAGACCATTGTACACAACTGAACATCAATAGACCATCATAAATATGGAGGGTGGCTTGCTTCAAAATCAAATTTCAAATCTAAATTTTCCCCAAATTTATCAAATCTTATCTAACTAACCAACTAACACAGTTGTGTTGATGTGCCATTACTTACCATGCCTCCATTCCTTTTCAAGACATGACACTGCTCCTCTCCATTGCAATGCAATAAAGTTAGATTAGGTTGTACGGCTCAGTTTCTAACACACTGGTTTAAGTTGGGTTGGCCACCGACCCCTTTTCCAGCAGTGCCTCACTGGCTTGTTTTCCCTACTTGCTTTTGATGAGCACCAAACACAATGCCAGGAGGTCCCGTTTTTAAAGTCTTTGGTACGACCCGCCTAGGGCGTGAACTCCCAATGCAATGGAATATTACTCCACCTACAGTCACAACAACATCAGCATTTCATCATGCTCATTGCTTCTTCTCCATTACAAACAAAATTCAATTTGAAGAGATTATGGAATTCTAAATCCATTACAAATGAGGTAATCTAACTGGCTTTTGAACATTTTTAAGGTTACTCATCTGTAGATTGAATTAGACAGGACTGTATGTCTCAACTGATAACCTCCTGGTTTTATGATCTAGTGGCCCCCATGGCTCTTTTTTCCAGTTGCAGGGCATTGGAATGATATCCTTATCCATTGCTTTACAGAACACCACACACTATGGAAGTAGGTTCTATTTTAAAGTCTTCCGTTTGATCTGAGCTGGAAATCGAACCCTGGACCTGCCAAGTGAGAGTTGGATGCTCAACTAGACCATGCACTGGGCAGAACTCACCTGTAACTGTACATGGAAGCTAGAACCTGTACATCTCCCCAGAAGACCTTCTTATCCTCTAACGTACCCCTTCTGTAAATGATATCCATTCGACCAATGTCAGCAGGAGTGTCTTTACGACCTTCACAAAATGCGAGGAAGAAGCCATTGTGGTGTATAAGTGCAGGAATTCTGGAACCAAAACAGAAAAAGAGGTGAAGTATTGCACAAGATATGATTTACAGTACATAAACTGCAGCTTTCAAAAACTTCAAATTGTGGGTCTAGAATTATGGGTTAAGAAGTATGTTTGGTGGGCCTGGAAACTTTTTCTGAAATGGGTGTGAACTGTCTTTTATGTTTCCCTTGGCAACATCACCAGATCAGCCAAACAAGTTGGGTACGTGGTATTTGTTCATGTAAAAAAAAAAATAAATAAATAAAACTATGCAGCTGTGGAACTGGCAAAAGATATTGCACAGCTTTTAACATCCAGAATACTGTATTTAACTATTAACAGTATTATACCTTTACAAAGTTAGAGTCACAATTTTTAAATCAAAGCAGATCCACAGTAAATTTACCTTGATGTATTGTATCCATAATAGTCTTGGGTGAATATAACTGAAAGGAAAAAGAACAATATGGAGACACAATTATATAAAGTGCAGTAAAATTATTTTGAAACAGAATGCAAAAATGCATTAAGGTTTCCATGATACATAAATGTACTGTCTCAAATTTGCCATCATGCACCATTATCTTCTAACTCAAATGTTATACTAGCACGTTCAAAAAAATTATTTTGTTATTCCAGATGCCCTTTTGACCTTCACAAAAGCCACACATAGATAGATAGATAGACATCTTGAGATATCGTGTTAACAATATTTTCAGACTTTGACCCCTGGTGACCCAAGATGACTTTTGACCTCTGCCAAAAACAATAGGGACAATATCCTGACTACAACGCATCTACATACCATATATGAAATCTATCCAAATTTCCGATCTTGAGATATCATGTTAACAATATTTTCAGACTTTCACCGACAGTGACCCCAGATGACCTTTGACCTCCACCAAAAACAACATGGAACATCTCCTAACCATAACCCATCCACACACCAAATATAAAACCTATTCACCTTTCCTATCTTGAGATATCACGTTAATCAGATTTTCAGACTTTGACCCCTGGTCACACCACATGACCTTTGATCTCCATCAAAAAACAAAAGGGACCATCTCCTGACTATAATAACGCATCTACATACCTAATATGAAATTTATTCAAGTTTCCGATCTTGAGATATCGTGTTAACAATATTTTCAGGCATTGAACCCTAGTGACCCAAGATGACTTTTGACCTCCGCCAAAAACAATAGGGACCATCTCCTGACCATAACGCATCAACACACCAAATATGAAATCTATCCAAGTTTCTGATCTTCAGATATCATGTTAACAAGATTTTCAGACTTTGACCCCTGGTGACCCCAGATGACCTTTGACCTCTGCCAAAAACAATAGGGTTCTTCCTCTCAATATGGCACATCTATGTACCAAGTTTGAAACTGTCAGACATTCCTAACTTGAGATATCATGTTAACGAGCAAAGTGTCACAAACACACACACTTACATACACCCACACATACACACACACACATACATACACACACACGCCATCGAGAATGCATAGATTTCTCTTTCATTGAAACCAAAAAGGATATAAACCAACATTTGTCTGCTCACATACTCTCTTGGGACCTCCCTAATTGACTATTTCCTAACTGTACCTTTATGGTGCAAAAATACAATCACGAGGACCTCCTGTACTTTTAAGCTTAAACTACCGTTCTTCAATCCTAATGTAAATGCACAGCTGTTTAAAATTCAATACACACACTGATAACTATTTTAGGATAGGACAGGTTATCCGAGGCTAGCCAAGCATTCAGAAATCAGGGTGATCTGGGTAGCATCAACCAATAAGCCAGTTCTGCAATTTGTTTCGGTTGCTGTGCACATGCGCACACCCTCCAAATTGATGGATAAACAAATCGATTCCGCACCTATAACACGTATTCCAAAATTTAAGTTTACATGAAAATTTGGTTAAATCATTCTTTCTTTATCCATCCATAACATAAGGAGGGATCTCAAGTGTGGTTTAGTGCAGTGGATTGTGTATAAACTGTCCTTTTGATGTGAAAATTTGCATTTTATTTTGCCATAAAGTAGCAGTGAGACCCTTTTTTGTACGACTTGGCTAGACACTTAATAGATAGTGTTGTATGCACATACTGACGAAAAGAACGGATGGCTGTACACTAAGTGCTACTGTAAGCTTGGTTTGTTTATCCCATGCTGTGCCCCACAATTCCAAGGGGCAACGAATTACCCAACCAGTTTATTGGGAGTCTTCACAGATTCTTAGTTTACACTAAACCCAGACAAGACATGACCTTTATCAGAACTAGCGCAGCTATGCTGCAGAATCTCAATACTTTTATGTAAGATCAATGGAAATCTTTTTGCAATGGAACTTAGCACTTAGGTTTTGAATGATACAACAGAAAAGAAAACACACCCCTTTGGTGAAAAGGTAATCATTGTCAAGACCCTAATACTAGTTAATAATATTGTACAACATTTACTACTGTTTTTGAGTACGCCCTCTATTACCTTCAGAAATTCTCAGCTCTGTATTAAGGTCTTGGAGATTTTGGCAAGGCAGTTTTAACTTTCCCTTTATTTTCTGAGCATTTTCCCTTCAAAAGTGAAGGGAACCAACCAGAAATCGAAGCTTCGGGGTGTGACACAAAGATATGAATATGCATATCAATATCAACTGGCCTCTGAAACGACCAAATTATGCTGCTTATAGTGTGTATGTAATATATACAGTACAGTGATATACGTATAGAGCACAGAAATACATACTCCAACAATGAATGTTAGACTGTTTACAATCTCTACCCAATGTAGCCCCCAACTCAATGTATCAACTGTACAATGTAAAATGTATGAAACTAATGTGGCCATGTAGTGGGAACTCTTGAGAAATTTGTTTGCTACCTGGGTTCATTCCCTGGTTGTAGTTATATGATGCAAAATGAACCTTTATTTTCCACTACAGATAGGGAGAGATATAATGAAAGGGCAAATCCTGTCAGTCTGGATAAGAACGTGTCAATTCCTTTAGTTTGCAGCACAATTTTGCGGAGGATGGGCGCATGGGAGAGAATACATGGGAGGGGTGGGGGTTCAATTTGGTTTGGGAAAGTTAGGTTGTGTAACAGGCTAGTTCAGCTGCTGCCTTCCCACAAAGCAAACCCATGTTGGAACCATGTGCCTGACTCATATGCAGCCTGCATTTTGGACCACCTTAGGTTACTATTATATCGTTGCACATATTGGGCTGCTTCGGTGATTGCCCCCCCCACTTCGAAATTTGCTCATGGCTCCATATGGGGCCCACTTATAATTTTGCACCAAAGATTAGTAAGGGCTCCATTTGGGTAGTCCACATGCATGAAGGATAGGTCTGGCCCATATTTCCACACACACTAGTCGTTTACATGGGCCCCAGAAATATCCCATATGGGTATCATGTGGGCCAGCCGATACAGGCCTTTTCTTAATCCTGGGTTCAAAATCACATGAGCCTCATATGAGCCCAAAAAATAGGACCCATAAGTGTTTTTTTTATTAAAATTTATACTGACTGTCGCTGTGGCTGAGTAGAGAAAGGTACAGTAGGACTGGCATTTAAGGTGATGCAGCTTAGCAAACCAGGATGTCAAGTGTTTAATCTGGCTGGGTCAAAGAAAGGAGGGGCTAACCTTTCCCATCTTATCTCTTTTACTACTGAAAGGGGTCCACCCCCCTGCACTGAGATATACATTATTCTTCAAACACAAAGTATCTATGTGTGGGTTCTGCCAATAAATTTTTGTAGATACACCATAGGTTTATATTTAGAAATTCCAGGAGGCAGCAGTGCAATGGTTTTGCGGCAAGATCCTACTACTATACAGCAATGACAGGTTATGGTTTACCAGTGAAACCATTGGAAGTGAGGGATAAGAACAGATTTTTCCATTAACTCTTCGTTAAAATAAAGTTTCTTACTTTCAGGCATTGTCTGCCAAGGTGTTTCTTGCATGAAAGGCGTGGAGGTGGTGGGTATTTCTGCTCGAAGAGGAGTACGTTGCAGGGGTGTGGACATCTGTCGAATAACGATAATCACAACCAGAACTCCAAGACAAAGGAAAATGAACTGTAGTGTGGAACTGTGCATCCTCATGGCTGCTCTATCCATGCTCATCCTGCAAGGGGGAATAGAGATAGTCATAATATATTTTAATGAATATTGGAAATTGCACCATTCTGTAATGATATCAAAAAATGGTAGGTTAGCTGAAAGAGGGGGATATTCACTTAAAAGGGATTTAGTCTTTCAATCCTGAAAAGGGAAAAAAATCAAGTCCTCCTATAGGCAAGTTCGGCAAATTGTTTTGATGGCTATGAACACGTGCACATCCTCCAAATCATCTGGATAAACAAACCAATTCTGTACCTACAACACACATTCCAAAATTTGAGTTTACATGAAAATTTGGTGAAATCAATCTTTCTAAATGCATCCATAGTATAAGGAGGGATCTCAAGTGTGGTTTAGTGCAGTGAATTCTGTCTAAATTGTCTTTGATGTGTAAAATTTTACAAGAACTGCAGTAATGTGACACTGGAACTCCTATTTTCATTTGACTTGGCTAGACACTTAGATAGTGTTGTACTGTATGCACGTACTGACAAAAACATGGGAATACTGTTCGCCAGGTTCTGAGCTCGGTTTGTATTCCATGCCGTGCCTTACAATTATATGTTGCAATGAATTACTGAACTAGCTTATTGAGTTTATGTCTTGATGTGTTAACAGCTTGGAGTTTGTCCATAGCAGGCCCATAGACTTTTTCTCCAAATAGGAGTTATGAAGGATTTGGGGATTGATAGACTTTTGGTACCCAAATGGTGTGATCGTCAGTATCACTTTACCATGACCAAAGATGATGCACACCAAACACTATTTCACAAGGAGGGCTGTCAGTGATTAGCGATTAATCGCCGATTAATGGCCAGCCAAGTAATCGTTTAGTAAAATGCTTCATGCGATTAATCGCATCTCATGCCCCGAGGACTCTGACTTGAGTTAAGTTAACAGTGTATCCTCCTTCATCGCAAGTTTAGCAGCCTTGACAAAGCATACGATGTCTACATTATGAACAAGCTCAAAAATTGCGCAGAGCTTTTACATGCACGTTTTTCACCCAACCCCCCGCTAGTTTACATGTGATTGTGTGCGGTGTCATGGGGGACGTTTTAATCCGTGAACCCCAAACACAGAACCTGTTGTGACAGGCTTTTTTCAACACCACCAATACATTTGTAATGAACATAATTTACAATGAAATTATAAAGCACTAAACGTATGCATACACCACAGTGTCTTTTAGGTACCCTGTGCGCCATTGTGCACTTCGCCATAATAGTTCAATTTCAACAGCCACTTGTCAGTTCACTACTGGCGTACGTCTCCCAAAATTTCAACTCGAAATCAAAAAATTTCAAAAAATTACAAATTCAGCTTTCTAACCATGTTATTCCTGTCCTTGTATCACGTAGGAGTGTTTGCAAGTCACGTATTGAAAAAAGTTTCAAAAAAGTCTCGATCGCTGTTTATCAAGACCAACAGCAAACATAGCAGCAGTTGCACACGGTAGCAGTCGGCTGAAAATCGTTTATACGCCGCTGCTTCGTGCTGTACATTGAACGAACTTCTGTTACAAAGATTCGTACTCACTGATTGGCTGCTTGCGTTTATGAATGGAGCGGCTTCTTTAAAAGTTTGGGGATTCCCCGCTTTTAACGTAATTATTACGGGAGGGTGTCATGTTATTGCCGATTAAAGTACACCCATTCTCTGAGCGCTTTTAACGATACACGTACACGCTGAGCGAGCCGATCAGGTAGCTTGCTGAAGGCATGTATTTATATATATTAAACTGTGCATGTAGCTAGCAGCTAGCAGGTCTTGTTTATGTGCTGCGAACTTATGTAGGGCTGTTTACACAGTACAGGCGGTAACTTAAACATAAAATGACCGGTGAAAAATACGATGTCTAGATTTGATCGTAGCCTATTCTTGTTAGCTCTAACGTTACGTAATTTTGTACTGTAAACTTAGGTGGCTAGGCTCTAGGCCTAGTTTATGTTGTGGTTTCAGGCCATGCTATTTTTTGGGGGGAAATTATAAATGAAACAAATGGGTAGATTGGGCGAGTGTCAAAATTAAATATATCGTAGTCGGTCATGCAGCTGTATGCATGGGGGGCTCATCGGCTACTTTTGCCGTGGATACTGTATTGTGGCCTAGCCTATACTTTGTGAACGCTTGTTGCTTTGAAATACTTAAACTTTATCTAGCGACTGGTGTGTGGTGTAACAATCTATATCAACCTCCAATGAAAGCAATTCTCTAACAAGAGCCCAATGGGCACTGTGGTTCCTTGCTAGATATTATGAGAACTGTACAGCCAGTCTGTGAAATGGAGCTAAGCAAAAGTTCATACTCAATGTTTGTAACATCTTCACAAGGGGTATTTTAGTACTAATTTTACATGAAATCAAAGATTAAATTTCTGTGGCCTTACTAACATTCAACTTTTGTAATGCTTGGTGATCCTTCAAAAACACTACCTCATTTCCATATGTATTTATGCTTGTAATCAAATCTGATATTATCACCAATAAATGATACACAATGTGGTCAGAGAATGAAAAACACCCCTTGTATTTCTCTCACAAGTTATTTTTACCTGCTCTCAAATAAAACTTGCTGTTACTTTAAAACAATCTACCACTTGTCCTGTTTGCTACCTCTACACAGAAAAAAGGGTTTATTCAGCAGTCAAGCAGAAAGCAAGTGATTAATGAAGTGTGATAATAGAATGAGGATAAGGTTACCCCACAGAGCACAGCAGTATTAAAGAGACATATTGTAGAATCCATGCATTGCTTCCACTGGCAGAGAGACCAGTTTAATGCAGAGTGACCTGTGCTCAGTGAAATCTACAGATTTCAGTTATTGCCCTCTTAAAACTTTGAATGATCCAAAATATGTGCACAACCCGAAGGAATCATTACGGAACGAACAAAAAGGACAAATTTCTAAGGTGTTTGAGTGCATAAGCATGCAAAACCAGGTGAGATAAAAAATCTATTGAAACTATCTTTATCTAGCTTACAAGATTTTCTAAATAACATTTCTAGCAGTTGACCTCCAGTGACCTTGATGACCTTTGACCTTAATCAAACACAGATTGATTTGAAATCTGTCCTTTCTACCTTAAAATACTGTGTTAAAACGTTTTTCAGTGTTTGACCCCTGGTGACCTCTGATGACCCCTTGACCTTCACCGAACATATCCAATTTCATCCTTACACCATAACACATCCACGCACCAAGTATGACATCTATCCAAGTTTCCTAACTAGAAATATCATGTTGAGAAGGTTTTTAGTTTTTGCCCTCTGGTGACCCCAAATGACCTTTGACCTCCACCAAAAACGATAGGGCACACCTTCTCCCTATGACGAATCTATGTACCAAATCCAAGTTTCATCCAACCTTCCCTTCTTGAGTTAGAGCGTACCGAAGCAAGTGTCACACACACACACACACACACACACACACACATACACACACACACACGCCAACCTGACTACATAGGTTCCTTTGCTACCGCAAGGAACCAAAAATTGCCTTGCACAAAATGTTTTGTTACAAAAGATAAAGGGGGTAAAAAAGTTAAAGTGGAGTCTGCCACTAGGCGGACCTGTGCGTTGTATTAACGCTAACTCAGTACTGGCGAGCGATTGCGAATTACTATACTACGGATACACACACATATATGTACAGTGCAGGTCTATTACCGATATCTACACGTTACTACACGGGTTGGTTACAGTATGCATACGCAAATGCGATTAATCGCGGAGTAATCGCAAAAAGCTGCGATTAAACATTTAGTTCACTAATCGCAAATTGACAGCCCTATTCACAAGTCTTGATAATTGCTATTTGAAAAAAGTTTATAGCCAGAGTTACCAATTTGAGAGATGGGGCATATCTGTGAAAGGGTTTTTCTGGCATGGGGGAAAGGTCTAGGGAAAGGGGATATCCCCCTCCCCTCAGGAAATTTTGCGTTGGTTGAGAAACATAGATGTGCAATTACACAGTTAACAAACACAGATTCATCATGAATATTTTGCTTCAAATGTGAATTAGTTCCATTTGTTGTTTTATTATGTTCAGGCTTAATCCTTCTCTGTACAGAGCTGGCCTAAAAAGTTCCAGCTTGCTTCCTCAATTCTGAAAAATATTTCTGTGTAGGTCCTATGGATAATATAACATGCGACCATTGACATATGTGAAGAAAAATGACAGGTGTACAGGGTTTTCCCTGGGTTTAGAATTGAACGTCGCGCATCTGATGCGTCCTTAGGTGGATCGTTGGCCTGGGGGAGGGGTATAAGGGGAGGGGCTGTTGTTTGCAATGTCGTCGCATGACAACATTGCAAAAGTCCTGTAAATAACAATACGGAAGGAATGCTAGAAATGACTTGATGCAAGATAATAAGCACCGAACGTCACAAGATTCCAGGAGCTACGTGTACAAAACGTGCACAGACATGTATGCTAAGCTTGGGGATTTGAAAAAAAGGTGAAACACTGCAGCTCGATAGTCTGTACAAGTTGTTTTGTGCAGGACAGTTTGTACAGCAACTTATGCGGCGCTTTCTGTGAGAAAGCAAAAAAAAAAACACATTGAATGCAAATCTAAATCCAATCTAAATCTAATTCCATGTAATACTACAGGGTTACAGCGGAAAATATCAAACGATCACTTCCATGGCAGAGTAAAATTTTACGTTTGTGATTATCAATGCATCCCGTTTTGGCAGGAAGTTGAAGGATTGAGTTTACGGGAATTTTACGAAACTAAGGGCAAGTTACAAGTATATTTTAGCCCCTTTTCAGTTTGCAAATAGCCTAATCGGTGGTAATGATCGAGTGAATGCCAGAATTTATAAAAGCAATGGAGCACAATGCTGCAAGAATTAATCACAGATTGTGTGCGTACCGATCTTTTATGAAAACATGTTTGGAAAACAAGGGTTCTCTGACATCATACACATAAGTTCCATTGCACTTATTTTAAGTTACCTCTACGTAAGTAACATCGTAACATTGTGATTGGTTCATTATTGCTTTTAATCAGCCAATCATACTCACAACATCGTCAATGCAGTTTTACTCTGTAGGAATTACGTGTAGAAACCAATCGTCTCCGTATAGAATTCTAATACTCCCATTGCATGTGTGCTACGATCAAATTTCCCAAACTTTGGTTGTAGTCTGGCAAAACAGTTCAGAGATATTTACTGAGGGGAGGGGAGAGGGGGTTAGACTGCAGCGCACAACTTTATTTTCCGATTTTCTGAATTTCGGCGTAAGTTTTAAGAACGAAGTAACAGGAAATATGTGGGATTTCATCGTTAAGATACAATGACATGGCTCGTTCGTTTGATTGATAATTTCCGAAATCTGAGATATTAGCCCCGCCTCTAACCTGCAAAACGGGTGTTTGTGTTTTGTTAGTGCAAGTCCTGTTATGCCACGTAGCTACTGCGCTCCTGAGTGAGCAAAACAGTTTCCTGATAGGAGCCTACGAGGGCAAGTGCAGGCTAGTAATACTGTGGTGTTACTTTTTCAGTAGTAGGCCCTATGGGATACACATACAGAGCTCCGACTCGCATGCAGTAGTATGTGAATGGAAGTTAAAAAAAAAAGTACTTCCAGTTTTACAAATTAGTCAATGATTTTGTCGTTTATTGTATTAACAACAAAAGCAATGGTTGACACAAAGCAGAAAATTATAAAGGCTAGCTGGCAGCAATCGCGGCCGTTTTTTGAACGTCGCAGCCTTTTTGATTTTGAAGCTTGAACCTCGCGGGGCGAGACGTTCAAAAGTCCCAGGGAAAACCCTGGTGTAACACATTGACATACAAAACAGAAATGGCTATTATCCAGAAATTTTATTATGTACATACTTTATGACATTTTCTGGGGATAATATATAGCAGTACATAGCAACTATCCCATTGGGGGCACTTTTTGTTCAAAATTAAGCTCAGCAGACTGTTAAAAAGGTTAATATGTCTGTGATAATTGATAATAAACATGGTCACACCAATTAATGATGTTCTCAGGGTAATTTTTTTTATTGCTATTTAAACTATTTGCAAATTTTTACGCCCAAGGTTTCCTAAATATATGGCAAACACAGAGCAAAATATTTTTCCATATTTTCCGTATCCCCCGTCCAAAGTGGAGTGTGCCAGAGTGACGTCACTACTCCAGTGCACACATCGAACACAAAGCATCCATGCAACGAACGAACGAACGTTCGTACGTCTACGGTCACTGCCGTATATTACGGTACATTTTTAACGGTACTGTACGGGTGAAATCTGGGCCAGGAAATGCATATTAGAAAGGTTTTCACTGTCATTATCACGAACGTACAGATAGTTGATTTTTTCATAAACGTACCAAGAAAGCAGCGGTACAGAAGTTGCAGTGACAAGCCGTCAGTTATTTTTTGGTTCCGATGCACACATATTGCACACTGGACAAAAGCCACAGAAACTAATCTTAACCTGTTAACGGCTCTAAATTGTGATCAAGTTTTAAATTCCAGTCTGATTTTTTAAGTCACGATGTTAGGAACAAACGGCACATTGTAGATAAAGTAAAACGTGACGTATTGTTGTCAAATCAACCAGATTAGAGATAAAAGGCCAATGGGTCGAGTCATGACTCTCATGTGCATACTATGCACTTATTTTGTAATATGTTGCAAGGTGTACGGTCGAGTACCCGGGTACCCGACGGATAATATGGTTCGGGTACCCAGATACGAAATTCCTACCCGGTGCAAACGCTGGTCATTACTAACGTTTGCTTTAAGTCAAATTCACAAAGAGTCATAGGGCCTACCTACAATACTGTATATCTTAAACTTCCCTGAAATTGGGAAACTTGATTCAAGTGAGGTTAAGGCCGGGAATGGCTTACAGATAGAGGAGGCAAGACAACATGTAATAGTTTCCTTTATAATTTCAACTGGATACGGAACATCGGTAAACACCGGCAAGTGCACTTGGCCAAATCATGTTGATCCGATCGGTTGAGACTTAGTGGAAAAGGTAATTACTAAATTTTACCCCCTTCAGTAAGAATGGATGAGTCAAAGGTAATAGGAGGAAGCTCATTTCAGACTGAAATTTTTGAAGAATAATCACTTTAATTGGCCTACAAGTTTACAGAGAGTAACTTTTAATTTGTACTCTCCTAACAAAATTTGAGCTATTGCAGTTATTTGCAGTTTTTTGAGGTGTTTTATTGTCTCAGTATTTGCACCCATATTTCAATATGTGTATTTCATTGCTACCACATGTTAAATCATAATTTATATAAGCTGTACTTTGTGAAATATTGTGTACAAACAGCTCCAAGTATGCAATGAACTATCAGCGGTCCCCCTTGGCTCTTTGCTAGAGAATCGGGAAGACTTTTCCGGTCGTTATTTAGTGCTCTGAAAAGCTATCTTCGAGCTTGTTTCGGTGATGAATGAATTCTAATACCCACGCTGCAATGCGTCGGCATTTGCTTTGTGTTCAATTAGATTAGTGTGTACAGCACGGCAACAAAAGGGCGGCAGAGCAGCGCGCTGGAATTAAGGAATGGCTATTGTTCGAGGTTGTGGAACTGCCAGCAGCGGTGAACAATGGGCGTTGCGACGCCCCCAGATTAAGATGCATTCCAACGGGATGCATTGAAACGCATAAGAGAATTTCAGTGGCATCCCTTATAATTGTTTGACATACACATGCATCACATCAATGTATGTCAAATATTTTCAAATGTGCTTCATGAGTGCAAGGTTGATCATATTTTAATGTTAACTTGTTTATTGTCAACCATCATCACATAACAACCTAAGTTATTGGTAAGGTCCATGTATATGACAACCTTTTTGAGTTTCAGCATTTTTCTTATAATGGGCAAACACAATCTCATAACAGGTGTAATGTTGACAAACATTTATAATTTACGGTCTCCTCAGCTTCATACTGATCATAAGGTGATTCCACCTGCCATTTGTATGTTGTACAAGTATGTCAATATGTTACACCCGTTATTTTTCTTGATGTATGTCAATTTTCACCTGTTATATTTTCCATAGAGCCTCTGTAGATTTTATTTCAATATTGAGGTACTGCAGAAAGTTGAAAATTTTTAGGCTATGTCTATGCATCTAAAGATCAGCCTTGAACATAATAAAACACATGAAATTGACATAGAATCAGAATTATCCCTTATGTGATGCTACCGTGTTGGTTTACTGTGTAATTGTCCAGATGCAAACTGTTGCAAGATTTTCACTTTTGAAAGTATAAGATTTAATTTATCTGTGGTTGGGGTGTTTTTACTTAATAAGTGCAAGACCTTTCCGTTGCAATTTTTGGGGATGGTGGGTGATGTGCACTTTCATAGACCTATTTCCAAATAGCAATTACAATGGATTGTGGGATAGAGTTTTGGTGTTTGTTATTTTTGTCAATAGACCTATTTCCTAATAGTGATACAAGGGATTGTGGGATTGACATTTGGTAAACATTATTTTTGTCAATACCAGTTTACTGTTGTGAGAAACATCACACCCCAAATTCCTATCCCACAATCCTTTGCAACTTGCTATTTGGAAAAAGGTCTATGGCATTTTACTGTGGTGAAAATTGACGTACACCCAAAACTCTATCCCACAATTCATCGTTATTGCTATCTGGAAATAGGTCTATTCCCTCCACCTGTTACTTCCTTCCAACACTTACTTTTCACTCTGAAACTTGGATCACCTGCCTTCCCATACAAACATATTTAGGTTAGCCAAAGAAACATCAATTTATCACCTCTTCTAAATACTTAGGGCTTCTCCCTCCTTCCCCATCCACAAGTAAACAGTCCAGGCAGTGTCTCCGAGAGAGGGGGAAAAGTGGAAAATTGTCCTACCCCATTTTCCAAAAGTTTCCAAATGAAGGAGGGTAAAATCTTCCCCCTTTACTTCCATAAAAATTGAAAAGTTTCAAATATCTTGGTTTCTTTTTTAAAAAGAGAGGTCAATTTTTCAGCAATGTCTGAACTTATCCAAAACCAGAAAGCCAAAAGGCTTAGTGATTCCTTGCAATCAAATACCTTACCTGCTTTCAAATTGACAGTGCTTGATAGATTTTTCTTTACATTTTAGGCACAGAATTTTCGCAATTTTACCCCTGGTGACCTCAAATGACCTTTGACCTCTACCAAAAACAATAGGCTTCTTTCTCTCAACATGACAAATCTATATACCAAATATGAAAAGTATCTGTTACTCTTATCTGGAGATATTGTGTTTACAAGCCATTTTCGAAGTTTTGGCAATTTTACCGCTGATGACCTCAAATGACCTTTGACCTCTACCAAAAGCAATAGGCTTCTTTCTCTCAACATGAAAAATCTATACACCAAGTATGAAAATTGTCGGGCAATCCTATCTGAAGCTATCATGTTTACAAGCCATTTTCGGTGTTTTCACATTTTTACCGCTGATGACCTCAAATGGCCTTTGACATCAGCCAAAAAAAATAGACTTCTTCCTCTCAACATGACAAACCTATATACCAAGCATGAGAAGTGTCGGTCACTCCTATCTGAAGAAATGTTTAAAAGCCATTTTCGGGGATTTCCCAATTTTACCGCTGGTGACCTCAAATGACCTTTGACCTCTACCAAAAACAATAGGGTTCTTCCTCTCAACATGACACATCTATATACCAAGTATGAAAGTTGTCGGGCAATCCTATCTTAAGATATCGTGTTTACAAGCCATTTTCGAAGTTTTCGCAATTTTACTGCTATTGACCTCAAATGACCTTTGACCTCTACCAAAAACAATAGGCTTCTCTCTCTCAACATTAAAAGTCTATATACCTAATATGAAGAGTGTTGGTCTCTCCTAACTGAAGATATCATGTTTACAAGCCATTTTCAGTGTTTTCGCAATTTTACCGCTGGTGACCTCAAATGACCTTTGACCTCTACCAAAAACAATAGGGTTCTTCCTCTCAACATGACAAATCTATATACCAAGTAAGAAAATTGTCGGGCAATCCTATCTGAAGATATCGTGTTTACAAGCCATTTTCGGCGTTTTCGCAATTTTACCCCTGGTGACCTCAAATGACCTTTGACCTCTACCAAAAACAATAGGGTTCTTCCTCTCAACATGATAAATCTATATACCAAATATGAAAAGTGTCCGACATTCCTATCTTAAGATATCGTGTTTATAAGCAAGTGTCACAAACACACACACACACATACACACACATACACACACACACAACATCACCATCACATAGATTCCTTGGCTGCCTATGGCAAGGAATCAATAGATGGCCTTTAGATTCCTTCAAATTGAACCCTACAGGGGCCTTCAAAGCAAGCTTTTGTCCCCCTTGACCGATTAGTAACTTTAGCCTAGGGCAGCATCAATTTGGACTTTTGCTTTAGCAGTAATCAATACCGCAGGCCTCGATTTTCAAAAAAATTTGTGGTTGTCCTTTGGGCAACCAATACCGAATTTTTTGTTGTCCTAACATTTTGTGAACAATTACAGCAAAAGACAGTAATTGTGTTTATGTATAACTGGTTTGGAGGAACGAAAAGATATGATTTTTGCAAGACAAAAACATTTGAAGTCTGAAACTATGATGGAAAATTTTGCAACAAGTTGATCAGTCAGCATAAATAGACTACTTCTTCAACCAGATAATAGCAAGCTGCTGGAATATAATTTATTGTGAGAGAAAAGTTGTTGTCCATCGGAAAACCAACTTCCACGTTTTGGTTGTCCGTAAGGAACTTTAGTTGTCCCGGACAATAGGACAACCACGAAAATCAAGCCCTGAATTACCCCACCCAATTTTCTGTGTTTGTGGTGGAATCCCTGACAGGATAAGGCTATAGAGTACTGTGGCTTAAAATACACATAAAAAAGATACAATGAGCACATGTATTAGGTATAGTACTGTACACACCTCAGAACACAGTAAAATGACCCAATGGGGCTATTTCTGCAAGATACCACTGTAGTTGAAGAAATCCTTGATCACTGGTTTGCAGCTTACACCTGTCATATAAAACAAACAATGGAACTGTAAATAACCTTTTATTTAAAAGGCCAACATCTAAATTATTCTAAACAACGATAGAAAAACATGGAAGATTATTTAAACATAGCACAACTACCCCCCACCTACCTACCCCCCCCCCCTCCTCCACATATCCACACATTTGTGCACAAACAATAAAAGAAAAGGTGATGTGGCATTCATGTATGTACATTTGGCACACCCTACATCCAATGCATTCAAGTATACTATACATTTACTGTAGCTTGGCATATCAATCAATAGAAAAGCCTTCAAACTCTGAGGCATAAGGGTACAATCACATACCATCACTCGTCTCAAACCCCTGTGGGAAGTGTGATCCATGGGAGCTCTTATAAATCTATATAGCCTTATGGCACATCTACCACACTCCTTAATTTCCTGAGGAGTGAGATTAGAAGCACACCTGAAAAATCTTAAACCCAAGGCCTGAATAGTAAAGTTTAAAACAATATTCAGCATCACCCACAGATTTTTTTTTCATTTTCTGAAATCCTATGCTTGCAACACACTGCAAAAGCCACTTTCACTTCACTATCAGTAGAACATCTACACATTACTTCTACCTCTCCTTGCCATCAAAGCAACTGTATTCTGTCGGTCCAAAGAATGTCACATCCGGTGCAAAGAGTCAATCATGTGACGTGTTGGAGTGAAACAGTTGTTGTCGCGCAGTACAGTAACAGTGCAGACACATAGGCTTGTTGTGTATTAAAATGTACCTTAATTGTAAACAACATGCAATCTCTTTAAACTTGTGGATAATAACCAAAATTTATTGAAATATCCTGCTTTCATGATCAGATGGTCTTACAAAAACTTGTCACATCAGGAATTCACGGTTTCCTTTATGAGATTGCCTGTATAACACAATGGCCAGTCTTGCACAATAGGCCTACCCTATGAGAATGGGTTTCTTGCTGTTCGTAATCGAGTGTTTGGTGTACAGAAACCCAATACTGATATTCTGAGACTTCTTTTCAACCTTGGTCTCAAGAAACTTTGTCAGTTAGGCTCACAATTGTGTATCCTGAGGCTCTGGCAATAGCATACATGCACTGCACTCCCTGCCAGACTGTTGTTGCTTTCACTCCAGCTGAAGTTTCTATGACCCAGGTCACGCAAATGCCCGGATGTTGGACCGACAGAATGAGATACTGATATACTGAATAATGGGTGACATCTTGCTCCAAAAAAAATATTCAACACCATATGCCATGGGTAGCGAGCGATTCAGTGGAGACAGGGGGACCGTTGCCAATATATTTCAGAAACTGCCCATTGACTTTAAAGGTAAAGAGCAGTCCCCCCAAAACTTATTTTGAAGAAAAAGCTAAAGAACACAATTTTCATCTTATTTCTCTTCAAAGTATTTTTTATTACATTTTATGATTTTCCTATTGCATATTCGAGGTAAACCAAGTAGTTGTTTCTGGTAAATTTCACATTTGAAGAGAAAAAATATTGTCACATGACTCCCAACAGCCAATCATGAAACTGGACAGTCTACTACACTTCTTCAATTTGGGATGACTGCTCCTGCCCTTTAATGTTTTCACACAATTACTTTTTGGAAATGAAGTAGCTGGATGCAGTTTTACGGCCGAGTTTGTAACCAATTGGTTTAGGTTGAGCTGGTCACAGCTTTTTCCAGTTACAGCTCACTGGCTAGCTTGCTTTCCCTGTTCCATTAGTTATGCTGAGCCCCAACCAACCTCAATGGGTGTAGGGTCCATTGAAAATGAAGTAATGTCCCTTTCAATATTGAGATCACATCGCTGCCCTTGCCATATCCTAGGTATTTACTGATATTCAAGACTTCCTTTCCTATTTTATTAGAGGAATCTGAAATACAACACAGGTAATACACATGCACAGGAAATATCACAGACACAATGAGAGATAAAAGTCTTGCACAGAGTATGGCTAGAATCAAACTGAGCTCTTTATCCTGTTACAATACATCTGTATACATCATTTTATGGGCTATACACAGTGGATTTAGTGGCAGATGGTCCTGTAAGTTCCCCTTGACTGCACACTAAAAGGCAGCCTTCTGTTGCATTATGATACATCTCCCATGCTGCACAGTATGTGATGAACATCCTGGTACAAGAAATTTATATGGCTGATCGATTGGCACTCCTCTTTTAACTGCCAAGAAGGGTGGGGGGGTGAAGCATGGGTGGAAAAAGTTGGGAAGCTGGGAAGCTCCTTCCTAGGGAATTTTGACATCTGGAAGGAAATTTTCCCTTTTCTGAACATGAAAATAGTGGGAGAATGGTGGGAAATTTTATTTCCTTCCTGGGAAATAATGCAACATACTCCCTAGGAAGTAAACATTTTCCAGCCCTGGGGGAGGAGTCAGTTTGTCCTCTCCCTTTAGGAGGAGGATACAATCCCCACTTTTTTTCCTAAAATTACTGTAAAAAAAGGGTCAGTACAGTATACACGCAGCTGTATAGTTAATGAAGTCAACTGACCACTTCTATAGCATTCCCGCCTTTTTTAGATCTTCGCAAATGAGATTTCGCGGAACTGTGACTGACAAGTGGTCTCCCCCTATTTGTTGAATAATGTATAAGTAGGCGTATAAGTGGCTACAATGACACGGTAAGTGGGTATTTTGATCTTTCCTCCTCTTAGCAATCAAAGATGTATTAGTTTTTTCCAAACATATAATACAAAAATACGCTCCCGAAAAGAGGCAGTCGATTCTTATGTATCAAATAAGGACCTCAAACTTTGCGAGTACCTGACTCATTTAGCGATTCAAAGTGATGTATTTTCTATCAGTTTTTGTAGATTACAGCATAGGCTTTCAGTCAATACCAAAATCACGTAGTTTAATTTACGAATTTATTTGTAAACACCAATAAACCTTGAGCAATATTTACTGTACAATATGTATGTGCGTGTAGTGCATACAGTAAATGTACACACATACTGTACTGTACAGCACAACAGCTCATACACTCGCAACGTTGCTTGATCATTGTAGTACTACTAACAATAGGCCTAAACTGTTCGAATACCATGTATTTCGTAGACCTGTCACCATCACATTTACAATTGAGAATACTGAAGTAGCTTTCTTCACGGCATTAGTGCAGTTACATACAAGTCAAGCAACGAAGGACGTGAGATTTCATGTGGACAGTACTAGTATTAGTAATGTACAGTGGCCTAGGCTACTGTAAATTAGTTTTAGGCCTAGGGCCTATATCAATCATGTTTTCAGTACCATTTCTCAGCTGCTAGGCTCCTGTTAGATTATACAAAGCAGACTAATTCTTAGATTAAATATATAGTTTAGCTTTAGGTTTCTCTTCAATCTAGCTTATTTAACTGTAACGTTAGAGATTCTCATTCACTGGTGCATACTGCATGGAAAAGAAAAACTAAACCCTGTCTCCAAAAATGCTGTTTAATTGTATATTTTGTCCATTTTGTTATGTACCAGTATTCAAGTCAAGCCACAATTGGCGCATCTCACTAATGCTGAGAGTAAAAAAATTATTGTGGACTTGACAAAGGATTGCACATTGATACTTTTAGATATTTCTCAGCTTTCTTGCATGGGCATTGTACATGGTACACATACTTAGTACACAGTCTTAACCTCAGTCATCTTTTTCACTTCTGTCAGGCTGATGGTTTGAGCCTGCAGGGAGTTTTGCAGGCCTCAGAGGCTGCAAGATCTCTTTGCAGAATTAATTAGTCAACTATTATTGGTGCATGCACACTGTGCACAGTTCATGTTGTGAGTGTACTGATATACACATATTGTAGGTTAGTTGCATAGGACTCTTAATTCTGTTCACAAAAGTTGTGACATTAAATTTTCAATGTTTATGAAATACTGTACTGTATGTTTAGTACACTTGTACAGTGCTAGTCTATTGGCTATATTCATGTAATCTAAATTTCACCCAGTTTTAAAATTACATGTTGTTTACAAACTGGAGATCAATTTATAATGTCTGTTGTGTATGCTATGTGAGAACATTCAGTACTGCTTCTGTCACTCAGTACTTCCAGTAATTTGTTTTCATTCAAACATACCTTTAAATTTTGTAACTTAATTTTCTACTTCATGGATACTATGGCAATTTTACAGCAAAAGTTAATTATATAGGTTTCCATAGCATGCAGTCCAATGCACTGTACTTTCTTAGACCATACTAGAGCATGCATGATAATTGGGTGAGTGGGGTACCACCTTCAAACTGCTACACAAAATAATTCCCTTTCTTCCGAAATTACGGGGTCCAAGTCAGTCTAGTAGGGCCTGCAATTTATCATGCTCCTTGTCAAAAGCATTGCTTCCCTGTGTAAATTGGCTGGAATTTACAAGTACATGTAAATAATAATAAGCATTAAGCAAAGTAGGGTGGTGGGTGCCTGGGTTATATGGTATTCCCATTCACACAGTTAAGTTATTTTTTTCAATTAACATTTGACTGGAGTGCCACAATTTTCAAGTAAGGTGACAAATTAACACTTAGGTTTAAACAAGTCTCAGCTGTCTTAGTTTTTTCCTTTTCCTTTTTTCCTTTTTGTGCAAGCAGATACAATTTTGTGAGGTAGGCATACAGCAGTTTGTATTTTGCCCAGTTGTTACATTATGACATGTGCACAGTATATACAGCCCACCACCGTTATATTATGCCCCTTCAAGTACACACTTTCTTGTTGAATTTGTAACTGGCATTGGTTCAAATATTCTCGAAGTGGCAAAGACCAAAACCAAAATCTGTCGAAAAACAGTACATTTCGAGCAAGGGATGAATGTTTCTAAACGTTGCTTACGTAAATGGCTTTAAGTTAACATTACATGTATACATATGACCAGTAGTCATTTCGCGTAAATAGGCCTGCTATATGTGTATGTACTTTGGACGCCCCAGTCGATTCGCCGCCGGTTTTACCGAGTACCTGACTCATTTACGAGAGTTTTTGGTACAAAAGTGGTACCAATAGAAAGAAAACAAAATTTTTCTTCAATATAAGTAAAAACTGTGTAGTTTTAAGTAACATATAAACAAATCTGGACAATTTTACTGAACATTGAAAACCCATTTCAGACGTTCCATATACCAGCAAAAACTTCACACTTTTACCAATTCTCGTAACCAAAACTGTACTCTGAGAGTATTTTTGGTATCTTCTCCAGTAGTTTTTATGGATTTGATCGTTTATTAGTCAGTAATTAATGAGATAATTGGCTTGTAAAATCATAACTTTTAGCTAATTAGTATCCGCAGCCCTATGACGTCATGAAACGTCGTGCATAAAATGTAAGAGAAGGAAGCTCTTTTCGGGCAGCTGCGATCTGACTGAGTATCTAGGTTCCTCATTTAAGAAGAGGTCATCCCTTGCAGCAATAAATACTATAGCCTTTAAAACCATTAGAATTGCACCTATCTTTTGCCCAACTGAACCAACTTGTGAGTCTGGACAAGAGCAGCACCAATTTGGATTTAAGATCTCTGGTATAAATCCCCACCTCCCCATTTTGGTTTCTGAAAGGGACAACCTTTGGACTCATGCAGACAAGACTTTTGCAAAACATGTGTAGGATAGTGCATTTTAGTGTTGGCGTATACAATGGTTCATCAACTTACTTTACATTGGTGCACAACTACTACGCGACTGCATGATTGTTCAGTGTCTAAAGCCAATGACCGGCTTTATCGAAAATTGGTTTTGATAACTCAGCCAGATGAGACCATTTATAACATGGGCAATTGTCTGCTCTGTTTCTACAAAAATTGTATTGTTTGCAATTGAAGAAAAAAAAAAGAACACTTTTTATTCTGTTCGATTCATTTTATACATTTTATGATAACAGATTTTTACTTCACAATTCAAACTTCAAGGAACAGCAACTTTTCACGAGGGAAATTTTTTTTACCTCCTTTAAAATGTTTCTTACCTTCATTGGGCATTGAGTTACGTAATAAGTATCTATCCAGTTTCAAACAAGATTAAGAATGGGTGGAAGCCGAGAGAAAGCTTACAGAAGAAAGACCTGTGCATCAGCACTCCGGTTGAAGACATTCCCTTCGTCATTTAAAGGGCGGCGTTCTGGCGGCTATTCATCAGGGTTTTGTTGAAAAAAGTCCACACCGTGTCCTTCAAACCCTGTCGCAATTCCTTTTCCTAACCTAGAGATGCCTCATTTTTAAGATTGGATATTTCTGATAAAAAATAGTGCTGCTTTTCAACAGAGCCACAAAAGTTATGTAACATGAGCACATTTTCTCTCATTCCTTTTGTTTTTCTTAATTAGTTTAAGTCCTTTTGTCATTGAAATTTTATATGTTTCTAACTTGTGGAATGTTTTAATATCTTTGCCTGTAGATCAAGCATTACCCTTCACCCTCCATAGAGTACAACCATCACTGCTCGTTTATATTTCCTGCAGCGGCACCAAAATTATAAATAAATTGAATGCAATGTCAAATTAATGATCTGCGATGACATCACAGATTTACATGATGCACCAAATCAAAAATTTGTGTCTTCCAAACACTATGCTATTGAGATGATTTTTTACCGAAAATTTTTCTGCATATCTTGAAGTTAATGAACTTTGTCACTGAAATATGCCTTTATTTTTAAACGTTTCGCATTTCAGTTTTGATTATTAATTTCTGGAAGGACTCCTGAGCAGGAACTGCTAAAGACATTTTAAAAATGTGTGCAGTATGTCAAAGTTCTCCATGACTGCACACTGTGAAGCAGTATTTGTATGGATTGTACCATAAAATGAACTTCCCATACACTGTGCAGTTTATTTACTGGATGGAAAAAACAACATACTGTACCAAGACAGATCTTACATGTAGACTATAGAGTCAGCCAAAGGATAAAGTTTTCATAAATGGTTTCAAATACGGTTCAAATCAGTTGCAAGTCCTCTTTTTTCATTTCTTTTGACATGTGGGGAGTACTGCGGGCATATTCTTCCACCCACAGCCCACAGAGAGTCCCTTTTATAGTGTAAGATGCATATATCATGAAACAATAAAATACAGTAACTGTACATTTCTGTAATGACCAATTTACAATAAGCATGACTGAATGACAGAGTTTATGCATGTTATTCACAGTACAAATGAACAGGATTGAATTAACTATATCTGCTGCCACTTTGTCATTGCAAGTGACCATGCAAAAAATAGCTAAACTGTGGCTCCCTAAGCCAAGCTGCAACTCCTTCAGCAAAGCTGCCATAGTTGCAGCCATGCTTTGTTATTATACACATCACAATAGCAGATGATGCAGACAAGCTTTAAGGTCCATTTCTCTCACCCCAAACAGTACCAATTCTCCTAACCTTCTTACTTAAGTCCCTCCCACAATTTTCTGAAATTCATCCTCATCCAGACACAATCTCAGTTTATTGATTCAAGGTTAGTAGAAAAACTCAATTTATATAATCAAAACACTCTCAGTATCGTTCATGCTGTGTAATATAAGCTTTGGTACTCTGCATTGTTTGAATTAGCTGTCAATCAAAGAGCTGAGCCAATTGAGAATTAAATCAAATCAAATCAAATAAATCTCAAACACTGAACTAAATTTTTAAATGTGGTTGGCTCTTATTTTAAAATGGAAGGCTTATTAAGCACATAGCAATATTGCCACAAACCTCTCAATTGTGTTCTTTTCTGCTACATACCACAGAAGCAATCTTTAAAACCACACACAATGCAAAAAAAAATAAATAAATAAATAAAACAGAACAAAACAAAACAATTTTTTTAAATTTTATTTTGTTTGGAGGGGTACAAAAGCTTACTTGGCTCCCCAAAATTGTCATTTTGTAAGGCACTGAGGCCTTCGACAAAAGTACATATTAGCTAGGGCTGTGTGTTTCCTGGTCTTTTCCTTCCTGTGTCGGAACAGCAATGTGTATTCATTCATGTAATTCTCAAATTCTTCTTGAGCAAATTATTTCTAATGGCTGTCGATTATCTAGAGTAAACAGGTGATATGGATGAATGCACTTTTCTTTGATTACTCCATTTTAATACTTTGGGTTGTGTCGTTTTACTGTAACATGGTTATTTAGACCAATTAACATATATGGAACATCAAAATGTGTAACTGCTTTTAGCCTTTCAAACCAAACTCTTGTTATGTATGATTGAACAAATTTAAACAACTTTGGACCTTCCCATTTGAACAGCACTCTCACGGTTAATGCTACGGCTGGATGAACGCTGAGATTTGTGTTTTGGTTTGTTCATTGTTAGCATTAACCCTGATCATTCATTATCCTGAGCTAATGCACAGCCTACCATGTTTAATTTTTGATTGACAGTAGTATTTGCAGCCCTATACAGTATGCATTTGCCTATCATCAGAGTAATGACCTTCATCTTTATACCTTTACAGAGACATGCAATCAGCATGCATCCTCCCAAAATCTGAAGATTTTGTAATGATGTCAACCTGTCAGATAATTGATCATTTTTTAAATTGTATCCACTAAAATAGCAGGAAATCAACTAAGCATGTTATCTTCACTTCCTGACTTGCCTTGACTTTGGGTTTTTTTTTTTTTTTTCACAGCTTTTGCTTCAGTTTTATGCAATACTGTAAATACACAATACATGACAGCTGTCCAGCAGTTAACCATTTTACCCATGCATGCCGTGCCATCTAAAAAATGTACTTTGTACAGCAAATATATCTGCTATAAAGTGGTTTACAGTATATTGTAAAACTTTCTGACCGAGTAACAAAACAGATTTTAGTCTTCAATCTGAAAAGCCACACCTCTGCTTACGGCATAGCCATCAGACATGCGTACCAATGGCAGACAAATATTACCGATCACCAGATCAAACAGTTTATCCATCATAGCTAACTTTCACACTGTTACTGCTATTAGTACAGTACAGAACAAACTACTTTGCAAGGCCTCTTACTATACTATGTGACAGAATGACATGACTGTACAGAACAATAGTACACCTGTGCCAATATTATGGGAGCCATATTTGCTTGCAGTTCTAAATTATAAAAGGAACAACATTTGTAATCAAATAAGGCTGCTATTCAAACAACTCCACACTACATGAAGTGAAACTGATCAAAGCAAACCTGATAATATACCTACAAACAGCATGATATCACTCACCTGCAGAGCTGTATGGACAAACAGATTCAAGAACCTGAAACAGCACACCTTATGAGCCTTTGTATGAAATAATAAGTATAAATACAAATTGCCAAAATTTCTGCTTTACTGGAAAAAGTCCTTGCTTTTTGCAACAGTGTGATGCCTCAATATTTTTATGTTGCATGCACTTGCCAAAATTTTCTGCTCAATAACACGACCTAATATGGAAAACTCCTGTGCAGTACATTAAATCTTATTGCCATTTATACGGTATGCAAAATTTGTTATTTCCCTAAATCCAGTAATACAAGTAGAATCTGTTCACAGACCTGAAAGAACATGTTACAGTAGTTCTACAAGTTGGCCCATTCATACACCACTATCTTTAACTACAAACATTATTTCCTACAATAAATCTATAGGCCTACTGTATATTCTGCATGGTGCATAAAACTGTTCTACATTACAGAACTTGGAAGCATACAAATAGTTACAGTATCATCCCTTAGTCAATGCGGACTTGTTTTGTTTTGTTTTTTTGTAAAACACATACAATTCTCTGAATACAAAATCAAATAATGAGTACAGTGCAGAACTACCTGTTCTGTACTGTAATTTCATTTTTTCAATAATTAATTTTCTTGTTTTAAAGATTTTATAAATCTCACTTTTTATGTATCATTTGGCTCATACATGATTAAATCACTGATTGAATGACTGACTGATTGATTGGGCAAATCAGGACATGGACCATTTACACCCCCTGCAGCAGGACAGCAGCCTAGAGGGGAAATTCCCTGGTGGGCCATAACCTGTGAGGATGGGGGTTGCAGCAGTAGGCAACTTACCCCGGAGATTTCCAAGTCGTAAAACAACAAACATATGTTAAACTATGGTGGAACTTTACGCAGTATTTGAAATGTCCCACTAGGGTATTTTGAACTATTCCCAAACTATGGCCCTATCTTACAGTGAGTACTGTAAAAAGTAAGTTCAATCATTCTGATCATCTATGCCCATAAAGAATACCACCCGACACCCCTGTTTTGGCCAAATGAGGGGAGATAAAAATATCTACACATTACCTCCATTGAACAAGTGCACAAATTGATTTTTAAATAACTGCAAACTGATTTTCAGGAGTAATTATTGACAAATAGATTACAACAACAATAATTTTCTTTAGATAGGAATAACTAGTTAATCAGTAGTAGAGCAGGTGAGTGCAACTGTATAGTGGCAGGGTCAATTAATTTTGTGCACCGGAGGATAAATCCTACAACTTTTGATAATTTGCTATCAAGTACCAAATTATTTCACCTCCAGTGAATTTTAGGACCAATCTTCAATGGGCTAGACTGGTCGTCATGGCAATTTGTATGGGAACTACTGAATGAGCATGCCCACATTCCACACAAATCATAAGCAACCCATTCCTGCTACAAAATTTGAGCATACATGAAAATTTGATGACATCATTTTTCAAAACCCACTCATAACATCAAAAGAAACCGTGAGGGCTGTTTTGTGTAGTTCACTATGTCGAAAATGCCTTTTGGTGTAAACATTTGCTTTCTAATCTGCCATGAAACAGGGCTGAGATGCCTATTTTGGCAGTATACTTTGCCTAGTTCTATTTGTGTATTCCATGCTGGGACCCACAATTCTTTGCACCAACCCTTATTCTTTTACTAGTAAATTTTTATTGGCTGTTGCATCATTTACCTTCATAGAAGCCTAGCAGGAGTGGAATATTTACTATTCCTTTTTTGAGGTACTGAACTAACAAATCAAATCAGCTTATTTTGCTAAATTTATGAGCCCAAATTTAAACTCATTTTAAAATGCTGATTGGTTTCAATATCATCATTTGCACACAATGTCAGTTACATCACCAAGGAGTCCTGTCACAAGGCACCATTTTTCTAGACCTGTACAAACAGTAGCACACATTATACTTGAAGTCCCGAACATGTGTACTACATTGTACAGTACTGTAGCTGGTGCCATTCTGGTAAGCATTGTCCCCTGGTTGCCCCAAAGACCAGGGAGCCAGGAGTCACTCCATGATTGAAAATAGCTCATGGGTCAGCCAACGGTAATATCACTCTTTACGCTTGGCTGCTGTACATAGCAATGTTCCTCCTTGCATAATGCTGACTTATGTTAGTTTACACAAGTTGCTATTTTCCACCACCTTTAAACAGTGTTCTCCACCTCTAATTTTTTTTTTGGGGGGGGGGAGGGGGATGGGGAGAGGGAGGGAGACAGAAAGTAATGCTTACTATGGGCAAAACTATGGGTAAAAGAGTTCTTCATGTTTGCACACCATGCAAGAAGCTTCAACAGTAACCATGTGCCACTTTTGTTCACAAACAGTAACACCAACTATACTACAAGTCCCTAATATCTGGTGCCCTTGGGTTTCTGACTGTATGAAAAAAAACAGAAATTCCTCCAAATATCAGAGGTGAACACTGTCTTTTGAGGGGGTGGAAAATAACAACTGGTGTAAACTAGTGTTCAACCGATCATCTGTTAAGAAATTGCCATCAGACAGATCATTCAATTATCGGTAAATAATCAGCATCGGTAAAATTCTGCCATTCAACCAATCACTACCAGAGATTATTTGCAAACGAGAAAAAGGGGTTAAAATATTCTTGAAACTTGCTCTTAGTTTCGTTAAAATTCCCATAAATACTCAATCCTTTAAGTGCCCACCAAATCTGGATGCATTGATAATCACCAACATGGCTGGAAAAAACCAGCAATTTGGGAATGTCATTGCTGGGAAATTTTGGCATTTGGAGGGAAATTTGACTTCTTTTGTATGTAAACATATGCAGTATTTGGGAAATTTTGATTTGCTTTCTGGGAAATTGATTTGCTTGCAGGGAAATTAATATTTTTTCCAGCCCTGATCACCAACATACAAATTTTACCCCTGCCATGGGAGTGATAAATTTATAATTTCTGCTATAACTTTGTAGTACTACCTGGAATTAGATTTAGAATTGCATTCAAGGTGCTTCCCTTGAAGTCTTGCAGAAAGCGCCGCATAAGTAATTGCTGTACAAACTGTTCTGCACAAAACACTATAAAGGCTGTCAAGCTGCAGTGTTTCGCCATTTTTTCAAATCCCCAAGCTTTGCATACATATCTGTGCAAGTTTTGTACACATAGCACCTAGAATTTTATGAAGTTCGGGGGTTATTATCTTGCATATTCCTAGCATTCCTTCCGTGACCTTATTTACAGAATGACTCAGGCAATGTTGTCATATGACCTCATTGCAAACAGAAACATTGATGCACATGGTCTCACGCAGCAAACTTCTTGGTCCATGGACGCAGTAGACTTTAGTCTTGGTAAAGACATTATTACATTATATTTCACCATAGTTCAAAACAGAGAGCGGACTTTAAACTTGACTACTTTGTGGGGAGATTTGCTTCAGTAATAAAGTCTTGGAGATTTTGGCAAATGAGGGGCATTTCCATGTGTTAATGAGGTTATAAATATGAATATTCCTCACTTCACCAAACACTGTCAGGAATTCTCTATGATTAGAATTGAGCCACGGTATCGTGCTAATTTTGAGGCGCAGATTTGCGACATAATAATTACTTTCTCAGTCTTGAAAATGATCCAAACGAAATAATACCACCTGCAGTTTTGTGATATCACACTTCGAGACACTTAGTTATCCTTCGAAGAAATGTTTCTCTGTTTGTGCAGCTCAAGCCATATCATAGGTGTAAGCTACCTGTCATTGTACATGGCAAAGTGCATGTCAGTAACATTTTAACCTTATTAAAATGAAGACTGCTGTAAGTGTAATGTGACCCAGCCTAGTTCAATGAACACATCACCATATAGTACTATGTTAAAAATAAGTCCTTAAGTGAGAAAGCAAACATTCATGCTTCATAATCATGGATGCACTGCTGCACAGGATGACATCCACTGGCTGGGTTGTTCAAAGGAAAGGAAAGGATCGTGCAGATGATTAGCCAAGCCTCGAATTAGGTAAGTTAACTCTAGCAATGCCGAGAAATACCAACTGTTGTAACAGTATTGTAGTAAACCAGGGAACCAGATGTTCCTTTGGTTCAATATTCCAAAGGTTGGATAATTCATGTTTTCTTTGGGTTTTTGATAAATAGAAAGGTTTGTTACAGTACTTTTAGGGTTCCCAGTCGAGCTTGCTCAATGTAGGACCTGGTCAGCGTTTAATCTGTCAATTGGGTGGGGGATCAGGGGGGAACCTAGAAAGAGAGTTAAGTCACCCTTTCCATATAACATAACATAAGAGGTTAAAGGGCAAAGGAGCGGGCTAAAGTCCCATAAATAACTTAGATGGAGTTTTACGGCCCAGTTTCCAAATTGGTTCAAGTATGGTCGAGCCTGCCATGGCCTTTTTTCACTGTAGTCACCTTTTTTTTTGCACTGTAGTCCTAGCCTTAAAACCAAGCAGCTACACCCAGTGCCTACCTAAGTTTAATTTATATAATATACCACAGATGATGATGGAAGAACTTGTCCAATATTGTTAATGAAGAAAAACAATATGAGTATCTTGGTTTGATAGGACACATAGCAATGTTTGTAGTTACATAAATAAATAGCCTTTAATCAACCCTTCAGGTAATTATACACCTTTTAGGCTAGGGGCTTGAAGTAACTGCCCCCAGAACCAACTTATTACTTTAGCTTCCAGGGGCAGCATCAATTCAGACTTGGCCAAGCTCTTGGTTGTTAAAAATAAAAAAAATATACAGATTACTACAAACCAACTGCATATCTGCACATACATAGTGTATATGCTATGTATCATCTATTCATTATGCTGATGTGGTTATTATACTGTCAAATAATGAGACATTAACTTCTTACATTTCTCTCTTTGTACAGAAATCAGTGAGTCAGTGGACCCATGTCTTAAAGTACTTAGCTATTGTACGTGTAGAGCCATGAACGCTGAATCTCTACCAGGACAACAGGCACTAGAGAAGCAAAATCTTTCTTCCACACAGGTGGCTCTAGTCTTATGGATGCATGTATAGACGAATTCGGACAGTCAAGTGATGGTCTGATTTTAGTCGGACATTAACTGGGGTCTATCAAAATGGATACTGTGGGCTACACAAAAAGTTTGTTGTATGAGAAAGGTACATCCAGTATTGTAAGTATGGCCAAGGTCAACAAGCAGTATTTCCTTGATGCAACTGAGCTTATTGATTGAACTTACCAGCTACTATACCAATCCATCTATGACTATCTTCCTAGTCTAGCCTTTTCCAAACACAGTTGCCACCAACATTTACCAAAAAGATTTCAGAAATGAAAAAAAAAAAACACCAACCAAACAAACAAACAAGTCACAGACAACAGAAAAACCAAATAAAAAGTGTACAGAAACCCTCTCCACCCCAATATTTTGTTGAGATGAAGAAAGCACGGGTACAGTATGTCTCTCTAATCTACATCCCTTTTTAATTTCCATTGACCATACATAAATTAAGACAACAGGAAATTGTCACGTATGGTATCACATAGTGATGAGTTGCCTGCTGACCAGAATTGCTGCTCAGATGGCCAGTAGTCTGATTTCCTATACAAATGGACAGAGTATACTGCACGTTAAATTGTCGCTACCATTAAGTGTGAGTATAGATGTAGCAAGATGGCTGCCCCAGTCTGTGGCGATAATCTATGAATAGAATGTACATGACACAAGATCTGCCTATGTACAGGAAGTCTGTGGGTTGAAGCTCTCTGACAACAACTTAAACAAAAGTGCCACAATGGGAGAAAATTGCAGGAAAATCTTAAAATACAGCAACTGAAAGCCTTCACCATCAATCAGTAGTTACCTTTGAACTAGAGAGATGCAATTGTAAACTTTTTTCAGGTAAATAGGCCTAGGCTAATTAGAATGCTTATTGTGACAAACTGGACCTCTAGAGCTCGAAACTTTGGTAAGAGCCAGATGAGATTCCTACCTTTCCATGTTTTATATATACTGTGTTGGCCAGACTATACTAGTACTGAGTGAACATGGGCTAGGCAGGCTACAAAACTTATTTAGGCCCTAGGTCAAACTGTATACTTGGCTTATCATGGGTCAATCAATTAACAAACTTCTTCATCATAAAAATAAGAAAACATCTATAAAAATCAATGAATCCTGACAATGTAATCAATTACTGTACAATTGCCATTACTTCATATTTTACGATTGCGATTATGATTACGATTACAGCTAAAATTGAAAGTAATTGATTACAATTGCGATCACATTGCAATGTAATCATGATTGCAATCATGATTACATTTTCTTTCCACATAAACAATGTAGTAGGCAAAACAATCAAGTGCCCACAACTGAAAAAAGGCCATGGACATTGCTCTAGATAAGCCAGGACAGAACCAAGTCCTCCCAAAGTACAGATTATTGAACCCATGCACTTCTCACTCATTTTAAGCTGGAACATCCAAGAAAGAGGGACAATTAAATTTTGTCATTCCAACAGAAGAACCAAGCACTGAAAAAATTGTGTAGTAACTTTACTTCTTTGTTCAATTCAACTTCAACGTAATCAGAAATGAAACCACGATTGCGATTACTTTGCCATTGTAATCGATTACGATTGCAATTGCTTTCCAATTTTCACAAAAGTAATCAAATGCGAGTACAACCACTTCAAAATGTGTAATCGGTTGCAATCCATTACGATTACTGATTACAATTACCACAAGCCTGCCTGACAGTAATATTTTGTAATATGTCCTCCTCCTTGTGCTACATTTTGGTGTTGTTTGGATGCATCTTGAAGTGTATGTGGCAGTACAAGTAGCAATGCTTATGAAGTAATCTTGAGTCAATCACTTCATAAAACAAACAAACAAAATTCCATAAATAACCTCATTTTAGGCAAGTTTTTCAAAAAATGATACAAATTAATCTCCCTTCTATAAGAATTTCTGTTAAGAACTTCATAAAAGACATTGTAATCATCATTTTTAGTAATTTTTATACATTTCTGGTCTATACTTTTGCCAAAACTTGAAAATCTGACCATTGCAAACATTTTTGATTTAAAGGCAGTCATTCGTCACCCCAAACTAGTTTCAGTATGTGTACATCAAAAGTCTCAATTGGTACAGCTCTTTGATTGGCATCAAATTCAAACAATGCATCATAGCTAAATTACACAGCATGGGCACTGAGAGTGTCTTGATTACACATTATGGAAATCGTATGCCCGCTGAGACAAGCCATGAATCAATAAACTAGGATTGTGTCTGGATAAAGATGAGTTTTAGATAAATGTGGGAGAGGCTAGAAGTAAGTAGGTTGGGAGAATTGGAACTGTTTGGGATGATGACAATATGCCTTTAAGAATCAAAAGTATGATGACAAATAGGCTAGCCTAGGCCTTATTGACTTTTGTGTTGTTTAGAGAATATGCATCGCAGGTTATTCAGTAATATTGCAATCACATCAACCTTGCACGCTGCACTGGCGTTTAGGCCTAGATGGCAGTGATGGACTCATGATTGGCCTAGTGACTGACTCATGATAACTTACAAATACTATACACAAACACAGTAGCCTACAGTAAATCAGTGTGCATTTGAAATGTGACAACTGACATAGCCTCGGCCTAAGTGATGATTGCATCCTGTATCTTCAGTGGAAGATAGTATCTCCCTACCAAATGATATTTAGTCTCTGACAATGGGAATCTAAATGGCAAATGAAATTTAATTTTTCTAAGTGCTTTGCTATGCGTGTTACTCATAAGAAGAAACCTCTATTAACTGTGTACAAAATGAACGACAGTGTTCCTCAAACAGTTCCCAACCAATATTCATCTTGGAGTGGATATTAACAGTAAATTAAGCTGGGCCAATCACATTAACAGAATAACTTCCAAAGCAAACTGAGTCCTTGGCTTGTTACATCGTAACTTGTACAGTTGTTCCGCAAAAGTTAAGGAAGCTGTTTATAAATCCCTTGTTAGACCAAGGTTGGAATACTTCTCAAGTATTTGGGATCCTTACCATCAGGAGCATATAAACAAGCTTGAAGCAGTGCAAAGCAGAGCTGCCAGATTTGTCTGTAAAGACCAAAGACGTAAAAGTAGTGTTTCATCAGTGCTTGCTGACTTTAACTGGACTACTTTGGAGGAACTCAGGATCAGTGCTAGGTTGGGTTTGCTGTACAAGTCTCTCCATCACTTAGTTGCCATTGATCTAAACGGATATATTTTTAAGCCCTACAATAATGGAATTGTAGCCGCAACGTGCTTGTTTTTAATCTGTTGTTCTAGGTCATGTTATTGAATATGTATGGAGTTCATGTCAAGATCAGGTCAAAGTTTATTGACAGGTTTTCAACCTTGTACCTCAGGGTTGTAGGTTTGTGACGGGTTTCCAACCTTGGATTCAGGGTTGCACACCTTGCATAAGTTGTATGTGTACAGTAGTGCGATGGACCACTTGTTGAGGGGGCCTGGAGAGTCCAGGACGTGGTGTTGACACAGTTGTAGACTGTATAGCCCGTACTGACTGTATTAACCATGTATTGCATGGATTGACTGTATTGCATTTTGTACTAGATAAAGTCAGGAAGGTATCGTATATTGTATCCCATTTCCCACTTATATACTGTAAGAAAGGACATATCATCAGTGGCTTCACCACACTTTTCATTCTGGGGGGGGGGGGGGGGCACTGGGATGGCACAACAATTTTGCAGGGGGCACTGCCAGACTCCACCCATGGAGACGTAGGCACCACCGAGCGCGAAGCGCAAGGCTTAGCGGATCAGGTCCAGGGGCCCGTCTTAGGGCCCCTAGTAGGGTCCAGGGGCAAAACCCCGGTGGGGGTCCGGGGGGAAAGCCCCCAGAAGCTCCTGGGTTTTAGCATGTTTGTGAGGTATTAAAGTCACTATTTAAGTGTTCTTCTATTGACTTAACTCTGGTCTCAAAGGGTAACTTCCAGTAAAGCTTTTGGTCTAAAAAAAGTGATTCAACTACTAAGAGCAGATCCAGCTTAAATTTTGATAAAGGGCAAGATGAACTATTGAGAAATGAATTTGATGCGCAGTTCAATGTGTGTCTCAATGGGGGTTCAGGGGGAGAAGACCCCGGAAGCTCATGGGTTTTAAGGGGTTTGTTATGTTATTAAGGTTGTAATTTACAGGTTATTGTATTGTCTTTACACTGATCTAAAAAATTACTTCCAGTGCAACTGCAATCAAGATTTTATTGCTTACAAAACTAGTGAAACAACTTTCAAGAGTGGATCTGGCTGGTATTTTGAAGAAGGAGAGCTGAACTTGAAAGAGAAAGAGAAAGTGCTCAGTCAATGGGCAGTTAAATGTGATCCTCCTTAGGAAAAATGTAGGCCTAATCCTGTTTGAACGGTTACCTGAGATATGGGCCACCTTCAGTTGGCGTAGTCGGAAGCGTGCAGAAATTTTTGAAAAACGCAACCCCTCAGACAGCCGGGTGTTTTTGCGATATTTTCAGTTGAAAGGTATAAAAATTTCTGCCTTTTCTTGTCAAAAGAAGAATCCAATCTTAAATATTTTCATAGTCACGCTCTGACTAAAGAAGGCATATGATATTTTGAAAATCTCAAATCTTATTTGGGGGGCACATGATTTTTCAGGGGGGCACGTGCCCCCCCTGGCCCCCCCTTGGTGAGGCAACTGCATATCATTCATCTGTTTGGAACCAGAACAGTATTTACGTATGCTACTTCATTAATATACCAATCAGCAAACTAGACACTTGAGCTGTTATTCCTTTACTGGAAATTGTGTGTACCTGTAACCTTTGACTTAAAATCCGTGACACAGGATTTCAAGTCACAACGATGCACTGCAGTGGCGTCGCCAAGGGGAGGGGGCCAGGGGGAGCATGTGCCCCCCTGAAAAATTGTGTGCCCCCCATGTCCCTCCCTCCAACTGAGATTTGAGATTTTCAAAAAAAGTATGTCTTCTGTAGTCAGAGTGTGACTATGAATTTTTTAGGATTTGATTCCTCTGTTGAAAAGAAAAGGCAGTAAATATTCATGTTTTCCTCATGAAAATATCGCCTTGGAAAAAAAAAAAAAAAACCTTGGAAATGCCATTTCCGGCTGTCTGAGGGGTTACGTTTTTTCAAAATTTTCTTCACACTTCCCACTACCTCAATTGGAGGTGGCGCACAGCTCAGGTAACCCTTCAAGCAGGATTTAGCCTACATTTTTCCTTCTGAGGATCACATCTACAGTAATTGCCCATCAACTGCCGTTCTTTCTCTTCATAGTCACGGTGCAGCTCACCTTCCTCAAATTGTCAGCCTGATACGCTTTTGAGAGTAATTTCACAAACATTTGTGTTGTTACCAAAAATAAAAACTTACTCAAAATTACCCTGTAAGTAATTTTTTAGGCCAACCCTTTTAAAAACAACTTTAAAACCTTACAAACACACTAAAGACCCAGGAGCTTCCAGGGGCTTTGCCCCCTGGACCCCCACTAAGACTAACATTGAAGTGCCCATCAACTTTCTTTCTATCGATCATCTACCCCTTTTTTAAAGTGTCAGCCGCATCTGCTCTTGGTAGTTGAATCAGTGGTTTTTTACCCAAACTCTTACTTGAAAGTTACCCGGGAGGTACTTTTAGACCAGTGTAAAAGTCAATAAAATTACCCTTAAATAACGTCTTTAATACCTCAAAAACATATTAAAACCCAGGAGCTTCTGAAGGCTTCGCCCGCTGGACCCCCACCAAAATTCACATTGAAGGGCCCATTGACTTTTTTCTCTATAGATCATCTACCCCATTTTCAAAATGTCAGCCAGATAAGCTCTTGGTAGTTGAATCAGTGGTTTTTTACAGAGAGGCTTACTTGAAAGTTACCCTGGAGGTAACTTTTAGACCAGTGTTAAGTCAATAAAATTACCCTTAAATAGGGCTGCACCGCAACTCGGATCTGGCCTGAACTATCCGGCCAGAACCCAGATTTTGCTAAGTTCTGGTTCCCGCCGGATCCATTTCAAAGTACGTGGCTGAAACTTTATACTTGCTTCAAGTCACATACTTTAACTGTTTGAGTTAAATTATTTTAAGAGGCAAATTATAAAAGATCTGAGAGTTTTCTTCCCAATTCTTTTTGTTATGAAGGCCAAATCCTCTTACTCTAAACAGTTCCAGTTCTCCTAGCCTACTGTGCTTACTCTAAACCTCCTCCTAGAAGTGTCTACTGTAAAACTTATTCTCATCCATACACATCTCTGTTTACTGCTTCAGGGGGCTGTTCCACAAAGAGTTACACACAATCTTAAGTTTGATTCACCATACTTAAGCCAACAGTAAATCATATTTAAGATCGTGTGTAACTCTTTGTGGAACAGGCCCCAGGATGGGAAAATAACTGACCATGATGTGTAATCGAAACAATCTCAGTACAGTAGATGCTGTGTAATTCAATTAAGTCAAGCAGAAGTCCTCTACATTCTTGAATTTACTGTCAATCAAAGCAGTGGCTTTGCCAAGGGAAAAGGGTGCAAGGGGCATATGTCCCCCTGTAAAGTCTTGTGCTCCCACCCCATATAATATTTGGAAAATTTTGGCAATTCAACCTACATCGATATTAAATCACCCAAAACACCTGGGAAATGCCTTTTTTTGCCTGTCTAAGGAATTGAGTTTTTCAAAATTTTCTGTGTAATCCCTCAGCATCAACTGAAGGTGGTGCTCAGGCTCAGCTCAGATAACCTGTCAGACAGGATTACATCTTTGATCGAAAGAGAATCAAATATAACTGTCCATCATTTGCTTTCTTTAAAGTTCAGTTCCTCCTCCTCAAAATGTCAGCAAGTTCGGCTTTTGGTATGTAATAGTTTCACCAATAGTCTTACTAATGTTAGCCATTATTTGCAAACCATTCTAGAGGAAAATGACTGAACATTTCCCTTTTTAAGGTAATTTTATCTCAACGTTGTTACTTTTTTCTTGGTTACACCATTTAACACGTGTTGTTAAATCCTGTCCAACTAACTGACCCACCATGGGCCCTACAGTGTAAATTGGCCTCCTGGACCACAACTGAAACAGCCTTGCACTTCATACTTGGTGGTGCCTCCAACATTATAAGTGGTGTCTAGCAGTGTCCCTCTCCCCCTTTCTGACAAAATCATTGTACTGTATGCACCCTGTGATGTCTAGAACAAAACATCTGGGGATGCCATGAACTGAATCAAACAGCTGTGCTACAGTAATTGGGAATGTCTGTGCAAAAGTTGTAGTTTGGGGTGAGAAGATTGAGCCATAACTAACTGTTAAACTGTTTAATGTGTCAACAACATGTAGCCCTATGTATGATAGTGGAGAAATCAGTTGCTATATCAAAAACATACTGTAATAATAAAAAGGTAGCAACTCTCACCCAAACTACAATTTTTGTATACATCTAGTCTAAAGAATTTCTCAATTGGCACAGCTCTGTCATTACCAGCAAGTTAAAAAATTGCAGAGTGCTGTATACTGTAGCTCATACAGTATTTATGTACTGTACTTAGAGTGTTACACATTGGGGTCTTGTACACTTACCATGAAGCAATAAACTTAAACTGGATGAGGATGAGTTAGACAGACATGGGGTGGGGGGGACTTCAGTAAGTAGGTTTGGAAAATTAGAACTGTCTGGGGTGAGAGAATTAGGCTTTTCATATATATATTTGGAGTTGTTGTTCAGTTGCACTTCATATAGTTTTGGCTTTATCTTTCTAGTAAATATGCAGGAAAACCATACTGTGGAGAACTCCTATAATACCGTAAGCTCTGATGACCTGTGAAAGTCCTGAGGGTTATTTGAAAAGTATTACCATGACGAACAAGTAGAAAAAAGCCAAATTTTAGTTGATTTATCAGAGAAGAAAGATGAAATCCATACTAGATTAGAACAGCTCTAGGCTACCCAGGGACTGAGCACAAATTCTCTTATTGCAGTGCACAATATGGTTATTTCCTTCATTTAATATCAAAAGTGTATTCTTACTAACTTTTAAATGCTTCAACCAACTACAAGTCAGCTTCATACTGTGAAGGCATTAGTAATGAAGGCTAATTTTTCCTTGTAGGTGACGTTATCTTACTGCAGGCATTGAAATGCACTCAAAATACTCAGTTCCGGCCGGAACTTAAAAAAGTTCCGGCTGGTTCAGGTTCGGGCCGGATCCAAAATTTCAGTTCCGGTGCAGCCCTACCCTTAAATAATGTCTTTAATACCTCACAAACACGGTAAAACCCAGGAGCCCTGGACTCCACCCGTTGAGCCTCGTGCTCTGTGGCGCCTCTGGCACTATGAGTGGAGTCTAGCAATGCCCCCCCATAAAATCGTTGTGCCCCCTCAGTGCTCCCCCAGAATGAAATGCCTGGTGACGCCACTGATGCACTGCTGTCTTGTGTTTACTGTGTGTTATTCGGGTATCTATTACTGAGGCTAACGCTGACAATGTATTTATCTGGGTCGATGGATATGACTTCTAAATTTTGCAAACATTTCTTTGCCATTGGAGTGAGGCAATTGGCCTGGCTGAGACATTCAGAAAAATGTAGCAAGGCGGTAAAAACCCTACAGGAATCTCAACTCACAAGTCTTGGTTTATCTCCTTTCATCATCCTGCAGTAAAAAAGGACTGTTATAGGTGCTCTTTTATTCCTAGGTCAGTGGCAGAGTGGAATTGCTTACCCTCAACTGCAAGGGATTCCCTATCTATTGAAACTTTTAGAAATCAAATACACAAACTGAACTTGACATCCTTGAGGAGATCTGAATTTATTAATCTGATCTAGGCTTGCCTAATTTGCTTGTCCGCTAGCTGTCAGTGTTTAACACCTACAACCCTATATCCTGTCTGCAGAGAACTGCTTGCAAGTCGTAGTATCCAACCAGAACCAGAAATCTAGGCCTTGGCCTACCTGTAGGCCTAGGCTAGGCTAGGCCTAGCTGGTTGAGGCTTAATGTTATTCATTCGAAAATTTTGTGTGAATAGCATTACTGGTACAGTGGTGCTTGTTTGTGGCTAGCCCTTGAACAGGGCTGTGTGTTACGTTACATGGCCTAAGCTCATTACACTCCACAACACGGCCCTTACCCCGATAACACAGGGAATCCCATCACTAGGCGACCTTGGCCAGGGTCGTCATCTCTCACGTTCACAAATTCCTATGTTTTCTCACCAAACTTTACACAGATGACCTCTGGCACCGCATCCACCTTTCTGCATAAGCTGTTCACCCAGGTTTGATGTTATAATGGTGTATTTTGCCTCGAAAAATCGAACGTAACACTAACTCAATGCGCCATGTTTGCAAGCTTTCGAACGACTAAGTAGTCGGTCTTCGATCCTACTAAACCACGCGCTGACACGCCTGGCTATGCCTTGTGTACCCGGGCATGCGCTGACACGCTGGGATGTTAATTTAGTTAACGCAGATATTAATTTCATTAAATGCTATCATTAATCATGTTATCATTACTGATAAGGAAGGAAAATACAAAGGACCATTGTGCCAATTTTTTACTTTTGTTCGCAAAATGTTGCTAATCATTACACATGTTAGAATGGATCTCTGAGTTTTCCACTAGTTCCGCGAAACGCCACGCGCTGTCGTACAACTGAGTTCCACGCGCTGCCGTACAAATTGTATGGCAGCGCGTGGAAAGAGAGACAGGGCGTACCAGCGGGTGTCAGCTGGTGCCAGCGCGCAGAATTGTAGGACTGGTCGTCTTCGTGATATCCACTTTGGGGTCAAAGGTCATACTAGGGCTTTCCACTTAATCAAAAAGTTTTCACACTCAGAGAAATTTTGACAACGTTTCAATAATTTCAAAAACACTTAGAAGCTTCAAATACGAACAAAAAAGAATTTTTCGTATGAAATTTGCATTCATTAGGTGGAATGATCGTTAAAGTTATCAATATGGTGAAATGGTTACAACGTTCTAGGAATGTTTTTTGACTATTTGCAAGTTCATGTAGAAACACTTATTGTACGAGGGCTCATTCAAACGACTGAGTTTCTAACCAGAATAGAAGTGTCATTTTGCTGCATTTTGACCTCAGACTGTCCATGAAAGCCGATTTATTGCTAACTTTTCGACTGAAAGTCACTTGCACATCATTTTGTGGTAATATAAGTTCGATGTGTGTAATATTTACCAGTTTAGAACGTATTTTGTTCTGAAAGCCTAATGATGGGATTCCCTGTGTTAGTGGGGCAAGGGCTGTGATGTGGAGTGTAATGAGCTTAAGCTATGTAACGTAACACACAGCCCTGTTCAAGGGCTAGTTTGTGGCATACGATAAGTGTCTAACTTAGTAAAAGTTCTGTAGGCTAGAGTGTTATTACCTGTACTGAAGGCCAAAGCTAGGATTGCCTCCTAACCTAAACGTTAGCCGGTTAGGCAGGACCATTCGGGATTCTACTTCTAGGATACAATACAGACTATAGTAACAGTAGGCTTAGCCTACTGCAAGTGTAACGTTAGGGCCTAGCCTAGTCACTGAACGTGACCGTATAATCCGCTCCTTGTAGTCACTCCTTACCAGAAATGAAGTGTATAGCATAGGAACGTAATGCTGTGTCCAGTTCAAGGGCTAGCCTAGCCTTACATTAGGCCTAAGTAATTCGTTAGCCTAGGCCTAACGTTAGGCCTAAACTGTAAATTCGACGATCCCTACCAATAGGCCTATAACCGCCCACGGCCAGAGAAAGAAACAAAGCTTCTGAAAGCCTATGGCAGGTACTGTGGTTCAATTCATACTCAGTCCAAGTCAAAAATTTCCAGACCTTCGGCGCTGACTGGCATACAAATGTATGGTCTGCTCGCTTATAATGTCTTCCTGTGGTTTGTAGTGATTAGCTTTAGCGCCCTCACTTTCAAATGTACTTTTTCTCTGCATTCCAACCAAACATTCCGGCATAGATTATGTTAATTAGGGTCAACATGCCTACAGCTGTTGAGCACACATTCAGTTTTCATAGTCCAGTACACTGAGGTCATGCTGTAGACTGCGAATAGAACACTTCACTGCAGCATTACGTGATTGCACTCAGCAGACGCCTTTCATCTTTAGTCTCGACTCATCAACCAGCAATTTCGAGACAGCATTTTCTTGCAGAGAAGACCATACAGGTACCATAGAGTACTTAGCATTGCAATCAACATTTTATCTACAGTTATATCGATTGTCTTTCTCACTTTGGCCTCGTATCATCATAATCACAAGAACGTCCACTTGTTGTTCAGCGCCGCAAGGTGCACGATCAAAACAACCAAGTCATCGCTTGTATTTAGGCCAGTTTACTTACGCACACTAACTTACGTGCGATAACTGTATTGGCATTTACTACGTAGCTTATCTAGACCTAAGCCTAGCCCTGCAGCGTCACAGATTGCAGTATTCTGGTAGGCAAAGCATTACTACGGTTGCAGCATTTCAACTGCCACGGTCAGCTTAATTGGGGTCCAGCTTATACCGGCAGTGCAACTTCGGCAATTCATCTGCATATCATTGGCAAATCACCGCCAGCAGCATTTATCTCTGCCAGAGTATTTAACGTACTGGTGGCTTCTCAACTCACTGGCAGAGCCATTCAATTGCCCAAATGAACCGCCTACTACAACAGATCGATGGTGCCAGCTGACTCACTAGTTCCCACCGTCACAATCTGCTTGGTGTAGACTTGCGTGTGGCTATAATTACGTAACAATTACCAGCGGGTGGCGATAAGACTATCGCTACCCCATTCAACTTCAGCCATTCTCATTATTCAGCATATCTAGACACGTGTATCAAGACGTCAGTCATAACTTAACTGCATGCTAACCGGTACCCTTTATGTTTATACCTTCACAGATCGGCTGGAGATCAGGATTGGCGCTGAGGGGGATAAATGAGCACGTGTGGAATTGGAGACCACATAACCTTCTGATTCGTAACCCAACCTTCTGATTGGCTAAACCACCTCAGCCATCACAAAAATTCTCCAAAGGTTACGTTTACGTTAGTCTACAATACAAAAAGTCGGATCTGTTAAGTTGGCGATAACGTGTACGTCGAGCTCTTTAGTACATAGTCGGGGTTACCTTTTCTTCGGTGTCATAAAACACCCTGCTTTGGCCAAACCGGGTATGAAAGTCAGAGTTACCCATTCCAGACTTCAGGGTTTCACCAAAGTTTCTACATTTTTGAACTTTATTTTCTGCCGTGCATTGTATCTTTTCGAGTATTTATATCTTTTTGGATAACTGAATAAGCAAACCTAGCTGTCCCTTCGTCTGGATGGACCATGTCAGTGGCGTGGCTACGGGAGGGGTGCAGTGGCGTGGCTACGGGAGGGGTGAGGGGGGTGAGGGATGGGGACTGGGGTCTAGCGGGTCTAGGCCCCTGAACTTTCATAGGCCATAACTCTGCTGAACCTGATATCGTTGCATTGCAGGAGACTAAAATTGACAATTCAGTTACTGATAGGGAGCTTTTTCCAGATTGCCTGAATTATACTGTTTTTAGAAATGACCGCACCCTTGAGGTGGTGGTACTATGCTGCTTATTAAAAATTACCTAGCCCCCACTGGTGCAAATTTTCTTTACAATGGGTCTGAGTCAGTTTGGGCTGCTTTTTCTATAAATGGGAGTCAGCACTATATGTTGCTTCCTGGTATATGACGCCCATGTTGATCACATCTCTCTTCTTCGCGACCAACTGCATAACATTATGATCAATCATAGAAATAGAAATCCCTCATTCCATATACTAGGTGACTTTAATTTTAGGCTTATCGACTGGGAGACTAGATTGAATAAGGAAAATGAGACCTGTCTCACCAGCAGTAATGGTCAACTCCTTGTTGACATTGTTGATGATTTTGCCGCAGATCAACTTGTTAACTTGAAATTTGCCACTAGAGGTAACAATACTCTTGATTTAGTCATTTCTAATACTCCCAACCTGTACTCTGAAGTCAGCAGTTTTGACCCGCTTAGTGATCATGACATTATTTTTTGTAAATTGAGGTGCTTTTCCCCTAGGCCTAAGCAACCACGTAGACTTATCCGACAGTATTCCAAAGGGGATTATGACACTATGAGGTATGAAACCAGAAATTTCGCCACTGGTTACCTAAATGGCACACAAGATAGTCGTACTATTGAAGAAAACTGGTCCCTCATTAAGTCTTTTCTCGAGAGAACTGTGAAAAAAAACATCCCGTCTAAACTTTCTAGAACTAGGAAATCTCTTCCCTGGGTCACTGATTATATCTGTAGGATGATAAAGAGAAGGAACAGACTTCATGCTTTGTATAAGAAGACTAACAAATTATATTTTTACAAAGTGGGTTGACCTTCGCGCTAGTATTAAGAAGGAGGTATTCAATTCTCATAGGAAATACATTAACGGCATGATAGATGATATTACTCATGACACCAAACCCTTTTGGAGGTATATTAATGGTCAGAGGAAAGATAATCATAGTATCCCCCCCCCCCCCCCCTACAGGTCTGCGGTAAAATAGCTAATAGTGATAAGGATAAGGCTGAAGCCTTGAATAGCCAGTTCAGTAGTGTTTTTACCAGAGACTCCCTCGACTCTGTTCCGCTACAGAGAAGACCTATCTGTAGTAGAATGGCCGATATTTCCATCTCTACATTTGGGGTTGAAAAGTTGTTGCAAAACCTTAAGATTAGTAAAGCCATGGGTCCTGACAACATACACCCATGGGTTCTTAGAGAGCTTGCTACTGACCTTGCTCCAATGATCAGTCATCTTTTCCAGCAATCAATCAACAGTGGTCAAGTCCCCAAGGACTGGAAAAAGGCAAATATCTGTCCTATTTTTAAGAAGAACGATAGCTCTCTCCCATCCAACTACCGCCCTGTCTCTCTTACTTGTATATGTTGTAAGCTACTTGAGCATATTATCAGCTCAAATATGATGGATCACTATCAAGCGAATAACAGCCTTTCCTCTAAACAGCATGCGTTTAGAAAAAATCATAGTTGTGATACACAGTTACTGTCTGTTGTGGACGATTGGACCTCCGCCTTGGATAAAAATAAACAAGTTGATGTCTTCATCCTGGACTTTGAGAAGGCTTTTGATACAATTCCTCATGAACTACTTAAGACGAAGTTATTCTCCTTGGGGGTGTCTAGGCAAGTCATAAATTGGATTGATAACTTTCTTACTGACCGTTCACAATCAGTTGTTGTTAATGGTACTAGTTCTGCTTCTGCTCCAGTCCTTTCCGGTGTTCCTCAAGGGTCTGTCCTAGGACCAGTACTTTTCTTGTCTTATATTAATGATATTGTTAGTGCTGCTTCTTCTGAAGTTAGGTTGTTTGGTGATGACTGTGTTTGCTATAGGGTCATCAATAATCCCAGTGACTGCAGTGAGTTACAGAAGGACATTATAAACTTGGGCCAGTGGGCCAAAACTTGGGGTATGAGATTCCACCCGGCTAAGTGTAATGTTATGTCTGTTACTAGGAAGCGTAACCCAATAATCTATAATTATACTCTTAATGGGGCCAATCTGACAAGGGTTGGTTCAATTAAGTATCTGGGGGTGACTATCACTAAGAATCTCAGCTGGGGCAAACATATCCAACTTGTTTGTAATAAGGGAAATAAGATCTTAGGCCTATTACGCAGGAACCTCTCATTTTGTTCCAAAGATGTTAAATTGGCGGCCTATAAAGGTTTACTAAGGCCCTTGTTGGAGTATGCTTGTTCCGTCTGGGATCCACATCAGATTTCACTCCAAGATAGATTGGAGGGAGTACAAAAAAGATCTGCTAGGTTTATATCCGGCGAGTACTCCCGTGAAGTTGGCTCTATGACCGCACTCCTCAAAGATCTAGGTCTACATACTTTGTCTGACCGCCGCAGACGTTGCAGACTCATAATTTTTGCCAAAGGTATTTATGGCCAAGCTAACATCCCCCTGTCTAATCTGTGTAAACCTACTCGTGGTTCTCGTAACATGCATGCTTTGCACTTTCGCCCCCCCTCCGCTAGGACTAATTGTTTTAAGTACAGTTTTGTCCCTAATACTACTCGGGATTGGAATAACCTCCCAGAGAGTCTTATTGCGGGGGCCATAAGTCACCCAAAGCCGGTGGATTTCATTATGAACTCTTTGAGGGCCTGACTGATCACACGGCACGTACGCGGTGTAAAATTGTCCTTTTGGATGTCTCACCGTTTTGAAGAAGAAGAAGAGGCCCCGAACTTCATGAAGTTAAAAGAAATCATTTCAAATGATGAGAGTATTTTTGCAAAGAATAGTAACTCCTTGCTTCAGTAAGAGTAACATCCGTCCCAATTATCCCTCGATATTTGATGAATTTCACAAACACACAATACCCGTCCGTGTCGCGACGTTTTTATCGAGTCTCGTCAGTACACAAGTGAATCGCTGACGTGCCTGATCATTTCAGAAAAAATCCCTTAGCACAATCTCGTCCAAAACTGTTCTCAGTATTAATTATGAAGTTTGAAATTGATAGCACTTAACCTCAGAATAAACTGAAAGGGATTGTAGTCCTTCAGTGCACTTTAAGTAATTTGATTCCCTTTTTGCCAGCACTAATTTCAGGATTTGTTGTAAGTTGTTATTTGAACCCCAAAGTTGTTCGGCTTCTATTGTACCAGAATGATAATCAAATCTGCTGTTTATTGAAGCAGGTAATTGGGGTGGTGAACCAGTGGTCGGGTACTATATTTGGGAACCGCAGTTAATTTTTCCCGGCTCTAAAAACTGTGGTAGCCATGACAGCCATGATCTCCTTAAAGGCAAATATTCCGTAATGTATGAGAATCGTTTAGTTGATGATAAGGGCAAGTTTAAGCAAAAATGTAATTTTCATATATGAGAGGAAACATATCTACTGTCCATGGCACAATGTGGTAAAAGTTCCATTCAAATCGGACATGTATTTCATTTCTCGAGATATCAATAGGATGTAAGTAGCTTTTTGTTCCGCGCAGTGGCGTAGCTAGGATATTTTCCAGGGGGCAAAGGGGGGCAGTTTCAGTATATTTTCAGTTTCAGTATATTTTCAAGGTCAAGGTGCATACAAAATACGTAAATTTATGATAACAACAAGATTATCATGACGTCATGTAATGTTACCTTTACACGGCCTACAAGATCCTGAACATGACTACTATATACATAGGATTAAGACAATGTCATCATGGGCCCGTTGTCACCCCCATCCCCAGTTACTAATAAGATTAATTTTCCGAACAGATTAAATAGATTAATTTTCCGAACCAGGCCTTTAAAAATAAGGTAAACATCATACGTTTGTCCATCTTTGCAGGGTTAGTAGAGTCTAGACAACCAGGGCGGGATTTGATCTCTGAAAGTGGGGGGGGGGGGCAACATCGGACAGATTACCAAACGGCGCCGAAGGCGCCGCGAGAGCCCGAAGCGCTCCCCCTAACGGCGTGGGGTCCAGGGACATGCCTTACAGCCCCTGGTGGGGTACAGGGGCAAAGCCCAGGTGGGAGTCCGGGGCGAGGTTCCCGGAAGCTCATGGGTATTTACGAAATTGTAGGCATTAAAAAGGATTATTTTATCTTCAACTTTAAATTACATAAGATGGGCACTTAACAGACCACAAATATCACAACTTGACTTTTTTGAATTATATCCTTACTCCGCATGATTAATCGATAATGAATCGATATAATGCAGAGAGTGCTGGGAGGGAGAATGAATTACTTATAAAATTGAGGTCCTTGGGGGGCTCCCTCCTTGGTGCCTCAGATCGTCTTTTCAGAACTCAGAAAGCTAGGGGCATTTCTTGTGATGTGAATTCAGCCCTTGTCTATGATGATGGAAAGCGCGCAGAAAAATTTAACGTTTGAGACATCTCAGTAATGAAACTGAATGAAAATTAGGAGGAGGATATCGGATAGGCCACTCTTAACTTTAGCTGAATAACGGTTGCCCCCTCAAGACACTCTTACTGAAGCACAAACGTACTCTGGTTTCCTAAATAGCCTTTTTCAGGTGACTTTCACAGAGCCGTTACCTGTAAAGGGGCGAGCGCGCCGAAAAAAACGAATTTTTACTTCATCTCTGTAATGAAATTGAAATAAAATTGGACAAAGAGTGACCCCTTTTCACTACAGCTGAATAAGGGTGACCCCTGAGGATATTTGTTCTAGGCAAAAACGTACCGTTGGTTTGCTATAGAGTCCTTTTCATGAGATTTTTATAGAGTCCTTATCTGTGATAAGACGTGTAGTACACGCCAAAAATAGACTTTTGAGACATCTCATAAAGAAATTAATGGAAATTAGAGAAAGGGTGGGCACCTTTTCACTTCAGCTGGAAAAGAGTGGAGCCCCCAGATTAGGGTCAAATAAGATCGTCCTTTCAGAAAGCTTGGAGGCACTTGGTCAGAGAAGGGGACCAGAAGCAGTGGCGTAGCTAGGATTTTTTCCAGGGGGGGGGGGGGGGCAAAGGTATGAAATTTCCCCAAAATTTTTCCCGGTCAATGTGTATGTATTTCATGTACAAAATACAAATTTACAAGTATAACAACATTACCATGTCATTATGTAATATTACCTGCATTTTTTATCTTAAAGTATAACATAGAGCAATTGGAAATAACAGCTCTAGTATAATATATTAGTAAATCATTTTGGTCAACAATATCTGGTTTATTTGTATGTATTAACGCAGTGGCGTACTCAGGATTTCCCTGAAGAGGGTGGGGGGGGGGGGGGGGGCATGCAGTATGGTCTAAGGGGAGGGGTGTCCGGAAATTTTTTGACGTTTTCAAGGAGCCTAGATGCAAAATGGTGCAAGATTTTCGACTTGACAGGAACATTGTAAAAAGTTGAATCGTGGTGGTTCATGAGGATAAAACTGAAACTTTTGTGTCTTTACATGCATTCCTATGCCATTTATGCTACCTTACGAAGTAGAACTTGTCATTAAATTTGCACACTTTTAGGAGTCAAAATAAAGGAGCATCTGTGTTACTAAAGTTTAACTATTTATTTTTAAGAACAATGAAAAAATGGCATCTGGGAGGGGGGCATGGCCCAATGGTTCCCCCTTCGTACGCCACTAAAAGGAGGCCTAATAGTGGCTCGATTTAACAGGATATCCTGTTAGAACAGCAGTCTGTTAAGTGAAGAAGGCTGCAAGGTACTCATGGACCCGTTTTTGTTACACCCCAAGTGAGCAGAAATTTTTTTTTCCCGAACTAGCCTGTAAGCCTCCAGGGATTAGGCTAAGTAACAAAATCTAACTATGCCAATGGATCCTGATCATTCTAATTTCTAGACTAACTTTAAGTTAATCGTTGGCCATGGATTTTTTTCAGTCCCATCCATCGTTATGTACACAGAGTAAAATCGGTATAGCTACTACTACCTTGCGGGACAATATAATGAACTGGGTGGGTGGGGTCTACGTCAGTGACTTGTCAGTTTTCACATCCTTTTACTGAATTCTCAAAGTGTACAACGCAGAGACTGTGTGCAAGGGGATAAGTTCTGGTTTACAGCCTTTCAGTGTTAGTTGTACTGTATCAGCTGTTGTTAAATTCCTCAGTGAATAACAGCTTCATGTGCACTGAAATGCACTGATCATAAAAACCGCGCGTATACAAGAGAACATTCAATCTGCTACGCGGCGAGGACATTTCTGTGGAACGCGAGTAGGGCCGGTTCATGCGACACTGACGAAATCTCAAATCTGGGTTAATTTGTTGCATGAAAATACGAATTATGTATGAGAAATGTCTCAGAATTTTTATTCTAACAAAAATTTTGAGAAATTTTTGTTAGAGTAAAAAAATTCATCAAATTTCCCCAAATTATTTTCCAGGGGGCAACCTGCCCCCTTGCCCCCCCCCCCCAGTAGCTACGCCACTGACCAGAAGACGACCGTCTCCCTGCCTCCCCTTTCACTAGTTACGCTAGAACTTCAGCTCTGTGCGGCCCGGGCACTGGTAAGTTTCAGTGACAATGGAAGACTGGTGTTCTTCAAGAAGTAACGCCGAATCCTGAAATATTTAAAACGGGTGCGCGCGAAGCGTGTCGAAAAAAAAAAACAGCGGTGAGACATTTATTGGAAGAATATTGTTTTTATTTAGTTTTCAATGTAGACTTGGCCAAGTCTCTCGTGAGGGTTCCGCGGGGAGCTGACAACTTTCTCTTCAAAATCCCCTTCTGCAGCATAGTACAGCATATTGCATTTTCCTTTTGTCTAATACGCCCTCCATAGGTCTATTAATATATACCTATTTCCAAATAGCAATTACAATGAATTGTGGGATAGAGTTTTGGGTGTACGTCAATTTTCACTAGAGTAAAATGCCATAGACAAAAATGAAAAACACCAAAACTCTATCCCACAATCCTTTGTAATTGCTATTTGGAAATAGGTTTATTGTATCGTTTCTCAACGAGAAGCGATACTTTTATAGACCTGTAAAGGGCGTATTAGAAAAAGGCAAATACGGTATGCTGTACTGTGCTGTAGTACTGGATTTGTGTAGAGGTAGTGTTGTCAGCTCCCCGAGGGACACTCACGAGAGACTTGGCCAAGTCTATTTTCAATGCAGTATATGACCTGCTTAAACATTATACAACTTAATTATCACTCGCGAAGCTCTGTCAGTTCCAGTTTGTATTTCTGTAGCAAAAGCAACCAGACTAAGACGTAAAAAAATTAAGTTCTGGAAAAAGTGGGGGAGGAGCAAGTGCCCCGAGTCCCCCGTAATCCCGCCTATGTAGACAACGGTAAGCTATTGTTTTTAGCTCCGTCCATGGTTAAACACAGAGTAAGATCAGTCTATAACCTGCCCGGTAGCTTGTAGGGTGAGAGGCCATTACATGCTTAAACTTAACCCAGGGCGCTGTCAACCAATAGGTTCGAAACTGGGCTGTTAAACCTCGGCTAAGCTAACCTAACCCAGGGCGTTGTCAACTTAAGTGACGGGTGAGAGTGATACGCGGAGCGCGACCATCGGTTCGCGCGGAGGGTCTCGCCAGGGGAAATTTCGCTAAAAACACCCCTAAGATTGCAGGAAATGACACTCCCTGTGCCTCATTCCTGAATGCTTAGAATGCCATATTTTTCTTGTCCTGAAAATTTTTTAGGAGACTGTTTGTTCACAATATATATAAAAAAAGAAAAATTGGAAACTCTGAGGCCTGCCGGTATGAATTGCTGACAGCCTTAAATTCAATATAAATATAATGGTTCTGGAACGAAAACAAACGGAAATTGTGATAATTAAATGAGGGAATATTTCGTTCACGAGGCTATGATTACGTTATTAGAAACGTGTAATCCAATAGTGCATCAAGTTGATGAACATAGCATTAGCTCAACAATACGTAGGGAACTATCTCGATGATGGTATACTATGTTCCGGTCCTATAGCCTGTCAGTGTTGCGCAGTATACGTTGAACTGATCAAAATATCCTGCACGTGTACCAGAGAACATTCACGCTGCTGCAGAGAGGGCGTTTCTGCGGAAAGCGAGTCAAGCGCGCTTCATGCTGCAGTGATACAAATGAGATCTGGGAAATACGTTGCATGGAAATACGAAATGGTTCACGATTACTTACACTGAGAAAATTTTATATAAATAGGAAAAGGAAGTATTATTTCGTCAACTTGAAATTTCCCCAACTTCCCCAAATTTCCCCAAAATATTTTCCCGGGGGGGGGGGGGGAGAACTTTCCCCCTGCCCCTCCCCATTGGCTACGCCACTGTTTCTGCGTGAGTTTCAGGGCAGCAGACTTCCTTACATTGACAAGGAAAGCTTTTTCAAGTTCCATTTGCTTTATCAGACTGACATTGTGTAAGTGTTGGCCTTGACGTTGAGAGGAATAGGACTGTCGGGGATGCAAAGTTTATACTAGTTCTCATGCCACTTATGCAATCACATTTTAATAGTATGGGATTGTTAAGGAAAATTGACTCTAAAGTTTTAAGAAAAACAAAAGACTGCGCATTAATGTGGGGATATGATGTCATATATGTGCTTACTTTTACCCCTCTAACATATAAAATCTTGTTGTGACTTAAACCCCTCTTTTAATTGTTGATAACATGAACTATTTCAAGTTCTTCGGGCCTTTACTTTTAATGGAACTCACCTACAGCGTTACTGGTAGGTACCGCTTTTGGACAGTCACCTTTTCCATTGTTTATAATTTGAATTGTAATGGACATTAATATGTGTAAGATGTTTTGTGAATACCCAGTTTTCATTTCTTTTGGTTGCTTTTAAGAAGCTCTTTCAGTGCACCAATCAGTTGCCCGATGAAGCTTGCAAAAGAGCGGTTTAACGGTTGATAACACGGTGCAATGTATAGGAATATATCCTTATGGAGACACTAGTCAGGGGAACCACGGTATCTCACAGAGACAGCAAATCTTCGAACAGTGCTGCTTTAGACAGCCTTCTTACAGAACTGGCAGATCGCTTCGGAGAGGTGCAGACTGATTTCATGAAGTGTGTGGGCATGTAGACGTTACCTCAGTCAGAACAATTCATGTCATTGGATAAAATATAAGTTGGGTGCAAAAAGGCAGGTGTAAGTCACTTATGATAGCAGTGTTTTCGAAATTTATCAAAAACAATGTGAAAAAGGAGGGGTGGAAAATGCCATGTTTACTTTCAGTAATGTCCAATATACACTAGCTGTGACGTATTTCCAAGTATCCACAATTTCTTTAGCTTCTTAGTTTCTTTACCGATGACTCCCAGCCAACATGCCCAATTAAGCCCCGACTGGGCTCCACCTAGAATACTTGCTGGGCCGCAGCTGGGACCCATTCGTGTTTGTCAGGTGTCCCCACGTGGGGCCCAATGGGGCCTTTCCCAGCTGATGCCGAGCTAGGGCCCAGCTGGGCTTCAGTTGTTGAAGCTGGAGGGTAAAAAGTTTGTGTCTCAATTTTAAGAAGTCAAGGACAGGAGTTATATCCGATATGCTGTGCCACCCAAGGATATTTTTAGGATAAAGCAAAAATACTAATTGCCGAAAGGTTTTTGATGTAGTAGGCCTATCATCAAAGTCAAATGCGCTGGGTAAGCCGATAGGATTTAACATATATATTTAAAGTTCACTGATTACATAATAGACTTTCACTCCCGTCGGGTAAACTGTGTAAACAATGCATTCGGGCCTGCGTCTGTACAAGGAAGAGCTCAAGCAAGTGTAGTCTGATATGAGAACGGAGAACATTCTTCCATTTCTTCACATTCTTTCATTCCCCAACATGAACCAAATATCATAAGTTCAGTAGCCCTATTTCTTGTGTAAAACCTCAATTTTTTTAGAAGACTGTCCAGGAGAAGTATTATAAGTACGTCGCGACAGCAATAATAGTTGGAATTATGCATAGAATTAGGCCCTTCTGAAAACTCCTAATAAACGAGTTCGATAATTCGTTTTGGAGGCAATTCTTACGCATGCTCTTTTTCAACCAATGCCAACCAGTTACGTAAGCGTGAACACCCATAGTAAGCTTTAGCTAAAGTTTAGAAGTTAGAATTTCTCTGCGAACAAGAGTTCGAAGTTCATATCTGAACATGCGTACGTGACCTGTCTGATCTGATCAACTGGTAACAATTAAAACAATAGTCTTGGTCAAGACCCTAATAATAGTTGATAACACTGTACAACATTTATCACCGTTTTTGAGTACGCCCTCTATTACCTTCAGGAAATCTCAGCTCACTATGGAGCTGATCTAGTACTGCGGGCTATGTAGCGAGCTACGCCTATTCCCGAATGTTGAAGCAAATCTCCATGCAAAACAGTCAAGTTTAAATCCCGCCCTCTATACTGAACTTAGGTGAAAAATAATGTAATAACGTCTTGACCAAGACTATTAAAACATTTGATCGCTGCATCGGCAGCGCAAAGCACACTAGTCTGATGTGTCAACAGCTGTAAACACGTGAAAGTGTTTCCCGTTGACCTTTATTGGCGTAGGAAGGGTGGGGCCAATTTTGGACCATCTATCTCTCCATACCCATTCACCAAAAGGTACATTTTTTTAATGCTTAATTTTTTCGCCTTTGTCTAGGAGCAAGATTTTTTTTTTTAAATAAAAAAAAACTGATTATTTTCTCAAGTGTAAACACTACTGTCGGCTATCAGGAACGTAATTTGCGGCTCGCGGAGACCGCCGACAATTTGGGTCCTGTTACACATTTGCATAAATGGGACTTGTTTGGCACAAATAGTTGAGATTCAGGGTTTCATGTAAGGAAAATTTAAATATTTGCGGGACTACGGAAGAACCTGCGTTTCCGGTAAGCTGAGATAGCATGTCGACTGAAGAGTGTTATTGTTACATAATGTTATCGAAGGAGTGCGGATTGAGACTTTTCGGCGACATTCAAAAAGCTCTCGAAACTTTGTTGCCTTTTTAAATAAAATATTTAAAAATTGAAAACCTATATTAGATAAAATTTAAGGGAAACGGCACTACAGCGACCCGGAAAAGTTTACCTCTGACTGCTTTAAAGGCGACCACTCACTGCATTAAGGGTTGCAATTGAGGGCGCGTGAAGGTCTTCGAAGGGACACTCTCCCATGACATTTCAAAAGCTTTCCACACTTTGTTGTACTTTTTAGACAAAATATTTCAAAATCTACATTAGAAAATTTGGAATTCTGTGAAAGACAGCTTACAAAAATAGCCATATAGCTGCCGGTGTTTCTTGATGATGTGGTGTTACATATGGTAAAAATCCGATTTTGTCATTTCCAGAGCTCGGAAAAGTTTACCAAACTGATTTATGAGCGAGAACTAATGCATTCTTATTCGTGTGGCCACGTGTTTCATTGTTTAGCCCCCACGGATGACGTCAGGATGTCGTCAATGTACAAGGTCTATTTCAGCAATTTAGGGGGCATATCCCAATTACAAGGTGTATTAATGCATCCATTTGTTCGCCCTCAGATACAGTCCCTAAAAGGAGCACTTTTTGATATGTTATTGAATGAGCTGGGGTTTTCTGCAGTAATTCTTTTTAAAGTATACTAAATGAAGTACCATTGGTGAAAACATTGGTTCAATTGAAACAATTTTGTGGAAATTATGGGCCTTAGAAGCTGGCGGAGGCACACCGAGATTTTAGTGAAAAACAAGGCTCGGAAAAGGTGGTTTGAACTTTGAGGTGAAATAGCAAAAAAATTTTACGGTCATGATATGGTTAATTGAAAATGCCAAGAATGGCAAACTTGTCAGCTTTCATATGAGGGGTAGCTTGACCCTGGCGAAAACTTCGACAAGCTTTTAGAGACCCGTTTACTTTTTGGATTTAGTGTGTAAGTCAATGGGGAAATTAATGGGGATATGCTACCTCTGACTTGAGACGCACTGGGTGGATGCTCAGTTAGGAAAGTGACCTTATTAGTTAATGTCCGGTGTACCTGTTTCCTTTTGGAAATGCTTTCTTCCCTACAGTACTTCCACTTTGAAAAGTCATTATTCTTTCTGGCGAATAACATTTTTCCAGTGGGAAAGTACAGGTAAATTATCTATCTCCCAGGGCCCTCCCTTATTTAAGTGACATTACACTAAAACGGGTGGGAGTGGAGGGGTAGGAGTACATTTTTTAATTTAGATACGACTAGTCCCTTAATGGGATCATGATCAACGTCAGCGTCTTGTTTATTGGTCTATGCTGGTCGTTACAACTCAGCAGCTTGACCAATTTGAACATTATACTAATCAAACCAAACCACGGTGAAGGTGAAAGGGACACACCCCTATTCAAAGATTTTTCTCCCTCTCGGGAGTTTGAATTTTGCCATTTACTGGAAAGTACAAATCTTCCCACCCCAGACATTTTCAATTCCTTTAACTTGAACCTACCAACTTAAATCCCTCTGACAACTGTCTAAAACTCATCCTCATTATAGCGGTACATTGCGTTAGTTCATGAAATTCAATGAATTTTTTCTAACCCTTTGAGGTTTTTTCACATACCCAGTGACGTACGAAAGCAGGGGCGGATTTAGGAAAGAGGTCCGGCTCGGGGGCCCGGGCCCCTCTTCAAAAAAATGATGAAGAAAAAGAAAAAAAAAAACAAAGAAGGAGAAAAAACCAAAACAGTGACAAGGCCCTTTTTCATTTTAATATGACTAATGTGACGTGTTAAGTGAATATATTTCAACAATTTTTATCTTAGCAGCGAAGTAACATCAAAAGTTAACTTGTAATTCTAGACTTTAGGTCCGCTTTACGTTATGGTAACATGACGCTAGTACAACTGATTTCACTTGGCAGTTAATGAATAAAATACCTCAAAAGATCAGCAGGAATTGTTTATCTTTTACCCTTCTCTATAAAAAATCTCCCCAAACTTTGATGGTTTCTGAAATATTTCGTCGCCTTTGAAAAAATGATGTTGAGCGTTGCACAGTGTTAGGACTTATTTCCTTACCCTAAAATTTTCTCTCTTAAGTACTGATCAATGAAGACGTTAGACTTGGCCAAGTCTCTGGTGAGTGTTCCTCGGGGAGCTGACAACTACCTCTACGCAAATCCAGTACTTCAGCACAGTACAGCATACCGTACTTGCCTGTTTTTCTAATACGCACTCTATCGGTCTATAAAGGTATCGCTTCTCGTTGAGAAACGATACAATTAATAGACCGATAGAGGGCGTATTAGATAAAAGGAAAATACGATATTCTGTACCATGCTGCAGTAGGGGGATTTTGAGGAGAAAGTTGTAAGCTCCCCGCGGAACACTCACGAGAGACTTGGCCAAGTCTATGAAGACGTAGGATGCAGGGAGAGACTGCAGCCCTCTAACATTTTTCTGTGAAAATTCGGGGAAGTATGAAGACAATTTTTCAGGCACTGGAACAATTTTAATTATGTTCTATCACAAATGGTTTTTGAAACTACCAAAATTTTAGCGTGCCTGCCTTACTATAGAGGTTTTCTCTATTTTGTCTTTAATACTTATACCTTCTGATAACAACCACTGGAGAAACAGCAGCAAAAGTTCAAACTTTTTTAGGAATAATTAAGTAGAAGACTCGCCTGATGATTTGGAAATCGGTAATGGGGAATTGAAACTTTCTCGATTTTTTTGTCACGGAAATGTCGCATGTAATGCAAAATTTCAGAGCGCTTCGCGCGCATTCGTTATGCTTGGTATTTTTTCCTGACCACTTCATAAGTATACAGTATTTCAAAAATTTCCCAAAGAGAGCAATCTTATCTAGGTTATCTTCACTTATCTTCCTCCAGACCTCTCACAAAGCCAAAATCTGTGTAATATACTAGGAGAGGCTTAATCTCCTTCATTTAGGGTTGCCAGACATCCGGCTCTACGCTGGTACCTAGAGGAATTTGTGAAATTGCAAAAAAAGTCAGGATTTCATGTATTTTTTCACGGGATCTGGAGGTTTTCCCTAAATTTGCTTGCTGACTTAATATTTTGAGAAATTTTCTGGTCGTAGTATTGGCCTGCCCAGGTAAAAGGCTACTGCTATAAATAGTGGATAATGATAACAGTATGCTACTTCGTATTGCTTCACAAATGCAAGGACTATAGATGCCCTCGAACCCTCATCCCACGTTTACAAGTTGTACTACTTCACGTGTAGTGACGGCCAAGTGCATATCGCCCGGGCTACCTACTGTTGCACAATTAGTACTTCGTCTGTTACCAAGCAGCACGGTCTGAGAGCCCCTTATTCCGAGAAGGGGGATTCACACACCACACGAGGTATGGCAAACTTTTCCCAAAGTCGCCGATAGCATAGACACGCCCCAATTATACTTGTTCTCTCTCTCTGGGGATCCCAACATCGTGACGTCAAGTTTTAGGTATGGTGTTATGAAAAAAAAAATCCGGTTTGCACCGCGCCAACCGATGGTGGTACTCCCCTTTGATAGACTCCCCACAATTCACAGCCCCCATCGTAGTTAAAACCCGGGATTCACCACTGTCTATGAAATTCATTTCGAGTGGGTCGGGTAGGTGGAAGTGACCACAAACTTTGTCCTCATTTCATGACTTTTGCCACTAATAGTTGTTAGGAATATTGTAGTCTGTGCCCCAAATTACTTGTGCCAAGGTTTCCAAATAGTAAATTCGGCCTTATGCGCCCAACAGCAAAACGGAGAAGTTTCAGATTTACCGACTGAGGTTCCAACTCATAACCTGATGACTCCAAGTCCGCAGCTATGCAGAGCACTGAACGAATTCATGTTACATTTAGAGTATACTGACTCTTTTTAAAGCTTTTTAGGATTTGACTTAGAGAAACTCTTGTTAAAGTAACAAACATTGCATTAGTTTGCATCTAAACACCCTTGAAAACCGAAAAAATTCCAAAGGGGAGGAAAGTCACCGGTCCGAACAGACCTCTTCCCCGGACGGCGATTCATGCGTGTTCTCCTTTCCAGAGAAAAAAGTCTGGTAAACCTAGCTACCGCCCCCGTCACAAAGCAAAGCGAATTCTAAAAGAAAAAAACTAAACCTACACGTATTGCCCATAAACACCTGAAAAGGAACAACAAATTGACTTCAGAAGATGTTAAATTTAGTACAAGAAGGCATCTAAGGGTTCTTAAATGTTCAAAATTTCTCAAAGGGGGAGAGGGACACCCCCCTAGCACCCCTCCTCCACGCCAGCAGCAAGGCATTGCAGTTAGCCCCAAAAGCAAAGCTACTGCCTAAACCTGCCATGTCCACTCATAGACATGTGGCAATAAGCGTCCCCTGATTCATTAGAATCTGGGGCACCATGCAGACTTCAAGTAAAAGAAACCCTGGTTTAAGTAACAAATATTGCACCATTTGGCATTTTGCATCTAGATACCCTTGAAAATCATAAAAAAATATTTCCACGGGGTAGGGGAAACCTTCTCCCGTAGATTCCTCCCCCATGATGGCAATCCATGTCCTCTTTGCCAGAAAATAAATATGGTAACCCTTCTTCGATCACTCCCCAACCCCATTTCCTGTGGTCCTTGAAAAGTGGAACTACTGGCTGAAACAGCATGGTATATTATTGCACATTTTTCCTCACTAATTGGGAAATTGCAGACATGTGATGCATATTTCAAGGCTGGGTACATGCACTTTACAACACGCGAAGAGTGCCATTTCCGGCCATCTGCATGATTTGTAAAGGCCAAAATTTTCTTGTACGCTCCGCGCCAACTGATGGTGGCGCTCCGCTCAGATAGTCTTGCCGGCACTTTTCCTGACCTGGCCCGCCCCTCTTCTGGCAAATCCTGGATCCGCCACTGGAAAGGGAAGGGGCATTGAGCCATGCCCCCCCAACGGATGTCATCTTTTTTTTAGATCCTAAAAATGCGTAGCCCTACTTTAGTAACATTGATTTTACTTCAAAAGGTAGTATATGCATATGTGGCACCAGATTGCATGTAAGGACACCCAATTTCTCAAAAAGTTTCAAATTTGGGAAGGATTGTCTCTGCAAAGGCCTCTCAATGATGCCATTTTTTTAATTTCTAAAAGTAGGCAAATTTTGTCAATTTCGAATTTTACTTGAAAAGGGTAGACTCTCTAACTCCCTAGTGGCACCGATTGCCTCTTAAGCGCAGGTCACAATAGAGCGATGTCAGATCAAATTTCACTCCGATTTTTGTGAGTTTTACTTAAAATCTCTTCCATCTTTAGTCAGAAAGGACCAAAAAATTGCCCACCTATGCACTGAGAGGATTTGTATCGCAGGACTACCAAAAAAACAAAATTTTATTCATTTTTCCGTGACGTCCGCAGACAGCTTTTATTGGATATGAGTAGTCCGATAAAAGCTATTAATCAACATGAAGTCACGAAATAAATGGTTTACAATTCAGTTTAATGGTCCTCTCATACCAATTATATATTAACACAGGATGTCAAATTTTTGGCTCTTCCCGTCAATGGATGGAGGAGATTTGAACTAAAACCCACAAAAATCGGATCGTAATCCGATCCGATATCGCTTAAGTGTGACCTACGCCTAAGGACATCTACCTTTTTTAAACTTTTTTTTAAGAATTCTCAATGGGGAGGGGTCATCCCTTAGACTCCTTCTCCAGCTGGCAAAGACGTAAATGACGGGGCATGGAAGCGGAGGGTTCAGGTGCGACGAGGAATAGTTTGCCATTCATCATGCTAGAGATGTTAGGGGTAGAATCATTAACAGTCAGGAGTTCGAGCAGTCACAGACAATTTCATCAATTCAGCAGATCTTGAATTTAGCCAAGAGTCACAATAGAGAAGTATTAGCATATTATCAATTCCGTTGTATAGTTTCCGGAAAAGAATCAAGACCATGTATATCATAATGGCAGAACATTTCCTGTGGTAATATTCTGATCACTTAGCATGTTGCTGATTTTTTTTTGTTATGCCAGAAAAGACTAAACATAAAGATTGTTTAAATTCTATTTCCAAGAATGAAAACCAAATTTTCGGTCTTCTGAGGGGTCGCCTTTCAAAATTTTCTCTACACGCCGCGCCAACTATGGTGGCGTTCCGCTTAGAAAGTCTTTGGAGCAAAAATTACATTCTTCTGGTTAAAGATTTTTAATAAGTTTCTAATCTCTTTGCAGTTTGCAAACCTTATTTTGAAGTGAGCATTTTTTTGCAAACGACAAACGAAAGTAGCGACTCCATAGATTCGTCGTGAAAGTCTGGAAAAAGATATTTCCGGGCATATGAGATGTGCGATTCTTCAAAATCTTCTCTACGCTCCGCGCCAACTAATGGTGGCGCTCCGTTTAGATAGTCTTTATAGCAAAATGACATTTTGTGGCCAAGCCGGAAAAACACGAACTGAGATGCTCCCGTTGACTTTCTTTATTTGGCTCCTAAAAGTATGCAAATTTAAAACAAATTTGAAAGCTGGGTAGCGTAAATGGCATTAGATTGTATGTAAAGACACAAAAGATTCAGTTCTATCCTCATGTACCACCACCACTCAACTTCTAACTCTTTTCCTGTCAAAGTCGAAAATTTTGAGCAATTTCTATCTAGACTCCTCGAAAACGCCAACAATTTTCAAAGGGAAGGAGGACATCCCTCCCCTTACACCCCTCCCCTTACACCCCTCCCCCAGGCCGGCAATCACTCAACATACTGCATGCGCCCCTTCAGAGAAATCCTGCGTACGCCACCTGCACATACCATTGACAAATGGTCAAACTTGAACAATCCCCATATCCGTACATACAAATATTTGCGTTATGAGTGACGGTACTTACGGATGGATTCGGTTTTCAAAACTTGTAAGCAGACAAGAACCGTTACAAGTGAGGACATCACAAAATTAAAAATTTTAACTTTTTCCGTAACTATTAGATTTGAAACTTGGTTAATCATGCGAATTGTAAGCAGTTTCATATGGTAGAACCGTTAAAGATTTTTTATTAAGTTATCAATATCAACTCAATGAACACCTGACATAATTTCAGTTTATTGCTTCAGAGTGAGAATACATGGCCCAATGTGTAATAAAACACTATTCTGTATTTTCTCGAATTAGCTGTGAACCAAAGCGTGTGCCAATTGAGAATGTCGGTAGACTATTATAAAAATTATAGTTTTGGGGAGAACTGACTGCCTTTAATAAAATTTACTCATTTGGCCCAGAACCTTGTCTGGCCAAGGGCCTGGTTCTAATGCAAGAAATATCTGGCTACGTACATTCCTCTATGCTCTTGTGGTCGTCTTTAATTCATCGAATCCATTGCGACCAAATGTTTTTCAACAAGTGGCAAAGTTAATGAATGAAAATTCGGTTTCAACACCTTGAAAGTACCACTAACTTCACTAAGTTCTTACTAGATATGGTTTAGAAAATACATTACGTAAGGTAATTTGTAGGAAATGTTTAGGAGAATTTTATAGAAAGGGCCATAGGCCCACATGGGACCTTGGACCAAACACGTGACCAAACAATTTAAAAATGATTCCAAAGACCACTTACTTACGAAACTTCGCCAGTCAGAAAGGCCAGCGCACCTCTGTTTTACATTAACAGGACCATGTGGCCCATACAGGACCTTGGACCACATTCCTGAACACCATGAAGCAAACATAAACTAAGTATTGTAATGACCAATTAATACAGTCAAAAAAAATTTAAAAGCATTTTGCAGAATTTCATAAGATAGCCCATAGGGCCCACATGGCCAGGCTTAAAGTTCAAGAATACCATTGACAGATCATTGACCAAGCATCTTCATCGTCTTTCTTACTTGAATAAGTTAAACCCTTTAAGTTAAACCCTTTGCTGTATTTTCCAAAATGGTCCCTCTATAGTCCATCTTGGACCTTGACCCCCGAATTCCTGAAAATCCACTTTAACTACTTTTTCAGAAAACATTAAATTGTATTAGAGAATCCGGGTGGTGTTATTTTTTTTAGAATTTCAAAGGAAGGTACATGGAACTTCCTGGGTCTTGGACTGATTCTTCCAGAAAACCATAAAAAGAATATAAGCAAAGATCCAGGACTAGTTTAAAACTACTCTGAAAAGGGTAAACCATTTTGCATTATTACACAGAATGGACCCTTGGATGCATCTTTTCAGGGCCTTCGGCCCAATTGCAAGGTGTACTGACTGAGTAACCTATAATGACAAGCCATCAACAATGCATAAAAAAGATCGTATAGAAGGAGAAGCATTTTGCAAAGATTCCTAAAAGCCCAATGGCCCACACGGGACCTTGAACTAATCATTTTTGAAATGCTTCAAACGGTCCACGCCCTAGGAATACTTGCGTTCAGTTTTTCAACAAAGTCATGGAGCATCCATGAAGAATGTGATATGAGCTAAAATAGGCCGAACAGGTGGATATCATGCGAGACACTCTTAATTGCATCCAGCATTCTGAAAAAGACTCCTGAAAAGTCGGAAAGTGGGTCTGGGGAGACGTTGATTCTAAGCAGGGAGTTGCAACGTACTATACTCTAAGCAAGTAAAAGTATTTGTCCCACGAGACACAAATTACTGTAATGATAATAAACGGACGTACACTCCAGTCTCTCCGGACAACTTTTCTGGTGAGCGTTAAACAAAATTTCCAGGTAAACACTGTCCAGTCGGACAATTTCCAGGGGAGGCATGATCTTTCTTGCACCTGCAATGCGTCCCCGTCTTTGGACCGCGTTTTAGGTATATAGCCGACCATGTACATCTCTGTGACATGACACTAAATTAGGCTACTTCCGTACCATCTAGCTCTTGTAGAAGTTCTCAACCGGGACATGCTATATTACTCTGATCGAAGCTCACAACGTGGTGTTTCGTGTCAATTTCAAATTTCCATATCATGATCATTGAAATTATGAGCTAGAGAACCTTGAACGATAGCCTAGGTATGTGCTTCCCACCATAATCCCTACTCAAAGAGCGGAGTAATACAATAAAAAAAAAAAAAAAAAAAAAAATGACACTAAAATTGGTCTAATTGACTTGAATTTTGCACAGTAGTTTGTATTTCAAGTCATTTTCTACATATTCCAAATGAAAAATCTTCACATTCATAAAGTAACACAGTCAGAAAAAACACTCCAAAGAACCCCCATCTATTGAAACTTTTAGAAATCAAATACGCAAACTGAACTTGACATCTTTGAGGAGATCTGAATCTATTAATCCGATCTAATTTGCTTGTCCGCTAGCCGTTACACACCTACGACCGTATATCCCGCTTACGGAGAACTACTTGTAGTATCCAACCAGAACCAGAACCAGAACCAGAACTTTTAAGGTGGTTCATCTGTCAGTAAACATTTTGCCAGGTACGAGTATTGGAGTTAGTGGTCCGCTACCTCTATAAACGGCGCGCCATACATACGACCAAAATATTGCGTAATAGTTTGTTTATAAACGTTGCTGTGCTGTAGGTACATGTAGCGCAAATTGCAGCATTTCACTGAGGCAAGGTGGCACGATGTTGAGACCTTTGTACCGAATAGGAATACTGTATTCTGTACCTGTGGTGGTGATACCGTCAACTGAATCCCAAAGAGGTTATAAGTCAAGAATGCAAACAAAGTGGCATATTTGCTTGAGAGTGACTATCCTAGCTTACGCCTTCTTACCAGGACAGACCTGTTCCGTCCTGGAAGCGCTAACTTCGTTGCAAAATTCACTTGTCTAAGTTACGTTAGGTTGCCGGGCCCATTTCGTACAGTAGCAAGTAAAGATGACCTCGGACGCGGAATTAGCCACCCTTGATTTTGTGATCATCGGGATCTATTTTGCATGTGTCATTGCCGTTGGTCTTGGGGTATGTTTAAAGATAGCTAGCCTTAGTTAAAGTAGGCCTAAGTTGTGTTTTGGCATAAGCCATTAGTACCTATACAAGTGCAAGCCTAACTTTAGCTATAACGAATTACGACTGGCCTAATGAGTAATGAATTAGGCCTAACAGTTTGGCCTAGCCTATGCTAAATTTTTGGTGGGGTCTATTGACACGAAGATTTTCGTGCGAATAAGGGCCTGTGGAAGCACTATTCACACGAAATTTTTTTCAAATTTAATGACTTTTCTAGGATTTAAAGCATTTTTTTTAAATTCCATGACTTTTCCATGTTTTCCAGGAAATGCTGGGAAGCCTGTATTTTGAATGAAAGTTAGACACAAGATGAACAATTGTTATTTCCTGTCTCTGCCATACTAGTATGAAGGTCGTAAGGGTAGGCTATGCACATTGCACAGGGCATTGGCCAAAGCCTAACAAGATCAAATCGACACAGCAGTCGGTCATAATAATACCAATGCAACAGCAAGACTAAATAATGTTGAATAATGCTTTACTCCCTGTGGCCTAACTTACGTACAGGCCAAAATCGAAATAGTTAGCAGCCTTACCATACCGTATACCTTTATCTTACTATTACGTACGTATGTGCGAACGGTAGATACGCAAGTTGTACATGTACAGTATGCAGAGCCATATACAGAGCCTTCAATGGCCATATACAAGTGCTAGCGCCGCCAATCGGCTCAAATTTTCTTCGTGTGAGTTGTGACTACAGGTAGGCCTACTCTTACTTACATGAAAATTTTCGTGTGAATAGTCACAACGTAAAATTTACCGCAATGGATACTGTTTGTTTGTTTTCATTTGATCCTCCCTTGTGGGAACTTGGCAACACCCCAGTGGAGGGGTATTAAAGCTAAGCTGGCAATGCCAGTCTCATGAGATAAACGAACAGCTTAACGTCTATGATTAAGGGATAGCAGATTAACTACAACCCAGAAAAATAGATGACAATTTTGATGTCGGAGCTGGCGGCTCATGACTGGAAGACGCAGTTCATTACCACTACCACTTGCTCCTACAAAGATACTACACTGTGATTAGCGAAGGTTAAGGTTAGGGAAGGGGATACAGTACGTCCAACCCCCAACTGTTTTGGACAATATATGTGCTTGAAAAATTGATTGTGGGGCACAGCTCAGGTAACCTTTCAAGCAGGATTAGGCCTACATTTTTTCTCAAGAGGATGACAGCTAATTGCCCATTAAAAGAAGGGTCAAAGGTCACAACAGGATTTGGTGTGTTAGAGGGGTACTTATTCTGAGCGTTTCGGTGAAATTTGCATTGAAATCCGATGAGTGGTTCCCAAGATATGAGCATGTACGCAAGCACATACATGTGACATCACAGCCCCACATTAATGGGCAGTCATTTGTTTTTCTTTAAACTTTATGCTGAATTTTCTCCTCAACAATCAAGGTTTTTTGTGATATTTTCATTTGGAAACATGAAAATGCCTTTTCTTGTCAAAAGAAGAGTTAAATCCTAAAAGAATTCAAAGTCACACTCTGACTACAGAAGATATATTTAATTTTTAAAAGTCTCAAATCAGTTGGAGGGCCCACAGTTTTTTTTTTTTTTTTTGGGGGGGGGGGGGGGGGTTGGGGGGCATGTTGGCCCCCCCTCCCCCTTGGCCATGCCACTGATGATGGCAAGTTCTTTCAAACCAAACTAGCCAAAACACATTAGAAGACAGTTGCTTCAGAACTTAGTTAACCACATACACAGCAAATCAGGCATTTAGATGGGGATCCTGAATAATATCAGTTACCAAATGCAGCTGGAAGTCACCCAAACATAAGCAATGATAAGGAAATAAATTGTTCTGATAGCTGAACCAAACAATTTAATTTTCACGTTTGCTGATGGGAGAAAGCAGCTCTAGAGGATTGGAAAGGGACTATTTTGGGTAAATCATAGCTTTGCAAACTGAAAAGGACTTGTCCATCTCATATGTCATTGTTGATTAGCTGTTACTTTGAGGTATAATGTATTTGCCAATAAGAACTTAGCTTTGATAAAGAACTGAAGTTAAACAAACATCTGCAAATGTTAACTTCAAAAACCTAATTCTCTCACCCCAACCCATTTTTAATTCTCCTGACCTACTTACTGATTATAGAAGTATAGCAAGAAGAAGCCCCTCTACAACTATCTTTAACCCACGAAATGTTGCTTCTTGCAAATGCAACACAGACACCCCAATTAATCAAAGGCAGAATGGGGTGTAACTGGTTTCTGAGTTTATGACATGAAATGTGCCCTCAAGTGATCAACAATATGTTTTCATTGTGTTTCAATTGTGTGAAAAGAATAAACACATATTGCACTTGACTGACCTGTTTGTTAATCCCTAATGTGATGTAACTTTTTGTGTATTTCATGTCTGTTAAGTCCATAACATGGGTGGAAAAAGTTTGGAAGCTAGAAGGCTTTTTCCCAGGAAATTTAGTCATCTGGGTGGAAATTTTGTCAGTTGGAGGAAATTTCTCTTTTCTGTACATGTAGGCCTAAATATAGGGTAATTGTGGGAAATTTTACTTCCTTCCTGGGAAATGAAATTTTTTTTCCAGCCCTGGGTTATGAAGTTATAAGTTGTGAAACCTGACTTTATTGAACCTGACTTGATCAAACTTGTGTCTATGTAGAGTGCTTCATTTCCTCCTCCCTGAGGTGATAAGATGTAGTGGGCAGAAATGTTTCAAAAAGTAAGAAGGAAAGTTTCATCATGCATCCTCATACCTACACAGCCACAATTTATTATTTTTAAGGGTAAAAGACTCAAATGTATAGTCAAGTACTCGCAGTACTGTACTGTACATGCTACCATACACTACAGTACCAGTCAATCAAAGAGCTGTGCCAATTGATAATTTCTGTGACACACTACAAAACTTATAGTTTGGGACAAGAGTTTACTGCCTTTAAAGGCAGTCATTCGTCACCCCAAACTACAGTTTCAGTATACATACAAACTCTCAATTGGTACAGCTCTTTGATTGGCATCACATTCAAACAATGCATCATAGCTAAATTACACAGCATGGGCACTGAGAGTGTCTTGATTACACATTATGGACTTGTATGGCCACTGGGACAATTAGCCATGAAGCAATACACTAGGATTGTGTCTGGATAAAGATGAGTTTTAGATAAATGTGGGAGGGGCTAGAAGTAAGTAGGTTGGGAGAATTGGAACTGTTTGGGATGATGAAAATATGCCTTTAACTAGGTATTTTGTTTTTAGGTTCTATAAAAAATTTGCAGTGAGTGTCACCATGATGCATCATAGTGTAATACTGTAGCTTGTTCAAGCTTAACAAAAAAATCACTTCCACAAATTAGACCAGAGGCAGTCATTGTGGGAAAAGAAGAATTTGAAAAATTCTCTATTGCAGCTGTTTGAAAAGAGGTTTGATGTTATGACAAGTGAAGAAAGCTTTAAAGTTCAAAATTTATTTTTTTTCGCTAGAGTACTGGAAGTAGCAGTGGATGAATTCATAATTGTAGGTCTTTGAGGTGTAGCCTACAGTAGCAGATGACAGAAACCATTGTCTTCAGTACCAAATTCCTTTCAAATCTTAAAGATGTTTCAAGTGGAATAAGTAATAATGGAAACTAGCTACATTAGTTAGTAAATTACTGGATCTCCCTCCCTGAGTTAACAAGGGGCAAAGTAGGGCCAAGAATATACCAGCATAAGATGCAATGTACTCCAAACCCTGAAAACATACAACTTAACTACAGTAATACCTGCAGAAACCAGCCCTGTACTGTATATAATCCTGACCACAGTCATGGTAGTACTTTTCAACTAGAAGTCTTAAAGCAATGCACAGGTTGGGTGTTTACTAACCACTCTGGTAGACTATTGATTGTCGTCTGCTAGCAGCTACAGTAGCCTGGTTACTGTAGCTGTTTCATAATGTACAGGAGGTATGCAAACAACAACATACATGTGATTCCCATCAGTACTCATAGGATAGGCAAATGAAAATACATTGTTTTCCTGCGCCTTGCCCAGCCTTTATTCATTTTTCAGGAAATTGGGACAATTTGCCTACCAGTGGAGATGTCCACTTTTCCTTTAAAAAACGGGACAATCCTGATTAATCAGAAAGGAAGGTAACCCTAGGCGCCTAGACAGACTCTGCATCCACACATCCACTCCAGGTCATTGCTTGCAGTGTTGGTACTTAAGCAGTGGATAAAATCTTTACTCAGATTAAGATTACTGTGCAGTACCTGCTGTAGAGTATTTAGTTTTAAAGGTAGTGTGACATGTCCACAAAAGCTAACCTTTCTTGGCTGTTAAAGGGCCAAACTTCTCACCCAAAACTACAATTTAATTGGTATGGGGATGCTAAAATTCTCAATTGCCTCAGCTCTTTGATTGACAGCTAATTCAAACAATGCAGAGTACCAAAGCTTATATTACACAGCATGAACAGTATTGAGAGTGTTTGGATTGCATACATTGAGTTTTTCTATACTCACCTTGAAGCAATAAACTGAAATTGTATAAGGATACAAGGATGAATTTCAGATAATTGTGGGAGGGGCTAAAGTAAGATGGTTAGGAGTATTGGTACTGTTTGAGGTGAGAGAACTGGGCCTTTAAAGGTGTAAGCTTTCCCAGTGAAAAAATCTGGACTAGGCTAGCCTATGTCAGTAGGCTATCTTTTACATGCAGTCTCAAGACACACCTCTTAAAATTTTGAATGTTTCTGAAGCAACTTGTTGCATATTCAAAAATAATGATGTGGAGCATTTTACAGTGTTTCTTAGATAAGACCTGCAGTATTTCAAAATTGTCTCTTAATTACTTACAAGATAGTATATGGTTTGGTAATTGATACAAGTGATTTTTGAAGACACAATTTAAACTTCCAAAATAGGACATTCAACTGTCTACAACTGTCCTTAAAATGAGGATCACTAAAACAAAGAATAGTGTAACATAAGTCATATATGGCATGTCACTTTCCGTGACATCACAAGATTTATTTAATTTAGCTCATACTGTATTTCTACCTGATTAATTGCCAGAAGTAACCCTGTGAAATGATTAATATTTGATGGATTTTGATGGCAATCGCAGCTATTTTTCTGGTTTTTAATCATGATGCATTCTCTCCAAAGGGCACCGAGTTTGTACTCTCTGCTTGTCTTCACAAAAGTGTCTAATCAAGCATACAGGTATGCTATCAGTTAGAAGATCCTAGTTAAGTAGCCCACATTTCACTTGGCAATGAGAAAGCATCTATGCTGCATCAGTTTGTCAAAGTTCAAAGCCCTCTGTCTTGTTGAGAACAACATCTGATAAGAGATGAGCTACAGTAGTATGCATGGCTGGAAAAAACCAGCAATTTGGGAATGTCATTGCAGGGAAATTTTGGTATTTGGAAGGAAATTTGACTACTTTTGTATGTAAACATGTGAAGTCTTTTGGAAATTTTGATTTGCTTGCTCAGAAATTTACATTTTTTCCAGCCATGCATGTTGGTGACATGACCAGGTCAACGGGATCAAAACACCTTTATCTAGTACTGTGGTCTTTGACTAAGTATTGTTTACATCAAAAGACCGTTGCTCTGCGGTCTTTACTAGAGAATTCCATATCGGGTATAATACGGCATGGCTCATAACTGTACATCAAATACTGTGTGCCCAAATTGATCATTCCATGTCACCAGACCTTATAACCAAATTGGTCAGAAACTGAGCCATGCAACCTTATCTAACTAGCTACAGTATAGTGTACAGTAAACGTTATCTAGAATTTGGAAAAGATTCAAATACAAGACAAGCTTACTGTGTCTCCCCAAGCTCTACCCACGTTGGAAGCCGTACGTTACTTTTTGCTTCATATTAGTCAGGAGGTGTTACCACAGGGAGCTACTGTAGACATTGAATAGTACTTATTAACCCTTTACCGTTGTTTGGGTCCCTTTGGACCCATGTGGAGAGCGCGGCTGTCACCCATCGTTACTGTTTCATGCGGAGCTCGAAACTGCGAGTAGGTACCCAAAAATTCGGCCACAACAACGAGAGGGACAATAGTTTAAGGTCACAGGGTCAATAACCTATGGAACCTACTGTACATCGGCTTCTCCGCCCACTCCTGAGGCGCGCAAATATGCCCCGATTGAAGCACAACGGTAAAGGGTTAAAATAGGTGGGCTGTGTGCAAAAATATTGCTAAGCTATTTACATGCAAAACATCGTTAACACTGCTTTTAACTGTGCTTTAATTCTCTCTGCTTTTCTTTCTTAGTCGATGTGCCGTTCAAATCGAGGCAGTGCTGAGGGCTACTTCCTTGCTGGAAGCACTATGCTTTGGTTACCAGTAAGTAGTATGTACACTAACAGTAGTTTAAAGGGCAAGAGCAGTCACCACAAATATAAAGCAGCAGTTATTAAGTCTCACAATTTTCCTCTTATTTCTCTTCAAAATATCTTTTATAATATTTTAGGACTTCAATATTGCATATGGTAAATCAAATTTTACATTTGAGGGAAAAAAATATTGTCACATGACTCGCAGTATAGCCAGTCATGAAACGGGACAGCCTACTGTTGCACAATACTCCAAGTTGTGGTGACTGCTCTTTTCTGTTAAGATAATTGGTCAAATGTGAAAGCAATCAAGTTGGCAGTTTTTGCATTTCCAAGTGGTATCAGCATGGAAGGACTCTTGACCCTTTCCCAAATGGTGGATTGATCAATGGAAATGCAGGGGGGAGGAGGGAGGGGGCATATGCCTCCTTCCTTAATCCTCTGTAATTGCAGAAAATGCAGTTATGCCTGAACCCTTAACAAGGAATTTTAAAACTTTGCTGTCCCGAAAAATAGGCTCCAGTGGCTGCATTTGGGAATAGTTCATACCCATGTCCTCATGTGGTCAGGTGGAGTTAGAACCTACTGTAGTTGCTCCAGTGTTCATACATCGTGCCAAATGAAACATCAGGCACTGGCCAGACTGTAACTGCCATGAATTTTCAAAGCAGACATTACTAAAATGAATCAATCCTCATTTGATTTGCATTGAATATTAATAACAGCATATATATTGGCTTAAATTTACAGAAATTGTAAATGTGTCTCTCTAACAGTCTAAATTGCTTATTTCATAGTCCAAAATGTTTTTGTACTGTTCCGATGACAGTACCAAATAACAGACCCATGCTGTATTGTATTTTCTGTCTAGGCCATAGTATTAAAAGTAAGATTTTTCACATCTTCACATTCCTCCATATTTATTTCTATGGTTCAATGATAAATGACTATACCATTGTTTAACTACCACCTCTTGAAGGTATTGCTGGTATACAATTGAAACAAAATTTACAGCACTGAAAATTCCATGAGGCAAGCTCAAAGAGAGAATGTGATTGCTTGATACAATCTTTACCTGGCAATCATGGGGGATGTGTGCCTTTAATACAGTGTATTTCCAATCCTGCACACCCTGAAACCTTGCCAAATATTAAATCATTCAGTTCCACCAAAAACCACAAAATGAAAAGTAAAAAATCAGTTGGCCTAGGGCACTCCAAATTTTGGGTTGTCCCACTTTGAAATGATGACAATGGCCTACTGTACCATTGGGTTTCATTCAGAACTGTGTTAACTCACAGTCTAAGAATTATACATAAATTAGCCAATCAGGGAGTTGCATGTACATCTTTTAATAAAAGAGAAGAGAAGGATTTTGCTTTCAAACAATAATTTTCATGAAGCCAGCTGATACAAAGTGTTTAGATATTAAAAGTATAGTTGTGTTGTGGTTGTCCTGTGATCAACCTGAGATACTGAAAATATGGTTTAATACAGCCCTATATTCCGACACCCCTAAATTCTGACACCCCTATTTCGACAGATCCATTGTGACATTCCAACACAGGCTTTGGTCCAACACCCGTGTGTTCCAACAACTTTGTTGTAAATGAATGTAGAGATTGTTGGAACATAGGGGTGTCGGACTATAGGGCAGTTACTGTAAATATGTTTTCCCAGGCTACAAAGCACTTGCCTGCCGGGGTTATTTGCTAGTTGTTAGTTTCCCTGAAATTGTTGTTATTATTATTGGAAGCATTGTGAGAGTTATAAATGTCACAGCATTTGAACATTTTTAAAGTTTGGGTACATAAATGTCTCATGAGCCATCTAAAACTACCAATATAAATTCCACATGCTGGTATCGTGTGGGAATTTTGGCCTTTTTTTTTTTAATAAAAGACATTACAAAACAATGAATTTCTCTCCCCTTATCCTGTGGAAATGCTGTAAAGAGATCCCTGCTATGTAATTTTAAACTCCTGTGTCATTTTACATTGGTAAGTCAGGATTCCAAAGTTGTATAACACGATTTAAATGCAATACAGTTTTATACTTCTGTGCTGTAAAGTTCAAAGTTTATACTGGTTACTGTGGTGGTTTATTATCCTATAAATGTTTTCTGATGAGGGGTATACATAAAGTACTGTAAGTAACAAAAAAGAGAATATGTTGTTCATGTGAAGACTCTGTCAGTTTTTACTGGAGGCCTCAAGAGTGTGATGCTCAACAACACCTGTAAGTTGTCTGGGGGCAGGTGCTGAAAAGTTTTCCAAGTCTCTGTTGTGTAATAAAACCACCTGATCTATGAACTTTTCAGACACTCAGTTTTAAAGTGTGAATAAAGCTGTTGCATTAACTTGATTTACTATTGCTTGCTTTTTGAAAGAATATCTTCAGTGTCCTTCAAAATTGGCTTTTGTTTTGCACTATGAAAGGAATGATAAAGCATTGTTGAGATTTTGTAAGGGTCAAAACATTTCTGAAAGGGACAAAGATTAATGTTATGTTCCATTTCATTTCTTCAATTACTAGGTGGGTGCCTCATTATTTGCCAGTAACATCGGTAGCGAACATTTTATTGGCCTGGCTGGTTCTGGAGCATCATCTGGTATAGCTGTCGCTGCTTTTGAATTAAATGTAAGAGTTGGTTACTGTTATCATTTTTTTCTTTTGCATTTAGCAGTATCCTGGCTGAAACTATCCTTCAGAACCTTTTGAAATAAAACCCTCAAATGTGTAAATTGAACTCTGAAAAAAAAAGAAGAAAAATCCATTTCACTAGGTGTTGATAAAAATTGGACATTTCACAAAGAAAGTTATAAAATTACCCTTTGCATAGACCAAATCTTTTTAAATACCCTCTAAAACCATTTGAAAACTCCTTGGAACCCATTGAAACCTTGTGGGTAATGGACTATATAGACAAGGGGTTGCAAAGGGAAATTTCGCTGAGATAAAAGGGAACAAGATATCACCCCAAATCTAGCTGTGTACATGTGTAGAAAAATCAACTTATTGATCCTTTGAATCCAATCCAAGTTAATATTTCTTTACCACCAGCCACTCCTCCATGTGTTTGAAAAAAAAACTTCTTGGCCGGCTCGACTTGAACCAATTGTTTGGAAACTGTGCCTGTTATTCTCCATCTAATGGAAACCCATGTGCCTGATGTAAATTCCATCTACTGTAGACTGTACACATAGTAGGACTTACATTAAAGGAGTACCATACCTTTTTTGGTACAGATTTTGTAGTACACATAGAAAATTTTTTTGTTCAAATAGGGTTTATGAAATACCAAGTGCTGGATATTTCCTTTTTAGCAAAACCAATTTTTCATGTCCACTAAAGTACATTATTGCAAATGAAAAGGCTACATTACAGTAGTGGTATAGCCATATACCTTCTTTACAGTATCTAGTCATTTTGTTATCTACTTGTAAATGATGCATCAGATTTATTTAAACTCAAAACAATCCAGATAATAGCTGTAGTCAAGTAGCATTTCGAAAACATACCCTTCGCCCAATCTTGTCAAGAACTGTTCTCAGTACTAGTTGTGTGCCCATTTAAGCATTTGAAAATGATCACAAAGTTTGACTTACATTTGATACTGTAGCAGTTTATCTCAGAAGGTTGAAAGGGGGTGTAGTTGTTCAATGAGCTATAAGTAAATTGATCCCCTTTTTGCAAGCACTTATTCCAGAATTTGTTGATAAGTTGTTATATGTACCCCAGAGTTGTTGGGCCCTATTGTGGCCGCTATTGTACCAGAATGGTAATCCAAACTGCTGCTCATTGAAGCAGCTAATTGGAGTAATGGACCAGGGGTCAGGTACTATAATTGGCAACTGCAATTTTTCCCTCAAAACTGCAGTAGCCATGATGAATCTCTTTAAAGGCTGATATTCCGTAATGAGGATAATAGCCATTCAGGTTCTCAAATTACTGGTACAAGAGGTCACATATGAACCTATTCAGGTAGATTTTCTGGAAAGGTCCACAAACCTATAGGTGTATTAAATAGGAGTATTAGAGAATCGACTGCACATTATAAAAACTGCTTTATTGTGTGTGTATATACTGTTGAGACAAAAGGACTTTGAGAGATAAAAGAATTTAATGGGAAGAATCTAAACTATTGGAATATAGACCACTGTACTATATATGCAGTTCTCTGTCTCTGATCTATGGACCTTTATAAAGATTTAAGGCAGAGATTTGTTATCAAAAGTTGTAAGAGATTTAATTGTCAAAGCAAACAGGGCTTCCCCACAGAATAGTGCTCAATTTAGTCTTGTACAGACCTTCATTTAGGCTGTTATGTAGGACTTGTGTTTGAATAAAATCGTATGATAGATTTGTTTTAGGTGAATAGGTTTACATAATACTACAGGAGCTCTTTTGTAACTCCTGATATGTGACTGAAGTGGTTGTAATCTCATGATTAATGTGATGTTTTGCATCAATCAATTCCATTGTTTTGTATATTTAGTGTCATCTGCATCGATGGCACAGCTAGATTACAGGGTTTCCATTGAGGGGATTAAGGGGAAATTTGTCTTACCCCCCCATTCTAGAAGGAGGGTAAATCCCTTTTCATTTCTACAAATGCAGAAAATATGTTGGTATCAAGTTGTTTCTTGTTCAAAAAGGGGAGGCCTTTGCTTCAATGTTGGAATTAACATAAATAAATAGCCTTTCAAACTGTTCAGATTTCACCTTGTAGAGGCCTTGGAGCAAACTTTAGCCTACTGGGGTCCTAGACCCACCTGTAAGTTTGGTCAATTGCAGCACCAATTTGGACTTTGTCTTTGGCAGTATAATAAATCCCCCCTCCCCCTTTTTTCTGAGTTTCATGCAAAACCCCTGGAGTATAGTATCATTGGTGTTTTGTAACCCTAGCTTACATACTGTATATATTCCTACTTTAAATACTGTATAGTGCTATTGATGCACCAAATTTTGAAGAACATACAGGGCATTTTGCAACAGACTGAAAACCAAAAGGAGTGCTCAACAGCATTGGAAAAAATTTGTTGAATTTCATTAACCAATTCAATGAGCTGCTTTAAATAACGACTGTTTCTCTTTTTACTTGCAGGCAATTATTATTCTACAAATTTTAGGATGGGTGTTTTTACCTGTGTATTTGGCCGGTGGTGTCTTTACAATGCCAGATTACCTCAAACGAAGATTCGGTGGTCAAAGGATACAGATGTATATAGCCTTTTTATCCCTTCTACTCTATATATTTACCAAAATTTCAGTAAGTTTTTTTCTGTCTCATGGTCTTCTTATTTTTTAGGCCTGTATCTCTTAAGACCAGTGTTGTTGCATAGAGCCTTGATTGCTGGCTCCAGTGGAAATGAAAATTACTTAAAATTGTCTTGTGACTTTCAATACATGTACATACATTAACAACAGGACACATGACATAAACATCCTTTCAAAGATTTGCAGTGAATCACCCAAATTTCCTATTAGTCTTGCCGGTGTAAGCTGCTCTTTGACCACATTTATCAGTCATCATTGCCAGTACAAATAGGACGGTTAGTGTCCAGAAAGGTATTAAAGCCTATTGTCATGATCTGTTGATGGCAGCTGAATAACCTGTCTCTGCCCTTAGGTCATGCCAAGGAGAGCCGACATCAAGACTTGAATGTTACATTCTGGGACAGCATTCCATTCTCGGACTGAAGTAAACAGAACTGACCCCAGCATAGCTTTGAATTACAGAAGTGGTCTCCCAAGAAATGGGCTGTTTGCATGTAACCTACTCCCTGTGGGAATGCTTGCCAGTGGCCACAATGCTTGCGTGCACGCATGCACTGGATTCATTCAATGCATGCAACACTAGTAATCTCTAGCAGGGCTGTGCTAATACTAATATTCGGCTAACTCAACATACTTACCTACGTATGTACCGTGGCCGTGATTTGAAGTGGTAAATTTATCCGTCTCTCCTCAACCTGGCAGATTACAGGATGTCAAAGGGAATAGCTAGTTTCAACTCTTCCTCCCTGCAGATGAGGTGAGTCATCACTCCCAAGTGCAATCTTTGCGTAAAAATAACAGTTCAACATTGATTGCAGCTTTGACTTCTCATGGTCATTTCTGAGTATACTGTTGTTAGAATTTTCAGGTTTTGTGCAATGGTGAGTTTCTACAGAAGAGCTCTTTGTTTCCATAATGCAAGACATTGAGGCCAATGTTGAGAGAGAGCCGGTAATCAACTTTCTCTAACAGCACTTTCAACAAAAAGTGTGGTATCAGGTTGAAATTAAAGGAGTTATTGGTTTCTACAAATCTTTTAAAAGGATGTTTATCTAATGGTATGATGTTACACATGTAGGGGGGTGATGTGGGTGGGATGGGAGAGGAGACACATAAGCCAGTTCAGACAATTATCTGGCTTTCAAATTGGGCTGAGAACCACGCTGCTTACCACAGGACAGGATTTGTAAAAAGAACTTTTCTGACTGTTCTAGTGTACTGTAATGATCTGTTGAAAAAAATTTCACTGGAAATATTGTAGTTAGACAGAAATTTCATGTATCATACAGTAGGTAGTTACAGAACTGTCCTTGTCAAAACTGGGAGATTTTAGAACATTCTTGAAGACTGTGGATGACATACTCTCATCTTTCAAGTGTGTCCCACTCCTTTTGGAAGATTTTGATTCCAAAAATTGCTTTTTTGGTTCCTTGCGTTAGCAAAAGGAACCTATGTAGTCAGGTTGGCGTGTGTGTGTGTGTGTTTGTGTAGGTGTATGTATGAGCTTGTAAACGATACCTTGCCGGGTACAGGCCACTCACGAGGCAACTCACGAGAGCTGAATACAGATATGCTCTGTGTGTGTGTGTGTCTGTGACGCCAGCTTGGGTATGCAGTAACTCAACAAGAGAAAGTTGGATTTAATTGAAACTTGGTATATAGAAGTGACATACTTTGAAGGTGTGCACTATTGTTTTTGGTGGAGGTTAAAGGTCATTTGGGGTCACCAGAGGTCAAAAACTGAAAACCTTCTCAACAGGATATTTCAAGGTAGGAAACTTGGATAGATGTCATACTTGGTGTGTGGGTATGTTATTGTGTAAGGATGAAATCTGATATGTTTGGTGAAGGTCAAGGGGTCATCTGGGGTCACCAGGGGTCAAACACTGAAAAATGTTTTAACACAGTATTTTAAGGTAAAAAGGACAGATTTCAAATCAATCTGAGTTTGGTTAAGGTCAAAGGTCATCAAGGTCACTGGAGGTCAACCACTGGAAATGTTATTTAGAAAATAGATAAAGATAGGTTCAATAGATTTTTTTATCTCACCTGGTTTTGCATGCTTACACACCCAAACACCTTAGAAATTTGGCCTTTACATTCGTTCAGTAATGATTACTTGGGGTTGTACACAGATTTTGGATCATTCAAAGTTGTAAGAGGGCAATAACTGAAATCTGTAGATTTCAATGAGCACAGGTCACACTGCATTAAACTGGTCTCTCTGCCAGTGGAAGCAATGCATGGATTACACAGTATGTCTCTTTAATACTGCTGTGCTCTGTGGGGTAACCTAATCCTCATTCTATTATCACACCCCAATAATCACATGCTTTCTGCTTAACTGCTGAATAAACCCTGTTTTCTATGTAGAGATAGCAAACAGGACAAATGGTAGTTTGTTTTAAAGTAATAGCAAGTTTTATTTGAGAGCAGGTAAAAATAACTTATGAGAGAAGTACAAGGGGTGTTTTTCTCTCTCTAACCACGTTGTGTATTGTTATTGGTGATAATATCAAGTTTGATTACAAGCATAAATACATAAATGAGGAAATGTTTTTGAAGGATCACCAAGCATTATACAAGTTGAATGTAAGTAAGGCCACAAAAATTTAATCATTGATATCATGTAATATAAGTACCCCTTGTGAAGATGTTACAAACATTGAGTATGAGCTTTCGCTTCGCTCTGTTTCGAAGACTGGCTCTACACTAGTTCTTATAATATCCAGCAAGGAACCACAGTGCCCATTGGGCTCTTGATTTGCCTCCTTAACAAGTTACAAAATCTTCTACAACAACAGCTTTTCCTTTCCCAAAAAGTTGAAAAGGCATGAGATAAAATTGGAAGATGAAAAAAGGTTGTCCAAAGTCCTCCCAAATCTCTCAAGATCTTTCCTTTTTTCAATGGGGTGCCACACTTTCTATTGCCTGTTGATTGGCATTAAGTATAGCTTCACCTTCCTATCATGTTGTGGTTATAGTCAGATGAGATTAAACAACACACCAACTCCAATGTTTTATATAGTGTCATCTAGATAAAACGGTCCAAGTGCATCCCTTTAGTTGCCTCTTACGACAGGCTGGTATTACCATGGGCGTATTCTATACCCCCAGCCTATAGGGGGACCTGTGATGTTATGGGACTATATAATATTGTGTTGTGGTCAGATTTGTGGCCAGTACAGCTGTAGTACTAGCTATGCTATGAGACAGTAGTCTGTCGAACTGGGACTAAAAGTTTCCTTTCTTTCACAAACTGTTATGCAGCTTATTGAATGGTACAAAAGATTTGAATATCACCTTCAAAACATTTTATTATTCCTCTGCTCTACATTGTTTCAAACAATATCAGTCTATCAACTTTGAAAGCTACAGTACTAACTGCAAATAGTGCATGAGCATTTAATCCAAAAATAGAAATGTTTTAATAATGTAACATCTGATATGATGACATTTATTTGTTGTTTTTAAAAAATTTTTGTGATAATCCCACCTCACCATACCTTTTTTCAGTATATCATTGTCAAATGGCCTTCAGCTTTCTCTAACTGAAAACTATTACAGTTTCTTAACCTGTGAAATGAGAGTAATGAACCTGTACCTAGCCAAATGTTCTACAATAAATACAATTTTCAATTTATTTTTATCAGGTGGACCTTTTTTCTGGGGCCCTTTTTATCCAAGAATCTTTAGGCTGGAACCTTTATCCTGCAATCTTGTCTCTCCTACTCATCACTGCAATTTATACTGTGACAGGAGGCTTGGCTGCTGTCATCTACACAGACACTGTGCAAGCTTTCATTATGTTAGGGGGAGCTGCGTATCTTTGTGCTGAGAGTAAGTACATAGACATATATCTATGGATTGATTTTTATCAAATTTGAATTTGAATACCTAGATTGCTTAGTGTTAAAGTGTGCCTCAACTCAAAAAATTAAAAAATACGTGTATATACAGCTTGAAAAATAAATTCTAACGGCTCAACACCCATTTTCATGAGACATTCTTGAGCTTAGATATATAATGCTGAAATTTTTTCACTTTAAACAAATTGGTCCATTGGGCAATAATTTTTGACTGTCTTCTCTACAACTCACATTACCTGCTTTTTTCTTTGAAACTTGTTTCATGACGTTGAACAATTCCTGTTTGCTTTCATAGCATATTGTACAGAGAGGGCTTAGTGATTTAAGAGTAAGAGTGCTACCACAAATACAAAGATTGTAATTTGAGTAATACAACAATGGCATCACAAGTTATTGCACAATGTACCATTTCAATTTGAGTGAATAAACTTTTAACATTTTAAATCTCAGCCCAAGAACATCCTATGAAGATGGGAGTTTTAATGTGATTCATGAACTTTTTTTTCAGCATTGAAGTGTCATGATATTTACATTACTGATCATGGTTGAATCAGCAAGTATAATCTGGAAAAGTGGTATCTCATACATAAAATGGTATCAGTTGAAGCTAAAGTTGTTATCAGTTAGATAGATGGAGATTTATAGCCCAGTTTCCAACCATTTGGCTCAAGTCATCTCCTCAAAATATTATGCACGAGAAGAGTTATGGAAGTTGCATCTTTTGAAATGTTGAAAGTTTGGGCTGTGAACAAAATAAGAACAAACAACTGACAGCCTTATTGTAATTATTCATCACTCTTTACCAATACACACTGGTTTTTTAAAGGATGAAATTTCCTTGTAAAACAAATGCATTATTTCCCTTAAAGTTGGAGCATTTTCATGTACTGTTAAAAAAAAAAGAAAAAAACTCCTTTTGTACAGTGCTGTAAGTTTGTACAAAACTATTTTGTTCAGTACCTATTTTCAAGTCACGGGTCAGATTGTAGCTGTCAGCCACAGTATGTTTTTTAAGCAAAAATTTTGCTCAATTATTGAGGACTACATTCTGAGAGCAAATAGTGCTATCGGCGTTAGGGGTTGTAGACCCATCTTACTGATGGTTGCTGGTGGGCAAGCACAACAATGGGTCTATTCAGAGTGTGTATCAAGTGTGTGGCTGGCTCTCCTCTTCACAGCCACAGCATATGCAAAAGGGGAGTGGCTTAAGACAACACTTCAGTGACTCTGTGGACAGTAAAGGCTCATCTTTCAGCAATGGTTGTCATGTCCTTTTGTTATGGTAACAAAAGAAGCTGCTCAGAAAACCTTCAATGGATTATTGATTAACTGTGTTTTATTTGGGATGCAGTTTCAGTCAGTGTAGCTCTTTCACTGAATTCAACCATCCATGGAGAGCTACTTCTTTTCATACCAGTCTGCCACTCAAAGCAGTTACTAGGAAAAGCTTTTGTTAGTGGAAACTCACAGCTCTCCTTCCAGCTCACTTAAGCTGTGTGTGGACTGGGCTGTGTTCACTGAAGAGTGCACAAGCTGAACAATGGCTTGGAGTTTTGCCCGTCAGGAAACCACGGGAAGAATTGGAGACAGTCCCTTATACTGTAATGTGTAAGGTATATCATGGAACACATGTAGCATGAAATGACAGTTTTGACTTTTTGTTTGTAGTGTCCCTTTCATTACCCTTAAACAACCTAAACACGGTTTTCATTTTAAATTGTTAAAATTCGTACATATAAGCACTGGTTGTTGAAAATATATTAGCATTACCAAATATATTTTGAAATAGATTTTAATGCTTTGAAGTTTGAACCATTTTAAATGCCTGCTTTTAAAATAAATATTTGTATTCAATGCATGCAATTTATTATATTTAGAATAGGGCTTTTGTTTGAATTAAATAGATGGGCAAATTTGTGACTGCTAAGTGTGAGAAGCTTTTTAAATATCCCAGTACAACAAATGCATAGAGATAGTATGCAGGTCTGCATGCAGCATGTATGTTAACTCAGCTGTAAAAGGGAACATATATTCATAGCATATCGAATAAAATGTGATGTGGTTTTCCTTTCTATGCTTAAAGGCATATTTTCATCATCCCAAACAGTTCCAATTCTCCCAACCTACTTACTTCTAGCCCCTCCCACATTTATCTAAAACTCATCTTTATCCAGACACCGTCCCAGTTTATTGCTTCATGGCTTGTCCCAGTGGCCATACAAGTCCATAATGTGTAATCAAGACACTCTCAGTGCCCATGCTGTGTAATTTAGCTATGATGCATTGTTTGAATGTGATGCCAATCAAAGAGCTGTACCAATTGAGAGTTTTGATATATGTATACTGAAACTGTAGTTTAGGGTGACAAATGACTGCCTTTAAGTAACAAAATCAAGGGTGAATATTTGTTTTGTAACAAACAAAACTAAGTTTAACTTTCCCATTCTTATAAATGATCTACATGTATCATTGGTTCAGCTAGTATGAAAAATTGATAAAAAAAAGTGTAAACCTTGCAACTTGCATGTTAATTTACAGTATTGGCAATGATGACTATCCTTTATTTCTTTTTCATTGCTCATAAAAATCCTCCAGTATGAAGCATATCATTCACAAAATGGTTGGTCAATGTTTTTAAAAATTGTCAATAATCGGCTCCTTAATCAAGAGATGTAGTAACAGATAAATATGGTTCTCCTCATAAAAAAATATTTCAGAGGTAAAAATTCATGTCTGTTAAGATGTTTTGAAATTAATTATTTTCTTCAGTTTCTGCAAATTACAGGATGCAGGTAAGTCAATGATATGTTTTGACAGCACTGTAGTTAGATGTACTCTATATTGGTTTTTGCTGTTGATTTGGTAGTAGTTCTTGAGAAATAGTTGTGCTGGTCGAGCTTTTGTCACTAACTGGAGTGGCTGTTTAAAGTCTATCTAACCATTCTTTGTAAATTGAAAGAATCTTCTAAAAGCTGTTTCACACTCCTTGGGCTGTGTTTTGGATTGTATCCCTGAAAATGACTCAAATACTTCATTAAAGGCTCTTGATGACTTGCCAATGCAACAAAGTTACAAGGACTAAATTTTAAGGAAATGGGGAGGGGGGGGGGGCGAGGAGGAAGGGAGAAAATTCTCATTTAAATAATGTGACAATTAAAAATCGACAGAAGGATTGTGAACTCAACCCAAGCAGATTAATGAGTCTTTCTGTTTTTGGGATTTGGAAAAAAATAATCCTCTGCCTAACCTTGTCAAGAACTGTTACTAATATCAATTGCATTTCAAGCATTTGAAATTGGAACTCAGGCCTTGAGTTTTTTGAGGTATGAGAGTGCAATTGCACACCATCACTCACCTCAAACTACTGTTAGGAGTGTGACTTTTTGCATGCTGTTTTGATCTTGGTAAAAAAGTTGATTTTCTAACCTCAGTTATCTATTGTCCAACTGAGGTATATCAAGTTTCCAAACCCATCGCTGTAGGTCTATTATCATCACCTCACCCAGCTTCTGTTCCACTTAGGTTGCAAAAATTACAGGGTACTTTGGGCAGGATTGTAATCAAAACTCCCTCTGCATGCACTGCATGCTGTGACTAAGGTTTCTTGAAGAGGATTAAAATGTCTATGAATGGAGTGTTATTGTCTGTCAATTATTAAATTGTGTAATGGGCAAGGAAGGAAACCATGCATGTATATATTTTTACTGTGACCAATTCATCATGTGTACACCTAGCTAAAGGATGGGAGCTCATATAAATCTAGTGAAGTGTAATAAAACAGCAAAGCTACCATACTCCTTAATTTCCTTAGGTGTGGGAATTTGTAGTTTTTACCTGGAAAATCTAAAACTCAAGGCCTAGGAACTGTGCTTGCATTAACTCTGGGGAAAAAATGAAATGCTCTTCTTTCCGCCATTAGCAACAAACAGTGCATCAAACTGACAATGTCAGTATGGTGTGATAGCCAGGGGACAAAATAGCTGGGTTCATATAGCAATTTGCTACCCAAGAATTGCCAGTTGCTAATCAATTCTTATCGTGATTAGCAAAAGTAATTGCAGTACTTGCTAATACCAAAGACTCATTAAGGAATTTTAAAGTGATTTGTTGCTAATCAATTCAGTAGCACTATTTTGTCCCTTGATATCATTGCTTAGGGGAAACACTGTTTCTTACTAACATTCCGTTGCTTTCACTGTGGATTATGTGTGGGAAGTTTCATGTGCACACTCATGTAGAATTTATGGTAATCATGCAAACTTATACATGCAAATTTATGCATTTGTGCGTATTTATGCACTTTTGTTCGGATAATGCTGCCTGCATGTCAAGCACTACTGACCCTCTTTTGAGCTTTTATTACTAACAGGGTCCCAAAATAATTTTTAGTTATTCTGGCACCTGGGGGGGGGGGGGGTTGTGAGCTCAACCCACTACTTTTTGGTTTCGATGAAAAGGGAAACCTATGCATTCATGATGGCGTGTGTGTGTATGTATGTGTGTATGTGCGTGTGTATGTGTGTGTGTGTATGTGTGTGTGTTTGTGACACTTTGCTTGTTTACACGATATCTTGAGAAGGGAAGATCTGACAGTTCTCAAACTTGGTACACAGATACCCCATACTGAGAGGAAGAACCCTATTTATTTTGGTTGAGGTAAAAGGTCATCTGGGGTCACAGGGGGTCAAAAACCAAAATCCTTGTTTACACGATATCTCATGGTAGGAAAGTTGGATCAATTTCATACTTGATATGTTGATGCGTTACAATGTAAGGAAGAACCCTATTGATTTTGGTGGAGGTCAAAGGTCATTTGGGGTCACGTGGGGTCAAACCCCGAAATCCTTGTTTACACGATATCTCATGGTAGAAAACTTGGATTAATTTCAAACTTGATATGTTGATGCGTTAGGATGTCAGGAAGAACCCTATTGATTTTGGTGGAGGTCAAAGGTCATTTGGGGTCACATGGGGTCAAACCCTGAAATCCTTGTTTACACGATATCTCATGGTAGGAAACTTGGATCAATTTCATACTTGATATGTTGATGCGTTATGATGTAAGATAGAACCCGATTTATTTTCGTGGAGGTCAAAGGTCATTTGGGGTCACATGGGGTCAAAACCTGAAATCCGTGTTTACGTGATACATTATGGTAGGAAACTTGGATTCATTTCAATCTTGATAGGCTGATGCGTTATGATGTAAGAAAGAACCCAATTTATTTTCGTGAAGGTCAAAGGTCATTTGGGGTCACATGGGGTCAAAACCTGAAATCCTTGTTTACATGATACATTATGGTAGGAAACTTGGATTCATTTCAATCTTGATAGGCTGATGCGTTATGATGTAAGAAAGAACCCGATTTATTTTCGTGGAGGTCAAAGGTCATTTGGGGTTACATCCCGAAATCCTGGTTTACACTATATCTCAAGGTAGGAAACTTTGATTCATTTCCAACTTGATATGTTGATGCGTTATGATGTAAGAAATAACCCAATAAATTTTGGTGGAGGTCAAAGGTCATTTGGGGTCACATGGGGTCAAACTCCGAACTTCTTGTTTACACTATATCTCAAGGTAGGAAGCTTGGATTGATTTCAAACTTGATATGTTGATGCGTTATGATGGGAGGAAGAACCCTATTGATTTTGGTAGAGGTCAAAGGTCATTTGGGGTCATAGGGGTCAAACTCAGAAAACCTTGTTTAGGATAGCTCAAGGTATGAAAGGTGGATGGATTTCAAAATTAGTATGTGGATGTGTTATGGTGAGTTGAAAGTACTGTACCTGTTGTTTTTGGTGGAGGTCAATGGTCATCTGGTATCACCTGGCATCAAACTCTGAAAACCTTGTTTGCAGAATATCTTAAGGCACAGTATGAAAGAAAAACCAGTCACTTACAGGTGGAGACAAAGGCTATTTTGGGTCACCAGTTGTTACAAGAAATGTAGCATTTTATTGAAAAGAGCATGTATGTATCATCGAAACCTCAATGCATTTTTGCATTCTGGTTTCTGTTGTAGGCATTTTGGGCCACTGGGCAGCATTGTTGATTAGCCCCCCCCCCCCCACCTCAACTTCAAAATTTGCTCTGTGGCTCCCTCAGCTGACGGTATAATCAACCTGCTCATACTTTTTGGTTTGATAGGCATTCTTCTTCTTTCTTTTTCATTGTTTGGCATGTTGGTTATTGTTTCTAATACAATCTAAAGCAAAATTGGCAATGAATTTTGGCTTGAATTGGTGATTTTAAAATCATTGAAGAGGGCAAGTTTTTTCCCTTTTGTAACAGTGCTTCAGTATGTGTCTTCATTTACTTTGCTACTCCTTTCTTTATGTAAATTTGATTCCTTTAAAAATTTGCCAGCTGCTTCCCCTTTGTATACAGTAGATGAATGTGAGCAGCAAGCAAAATCTGCCATTAGTGAGGTTCATCATGCTTGAAATTGTCCTAATTTTATGGTCTGCAACTATTTTCAAGCTTTCATATTCCATGAAATTAAGTGAATACAGAGATATTTTTGTATACAAGCATCCATGATACACATAAGTGAAGAATTTTGAAAGATAAATGCTGAGAGACCCCAGTTATGGCTGATAAAATATCAGACCATTACTTGACTGTTTGAAATTTGTCTATAGTATAGTACTCCGTAGTTTAGATTCAAAATCTTAGAGACAGGTGTCATTATTTGTTTCAAGTGCTCCCATTCAGTTGTAAAGGGCTTTATTGTTTATTTGCTTCTGGATGAACTTTGTCCCAACAATTCATTATGAAACCTGTCTTATTGAGGCTTTGTGACCAGTTCTAAGCTTGTGCAAGTATTCCAGCTCTAATTTATTTGTTTGCTTTGTTCAATTATCGCGGTCTTTGATTATGAGGTGACAGATATATGTAACTCGGCTAATAATATTACGTGTAATGATAGCTGAATGTACATCATTTACAGGTGTAATGTTAACAGTTACTATGAGTAGTATTATATCTTACTACCTTTTATCTTATAGTACATAAGGTAGTATTGTTGTGACATGACTTTTTGACATAGAAACTGAAGGATGATGATAAGTAGCAAAAACAGTCTCATAAAATTTTGAAATTTTGTAGAATTTGACATCTAACATTGGCACCCTTTTCCTTATTATGATAGACATTGCTACTGAAAGATGATACAAAAACTGTGGTTGAACCAGAACTCGAATAAGCAACCCCGGAACCGTATGCCAGGCTGATTGGCAAGGTGTGCGTTCCTGGCTAAAGGGTTCTAAGGTCACTTGGGTTCAAATAAGCCAAAGGATGCCAATATATGTACTAAGACTATAAGCATTTTAAGCCAGATTTAGATGTACCTTAACATTTCTTATTTTGTGCTAGGAGTGTATTAAATAAGTTGATTTAATTTCTCTGTATTTTGAAGGTTTCAAGAAAATTGGAGGCTATGACAACTTAGAACCAGAATACATGACATCCTATCCCAACGAAACACTGTATGGCAACAACACTTGTGGATATCCAAGGGAAGACTCATTTTCAATGTTGAGGGCACCACGTGGGTCAGATTTACCATGGCCTGGTTTTATATTTGGTCAAACAACAGCATCGCTTTGGTATTGGTGTTCTGATCAGGTACAGTAGCCTTCCTGTTTATCCTACAAATGGCTTGTTCTCGCATACCCCACGATGGTTGGTGTTATCCTGTGTTTGCAAAAGGACAAAACAGCAGGTTAACACTGTGTTTTCCAGCTTGTGTTCTCACATACCCTTAGTTTGGTTAATTGGGTAGTGCTACCACAGTTACAAGGTCAAATATTTCACAAACCAATTACTACAAAATGTTAGAAAAAATGGGTTATTAGCTCCATCAACACCTGTGACCTTGCATGATTAAAATTAACACTGTGTTTAAAACTGCAGAACCCTGTGTATGGAGGTGGATAAATATTTAAACACGGACCCTACATTAACCCTCGGTCTCAGGGTACTCGTGCACCAGGTAACATGGTGTTACCTTGAGGTACCTTGGGGTGCGTGAGACCACAGTAATACTTATCAGTTGACACAACATTTCATGGACTTTGACATACCTTTCCTGTGCATTGCAGGAAATGTCCATTAACCAGATTTAGGAAAAGTCCAACCAGAATTGATCCTCTTAACTCTGTGCAGCTCAACTTCCGAGGAGACATTAACCTCACCTCAACTCTTGAAAACTTTTATTGTTGAAAATCACCCATCTTTTTTCCAGTGTGTCATGTATGCCATACATGACACACTGAAAAAAAGCTGTGCTGGGCCAAGAGGAGGCACTAGATAAGGTGGCATGATCCTTTTATCAAAGTTACAATTATCAGGTGGGGTAAGAGTGGGTAGTATATGATGCACCTATGACGAACCTGTTAGGTTGCTTTGGCCGAACATTTGGATGTTAAACTTCAAAGCACTCTGAATCCAAACTTGCAAGAACATGGTGCCCTGTGATTGGGTCTTAAGGTGGATCTTAAAGTTGATATTTGCATTATTGGTTGACATCATGCCTGGCATAATTTTGGAAGAAAACGATGAAGCATATGGTTGCTTGCAGTACACTTTGTCTTGGGCATGTATTGGTCTTTTGCACATGCCCAGTTGGTTAATAAATCATCTGTCCTTTGTTGGTTTAACTTGCAATGATACGTGTTTCTTTACAAATTATAGGGAGCCCATTTTGCTCTGTGACATCATATGCACAGGATCAATACATGGTCATAAGTTACAGTGAATATAAGATTCACTTGAATTAAGATTCACTTGATGAATTTGTCTCTGCTACTTCATTTTCTCTCAGATGTGTATAGAAGATTAGTTGACCCTTTACCGTTGTTTGGGTCCTTTTGGACCCATGCGGAGATCTCGGCTGTCACCCGTCTTTACTGTTTCACGCGGAGCTTGAAACTGCGAGTAGCTACCCAAAAATTCGGCCACAACAACGAGAGAGACAATAGTTTAAGGTAACGGGGTCAATGGCCTACGGAAGCCGATGCGGGGCGGGCTACGTCGGCTTTTCCGCCCACTCCCGAGGAGCGCAAATATTCCCCGATTGGAGCACAACAGTAAAGGGTCAAGTGATGCCTGTAATGGTTGAATTTGTTAACTTGAGCCAACAGACAAAGTCTTTCCAATTCTTTAGTTTACAGGTGTCATGAGTGATTGTGCATTTTAATTACCTCCTCTTCATCCACTGAATATGTTTGGTGGGTGAAGAATGAAGACCCCCAAAATAATAGAGAAGACTTTAAAAGTTTGTAGCCCCCATTAACTGCTCACTGTATGAAGCTGTGAGATTAGTCTATACATGAATATGATTACTGTTTGATGTATAGATTTGTCAGTCATTTTTGGGGTCCATCTTCTCATTTCTTTTGTCTATCTGCACCATGAATAGTATTCAGTTCCAGGGTTCTTGCCAGGAAAAATGTCAAACTGGGTAGGAGTTAATGGACATTGCATCATTCTCACATGATGTTGGCCATATCTCAAGCTTTACTGTAAATGACATTTGTCTGTGGTCAGTTGCCTGATTTTTGGTTATTTCCAATATCAGTACAATCATTCAATTGAATGTTTATGTTTCTGATACTGTGGAGTGTAGCCTATGTTTAGAGTATGCATATGATGAAATTCAAACTGGGCATTGATTCAGACTGGGTGGTGAAATTTCAAATTGGGTGCTGACTTAACAAAAGTAAATTCAATCTGGGTGCAGCACCCAGTTTGAATGGCCTGGCTAGAACCCTGAGTTCAAAATCTGATCTCAGTCTGCAAACATACTATGAGGTTCTGGGTTGTTCATTTGCAGCTACCTGTGTGGTATTGGCACTCAAAATGCTAACTACAATTACTTCTGATTGATCCCAGCAATTTTTCACCATTACTTGACCCCAAGATTGAGACCTATTCAGTGGCAAGTAAAAAGGATTGTAGGATTGCATGATGACCAGTCCAGTCCATTGAAGATTTGTCCTAAAATTCACTGGAGGTGTAATAATTTGACAATTGATAGCTAACATTTACAAAAAGCTCTTCCAATAGTAGGATTTACCCTTGAGTGCCTACAATTACTTGACCCTGCCACTGTATGGTTGCACTCCCCTGTTCTAATACTGATTAACTAGTTGTTCCTATCTTAACTAAATTTTAATTGTTGTTGAAATCCATTGATCATGAATTACTCCTGAAAATCAATTTGCAGAATGGAGCTAATGTTACCATCTCTGAAAGATATTCAATTCAGTTTCCCGTTTTTGGCCAAAAACAGGGGTGTCAGGTGGTGTTCTTTATGGGCATAGATGATGGTAATGTTGAGTTTTGGTATAAAGCACTGTTTTGAATTGTCAATGCCACTTAACTATGGCAAAAACCAGCTTACACCAAAACACTATCCCACAATTCTTTGGAATTGCTGTTTGGGAAATGGTCTATAGAGAATCATATAATCCAAGGAGGGGCAACTCTCTACAACTTGAAAGAAAACTATTTGCAAACATAACTGAAATATTGGTTCCTTTTCTTTTCTATTTTTCATTTAAAGGTGATTGTTCAAAGAGCTCTGTCAGCCAAAAACTTGTCACATGGGAAAGGTGGTACCTTATTTGCTGGACTCTGTAAGATAACACCCCTCTTCTTCATTGTTCTACCAGGGATGATTAGCAGAATTTTATATGCAGGTTGGTAAATAAATTATTGTATGCATTTTGCAAATTTGGAGATGTTTCACTTTATTTGGCAATGCATGTAGGGAGCTACAGTATTCTTCATAGTGGGGCAAAATATTGTTGTGGACAGCTGTCCTAGTCTAAGAGGAAATCATTGTATAATCGGGATACAATTTGGTTCAATATTTGAGCAAACTTTAAGCAAAACTTTGCAGGACATTTGTGAGATATTTTGCAGAGGGAATAAATAAGCCCCTTACATAATTTTCCCGGTATTTTAGGATCTTAGTTTTCACAATTTGGTTCATTATTTGAGCAAATTTTAAGGAAAGCTACTGCAAGGTTTTGACGTCTTTTACAGAGGACTATAGTGAACTATTTGACAAATGCTTCAGATGTGGTATCCGAGGATTGCTGTCTGTTCTTCTGGCTTTTTGGTTTTGATAAGAGAAACCTATGCATCCATGATGTGCATGCATTATGGTCACTAGATGGTCCTTATTGTCTTTTGGCAGAGGTCAAAGGTCATCTGGGGTCACTGGGGTCAAAGTCTGGAAATCTTGTTAACATGATATCTCAAGATAGGAAACTTGGATAGATTTCATGTTTGGTTTGTGGGTATGCTATGCACAAATCCGGCCAGCAAGTGATGGTCTGATTTCAGTCGGCCATAAGTGGGGTCCATTACCTTTAAATCTTTTGATTTCCTTGCTAACCGCTATCCTGGATGGTTGGGACACTAAAGTTAACTAAATATGAGGGCTTGAAATTCATGTAAACAATAAATAAAGACAGTTTTAGGTTGATGGACCCCACTAATGGCAGTCTACAGTCACTTAAAACAAGCGCTTATCGGATTCGTCTATAGCCAGGAGGTGGTCCCTATTGTTTTTGTCACAGATCAAAGGTCATCTGGGGTCACCATGGTTGTAAGTCTTTTATAATGCAATTTTTCAAGATAGCTGTCTATCTGTCTGTATGTATGTTTTTCCATCTACGTATCTATCTATCTATGGCTTTTATGGTGGTGAAAGGTCATTTAGGGTCACTGGTGGTAAAAATGTGAATGAACTTGTCTAGTGTTAATACATCGTAAGGGTGGGGAACTTAAAAAGATTTCACATGTGGTATGTGGATGCACATTATTGTGAGAAGATGATCACTATTTATGTTGGTTGAGGGTCAAAGGTCATGTGGGATAACAAAATTATTTTTGGTTCCTTGTGTCAACAAAGGAACCTATGTAGTCAAGTTGGCGTATGTATGTGTGTGTGTGTGTGTGTATGTGTGTATGTGACACATTGGAATGCGAGGTATGTGACACGATAACTCAATAACTGAGAGCTCAATTTTCATCAAACTTGGTTGGTACATGTATGATATTGAGTAGATGTGCCCTATTGTTTTTGGTGGTCATATCTTGCATATTAACGAGTGGGTGGGGCTTAATGTAAAAATTCTTAAAATGACATTATCTTGCCATGGAAACATTTTAGGGGGGTGGTGTAATGGAGATTTGTGTTTGTCTGAGTGAAGTAAATGTGATGACCCAGATTGACCTCACTTGACCTCATTTGACCTTTGTAAATTTTTGGGGGGACGCCTTGATTTGTCTTGAGCAGACAAACCTAGGATGTTCCTAACTTGAGTTATTGACAATTAAGTGACAAGAAAGTTAGTGTGTGGGTCATATATACAAGGTATGGAGTGCAATAACTCAATAACCAAGTAACATAGGGGGATGGCTTAATGGAAAGTTGTGTGCATCTGAGGAAAGTGCTCATGTTGACCTACTTTGTGACCTCATTTGACCTTTAGACCTTTGTGACTTTTTGTGATGCCTGCTGAATTTGTCTTGTTTAGACGAACAACACAGGCACTTATACTACCCTCCTATGATGTTGCTAACTTGAGTTATTGTCATTTTAGTGAAAAGTTAGTGACCAGTGTGTGTGCATGTTTGCGTGTTATATGCTTTGGAATGTGAGGCAGAAAGTGTGGTAATTCAATAACCAAATGATAAAGGGAGGTCACAGAAGCAGGGATGATACTTTAGTGAATATATCTGGTTGTCCAGAGGACAAACTGCATTGGAAATTGGTTGTCCTTCCCAAAACTTTGTTGTCCCCCATGACAAATGCAAAATACGTTTGCAAGCTATAACAGTTTTTTAGTAATAGGAAAGAAAAATTAAAAGCTCTGCTCTAGGCTGTTGTACTATAGTAACTTAAAACTCAAGAGAAAAAGAAAAAGAGGCTTATCTGGATGCTTTCATGCCTCATGGCACACATGCCCCTTAGACTTTTTGGGTGATACTGTATGTCTTTGTTTAATTGGTACAAAATCCAACTGAAGTTTAATGCCTTTTGACAAATGCATTGTATAAAAGAAAAGAATTATAAATCCCTCTCAGTCTTAAAGCAGTTTAGTTAGCAATCATGCCAGTAATGCAATTTTTATTTAAAAAAAAACCTTTTGCTCATATACAGTATTTAATAAAGTTATTTACAGTACAGTGCAAGTTTTGACTCCAATTTTTATAATATTGTGTATATATCACAATACTAAAATATAAAAGCAGTTTCTCTTCTTTACCTCTGCTGTCACACTACTGGTACTACTTTGCCTTTTTGAACATCCTCTTCAGGTTGAAAGTTAAAGTTGAAAGTCATTAGATAAAATTGCAAAGCTATGTTTGTTTCTTGTTCTCTGGCAAAATTGTGAAATAGAAATTGTAGCAGACTTTTGGGCCTTTGCTTATTTTTCCTTGTGAGGCAAATACATAGGTACTGTAGTCCAAATGACAACCAGGGCATAATTTCTAGTTCTCCATCGTAAGTTTTGGTTGTCAGGGATGACCAGATGACTGTTACATTTCTTCCTTGCACAAGGGACAGTTGTTTGTAAAATGCAGTGTTGACCTACTTTGACTATATTTGACCTTTGTGACTTCTTTGTAAGGTCTGGATTTGAATTATTGAGATGGACCAAAAGGGCAATGCCAAGTAAATGACAATTTAGTGAAGGTGATGTGTGTATGTATTTGTCACATGGAAATGGGAGGTATGCAGTGTGATAACTTGAAAAATCCAAGTGTTAAATATCTCTCAAACTGCAAGTGTTTGATTTGGAATTTAATGTGCCCGTATGATTTTGGGTGAAGGCCAAAAGTCATTGGGGCTAAAGGTGCCAATTATGCCTTACCTTGCAACTCCCTAAATAAAACAGAAATCATCTTAAATGCAAGGAACCATAGTGCCCTTGGGCTCTTGTTTGAACATGCTAGTAAAATATTTGAGTGAGGAGATAATGGTATATTATGGCATTAATTTGAAGTGGAACATTTATGTATCATAGAAACCTCAATGCATTCTGGTTGTTATTTTGTTGCTGCAAAAAGTTTTTTTTGAACACTCTTTTGCTTCACCTAGAGTATTTTAAGGATTGTGAGGTCATTTGTCAGTGAGAGCAGTATAGAACTGCAGTCACAATTAAGAATGGATTGAAGCTGGTTTATGAAGTCAGCTGGTTTATTTTAAAACAATCTGGAGCCCTTTATTGCTTTCTTTAATAGCAGAGTAACTCATGAGAGCAAGTATGATCACTCTCCTTCTGAGTTCAGTATCTTAGGAACTTTACAAAAGAAACCCAGAAAGGAACAAAAAAAGAAAAAAACCAAAAGTATTTAAACATTGAATGAGTGGGGTGATTATATAGTCCCAAGTTTCTTTGGTCCACCAGTTAGCTTGATTTGTGTATTTTGTCCTCCATTTTATGGTTAACATGATGAAACGTTCCCTCTTACTTTTTGTTACATCTTTCATTTCTGCCTGATTAACTCTTATCGCTTCAGGGAGGAAAAGATGCCCACTACATGCAGACTTGATTAAGTCAAATTTCATACCTGATTTATTGATTGACAGTAAAAGATGTGTTTCAATATACAAAAGTTACGTAACATTTGGGGTTAGCTAACAGTTCAGTCGGCATGTGTTAATTGCTTTCATGCAGTGTGAACACAGTGAAAGCATAGCTCATTTGAGGTCACAGGTCATGTAACAAACTCAGATATTAGTTACACCCCATAGCGCCTTTGATGTACTGGGGTGTTTATGTTCCTTTTTCAAGAAGCAACGTCACAGCATGAGTCTCATTGGTTCCCTGTGTCATTCATTCCCTGTCTGATTGGTCCACCAATTCATTTGGGATTACATTAGGGTTAAGGACTATAGGATTGTGTGTTACAGTATGGCCAGGTTATGGTAAGGGTTTGGGTTATGAATTAGATTTAGTGGTTAGTGGTAGGGGACACGATCACCTGAAAACATGGTGGGTTAGGTTAGATGGAGTTTTACGGCCCAGTTTCCAACCAATTGCTGGCCACAGCCTTTTTTCCAGTCATGGCTCACTGGCTAGTTGGGGGACAAATGATATTGAGACATCCAGGGGACAATTGAGATGGAGAACTGGTGAGATGCTGGACTATAGATATTATTTCAAAAAAATACTCCATTTCATACCTTTTTCCTCATTATTCAGATTTTTGAATTTATTTAGGTTAATAACCATATAAATCTATTATATGTTAATGGGTGGGTCCAGTCAGCTGTTAGATGAAACTTAAGGAACCCTTGATATCATGTTTATTATTGGTTTCTTGTCTTCAATTGTATCTAGTATCTGCAAATATTTATTTCCTTCTACATTTTCTATCCTACCAGATGAAGTAGCGTGTGTGGACCCTGAAGTATGTGAAGAGGTTTGTGGGTCCACGGCTGGTTGTTCAAATTTAGCATACCCTCTACTGGTGATGAATGTACTGCCAACAGGTGAGGACTTATGTCCAAAAAATAGTACTGTTGCAGGACCAAAGCATTGTTTCCTGAGTGGCGAACTGCATCCTGATTGAGAAGAGCTTTTGTTGGAACTTTGGAATTAGCTCAAAAAAGTCACATAAATGCAGCAGCATGACTGTATTGATGCAAATTAATTGCACTTCAGTGCGGATTAAGGTTAACAGGAACAAATTAATTTGTCACAACCTGCCAGTGAGATGCATGACAGTTTTTTGTCTGGTTAGTTAGTTAGATGGAGTTTTACGGCCTGGTTTCCAACCTATTGGTTCAAATCGAGACGGCCACTGCCTTTTTTCAAGTTGTGTCTCACTGACTTTTTGTCTGTTATGCAAAGCAGTGTTCCTGTTAAGCTGTAAAATGTGGAATTCCTGTAGCTGTTTTAAAATATCCCCCAAAAAGTAAAATGCCAAGGGGAATTCCCTCTTTCTCTTTCTGAAAGAAATTTTGTATGTTCCATGCCGTAAGTTTTAGATTTTCCAGGTAAGTTACAAATTACTGTCTTCAGAGAATAAAGGAGTATATAAGGTAGGTGTGCTGGTCTTGTGGCTTCAATAGAGTTTTTTAAGTGCTCATTCTTTATGTGAACCAGATGCCCATTCTTTATGTGAACCAGATGCCCATTCTTTATATGAACCAGATGCCCATTCTATATCTGAACCGGATGCCCATTCTTTATCTGAACCAGATGCCCATTCTTTATCTGAACCAGATGCCCATTCTTTATCTGAACCAGATGCCCATTCTTTATCTGAACCAGATGCCCATTCTTTATCTGAACCACAGGGCTTGACTTTCGCGGTTGTCGGATTGTCTGGGACAACTAAAATCCATATTTACAACCAAAAGTAAAAAGTTGCTTGTCCAATGGACAACCATTTTTTGTCTCACAATGAATTATATTCTAGCAGCTTGCTTTTATCTGATTGGAGAAGTATACCCTAAACTGCGGACTTATCAACTCTTTCAACTTTTTCCATCATACAATTTAGACTTCAAGTGCTTGCATCTTGCAAAGTTCATATTTTTGTATTCTTCGAGACTGATTATACGTAAACACAATTACTGTTTTGTGCTGTAGTTGTGTGCAAAATGTTTCAGACAACCAATATTTCTTTAGGACAACTAAAAATACTGAATTGGTTGCCCGAATGACAACCACAAATTTTTCTGAAAATGAGACCTGGAACCAGATGTTCATTCTTTATCTGAACCAGATGACACTAGGTATTCACATACTTGTGTTACTAGCCTCTATCAGGGTTCTGCTTAGACCAGGCTGATTGCTGATCAGACCATCTGAGTGTGGCAATACCGTCAGTTGGTGCAGATGGTACAAAAATTTTTCTTCCATATTTCCTCAGATTGAAGGAAATGGTACTCTCCAAGTCCTGCGGGATGTATCCAAATTGTAAAAAATCTGCTTCCAATTAAAAAAAATATATTTCTGACTGTAGAACTGGCTTCACAGTATTGTAATACAAATAAATGTAAAAACAATTGGACTGTAGAATAGCATGTATTTGATGTTACAAGAACCATTTTTAAAAAGAGTCTTGATAATTAGGTAGATTTTTCTCTTTTTGCTGGCCCTGATTGTATTGCTAAAGTTATCTGAGTTTATGTAAAGAAATTGATGCAAAATGTTGGGAAAATGGTGAAAATGGTATTTTTAAGCGACTAATTGTCTGCAGCATTTTTTTGTGGTCTTGCTCTGACTAGTGCCAACTGACAGTGGCAGCATTCTGCTCTATATTTAATCATTTGAAACCACATTTGAAAAGAACCTCAGCACAGAACATTTTGTTGCGCACATTGCTGTAAAATGATTAAATTTCTTTAAAATTGCAAGCAAAATCCCTTCTGCAAACTCTGTATAAAGTAGAATTTTGATTTTTGTTTCTTTTGAGCAAAGTTAGCATTGATTTTATTTCTGTGGGTGCATCTTGTCTTCGCAGGACCACGTGGTTTGATGCTAGCTGTTATGCTAAGTGCCCTCACTAGCTCTCTTACATCAATATTTAACAGTGGCTCTACGATCTTCACCATGGACATCTGGAGAAAATTACGAAAGTTTCCTTCAGATGCGGAGATGATGGCACTGAGCAGCAAAGAGAAACGAAGATACAACATGGAGCTTATGATAGTTGGAAGGTACCTTACTTATTTTGAAAGTGCTTGGATTTCACCACAAAGTGGTTCAATAATGATGATTCAATTTTGATAATTTTGTCAGCCAGTAGTCAATTTTACATCTCTACAGGGCAAGTGTTGTGATTAAGGGGTTATACAAGTGGGGCCAAAATATGTTTTGGTAGGGCACTGATTCCACCAAATTAATTATAATGCAGTTTCAATTTTCATCTGGTGGGGCACAAATACTGTAAGGTAGGACATTGCCCCAAAATGCCCTGCCCCTTTGGCTGTGGATGCAATTTTTGTTCATTCTTCTGTTTATTGCTTTTCAGTCAGAAATGTTCTTTGGGATTCTATGACCAAGTAAGGTACAGTAGGGTAATCTTGTGTAAATTTGATCTTAATTGTTCTCAGGAGTTTTTAATTTGGTACCTGAAGTAACTTTGCTCTAATTATGACATATTTTTCTTTACTACAGTGTGTTCTGTTTGTCCTTGAAAATTGATACCCTAGGAGTGTGTTTTATTCAATATCTGTCTATGTAAATCTAGCATAGAACTATACCCTATATTACAGGTCCATCACAAGCAAACCTGCAAAATATGTCCTCCAATTGTATCAATGTCATAAAGCGATACAATGCTTTGCCCCATCAGTTTGTTGTGGTGACGTGTGGGGTGACACATCACACATTTCCCATGATACACTACAATTCTGGAAAAAATACAATCATTTAATTGTTGGTATCTATCAGTTGCTGTGTGCTATTAAAACGTTGTTTTCACTTACAGTAATATAAAAAGAAGAAAAATATTCTCCATGTTCTTGAATTTATTGAATTTCTTTGAGAGCAAACCATCTGTCCTCAACTGTAAGGAGCAAGTTCATATAACTGAAGTATTTTAATCTTTTTTATTTTTAGAGTCTTTGTTCTCATCCTGATTGGCATTAGTATTCTCTGGATTCCTGTGGTTCAGAATTCTCAGGGTGGTCAACTCTTTCATTACATTCAAGAAATATCTGCCTACCTCTCTCCTCCTATTGCTGCTATCTTTCTCGTAGCCATTCTTTGGGAAAGATTAACTGAACCAGTAAGTAGTCATATGGAAGACAGTTGCTTTAGAACTATGTTTACCACGACCCCCAAGGAGGCATTTCAGCGGTAACCCTAGATAAGTATCAATTACCAATTGCAGGTGGAAGTCACCCAAGCATAAATAATGATAAGGAAATCAATTGTTCTGCTAGCTAAAGGAAACAGTTTTCCTGCTAAATGATGCCATTTGGGGAAAGCAAAGCATTACATGTGGCTGTTGTGACTGACTGCATGGTCAAGTACTTGCAGTCGGGAGCTCTGTAGGTTAAGAGTCCTGGCCTCCTGGTTTGACTGAAGACTTTAAAGTAATCGGTACCTACTGCCATTGTGCTTGGTGCTCAGAATAAGCAAAGGAGTAGGAAAAATAGCCAGTGAGTCACAGCTGGAAAAATGGCCGTGGCTGGCTCACGTTGAACCAGTTGTTTGGAAACTGGGTTGTTAAACTTCATTTAATGTTACCTTTGTGTAACTGTTGTTTGGATTGCTGTTTTGGGACTGGATGAATCAAAGTTCTTAAACTTTCCAGACTTTTCCTTTTAATGCATATGGATATCAGAGTTGATACAGTTTCTGGGAATCCTGGAATATCAGGGAAAGGTGAAATTTTAATTTTCAAGCCTGGAAAGTCAGGGAAATGGAGCAATTTTTTAAAAGATTCTGAAGAATTCAGGAAATTTTAGGAAGTGGGCTTGTTGTTCCCATTTCCTCCATGTTCAGATATATCACGGTGTATAAAATGGTAGAAATATGGCATACAATCATTTTCTACTTCTTTGTTCTTAATCTTTGTTTCAAGTTTTTTGTTTACTTATAACGTAGATATTTTTTATGTGTTGCTACTAAACGTGGCAGAAATCATAGATAAGTTTCAACTTTTGGTTTAACCTGGGTGCTACCAATGACCATATACAGTGTTAAAGCTATCTGTGTTAGCATGATTTTCATGTCATGGTCTTTGCTCTGTGGGCCTGGTATCATCGCCATGCTGCACCATTGCCAGGCACCATTGCCAGGCAACATCTTACTTAAGTTTAGGGAGCCAGGTCAAAATTTTGAATTCAGACTGTGCAACCAAAATAATTTTCATTGTACTAAATATGGACTAATAATTTTAGATGTTTTGACAATATGTTTTGACAATGTTTCCAGCAATTTCATTCAAATCCAGCACTTATATCTGAATTTATACTTCTAGTTATTCTTACTTCAAGAGGGTGGCTCCTGATCCTTACAAAACATCTAACTCCACCAAAATTCTTGGAACAAGGAGCCAGAAGTGAGGTTCAGTGTGTGACGGTTCTTGCCTGCTTAATGCAAGCCTAGTCTAGGTCTTCATTTAGATGGCAGATCCCATAAAGAAAGAAGTTACTGATGAAAATGTTTTGAATGCATGCTTTAATCATGTCACAGAAGCATACTTGCCAACTGTTCCTTCTTAGCTGAACTGTTCTGTTTTCTGTGCTTTGAAGCCTATAAAAATCAGAATGTCCCATTTTCCACCTCTTACCAGTAAACTAATACTAGAAATGCAGAATGTGGAATGTTGTGAACCAAGTTAAGCGGATCACCTTTTTATGTTAATTCTCTTTTCTGGGATGGTAATATTGTCAAGTATGCAGAAGACACATGAAGTGTACACTCCTACTAAGCGAACCATTTTTGCTTCTTCCATGTTCTCTGCTCACATGACTTCACAAATGGGCCTTAAAACAGATGATTGCCTAGCTGTTACATTTCTACAGAGACGTCTTTATATGATTGACTGCATTTGTTTAATTAAAATGTGCAGAATATAGACCAATTTGATCAGCGCTTGTTTTTTGTGACTGTAGGCAGCCATTAATGGGGTCAGCCTTAAACGGTCTTCTTTTATTGTCTACATGAATTTCAAACTCTCATATTCAGTGAAATTGAAGAAATCAAGATACAATTTAGTGTTCAACCATCCATGATACAGGTAAGCAAGGAAACTGAAAAGGTGAAAGACCCCAGTTATTGCCGACTGAAATCAGACCATCACTTGCTGTCTAGATTTGTCTATAGGGAGTGAGGTAATCTTATCCTGCTCTGTGGTTCTTTGAAAGCCAAAAATTTTGCTGATTAATGGATATTCAAGGTGATTTAAGTATCAGGTAGAACACAGCAAAATACTATAGTATATGCTTCCAATTGTTTCCCTTTTATACCCACCAGGCTGCTTTCTGGTCCCTCATGTTTGGTCTTGTAGTTGGTTTAACCAGAATGGTTCTTGACTTCATCTATGAAAGCCCACCGTGTGGAGAGGAGGACCATAGACCAGCAGCAGTGGCAGCATTGCAGTTCCATTACATGTACTTTGCTCTGTTTCTGTTTCTCTTGACCGGTATACTCAGCATCATTTTCAGTTACATGACGGAAACTATTCCATCTGAATATGTGAGTCAAATTTAATCTTTTATCGTAGTTGTCAACAAGACTCTAACTTTTGTGGCAAGTAAGTCAACTACACTCATTTTAGTGACTCTAGTCAAGTCATGACTTGGGTCTTTATGCCATTTCAAAGAGGAAAGCGCACCTGCTGCACCATTAACTGCTAGTAGACTTATTCAGTGTTAGCATACAAACACCCTAATGTCTGGTTCTCAAGAGAGTTAAGATGAGCTTACACTGTCATCACAATGAAAGGTAGATTTCAATTGGTCTACATGCTGCTTGCAATTGCACAAGGTCTTACACGCACAACAAATAACATTAAGACTTGTTCTTGCGAATGATGTATGCAACCTAGTGGCATCTAGTGATGTTAGCATGAGCACCATAACTGAAGCCTTCTTACAACCTGATTGTGTTACTGAAACTGTCAAAAAGACAAGTACAAAGTTAATATCTGCACATGAGTCAGTGACCTTTCTGTTGCAGAGTGGGAGGAGCTTGGTATTGTACATGATTGACTCCGCTACAGCTGCTTGGATGGTCCTGGTATCATTTTTGCTATGCTCTCTTTTTAATCTAACAATAAGCCATTCATAAGTGCAAGCCAAGTGTACAGCTATAGTGCTATTTGTGCTGTTCTGTCAATCACTCTGGTTGCTATGAAAGGCTATTGTTCCCTGCTTGTAGTTTCAATCCATGGCTGCCTCATTTACTTGACCAGTGGACTGCTTGCAGTCTCTTTGCTGTTTAAAACATTCAGACAGAGCACTATTGTTAGCATAGTAATTCCAGACTGCTAGGGACTAGAAAAAGGTAAGATCCCTAATTTGTATTAATACTTAATAACCAATGAATGTATTGCTTTCATACTTATTACTGCTATTTCAACCTGACCACCAGCTGTACCGCTTAACATTCTGGACTAGACACAACAAGAGGGATCGTCGGGATATTGATGAGTTTTATGGCAATGTAACTCCTGTCAAGGAAGCAAGCAAGACCGAAGAAATAGAACTAAATGGAAAGGGAGCCATTGAGACTGAAAAGAATGAGGTAAATTGTGGATTACTTTTCATCTGGTGTATAGACAAATTCGATCAGTCAAATGATGATCTGATTAAGTTGGTCGTAACTGTGGTCCATCAATTTCAACATTTCTAATTCTGATGCTTCTACTGCTTACTAGCAGGCCCAAGGCTGCAACTCTGAAAGGATTGGAAATTCATTGCATCGACAGCAGTGTAAATGACCTACCGTTGTCGTTGGGTTAGTTATTGAGATGGAGTTTTCCTGCCCAGTTTCCAACCTATTGGTTCAAGAGGCGCTGGCCACTGCCTTTTTTCCCAGTTGTGGCTCACTATCTTGTTTTACCTACTCCATTGCTTATGTGGAGCATCACACACAATGGCAGTAGGTTCCTTTTTTAGAGTCTTTGGTATGACTCTACCTGAGGAGCTAACTGGGGCTTTCCTTGTGATACGCTGATACTCAACCTTTAGACCAAGCACACAGTCTCCCCTAGGTGTTGTCATTGGGAAACCCCATTGACCAAAATGATGCTTACAAAAACCTTATCCCACAATCCTTTGTACCTGCTTTTTGGAAAAGGGTTTATTATCTGGTCTCACTAGTTCTGGGTAAGGATGCATAGACACCCAATCTGCAGTCTTGCAAAATATATCTTTGATCCTTGGTCCATATTTGCCCCTTTCAACATAGTTCTATGCAGTAGTGATTTCCCCTTGAACTTGTTACCCTTTGACTTTTCTGAAACTATATGGCCAAATTTGGATCAGCCTTGACAGGTCTCAAAGTTTGATACCCATCCGTACCTTATTTATTTAATGAAACATAGTATTTGAAGAACCTGAAGTCTAGGTAATTGGATTTATTTGTTCGGAAAACCCCCCCAAAAAAATCAATTTTGCAGTTCTGAACCTTTATTGACAATAAAGCATAATTTAAATTCCTGTAAAGGAAAGGAAAATGGTCTTATATTTAGGCAAAGTAAAACTGGTCATGAAATTTTTAGTAAACTACCTGAAGATATGTTTGAGTGTTAGTATTAGCTCGCATTACAGGAAATGCTGATTAGCCAGAATTTAGAAAAAGTCCAAAACAACTGATCCTTTTAACTATGTTTAGCCCAACTTCCTGGCAGACATGAACCTCATCTTGACTTTTGAGACCTTACAAATTGAAAGTCACCTATGCATGACACACTGAAAAGGTATGTATGTTGGGCAAATAGGATGCCCTCCCCCAACAAAACAATAAGGTGGCCTAATCCTTCTTACATGAGTTGCTATTGGCAAGTCGGGTAAGAGTAGGTAATGGGAATTCCTGTCATGCACTGTAGTGGAGTGGTCTTTGTCATCACTAAACCATAGCAACTGGTTGTCAGTTGGAGGATACAGGTCATGGAACTACAAGCAATAAAACTTAGTTAATTGAAGTGTTGGTACTCAAATCCTGGCTGGATAAAAGTAAGGTGGATTTACTTTCCATTGGAATATACCTTTTAGAATGAACCAAATTTAACCAAAAAATTGTTGATTTGGCTGTTCTATTATTAACTTCACGTGCCATGTTCCCACTTGATCCTCATATGCTGATCACCCCAAGCTCACTGTCAACTTAAAAATTTTGTATCTTACCACAAGACCGTTTCCATTTGATGTGCTACAGGAGATCTGATAGCCTCCTCCTGTTCCATCAGCAGGAAGTTTTGTCGTTGAAATAACGTCTGTGGGTTGTGTTTGTTTACCGAAGTTTGTGTGGAAACAAGCTGTGCTGCAGAAGTACGTAACAAATCTCGGGTCACCTAGATCCAAAGTTGTGTTCCCACTTGTTTTCTTGATCGCCCACATGGGGTCTTATCCTCCCCAAAGGCACAGTGAAGTTCTCAGGGTCTGATCCAGGAAATGAGGGCATTCCAACTTGCAAATGGATCTTCTGCACAGGGTCAGGTCCTGATCTGATCACCTGCTCGTTCTTAAGTGGGAACACACTTAAAGGCTTTTTTTACTTGTGCGGTCGCTTAAGTCAGAAATAACTGACATCAAAGTTTAGATCAGTATTTTTGACATGGTTCTGTTATTGTTGTCACTTGCATATACTTGTTCCTTGTATTTCGGCCTAAATTGAAACTTTACCTTCTCAAGGGATTTTATATGTATTTCCAGTAAATTGTGCTATTTTGTATGCTATTTTCCATGTGTTTCGACTCATACAATGGTAAAACTTTATAGAAATTACTTGCTTGAACTGCTAATAATTTTAATTATTTTTTTTTTATCTTTAATCAGAAAAATGTTGAGTCATCTGATGTTAAGTTTTTGCCCATGGAAAGAACAGGTGAGTGCAAAAGGAAAGTTATTGTAAAGTGCAAGAATATCATTGCGTTGTGAGTAAAGCCAACTGTTATGGTGACCAAAATATTCTGAATGTGGTGTAAATATTTGTGGCCCAGTCTATCAGAATCAGGGAAATGATGCCACAATGATATAAACGGTAATAATTTCCAAATTCGTAAAAAGAATTTGATGAGCTTTAAATTGATACATAAGCCATCAACATATAGTATACAACATAGCTGAAGTTAACACAGAAGGTACTTTTCAGAATTTGTTCATTTCACAATGTACAGCTTTGAGGAAATAAGCATTTTAAGTTGCTATTTTGCACGTAAATTATGAAGAAATAACAAAAAAATTGTATTTTCCAATTGTTTTGATGAGTTTTAAAATTTTTCTTCTTCAAATAACTGTCATCATTATTATCATATTTGATTCCTCGGCGTAGTCAGGGGAATCTATGCGATTGTGATACCGTGTGTGTGTGTGTGTGTGTGTGTGTGTGTGTGTATGTGACGCTTTGCTTGTAAACGCTCTGTCTCAAGAAGGGTAACTGTGACTGACCTCATACTTGGTGTGTGGGTTAGCCATATTGAGTAGATGATCCCTATTGTTTTTGGTGGAGGTCAAAGGTCATTTGGGGTCATGGGAGGTCAAAAGGTCAAAACCTTGTAAACACAATATCTCAAGAATGGTATATGTGACTATGCTCATATTTGGGTGGGTTGATCATATTGAGTGATGATCCCTATCCATTTTCGTGGAGGTTGAAGGTCATTTGGGGTCACGAGAGGTCAAATGGTAAATTCCTGAGAAATTGCTTGTAAACACATTATCTGGAGAAGGGTAAGTGTGACTAATCTCATATTTGGTGTGTGGGTTGGCCATATTGAGTAGATGATCAGTATTGGTTTTGGTGAAGGTTAAAGGTCATTTGTGGCTAGCAGTGTCAAAGTCTGATAAACTTGCCTGCATAGTATTACTCTACAAGAGAGGTAACTTGTAGGGTCCTCATACTTGACATGTAGATGATGCATGGTGGATAAATGACCTTTAGTTTTGGGTGGAGGTCAGGGGCCCGTTTCACAAAGAGTTACGCACGATCTTAAGTTTGATTTACTGTTGACTTAAGTATGGGGAATCAAACTTAAGATTGTACGTAACTCTTTGTGGAATGGGCCCCTGATCTCACTTTGGTTCACATGGGGTCAAAGTCTCAACATCATATTTGCACAAATTTCCTGTGGTTGGAGTCTTAGATACTTCAAAATTTCACACATAGTATGTGGATGTGATATCATGAGCAGAACCCTAGTTCTTGTAGAAAGCTGTGATGCCTTGCACGTGTACTTTGTGGGTACATTATGGAGCATTATTAATTTGAAAAACATTACGAAGCACTGTCAATTTGAAAAAAAAGACAGGCTTAAATTTCAGCTGCAAGGACTCACTAAGCATTTGGCTTTCTGGTCTTTTTTGTCACAGAGCAACCTTCTTATGATCAACCTCACGAAAAGAGCTTCATGCGTAAGTTGTACGATGGCTTTTGTGGGTTTTCTGACGAGGATACACCGGTGCCAACTGAAGAGGAGAAACGAGAACAAGAGAGGGAAATGATGAACAAGATTGAGCAGACCAAAACAGAAAGTATAATCTTGAATGTTGGTCTGGTTTGTGTTTTGACTATAGGTGTGTTTCTGCTTGGCTGGTATGCATGATTTGTGTTAGATATTACAGGGCAGAAGTGTGGGCAAACTTCCCGTAAGGGATGGGGAGATAGTTCAGAGCCTCCTACTGCTGTGTAGAACACCACCATTATGACTAACAATTTGGAAATTCCGAGAGCCCAGTTTTCCTTCCTCCACCCCTGTAGGCTAAAACTCTGTACTACTCTTAACCAATGACTACCAAAGATGAATGTAAGCAGCTTTATTCAAATCATATTAATATGCTCCTTCTACCTGTGAATAATTCTTGAGTACATTTTTATTTCTTTCTTTCTTTTTTTTTTTTTTGTGGGGGGGGGGGGGGGTAATATCTTCTTTTCCTGTATTTCTGGGACTGGGGTGGAGGAAGGATAAAATTAGATGAATTGTATCTTTTGATAGTATGTAGGGTATCTGTCACAACATCCAGTCAATATAATATTTATGTCAAGTAGAAGGGGGGGGGGGGTGTAGGAAAAACCTGGGGTTTTGAGCTTCCAGTCCTCCTCCCCACATGAAATTTCCTGAACTTTCACCACCTGGGCCTGATACTAATTGTTCTCCCTGTTAAAGTGTGAGTCTCTATGTGATTAATGACTGCTGCACTAGCATTGGTATTCACCTCATATGATCTTAAAAATGTTAAAATTATGAATTGTAAATGGCGATGAGAGGCACAACCATTTTAAAAATGAATTTGTCTTGAAATGTAAACCCTTCTTAAATATTCGGATGTCAAAACAATCTGTTAAGAAAATAAAAAATTACCAAAGAAGTTCATAATATTTAGATATTGAAAGTGGAGTTTATTGTTTTTTCAATTGTCATTTAAAATACCAAAAACATCGATATTTTTAAAACAATTATGTCCCATTTTGTTTTCTCAGTATATGTACATACTATATTTTTTTAACAAATTTTAATCAGTTTTACAATATTTGCTGCATTAACTGTGAGGAAGAAACTGTGTGACACTACAGTATGATAAAGAAATCAAATATTCATGAAGAAAAGAAAAACTGGAAAAAACTTATTTAAGACCAAGTTCAGAAAAATGAAAAATGTCTAATTTTGCATAAATGAACCCTAAAAAAATTTATAACAAGTGGTCATATCTAGCAGAAATTGGAAAATGTGTGAATCTTAAATTGTAAAAGGAATTATATCAGTGGTCATCATTTGCAATATGTCGTTGATTTCTAGATGGTCCACAGTTTGATTGGATGAGCTGGTTATCATAGAGAAGTATTCTGTCAGGTTTTGAAAACTCAGTTTCAAAAATGGACTGGGAAAGTTGAGAGGCAAAACCACAACAATTGGTTCATGCATGTATCAACAAGTCTCATGTATACACTCTAGTTTTCCTCTTTGCCCACAACACTGATGCATCCAGAGGCAGGTTTAAGCTTATGAGTTGCAATTGTAGGTGCCTGAAAAACCTTTGTGTCAATTTCCCCTTAGGTAACATCTTCAGATACCTGTTTCTCATCAATCTAACTTCCCACCTTGCAACCTGTTGAAGTCAGACAGTTTCTCTCCTTGTCAATTCAAAATTTTGCAGGGGAAAGCTCAGGTCACACTACAGCGATATCGGATCGGATTTCTCCCCTATTTATGTGAGTTTTATTTAAAATCTCCTCCATCCATTGATGGAAAGAACCAAAAATTTGTCATCTTGTGTAATGAAATGTAAACTATTTATTTTATGGCGTCACATTGACAAATAGCTTTTATTGGATAAAAGCTGTCTGCGGATGTGACGTCACAGAATAATTAGTATAACTACATAGTCCTGTGGTACAAATCATACATTTACACAAATTGGCAAATTTTTGGGTCTTTTTGACCAAAGATGGAGGAGATCTGAAGTAAATCTCACAAAAATTAGAATGGAATCTGATCTGATATCACTGTAGTGTGAACAGGACTGAAGTACTGGGGGTTGGGAATGAGCTTATATGGGTTGGAGGGGATTTCTCTGCATAAATTTCCTTCATGTGATAGCTTCCCTGTAGAAGACATCGTTGTAATGTAATGTACTGTCTCTGTTCAATTGGTTTCTGTACGGAGACAAGCTTATTCATTTTAAAATGCTCAATGAAGTAACCAGCCTTGTTTTAAAATTATACCATTCCATCGTTTAAATAAAGCAAAGCACTTTCTCAGTTTTTAGTGCTCATGACCTTAGGGAAAACGTGTCATCTGGGAATTGTGGATTAAGAATGGTAGGTTTAATTCTATTCATAATTCTCTTCTTTTCAATTGCCGTGTTTTTTGACAAACTCTGATCTGAGGTTTCTGTCCAGTATGCTAGTAAATCCTAGCAACTGAAGGCAATGGATCACATTGGTGTATTAACCTGGCTGGAAGTGTAATGAGGCTAACAGTAGATAGGTATAACATTTGTCTCCCAGTATAGGTTAAATTAAGTTGAATGCATTTTGCAGCCAAAGTATCGTCTCAAATAAGAAATAAAAATGCTCTCAATACACATTCATTCACATTTTTAACCTGTGGCCGTACACGTTGCCACATTCACATTTGCTCTTCATGTACATTAAAGGTCCACTGCAGTCACTGTAGCAAAATGTTTATATTGTTTTAGGAAATCAGTTCCTCTTTAAATCTCTAATCATTTTTTTAAGTTTGCATTTTGGATATTCCTGTCAATGCTCTTCCATGTTTTTTCAAACATGCATATTACATTTAATTAAATGGTAAATGGGTAACATGATGAAAGTTAAAATTGTTTATAGACGAATCCCATTTGCACTTGTTTTAGTGACTGTGCACAGCCATTAGTGGGGTCCATAAGCCTTGAATCGCCTTTATTTATCATCTGCATGAGTTTTAAACCCTCATATTCAGTGAAATTGAAGGAATTAAGATAAATGTAGTGTACAACAATCGAAAGATTAAAGGTAATGGACCCCAGTTATGACCGACTGAAATTAGACCATCACTTTCTACCTGGATTCGTCTATAGTTCTGATTTTCAAGCTTTTAATTCAAAGTGTACCATTTAAAACCCAGTCACTGTCCATGCTACCTAGATATAAATATTTTGCAGGAGCTTTACTCGGCCCCCTATACTCCCATTCTCCATTTAGAGCAGGACTGGGTTTTATACGGCCCTTGCTTATTGATGTTATTGAAACAGTATTAGAACCAGCATAGTTGTGAAATAGCTCAGTTGGCTGCATGTGATAACTCCTTCTGTTTTGAGTTATCGATAAAACAATGAAGTACCCCAGCAGTTTGGCCATATGTGAGGGGGTTCGGGGGCTTGCTAGAAAGCCCGCCAGCAAAATTGGGAGTTCCACTTGGTATTAGTATACGGTGGATTTGGGGTTTAGTATGTCCCAGGTTGCATTCAAATTCCTTGGAAATCTTTTTGTCAAAGTTTGGCCATCTTCATAGTGTGTCTTCTGGAAAGCATTGTTTTGAGCTGATGGAACGATGTATCCCCTCTACAAATTAGTGTCACTGATTTTCAAAATTGGAAAATTTTTTGCAAAGTGCAAGGTCTCCGTTTGTGCATTTTACTAGTGATCCAGTGTTCCATAAAGTATCTTCGAATCTCACTTTTCAAAATCGGTGAGTAAAATTGCTCTGCTTGTGTCAAAATCGAACCCTTAAATGAAATGTCTGCATACGGGCCAGCTAAGGTGTACTTTTTAGGTTCCATACAGATGGTGTTGAATAAAGATGTATTACTTTTTATATATATTTGGACATCACATCATATCCAACTATGAAACTTATTTTTTTCAATTGCCCTGATATAAATTATATGTTTCTTGTACTTTGTACCACAGTACCAACCAGCCCTAAAATGGGATGAAAATTGGTTAATGGTGAAAAATCCTCGGTCCCATACATGCAACTCGTTTGATGTGGGGGAAGAATTTTTGCAGAATTGTTGAAATTGTTTAAAAAAAACAAACATTTTGTTTCGCTACTTAAATGATGCGCACAAAAGTGTCTTGAGATACCAATTTGCAGAATTGGTAGAATTGCTGTTATTATGTTTTGTTAAACTATTGTTTCTATTTCTGCGCCTCCTAAACGTGATTTTGGCAAGTTTGCAGTGACTTAGTAGCCAGAGTTTAATTGTGTCATTTGGCTAAACGTTTTTTCATCTTCAGTTCAAGCTGCTAGTAGACCGCATCCTGCCTCTTAAAAACCATACATCATCAAAGAGAATACTTGAAAGAGCGAGCAGGCTAGCAAGTTTGTCCATTGGGAAATGTATCTGCTCAATGCGAGGTGGGTAGTGATTAAGTAAAAAAATCAAGTTCTGTACAAGAAGATTGATGTGTAGTTTGAGATATTTAGCCAATCAGTTTACTTCATTTGTAAGTTATTTTGTCTCATAAGCCATTAAAATGCAGCAGAGGATTATTGTACCATAGCCATTATATTTCGATTTGATATGTTGAGTAACCATCACCATCGGGTGATGATGAAGTATTCCTATAGCACCTTGACTGTAACAAAATTGTTTAAAGTGTACGCCATGGGTTTTCAAGTGCTTTTTGTTGCCACGACTTTTTTCGAGTACTTACTTTCCAATATTTCTTGCAGCTTGAATCCTTTGATTTGTAATTGCAAATTTGGCTGTGAGATTTCCTGCGGCTCATTTATTGCACAACAGGCCGCCAGTAGACCCTGGGCCTCCACTTGAGAACCAATGGCTTTGATATTGAAATTATTTGTGCCTTAGTAATTGTACATTACATACATTCTTACAATTTAAAGTATGCAGTTGATGATTCTATTTTGTAAACATAGAAATTATTTAATAAAGATGATTTAGTTTTCCCGAGATAACAAACTTTGATGTTTTTTGCTGTTGTCTTTGGGCATGTCTTAGTTCTTCTTTCAAAAAAATCCAATTACGTCATAGTAGAATTTGTATCATGGCACAACCACTTGCCCAGTTTAAAGGCCTATTTCTCTCACCTCAAAGAGTACCAATTCTCCTAACCTTCTTACTTAAGCCCCTCCCACAATTGTCTAAAATTGTCTTCATCCAGACACAATCTCAGTTTATTACTTCATGGTGAGTATGGAAAAGCTCAATGTCTGTGGTAATAAAAAAATACTTTCAATACAGTTGCTTGCTCTGTAATTAAACTTTGGTACTCTGCATTGTTTGAATTGACTGTCAATCAAAGAGCTGACCCAACACAGAATTTCTGCAGACTACTACAAAAATTGTACCTTGGGGTGAGAGGACAAGCCCTCTTAAATGTGAGAGCAATGAACGCCACAAGGTCAATGTCAAATACTGCTTTTTCCGCAAAGTTGACCCAGTTGTCCTGAATGAAATGTTTTTGTCTCTTTATGAAAGTTTTAAAGAGAATAGCCATTTATGTCTCAATGGGAAAGGAGAAAAAAGACTGGATGGGGACTAGAGAAGGATGGGGTACCGCAACAGGCAAAACAGACAAAATGAAATCTGGTGATGACGTGTAGATTACCGAAAAAAGCTAAGACGCGCGTTAACAGCCCTATCAAAACATTCATTTTCAGCTATAATTTCTAAAACTTCAGTACGAAAAGTTGGTGTGAATGAATGAAGAAAGACGAAGACCCCTTGCTTTGAATGGAGGTAGGTGAACATCCCTTCCCCTTGCCAGATGTTACCATGATATTTGTGTCAATTATAACTAAAAGTAGGTTTTGTATGCATTAAATGATTTTTTGACTGCTCCATTGGACCATGGCCAGCAGCTGCTATACCCAAGTCAGACACAGGAGAAACCCGTGTTGTCGTTCAGAGAGGTTGGTCAAATGTTGTCCTTTAGTGGGTGTATAGCTTCTTTGGGAAGCGGCTTAAAGTTTGGTTCTGCCGGACGACCATTTGCCAGAGGTTCGTAAGGACTTTAGAGGAAAATCCTTTCCATTGGATTTCAATCCTTAAATTGAAATGGGGGGAGATATAATTGACATAGCTGTAGATTGCTAAACTAACTATCAAAAGTACTGCAGTCAAGCAAGAACGGTTTACCCTTGAGTGCTCATATAATAACCTGACCCAACCACCGTATAATTGTCGGCAACGATCATGCAAGTCTAGTCCGGAGGCTTCGAGACAACGAGTTCGGCCATTTTCAACTTTCAAGAACTCTTTTCCAAACTCTTACTCGAGTCCCTGTACTTTCTTAATGGGGAAAAATTACCCCCCCCCCCGGTCGAGTCCTTCCGATTCTGAAACCGAGAGTCCGAGTGTGGACTGGACTACATTACTGATTGTAGGTACTTACTTTAAAGGGGAAGTTTAAGCAAAAATTCAATTTTCATATGTGAAAGATGAACTAAATCTTCACAGTGTGGTGAAAGATTCATTCAAATCGGACATGTACTTTTTGAGATATCAGTAAATGAAGTCACTAAATTTGTGTTCAAAAGACAGTTTGAGGGCAGCATAGGTTATATCACTTCCTCACATTGACAAGGAATGCTTTGCTTCCCTTTGTTTTATCAGACTTTTGTGTTGACCTTGAAGTTAAAAGGAGTAGGACCTCCCTGTGGGTGATACGAAGTTTGTAACGTTCTCATGCCACTTACATTTGCAATCACATTTTAATAATATGGGATTGTTGAGGAGAAAACCCAGTGTAAAGTTTAAATAAAAAGAAAAGACCATTCATTAGTGTGGGGATGTGAAGTCACATGTGCTCGCTTCAAGTTCACATTTTTGTTGAAAATGTGAAAACTTTACGTGCGCATATCGTGGGAACCACACACTGGGTTTTAATGCAAATTTCACCAAAATGCTCAGAATAGGTACCCCTCTAGCATACCAAATCCTGCTGTGACCTTAGACCCTTCTTTTGAATGTTGCGGTAGGTCTACCCTCATTTGTTAAGTCATTGGCAGAGAAGGTCGTAATCAGACGTAATGATCTGATAACCGGAATTTTCTCATGTGAATAAGAGAGAATGCCCGCTAGTCAATTTCTCGTTTCCACGTTACCTAAGATGCAATCTGACCATGCAATCTGACCATTGCATATATTAACTGTGCCTTGCCTATTGAAAAAGTTTAGTCCCTTCTTTATCTGGGCCTCACAGTCAGTATGTGATGCAATTCGCACTGATAACGTAGCTCAGATTTGTATGCATTTTACCTAACTTGAAGGGTGTCACTTGGTCACCACAAACGGTAAAATTTACTGAGTAAAAGTATTAAGTGTACCTCATTCAAAAGTATATATTAACCCTTTACTGTTTCACGCGGAGCACAACGGTAAAGGGTTAAAGACCCTGAAAAATGAATTCCCTCAACCTTAACCCTTTACCGACGTGCTTTAATCGGGGCATATTTGCGCGCCTCGGGAGTGGGCGGAAAAGCGGACGTAGCACGCCCCGCTTCAGCTTTCGTAGGCCACTGACCCCGTGACCTTACACTATTGTCTCTCTCGTTGTTGTAGCCGAATTTTCGGGTAGTTACTCGCAGTTTCGAGCTCCGCTTGAAAGAGTAAAGATGGGCGACAGCCGCGGTCTCCGTCTGGGTCCTTTTGGACCCAGACGGAGGTACATTTTAAACGTCAAGAGCAGTCGCCTCAAACTTATTTTGAAACAACAGCTTAATATCACAATTTTCTTCTTACAGCTGTATTTCTCTTCAAATTAAGTATCTTCCATAATATTTTATTACTTCAATATTGCATATCCAAGGTATAACCAAGCAGTTACTACTAGTTAATTTCCGACTTTAAAGAGAAAAATGTCACATGACTATCAACAGCCAATCATGAAACAGGACAGTCTACACTACTTCAGGTTGAGGTGATTGTTTTACGTCAATGGGTGTGTTTTCAAGCAGGATTGCCCCTCCGCCACAGCTCTTTGATTGACTTCAAATCGCATTATGAATGCACATTACTTGTATGCTCACCAAGTAATGCCCTGAAGGGACAGACTGGGTTTGTGCCTGGAAGAGTTTTAGGCGTCTGTGTGAGAGGCTAGAAGTTAGCAGGTTGAGAGAATTGAAACCGTCTGAGGTGATGAATGTCTGCCTTAAAAGTTTAGCAATATAAATCGCACAGCAGGAAGCCAATCTTGTTGTTACTTGGCGAATTCTGATCTGAAAATTCAATTCTGCCATAAAATTTACGGGCCAACACACTGTCTGGTTTTATCGGCTATGATAGAGTGAAAGTTGAATAGCGCCACATAGTAAACGGATATAATGAGTTCAAACGAAGTGGGACTTCCACAAAATATAAATTTGTGAAGTCAAAACTAAAACTAAAGGCAGACACAGAATTGTTGTGTGTATAGGAAATAATGTCATACAACAAAAGAGAAGCGGCTCTATAGTAGCTTTCCTCTAGACTAAGGAAACCTTTCCATCACCAAACTATTTTCTTGAAATATTAATATCCAATATCAAAGAGCAATCTACATTTCCCGGCAAAATCATCAAAAGCTATGCTAATTGTGAGTATCAATCCGAGTCAAATTTAAACAGTTTTTTTCATAATTCACATGTTTTGGTTGTATATGAGGTGCCATTTGTGACAATGTTTTGTTTAAGTGATACAGAATATTTTTGTCATGGTTCATAAACGGCACCTCATAATTGTATTTATTAGACGTGACCACCGAAAACCACTTCATGGATCAACGTGACCACGGAAAAGAGTGAATGGGAACTGGGAATGAGAATGAGATTTTCATTCTTTAGCATTTTAATGTTATGAATTAAGATCTGACAATTATAGTAGGGTCCCGTGTTGGGGGAGGCATTGTCAGGAACGCTTGGCAGTCTTTGTGATTAGTTGAACATTGCGTCTTTCCATTGAAAAAAATGCATTGCTCCTTTGATCATGTAAATTTATTCTTATCTCTAGTTTAGAGGTGAAAGGAAGTACAATACCGATAACGTTCAGTGAGGGTCGCAATGGGGGAGGGGGTCTTCCCCATCTGTTCTTCTTGGATGATTTGTCGCTGCATTTGCCGATTTTGTCAGCACATCAGCCTGGGCGGACTGGGAAAATACTCTGATATGTACATCTCACATTTTATGATCGTTCTACATAAAAAACAGCAAATTACATACACTTCGCGATCTTGGATCTTCAGTAACATTTTGCTGAAAAGTTTAACCACTTGTTTCAGATGTAGACTCCGAAAGTAGGATATTTGTAATGCAGATGTAAAATCTTATTGGGGGGAATATTAAGTGTCTCAATACTCATTCTAGGGTAGTGGAAAAATGAAGAGGTCCTACGCCTGTTTTGATTCACGCCTACCTTAACAGACAGACCTTCAAAGCAAGGGCGGATATAAGGAAATTTGTTTGGGGGCAAACTTAACCTTGAGACCAAGACGTCTCAAATAGTGTCAGGGGATGTCGTGCAAAAATATTTTTTTTATGGGGGGGGGGGGCATGAGAAGTGGGTGACTGACTGCCCGAAAGACTATATAAGCGGAGCGCTTCCATCAGCTGGCGCGGAGCGTACAGAAAATTTTGAAAAATCGCGACCTCTCAGATAGCCGGAAATTGCATTTGCCAGGCTTGTAAGTAGAATTTACCGAGTCGTTATTTTGAGCTTTCCTTTGCAATAAAATCTTCGTTTTAATAAAAAGAAAATTAAATTGCAAAATGATCAGAAAATTACCAGATAAAATGTACTGGCTCCTTTACAAGACGATGCGACATTTTATTATTTTCTCCGTCGCAAAGAAAAATCTCCCTTAAAAAGAAAAGACCAGAACCAAATTTTTGTTTAATATGTTAAAGACGAATATATTCTAAGCACTCTGGTGAAGTTTTCATTCATTTTTCATGTTCGGTTCTCGAGAAAATAGCAACTGAAGTTACCACATTTTCTACAAAAGGTAAACTTGAACCAAGCAGGTACTATGTCATGTATTCATATTGCTGGTCAATGTTGTGTTCTGTTTTTTATTTATTTTTGATCCTGCCGTTTGATCTTGAATTGATTAGGGATGCTATCTTAAGCTTTTTAACTTCCATTGCTCGGGATGCGCCTGTTAAATTTTAGAGAAAAACAACTAAACATTTCCATCAATGTGAATACATGCAATCACGTCTACTTGTTGCAAGTTCACTCTTTGTAGAAAATATGACAACTTCAATTCTAATATCTCGAGAACCAAACATGGGAAATGAGTAATAATTTCCCCAGTGAGCTATGCCTAAAATATGTTCCTCTTCAAAATATCAAACATTTATTTGTTCTGGACTTTTTTTGTTTCAAGGAGCTGCATACCGTTGGAAATAAATTGAAATCATAGCTTTTCGAATCATATTAGCTCATATGACCTGAACCGGCCACACAGGAGCATTGGTAGCGCTACCAGAAACAATAACAGTACTGATTCAGTACTGCTATTAGTGCTGGTAGCGCTATCAACGCTTCTGGGCGGCCGGTACTGGGCTAAAATTTTGATACAATTACGAACTATATCCTTGACAATAACGCATTAGTTTGTACTGTATAAATAATATATGACATTGTATGAGAGAGAATTAGGCTGGGATACTTTGTCCAGCTTAAGAAAAAGACTACCTTTTATTCATATCGTATCGAATAACGTTATTTCTGGAAAATTGAAGACCATACTTTGGAAATGTTTTTTTTTTTTTGGGGGGGGGGGAGACAAGTACCCCCGTGCCCCTGTGGCGAGCCGCTAATGCTTCAAAGTAGCATACTATTGGCTCGTTCAAATTAGCATTATGCTGGATTAAACGGTACAGGCCAAACACTGAAAACAAAAACTAGTTAACTAGTCCGGATGGTGGCTTTACTGACTAATTCGACGGACTAGAATATAAATTAGCCAATAGATTATTCAGTGATTACAAACTAGTCAGTTACGTAACGGGACCACCCTGACTAATCCACTGACTAGTTTTTTCATCAAAGTTATGCAAGGACTAGTTCTTGACCACCTACCAGTCAACTGACTAATTTATACTCCAGCCAGGTTGGAAACTGGACCGTAAAACTCTATCTAACTAGCTACAGGCGATCAAATTAGTCAGTGGAGGCACCATTCTTATTAGGTTTCTATTCTTAGTGTTAAGCTATTACAATGTTGGTTTTTGCCATGTCTTCCATAGTAAAATGGTATTGACTGGACAACAAGTACCAAACAAACCCTATCCCACATCCCTTTGTAATTAATACTTGGAAAGGGTTTCCTGGCTATCTGAGAAAGTTTTATTTTCCGCTTAAACTTCTTACTACTTCAGCATTAACCCTTTAAAATACCTAAAACCTGACCTGTCAAACGATTTTCTGAACAGATAAAGTATTGGGTAACGGACCAGAAAGAAAGTCAGAATTTTTTAAAAATTTCAAGCGTTAAATCATAAAGATACGTGACGATATTTTGTAAGACAGTATCTCAACATCGAAATAAATTTGTAGAAATGCATGGTATTACTGTCATGTAACCTCTTAGCCGGGCGGAATGTATCCCAAAGTATATCGACCAGTCCTTAGAATGGGATTTTGTTCACTGGAGCCCATCATTTCATCAATCACAGCAAATGTGCTCAGAAGTTTTATATTACTAAATGAGGCCACTTTTCATCAAACGGAATGTATAAATTACGGGGCCATGTAACGGATCAGCTCTCAGCCCCATATGGCCCATGCTCCACCCCTTTCCTGGCCTGCAGTAAGAATGATGGGGCATTCATTCATGCTCACAGCATGAAATACAACACGACTACAAGTAATAAATAAGCTATGCTAAATCTTTTAATGTCAAGTATGTAAAACGTTTAGCATTCTAATTTCGATCAAACCTTCTAAAACTCCCCTTTCGAAGGAGGCATGAAACTTTTTTAACGAAATGTAATCTCATGGTTATGACGTATTTATGACATTTTATGCCAGTACGGCCGTAATCGTACGGATCTGTTCTTTATAACCCCTGTTGAACGTTTTACGTCGCCGCTATCCTGGGAGAAGAGCTTGAATTATTTTAACCCATTTCAAAAATAATAACTAAAGGAAGTGAGTGTATTTCACGGACTTCCTATAGAGCTTATGCACCTACGTCACGTTTCTCTATTTTTCCATCCAAGCGTACATTATACAAAATTGTTACTAAGGTGCTATCGTGAGCGCGTATCTTTAACATACCTACTAAGTATGGCAGTTTCATCCAGAAAGCCAAATTGAAAAGCGCTGACGTCACGTGCATAAACGCTATATACATGGACAGAGTATGTAAGGCGTAGGCCTACGACTTATTCGTAGGTTGTCGCCACCAACTGGGACAAAAGAGGCGCACCAAGATGGCCGCCGTAAAGCTATAATTTGACGACGACCCTGTAATATTCTAAATAAAAGTCAAACTTGAATGGCAAAAAATATATTCCTGCAATACGTGAAGTAATTTTGAACATACCTTGCCATATTTCAAAAATATGTCAACTTTCTTAAAAAAAAATCTATCGTTTACTTGGGCGAGTCCAAACTTTCACACAAAACCATAGCAGACAGCCATCTTGGTACGCTTTTCTCACACATACGGTAGCGACAATCTGCCGCGCGGTATGCTCTGTCCATGTATAGGAGGTCCATGGTGTATGTGTTCTTCGCGTTCTGCCCTATAGACGAACCCGGACCGATTGTGATGGTCTGTTTTTTGGTCGGCCATTACTGGGGTCCATCACCTTTAATCTTTAAGTTTACTTCCTTACCTGTTCCATGGATGGTTGTACACTGAAGTGTATCTTAATTTTCTCAACTTCACTGAATATGGAGATTTGAAATTCACGTAGACAATAAATGAAGACGATTAAAGGCTGATGGACCCCATTAATGGCTGCCTACAGTCACTAAAAACAAGCGCTAATCGGATTCGTCTATATTGTTAAACTTGTCACAAGCATTCACAGTTTCTCCTAATTCGCGATTTCCAATTAATGTTTATCTTTGCATGGTATACATGTTTTATTCTTAAACAGTCTTACCCACTGCTCATACTAAATCCCAGCTTCTGTTCTTCAAGATATCGGCAACGACTTTCGACCAAAACATCATTTTTGACAAGTTTTGGCAAAGCTTTAGGAGAGGAAGGAGATTTTGGATGGTTTTATTTGGTATCAAAATTGTACATTTTAAGTTTAAAGGTTCATCGTGTATTTTAATTATTTACAGTAGTCAGAAAATTCTTTATCTTTGCAATGAGTTTTTATTGATAAATTGGATATTACCTCATTATTTTGTTTTGTAAAATTTATGTTTCTTTTGATTACTTATAAGACAATAACATTGCACATGTTTGAGACCTAGCAGTCCATCCTTTGAAGAATCTTTCGTTCTTACATAAAGCATGGAGCTGGAATGTCTTTTCAACCTCTCTTCATTAAGGTAGGCAGGCAATGATGTTCCCATTTTACCAGGTTTGCATAGCAGTTATCTTTGTTTAAATTTATTTGAGGTTTAGTTTATTTATTTTTTAACAATTTGTTGCTAATATTTTTTGCCCTGACAGGAAATATAATATCTACTTAATTTATCATTATTCGCAACATGTTTACGTTTTGTGGGGATAAATTTGCTCATTAAATATGCAAATAACACTGATAAATATGTCAATTTATATGCAAATATAAATGAAGTGTTAAAACGTACATATTTCACACCACAATTATTTTGGAAGTCCTGTATAATTTTTGTATATTTCTTGTCATTAACGATCTCTACTACAATTTTTTCCAAGGGTAAATGACCCCTTAAGATATTTTATTGCCAGAACTAAAACCTGATTTGTCATCGTGCAATGTGTTCCACACATACCGTTTGAAGTGAATGAACTATAAGCAGCCAGTCAAAAGAAAAAAAACGTCTCCGCGAAGGTGATAAATTCTAAAAAAATATGTGCCGAAAACATCACATACCTGACAGCTTCGAATAACATTGTATTGTCCATTCAACATTACTGAAATTGCAGAAGTGCAAGATATATGGTCTTAAAATGTCATCTAGTGTTTACCAGAAATTAAAATAAAAATTCCTGCCATGCTTCAAAAATTTTTGAAAGTACTTATTCTCCAAACTGTTACCAAATTAGTACCAGGAGGATTTGAACAAACGGAGACTGTCAGTTAGAAGTAATAAATATTAAAATTAATTTAAGCCATAGTGCATTATATGCTTAAGGTGATAGAAGAAAGGAACTTGCCAAGATCGTTAGTTTATCTTTAGAAACTTTTATATCCAAGAAACTGTACAACTTGCTGGTATGCCAAAGCATTATACATTATTCTTAAACTCTAAAATCAAAAGAGTGAAAAGAGTAAATTCACTTCAATAGAGGGATAATTCACTCCAAGAAGAGTGAAATTCACCCCAAAAGATTGAAATTCCCTATAACCGAGCTAAGTTTCAATCTTGATAGAGTGCCCACAATCATCATTCTTATAAAAAGGAGTGATCATTGGAGGCACTCGTGGAAGAGTGAATTTTTCTTCTTTCTCTTTCCCTGTAGTGAATTTCACTCTTTCCGAGTGAGTTTCACTCTTCTTGGAGTGAAGTATCACTCTAATGGAGTGAATTTACACTTTTCACTCTTTCTAAGAGTGATCACGTTCACTCTTTTGATTTTAGAGTGTAATTGTGGTGAAAGTGAGTCGCAAATGATTCAGGCTTTGGCACAAAGAGAAGAAGTGCTTTTCATAATTTAGTCACAAGTGAATCAGGGCAGCGAACAAGGAGTATGCCGCACCAGGGATTTGTAAACTCCCGGGTCGCATTTATGAACCGGGTGGTTTAATGAATTCTCAAATCATGCATATTGCCTGTAGCTTGAAAATACTTGCTCTCTTCCTCAGATTTGAAAAGCAACTAAGATTTATCTTCTCAACAACGTGCATGTCTAATGCCCATGAGGGGCCAGCTTCAAGAAAGTTGACGCCGGATCATGGGAATATTTGCATGATTAAGGGCAGTTAAGAGTAAAATGTGGTGCAATAGATTGGACAATTGAAAGGAAAGTTACAGAAAGCTTGTGATATTTTACAGAGGAAATTATAAGGTGTTTCGTCCTTGAGTTCGGGTGAAGGGGGGCGGGGCGTGAGCCGCTGGTTGACCACTACACACTCGCCGGACCAACGAAGAAATAACAAAACTCCCATGTGAGCTTCATTACGATAAGGTCACATGAAGATGTCGTTGTGATGGATCAAGCTAGGTTAAATCATAAACTATTCAATTATTAACTGCCCTTCCACCTGTCCACTCTGCGGTCTTATCTAAGATCCTCTGTCACAAATTTCAGCACAGTATCGAAACAAAGGCCCAATTATAAATGTATATTCTACCCATGCACATGCTTGAGTGGAAATCCATGATATCACATAATATCCAGCAGGGCCACACCCAACTGATTTGTCCATTCTAAGATGGACCGGCAACTTTGTATCAATTTATTACATGCATTTGGTCCTTGTCTATCGAACCCTCAGCTATAACATGGACTGTTCAAGACTCTACTAATCGAGTTCTTACACGTGCCAGTGACGGTTTACCTGTTCCCTATAGATGGAACCCGACACCTAGTGATGGCCTGTTTTTAGTAGGCCGTAACGGGGTCTGTCACCTTTTAATGTTCAAACTTCCTTGCTTACCTTTCTCTGGTTGGTTGTACACTAAGTTGTACCTTGATTCCGTCAATTTAACTGAATATTAGTTTTTGGAATTCACTGTAGACAGTTAATGAAGACGAATTGAAGCTGATGGTCCCCGCTAATGGCTGACTGCAGTCGCTAAACACAAGCGCTGATCGGATTCGTCTGTATATGAGAGGGGAGGGGACTGGAAAGCTCGGTACATAGTCTATATTTGGTCTTTTGATAGGGGAGACATTAAAAAGCCGAACTGTCCCAATTGTTCCGATTTAAAGCACAAAATATGACGCAGTTCTGATGCATATTAAAGTATTTTAGTGACCAATGTTACACACTTGCTCCTTTTTTAATCAAAAAGGATTAATCCTTTGTAGTCGGGATTCCCCTTGCAGCCAAAACCAGACTGTAGCAAGAAATTTGTCCAGGGGACGAAACCTTTCCAAGAAAGATCTGAGCCTATGGCGACCATAATTGGCGAGAAGTGTTCAAATGCCTTTGGCCAAATAGCCTCAAGATCGGTGGAAGTAGCACTTCCCTGGCCTACTTAATGCATAGAAATAGGACAAAATACTGTTGATATCGAAAGAGAAGACTAAAAAGTGCCAAAATATGCTCAAATTGGGCGGTCAAGATGAGAAGGCGGTCAAGATTGGGTGTGACTGAACATTTCGTTCATCCCCTTGACCACATGCTTGAATCAACCTCACATGCAAGGGCTGAGTTCTGTTTCATATATTGGATAGGGCCGTTTCAAGAACGGCAGGCGAGTAACCAGGAACGTTGACATAGGGAAGGGGGCACCGTCGAAGAGTAGTCAGTAGTGAGTTGTAGTCAGTAGTGACACAATGTAGTAACCACTGTTTGCAAGAATCACATGATATCTTAAGCTCAGCGGTGTCGATTTAGCTCATGGAGCCCATGCGCTTTGGATATAATCTGCGAGAATTTCCGTGTCTTTTTGCAATGGAGCATGGAATCTTGAGCAGGATATTGAAAAGCAGATTCAGTCTTCAGTACAGATGACTTTTATAATTTAAACGATAATTTCATGAAAGAGAGAAAAGGTTCATTTTGAAATAAATTTGTGGTACGAGTATATAGTTCAAAATCAAGCATAAAAATCATCACGTTAAGCATGTTAGTCTATACACGAGAAGGGGACTACGTGAAACCACAGCTGGGTGATGCACGTTAACTAATTTGGGTGCTTCCCTAACTTTCACTGGGAAATTTTACAACTAGAAGTAAATGCTAAGGAGATATATCGTTGGTTCAAAGTAGACTGTGAGTTCTGCACTCGAAGAACGCCGATATTTTGCAAAAAATTTGTTTGCCATATAATACAGTGGATCATGAAAGGATGTGCACGACAAGGGAGTGGTGGCAGCTCCTGCATTCCGCTTTAGGATCCAGCAACCGGAAGCTGGACCAAAAGTGACAATTTTTCGAAACAATGTCCGTAAAGAAACAATTTGAAAGAGCGAAATTAAGCTCGTCAAAATATTTGGCTTTTGCTCGAGCTTGACCACTGATATTTTTTGGCCCATGTTAAGGCAATGGAAGAACGTCCCCAGCTTTCTCACCAGACAATTCTTATTTTCCCGGCTAGCTTATTCTAGCTCATCCCAAAGGTGTCTTTATCTCTTCCTTGTTCGGATGCAAATCCTATGAAATTGTTCACAAAATATTTTTGAAGGGCATGCAGTTCCATACTGTGTAATCAGTGACCTCTCTGTGCATGTTAAAAACAGAAAAAAAAACGGCTGCCCTTAATCTTATGACATTGATTACAATCAAAGACCATTCAGCAACTCAGAAATTTGCTTTCTACTTCAAAAATATAATTGGGAAGAAACACGAAGGTACCAGATTTCAGGGAAAGTTCCCCTCCACTACTTCAAATTTATCATGAGACAATTAATATTTTACACAATATGGTGTTGTGACTGGCTATCTTAAAAAAAAAAACAGAAAAAAAAAGAAAGAAAAAAAGAGAGATCTTTTATCGATTTGATGTCGTGTTTCGGTAGAATAATGCCCGCTCAAACTAGTATCGGTTGTTTTTGAAAAGTATACTTTTATTCAATCAACATATCTTAAACTCGCTTTGCACAGTTTAAACCAAATATGATTGCGAAGAGAGACAAGCGTAGCGCGGGAAAAGTTTTGTTATTTAGGAACAAAAAAAGCTCCAGCATATAAAACACTTCATGCCACATTATCCCCCAATGACTAGCTTAGGTACTAAATTAATTATAACAAAACAAAAAGTGAAATAGCTACACATATTTTTTCTTCATGCCAAAAATATTAGAGGCATATGATAAAGTGTCCCTTCTCAAAAGTTTTGGGGAAGGGGCAGCCGCCGTTGACAACATGGAAAAGAAAAAAACGGTTAAATTGGACCAAATTTGCAAGTTGGCTATAGTTTAACTATTCTCATATGTTGCGAATTATTGAGAACATAAATAATATCATTTATGTGTCGTTTGAGAGTCTGGATAAACAAATTATTTGTGAGCCAGAGGACAGTAATTTTCCCTCTGTAAGATTATCCCTCTCTCTTAAAAAATGTAGGTCCCATATCAACTTCATTGCGAATAGTCTGTCATTCTTAAAAATTAATGATTATAAAGATACGGATTTTTTTTTCAACAATTGATGCATTTCACTAGGTTTTACATCAACTATGGGTGGAATTCAAGTGGCAGATGTCTGATACTGATAATGTATGATATTAACAATTCTAAAGGGTTGCGATTTCAATGGATGAAGTTGCAACACAATAAGTTGAAATTACCAGGGAGGTGTTATTAGCTAGACATCTCCCTGGAATAACTGCATATGGTTTTTACATAGCATCGCTGTACTTTAGCTAATGCTTCGAGTCCTGCAGTAAATGTTCATAGGCCTAGTGCGGAGTAAACAGGTAAAGCTGGGGAAAACTGTTGAAGAAACACAACTTTGCAAGGATTATTCATGCGAAATATGTCTGAGCATTGAACATTTTTTACATCGCGCAAAGTGGCAACTAGAAGCCAGAAGGATTGTTGAGAGTGAACTGGTTAAAGGGTAAAGGAAGTTGCCTAATCTTGTATTGAGATTGTATTGAGAAGAGAAGATTTCCACAATAATATATACATACTTATGATACAGTATTTACATTAGACACTAAATTGTGGGGGAGGTCTGAAAAAAGCTTAAAAGCTTGTACAGGCAGACCCCCTGTATCGGGTACCTTAAGGGTACAAAAAAAAGATATATATCTAAATAAATATTGGAAAAGGATTACTTAAGAAGAAATAAGAGAATAAGAAGAAGAAAATCAACAAGTTAATCATACATCACTACTGAGCATATAACACCATCTCATCAGGTTAATCCTTGGCTGCATTAAGCAGATGATCCTTAAAGCACTTAGAAAATCTACTAGTTGACGAGCAGGCTTTTAATATATTTGGGAGACCGTTCCAAAGAGTAGCACCAGTAAATAGGAGGGACTTACAATAGCTTAAAGTGTTTGCTTTAGGAATGTGAATGAAAGCATTGCTTCTGGTAGGATAGGGATGGACATTAGAATTGAGAGAAAAGAAGGTACAAAATATGTCGGGGAGCAACTGATTGGAGTACTTGTACATGAAGCTACCAAGCTGATACTTAAAAATATCATGGATTTTGAGAATCTGCAACTGGGAGAAAAGTGGTGAAGTATGAGCTAAGAAATTTGAATTGGTGATAATGCGAACTGCTTTCTTTTGCATAACATACAGCTTATTGATGCAGTGTGAAGAGGCATTACCCCAGATAATGTTACAATATGACAATTGAGAATAAATCAGTGAATAATACAGAGTTATAAGGACTGACCTAGGAACAATATTTTTATCTTGTATAGAACTCCAACAGCTTTACCTACTCTCCCGCAAATAACATTAACATGATCCTTCCAATTTAATTGGGAATCAAGATAGAGGCCTAAGAATTTTACAGATTGTTTCTGAATAATATTAACATTGTTAATAATGATGTCAATTGTTTTGTTACAACGGTATTGGTAAGGATGAAAAAATACAAAATGGGTCTTACTGGTATTAAGAGATAATTTGTTTACATTAAACCAATCACAAACTATTTCCATGTCATTGTTGATAATTTGTGCAGAATACGTCGGGTCTTCAGACTTAAACAAAATACTGGTATCATCAGCAAAAAGGCAAAACTTAAGATTTTTGAACAAGCAGGGAGATCATTAATATAAATTAAAAATAATAAAGGACCTAGGATAGAACCTTGTGGAACACCACATGTTACATCATTACAAGTAGAGGCAACGCCATTGACATGCACAAAGTGCTTACGGTTACTCAGGTAGCTACAAAACCAATCGTGAGCAATACCACGAATACCATAATGTGAAAGTTTATGAAGAAGAATACAATGATTGACTGTGTCAAAGGCCTTTGAGAGATCTAAAAATAAACCTAGGGTGTACTTTTTATTATTGAAACCTTCAATTATGTAATTAACTACATCAATAGCTGCCATAGAAGTAGTATAATTTTTACGGAACCCAAATTGACTTGAAGAGATAACGTGATGTTTATCAATAAATTCAATAAGTCGGTTATACACAAGTTTTTCAAGAATTTTGGAAAAACACGGTAATATGGAGATGGGTCTATAGTTAGAAGGTAAGCTGTTGTTTCCAGATTTGAATACGGGAATAATCCTAGCAACCTTTGTACCGTCAGGGACTACTCCATTAGAAAAAGATAAGTTAAATACATATGAAATAGGATTACATAGAACAGTTGACACTTCCTTCAATACATACATGGGGATTTTATCAACACCGCTAGATGAGGTAGGTCTCATAGCCTTTATTACTTTAAAAATTTCAGAGGGACAAGTTGGATACAAAAAGAGAGAGTCGGGTGGAGAGTTTTCTTGAAGGTAATTATGAAACGAACATGATCCAGCAGGGATACTGTCTGCAAGCTTAGATGCAACCGTTGAGTAGTAACTTGAGAATGCATGTGCAATACCAGTACTATCACTTAAAGTTTCTTCAAGATAATTTATAGAAGATATAACATTACTTTGACTTGTGGGTTTAATGATAGCATTGATATTTTGCCAGATTTTTGTTATATTTGATTTGCAACTTTCAAATTTACGTTTATAGTAAGAAGTCTTAGCCATCCTAATAATATTTATAAGCTTGTTTTTGTATACTGAATATTTTTGTTTACGATGTGGAGTAGGGTTACTAATGTAAGCTCTATATAGTCTATTTTTAGTGTTCACTGAAGTAAGAATTCCACCAGTTATCCACGGTGTGCGATGTTTAGGTCGGGTGCGTTTCACATTTTTTACAGGACAATGATAATCAAATAAATAAGACACGGCCTGAATAAGACTATCGTAAGCCTTGTTAACGTCTGAAATTACATAAAGCCAGTCCCAGTTAACATTATTTAAAGCGTGGAAAAAACTTGTAATACAACGAGGACTCAGGTCCCGATTATGATATAATGAATTAGTAAACGTACGCGGCCTCTTGATATGATGAATACAATAAATAGGTAGGTGATCACTTACATCTGTAACAATTATACCAGCTGAGGAGAAGAGATTAATATCATTACAAAAAATATTGTCAATCAGCGACACAGAGGAATCAGTTATTCTTGTAGGTTTACAAATAAGAGGCACAAAAGATGAAGAGTACATGAGGTCTAAAAAATCTGTGGCATGGAGGTCTTCCCCATACTTCAATATATCAATGTTAAAGTCACCCAACAGGAAACACATATTTTTAGTACTTAAAATTATATCAATCTGGTTACTAAGATCTTCAATAAAAGTACGAAGTGAGGTACTAGGAGGACGATAAATAACACCAATAATGGTCGGCCTATGATTATTCATAACTTCTATGAACATGGACTCAAAAGAACTGGAAACTATCTTTAGATCATCCCTTATTGTAAATTTTGTGTCATTTCGTATATAAAAACCTACACCACCGCCACGTCGATCATGTCGATCGTTATGAATAAAGTTATAGTTGGGAATAGAAATCATATGAGTAGGAGTATTAGGACGTAACCAGGTCTCGGTAACACCAACCACATCAAAATTATTACTAGTAACACAGTTTAATAAAGTAAGGATATTATCATGGTTCTTCCATAGACTACGACTATTTATGTGGGCTACATTAAATTTAGGACACTTTAAATCACTTTTAAGGATATTGGAGAGTTGGTCAGTATCATTATATGCAGAATCAATGATGTCATGATTGCAGGTGTTGTATTCATTATCATTAGGAATATCTGAAATGTTACTTTCAGAAGCACCAGTAAAATCTCATATTTTTTCTTATTTTTCTCCTAAGTGTTTTTCATAATAAATTAGGACTATAGAGTCGCAAATTCATGATATATTAATCAGTGTACTTCCGGAAAATGTCACTTTGGTGATGGAAGAATATTACCACATGACTCTCAACAGCTAATCATGAAACATGATAACTACTACTTCTTACCTGGATGACTGCATTTCCCCTTTAGACTCCGATTAAAATATAAAATTAAGCAGTCAAATGAAAGAAAAGTAAATGCAGAAAGAACTAAAATACCACCCTACCGTTTTTGGGGTGAGTTCGTTTTGTGTCTCCATTGTAACGTCGTATGTACTTAAAATGAAATATTGCGTTTTAAAATGCACAAACATTTCATTTCATTTATTTGTTTTTCCACAAAATTCAATAGTAATTGGTACAATACACAGAAACAAAAGTAGTATGTTACATGAAATCAAAATATTGTGAGGGTTTATTGAAAGGTTTAAAAAAATTATTGCAGTAATGTCATGAACAAGAAATGTTTTTGAAGAGTTAGATAATGTTTTTTTTTTTCTTACAGCGAGGGAGACCTTACCAGATGCGAACCAATCAGTACAAACGTAGTGATAACAGACGGCTTCTTGTAGTTTCTGTGGGTCGTTAGACCTATGCAATATATTTGTGTCATCGGAAAAGATACCATTGACGGATTTGACGATTCGTGGCTTGTTTCCTTCATATAAATTATAATTAAGGAAGTAGGAACAAAAATAACGGGACGATGCGCACTGTTTAACAAAAAATTTCCTAACTGTCTAACGTAACCCGAATCCTTTAACTAGTCCCTAACTCGAACAAAGAATACATTCGATACAATACAATGGCAACAGCCAATCAAGAGACACCTTGTTAAACGGTGCGCATCCACCCAAAATAACACATGCTGAATATCGGACGGCAGCATGATTTTCGATATCAACTGGAAGGCCCGTGCCTTCTCCTAGTGGAGAACAATTGATGATGATGCAATCCATGACTAAACATCTTCATTGGGGCAGCGGTATTGTCCTTGCCTCGCCTTTTCTGGTAGGGAGGCCTAAGTTAGGTGCTGTCTCGCTCCTCTTTCAAAAATTTTCAATTTATACGAACCCAGATGCATTCTTTTGGACCATTTAGCATCATTTAAAGTCGGTGTTTTGTCCCTTTTCCAACAGAGCAATTCAGTGGCGGATCCAGGAATTTGCAGTGGGGGGTCTGCATGTGGATGGGACATCAAATGTACACTGAGCGAAGCGCCACCACATGTACGGCTGTTATTTAGTCTCTGATACCTATTAGAATTCAGGAAATGGGGTGGTAGGTAGGCTGGTATAGGCAAGCACCCAAACTTTACCATGTTTTTAAGTGTGATTACCACTTAACTATGGGCGTAATTTGCAGCGCACGGAGCGCGCTGAAATTTTTGCCCTCTCCAAATATTTGAAAATATGGAGCTTGTATTGCAGAAAAATTTGGAGGCTGGGTTTCCTGCAAGGAAATTTGAACAGTTGGGGGATTACTGAAGAATTAGTTTGCATATTCTATCGGCAAATCTGAGGCTGGGCGGCGAACAAAAATCGTTGTTGCTACATAATGTTATCCAACGCCTACGTAATGAGGCACTCCGACGAAATTTTTTTATGGAAGAAAATTTATGAAAATAGCACTTTATATAGTTAACGGTGTCACGTGATGATCTGGTGTCACAAGTGTGGCAAATTTCCGATTTTGTCACTTCCAGAGTTCGAAAAAGTTTACCAAAGTGGAAGTATGAGCGAGCACTTCTGCTAAGAAATGGTAATTTGCGGCGCGCGAAGCTCACGGAAATCTTTGCTTTCTTGAATCAAATAATGACGAATATGGAACTTTTCTTAGAGAAAATTGATTGGGAATTCGTAATTTCATGAGTTGTCACAGTAGGCTGGTCTCACAATTGGAAACTTTCCGATTTCTTCATTGTCAGAAACCATGGGTGTCTAAGAAAAGGGGGCCGAGGTGCAACATGGTGCTAAAATGTTTCAATATTTTGAGTCACTATGAAACACCCAAGCTTTCAAAACATGGTCTTGAAAGTGTGGGTAATCATTACTTCAACGGACTATACGGTCAATGTGAATTTAATACAGGGTGTACTCAATTACTGCTACACAGTTTTCGGCTATGTCATGTATAAACTGTACGTAGTGTCATGTAGCATGGTGCGCCCTCTATGACCTTTAACATGAACGCCATGTTGTTGTTAAAGAGCAACTCTCCCTTCTTGTTGTCGTAGATTCCCAGGGCCCTTCCTGTTTCCCGTCACGTGTTACCGGTGAACGTGACAAACCCCCTTTCCGTAGTTCCACTTGTATGCTGTATCCCATATTTTCAAGGTGTGGCCAATTTCACCCTCTCCAGCCTCCTACACTCTAAAATCAAAAGAGTGAACTAAGTCACTCTTTCATCGAGTGAAAAGTATAAATTCACTCCATAAGAGTGATAATTCACTCCAAGAGGAGTGAAGTTCCCTCCAAAAAGAGTGAAGTTCACTCCAAAAAGAGTGAAATTCCCTTAAAACGAGCGAAGTTTCATTCTTGATGGAGTGCCCACAGTGATCGCACTTAAAAAAGAGCGATCATTGCAGGCACTCGTGGAAGAGTGAATTTTCCCTCTTCCTCCAGTGAATTTCACTCTTTTTGGAGCGAATTTTATTCTTTTTGGAGGGAACTTCACTCCTCTTCGAGTGAATTATCATTCTAATGGAGTGAATTTACACTTTTCACTCGATCAAAGAGTGACTAAGTTCACTCTTTTGATTTTAGAGCGTAATTGGTCATTTTTAGATCAGCACATTCCTTAATATTTATTTAATTTGGTGCGTCACAACTTTTAACCAATCAGGGGACTGCATGTGTTCCGATCTCCCCGAAACATGAAAGCTCCGAGCTTGCAAGTTTTGGTCACATTCACACACTGGAGCAGCAGACCTCAGACGACGAGCACCTGAGTCAATCTGTATCAAGCTAAATTTTAATAATTCTTTTTGTTTTTGCCAGCTCTAAAGCGAACGAAATAAACCGCCAATCATCTTGAATTAGAACTAAATCTTCTTCACATCTGTTTATTCATATCTCAACTCGTATCGCCTATACACACTCTGCAACATCCCCGTACAAGCCTTCGTATCAACGATTGGCTCATTATCCGACAGTAGTCGTAGCCTCACGTATTGACATAGACACACATGCGATGTCACAAACAGCGTTATCAACGGCAGTTGGCGGTAAACGCTAGACTTAGCATTCGCCATTGTGCAATATCTAAACAAAACGGGAATTTACCAAATGATACGGAAGATAGATGTATTGTAATTTACATTTTTCATTTTATCGAAGAATTTGACACAAAAATACGGTAATCAAATGATGCAACAACTATCACTGTATTTTTAAAAAGTAACTAGTCCTACGCTACAATTAGCCTGGCTATCTTAACAATTTTTTCCATCCCGGTGGGGGGGGGGGGTATGCATACCCCCATCCCCCCTCTGGATTCGCCACTGGAGCAATTATTTTCAGAATTTGAAGGGGGCAGCATGGTCTCCGTGGCGCCACCTTCTGGCTACGTCAGTGCACATCCACAGGCTAATGCAAGCCTTAAGTTCTCTAGCAATATAGCATGCCAATCTTAATTACGACCAATGAAAAGATGTTAAATCTAAAGCCTAAAGATTCTGTCATATTTTGTTGTAAAGTTATCTTTTAACCCTTGAAGGGGTACGTTTACCCGTTGCTGCCAAGGTCGAAAATGGCAGAAAGTGCAGCTTTTATTATTAACATGAAAATTTCCCGATCTTTAGACCCATACGATTGAGGATACCCGACAAATCAAAACAGAGTGTTGACGTTTACTGCAAACTAAACTCTTTCGAGATTTGGTTTTTAATCCTACGTCTTCCAAAGTTGACATAACCATTTAAAAGATATGTTCAATCATGTTGGAGAAAAGACGGACTGGCTGGTTGGTTGGGGCCGTTTCCATTTCTTTAATTTGATTTGATTAACAAATGACACAAGCCTAAAATGTAAAAGACGTATAATGGTGCTTGTCAAGTCACGACTCGAAAAAGCACAAATGAAAAATGTTGTGAGCAAGTAAAGTTTCCCGGATCATGAAGACTGTTAGTAATTGCAACTCAAGAAAATGTTAGTCAGTAGGCTAAGTTAGATAGAGTTTAACGGCCAAGTTTCCAACCAATTGGTTCCAGCTGAGTCGGAACTCAAGGAGAAAACAGTAGATAATATGTCCGTGGCGTCAGAGATCAGTTAGTGCGTCATAACTGAGTCGAACGCGTGTTAAAGCAAGTACGTTACAGCAAGAACTATGACAGCCAATGTACCGGTACCGTCAAAATGGTTGAACGTCCGACGATGGAGGCCAAAGAAGGTACGGATTTGAGGTGTCTCGAACAACCAGTCGTTTCTTCCTTGTGTGCACTTTGTCTGACAGTTTGCTACTTTTTAGGGCTTGCCTCCTTATGGGGTGCACAGAATTAGCCTCAACGGTACGCGGTAACGCGTTTCAAAAACCCAAAGGAATAAAACGCGCGGTTTTTAAAGACACCACAAGTACACTAACGAAATCGGTAATGTGCAGCCTAAAAGGCGCGCTACCACAACCAGATAATGATTGGATAACGCTTGTGCGTGCACGAGTGCGCGTCCAACAAAAGAAGGATACGCGTGTTTATGAAAGCTTGTATGGCACGCCAAAAGGCTCACCAAATATGATGATGTTCTAAAAATACACGTTCATGTACTAAAATTACACGTTCATGTACCAAACATATACGATGATGTACTAACTTCATATGATCATGATGTAAATTTACACCATCATGTACTAAAACCATAAGTTCATCATGTTAAATGTTACGTTGTACATGTAAAATCACACGTTGTACATCTTAAAACACACGTTGTACATGTAAAAACGTAAGATCATCATGTTATAGTTGTATCTTCCGCACGCCATACAGAGTGAGCCTTTCGGCGTACCAGAAGTCCGCCAAAAGGCTCACCGAATTTGATGTAGTGAAAGTAGGCTACACGTTCATGTACTAACTGCTTACGATCATGTACTGATTTCATACGTTCATGTACTGTTTGCTTACGTTCATGTACTGATTTCATACGTTCATGTACTGATTTCTTACGATCATGTACTAAAAGTCAGTACATGATCGTATGAAATCAGTACATGTACGTATGAAATCAGGACATGAACGTATGAAATCAGTACATGATCGTAAGCAGTTAGTACATGAACGCGTACTTTCACTACATCAAATTCGGTGAGCCTTTTGGCGGACTTCTGGTACGCCGAAAGGCTCACTCTGTATGGCGTGCGGAAGATACAACTATAACATGATGATCTTACGTTTTTACATGTACAACGTGTGTTTTAAGATGTACAACGTGTGATTTTACATGTACAACGTAACATTTAACATGATGAACTTATGGTTTTAGTACATGATGGTGTAAATTTACATCACGATCATATGAAGTTAGTACATCATCGTATATTTTTGGTACATGAACGTGTAATTTTAGTACATGGACGTGTATTTTTAGAACATCATCATATTTGGTGAGCCTTTTGGCGTGCCATAAGCCTGAGCGTGTTCTTTTTTGTCATAGCCTACATACAAGATACGTGCGCACATTTGTTGTTGTCTCGTTTAAATATTAATACGCACTGCGTATATTTTGATCTTGTAAGCAGCTGCGTACGTCTTCAGCTCAGTCAGCGTGAAATACTGTACACTTGGCGTTTTGGGCATTTAGCCAAGGATTTGTACCCGAGGACTCACGCGCGAAGGTAATTACGCATTATCTATCCTAGTCTATTATGATCTAACGTAGACTACTAAACCTCCATTCGTACTCGACACCCAGGGTTTCGTAGTGAATCCTGTTGCTAAGGTAAAGTTTTGCGAACTTGCTTTACATTCACGCTAGCTCTATGCGTTGTATCAAGTCAAACGAAGACAGCAGTTAACAGTGTCTATGCTTAAAGGCCGGAACACACCATAGAGCAGGATATAGGTCCTTCTCCATGGAACACACCTATCCGTTTTTTGCCCGCGAACTTCAATCCGAATGCCTGCGCGTCATTCTTTCGGTGCACGCACAATTCAAATAAAATGAATAAAGTAAGCGCATAACACACCTATCCGAACACTGTCCGTCGTCCGTTTTTGCGTCCGAAAAATTCGCTTCAAGAGCAATTTTTTCGGATGACGGATAGATGCGCTCCGTGCAGCTTTGACAAGTAGTGTTTGTAAGCGACCAGTTGATTCACTCAAGCAAAAACAAATAATGGCGGAAATTTTTAACATGGAAAAATAATTATGCTGGTAAGAGAGTTAGAGGTTTTATTCAATTTAAAACACCAAAATAAAAAAGATGCTGAGCTTACGAAGAATATTTGGAAGTCAATTGAAGACGTTTTGGGGTGTTTGGTAGGTAATACCTGTGGCCACCTGTCTGCACTGTGCACAATATGTAGGTTATGCATTGTGCCTTGAAGTGATCATAGCAGTACAAGTTTCAGTTAGTTTGGACTAAAATTATTTCAACGTGTTTGATTGATTCCGTGACGAATAAAAAGTTTCCAAACAACACTGGGGTTTTCTTTTTCTCCAGTGCCGTTTTGTTTACAGTTTGACATAATAAGTATGAGAAAAGAACGGAAACCCTGTCAACTGAAATTTTCTAATAGGTCATTTGTTTAGGGCTATATAAATACACTTACAGATAGAGAAGATGTGTTTTGTGTTCTTACTCTAACCCGCGCCCTTTACATAAGCTTAACATGTGAACTCCTTCTTTATTGAATTACCCTTGTAAATAACCCATTTACAGGAAAAATTTCTTTGGCGGTATAAATGTATACATGTACTCCAGGGCGGAAATAAACCTTTCCTTCAAGGAAAAAAAAAAAAACCCAAGCAAACAAAAAAAATAAATAAATAAATAAATAAACAAAAAAAAAGTTCCTCAGTAGCATCGCTGGGTGCCACCCACCTTCAATTTGTGATTTTCCCAGTAGTTTGCAGTATGTGTTTTAGACTGAGTTATTGATCTATTTTACAAAATGGTTCCCAACTATCACTTCTTTTGGATAATATTCGCAACCTATCACAATTTTTGTGTGATTCTGGACCGGCTACTTGTATAGAGTACACCTGGTAATCCAGATTGACCGTAGTCAGGTACCTGAATTAGATGATTCTGTAAACCACATTTTCAAGACTTCAAGACCATGAGTTGAAAGCTTTGCAGTAATTATTGCAAGCCAAAATATTGAAGCATTTAGTACCATTTTGCGTCTTGACCCCCCGTCTCTTCGACACCTTACCAGGATATCAGAAAAGTTTTAAGCCAGCTGCTCCAGATCTAATTTAAAAATCAATGGACCTATGGGTTATTTTGTCGTAACACTGGTGGCAGTATGATGGCAACACCTACACCTACACACAGTGTAATACACTAAACAGTATCCTACTTACTGGCAACCAAGAAAAGCAACTTTATAGTTGGTGTTGGTTAACATATAAAAGTATCGTCTTAGTTGATGATTTTGTCAATCTAGATTTAAGTAAAAAGAAACGAACTTTGTGTAAATTTCTAGAGCCAGAGGTAAGAAATGTTATAGAGGGAAGCATTGGCTTAGCCACTGGTGTTTGATGGTTAGAACCCCTCCATGACCCACCCTTGCAATGCAGAAACGCCTAAAATAGCGGTTTTCTTCTCTGTCCATAGACTTTTCCCTCTTTTTGTGCCCCTAACCCCCCATGAGACCACCCCCATGACACAATCCTGGCTACGCGCCTGGAGGGAAGAAAATTTTGGAAGTTAATTACTGATAAATAACATCTCCTTCATGAAATATGGGTGCATATCTCATAAGATGGAATATTTTGGCTCTCGAATCCACCATGTTATTAGGGTGTCCAGGCTTACGTCACTGGTTGTCATTAGTTGGCATAGAGCATGCGCAAGAACACATGCGCGTATGTAGGTGTTACGCGTGTTATTGTTCACGCGATTGCACGCAAAATGTAGACGAGTTGGAATCCAACTTTCATTGTGACGACAGTGAGCGCGCCTTACCAACTTCTTTGACGTCCAAACATGACGGCATTTGTTTGCAAATACTTTACGAGTCTACAGACAAACCCAAATAGCGCTTGTGTTTAGTGACTGTAGGCAGCCATTAGTGGGGACCATCAGCCTTTTTACTGTTTAAATGTTATTTTAAGCCCTCATATACAGTGAGATTGAGGGAACCAAAGGCATTTCAGTGTACAACCATCCATGATACAGGTAAGCAAAGAAATTGAAAGATTAAAAGGTGATGGACCCCATAAACCTTATGCCAATTAAAACTGCAACCTGGGAAGGATAATTCCAATCACATGACCACAGAAGTAAATCGTTACCACGGAGATGCCATTTTCATATTTGTGTCATAATTGTGAATCGGAACAGTAACGGAATAATCCTTCCCACAATGCACTACTGGAGTTAGATGGCATAAGGTCTATTTATGGCCCACCGAAATCAGACCATCCCTTGCTGTCCGGATTGTTCTATAGACGGATCCGATTAGCGCTTTATTCTTAACCATAATTCCCTGGCTAAACTTATTTCCGTGCCCTTTGCAGCATCGTCTTTCATGAGTGGGACTGCGACGTTGGAAGTTAAAGTGGGCATGACACGGCCACAAAAACTTTTGTGTATTGCAAGATTCGACACAGTATTTTACAAATATCATCTCACACCCCATTAAAAACCTGTACAATTCGGCAAAAATGATATTTGAAGGAAAACGTTCAAAATGCAATTTCGAAAAATGCCGCAACAGGTCACCTGAGTTTTATGACGCAATTGACGGCACAAACCCCGCCCTATTTAAGAACGCGCATCTAGGTATAGATGTGGAACTAATGTAACGCTCGGTAAAGTTATCTTAGCAACTTCATGAAAACGATTGCAACACAATACTCGTCCAATATACAAAGCGAAAGGCGAGGCCGACCATGATGGGGATTCGGAGCAAACCATTGGCCAATATGTTCGCGTGCATATGCGCGCGTGTGGAAACAGTTCTGTTTTTGTGCAAAAATGACGCGGTCCGGGCGCTGCACAGAACAGCTATGAACATGTATGGACAATCCACAACAAGCGCGTCCCCACTACGAGACTGTACGAGTGTGTCTTTACTGTATGAGCTGTATTTGGTGAAGGTGCTATTGCGAATACTAAGCAAAGATATTATAAACATAGATACCAAACTTAAAATGGCGCGGTGACTCCTCACGGAGGCCGGATCGGAGGGGCGAAAGTGCTGATCACTGACCAGTCGTTTTGAAAGCTAACAGTCAAATGATATCTTCGGTAGCATAAATACGTGTGATTTTAAAACATTGCAATTCTTGCAAACACCGTTGTACAATAAATTTCACTTACATGAAACATTTTTTTGGCTTCGTCGCCGGCTTTCTACTTAAGAAAATTTGAAAATTAACGCACAACGACTAGTTTGAAGTTTATTGGCTTACTGATTGGTCAGTTTCTATGGTACCTTAACAAACGCACGTCAATGCACGCGTTTATATTCTTACGCGCTTACAACACAAAATCAACTACTGCCTTCTTTTTCCAAGCACGCGGAAGTACGCGTCAATTATTCCGGACTTCACACGGAGAAATGCGTTGTGCGCGTACAGAACTCGCTTTAGAAATACACGCACGCTGATAACTCGTCACAATGGAATTTTCTGTTACGCATGCATCATTGTGCACGCAGATAACCTAATAGAACTGTGCCCATGTCAAGTGAACACTTCCGCCCGTTCGATTGAGCCTCCATTAGGAGTCAGCGCGTCTAACAGTGTAGGGATAGGAGTTTGATATCTACGTTTATAATATCTTTGATACTAAGCAGTCACCGCGCAATGCACAATTCGCAATGTAGTCAGTGGCCACGCTCACTGCTATCGTAGCACCGGTGTTTGCAATGATGTACTCGCTAACACGCGTTACCATGCACATGGTTCGATGATTGTGAGCTCCCTGTTAGTGTTGCTAACCATGCCTCCAATGACGTCACCATCTTGAGACGCACTCACATACGTTTTTTCGCTTTTGGATTTCAGATGGGCTGAGCCGGGCCTGTAATTGGGAATTCAAAACGTCGTATTTCGGTATTTATGGACATAATTTAGTAGAGAAAACATTCACTTTATGTCAAGGTGTACCCAAAGAATATTTACCGAGAAACTAACTTTGGCCGTGCCATGCCCACTTTAAGATATTTTCATGAATTGACACACATGTGCACATGACGCAGTATAAGTGTTACCGACACGTCAAACTAGAACGATATCGCATCGGATTACGCTCCGATTTTTGTGAGATTAAATTAAAATCTCCTCCATCCGTTGAAGGAAAGAACAGAAAAAGGTTGCGCAAATATATGATCCTCATGAGAAGAACATGTAGATGAACAGTATTTTTCGTGACGTCACGTCGACAAACAGCTTTTATCGGACTACATGTATCCAATTAAAGCTGTCCGTGGATGTGACGTAAAACGGGAAAATCAGTATAATTTTAATTTTTTTTTGATAGGAAATCATATATCTCCACAGGTTGAGAATTTGTTTTCTTTCCGGTGAGAATTTGTTTTTTGTTTTCTTTCCGAACAAAGACGGAGGAGAGTAAAACGAAAAAACTAAAAAATGGGAGCTTAGTCCCATCGCTTTGTGTGATCTCGGCGTAGTAAGAATCGATGAGCAATCCATGCCTGGATAGGAAAATAGAAGAGCAACGCAGTGACGGCCGTGCATGACTTCTATACTGAAATTCACTACCTCCCATGGTTTGGAAGCAATGAACTTCACAAAACTACATCATACATAAGCTTCTACGGAATGACGATAAGTTTTGGTGAACCTATCCCTGACCCTTCTCATACGAAGGACGGATAATGTCGAATATTTGACCATTTAATTATCTTTTTTCATTTTTTTTTTATTATTATTAAACAACACTGTTAAATCTTGTCAATTTGAAAGCAGCTGATTTAACGGTGTAACATTGTAGGAAGTTAAAATCCTACAAAGGATGCCTGACCCCCGATGGACGCTCGGCCATTGAGGGAACTTTTGATGTCCTGATTTATTGCATCATCTGCTATAGACGAATCCGGACAGTCAAGTCATAATCTGATTTTAGTCGGACATAAAAGCGGTCAATTATCTTTAGTCTCTTCTTTCCGTGCTTACCAGCATCATGGTTGGTTCTACACTGAAACGCCTCTTATTTTTTTTTATTTCACTGAATATGATGGTATGAAATTACATGTAAAAATAAATGAAGACGATTTAAGGCTAATGGGCCCCACTTATGACTGACTAAAGTCGCTATACACTGAGTGCTGCTCGGATTCGTCTATACATGCAAGTTCGCAAGTGGCCTTTTACTTAATAAATATTAACCCATTTCACCTCTCTGAAAAATTTTACAACCCTCTCAAAGCCCGTCCGCTCCTCCTACTACTTTTCTTACCTACGGGCCTAGTCCCTTGGCTGGTTCCGGATGGCCTGTTGGGAGGTGTAAACTACTGCTTAGTTGCATCGCCGAAATTATGAAAGTTAAAAATTATGAGACGTTCAAGGCCATCCAAAAAAATGCAACACGAATTACGATAAGAATAGTGCATATCAAAAGATTATTCGTCCAACGGCAAAATTGCATCTTTTAAAATAACAAGATTCTTCTGAATGATAATGTCAGCACATAACCAGTCCAAGGCTTCCCTACAGTTGACATGTCGTTGAGCATGTAAGCCACCTAACACACGTCTCCAGAATTCCTACACGAGATAAGTCCTCCCTTGGTAAAGGCAACACTTCCGAATTGAGGAGAAGAGGAAAAAATCGTTCACATTTTAGGAGAAAAATATTTTAACATGACTCCCAAGAGTCAATCATGAAACAGGGCAGTGTTCTGCACTACTTCATGTTTGAGGTGAATTTTTCCTCAAATATTATGGCATTGCTCCGTATTTTCTGCTCCTATGTTATATCCTTTTGATATCCTCCTTTTCCTTTCTCAGCTTTTTTCTAGAAGTCCTCTCGACTCTCTGGCGAAGAGCTAAGGGGCGAAAACCAAATATTTACTCACGGGTGAGTTCTGCTCCCTTAAGGGAGCTAAACGTCCCAAATGGACAAGTACGCCCTCTATTGGGCAAACATATGTGTTCCTGCTCTAGACTGGCTGAATAGAACAGAAACCACACCCTGGATGCAGATTATCGTCATGCCCAGGACGTCATTTTCCTTTCAAAACTTTTAACCTCCAAAAGTCTTCTCTTGTGAACGTACTTTTGCCCCAAGAGTGTGATGCGGCATAAATATCGCATTCCACCGTAGTTACTGTACTCTCAAGAAATATAGCATTATTCACGTTTTTACATTGTAAGAGCAGAAAAAATACAATGGACTGCAGTCCAAATCGGTGAAAACGGATTTGAAAGAAAATAATCGTAAGCTTCAGGCTAAAACTGGTCAATATTGATTGAGATTTTTCGAGTTCATAAAAAAATCTTTTTGTATGCCACTTTCCGCTTAAATAGCATTTTTTCAGTTTAATCCATATAAATGCCCCAGGCATGAATATTCAATGCAATTATTATGTAAATCACCCTATTATTTGAACCATAACGCAATGCAATGTTTACTGTCATATTGTCGCGTCTCCATCTTTTTAACTTGCAATATGATACTCCCCTTATCTCATCAGATCTTCAACAAATTAAAATGTATTTTCAGCGGCTCTTTCAATTATTTAGTCAAATCTAAAAAAAAAAAAAAAAAAATACTTAACAATTGAAACAATTTTATACTTTATGAGTACACATTTTACACACAATCAAGCAGTTTGTTAGTTTTTTAGATAAATTAAAATCGATTACCAAATTTAGTAATCTAGCAATCATACACCGCATCTCGAGGAGATGTTTTAGGAGAAGTGCACTGGCACAAGTTCAAATCGATATGTCAACCGTACTTTGAAAAGATTACATGGCGACGAAATACATGTGTAAATCCTAAAATGCATTGCAGTAATAATCTAAATTGATGAAGAAGTCATCGTCCCTGTCTCGATTTTCGCTACAGGCTTATTTTAATTATCGATGCAATAAGTTCGGAATTTCGTTTTGGTGGCTTTGCATATGCGCACATCCTTTAAATCATTTGGGATAAAGAAACCAAACCCCCACTTTCCACACGAGTTCCAAAATTTGAGCAAAATGAAAATTTGCTGACATCATTCTTTCTTAATCCAAACAAAGCATAAGGAGCAATCATACGTGTTGTTATTTGCAGAGGATTTTGGACAAGTTATCTTTTCAGTGTAAAATTATGCAAAGTAGGGCTGAGTCCCTGTTGTCATTCGGGTTGGCTATTCAGATTTATGCTTGTTGTGGTATGCACGTACCGCACCAAAAATAAGAGAACGCCGATCTTGTTCTCCGTATGTGTGACCCACCCTATTGCCCCACTATCCCATGGGCTAACGAATTACGCAACTAGCTAATTACAAATGGTGGTTGTCGATGAAAGTAGGAATCCAGCAAATTTCACTGTGTACTCTTAAGAAACGTCCTCAAAAATATAAAACTTGGATATGGTAGGCCTACAATTTCCCATATTCCAAGGAACTTTATAATCATTTCTGTTTGGACAGAAATTTCTCAGAGGTCTTCTGTCTAACTTGATTCTTAAAGTCTATTGCTATTAAGCAATACGTGCGCCATGCTCTGCTTAAGCAATGAAGAAGGGAAAACATTCCAGTAAATTAAACCAGGGTGTTCGAAGTTCAGGTGTAAATATGCTTCAAACTAAACCAAACCCTAATGTTAGTGACAAGGCTTTTTAACCCGATAAGACCAAACTGGGTACAAGAATACGCATCAGACTTCATGATACTTCGTAAGTTCATATTGTAAAACAAACGAAAAAAGAACAAATAAAACTTCAAAAAGGAAAAAGGAAAAACTCTGAGTTCAATTTTAACCTGAGTCAAGCACTTCAAGTCCGAATCAAAATGGAGCCAATCAGGCCGCTGACTCGGAGTCCAAGATGAGGTTGGTCAAGTGTTGTCACTCAGTAGAGGTAGCTTCCTTGTGGGAGCAGTTTCATAGTTTGACTTCGCCGAACGGCTCTTTGCCAGAGAGTCGGGGAGGGAGTGGGGGGGGGGACTTAAGGAAAAGAATTGACGCGTTTGATGTCTTTGGGCACTTGGTCAGATGCACCCACCCGCACAATAATTTTGGCATCGTGGGCGACTAAGAAAACGCTATACCATGCCCTTCATTGCAATTTGACACTACTAACACATGCTATTGGAAAAAGGACGTTTCAATTTGTAACCTTGATTTGATGTCTTTGGAGAGAGTTCTATGGGAAAAGTGCATAAAGGGTAATATTATATCAGTGGGCACGAATCTTATCATTATGTATAAATTCCTTCCAAATTTCCTGAATTAAATTATTCCAGGTCTGCATTCACCAAGGTTTAGAGTGCCAATTATTTCATCTAACAGAAAAATATAAATATTTATTGATCTTTCAATTTGGGTATTTTCAATTTAGAACATTGGTTTGTTTGTTGAACTTTCATCGTTTTGAAGAAAAACAGCTTTATTTAGTTTTACGTTTTAACTTTGAGACATGCAATCAGACACTCAAGTTGATAAAAACGAAATTTTGTACTTTTTTCTAAAGTCCTTTCGACCCTCTGGCAAAGGGCCGTTCGGCGAAAGTAAACTTTAACTGCTTCCCGAAGAAGCTATTACGTCCACCGAAGGAAAATACTCGACTAACCTCACGACCCTCAGACCATTCGCATTATTGGTCTGTCATGCATGGTTCCATTCTTTTTCTAAAAGTCCCCTCGACTCTCTGGCGAAGAACCAAGGGGCGAAAACCAAACATTTACTCCCGGAGGAGTTCTGCTAAGCGTCCCAAATGGACAGGTACGCCCTCTAAAGGGCAAACATGTGTGGTCCTGCTCTAGACTGGCTGAATAGAACAGAAGCTACACCCTGGATGCAGTTTAACGTCATGCCCAGGACGGTTCCATTCTAGACTGGATACTTTTTTTCCAAAGTCCTCCCGACCCTCTGGCAAAGGGCCGTTCGGCGAAACCAAACTTGATACTGCTTCCCGAAGAAGCTATACGTCCACTTAATGACAACACATGACCAACCTCAAGGCCTTCAGACCATTTACATTACTGGTCTGCCATGCGTGGCTCCATTCTTGACTGGATGAAAAGAACAGATACCATACATGGATGTAAAGAACAGATACTACACATGATGAGACAAAAGGCCGAGAAGCGAAATTTTGTTACCTTTTTCTGACAAGAAGGAACCCAAAATAATTGACCGTAGAGAATTTGAAGTTTGCCATGAACTTAATACATTTGTATACATTTGGACCCCATGAAAAAGCTTTGGCCCCCTCGAGAACTCATCTGGCTACGGGTCTGGATAATTGTTAAACCTCAAAAACGGGAAGGCAGGTTATTTCCATTTTGGAACGAAAAAGAAATATTCTACCACCTCTACTGACTGGTTATTTAGAATCGTGCATTGTGATTGGTTAAACACTGATAGGTTTTCTCCAACACACCGGCCGCTGTAAAGATTTGCAGAAACCACTAGAAATTTGAAAGAATTAACGGACTCGACTTTGCCTCGTTTGTAATTTCTCCAAATTTGGAGCCTCGACGGTCTAATAACCAACAATCTGACGATAGTCCGACAAATGCAGTATTATTCCTTAATTAGATGTCTCAGTTTCTACATACTTACACGAGTTCCCGTTCACAAGATAGATATTTAATTTCCCAACTTGTATAAATTAAATAATTGTGATCTTTAACATTGAGGATGACATTATTAACAGCGCCACACCTTCACAATTAATATATCGTTGCAGCCTGTGCAAAACAGAGGATGTGGGATACATCATTTAAAGAAATATCCCACTCTTACACACCTAAAAGAAACTCGAAAAGCTAGCCCTTCCCCTTGTCAACTTTCCTGGGTAAAGGGAGTTAGTCAACTGGAGATTTACAGCTCAGTTGTTTACCAATTGGTTCAAGTTCGGCTGACAACGGTTCTTTTTCCAGTTGGGGCTCTCTGGAACCAGGCACGAATGCAACCTGTTTCATTGCTTATGCTAAGCACCAGGCACAACAGCAGGAGGTTTCATTGTTAAAGTCTTCGGTATGACCCGGCCAGGAATTGAACTCCAGACCTCTCGGCTGCATCGCGATGCTCTTGCCACTTGATTTTGAGTCGGTTCGGGCAGGGAGCAAATTAAAACTCCCTAGACTGGTTTGGGGGACTCATTTTAAACCTGTATGAATCCCTCGAATCACTTGCAAAAAGCCGTTTTTCAAACCATTCAAGATGTATTCATCCAACAAAGGTTAATATAATTTTTATGAAATTAATTTTTAGTCATTTCTCAGAGTAGAAGATCCCTATTCTATGCCATGTTTCTAGATCGTTTCTGGTCAATGCGTTCTATTAAAGTTACTGCAAATAAACGAGGCAAAGTTTAAACTAATAAATGTGTGTTAACAAGTGGAAATGATTTGATTTCAAATGTAGACTGGATTGGTCCTGGTTCATCGCATTCAAACTGACTTTCAATAAACCAAAACAAAAAAGAAACGAAAAAGGAGACAAATTATTCGAAGGTACCAATCGTCGACCCGAACAAAATGGAGGACGTCTCTTTAAGACAACCATTGATGTTACTTTCCAACTTATCAATTAAGTTAAGCCGTTTGGTCTCTTACTTTTCCCGAAATCCCCTAGACTGTCTCATAAGAACTGAGGGACGAATTCAAACGATTGCTCCTACATTCCTACGAGTTCTTCCCAAATACACTTCTTGCGATCTGGGGAATTTTCACCCCCCAAACGATTATCGCCCGAACTGATTAACAAACCAGTTAAATGCATACGGTACGCTCATGTTAATCAGTTCATGGTCGCACTACCTTCAACTAATTAAAATATACTTTACAACACCTTAAGCCATGCACAAAGGCTCAGCGAACTGTATCTGACTGGGCTGTTTTTGGACAGTTGTACTCATAGAGGGGTGTAATTTTTTAATTTCGTACACGCAGATTTACAATCTTCGATATATTTTTTATTCTTCAAGAGACATTATTACAAGCTTTAGCGTTTTATAGGAAAAACAAGTGACGTTTTTTGTTCTTGACTTCTTAGAAAGTGGTTTAGGTCTAGCATTTTCATTTTGAAATTCGTTCTTCAAGACATAAACCGTCAGAAGCAGGAAGTCTTAATTACTCGTGTCGTGCAACCACCGAAGGTCGATATATTAAGTGTAGACAGAGGCATTTGAACGTAGCCAACGAAACATGAAAGAGTTATGGTTTCCGGTTTCCTTTTATGGTATTTCTATGAAATAGTTAACCTAGATTTCATCTAAAATTGCTACAGACGACCTATACTTAGAGGAATTTGGCGCCAAGGCATTTACATTACCTTTTCCCAGAAGAAGAAGCGGACAACACCGTACCTCAAAGGATATTAAGTGGGACAGATTTAAGTTTAAATGAGACAGAAACGTTTCGAAACAAATTAGGACACATACGAAGAATATAGGTCTAGGATAAGTTCGGGCTTTCAAAGCTGATTTTCGCAGCGTAACCGGTATTCAAAAAGCGTTTTGATTTCTCAAGAGTGTTAACCAATGCGTGTCATTGACGCACATGGTGTTTGTCTAAATATAGGACTGTGTACCACTAGAAAAAACATATTCATGAATGTTGGCATTACTAACATCAGCTGTAAGTCATCACACTGAAGATAAAGTTTACAATCTGTTCACGTGGATTAAGGAAACTTACATCCTTAGAAAACATTTTAGCAAAAAATTACCAACAGTAAAAAGAAGTAAATGCTTGTAGATACCAAACCACTTTGTCTATGGAGATAATCACAATGAAACACCAGATCCTATTTAATGTCAAAATCCAGTTAACTGCAATTATTAATGGACATGACACAGCATGTCCATTATTGTGGTTGGTCGCATTTTCTGATGATCACGTGACCACATTTCTTTCGTTCAGTTTATCGGACGACTCCCATCAAGAAACAAACCGATCTTTTGGGAAAAGATTTGTACAGCAGAGGAGACGGGTATGTGACAAGATTGTGTGAAAAATGTCGCTAATTACGAAATGGGGTACATTTTTCCCTCAAATGTTCTACATTTAAATATTAAGTAGGCTAATAACAATATTAAGTAGCCCTATAACAATATTAAGTAGGCTAATTACAATATTTAGTAGGCTAATTACAATATTAAGTAGGCTAATACTCGTGGTACTTTACATATGACGCAGTCATAAACGAGGGATGCTGTCCTACGTGAACTGGGTTCTTACTCTCTTTCCAGATCGTTGGTGTTTGCTACCGTTTCATGTATATTTTCAAAATCAATTTATTTAGAACCGTCTGGTTACCAAATATATTTGATAATCCATTTATAAAATGATTATGAAGACAACTGTATAAATGTGAAAAAAAATGAGGTTAATTCTTTCTGGCAATTTCCTGGAATTGCGGCATACTGCAATGCAGATCTGTGGGTACGCGCGCTGCGATGTCTCCTTTCGTCGTTTGAAAACAGTTTACGAATGTACAATATATGTACAATAGCATACAGACAGGTTACTGCAAGTCGCTGGCCGCGTGTGCGGAGCAGCGTTCAGTAGAAAGTTAGTATGTTAACAATCCTTGCAGTCAGTGAATGATGTGAAAAATGATGGGGTAATAAAACTCTTATTACTCCAAGGTACAAACGATGTGACTAATTGCACGAAGTTTTCTGACGTGTTTAAGGTAAATGTCGTAATAGACAGAGGGCCGTAGGGACAATTTCTGTCTAGAAATAGGCCGTCGATCGCGACCACCATTTCGGGGGGGGGGGGGGGGGGACTAAATTTACAAAATGATGGCCAAATATGCCAAATATGCCCTGAGTAACCATACTTTTTTACACAAGCACAACTGTTGCACATTAGCGAGAATAATAAAATCAAAATCTGGGGTTTTCCTGAACGTCTACATGTAGCAGTGACTGTACATTTTTTACTTGTAGGCCTATCTTCTGTAAGGTAGGCGATGGCGCAACGGTAAGTATCACGCCTTGGAATTCGTCGATACGAGTTCGGAACCCATTACTAGGTGGGGTCGTTTTTTTTTTAATTTTCAGAAAAACTTTTGCAAGTATAAGTTTATTTTCCAACCTATGTTTTATATATATGTACATATGTATATATTTTCAAGATGGGAATAAAGTTCTTCCTTAAAAAAAAAAAAAAAAAAAAAAAAAAGTATAAGTGTGATGTGTTGAAATAAAGCGTTCCTTCAAAAAAAAAAAAAAAAAAAAAAACTATCTAACTCAGTAATAACAGTAAATGTTGTGTAAAATAAGCTTCCGTAATCTGCACTTTTTGAACTTGCTGTCAATCAAAAAGCTGTGCCAATTGAGAATTCATGTGGACTACTACAAAAAAAAAAGAAATGTAAAATGTACTGTTGAAATTATGTGGGTTAAGTTAAATACTGTAAATACTTGTAAATATTATTTTTATTTAGCAAAACTTTGTATATATTTGTCTGTATATATATGTATTTGAAGGCAGAAATAAAACGTTCCTTCAAAAAAAAAAAAAAATAAGTGTGATGTGTTAAAGCAGACAAACAGAGCGTTCCTTCAAAAAAAAAAAGCAGACAAACAGAGATACAGTGATTCTAAGTTTAAAAAGGTCTGGACAGCTGGTAACTCCTTTGTTTCAATCAACGATGGTAAACTTTCCTTGCGTTTGTATTACACTGACAATTAATTTTGCGTTTGTTTTTATTCATTGAAATGTAAAATGTACTGTTGAAATTACGTGTGCTAAGCTAAATTAATTACTGTAAATACTTGTAAACATTATGTTATTTAACAAAAGTTTGTATATATTTGTCTGTATATATGTATTTGAAGGCACAAATAAAACGTTCCAGTGTTATTTCATTTAATTGACCTGTAGATATATGTAAATAATGTATTCTTTTCTGTCACCGTATCATGTAGCCTATATATTTTAGGATGAATTCAATTTCTTCCTACAAAAAATAAAAAAGTAATAATAGTAATAATTAATATTACGCATGTCAACCCCTTCAGATACTGTAGTGTTCTTGTTTTATAATAAAACAAAATCACATTAAAGATCTCCATTACAAGCATAGCCTACCATATATATATAATGTGCACCTAACCTACTTAGTACCTGGCATGCCCATGATCCATCCATCAAAACTTCCAAAACGTTTTGCTCTCCTCAAGATCTGGACCAATGACGGATCCAATGTGGGCGAGTTCTCCCCAGAATTTTCAAGGGCAAGTTAAAAGCCCACATTTTTCTGGTCTTACGTTTCTAAAACGAGAATTTTCGAAATGGGGTTCCAGAACAGTCACTTGGAGTGTAAAGTCTTGTCAATGTGAGAGTGTGTGTATGTTTGGTTGTGTGTGTGTGTACATGTGCGTTCGCTTTCGTGGGTGGATTGCTGATAGATGATTCCGGTCCTGGAAAGGATCCAGGGTTTGACAGGATGTTGATTTGAAAATATTTACCCCCCACCCCAGTCCACATACCAATTCTATGTCACTGTTGTCGGATTAAACAGGCAGTCCATCCTCACCCCACATAGGCAACCAGAGACCGGTACATGGTCATGTCCACTGTGGTTACGGTACGTAACCACATTTTCTAGTTTTTCATTGTATTCGGAGCTATTTAGCGCCTGCCCTATGCCGTTAACCACTTCAAGGCGACCGTTTGTTGGATAATGCGAAATCCAGAAGAAAAGCTTAATATCTCAGAATGCACTTGTCTAATAAAGAAATAGTTAGACAGTCTCTTCTTCAATACTACTTCTTGTTGATTAGGTTTCAGAATGCCATAAACTAAAATAAAGGAGCGCCATCTCTAAAGAGAAAGCATCCAAGATAAACCTTCAACTTTTGATGAGTGTCGCCCTTTGCGGTAAGCACCTAAGAGTATTTATTGACTAGAGACCAAGGTCAAAATTGCGAAATGTCCTGCATGGAGGCAAAAGTTTGGTCCAAATTTGCAGTGTCTCCCGAGCAACCATTCGTTTCTTTCTTGTGTGTACTTTTGCTGACAAACACGTCACTCATCCGATTTGCCTGCGTATCCGGCTTGCCTGCGTATGATGTGCAAAAATCCAGAGAAAATCCCGAGGTGTCGGGTCTCACATGCCTAAAGAAATTATTGCCCATGCTCTCTTGCTCTGTTGGGCGCACATACACTGTTATGTGCGGGGCGTCGACGCCCTGTGCATACACCGATAACTTTCAGCGTGCGCGCAATCGTCTGTGGGTCCATAACAAATATGTGGGCGGATGAAATGTGACGTACGTGCTCAAGGATGCCCGCTGTTTAGCAATCACGCAACCTACATTCAACTAACAGGAGTTGTTGTGTTCGCGCTCAAATAAACGCTGTGTACGTGTGTTGTTTTCGCCTACTCTTTCAGTATGCAGGCTACGTTTAGAATTTTAAAAACGTCTAGCCTCGAACTTGTAGTACGAGGAGACCGTGACAAGCTAAAAGTAAGAATTTGATGGGCAGTTCAATGTGTGTCTCGGTGGGGGTCCAGGGACGAAACCCTCGGAAGCTCCTGGGTTTTAGCGTGTTTGTGAGGTATCATTTAAAGTCGGTATTTAAGTGTTCTTCTATTGACTTAAAGGCAGTCATTCGTCACCCCAAACTACAGTTTCGGTATACATATATCAAAACTCTCAATTGGTACAGCCCTTTGATTGGCATCACATTCAAACAATGCATCATTATAGCTAAATTACACAGCATGGGCACTGAGAGTGTCTAGATTACACATTATGGACTTGTATGGACACTGGGACAAGCCATTAAGCAATAAACTAGGATTGTGTCTGGATAAAGATGAGTTTTAGATAAATGTGGGAGGGACTAGAAGTAAGTAGGTTGGGAGAATTGGAACTGTTTGGGATGATGAAAATATGCCTTTAAACACTGGTCTCAAAAATACCTAAAGGGTAACTTCCAGTAAGACTTTTGGTAAAAAAGTGATTCAACTATACCAAGAGTAGATCCGGCTGACATTTTGAAAAAGGGCGAGATGAACTATTGAGAAAAGAATTTGATGGGCAGTTCAGTGTGCGTCTCTGTTGGGGTCCAGGGGCGAAGCCCCCGGAAGCTCCTGGGTTTTAAGGGGTTTGTTAGGTATTCAGGTCGTTATTTACGGTTATCCTGTTGTCTTTACACTCGTCTCAAAAAAAAAAAAAAACTTCCACTGCAACTTCAATTAAGAATCTATTGCTAACAAAACTAGTGAAACAACTTTCAAGAGCGGATCCGGCTGATAATTAGAAGAAGGAGAGCTGAACTCGAAAGAGAAAGAGAAAGCAGTTAGTAGTGATCCTCTTAAGGAAAACGTGTACGCCTATATAATCCTGCTTGAAAGGTTACCTGAGCTATGTGCCACATTCAGTTAGCGAAGTTGGAAGTGTGCAGAAATTTTTGAAAAAAAAAACAACCCCTCAGACAGCCGAAAGCGGCATTTTCCAGGTGTTTTTGCGATATTTTTAGTTGAAAAGTATAAAAATTACTGCCTTTTCTCGTCAAAAGAAGAACCCAATCTTAAATATTTTCATAGTCACACTCTGACACTAAAGGAGGCATATCGTTTTTTAAAAATCTCAAATCTCATTTGGGGGGGGGGGGCACACGATTTTTCAGGGGGGGCACGTGCCCCTGGCCCCCCTTGGTGACGCCACTGCTGTCAATGCGTAAACGAGGCGGCCAAGTAGGCAACTGATTACCTCATACCGTCGCTTTGTGACGCTGAAAGTTAAAAATAAATCTCAGAAGTAGACGATATGCCATCACTTTTAAAAAACCGATCCGGACATTATAGAAATGAACATAAAATTACATTTATTTGGCGTCAAAAGTGGCTCTGTTCGTTTAGTTTTCAGGAAATACGTGATAGAAAATGCTTTTCCTTCAGTTGCCTAAAGCATCAAAATGTTGTTGCCTTTTTTGGTACACTTCATTCGCACAGCGCAACGACTGACCGTCGGAGACTAAACCAGTTTGGATCCATAGAGCAGGATATATCCCCATCAGGCACCAAGCCGGGAGGCTTCAAAAGCCCCCCCCCCCCTCCTCCATCAATCTTGCGCTAATCGTAATTTCTACAACTCAAGTCGACACCGGTAATATATACTCGAATGCATAGTCAAGTGGTCCAGCATCCGACGTGCAGCCGGGAGGTCTGGGCTTCGATCCCCGGCCCTGTCATGCCCATTGAATCAAGTTCAGGGACATGTTGCCACAATGATAAATGCATGATCCCAGTTATTTCCATATTATTAGAGAGCAATTGAACACCTTTGAGATCAAAATTACTGACTGCTATTGTGCTTGATGCTCAGCATTAGCAGTGGGGTGGGGAAAACAAGCCAGTGGGCCACAATTGGAAAAGAGCGCTGTGGCTGGCTTGACTTGAACTGAGCAGTCAAATCTCATCATTTTAACTAGCCGACTGACTGACTATCTGACAGACCTACTGGCTGGCTAACCCTTTTCTAGAAAATTGTCCCTCTTTTACAATTGGACTGCGTGTTTGGTCTAACGGTAAAATCATCCGCCTCTCACGGCTCGGGTTCTATTCCCACGGTCATATCAAAGACACAAAAATGGAACCTTATGGAATGGAACCTTATTGCATAAGCATTGGAGAAGGGAAAATAAGCTAGTGAGTCAGTCATATCTGGAAAAAATGCCATGGCCGACTCGACTACAACCAATAGGTTGGAAACTGGGCCGTAAAACTCCAATTAACTAACTGTTGGTAAGTTGCGACGGCACTGCCCTTCCATTCGCCGAACACAAAACACCTAATAAGCTTCAGGCGACGCAGTCATTACTAAAGAAGGTAATGCTTCGTTAATCCGGTCACAGGTTCAACTTGACTTGTAGCTTTTTTGATAATTTAAGAGTTAAGAAACTCTATTCTTCTTCAAAAATAGAGCAAAAGTGTCATGCTTGCAAATAATCCTCAAATTCTGTTTGTCCATAAAGGTCAGGTCAGCGTGTATTATCCCGGATGAACTTATCTTGAGCTATTTCATCGTACTCAGGGATGCGCTGTTTAAACTTTGCTTTTTTACTAACGAAATTGAATTTCTTTTCCGTCTTTCAAATAAATTTTGTTGTGTATCGATGAACAAGGTTAAAAAACATGGACCTGAGCAGTAGAACATGAGAACAGAAAAAATGTACTTTCGATTGTTAAAGTCACACTGTAAAAAATAGCCGTAGATTTACAGAACAACAACCTCCACCCCACCCTCCAAAATTAAATAAATATTAAACAGAAAACTTGCGGAAACTCATTGCAAGAACTTTTCTGTAATCTTTATACATCTCTCCATTTAGGTTCTGTAAATTTACAGAGATTTTGAATTAGTTCTACAATGTAGTTACCCGGGGGAGGGGGAGAAGGGGGAAGGAGGTAATGCAAGTCTCTCTAACTTGAGGTAATATAAAGGGACTCCTCCATTCTAAAAATTTCATATGGTTGGAATCACATTTTAATCCCCATGAAACGGGTTTTTCGTGGGTATAAACGTTCAGTCCTACTTGCGTCAATTTTCCGTCTAATAGTAAAGTCCTTTGATTCTTGTACTCGTATTGTCTATAATGCTCAATAGCTTTCTGTTCTAACGCAGTCGCAGCTCGACGAAAATTTCTTTTGAAATTAGCTCTTTTAAGGATATTGAGCTTCCAAAGTTTGGCAAACTATAAATATTGACAAATTTTCAGTTCTAAGTGGGGGCCCAGTGAATAAGGGTACAGCTCGTTAGCTTACGTTTTAAACTCTTTATCCTTCTACACTACATTAGTAATTGATTTTGCACTTCGTTAGAGCCCGAAAATCAATGATTTATGTGTGTGTATGCATCAAAGCGAAGGGAATACGACGTATCTGTTTACAAACAACAACAACATCTTGTACAAGTTGCAAATAATTACACCATCAATTACGGTGAATAGGTTATATATCTTTCGAAACTGACCTTGGTAAGAGGCCTTATCATTCAAATGGTAATCCATAACTTGAATTGGTCGATTACGTTTTGGTGACGGTGCGTTATTCCCCGGTATAAACTGATATGAGACGATTCCATTTTTACGCGTGTTGCGCTGTTTTCATGTAAGGGTTTAGATTGGAATTTGCTTTTGTTATCAAAAACATGATACAATATGTGGAATAACAAATTTAAACAGTTCTGGACCTATGAGTTACCATAGGATAATGCAGCTACCGCTGGATGTTTAACAACCCGCGAACGTGCACTAGTCTGCGCTAATGCACGGTCAAACACTGCTTTACCTCTAATTGTCATCTTGAGAAAGGAAGACAATAATGCTTCCATTTAATTAAGGAGGAAAAGGAGCCTGAAATGACCACATAAAAGGGAGGGCGGTGGGAAGTGGCAGCAAAGCCTATGAATCTATGTTGGCGCACTTTTTTCATTTTATAAGTTGGCAACAGTGAGTAGATTGCCAAAATATAGAGTAAAGGAAAATAAGAAATCATACTGTGAATACTTGTAAATATATTTATTCATTCATCTATTCCTGTAAACTATATATATATATATATATATATATATATATATATATATATATATATATATATATATATATATATATATATATATATATATATATATATATATATATATATATATATATATATATATATATATATATATATATATATATATATATATATATAAATTGGTAGAGCTGGAAAGTCTGGCTGAGGTGAAAAAACGATGTTGACTCCACCGGGATTCGAACTCGGGACCTCCCGCTTTCTAGTGCGGACGCTCTAACCACTGAGCCATGAAGCCAAGTTGGTTTGGCCTTTGTTCAAATAACGGATGAAGCAACTCGCAATTCACCTCCTGAGCAGGCGCCTAATTTTTTGGAACAGCACTAGTTCTCGTTTGACGCAAGCCCTAACCAAAGATCAAAGTTGATGCCATCCAGCTGAACACAATTGTTTATTCGCCAGCGGATCTCCGAAGAGATACAGGAACCTGTGAAAGCAGAGATGAAGTGAAAAAAAATATACATATATATATATATATATATATATATATATATATATATATTCTATTTATTCAATTCTATATTGAATTCTAACGTTAAGACCGTGTGGAGCGAGAGTACCTAGCCTTAGTGCTGAAAACCGACTGATCATGACGTTAGAATTGACCTTTTGTAATATTCACCCCTTTTTTGAGCCAGTTTTTACTCCTTTTACACTTACCCGTTCGTGCTCATTTTTTACAATGTAGGCCGAATTATTATTTTTTTTTCCGGACCTAGTTTTTGTCTACTTTTTTGCCTTTTTTCCCGACCATGTTCGATTTGTACGTGAACTTTTTCATCCAGGACGCTTTTTTTCTTTTTTTGATTTGTCTTTTCATCCTTCGCACTCATGTTTTCTGACAGTCACTTTTGCCCGGTTCTGTTTTTACAGCGATCGCTTCGGATTTGATGTTTGTCGTGTCCAATTGTTACTGTTAGTTGTTCAGTTTGGTTTTTGCCACCTGATGAAGGGTTCATACCCGACACGTCGTGGGGTTTCTCGCAAACTTTTAAGCACTTTTTACTACCTCTTTTCGACCTACACATTTCAACAGTGCTCCGCAGCATTTCGACCTTATATATATATATATATATATATATATATATATATATATATATGTATATATATATATATATATATATATATATATATATATATATATATATATATATATATATATATATATATATATATATATATATATATATATATATATATATATATATATATATATATATGTATATATGTTCAAGATGTTAATAAATTTCTTCCTTCCAAGGAAAAAACTACAGTATTGTCCGCCAAATTTGTGAGGCAGGTTGTAATGTAAGCTTTACTTTGTAACAGGCCTCTTGTTCAACTCAATGAAGGATAGCTCACTTTGTTTTAAAGAAGTCCAAAACAAAGCAAGCTTTATACCCGACAGTGTAGTTAATTGCCCGGGAATGGGAGAACCAAGATATGCAGCCTGCCTCATACGTTAAAGAATGCTGAGAACTTGAAATCATAAAGGGGTCAGAGGACATGTGGAAACTAAACTCTGCTCTGTAATAGAGACCAAGGATTGATGTATAGATTACGCAGTTATACCGTACAATTAGCTGAAAAGATTACACGATAATGGACTATGAGGGTGTTCACATGTCCGTACGTCACTGGTTGACATTGATTGGCAAAGACCATGCGCAGGAACCCATGTCTGTTTGTAAGGTGTTGCGCGTATTAACGCTTGTGCGATTGCACTCAGAGAGTACACCAATTGGAATCTACCTATCATGGTGACAACAGTATAAGCGGCGTCTTACCAACTCTCTGGGCGCTCACGGCATTTGCTTGTAAAAGCTGAATAAATCTATCCTGCAAAGTGGGATTTCCGTCATGTTTCATCGCCCCATACATACACAACCACACACACAAAGCAAAATTCTCATTAACCTCCTCCGTTCTGGCTCTAATATAATAGTGTTTTATTATTCCTATCAAAATATATTATAGGAAGTTATGGTATTCTATCATAATATGGAAAAGGTACCGGTTTCATAACTACACAAACAAATTTAAATCTAGAAGGAAGCGATTGGAAATCAACTCGTTACTTAAAAAAAGGTTTGCCAAGTTGTCAAAATATACTTCAGACTCATAATTTGAAACTTCCACAATATATTCAATATCCTTATGTACTTCAGATGATGATACCTTTAAGTATCTGTTGGTGTATTCCCTAACACTAGCCACAGAAGATCCGGTCGGCTGAATCCCCCGAAGACATGCATGAAACGTTCTTTCAGAATGCAGTTCACATTTATCACGCTGTTTGTGATCTCAGAAGATGTTCAGAACTTCATTTTTATCTTGAAGAAATAGTTAAATTTCTGAATGGCTATGGATATCACTTTACATTGTTACCTTAGAAAGTACATCCCATGTGGTTATTCGATCATCATGTTAATGATCATTGTGATGGTGTAAACTATCTTTAATACCTTCTGAAATCCCTCAAAGCCAATTTAGATGCACTCATCCAAGGTATTCCTAGCCTTATTTATTCCATGAAAAAGGAAGAATACCTTTAAAACGATTTACTGCCTGGGAAATGCAGAGGGCGTCAATTTTTGTGAGCAGTGGACTCCCTTAATGACCAGATGCCTGAATGGAAACGTTAATTAATGATACATGATAGATCGTGGGTATACGAGAATCTGCAAATAGATCTATGGCTGCACTCTGTTCACGTATAGTGCATACTGGTAGCATGTAACGAATACATTGCTTCCTCCGACGGAAAAACGGAACAAATCTTAGCCTGACATGGTAAACATTTAAATGGTTTTTCAATAGCAATCGTAATGTGTTCAACATGCATGTACAATGTAGAGTGCAATGATTATATGTTGAAATAAACGTTGAAAAGTCAAATCAAACAATTTTTGGAAATTAAAATTTCGCTGATAAATTCCCCACGATCATTCATCTCTTTAAAAGCAAACAAAAACACTCAAGTTTTGAAAGATGAAATAGAGAAATAATTGAACTGATGGAAAACAGCCGTCACAGACTTAACTTTGTTTCCTATCGGTTTTTAAAAGTGCAATTTCGAAGAAGTCGATCCCGTTTTAATAGAGATCCTTCACTAGTGATTTGGGAGTTTATCTTATAACTAGATGTCCTTGGAAATATTCCCCGTTCTATGGCGATGAACCCACTTTCAAATCTGCCGGCCAATTATAATGTTTGACCTTAAATAAGGATGTGATATAATGCATTATGCAATCAAAATTAATCAATTAAAGTATTTTTCCATGTGGTTATTTGTCTTTCATAACGACTTAATGAAGGTATGAAAGTAACGAGAAAAACAATTCAATTTTCTTGCTTTTGATGGGAACCGCGAATGTACATCAGTTTTTTTAAGTTGTGTAATGACTTTGTGGAATTAGTTAGTTAGATGGAGTTTTACGGTCCAGTTTATAACCAATTGGTTTTAAGTCGAGCCGGCTTTTCCCCTTTTATCCAGGTAAGGCTCACCGGCCTTTTTCTCCACTCCATTGCTTATGATGCTGAGCACCACACACAATGGCAGTAGGTTCCATTTTTAAAGTCTTCGATATGAACCCGGCGAGGACCATAACGCCCGACCTCCCGACTGCAAGTCTGATGCTCTAACCACTCGACCACGCAGTCGGTCGGGCTTCATGGAAGACAGCAACCGAGATACTGGGGGAAATTTCTGGCCAAGTGTGTGTGAAATTGCCCATTCACATGAAATTTTAACACAGTAATTTTTACCTTTTGAAAACGCGGTAATGTTCTCACTATAGAATACAAATCCCGACCTTGAATATGAAGTTAAAATACAAAGTTTGTTTGACTTATTAGTAGCTTAAAGGTGCTTCTACACTGAAATCGAAACATGCCCTTTTTGCGATTGGACACCTTTTTCATCCCAAGACAAACGGCAGCGATTTTCAAAGATTTCCATTCCCCAATGGTTCTGAAAAACAAAAACGCAGCGATTTGTCTTTTAGTGTAAACATACCTGAAGAGAACCTTTATCTCAGTCTTCTTCAATCGTATTGCCAACAGGAATTTAGTTTCCACGATCCCACAGAAGAAAGAAAAAGAGGCGTTGCAAATCATATTTGAGATATATAGTTCCAAAAAATGTATGTCATAGTTATAGAAAAGGTTCTTTAAAAATGTTGGGGCAACGGAGAGATAAACCGTACCAAGTGGGCCTTGCCACCTTTTCAGTTTTAGGCCAAATCATCAGCCAACATGTGAAAAAAAACAAACTTGAAAGTTTGGCCTTAACGTGTGAACAGAAAATAGAAATTCTCAGGGACACTTCGCATAAAAATCAATTGAATTATAAATTTGTAAACGGATTAAGGCGACATTCAGAGTTCTTTAACGTTTTTTTTCACAGCTTAAATTTGCACCACGCTGTTAAAAGGAAATGAAACTCTTACAGAAAAAGTACTGGCAGCTAATGTAGCCAACGATATTTTACAGTTTTGCATTAGAAAGCCATATCTTGTTATCATTTTCCCTCAATAAAATACACTTGAAGACCACTTAAGTGCACGCGAACAGAATTGGCTTCGCAGGTACATTAATATGGGGTTCATGCGCAACTGTAAAATTAGAGGTCGAGCACCGGAATCCCTACTGCCAGTACCGTATTATCGTAAAATAACGGATTTGTTACTAACAGTGCATGTTTGTAGATAATAGCATAATTAAAAATGGCTCGTGATCATCGTCTAACATCATGAATGGTTACCGTGTCGTGGTGGCTGTCTAGTGCTGCATGCAGGGCTGGAAAAAATGTTTATTTCCCAGGAAGAGTGTTATATTATTATGCCACAATTCCCCCCATGTTTTCATGGGGGGAATTGGAATGGAAAATTTACCTCCAATTGCCTAAATTTCCCTTCCAGATGGCAAAATTTCCTGGGAAGGAGCCTCCCAGCTTCCCAACGTTTTCCACCCGTCATGGGTGGCGCCAGCGGAAGGGGGGGGGGGGCGGGGTGGGGCATGGCTCCCGTCGGGGAACACTGGCCCCCCGTCCGGGAAGGTTGGCGGTTTCGTCGGGGAGGCCTAAAAAAATAAAAATAATAAAAAAAACCCACAGGGACTGAAGTTACTGGGTGGGCCATCTAAAAAATATTTTTTTGTTTTGAAATGTTATTTTAAAACATATCGAAATCGATATTAAAATCACTTCTTAACTCGGTTCAACCTCATTTTATGTACCTTGTCCTATCTCTCCTCCCGCCGGGGGAGGACGGCAATTTTTTGGCAGGCTTTAACATGAAAAAAGAAAAGGACTGAAGGTAGTGGATGGATGAACATGATTTTTTTCTTTTTGAACTATTTTTTCTTTTGTAACGCTATTTTATTGCATATCTGAATCGGTTTTAATCACCTCTTACTAGCTCTTCTATCCCTCATCCTATCTTCAATCCGTGCGCGCAAGGTCATTCCTGCGTCGGTGACGGGCTACCACCCCCTGGTGTTGAGAAAATCCAATTTCGTCGAGGAGCCTTCTTCTACAGACTCACCATAAAAGATGAGGGTCTGTAGTCACTCGGACGACCTTTTTGATTTTGCATTTTAGAAGACCATAGCCTTCAAGGAAACTCACAATTCCGAATTCTCCTTATAAAAACGAACGGGAGGCTGATCATGTGCGTGCAGTACCCCATGGTAGGCCATCTGGCCTGCCCAGACGGACAACCGAATTCTTACAAAGGTAATGAATATCGGCTATGTCGTTTTCAGCTACACATAATAATAAACAGTGGCGTGAGAAAATCTCCCCATAAATCTGACTGAGAATATATTTGAAGTCACCTTTTAACGTGCCATACTTTCAAAAACGTTGGGAGTTAAACCATTTATATTCTGGAGTTCGGGCAGTCACGTTAAAAATAATTCATCTATTTCATGGACCTTGCAATTGAATTCAACGAAAATTCTTAATGCAGTAAAAAACATTATACTAAGTATGTTTTAATTCCGTTGCATATAGTTACCCCCCCCCCCCCCACGAAAAGAGACAAGACCATTAAATCTAATTTGAGCAGTACCTTTTACCTGGTACTTTTCTGATCATTAGCAAGTTTGGTTTTTCTCTATTGAAGTGAAACTTTCATTTTAAAGGAAGGCTCGAAATAAAGACTGCTTCATTTCTAGCTACAAGTCTGGGAAATGCCATTCCGGCTATCTTAGGTGTTAGAGTTTTTAACAATTTTCTGTACGCTCCGCACAGATAGTGTTTTAGTCGAACAGATAACTGAACAGAACAATGCGTGTTTGTAAATTATTCTTCGTTTGGGGGCAGTATTATGAAGTGAAAATACTTTTATTGCAAGAGAACCTTGATTTTCCTCATCAGAACGTCAGATCCCCCCATAAAACCCCAAAACTGTTATAAAATTACAATTTCTCTCTAATATTAGCTTTAGATCGTTAAAAGTGGCAAAATTGTCTAATTTTAATGGATACTCCGTAAAATAAATAAACAAAGCCAACTCTTTTAATCACCCGGCATGGCCTAATTTTGCTCCTGAAAGTTCTATCACTTAATAAAAGAAACCAAATTTTTCATTATAACCTTACCAAAAAACAAATTTTCTTCCATTAAATTCCAAAATTTTTCCATTATAATAAGCTCTTAATTTTCAAAGATTCGTTCAAAAAAGGGAAAACTTTCCGAGCAAATTCTAGTCTCACCTCGAAGCCCTAGTTCGTAGGTCTTGTACGATTCAATGCATAACCCCAAAAGAATTGCAGCTGTCGCCCATATAACGGTTTTGATTTTCCCTTATGAAGGACAGATTCTTCAACAAACACCCAAACATTTTTCTAGTACCAACAAAAGCCAAATTTCTTTCAAAAGTTTTTATTTTAACTTCAAATTAACTTCAGATTTTTAAGTTTTTGTTAAAAGATAAGCCCCAAATTATCGGCGTGCTCCGCGCGCCTCACATTTTGCCAAGTCAAGTTCCACCGGGACTTAACATCGTCATTGTCGGGGCCTAGATATTCTGGCCCCCCTGTCGGGCAAATCCTGGCGCCACCCCTGCACTCATGGCTGCATGTGTGTGAAATTTGTTTACCCGAAAATATTCAGTAATTGAAATTCAACAGTAAATAACACCAAATCTTATAACCTAAAACACATTCTACTGGTTCTGTATATTCTGGTAAATTCAGTTCAGACGGAAATGCAAGGTGCTGAAAAGGTTAATGATCTCTTTCAAACTCTGATTTCCCCTTCAAGGAAACTTTGGGCCCTGTTTTTACTGTTGAAGCAGAATACCCATTCAGTCCAGTGGTCAAAAGCAAATTCAAATTTAATTCATCATACAAACATGAGCCTTGCGAGCTGATGTTGTAACAAACTAGTGACATGAATCATGTTGTGCAACAAATGACATAAAAAGATGGCGTTTTACTCGTGCAATAAAAAAGTGTCTAACGGTTATGCAAAGTCTTCGTTTAGTTTTAGTTTTGCTTTTCCAACGTGCAAAATCAGGTAGGCTGAATATAGATATAGATTGACGTTTCAATAACTTTACACCATCTGCAAGATTTTCCTTACCAACTACTTAACAGGCCTCACCCATTCAAAATTAAGAGGAATTCATTGTTTTAAAAAAATGCAGTTAGATTGAGTTGTAAGGGTCAGCTTCTAGCTGATTGGCTTAAGTCGAGTCCGCCACGGTCTTTTGTTTTGAAATAAGGTAAAACATCTAACCTTATTTATCAACCACATCATTAAATTTTGTGCCATCAGAGTGGTGATCACTCTTCTCGCAAACTAATGTCGCCTGGGTCTTTCATGATGATTTACCTCCCCTTTTTACTCATGTTTCTTTTTTATTCCTACAGCGCTCAAACAACATTACTTAAAAGTTGATCATCCCATTAGCTCAATTTGTTTATATTTACGTTTCTCTATTTGTTCACAAAGGTTATCCGATTCATTTATGTGAAATAAATTTACTATATTATTGCGTATGTCTTGGAAGAAAGTTTCTAGACTTACACATGAACGGGACAATGAAAAACAGCAGCTATGGAATAAAAACATTATAGAAGAATCTGATCAGCGCTTGTGTTGAGTGACAGTAGACAGCCAATTAGTGGGGTCCATTTGCCTTAAATCGTCTTCACTGATTTCTTGTCAAAATGTAATTTCAAACCGTCATATACAGTGAAATTGAGAGAATCAAGAAGCATTACAGTGTACAATCATCCATTGTACCTGTAAGCAAAGAAATTGAAAGATAAATCCCAGTTATGGCCGACTAAAATCATATTACCATCACTTGATCTCCGGATTCGTCTATAGAAAGAAAATTACCATAAAGTTTAAAGAAAAAGTACACACACCAATACATACTGGAATTTCATGTACCCTTCCGGCTTGACGCAGAACGCTGGATAAAACTCCCTACCCCTCCATTTTTTCCTAAAAATAGTTAGTGTATTAACCGGAATATCTGGTCGTTTTCTCTAGTTTATTATTCCATTGATAGACGATAAAATGCGCAAACCAATCTTGGAAATTGGGGCCTAGAATAGATAATCTAGTGCCACGTAAAATACATTTTGAAGAACAATTTTGTTTAAGTATATTTATGTATTGTTAAGAGCTATACATCTCCTCAGAGCAGGGGTATGACCCTTTGGTACGCTATTACTTTCGCCCACCTCTACTCAGTAGATGTATTTCATATGGTGCCATAGGTCTCCCTAATAGCCATGTTGGAGTGCATGCAACAACGGAGTATAGGCCACGCTCAACACGCTTGTTCGATGAATGTGTACACATCGTGCATACCGCTGTAAGCATGCACTGTGCAGTGCATTCAGCAAAGAGCCACGTAAGTGTACTTGGCGTTAGTGTAATTCAGCATGTCACATCCATGACGTAGGCCTAATTGCAAACCTCTATAGCTGCCCAAATAGGGGATTCCTTTCGTCCTATCTATCAACTTTGAATATGCATTTTCTTGTTTGATTGATGGACGATCTCATCATATTCGTTGCAAGACGAATTTCAGTTGGGGAGGGGGATACGGCTCTGAAGTGGGGAATAAATTTTCGAGTGTGGTTGCCTTAACCTCTGGTCTCCTCGGTTAGGAGATAGAGTATATATGTAGGCGTTCACGTACCTGCAGGGCAATAACAGGGCAGAACATAGAAATAATCTGTACTTTGAAAATGTTTCATGTTTATTACACTTCTTTTATTTATTGAATAAGCTAATGTAAATCACTTCAATTAAACTTAATCCAATTACGAAAACAATTGAATAATAATAAGTTTCCAAGAAATTATCGATATTTTCAGGCTAAGCAAATTGGTTACTTACAACAAAACTTAAGAACATATACTTCTTTGATGTTTACATGATTGCTTTCGTAAGGAAAATGTGTCCTTTGCTGATTTTATTTGAGTTTCGAGATACCTTTCCGAAAATCTATAGGCATCTCTTTCTTCTAAATTAATTAAGTGTAAATAAGACAATAGATCAAATAAAACCAGGAAAGGAAATAGTTCAAAACAGCACTATCAGTAGATAACCGCTATTTTCCAATAAACCAATTAAAGGTGTGCCATCTGTGAAGGCAAGGTACAATGGTCCGTTGGGATGATCCGGCATCAAAGGGCCCTAAACAAGCGACAAGAAAGGGGTTAAAGTCAAGAGTAGTGATACCTGGACAAGTTTCCAATAATTATAAATCTTCTTTCCACATTAAGTTTATCGAACCGAATGCAGGTCATCAAGATGAAGGGGGAGTCAGTCGCCGAGCCCCTCGGCAAATCTGTTGTCTTTTACTTTAAACAGGGAGCTGTTCCGTAAAAGCTTCCTGCTTTAAAATATATTCCCATTTGATCCCTCAACTCACTCTCGAAAAAATCCTCTGTAATACATCTAGATACCTTATCTGGCTAGGGGTCTACCATACTCTATTGTCTTCAAATGACACAATCGTGTCAAAAAGGCCAGTATCTTCAATGTAACAAACAAACTGTGAAATTTTTGCCAGTGGGGAACGTTTTTCAAAATCTTCAGGCCCCACCTAGCAACTCTTAGCAGACCAGTACAAATAAGTTTCAACCTGACAATTTGGAAAAAAGGTTTTTAGTTCTGTTATAAAGACAGGTATCATCCTTTGGTGATGTACGTTCATTTTTTTTTTATGAAAATGCTGAAAGTCAGCACCAGTCAGTCGTGATTTTGTTATTTGATACGCCTGGCATGCCATCCATAATTTGCTTAACGGCAAGGACCTTTAAATTTAAGTTTTCATTTTGTTTTACTACGAGTGTAGTTGATTTATGTGACCCAGAGCCAAACTGCAACTTGAAAAGTTTATTGACCATATACGCTTCATAATTTTGTAGCAATAAACATCCCCCCTTGATAAATAAGAACTTGAAAATCAGCAATTGCTGCAAAGAAGAGGAAAAGCAAATATTGTTAGGCCTCTTCAACCGCTTCACTGTCCTCCAAGTATCTTCTCTTGGGATATGCCACTTAGGAAAATTTTGCCCATTTGAAGAGAGAGAAAGTAACGTACAGTTACTACGACGATTCTCCCTTATCAACGCTTCACGGTACAGGGAATTTGATCTCAAAAATAATTTAAAGACATAATAAAAGTCAGTGAGTAGAATTACGATACCTTGTGAATGACCAAATGGCAAGACGTCGAGTTGCAGGGAACGCAAAAGGGTCAAAAATGTAAAACGTGTAAACAAGAGATATGTGGGGAGAAATAATATAAAACTCGGAAGGCCCCATGACCTTTAAAAATAAATACACGTTGAATAGCATCTGAAATGAAATTAAGAATCTTTTCTTAGGAGAAGGGTAGTTTATTTACAGCCACAACATAGACTTTAAGTTCGGTTTCATCCTGCTTCGTCATACAGCACTACAATGTCATCGAAATACTTTACACTACACTTGATTAAATTTTAGATCAAAAAGGTGAATCAGTCTAAAATTACACTTAATCATGTAAAAGGCGATATTTTGGATGGAGGAGATGTTAGACTCTGGATGAATTTAAACGTAAAGAGCAGTCCCCCCAACTTGAAGAAGTGTAGTAGACTGTGTTGTTATATGATTGGCTCTTGTTAGTCATGTGACAATATTGTTTCTCCTCAGATGTAAAATTGACTAAGAGTTACTGTATGGTTTACCTTGAATGTGCAATACTGAAGTGCCAAAATATTATAAAAGATACTTGAAGGAAACGAGAAGAAAATTGTGAGAATCAGCTGTTGCCTCAAAGTAAGTTTGTGGCGACTGCCCTTTCCCTTTAAGTATATGTGGCCGCCTTCTAGATCACGGAGATACATAAAACAAGATACTGCACAAACTGTGCCAGAAGTGTCATATGTATGAGGAATATTGTACGGCTGGCCCATATTTCCCCTAGATATCAGTCGTTAACATGTGCCTATATCTCATGTGGGTCATGTGGGCTAGCCCATACCATATGGGCTCCTTAGTACAGTGGCGTAGCTACGGGGGGGGGGGGGGGGGGCTGGAGTCCCTACTGAATCGCCCAGCCACCAGCAGCCCCCACTGACGACCTGGGCAAAAAATTATATTCATGCTGGCCGATGATAATATTCAATCCGGAATACCCGGCTACTATGACATAGATACACTTGCGATAGATTCACGCAGTTGCAGGATATTCTGCAATTGTGCCGCACTTTAAATTTCAGAATAAATCCAGGTAGATTGTGACAAGCTTCATATCTTCGGAATCTCTTGACTTTTTACTCGTCGGGTTTTTGGATGGATAACTTTCTAACAGATTTAGAGAGGCTGAAATTGCCTACCTTAGTGTGGTTTAAAGTCCGCTCCTAGCAGCTGGCTTGTTTCTATCTCATGTAAGGATTTTTTCGATTCCCGGGGATGCACAAATTTGTTCCAAAATCATACTTGGTGTGGTGGGTAGAATATTTGAGTCAAATATGGTTGGAAGGAATTTGCACTTTTTCACGGCCATTGCTGCCAGTTATTTGCCAGTGCAACAACCAAACCCATGTTGGGCAATGCAGTCTCAAGGGTCGCAACCTTACTACTATTACCCCACAGGACCTCACTTAGCTCTTGGGTGGAGTGGACATTCTCAGTGGCGTACGAGACGGGGCAGCAGGAAGACTGCCCCAGATTTCCGCAAAATGTAAATTTGGGAAGGAATTTGGGAAAAATACAGGCAGGAATTTGGAAAAACTCTGGCAGGACTTTGGAAAAATTCGGACAGCCCTTAAATTTTGAAAAAAATGAGGGGATATTTCACAAAATTGCTATATGTGGCCGTAATCTAAAAAAAGATATGCCATAAAAAAGGAAAGGAACGTCATATAGTCGCAATAAAATTCTCATGAAAAACCAGTTCAAGGTTCTAAACATTCGCCACACCTTCAGGCAGCGCAAAAAGGTATGATTATTCGTGACTTTTACTTCACAGATAATCACAACACAATGCCTGAAATTGTCGAATATACAAATTCTTCCAAGCATTTGCCCGAAAATGGAAAGGTATGATAGTAAGGGTAACAAAGTTACAAAAATAAATCAGATTAAAAAATCGCGACACTTTTGGGAAGTCTGTGGCCTAAAAGAAACAACCATTCTTGAGTCTGTTTTAAAATCTTGTGTAACACAATACCCGAAATGGCCGATTATTTTAAATAGCTTCAAATCTTTGCCGATAAACAGAAAACGCTATATTTAAAGTAAAATTTTCAGGGAAAATAACAAAGATCTCCGACCCATTTGGGTAGAATATGAAACAAAGGTTTTCATCATCCCCACAGTCTTACTCATAGGCGTAGGAGCCCAATTTGATTTCGGGGGGGGGGGGGGGGCTGTAACGACTTGCCCGAAAAATACAACCAAAATAACTTCGCGCTCTTTGCACGGGTTTTACATGTTAGTGTACATACCATATGGACAACCATCGGTTGCTATATCGCAAAGATCGCATGCTTATTACATACAATCATTTGCGTGTCATATAATTATTATTTTGGGGGAAAGTCGTTAAAATAATGATAATAGTAATAATAAGGTTAACCCTAACAACACACGCTGGTGAATTGCCGAATATAAAAGTGCTTGTACAATTCAAATACCGAAGTATTTCATTCACATACACCCCCTCAAACATTTGTGCATATTAAAAAAAAATACTGGTTAAAACATTAAGATGTAAAAAGTTTTCAATAAAAGTAAGAATTTCTGCTCCGCCTGCTTCTAAAAATATTTATAATGTCTTCCATTTGTTCTTGCATTACTGTGTTCGTAAAATTTCGTTCAACATTTAGAATTGCAAAATTATGGAGTCTTTGCTGTCCCATGGTGTTTCGCAAATACGTTTTTAGCCTGCGTATACCACCGAGGGCCCTCTCCGCAGAACATGACGTTGCTGGGATGGTTGCCAGAATGCATGCACACTTATAATATGTATACAAAATGTCATGTTGGTCGTACGCATGCATGTATTCCACAACATTTGCTGCAGAAGAACCAGAAAGAAGGGAAACTGAGGAATGGTTCGCTTATTTTATTTTCTAAAGTTAATGAAACTCTTCTTTTCAGCTTCGAGAATGTCTCTAAGTTATAATATTTTGCTACTTTATCATACTGTAGCTGCTTCCAGTTGTAGTTTCATTTAATACAATGTCACCAAGCGCACAAAGTATATTCTGGTCTTCCACATCAAACCTTTACTCCATCTCCGCAACCACTTTATCTATGCTACAAAAATAAGCATCGATACGATAATAATCCCGTGGAGAGGTGTACTGCTGTGATTCGCCAGCTCCTGATGTTCCCAAGAGGACCTCAAGTCGACGAGGTGGCTTACGTGCTCTTGGAAGCAGTGGTTCCTTGAATTCATAGTCTGTTTCCACTATGCATTCTTTGATTTTGTTACCGAGGAGGTCCGCTTGTTTCCAAACAAACTCAAAGTTTTCATAATTTCTACAATCTTTGAGTGTTTGTCTTGTTGCATCTGCACTCCTTTTTGCCGATATAACATCCACCGATTTACCCTGGAGGTACTGACTGAGGCTGCTGGTATTCGATAGTATTAACTTTAATACGTATAAACCAAAAACAAACTCAAAATTACATAAGGCATTAAGAAGCGCACGACTATCAGAATAAGTTTTGGGGTCTCGATCCTCAGATAGTGCATGTAGTGCTTTGATTATACGAGTCATCTGACTAAGAACGGCTTTGACTGCTTGCCAGGGACATGCCCATCGAGTAACTCTCTGAGATTTAAGAGAGTAGATAACGTGTTCCCCGTCAACGTCTATGTCACTAAATACATTAGGGAGCTTTCGATTTGCACGTTCACCTATCGACTGCTACGAGATTACGTCAATTTTAGACTCTGCGCATGCTCCACGTCGTCTCACTCGTCCACTAGCCAAATCGAGAACGTGTTCACCGCGGTTTTGACGTTCGTCCCAAACTGCAACGAACGTTCACATGTGTGACGTCACAGAAATTCTGAAAATGGATTAAGTGGCAAGGATACATGCTTCCCTCTTCATGATCTGTTTTGTACAATATTATTGGGGTCACTTTTTACCTAAAATGTATATGAGATTGATGATTCATTGGGAAATGTGTTTTATTTTGGACGTTTTCTTCAACAGGCGGAGACTCGAAGTTGAAATATGCTGTGTTCTCCATGAAAACATACCAACAACTTCACTGGCGTTCATGTAGTAGACATGTATTTACATCGTTCAAGAAATTTAGAAAAATTACACAAGGCTAGGCTGTAAATTCGCCATTTTAATACGACTCGTCCACGTCGACCCTTGAAATGGGTAATCGAAACAGGCTTTAACAGTCGACGTACCATAGCAGTGGACACGTTCAAGAAGGCCAGCTGGTTGACTAGAACGAAGTCCACGTTAACTCAATCGAAAGCTCGGTATTATGTCGCTTACGACTTCCCTCTAGAAAATTGTATAGGTTCTGCGTATTTCCTAGTACATTACGTAATGGTGCTATTTCTGTCAAGGTGTCTTGAATCGCCAAATTTAACAAATGGCCATAGCAGTGAACATATATGCCAAATGGTGAACATTCTTTAATGCGAGTGGCTACGGTATACGGCCCGTGAAAGTTGTGCAGTATAGGCCTACTACTAATACTATGCGACATGCTAACGTAAACAACGAAATATCTTATGTAGATGGAGAAAATGTATGTAAGGCCGATTGTGTCAAAATTCTCTTTTAGATTAGTAGGCCTAATGGCGAATTGAGCCCGACAAGTTCAAAAAGTTTATTTCAATTATGTAGGATATTTTTTGCAACTTTTCATTTTCTTTAGCTACATCTTTTCAATTTATTTTTCTTTCGGTAGGTGCCCGAAAAAATTGTCAACATACTGCCCGAATTTTCACAGAAATTTCGGTTGGGGGCTGCAGCCCCCCAGCCCTCCCCCGCCTCCTACGCATCCTACGCCTATGGTCTAACTGTAGTCTTGCAGAAATTGCCCGAAACGGTCAAGTATTCGGGAAAAGTTTAAAGTAAGTGCTGGGACGTTTTCAATTGCCAAATTAATTCCACGGAAAGACAGGAGGGAGTTCAGGTGCCCAAAAGTTTACCATCTATCCTGCTCTAGAACCAAATACGGACAATGGTTATGAAAATCGGGTAATTTGTTTCTCGATTTCTTAATGATGCAGTGTGAGAATGTCTTTCCCTAAGTCTGCTTGAAAATTCATTTAAACACACCATGTAATGTTACATTTTTTTTAAAGTAAAATCGTATATAGTTGGAAGCTTGGGCAGTCACACAATGTTATCAAGATATTGTTTTTAGCCAAGATTCACAATAGAGGCTTTGCAATTACGTCACGGAACGGCCATACTGGAGGACAATCATGCCAAATACACGTGGCTTTATGCCGAACGCACTAAACAGTGTGCACTTTGGTATGCACGGTGTGTACACATTCAACGAGCAGCGCGTCCAGTGTGATTTACTACGCAGTTTCATGTACTCCAACATGGCCGCCGGGGAGTATTATGGCGTCATGTGAAACTTAAGCCTCTATAGAGTAAAATTCATTAGCATGTTTTCAATTCCGTTTTATGGTTTTCCCCCGAAAATATGAGGAACCATTTTAGCGATTGGTATAGTGATACATTTTATCTCGTAATTTTCTGATCAAATAGCGACTGCTTAGACTGTTAGATCCCCCTATAAGACTGGGAAATGTCAGTTTCGACTGTCTCAGTGTACGATTTCTGTTCGCTTCGCGCCAACTAGTGGTGGCGCTCCGCGTAGAAAGTCTTCCCAGCAGAATTTTTGTTTTAAGTGAACAGTTTTTGTGGAAAAGAAATCTCGAAATAGCGACAGCTTAGACCCTCTATGACCATCATGGAAATGACATTTTTGACTGTCTCATGGGTCAAATTTTTCAAAATTTCCTGTACGTTACGCCCCAACTTATGGTGATGCACCACTTAGACCGCTTCATAGCAGAAGTAAGTTTTAAGTGAACATTTTTTGCAAAAGGAAACTGAAAATAGCGACTGCTTAGATCCCCCTGTAATCCCGGGAAATGCTATTTTCAACTGTCGGAAAGGGGTCAGATATTTCAAAATTTTCTGTACGCCCAGCCAATGGTGGCGTTCCGATTAGTCTTCCTGGCTGAATTTTAGTTTGGAGTGAACGTTCATCTGAAATTGAAACTTAAAATAGCGACTCCTTGGATCCCCTTTTTAAGCCTGGGAAATGTCATTTTCGACTGTCTGAAAGGTACGAATTTTAAATTTTTGGGACGCTCCGTGCCAACCAGTGGTGGGGCCCCGCTTTGACTGTCTTACTGGCAGCCTTAGTAATCCCGGGTGCAAAATTATATGGGTCCGAAAGGGGCTAAGAAATAGGACCAATAAGCGTCCCTTACAGAACTTTTACCTGCATTCGTACCTGACTCTTTTCTGACATGTGGTCAGCTTGGAAAGAACACTTCTGACCGAAAGGGTGAAAGAAACCGAAAGGGAGAGGTACGAATTTAAAATTTTCTGGACGCTCCGCGCCAACCAGTGGTGGCACTTTGACTGTCTTACGGGCCTTAGTAATCCCCGGTGCAAAATTATATGGGTAAAATAATAGTAATAAATAATAAAATAAAATAATAAATAAATGTTCCACACTGTTACTGTCCTAGTAACTCAATCAGTTCTCGCTCCATGCAAACCTGCCTTTATTTATTCCAAACCTACTATATTGCTTCGTAAGTATAAAAGATTCTTACGTGATCAGAAAATGTGCATTGTACAAGGATATGTATGAGTTATCCCGCATGTTTAAAATTTAATGTACACCCAAGAAACAATTAAGAATCGGCCCATTGGAAATACTTTGTAATATCTCTGAGGGAATCAAGCAAATAATCGTGACTTTATTGATCTGATCTCAGTATAAGTACTTTCACTTTAGTGTTGTTAATATTTTTTAACTTTGTTCCTCTTGTTTTTTGTTTGTTGAGCTTTTGTTACTGCATCATTAAAAAAAGTCACAGTATAGCAAACATGTCAAAAGGGCTTACAGTGACCAGGACAGTGCTTTTTTGACCATTGGTCTGCTCACTGGAAAATGATTTTTTGTTCATTGAGGGTACACTACATATGGAACGAAGGAACATGAATCCCGGACAATTATTAGAATGACAAGTGTAGTACAAAAATCACCTTTATAAACTGTGAGGCGCTTTGAAGTCAAAACGTTCCTGTGCCAAACCACGGCCGCTATTGGTCAAAACGTTCAAGGGACCGCGAAGCGAATTTTGAAGAGGGGGGGGGGGGCTGCAACTTAAGAGGCCTATCAGCAATATGGATCGCGGTATATTGCTCGCTCGACCGGACCGGACCAGGGAGCTGCTAGATGCGAGACAACACTCTACAGTATCTCTCAGACAATGTTCGTTTCCGACGGTAATCTTGCTTTTATCCGCCAAATTCTTATTTCAATGCTTTGATCAGCAAAGATAAGTGACTCATTATTGAAATTCCAATGAAGAGACGCATCCCTCACACCTTACTCATTAATATTTCGTTGCCAGCCGTCATGCAAAATTGTAAAATTAATGGCATTCGACGCTATCCGAGACACGACGTATCATTTCACTTGTAGACAGCAGCAATTTTCCTACAAAATGTAAAAACAAAAAACAAAGTTTATTTTTTCCCTAATATTGACAAAATTATATCAATCTGAGGGAAATATATAGGCTTGAACAATGCTTCCATTAAGAACGACATGCAATTGAGGCATATATCTAACCTTTGTTTCCAGTCGTTCTAGACCGAGAAATTCTAATTGTAAGCTTTCGAAATTAGCGGACACAAACCTCCAAATCAAAGGATATACGGACAATGCCTTGGTTAAGGTATTACATGGGAAAGAATGGAAGGGATCGTCATTATAAAGACTTAGTCACAAGGGATTCAACAATAGAAACAAAGGGACCTGTCAATCAAAAAGTGACACCTCAAAAGATATAATCCGTTTCAAGCACATATTGTCTGAAAAAAAAATTGATCGTTGTATCTCCTTTTCTAGCAACTCCCTGACCGGACGGTGCCATGAACTCTTGTATCTCTATGATGAACATACGCAAATTTGGAGGTTTAGTTACACTATAACTATTAAGAATGCAAAAATGTTCGTTTTTAAGATTATTTTGAAGACCAGTATTAACATGTGTTTCATTCATTAGTTGTGTAGGGACTAAACTATTTCGACATAGGCACATTTTAAAATGCAGGGATGTGTAGGAACGGGATAAGAAATAACTTAGATGTCTATGTATACCTGTATGATTCCTTGAACATAACATCGATAAGAGCTGAAGAAAAGGCTGCTCGGAAATGCAATGTTCAGGTTTTTATTCAATTAAAATCCCGTCTGTTTCTTATGAAATTATCATAATCTGACTGGTTGACTCAACACCACTGTAATGCAATCTCAATATCTATCAAGCTTAGGCAGGAGCAAGTATTGGCAAGAACCACTCGCTAAGCTGAATTATGTATAAATCTAGTCCCATCTCAAAACTTGATTAAAGAAATCATACACGAATTTGACACGTCACTTTCTGCAAAAACCGGAAGAGGTATTATTTTCAAAAGTAAAGTAATGGTAATGATAATGATAATAATGATAATAATGACAATAATGATAATAATGATAATAATGCTGTAATGATAATAATGATAATACTGATGATAAAGATGATAATGATAATAATGATAATGATGATAATGCTGATAATGATGATAATGCTGATAATGATGATAATCATGATAATGATAATAATGATGATAATGATGATAATGACGATAATGATGATAATGACGATAATGATGATAATGATGATAATAATGATAATGATGATAATAATGATAATGCTGATAATGATGATAATGACGATAATGATAATAATGATGATAATGACGATAATGATGATAATGATGATAATGATGATAATGATGATAATGATGATAATGACGATAATGACGATAATGATGATAATGATGATAATGAATAATAATGATGATAATAATAATAATAATGACGATAATAATAATAATAATAATAATGATGACGATGACGATGACGATGACGATGACGATGACGATGATGATGATTAATAAACATGATATATCATTGATGAGTACTTCTTGAGCACATATTGGTAGTCTTACTTCTTCATTAGACCCAATTTGTTTGGCGGGAGGAACTTCTCGAAATAAATTCCCTGTCGATGGAAGTTAAGCAAAGTTTGTCAGTCTTTTCTCTGTGTTCATTGAGTATAGCTAGGCTGTAAAAGCTTCTTTATGTCATGCTTGACCGTAACTACGTTTTCACTCGTCTCGCAATTGAGAAAGATCTCTCCCCTGTGGCACTAGTAGCAAGATAAATGTGAACGAGCTTAAAGATGGTTAAAACATTCTTCATCATGAGCTTTTCTTCGTCAGACATATAATTTTGTCATGGTTCAATACTTCTCTAAAACAACTGGAATTCTTCATAAGAACTTTGAATATGACCAGGTGTGCATCCAAGGTAGATGTAGCGATAACTTATGAGCAAGGATCAACGAAAAATTGTTCTTTCCTGAGTATAATCCTTGGAATGAATGACCTTTAAGAGTAAAGATTCTAAGTGTTCCTATGTCTCAAAACCCGCCTTGATTGAATCAGTCTTGCAAGCCAGACACCAATAGGCCGATAGCCTCGAAGAAAACTGTCTAGAACGATCCATTCGGGAGAACTGAAAGGAAGGCTCTCTTTTTCTAATTCAAACTTTGAAGGGAAACGTCTCCTTCTCGGTTACGTTGGTTGCGCTATCAGTATCAGAGGATGGTCATGCTTCTTTAGTAACACTGTTCCATGGAAGGCTCCAAAGCTTTCGTTATTCCTCATTCCTCCTGGCACCTTTTTTTGTAAGGGGAGCAACCTGGTTTACACATTGAAGAGGCGGTACATACTAAACATGCGTTCCTTTCCTTATTTCGAACATACAACAAATATAGCCTTAAAATAGGCACATGAGAGACACATTTTACGATAAAATGGAGGTGATAGTTATTGACAAAATAAAAATTAAGCCTAGGGCACTTTAAATTATGATTTTTTAAAAAATTTCTTTAACATATTTTTTAAATGCTGATCAATATTGTTTCAAAGTAACCCCGGAGGCTCATGTATTGGGATCCAAACTGTAAGTAAATGCGGGGCTAAAGCCCCGGCAGCCCCCCACCCCCCCGTCTACGCGGTTCCTGGACTGGGTCTTTTTCTAATAAGTCGTGGTGGGATTATAAACTATATGTTCAGGGTATGATGTTTCGGCAACGTAGCTTTTTGGGTGGAAACGTCGCTTGAAAGGAAAATGAGGAACACATCATTTGCGGTGCTTTGATTTACATCAATACTGATCAATATATGCGAAGTTCATACTCAATGGAGTGGACTTACTCACTCTCTTATAGAGTGAAAAGTGTGAATTCACTCCATTTTAGTGTTATTCCCAGGGTTAAATTCCATTTGATACCATTAAACAAAAACTCATTTAGGTGCCAAATGGTTTACACTGTTTCCATTCAAAACCATTTATTACCATTTAAAACCAATCAGAAAACCAGTTGAGATTACCATTTGCATATTCAAGACCATTTGACACCATTCATAAACCACTTGAGACCATTCAAGACCATTTGACACCATTCATAAACCACTTCAAACTTATAAGACCATTCTAGTAGGCTGTTTTGTTGCTGGTCCAAATGGAATTCAACCCTAGGTTCCCTCAAAAAGAGTGAAATCCATGCCTTGAAGAGTGAAATTTATTCCAAAAGGGCAAATCTGCTCTCTTGATGGAGTGTATACAGGTTCCACTCTTAACAAAATCAGTGATCATTGCAGGCGCTCATTAAAGAGTGAATTTTCAATCATTTCTTAGTAGTTTAATCTTTCTTGGACTTAATTTCACTTTTCTTGGAGTGGATTAGCACTATGTGAATTCACTGTTTACACTCTATTAAAGAGAAGAGAAGTTCATTATTTAACTTTTAGAGCGTGATATAAATCACTTGATTTCTTTAAGCTGAGTTCTAGAATAGTATTCAAAATATGGGGATTAATATGGACTCTTTGTTTGGGGAATCGCCGAAAGTAGAATACAACAAATCTGCTGGGTTTCCATGTCACCTATGGAGTAATGTTATCCCAGTTGTCAGGTTGTAGGAATAATCATTCGAATGTTTTCCATTGTGAAAAAATCCAAAAACAACTTAAGCACATAGGAGCTGAGTGGCAGACCTCTATCAGTGATTTTGCAAGTGAAAGTCGTGCTCTAGTCATTTAAAATGATTGTTGGAGCGCAGAACATAACAAAATTGGTCTTCGGCGTCGTATGAAAGCTCCCGACCGTTCATTACACGTCTCTTTAATATTTAGTAGATACTGATGTGTAAAATAGAAGTGGATATTTTCTTTCAAGTACTGACAGAATTCTCATTTGTTTTCCCTAGTGGTTACAAAATTTCACCTTTGAAGTGAACTTGAAGTGGAAAGAAGATATGACGTCACATTTTCAATTTCATGAACACTGACACTTGGTTACTTTGACTTGACGATTTCCTCCTTCAAAATGTTAGATTTTCTTGTTTTTAGTGAAAGAACACGGGAATATATATACTAATATTCCTTATTTTGAATTTACAATCTTCTTTCATTGCAAGGTCAAATCCGAAATTTGAAAGCGAAATAGTTTTGATCATCAATACGAGTAAGCCCAAATACCTCTGCTTAATCTAACCGGGGAGCTGTAACATTTTACAGCTTTCTGCTTCAAGTTACTTAAGGTGACAGTCTGGCCCGTAACACGGGAGGCCAAACCTCGAGGGTACCAGATGGTTAGTCAAGAATTTGATTTTCCAGCCTTGTCGTTGCTAAAGATAAACTCGCTATACATCATTTGTACTGCGTGGCCTATCGTCCCAGTACCAGTGTGACTTCCATTAGGCATGGGGTCAAGAGGGTCCGCCTTGGGACCCTCATACCCCCTTCGAGGGTCCAGGGGGAACGTTCCCATGAAAAACATGTGCTTTATAGCAAAGTTAATGCAAATATCATGCATACAGCTGAGGTAAACGTTGGAATGCTGGATGAAGGGCTTTCCAGCGTTTAACTTTCATATCTGTGAATCACCTCTGGACTAGTGGTAGCCAACATGGAAAGATATCTTTTAAAAATTATATTGGTTTATAGCCCAGCCGAATCCGTGAAGCTTATGAAGGAGGCCATCAGTGTGGTATATCGCCTTAATTTTATTTTATTGTCTACATGCAACTTTAAAACATGTTAATTGAAGTTAATGGAATCAAGAGGTATTTTTGTGTACAACAGACACAGGTAACTAATTCAAGAATATGAAAGATTAAAGCTGATGGACCCAGCTATGCCCAGCGAAATCAGACCATCACTTTACCGTGTGGATTCGTCTAAATGCTAACTAGTATGTAAAAATAAAAAAAAAAAGTTGTCTAGACTTCATCTTGGTTATAAGAATCTGGTGTGACCCATAAGCAGGATTTTTAATGTAGCATTTCACTTCAGGAACTGTTAATGTTGAGAGCAGATAGTATAAATTTTCTATACTAAACACAGTTGGGTAAAATAATTACCAACACTGGTCACGAATGTGACAGTACTGGTAAACGGGTAAAACTTGTCCGCACAATTGTTGAATTAACGGGTGAAATATGTGGTAAGATACCACTTACTAGGGTAACCCATGCACCACTTGGCTGAACAATTATTGGAAAAATTTATTAAATTTCAGTATTGTCATATACGTGACCATCTGCTGGTAAAAGTTTTACCCAAATGATTTTAGAGTGTACAGAAAGATTTAGGGGTACAAAACTTTCTTTAAATTCGTCATAAATGCATATCCGTGCGGTGACATAGCTAAGAAGAGAAAATAGTTCTTCATCAAGAAATACCAATTTCCTCATATTTTATTGCAAGTACAACTAAAAACATTTCGGGAGATCGTCATAATATTTTATTCTTTTTCAAAGTTAAGGTAATTAATGCTGCTAGTAAAAATGCAGTGCGCCCGTGTGTGTGCGTGTGTGTGTGTGTGTGTTAGGGTGAGTCTAAAGCTCCAAATATTGACCGCCAGCCGAATGGCTCAAAGGGCTTTATATTTTTCAAAATTGTAACTTTCCTCGATCTCCTTTTCCCGTTGATGTATACTCTTTTTTTGTGCCAGTTGTTGTTTTGTTATTTGTGGTGTTTGTGCAGCTAACCAGCGTGTAACTTTTGGCCACTTAAATTTAATGATTTAACTTTTTGATCATCTTTGTGCATTGCTCATCTCGATTGTACGTTTGTACATGTCCTAAGAGGGGGAAAGCCACTGAACAGTGGGTCTAGCCCCCAAATGCCCCCTCCTTTTTCTAAAGTCCTCCCGACTCTTTGGCAAACAGCCGTTCGGCGAAACCAAATTCCCCTTCCTTGGTAACGGACTTGGTGACAGTTGTAGTAACTCCCTGCAATCACATCTTTAGAACGGAGTACTAGATTTTTGTGTAAATTCTCCCTTTAAGACCTGACGACGACCAACACGTCAGTATAACCGTCGTGATCAGAATAATGTGCATTGTGCATTGGTAATAAACAGATCGTTTATGGGTAATGTTGCGGCCGCTTCATAGATTATAGAGCACGTTCGAACCTCCTAGTTCTCAGGAAATTGTCATTCTAGACAATTTGAAGTGTTGAAAAGGAATGATTGTAACGAACTGCAGACCAAAAGAAACTGCCTTTTCCAACTCATGTAGAAATGATAAGGAGGCAGAAAGATGCGTTTTCGTAACAACTAAAAGTTGTTTTGTCTCAGTTAATGGACCATCTAGTGAGGGAAAACCTACTTGAAACTTATCAATCTGCGTACAAACCTGGACACAGTACTGAGACTGCCCTACTTTCAATACACAGTTCTATTGCATCTCAGATGCAAGAGGGAAGATTTGTTTTGCTTGTTCTTTTAGATTTGTCCTCGGCATTTGATACTGTTAGCCATGATATTTTATTGAACACACAGCAGTCAAATTAAAGAATAGGGGGTACTGTTCACAATTGGTTTAAATCTTATCTCACAGGCAGGCAGCAGGCAAGTAAAAATTGATAATGTTCTTTCCTCCGCAAAGCCTTTAGATACTGGAGTGCCACAGGGCTCAGTTCTTGGTCCTGTTCTGTTTTCAATGTATTTGGCAGTGCTAAGTGATGTTATACGTCATCATGGTATTACTTTTCACAACTATCCTGATGATACTCAATTATATACTTCATTTGACAAAAACAGCATTCAAGCTGCCTTTCAGGCAATGGAAGCTTGTCTACAGGATGTGAACAAATGGGTCACAATTCACCATCTTGAAACTTTATTGTGATAAGACTGAGTGTATTGTCTTTCGTTCAAAATTTTTGGTTGAAAACCCTGATTTTCCTCCTCTTGCAGTGGGTGGTGACCTTATCTTTGCTTCAAAAATTGTGAAAAACTTGGGTGCGTATTTTGATCAAAACCTGAATAGTATGGAAAAACACAGTACTTTCTGTCGATCTGCCAATTGGCAGTTGAGAAACATCAGCGAAATACTTTGATGATAAAACTTGTGAAGTTTTAGTTCATGCGTTTGTTACTTCCAGGATTGACTTTCACAATTCTTTGCTTTATGGTCTCCCAGATGTTTCCCTAAAGAAACTTCAAAAAATTCAAAACTCCTCAGTACGTATTGCTAAAAGGAAAAGTAGACGGTGTCACACAACCCCACTTTTAAAGTAACTTCACTGGCTTCCTATTAGTAAGAGAATCAAATTTAAAATAATGCTGCTTACTTTTCGTGCTCAGCATTTAAGGCAGCCTGTTTATATCTCTCAGTTTCTGTCTCCTTAAACTCCTGCTCGTGTTCTTTGTTCCTCTGGGAAGGCTTTCCTTGCTCTAACCTAATCCACAATTGCAATCATATGGTTACAGATGCTTTGCATATGCTGCTCCCTACTTGTGGAACCAGTTACCCGACCATATTAGGTTATGTACTAATTTTCAAGTTCTACATTTAAGCGTAACCTTAAGACTCAATTGTTTACTTGCTCCTTTGATTGAAATGAAATTGTTGTTTGATTTTATTTTTTGTCAAGCGTCTAGAGCAGCTACACTTTTGTTCCTGATTTGGCGCTATATAAGTTCAATGTATTATTACTATTATCAAACCGAGAGTGATAAAAAAAATAAAATATGACCCAATATTTTTTAAACAAGTCACCAGGAGGAAGGGGAATTTGTATCACATGTTGGGGAAGTACAGAATCAGAACACTTTTTCATATTTGTTTTGCCTTAGTTAATATTAGCACATTGATCAAATCTGTAAGACGTAGGAAACGAAGGACCATATGAAAATATATCCTGTCGTTTTTTTAAAGACGAATTGGTCTGTCTCACAATTGTATTCAATTCATTTCAGGAATATCTCTCAGATGTAATATCCCATGATTGCCCACATGATTCTTGACCATCTGATGGAGAGATACGAGGGAGGGGGGGGGGGAGGGGTGAGCACAAAACGATATATCATTATAGAGTACAACCCGAAGAGGTAAAAGACTTAAACCGTACCCCAAATGTCATACCAAGACCACCATGAAGAGGTTACCTACGTATGTTTCAATATTAAGAGAACCTGATAGGTTGTCCTCGTTTTTTTCAAGCTTTGCCAAAAATATGGAACGCAGATGTATCACATGTTTATGTTCGTAAAACAGCGAAGGGTAATAACGGTGACAAAATCATTCGTCAAAGTGGAGTTGACCTGTTTAACTACCACGATTTTCTTTGATTTTCGGAATTAGTCTCATATCGTAAGGAAATGGCTGTCATCAATTTGAACTTGTGCACACATTCATGTTTTTCAATTTTCTAGTAAAAATAATTTTTACAGACACAAACTCCCAATTGAGTCAGCTCCGTTCTGCTCGATGCTCCGCATAAGCAATGGAGTAGGGAAAACAAGCCAGTGAGCCACAACTGGGAAAAAAGGCCGTGGCCGGCTCGACTTGAACCAATGAGTTGGAAACTGGGCCGTAACTGACTGATTGACTGACTGACTGACTGACTGACTGACTGACTGACTGACTGACTGACTGACTGACTGACTAACTAATTAACTAACTAACTAACTAACTAACTAAATAACTAACTAAATAACTAACTAACTAACTTACTAACTAATCTAACAAGATTTTCCTTAATGGTTAGCCATTGGAACCAATTTGAAAAGATAAATACCAATACAAACTGTCATATATGCACAAGTTCAAATGTATTTTTAACCACTGTGCAACGTGAGCTTTCTCATTCTCACTTCCGTTACAAGAGGGTTGACGCGGGTTCAACCACCTCCCATTCCAAGTTGTCCTTAATACTGACAAAATAATACGGTTTATAGTTCAAATCGAGTTTATTCCCTGGGAAGTAAAAGAGAGTATATTCAGGGGGAACTACTCATTTCTCATGAATAAATATCTAAGGAAGTAATACAACACAGCAAAAAGTGATTCGACGATGCAATGAACACTAAGTTCTCCACAAAACAAACACCTGCTTTAGTATTTCAATCTGCTGGCACACTACGTAAAATAAACTTACATAACAATCCGACTTGTTTAGGCCTGTTTACTTTAGACTGCGTCTTCGAATGAAATCGAATAAAATGGAACACTGACGGAAAGTTAATAACTGCTGACTGAATGTTTTGCACTTATGAAAAATTATAAACATTCAAATAGGATCCATTGAGACACACGACATGGTACTCGCAAACATGATAACACTGTACTGCTGTACACAAAGCTGCTTTGCAACATCAATAGCGGAGGATGTTATGCTGTTTAATGGACGTGTTGACACTGTTACACACTGAACAATCTGTTTGGGGATTAAACATTTTTCAAAACACATTTTTATCCCCACTTTGCAAATATTTTTAGATGATAAACAAACGTGTCTAAACACTCGGCATTTAAGGCAGCCTGTTTATATCTCTCAGTTTCTCGCTTTTAAACACGTTTAATAGCTTACTGTGTAATGTTTTATAGATAAACATGTTCAGGGTTTACACGTAATTACAAGTGTTTACAAAGTGGGAAAAGTAAGTGTTTAATAGCTAAACACGTTTTGAGAGTGTAGGTGAAAAGCATTCTTTTGCATTCTTTGGAAGGTTAGACTAAGACATCTGAGGATTCAACTTCACATGGAATCATACGCTTCAACTAGGTCCGAAAAAATATGTTACGTAGATAATTAGTGATAAAAATTATTTGATCATGAGCAAAGTAGCAATTCTTCAAAATAAAAATGCATCGGTGCCAAGCTTTCTGTGAAATTCTCTAAAAGATCCTTGCCAAACTTCGATTTTATTTAATCAGGAAGGCAGTTTCAGACTTTCGTCTGCAGATGGAGTTGTCTATTGTCAGTTCTCTGTCTAGAGTAGGCTAAAGTTTTAAAGAGAATGGTTAAACATTGCAGTATTCTTTCCATTAGTGTTCGAATTATCATATTACAGTTACTTGAGAAAGCGGGTAATTCCAATGGAATTTTCTAAATAGAATATTTTGAGGATAAACTTTAACCATTGCCTTTACAAAATTCACGGTAGGCATAGGTGAAATAGTTGGATTGAGTTTTACGACCTATAGTTTCTAAACAATTGGTGCTAGTCGAGCCAGCCACAGTCTTTTTTCCAGTTGCGGCTCACTGGCACATTTTCCCCCCCATTGCTTATGTTAAACAACAGGCATGACGGCAGCAGGTTCCATTTTTAAGGTCTTCGGTATGACCCGGCAAGGACTCGAACTCCAGACCTGCATAAGGCAGGGAATGGTGAGATTCAGTGTCAAACATAAAGTATATTCAAAGATTTAATGGTGATAGACCAAGTTAAGGCCGACTAAAATAAAATCATCACTTGCTGTCCAGATCGGTCTATATAACAACATTGAAATATACAAACGTGGACAATTGAAATACATGAATGCGTTTTTCAGAGCATATTGTCCTTTCTTAAGAGAGTTCAGATCGGTGATCACGCAAATCTTCAAATCGTACCAAGGAATCAGAAATCCCAGGAAAAAAGAGAGAGAGAGAAAAAGAATGACCTGAAAATGCAAGAATAGTCAATATGGATGATCTTTGGGGCTTTTGAAGATAATTGGTTTTCAACTATAGTAATGGTTTATCTCAACAGATACAGAAGAAGATGATCTGTTACCAAAAATATGAATTTTTTTAAAAAATCATTTACAAATTTCCAATGTATGGCTCTTCGAAGTTGACAATTTCTGAGGCAGCTCATTTGCATAAATGTACAAAGCAATAAGCGAATCAAGCAGTTCGTTTTGTCCCGATTTACAGACCAGTAAAAGCCAACTATAACACGTGTTCCAAAATTCGAGTTTTCATGGAAATTTGGTGAAATCATTCATACTTAATTCATCTATAATATAAAAATAATGACTCAATTGCCATTTCGGTGTAAAAGTTTGTATTTTAATATCCCGCAAAGTAGGACTGAGACATGTTTGGCTGATCGAGTTCAATAGACACTTAGATTTACACTTAATGTTGCATGACAGTTTTGCGCAACAGGTGCTGAGCTCGGATTGTGTATCCCCCACGCTGTGCACCACAATTTCATTCATTAACGAATTACCGACCTCGCGTTTCATCTTTCGTGATAGTGGAACGAAGTGGATAGTGCGATACTGTAGTCGTATAAGCCTATATACAGCTTTATTCGTGCGGCACGCAAGGAGACTTACAAAGAGTTTCAACAGGAATAGATACTTGCTGTTCCAGCCAACGTAGCTACAATCTATATCGAGTTTTTTTTTTTTTTTTTAATTTTTTTTAATGTGAGAATTTTCAAAGAAGTAAACAGGTACTTCCCAAGTAAACTAATTTCTTCAAGGCTTAGTCTATGTTGATTTACTTACAAACGTAAGCAATTGGGTAATGTTAGATTTAAATGATTATGAAACAACCCTCCTTACTTTTTGAAACATTCTTCCCCTCTGCCTGATTACGATCTTATTACCTCAATGATGAAAGATCACGTGAAGACACAGATCATAGGTAACAAACAGGACAGGTGATACAAAACGAAGATAATAGGATTGCGACAGCAATGCGACTGCACAGGGATCTTATCCGAAAGAGAATATTGTGATTGCACCAAATCTGACCATTTATTGAGCATTTATAACCATATACCCGACGATTCAAATATCTTAATGATCATGATCAATGACATTTTAATGCACTTTTCTCTTCATTTTATAGGTTGAAAATGCACAGAGTAAAGTATTGAGTTACAGCAATAAACACAATTGAAACATGTGTTATAGTTCTTATTTTAGTTAACTTAAGTTCGCAGAGAAATCTTACCAAATCATTCACGCATGTATGGAAAATCAATCTAGCCTATATTTTTGACATGATTTTTTCAGTATGTATTCTGGATTTTACAAAGAGGGCACAGTTTTAATCCACGTAGAGATACATTGAGCAGGTTGTACCTTAAGTGAACGCGTATATAATTTAATAAAACAACATAAATTATTCCTAAATTTCATGGTAACTTAGCCTGATTGGGCTGTAAATGATAAGATAACAATTTATTAGAGTGATCACTGTCAAGACTTAATATGAGCTGGCCAAATATACTAAGGAAGCAAGCATTTTTTTCAAGCACTAATTGTCGGCCTCTAATATCGATTGTCATTTGTCCTAAGAAATATTTCTAGCCTATGTTCCGTGTGATGTTTCAATAAATAGCATTGATTTGGGCAAAATGGGTTACTTCAGTCTCCATAGAGATACTTGAGCAGATTTTATATCAAGTCAACGTGTGTGCAATTGAATGAAATATGAAGAATTATTCGTAAATTTGCTAACTTAATCTGGATGGAATGTTGATGGTTACTTGGGATGCATGTTTACATCAGATTATATCAACAAAACCGTTACTGTGATTACTGTCAAGACTGAAAGTGGCAATCGGATGTTGCTCTCTCACACCTTCAAGTTTAACAAGTATAACTCACAAAAATGATCTGTCATCACGGTCTGGACATGTGATTTGGTCGCCGTTATGAATGAGGCCGTGTAATCCTGCATCTGGGTGGAGTTTTTTTTTACCATGTTACCATGCAACATCATGAACGCCAGTGCAGGCGTAGAGAGCAAAATGACAGTGAAGGGGCGGAACGATTTTGGACCATTCACCTCACTCTACCCTATTGACCAAAAGGTACACTTTAATGCTAATTTTTCGCTTCTCTTCGATCCACAATAATTTTTTTGAATAAAAAATAAAATCTGATTTTGTGTTAAGTGTGACCAGTATTAGAGAAGTAATATGCGGCCCTCGGACGGCGCCGAAAATTTGAGTCCTTTTACACATTTGTAAATATGGTGCTTGTATTGCAGAAAATAGTTTAGATTCAGGGTTTCCTATCAGGAAAATTTGAACATTTGGGGGACTATCGAAGAATCTACGTTTCGCATTAGCATTTATTTGAGATAGCATGTGGACGGAACATCGTTGTTGTTACATAATGTTATCTAAGGAATTCGGATTGAGGCTTCTCGGCGACATTCAAAAAACTCCCGAAATTTTGCTCTTTTTATACAAAATATTTAAAACTAACAAGCCTATTTTGAAGAAAATTTAGTTGGGAAACGGCACTGTATAGGCTCGGAAAGGTTTACCACTGACTGCTTTTTGAGTGACCACTTGCTTTATTAAGAGTATCAAATAAGGGCGCAAGAAGCGCTAGGAGAATTTTGCCTTTTTTAAAACTAATAATTACAAATATGGAGCTTTTATTAGGAAAAATTCGGATTCTATAAAGGAAGAGTTGTGAATACCGCACTGTATTTGACTGGTGTCTCAAATGCCAAATTTCCGAATTTTTCACTTTTTCGAGTCAGGGGACAATCGCCCCCTGCCTCCTGTAGCTACGTCACTACTCTATAGCATTGGACGTTGGTAACATTTTTTTCACTTTTGCATCCTTTTTGAGAGTTAATATAATGAAAAAGGGTTTTCAGACCAGTGAGGTGGGGAGGGGGAGGGGGAAGAATTTCCCCTCACTTGAAAGACCTTGTCTGCTGATCCTGGTAAATAAACAGATAAAAAGGAAAAACAAAGTGCTGAAACAAATTGTTAATATTAGCTGTTAAAATCTGATTGCCTTTTTAATGACATTAGCTCTGAACACGTAGAAATAACAAAAATCAAAAAGGGCTACAGACTTTGAGTCGAGTCCATAATCGACATCGACCACTTGCCAAACCAAGAAACATGTTTTCGTCACCTATTGGATGACGTTCTCGTTTTGCATTATTATTTTCATAACATTAAAATTTTCAGAAATCCTCAAAATAGAAATTATATATGTATTAAAAATTGATCAACATGACCTTTCCTTCGTACTTATTTTGTGCCGGACGGCTAAATTGAATTCAGCCAATCGATGACCCTTTTGCTTGTATCCGAATCCTTGTTCCTAGCCTGTTCTGGAACAGAAGACGATAGCGAAAGAACATGTAGTGACTGTTCTTGTACCCAAATCTGACGCCACCTAGGACGGTTGTGGATCGAACGCAATGAAGGATGAATGTTGATGAATGTTTCTGAGATACCAGCACAATAACAACGAATTAAGCGAAACATGTACCCCAGAGAAGTAAATTGATTGAACAACAAACTTCATTGCTCATTGTTAACAATAAACGAAGTTACTTACTAGCGAAAGTATAAAACAGCCTACTGGCAAATAAGGTTCATGTTCTTAGAGTGACTTGTGTCCATGGTATCTGTACCTGTAACTGTTAGACACTGAAGAACGTGCTCCCATGTTCTCTGCATGTCATGGAACAGTTTAAAAGATTGTCGAATACAAGCGGGAACTATTACAATCGCTCATTCAATATTTTGTCACCCATGTCAAGTTTCTCAACGGCTAATTTGAAGAATCGTTTGGTACATCAGGGGCTTAGTGGCAAGTGGGAGCGAGATAATAGGGAATTGAAGATCACGAAAGTTGTCCATCTGACTTGAATGGTTGGAAAGGGTGGGGTTTTATCTTACCTACTTTACTCGGTAAAATTTGAATTTAAATTCATGTAGACTGACCAAATACTATAAGCCTGTTGCCTTTCTGTCAAATAAGGAGACAGGAAAATGCCTTTTCAATGTTCTTTGTTTCTCACCGGCATTTATTCGATTGTTCTCCCATAATAATGTTCAAAGGACATTTTTCGAAGTTAGTTATAGTAAGACAGGATGATGTATAACCCTTTCGCGACTACTGTAAATTCCATTCCGTTCTGCCTGGTACCGGTAACCAGAAATGTTCAGCAACGTGTAAGCAGTATTGAGAGTAATTCGCACATTTATCGAAAGGATAGAACATAGTCTTTGCATTTTGTATTTACACAACTGAACCTACTACTTTACAGGATTGGACATATTTATTATTCACGACATATGGTGGGGGAGGAGTCAGTTGATGCTGACCTTTTTAGATGCCGTGTATTTGAAAGGCAAGATCTACACAATATTTAACGTCATGTGCTTGAGGATGGGTATTTTAATCTTTCTGACTTAGATACATTTGCAAGACAACTAAATGGAAGTCTAGAAAACTTGACGATGCAATAATAATTCTGAAACATTACCTAACACTAAATGCCAGTCTCTTCTTCTTTCTTGATATGGGAAAAGCTTAGTTTTCTTCAAGTTACAAGTTTCTAGGGGAGGGTGCAATTTTGCAAGAAGTTATTCTCGCTCTCTACTACTACTGGTGTCTCTTGTCATCTGGCCTAAAGATGTATGGCACCGAAACACTTTCATCTGGGCCTGAGTATGCACAGATAGGTAACTTGGTCCTTCTTTAGAAGTGGGAGCATTCTTCACTCCCAAAAGGACTCGGACGAGTTTTACCTGGTATATTTCCATACCATCTGGACATGTTTCTGTTATTAACCTGTGAATGTCATACTCATGACATTGAAATCGAGCCCTTAGGTTGGGTGTATTTTGTAGATCTTTATTTGAGTTAAGATTCGAAAGAGACGTTATGGGTCTGTAACCGAAAGGTGCATATGATTTTATTGCGCCACCGAGTTTACTAAGTGTGAAGCCAAAAGCAAACAATACTGTTTCCTGAAGCCTCAACGGGAATGTGAGAAACAAGCACGGATTTCCTATAAACATGGACAGAGCATGTAGTGCGAAAGTTCTATCTGTAAATTGTGGCCCCCGACTAGGGCTAAAAAGGCGCACCAAAAGGGCCGCCGTCAAGCTATGATTTGTATGGCTTGAGGACGATTTCGTTAAATTTAAAACAAAAGTTAAATTTCAATAAGAAAAAATATCACATTCCTGCAAAACGCGTAGTAATTTTGACCTAGTCTTGTATCATTTCGAAAATATTTAAACTTTCTTGCACAATCTGTTGTTTTTACTGCTTGAGCAAGTCCAAACTTTCACACACGAAACCATGGCAGACAGCAATCTTTCTACGCCTATTCTCACACGTATGCGGTAGAGACAATCTAACGTGCAGTATGCCCTGTCCATGTATAGAAGAAATAAGCTTACATCAGTTGCACGAGCGACAGTTTTTTCGAAAGATTAAAATTTGTAGGAGAATAGAACCTGCTATAGGGGAGCAGCCTATGTCCCCTTTAACTTTTGAAAAGTCCGTTTCCTAACCCTGCGGAGTGCACGAAAGGAGAGCACAATTGTTGATTTATCATTTTCTTTGTGCAATTTCTCCTACATCTTGGAGACTTCCAACAGTACTTTTGTTGGTTGTCAGTTTAGTATCAAGTGTCAAAATGGTACACCTCTGGTGAATTTCAAAACCATTCTTCATTGATCTAGATCACTCTCTATGGTATATCCTCATGTGACAAACGCTCTTTAGTGTGAAAGTCATTGTCGTATTCTTTGCCCTGCTGAGGGAGCAGCAATGTCCTTTAAAACCCATTTCGTTGATAGTTACCTAGTTTGCCATTTCACATAAGTCTTGTTTGTAAGCAGACAGGCTATCAATCGTGGCCATTATTTTCATTTGAATGGTGAAAATAATAATGGTTCACTTTGAAATTGAGGAATTCGATTTCGTCAATTTCCCCATCTGTTTGAATATCAATCTTGTAATGTAAATGTTGACACAAATAAAGCGGGCGTTATCAAACATACTTGCCTAAGGATTACATTTAAATTGCAAATAAGGGACACATTCATCAGATACATTGCAAGCGTGAAAGCAATATGCAAGACTTTGTTAGCTCACTGGTTTCAGTACCATTCTCCAATCTTTGAGTGATGCAAGAATTTGATGGATTGAAGGAAATATTTCTTCATGATGAGACTCTGGGAGAATCAAAAAAGTTTTCCCAAAGTTGAAGACCCCCAAGGGTTGGACAAACCAGTTGGATAGCTTCAAGGCAATTGACCCCTTGGAAGTTTCCTCTAGGAACAGTATTTCCTAATAGATCACAGGAAAACGGGTAACCATTGCGTTTAATTTGAGTGCCGGTATAAAAACATACGTACAACAGCATGCAATGGCGCGGCCGGCGCAACGCTCAGATGTTTAGTCGATTTGGAATCTAACTATCTACACAGACTTAAGCAAATTCCCTTCAGAACTTGCAAAACCTCTTAGCTCCACAAATGCTTCCTGAGCTCATGCAAACCTGCTTTATAGGTAGCGTCTCATCCTAACGAAACAACGACTATACTTTACTTTGAACAATCTCAAACTCAATGCGAACAAAAAGATGACTGCACACTCCAGATGCGGTTTTCGAAGGTATAAAAACAATTACGTTAAGTTGAAAAAATATTGTGCCAGCCAGTCTATAATCCTCCGGGCCATTAATTGGGTTTGACACACATTTTCAGTTCACAGTACGGTCTCTGAATAAGATAGTGTTTCCACATTATAACAGTGTTACAACTTCATGGCATGAATTCGTTTTAATTTAATTGTGTTCTATTAAAGTCCCAAATCAGTGGGACGCAATTAACATAAGAGGTTTAAAGTAATTGAAATGGAGCATAAAGTCACGCTGACTTCATTTTAAACTTGATGTAGAGATGTCGAGACGCAGTAATGCTCGTCAGTCTTCATCGCTTATGTGTGAGACATTCTGTCATTAAAATTAGTTTTTAAGTTACACGGTGAAAATGTAATTCACCACTGAAAGGTATACAGCTGATTTTATGGATTACTTAGACAAGTAGCAACCTAGCGAAATATTGGGGATTTACAAATGTTGGTACTTGATGAAAGTTTAGCCTAGGAACACGGAATTGGCTGCATTTTTGCTTGCTTATATTTGACCTTCAAAGCCTACTTATTACCTTGCAACATTAGGATTCCCTTTTAATAATAAGAAAATTCCCTCGCAATGTGTTCGACTTTTCAAAAAATCTTTAAGTGCAAGACCAAATTGATGCATTGCGTTATCTTCTTACCCACACATAAAGTTAACTGCAAGTCTTAACTTTTTTCTAAAACTCTTCAGACTCCGTTGATCCTTGACTAAATAAAGCATGGGAACTGTTCCTGATAATCCTCGCTGCTCCGAGAGACAGGGAGTCATATTTCGATCATTGGTAGAGAGGGCGCACTGTAAAAGCACCTTGGTCAAAATGACCAATGTCTGGACTAACCATGCACCTAACCAAATTCGGTCGAGCTGTTTTACTAAAGTATGGTCAACTTTGACCAATACTAAGTCGGATTCCACCAAAGTCAAAATATGAGACTGGTTTTTGTTCTGTACATAGTTGTCCCAGTCTTTGACCAATTTGATCAAAGCTCTTTTTGAGTGTAGGGTCGTCTAATGAAATCAATTTTATTGCTAAAATTGCAAGCTTCCAAAATTGTGTCGAATATTAAAACGGATTGATTTTGGTGTGTGGAAAGTCATCCTCTCGCACTATATATATTTCACAAAAGGACACGGGGAATTGTGTTCAATTATATTTGCGCTGAAAGTTATAGTTGGAACCGTACCAGTTTCAATTGAGCTACGATTATAGATCTATTTGCCATTTGAAATACAATTTATTTGAAACTTGACTGAACCAGCTGACAAATTTTTTAGGCAAACCGTTTTGCCAAACTTAGGTCTGTTTGCAAAGAGTGAATCAAAAGAAAAGTTCTTTTGATCAAGTACAGCAAACTTCTTTTTCATTTTTAAAATGAATCTGAATGGTCTTTAGTGGGTTTGAACCGGCACTGCTATTTATTGTTGTGTGTGTATGCTGGTTACTATCCAGAGCAACTTGAAAGAAAATTTTGTCTGACTGTCAGAAGGGAAGTGTTTGTTGTAGGACCGTTAGATCTTAACTAGTTCCAACGTCAACAGTTTAGCGTATCTTAAAGGCAGTCATTCGTCACCCCAAACTACAGTTTCAGTATACATATATCAAAACTCTCAATTGGTACAGCTCTTTGATTGGCATCACATTCAAACAATGCATCATAGCTAAATTACACAGCATGGGCACGGGGAGTGTCTTGATTACACATTATGGACTTGTATGGCCACTGGGACAAGCCATGAAGCAATAAACTAGGATTGTGTCTGGATAAAGATGAGTTTTAGATAAATATGGGAGGGGCTAGAAGTAAGTAGGTTGGGAGAATTGGAACTGTTTGGGATGATGAAAATATGCCTTTAATTTAAGAGTAAAATTTTATTTTTACCTCTTCGCCAGGAGATTGGCTGTCACACTAAAGGGAAGCATAAGCCCGAAAGTAATGACTACATGAGATAATTGTTAAGGACATTCTGATGAGATTCTGGTAGTAAAAAATGAAAAACAATTGGACAGAAGACAAAATAAACTAAATTTGGCTTTTTTTAATCTCCTTCGTAAATCACGTTTCCGATTAGAGCCGATTTGCCTGATTTATTGAACAATTACCTTTTAACATTCTAATGACAATTACGTATATTTAATTTGAATTTCGTTTTGCTCATTATATGTATAATCGACATACGAGATTCTTTGAAAAGCTTTGCTTGAATCAAATAATAGAGTGATTTAAATTCATCTTTACATGTGTATTTATTTCAAAAGTGATTTATCGCTTTTTTGGCTTTAAATTTCTTTAATTATACATACACACAGCTATGGGGTGAATAACATTGGCAGAGACATCTTTTGCCCGCACTACTTGTTTCGACTTGTTTCATTCCTGATAAACGCTGAAATATTGATTACCTTAAAACGCAGGAAATTTTTTTCTTTCAAGCAGAGAGTTTGATGAGTTTATTCGCCGTTTGGAATGCAGTAAGCACACGTTTGTATCCTTTCGCATATTCGCTTTTTATGTAGTCTTTAATACTTTTAGTGAAATAAGTAATACTCATAATTAATGCAAGAATTGCTTAAATTTTGTAAATCTAAGTAATTTTTGAGAAAATTAGAGACACCAGGCATCATCTTGCAGACAGAGTCAGAGTCGCACTTTTTTCTGCACTGCCACTCGGCGTTCTTATTCTATTAAGCAGCACATCGCTTGTATTACTAAGAATTTTATTTATTTGTTAACTTGTTTGAAATATAATATTCAATATGTTGGTTCCACCTCTACCCAATTTAAGGTAAGATTCCGGAATCACAAATCCCACATGCTATCTAATAAGCAATCTTGTGTTGTAGCTACCCATTACAATTACTCTCACCATCAATTGACCGATTTTGCCTTTCTTCCCATTGAATGCACCACTCACCATTCCAGGAGATGTTATTAGGGAGGAGACACAACAGCCATATCTGCCACACAATAGATACTTCAAAAATGGTAATTCCCATTCAAGCATCAAACTTTTATTGACAGGTCTCTTTGTTCCTATTAAGCCTTGTCGACCTGCCCCATTCTTAACAGGATTTGCCTCTTTCACACCCAAGTAATCCTGAAACAATTGTCTTTGTTAAAAGGTGCTTTGATCTGAGGTTTGTTACCGACAGTTTGTAAACTCTAATCAGAAGTTTTAGCTTAACGACTGTCAATAAAAGTGAAAATAAATTACCGTCTTTGTTTTGCAACGAAATCTATGAGTCGTCAGCTATAAACATTGTTAAAGGCTAAATCATTTTAGCCAATTTTTTCAACTTTCCGTAAAACTCCTATACACACTCGAAATATATGTAGCGTTAAAATTCCCCCCAAAATAAACAGAAATTACATTTATAGCAACGAATAACGACGAAAGTGTAAAAAATCATATGTTTCTATGACGGCTGACAACGAAAAGTTAACGAGATACAACGTAAGGGCGTTCCCTCTCACTGAGCTTTCGACAATGTATCACTGATCCTAGTTGGTCTAGGTATTGAGATAAAATATTTGGGAAGAGAAGGAAGATTATTGTCGGCAACAAACATTGCCTCAAAGAGTCAATAGAACGTTTTGTTTCCACCCCACGACCTCCCTGCTCCTACCATGGAGACCAACAAAAAACTCCTCATCCGTGAAATCTACTGGACTGCTCAATTACCCACAATATACCTAACCGACTTAACAGAAGAAATGAACTTGCTTCCAAAAAGCGTATGAATTTTGCCTCTGAAACTCTTAGGTAAGATACAAGTTGTTATATGTTTACTTTTATAGCTGTTAGTTTCAACTGAGAAAAGCCGAATGACCGAAATATTTGGAACATAATATATAATACATAATATATATATATATATATATATATATATATATATATATATATATATATATATATATATATATATATATATATATATATATATATATATATATATATATATATATATATATATATATATATAACGCTAATTCCCACCTTAGGGGGAAATTGTTATATCTGCGCGTACATAGGGCGAAAAAATAACAATGAAATACATAAAGAAAAGTCTTCGCCCTAACGTCTAAAAATATAAACAACGTTATTTCAATGGCCAGCCATCCGTTCGTGTTAACAGCTAGGTGTCCGTAAATTTGACAACTTTGAAGTAATTGTACCTCCTTTGTAAATCTAGGAGGGCGCCCTTGTCCGTTTACGTATTCTTATAGAAAAAGTGTGTAGAAACGTTACGACGAAACTTATATTTCGCCCCCAAAATTTTTTCCCCTTAAGGTCGACTTTTCAACAACAACTTTCCCCTAAGTGTCGAATTAGTGATATATATATATATATATATATATATATATATATGTATATATATAATGCACGCACCTTCCAAATTAGACAAGAAATTAATTGTCTTTCCAAAAATGTCATTTATCTCATTTACTGCAATTTATGTGGTGTGCAGTATGTCGGAGAATCTAAAAATACTCTTCGAATGAGAATGACACAGCACAGGTCAGCAATTAAAACCAAAATGGTTGAACAACCTGTTGCAAACCATTTCAATTTGCCTCATCACTCTATCAAAAACTTACGGGTCATTACTATCGACCAAAACGATACATGGACCGACAAAGCTAGAAAAGCTAAAAATAATTTCTGGGAACTCAATCTCAAAACCACATCGCCTTTCGGCTTGAACATCAGGAGCGATTTACCAGCTTGCTGATGATACTAACCAAAATAATCCCATCAGGCCATTCCGGCCAAACAATTTCTCTAATAACTTTGAAGAGGATTTTCCTATTGTTCATGGGTTACACCCGAGTAATCCGATCAGACCCTCCCGGTCAATTAACCTGCTGAATTGCCTTAAGAAGGATTATCCTGTCACAATAGAGATGAGACCATTGTCAACACCTTTAAAAGCTTCCAAAATTTCTCACTCCTTGTCATTCTCTGACCAAGTATTGACAAAGAGGTAGTATTCCTCGAAAGCTCTACTTCAAACCTTTTGGCTGTTTAATTTATCTAAATTCTAGCCTTCCGCTATTTGTATCTCCTCGGAGATCCAGCCTCCCAATTCTGTAGCACCGTTGTTTTACAGTTTCTCCGTCATGTATATATATATATATATATATATATATATATATATATATATATATATATATATATATATATATATATATATATATATATATATATATATATATATATATATATATATATATATATATATATGTATATATATATTTATATATATATATATATATATATATATATATATATATATATATTTATATAGAAGATGTTTCCCTTTTGACCACTTTCAACCAGCCGCCCCTTCTAGCCTTCCGCCAACCCCCTACTTTGAAAATGTTGCTCACCTCCTCGAGACTCCCGGCAGATCGGAAAACCTTTGGGGGCAACGCTGGTTGTAAGAAACCTAGATGTCAAATCTGCTCCCACATCACTTCGGGCTCCAAAGTTTTCCTCCCGAATGTCACGTGGCCCATACACCCCCGACCCTCACATGTGATTCCAGCAACGTAGTTTACATTTTGTATTGTAATGTTTGTAATTTGGGTAATTATGTAGGGGAAACAGGTACCACTTTCCGTTTAAGTTTCAATAATCACATAAAATCTGTTCGAGATAATTTGCCTGGCTTTCCAGTAGCGGAACATTTTAACCTTTCCGGTCACTCTCTTGCTAACCTAAAGTGTATTCTTGTAGAGTCAAATTTCCGTTCCCTAGCATTATGTAAACGTAAAGAAATCGAATGGATTTTGAAGATAAATTCCTTTGTTCAGGGTATTAACAAAGACTTAGGATTTCTAACTCCTTACCAATTTTGCAAGGCCTGACCGACCTCCTGAACTGGGTCGGTCAGCGTCCTTAATCCCCCAGGTGTATCAGTTTAACATAACTTTTTTCAATACGCCTTTATACGTATAGTTTTTACTGCGGCCTGGGAAGTTTTGTCACTGAACTTTTACTGTACATTTCTGCTTTCTTCTATCTTAGCAGTTCCTTTAGGAATGTTTTTTATTCTTTTAATGCTGTACTGGTTGGGGTCCATTTTGAATTCTTTTAGGGTTTTAAATCTTTCAATGCTGCTACTGCCCTTTTGACAGTCACTTTGTAAATTTTGCCAGTCTATAAGTTGCCGAGGACGATCCTAGGTGGATCGAAAATTTCAACAATAAATGTTTTAACGAGTATTCCTATTTCGTCAATTATGAGTTGTTTTTTACATGTTTTCATCTTATATATATATATATATATATATATATATATATATATATATATATATATATATATATATATATATATATATATATATATATATATATATATATATATATATATATATATATATATAATAAGAAAGTAAACACTATTGCATTTCAAGATACAAGCTTGTTTCGTATAGGCATACGTTTGTAGCCTACACTCCTCAGTCTACAAATGCGAAGCATAACGGTTATAAAATAACAAAATGAAAATGAGACGCGCGTGTTATAGACACGTCATAGAGGTTAAGCGCCCATTATGACGTCCACAGAAGAAAGTATTATCTGCAGAACTAGAACGCGCAAAATAGCTTAAGAGTGCGCGGGTTATTAAAATACGCACAAAATCTAAGTGTTTTACAGATCAGTAAGGTAAGCACTCTATGCTTCATTATAAAAAGTTATTATGACATAACAGCTTCTTTTTACGGTGCCTACAGCTACTAACAAGTTCATTCCTATTATTCAAGGAAGACATATAAGGTTTGTGGATGATGAAATATTTCTCAGTTACACAAAGATTACACCTCTTGCTTGATGTGGAATAAGAATTTCCGTGTGCTAGAATTTTCCATTTGATTGAGTATGGTACGTTATTGTCCTTTAATGTCCAGATATATTGGCTGAGGGTGGTGGCATTCCTCTGGGTTTCATTTCTAAAACTACTGTTGTGGCCGTTGAACCCCTTCAAAACAAGATTCAACGGCCACAACAGTAGTTTTAGAAATGAAACCCAGAGGAATGCCACCACCCTCAGCAATATATCTGGACATTAAAGGACAATAACGTACCATACTCAATCAAATGGAAAATTCTAGCCCACGGAAATTACTGTTTGAGGGGTCACGAGTTTTCCAACTGATCTCTAACGCTCCACGCAGACCGATAGTTGCGTTACACTTGGAAAGTTTTTCAGACCGGATTAAAAAAACAACGACTGCTTAGGTTATGTGTTCTAATCTGGGGAATGATATTTCCCGCTTCCTGGGGGCTGCGTTCTTAAAGTTTCTATACGCTCCAAGCCAACTTGTGTTGGCGCTCGGCTCATGTAGTCTTAAGGCCTGTTTAGACTGAAAACATATTACGAACGCACGTGTAGCAACATGTTGCTGACACAACTGCACACAAATGTTTTGTCCCTGTGTACACTAGGCACATGTAGCGGACCTAAATTTCGAAACATGTTGCAACTTGTGTCTGTTCTGTACACACTGGCAACAGTTTAGGACAAAATGTATTTTGTCAACATGTTGCGACACATGTTTCCAAAATATCTACTGGGTGCCCAGGCCTTTACGTGCAGGATTACAGAATAAAGAGCTTACATTCTGATTACAAGCATTGTGAGTGTCATTACGGTTGTACACGGGGTCTCGAATTTTTAAAAATTTTCTGTCCCTCTTCTAGACTTAAATGCTCTGTACGCATGTGCCTGTGTATACCCTCTGATGGCGACATGCACAGAAATGAAACCAGTGACGAAATTCTAAACATAGCTTTGATCACCTGAGATATAAACATATATTAAGCAACTGTGATTTTTTTTACTTTACGTCGAGTAACAATTATTGTAAGTGCAAGGTATGATAATTTGGCAATTTTATTTAGTCATTGCATGTGAAATACAAAAGTAATTGCACCATCTTTCAATTTTATCACCTGATCACCTGACACCTGATACCAAAATTAGCCATGGCACTTTTAGTAGAAATCGATGTATTTCAATAACGTAATCCTTGTTTGTTTCGTTGCATGTCTTCGTAAAAAATTAGCACTCAAAAATTATTTCATCACCTTTGTTTAAAAACGGAACACTCACGAACATGAGTATTCCTACTCGGAATAAGTGACTACTACAACTGAATATGTGCAGTATTTAAATCAAATTGAGTTGAAATAATCATTTTTATCGAGAATGAATACTAGTTTTGGTGAGTATCCTGCTTTTTATACAAAAAATGTTAAATATTTTTTGAGTGAATATTGTTCAGGCTTACATGCAATTTAAGCATCACACATAGTACAATTGAAGATGTAAACAGACAAAAGTATTTGCCCTCAGATTCCAGAGATTTCTTGGATAAAGAAAATGCCATGTTTACTTTAATTGCTTAGTTTAATGTGCCCCAGTGAAACCAATTAAGGAAGGAAATTTTGGTATTGTTTAACGTATAAGGACACTTGAAATTTCAAAGCTCCCTAGGCGGCAAGCGGACGACGAAATAACGGCACACTTAAGAAAGGGACAAAAGTAACTTTTAAAGTAATATTCGTTGATTGATAACGGTAAAAGAACGGGGAACTCGGCAGATCGGAAGTTGATCTCGAAGGTGATCGAAGGTGATAAATTTCTTTTGAGAATTAAATCAACATCAAGGCAAGTGCTGGTAATCACTGTAAAACACTTACTTTTAAAAGACTTCAACTAAAGCTACATTCCCTAATGTACTTTTTCGGTGGTGAGGTCGAATCAATTTCCATTGAGGAAGCACTCTACTGCCAATTCTTATAAATTTTGGATGCGTTTGAAATGTGAAGACTTCAAATATATATTTACTTACTCGCCGCTGGCGCCGACATCGAGTAAAAAACATATAGGAGTACTTAAAGGTGTGTATTCAAGGGAATGGAAGAGCTCTTACTGGGCTGAACGACTTGTCGATGGGTAACTACACAATTCAAGTAAAATGTCTTTCCACTGGGTAGGTGAAGTTCTAGGAAAAGAAGACATTTTACACAGGAGTAACGAATCGCAGTAATGTCTACGGTGTAATTACTTGGAGACAAATATATCCCTTGACGTTGAATTAAAAAATGAAATGTGAACTTGCTAAGGAACAACGTAAACTTGGAGTTTGGGAGTAACAATAAATCGCATGGGAAGTAGGCTTAAATATATTGGAACATGGTCTTCCTTTTCATCACACTGAACAACCAAGTTATTTTGCTTCAATCTAAGTCTTGAACTATTTAAGGTGAATCAACTGACCAATTTGCACTGGAATCATCCATCATTACCTGCCTTTTGTGCTTCAAGCGTACAAATTAAGTCGAGTTTACTTAACCGTGTAATAATTTTTGGCATGGTTGCTAGATAAACAGTGCGGAATATTAGTCCCAGAAGTATCGGGTAAATTTTCTTAAAATAATTACCCCTTGGCATAATACCCCTTTTTTGTCACGGAGCACATCAGGTTATCATAGAGCACCTCACATCAACAAATTTACGTTAACAAGTTCCAATTTCAAAGTGGCTAATCAAAACCCATGTCAATTATGTCTGTTTTCTTTGAGATGCATGCCGACCATACACCCTTAGAGAGTGCCACTTTTTGCTACAACCATCCCCCTTGACTGTTTGTCGCTCTTCACATGAGGAAAGAATGTAATCCGCTCATCACAAAGACTTTTGCAAGTGCATAAGGTGTCTGCCCTTGTCTGAGAGAATAACATTTTCCAACAATACCTGAATCATTTTCGTAGTTGAGACAAGGAGTCAGTCTTTTGTCACAGAATAGCGTATGAGAATTCCGTATTGGACAGTAATTTTGTCAAAAAAGCAACAAGTTATGTCGAAAGAGCTGTCCGGATACAGGTGAAAAATCCTTTTTTTAAAATGGAACTTTTTTTAGAATTATTTTTAGTCAAGGGCACTTCAACACTCCTTGCATTCACCGTTTGTCCTTAGTAGTTACAAACATCGTTCCGTTGAAAACCCCGAGGCACCAGTTAATGAGTAAAATCAAATGTTATTCTTAATAAATCCAATTTGTAAAGAAAGGCAGCATTGCGAACCACGAGGAGTAGGCAAGAAGTATACGTTACCAATGCAACTCAAGATTGTATTACACGAGGAGATATTTACTTGAAATTTAATTATTAAACTATTCTTAAGTTCACGGCAAACGTAAGTAGTTTTGTTGTTTGTCTGGAAAGGGGAGATTTAGTGATGCAGCGCAACTTCAGTGCGCATTCTGGGGCAGAACCAGTGAGGTGGGCATGGGGAAGCTTGCACCCTGGACGTTCAAAAATGGGGAGGGGCAAAAATTGCAAAGGCAGAAAGGGCAGGAAAGAGAGGAAGGAATCCAAAACTGGTACAAAATGGGGAAACCCCTCGTGTCTTGCCCCTCGAACGGCTAGGGCTGGTTTCGCCCCTGCTCGCATCGAAGTTAAAGGTTTGAAGGGGTTATAAACTCATCCACACTTAAATTTGTTTATTTGTCTATCCTATGCAACTAGATAATCATAGAACAATGTTGTAATAAACTAGTTTTTGTTTTGAAATTTTGTGAGAAGCATTGTTTAACTTGGATATGAATATTTAAGTCATGAAGTGTAATAAAAAGGTCCTAGGAAAAAAATATTACAAAAAGAGCAGACTGAGCATCGATAGTTGTTTCAAACAAGTTTGGTGACTGGCTCTTGATTTTTAAAGGAAAGATCTTGTGAAATTGTGACCATTTTAATAGATTGGAGATGGTTAAAGATGCTTTCCAAACTCCAGCTTTGTCTTAGGACTGTTAGACGATTTAAAACTCTTTCTTGGGGAAGATTTTGCATTGCCAAGAAGAACAACGCATTTTTTGTACTACCAAATCATCCAAAAAGAGTCGGTCGAAATAGGAAGATGAAAAATATATCGTCCAAACTCTCCAAAAACTTTCAAAACCCATCATTCCCCCAATTTTTTAGTGGTAAATGGTGGTGGTTAGTGTACCAATACTCGATTCATACTCTTGAGGATACTCAGGCGTATGGTGTCTACGAATGCGTTTTGACTAATTATTTTTAGGTCCTACCTTATCAACTTTCGACCGCATGTTGATTATATCGTACATAAAAGACACAACCGATACATAGATTCAGATCTCGATTCGAAGTCGCAGTCTTCGTAACCGTCCACCGTGTGAAATACTACAGTTGTAAAACCTCCTCGTAGGATTTAAATATTTTTTTGGTTAAAATTAGCAGGAAATCTTTTGAATTAACGTAACGATAAACGGTGATGCCAATACAAATCATGATTAAAATTACCAGGATTTAGTGGTCAACTTATTTAGCAAATTGAAGGAAACCTTAAACCACAATCTTGGTAACATGTGAAAAAAAGATGTTTTTAACGTGTTTCCTTTTATTGTGGATTAGCTTCTAACATTAAGAATTGTGTATAAATTTTCTAGAATATAAAATGCCTTTGTTGGTGAAACTGTCATGCAAAGTTTAACTGCAATAGACAATGATTACTTCTTTACCGAAAACCCTTACAGGTTAGGATCCTTGAAAGCGACTTCTCACGTTCCAATCCTTTCTAAATTCTCGAGCGGGCTTTAAACCATGGTTCAGTAACTCTCTCACACACCCTGTATTAGCCGACCCCGAAATTCATTTGCTTGTCGCAAGCTTAACTGTTTATTTTTCTCATCGATCAGCGGAACAGACAAAAAGAGTACATTTACGAGGAAAGCGAAGGAAAGAGGCCCCCACATTTTACAAAGGAAACATTTTTGCCCTTTAAGGCTACAGAGGATCTTTCGAAGGGCCCTTCCACCCCCAAAGAATAACAAAATGAAAAGTTCTTGTTCACATTTAAGTGGTTAGAAATGGTGAGAGCCCATGAAAGAAAACATGTTTTGTTGCTCTGAGGATGATGAACATTTCAACTACCCCTGAACGATTCAGATGGAGCGACGGCACTAATGAAAGTAACAAAATCATTTTTCCAATAGTTTCACCACCACAACAAATGTTGTGTGCTTAAAAACAATAAACTCAGCTCATGTAAATTCGTTTCCAGGAATTTCAAAATATGCTAAAATGAAAGAGTGAAAATGAACACGTCAAAAGGATGAGCGTGTTCTAGTTATCAATGCTCGTTTTGTAACTAACAGTGCGCTAAACTTCAAATATACTGTAACATATAAACGATGGTGTGATTCAAAAGACACGATAAGAATGTAAAAACCACTCTATAACCAATATAAATAAACGTGCCTCTTTTACATGCGACGATTTCAAATTATGTACAACAACTTTCAACTGGCGCCGACATTTGGTAAAATATATCTGAGACGCCGATATGTGTGACAAGGAAAACATGAGAGCTCTCACGGATCATTTTGTCGTGACGTCATGCAAGGAAGCTATTCTCGATAGAGCCCTTCTATGGGGTACACCGTTTTCGAACAAAGTTATTTATAATTACAGTAACGTTTTGTTCATCCTAAGACACTATAATTTATTCTATTGAAAATACTATCACGAGTCTTTGTTGAAGTTCTTGTTTGTGAAATCATCAAAATGGAATGTCCTAAGACTGTCATGCTTTCAGTTGATAACATTAACTACATGGGATTTTATTTGTTTTAAAGGTTTTTTTTCGCCTTAACTATCGGTCGTACGAAGTAACTGCGAAAAGAAATGAATAAGCAAAGAAGACAAAAACAATGCAAAGTGAAAGCTATTTCCCTTTCCCGAGCTTGAGGTGCGTGAATTTCACATTCATTTCGACATACAGACTAAGAAAGTTCAAAAAGAATTGTTGTATATTTATGCCCTTCTATGGCTATGGAGTTGTCGCTGAAATACACATGGGTCCTTCGGTTGCCCTAGATCCTTCTGCTAGACTTATGCTTTGTCGGCACTCACATTGCTATGATATGACTTAAGTGCGTCCCCATGCATACAACTTGAAAGCAAAGATTTTATTTGGAAAACCCACATGATTAAAGACTGGTTAAAGGAACTAATCAAAACATCCCTACTTTGGGAACACTATGCAAAGATAAACACACATGTTTATTTTGGTAAACATTTCGTGGTTACGTGTTTATCTCTAAGCATTGTATCCTAGACGTGCTTATAGAGCGTGAACGTGTTTTCAAAGTTGGTGCCAAAAGGTATTTACATTCTTGAAACTTATAGGCAAACACATGATATTTTGTTGGGAAGGAAATCGCTCAAGGTTGCATTGACCAAATAATACGGGTTTCCCATCATCATTATATGAATTTTGTCCAATAAAGTTAACGAAATGTGCTGCAATATGTTTCATGTGCCATGTTCAGCAACACTGGATTTTTTATTCTTTGCCGAAGGTAGGCAAGAATCTATGCGATGTTGATGTCGAAGGTATGTGTGTGTGTATGTATGTGACGCTTTTGCTTGTAAACACGATATCTCAAGAAGGGTAGGTGTGACTGATCTCATATTTGGTGTGTGGGTTGGCCATATAGAGTCAATGATTTCTCTTGTTTTAGGTGGAGGTCTAAGGTCATCTGGGCCATAAGAGGTCAAAAGGTCAAAACCTTGTGAACACCATACCTCGAGAACAGTACATGTGACAAAGCTCGTATTTTGCGTGTAGGGTTGGTCATTTTAGGTTAACAATTCCTATTGATTTCCGTGGAGGTCAAAGGTCTTTTGGGGTCACGAGAGGTCAATTGATAATTTCCTAAGGAATATTGCTTGTAAACATGTTATCTCAAGAAAGGTAAGTGTGACACATCTTATATTTGATATGTGGGTTGGTCATATTTAGTAGATGATCCCTATTGACTTTGGTGGGTGTCAAAGGTCATTTGGGGTCACAAGAGATTAAATGGTCAAAACCTTGTAAACACGATATCCTTAGAACGGTGCATGTGACTATGCTCATATTAATGTGTGGGTTGGTCATATAGAGTAAATAATTCCAATAAAATTTCGTGGAGGTCAACTGGTAAACCCATGACAAAAGTGCTTTTTAACATGTAATCTCAAGAAAGGTAAGTATGACTAATCTCATATTTGGTGTGTGGGTTGGCCATAAACAGTAGATGATCCCTTTTGTTTTGGGGGTCACGAGAGGTCAAAAGGTTAAATCTTATAAGAACGATATCTGGAGAATGGTACAGGTCACTAAGCTCATATTTAGTGTGTAAGTTGGTAGCTGATCTCTTTTGATTTTGGTGGAGGTCAAAGGTCATTTGGGGTCGTTAGAGGTCAAATGGATAATTCCCTAGAAAGTGCTAGTGAATACGATATCTCAAGTAGGGTAAGTGTGACTAAGCTCTTTTTGGTGTGTGGGTTGGCCGTATTAAGCAGATGATCCCTATTGCTTTTGGTGAAGGTCAAAGGTCATTTGGGGTCAGTAGTGTCAGTCGGACAAACTTGTTCGCACAGTACTGTAAACAAGAAAGGTAACTTGTAGGGTGTTCATACTTGGCACTGGGTGGTACACAGTGAAGAAATGATCCCTATAGTTTTTGGTGGAGGCCAAATTTGATTTGGGTTCACAAGGGGTCAAAGTCTCAATATCAAGTTTTCACAGTTTCTCATGATTGGAGTCTTGGATACTGCACAGTTTCACAAATAGTATGTGGATGTGATATAGTGAGCAGTACGCTAGCTGGTCAAATGACAACAGGGATAACAACGTAGGAAGCTTGGATGCCTTGAATGTATATTTGATGGTTAAATAATTGAGCACTGTCAGTTTGAAAAACATTACGGGTCACTGTCAATTTGAAAAAAAGGCTTATATTGCAGCGGCAAGGAATCACTTAACCTTTTGGTTTTCTGGTTTGCCCAACTGTCCTTGTATAAAGAGTGCTTATTTTCTTAACACCATCATTATAGTAGGGAATAACTTCCTCAGTAGTACCCCACGATTACAGTGTGGATTTCACAAGAACACAATTCTTTGTTACCTTTGCAGTTTCGATGTTTGTTACTTAGCCAGCTACTGCCCTCGCTAGCGAAATACGTTGCTTTGTAAGTAAATATCATTTGGTGTAACATTTAGTTAGTTACATTGAGTTTTATTTCTCATTTTCTGACGAATTGTTTTTTTTTTTTAGTCGTGACCCACTTTCTTGTTTTCCCTGCTCCATTGCTTATGCTGATCACCAATCACAATGGCAGTATGTTTCCTTTGTAAGTCCTCGACTATGGCACGCCAAAAGGCTCACCAAATATGATGATGTTCTAAAAATACACGTTCATGTACTAAAATTACACGTCCATGTACTAAAATTACACGTTCATGTACCAAAAATATACGATGATGTACTAACTTCATACGATCATGATGTAAATCTACACCATCACGTACTAAAATGTTACGATGTACATGTAAAATCACACGTTGTGCATCTAATAACACACGTTGTACATGTAAAAAGGGAAGATCGTCATGTTATTATTGTCTCTTCCGCACGCCAGACAGAGTGAGCCTTTCGGCGTTCCAGAAGTCCGCCAAAAGGCTCACCGATATGTGATGTAGTAAAAGTACACGTTCATGTACTAACTGCTTACGATCGTGTACTGATTGCATACGTCCGTGTACTGATTTCATACGTTCATGTACTGATTTCATACGATCATGTACTGATTTCTTACGATCATGTACTGACATTTAGTACATGATCGTAGGAAATCAGTACATGTACGTAAGCAAACAGTACATGAACGTATGAAATCAGTACATGAACGTAAGCAGTTAGTACATGAACGTGTACTTTTACTACATCATATTCGGTGAGCCTTTTGGCGGACTTCTGGTACGCCGAAAGGCTCACTCTGTATGGCGTGCGGAAGAGACAATAATAACATGATGATCTTACCTTTTTACATGTACAACGTGTGTTTTTAGATGTACAACGTGTGATTTTACATGTACATCGTAACATTTTAGTACATGATGGTGTAAATTTACATCATGATCGTATGAAGTTAGTACATCGTATATTTTTGGTACATGAACGTGTAATTTTAGTACATGAACGTGTAATTTTAGTACATGAACGTGTAATTTTAGAACATCATCATATTTGGTGAGCCTTTTGGCGTGCCATACTCGACATGACAGAAGTCGAACTCTGGACCTTCCGACTACAAATCGGATACTAGAACCCCTTGACCATGCAGCCGGTCAAAACGTTTTCTAACACCACATGATACGACGTTTTAACATCTTTTTTGCTGGCGGGGATCTGTTTTAACAGAGCTATTCAGTTGGATATATCTATAAAGAGGACCCTATGGCATGCTTAATGTACCTTGTAAAACATCAATTTTCAACAAGGAGCATCTCCAAAAACCTATGAATAAATCATGAACATTAATAGTGGTCCCCTTGGAATCGCTTGCCTTTTATTTAGTGAGTGACCGCTGCATTCAAAATTTACTTCTGACTTAAAACATGGGACCGTTATAACAAGCATGTTTTAAAGTTGAACATCGCCTATGTAACCGAGACTCAAGTCATTAAACAAAGCTTCATTTTCTTTATGCTGTGATCGGAACAACACTCCATTGCCTGCGATGTGACACATGATTTATTTTATTGAACGAACAAGGACTTCAAAAATGTACTTTAATGGACAGCGGTGGAAGTTGATCCATAAATATTTCTTCTTATTTATTCAATGCATTACAGGCTACAGCCCAATTCACAACAGCGTCGTTAACGGATTCACTTATTGCAAGTTTTATGAAAGCATACGGAGTGCTTTCACGTTACATCACAAATGGTAAGCCACGCCCACTGTCGGGCAAAAATCAACAGTGTTTAAGTGAACAGTCACGCGTGGGTCGTCAGTTACTTCTCAGTTAGATACACTTAATGCGTGTTTTGGCCCTTCAAAACGGGATGGGCTTGTGACTTTATTGAAAGAACACTTTACACCAGTCTCTAAAACCATTGGTTGGATTTCGACCTTACTCAATATTCCTCACAGTCAACAGCGCTTGGCTTGCAACAAGAAGATAAATACTTTACTCCATTTTTGTTCTTTTATGGACTTCAGCAGAACTGATGGCTTGACGCTGAAGATAAAAATTCATCACCAGTAAGAGCATTTTCCTTACGAAAGGATATTGTCAGGTTGTTCTTGGTGACAACTATTTCATAGAGATCAAATTCATAAAACGCAATTTAGTACCATAATACATTGCACTGGGCAAGACCAGAAAATGTTCGGATCACGCATTATGACCGTGTATACCCACAAGGGTATCGCCCTTAAGCAATAAACCAGGGTTTTATCTGCACAAGAATACAATAAACACAAACCAGAAAACACATATGCATTACCTAGTTACAAGTAAAATTCATCAGGGAAGTGTTCTGGGAGCTGTTTTGTTTGTTACATATATAAACGATTTGCCCAAGATAGTCCAGTTTTCCTCAACGAACTAAGTTTTTTCAGAGAAATATCTACAAAAAATGATGAGGTTTTATAACAAGAGGATATATCTGCTTTTCATGGTTCGTCAGAGCGTTGGTTGTTGAACTTTCATTCTAAAAAGTGTTCAGTCATTCCAATTGGTAAGAACAATGTTATAGAGAAAATTAATATTTGTGGGATGAGCAGGGTTCTGTTATTGACTTGAAAGTTTCTTTTTTGAAGAAAGACATTGGTTCATTGGTGGATCATGGATTACATTTTTTAGATTATTATCATGCTCAGGTTAACAAAACCAATCGCACAATGGGTCTTCTAAGAAAAACGTAATACTTTTCTATATGAGGTGTCTTTTAGGTATTTTTTTCAAGCTCTAGTTAGACCACATTTGGAATATGCTGCTTTCGTTTGGAACCCTCAACTGAAAAAGTTGCTCAGGGGAGATATGATTGAAGATTTTAAAATCGCTCGTGATGTTTATGAAATTAATATTACTCTAAACACGCTAAATATCAGTACTAGGAGAGATATTTCAAGAGGTACAGTTTTAAACTGATAAAAAAGCAGTGTCACTCAGATTTGAAGAAATTTGCCTTTAGAAATAGAGATGTTGATTTTTGGAAAAGTCTTCCAGTTGAAGTTGTGGAAGCTAAATCTGTTGCTACTTTTGAAAAAAGACTTGACAAAGAGTGGGAAAATTTAGGTTTGAAATTTGATTTTCAAGCAAGCCACCCTTCATATATATGATGGTCTGTTGAAGTTTTCCCGTTAAGTCACCTCTTACGACAGGCGGGGAATACCGTGGGCATATTCTACAACCCCAAGCCTACATGGGGATATGCGGAAAAAAGGCTTGTAAAGCCCGCCTCCGTTTCATATGATATGATATGATGTGATATGATATATGATGTGATGTGATGTGATATGATATGATGTGATATGATGTGAAGTGATTTGATGTGATGTGATGTGATGTGATATGATATGATATGATGTGATATATGATATGATATATGATATTGTAACGTTTTGGGGATGCGGGTTGGAAATTGGGTAGAGTGAGGCCAGCAAGTTGGGTTCTTGGCCGATAATGATGTATTTTGATTGGCCACTTACGACTTCCAAATGAGCAACACAAAAGACGAGTAAAACAATTGTAAAAGCTTCGAACGGTGTATTCACACTAATAAAAACGACTTCGGTTGATTAAAACACATGGAACACGGTAAAATAAGCTGACGTTATAAGAACACAGTAATTGGCAAGACATGACAGCAGTTATTGGCAAACGTAACTTCAGAGACGTCTTTAAGCACTAGCTGATAGTTGAAGGGCGTTAACCTACTACCTGCCTGAAGTGTAGACTGCCTCGCTAGCTTGTCCTTCCCTTCTGTATCTCCAGAAGTGTGCCAGGCATGTGAATGCGATCTCAGCGTCTAAATGTTACTGCCTAACTTGTATACGTGTACTTGCTTTAAATAAACTCGTCAAAAGGTCATAAGAGTAATCACCTCTTTCAACATAAATGATAATACCGAGGCTTACAATAACAGTTAAAGTTGTCTAAGATAATTCACATTTGTAGAGCTATTCACTACTTTACCAAAGAATACCCCTAAATATGACATCTTTTTACAACACATACCTTCTTACGTAATGTTACATGAAGTTACATCACATATGCAAGGCAGCAAATACAAATAATAAGCACAAACAATAAAGGGGTTGTCCTGTAGATAATCTCTCTCAGAAGAAAATAACCAAACAGAGTCACAACTCGTATACTATGTAATAACCTAAGTAGAAGAGAAGCTTCAATACAGGGATCAAGCAGCTCCACTTATTCCCAACTGATTCTCAAGGCTCCGCATAATCCCTTGGAGCTCTATAACGCTCCGCATAATCCGTTGTAGCTTCTACATGACTCCTCAGCTGATGCATACAAAAAGTATCAGCGTTACAATATGATATATGATGAGATATGATATGATAAAATATCATATCGTATCATAATCCTAGTGCCAACTTTTCAAAACTACTTCTACCGATTGAATGGTCATATGGTGAGAGCATCAGCCACCCACTCGGGAGGTCGGGAGTTTGAGTCCTGACCGGGTCATACCGAAGATTCTAAAAATGGAACCTACTGCCATTGTGCTTGGTGCTCCGCACAAGCTATAAAAATTAAATAATGAAAAAACCGAATTTTGCGTAGCGGGAATTAGACAAAGCCTTTTAAAGCTCCCGAAACTTAATCTTACAGTGGGTGATAGCCAAATTGTACCATCCTGTAACATATGTAATCTGCGAGTTTTCTTTGGTTCTAATATGTCCATGACCAAACAAATTAATAGTCTCATATCAGCTGGAAATTTCCAGCTCAGTAACCTCCGTCGCATCTTGATAAGGATACACGACATCTCATTGTACGTGCACTTGTCCTTTCTAGATTAGACTATGGTAATGCCCTCCTCTTTGGTGCGAATGCTCGAGACCTCAAACGTCTACAGTTGTTGCGAAAAAGAGCTGCTAAATTGATTTTTTCTGCCTCTAGTCTGGATAGTCCTTTACCTTTAATGAATAACCTTCACTGGGTTCCTATCGAAAAACGAATTAAATATAAAATATGTCTTTACGTTTACAAATGCCTAAATAACTGCGGACCAGTTTATCTCACAAAATCTTTGATATGTAAACAACTTCCCTCTACAAGCCCGGTAACGAGATCCACTACTGATACAACTCTATTAACAGTTCCGTCTAGAAAGAAACACATTGCCGACAAGGCTTTCTCCGTAGCTGGCCCCCACTTTGGAACACACTCCCGCGTATTATCAGGGAAGCTCAATCAGTCACTTCTTTTAAAAAGCTCCTAAAGTCTCACTTTTTCTAACTGCACTGTACTTTACCGTTCTCTTTCTGTTTTTAAGCGCTTTGATCATTTGGAGCTAGCGCTATATAAATATTTGTATGTATGTATGTATGTATGTATGTATGTATGTATGTATGTATGTATGTATGTATGTATGTATGTATGTATGTATGTATGTATGTATGTATGTATGTATATATATATATGTATGTATGTATGTATGTATGCATGTATGTATGTATGTATGTATATAAGCTATGTAGTAGACAAAACAAGTCAGTTCGTAAGTCACAACTGGGGAAAGCCTTGACCGGCTTGCTTTGAACAAATTGAAAAGTGGACCTAAAAAACTCCATAACTTAACCTAACCCAATCTTCTTACTCCTGGTCTCTCCCACAGTTTTCTTAAACTCATCGTTTTTAAGACACAATCCTGGAGTGCAAACAACGTACTGACGTATAATTAACACATTCTCTTTGGTATGGCCCGGCCTGAGTGTAGAACATCGGACCTTGTGTGAAACCTTGTATGGAACGCACCATCATTTTCAAAAAATAACTTCGGTCATCAAGTTGTCAGTTGGAAGCCGCTGGCTTCAATACATGATAAACGAATATTTCCTACCGATAAATTTGCAGGAATATTTTTAGTCAAGTGTAACTTGACTCTGTTGACAGTTACTGTTTGTTATTCAGGTATTGAGTTAAACGTTGGCATACCTGCCTTGAATCAGTGTTAACTAATGGATGTCGGTATCGATTATGTATCTTTTTTTCAACACTTGCAAAAATTGTAATTGCCACAAGAAATATTCGGTGTATGGTACTGATATTAGAGTTAAAAATTTAAACGTATGAAGAGACTATGGGACATGGTATTCAAAAACGATGAACGCCGTTCCTTACTTAACAGCAAGCTTTGTATTTTTACTTGAGAATTTAAAACAGGTTATAAATAATGCATTTTATTTATGGTTTCAGCGGTAAAGGGAGGTCAGGAAATAATCCCCCATCACACCACTATAGTAAGGGAGTTACTTAAGAGAAGTCGCAACCTTACCTTGTATAACGTATCTGCCATGCCTGTAAGTAAAATCTAAGCAGGTGTTACTCCTGTAATTCTTGCTGACTTTGTGTACTTCGAGACTGACCGGAAGGAGGAAAAATCTCAAAAAAAAAAAAAAAAAAAAAAAAAATGGCCAGGTCTCTGACTGTCTTCCAAACACCGGTATCCTGTATGCTAATTATCTTTCGTCAAGAGACTCCTCAATCTAGAAAACCTTTGCTCTAGTGAACTGTCCCTTAAGAACAGTTTGATCTCACTCTCAGACAATTGTAAATTATACATTATTTCTGAGAATCGTTCGTTTAACGAAGGCTTCTTTCTTGACAGCATGCAGTCAATAATGTAATAAGTTACGGCCACAATTCTTCTTTTTAGACAAGCCACATTTTCGCTGGAGTTCCTGAAGCCTACCATGCTTTTAATTTCCTCTCACTTCCTCGTAACACTGTTATCTCGTTTCAATTCTTCTTTACTGTTTTATAAGATTTCTATTTTCTTTGTACTGTGCGATTCATGAATTATTGCCTCAACGGTCGGCTGTGGTTCGGTCTTTTTTAAGGCAGGAATAAAAAGTTTGGATTCAATGACATTTTCAAGATGCTTAATTACTTACATTTCGTCTCATGGGCCTACTATTGCAAAACTTCCATGTAATGGTTTATTGGACGAATGTCACCTACCAAAGAAAGGAAATGCTAATAGGCAATGCATCTTGAGACCGGTCAAAGGTAGGCTTAAGTTCTACTTCTACTTTCGAGGCAGTTGTACACTTTTGAAACATTTCAAACTTGCACACTTATTACAAATTCCGTCAATACTGCAGAAATGAAACTCTTCGACGAGTGGACTAGTGTTGTAATTATGGGCATGCTCGCAGAGGAGAAACGGTCCTCCAGATATATTTGACCTTGGCCGAAAGTGCCTAATTTGCCAAGTTGCTGGTCGATTTATATAAAATACCAATTTATGAATTACAGCAATTATTTTGAAATGTCTTTAAGGTTAAAAACGCATTCAATTATCGAGTTTACAAAATTTTCTGGTCGAGATTTTGGCAGTTCTAAATAACGACTTTTACAAGGACTTTTCACGTTTCTTTCAGGTGCTTTTTAGATAAGCAAAATTGCTTCATAATTTTCATTTAATTAAAGAGTTCGAACCGTGGAGAAATGCGAATACAGGTACTGATATCACTTATTTCTCTTGTCGAATTTGGTTTATGCCGATTCCTCGTTAAATTGTACAAATGGTTCATAATACACTAACAGATGCAATTGGCTCGCGCAAAGCTTTCTACGTATTTGTACTGTGCATCATTGTTTTGACGTCATTGTACGACGAAAATTTGTAAGGTTAGTTGTGCTCTTCATGTCAGTCTTCATTTACGAGCCTTCTTCACATCCTTTCGGTAATCTTTGAAAGAGAGAAACCTCCCTTTCATTTGTAATGCTTTTTACCTGCAAGCTTCAATATCCACGAGAGAAAGGTATGTGACGTATCGCTATCTAATTACGAAATCAGAAAACTTTTAAGACTCATATGAGTAATTTAAGAGACGTCACTTTATCGAGCCAAATTCCCACCACTATAGCTCTCAATTCAAAACTTGATAAATTTCCATGAAAGTTCCTAACTATCTCTCTCTCTCTCAAAAAAAAAAAAAAAAAAACCCTTCTAAAAAGAGCATTGTTCACTAACTTTGGTGATAACCGGTAAAACTGTGTAGGCCATATGTATCTTGATAACGAACAGTGTGTAATATAGCAGAATATATTTATATTTAGGTCATTTGTTTAGATTTAGTCAAAAGGCAAAATTTAATACTTAGAAAATGTCAGTTGCCAGTCTAGAAATAGAACATTATAGTTGGGAAGCTGACCTCGGGGTCGCCGAAATAAACAAAGCTCTGATGATGTCGCACAATTTTTAAATATTGACCGCTTATAGAATGTACATTTGAAAAACAATGGATTTTTTTTTCTGTATACTTCCAATAACGATCTAAAAAAGTATGAAACTTACCACAATAACTCCGCATATTGTCATAAAACATATTGTAGGCGAAATTGACGGCGAACAGGCCCAAGAATCCCCTGAAAATTTAGGTCGCCCTTTCTGAACTTCCGCCGAATGGTCACAAAACTGTCCCTGAAATAATCTCGAAACTGTCCAACAATTGACAAAAACCCACATTTAGACAGGAAATATACTTTCCCACATAGGCTCGTTGATAAATTACTCCAATTTCTCTGAAGAAGGTCAATCCCGCTTTGTTTGAGTCTGTTTTGGTATACCTGTAGTCAGTCAGCCATCTTGGAACACAATGCATAATGGTAAGTAGCACTGATCTTTCACATTCGTACACATACGTAAACTGGTGCGACAGTCTGTACAGTCATATAATGGATAGATAAGCAGAGCAAACACACCGTCCTCTGTATAGCTGTTTTAATGAAGATAGAAGGAAATAACAACTAACTAACTAACAAACTGACTGACTGACTGACTGACTGACCCGACTGACTGACTGATTCACTGACTGATTTTCTTACTAACTAACTAACTGACCGACCGACCGACCGACCGACCGACCAACGAACGAACGAACGAACTAACGAACGAACGAACTAACGAACTAACTAACTAACTGACTGACTGACTAACTAACTAACTAACTAACTAACGACCGTTTTCCAGTTGTTTCTAAATGGCTTGTTTTGCCTACTCCATTGATTACGCTGATCATTGTGTTTCATCATTACTTGAGTTGTATTCTGTTTGGAAGTTAAGTGATCTCGGTTTCTCTGCGGTACAACATGAGATTGATGATGTTAATGTCATTAACAGGTAAGGGCTTTTTGCATAGGAAAACAAAAGCAATGCGTCAAGTAAATACTGTGTTTCGTCCAAGGATCCTCTTAGTAGATGGACCGACAACGAAACGATCAATTTTAGATGTTCCCCAAGCCTTTAAATCTCTAGTTCCTAAATATGCAGGCGTAATAAAAAATTAAAGGAGTCGTATTTACATCAATTACAATAAGGAATGGTACAAAAAGATAACTTCCATCTTTATTTCTCTCTCTGGGATATTTGCATAAACACCTTTCCCAAATAAATATCTAAGGAGTGAAGAGTAGAGCTTTTACGAGTGACATTTTGTCAAAAGTAGATAACTATAAAAAAAGGCGATAACAATTTTTCTTTACAATTTTTTGTTATAACTATTAAGAAAAGGTTTTAGTTAACATCAGAGAATCCACTCCTTTGAAACAGAGACAAACTTATCCTGTTCTTGGAATCATTGCTTGTTACAAAACTAACAAAAAGGAACACTGTTGCAGAGTTAATGGTCCAGTGACTGTCTATTGTCTGCGGTTTTCTATAGTCGTTATCTTTTGGCCAAGACATGACGCCCACTTTCGAGGGGCAGATTTCTCTTATGATGGTTATGTAATACGGAATGCAAGACTGTAACCTGAGAAAGTGAATACCTCAATATAACGTAACTATCTTTTTTTGCAAGGATGCACCAAATTTTCAAATTTCTTCTGCTATTTCTATGCCATTCAAAACAACAGATGGGGAGCTCCTCATTTTAAACATACATAGGAAAAGTTTAGCCGATTACACTTTGTCGTTGATCAAACCAGGGAGCTTTAGAAGAGCTTTCTCAAAAATTTATATGCTAAAAGCTGTCGTTATTTAAAGAGAAAGTGTAGCCAGCCTAACTTTAATAAGTGTTTTAGACTATCTTCATTCATGAATGGCTTTTGCAAATCACGAGACAATACTTTCCTCCTCAATTGTGTAACTTCCTAGGAAAATCTTATTGCATGGTTTCCCTTGACTGCAATATTTTAATCCTTTAATATCATTTAGAAAACTTGAAAAAGAAACAAGAAGAAAATGTGATGTTGAGATGTTGTTTTTAAACAGGTCGGTAAAGCTGCTTTTTCGCTTTTAAGACTCAAGACAAATGAGCACTTTATGTAAAGCACTTTCAAACTTTACCATTTAGTGGGACAAGCATGCTTTCATATTTTATGAAGGACTACTTGTTTTCCGTCCATTAAACATTTGGGAAAACCTCATTGTTTAAATATTTTTTCATTAAGACGACGTTACGCGAGCTTGGAATTATCCAAATTTTCTAGTTAGATTTAAAAGGTACTGATAAAAGTCGTAGACTGTGATGTGAATCTTTTGGTCTTTTTGTCTCTTCCACATCTATTTGTCTTATCAACACTGATGAGACTCATGTTCCCTGACAAGTTGACAACCTATTCATAATTGGACTTAAAATATTATGAGGAACACAGGTATTGTAAATTTCATGTCGTGTTTTTCTCTGGATTCGCTGAAACGCTTTCCTGAACCTTACTTAGGCAGATGTCACAATCATGCATTGAAGAGCAAGCAAGCAATGGATGTAAGAAAGATAGGATTGGTCTACTTACTTGAAATCACTTCACGAAATAACTTAATATCACTGGAGTAATACCAATGACTTAGTTACTTTTAACGTTAGTGTGGGTATTGTATCGCCTTAGTTAATAATGTAATACAGACAGGCTTATTACAAGGTACTCATAGTTATATTTGAACGGAAACACTTTTGGGTCCCTGATTTAATAAAAAACAAAACAAAAACGAAGAATATTGCTTTTGAATTGTTAAGCGATTGAACGTCCCCAAACTACAGTCATTAAAAATGTCAGTGAAGCCCCACGTTTTGGAAGAAAAGAGTAAATTAATGTGCCTATAGTGGCGTGCGAATTGGATAATCTGAAATTCTTTCTTAAAATTTTAAAACGGCGTTCAATACGTGCGTGCCGATGACTACTTATAATCTGATGTAGGCTAAGCTAATTTTTTTGCAACTGTCCCAAGCTTGATGAACTTGTCTTTTGCTTAACTTCAAATAAAAGTGATGTCACACTTCCATGGGGTTGCAATGCAAAAAAGGAAGACCAGTTATTCGCATGACATACGAAAGTGAAGCAAGTGTCCAATGAATGTAAGTTTAAGATGATCTGTTACAGTATGTGCAACAAGTTGTATTACGGACTTCTGTACTAAGGAAGCTCAATCATGTTCAAACTTTGTGTTACAAATGTACCAAACAGAAAATAACAATGATTTCAAGGGACACGCCAAACGTCAAATGACCCCAGACGCGCTTCACCAAAACCTGATCATGTTGGCACATCACTCCCGTGTGGTACTGATCACTTCCTAAAAGTCAGATCAACTCAACAATAGCATTTTTTTCTAGTGGTAGTGTATTTGTCAAATCTTTTATTAAAAACAGTTACTGCTTCATAGAATGACTCCTTTTACGCTTCACTATAGGACAGGTCTTAAAAATGAAACAATGTTTTGAATGCGTATATTTCCACACATTGTTTCCAAATTTATTCGGCCCTGAAAGTAGTCAAAAATTTCAAATAAAAGATTTTCAAAGCAGTAGTCGTACTTTTATAGAATGAGTCAAAGACTTTACTTTACCGTACTTTTATAGAATGAGTCAAAGACTTTACCTTAAGTGGCCTTGTCTTAATATATTGTGGTTCTGGTCTATAGCTGGTACCTAAGATAAAAAAGTTCACAATTTATTCTCAAATAAACGTCAAGCCAAATGTCACAAACACACCATAAATAGACCTACACACAATCACCCATTTTTCCGTGGTAATGTGTAGCCTAAATTCCTTTTGCCTCCGCGAGAATCTAGAATGGTTCTATGATTCTTTGTAGACAGTTTAACAGCCATATTTAAACGTAGTTTAAAGGGCAAGAACATTCTTCCCAATTTGAAGTAGTGTAGTTGTCTGTCCAGTTTCACGATTGGCTGTTGGGAGTCATGTGACAATGTTTTTTCTCTTCAAGTGTGAACTTTAATGGAAATAACTGCTTGGTTTATCTTCAATATGCAAAAGTAAAGTCATAAAATGTAATGGAAGATATTTTGAAGTGGAATAAGATGAAAACTGGGGTACTGCTCTTTACCTTTAAATTAAATATCTCCCTTCATGAGGATAAACTATTCTCTTTCATCAAAACTGTTTTATGGTTCTGCATCTTACCAATTTACATCATAATAAGGGCCGTCATGTCAAATGGACGATTGCAGTTCAGTAATAAGCAATCTCAACCAAGAGTTATGAAACACACATGATGCTCGAAGATACACTTATTTCGACTGACGTGCGGAAAACGTTCACACTAAATTTGACATCCCTCCTGTGCGATGACACTGACTGGTTTTCAGCAGTTGTCTAATCAACCAACCACACGTTCCCGCTCAAAAGGACACGTCTTTTTAGACGCTGTGAGTATACAGAGACGTAATTCTCTAACTCCTAACCAACCAAATACACATGTTGAAAAGAAAACATTGTGCAGTGTAGTGTATTGTACTGTGTGCACGTGCCAGCAGGGAAAAGTCTTGAGTAAACTTGATAAGATGGTGCTAATATGGCTTACGGTGGCATAGATCAACCACTTATGGTTAGACTTAAAATGACAAACTTTGTCTGTTAGCGACTTGTAATGGTACAGATCGTTATTCCTTTTAATCAAAAGGGAAATGACACGACCGGAAAAGCTAGCATCCCTACTAAATGATCTGCACTTTACATGTTAGTTTCCTGATAGTTATGACCACTATCATATCCTATCAGAAGTATCACCACAAGGAAAAAGCCTGAGCAAGATCAATATTACTTTTTAAGAGTGCAAAATTCACGTTAATGCGCTTGGTTGTGAATACAGTGTAACAAAAACCTCGAGCTGGGAATTAGCAAGGTTCCGGTCAAAAGTACTGTTTTGAACTATACGGGAACTTTTCTGATACAAGTCGTTACTAAACAAGAATAAGATATTGTAGCAATAGTCCAGAAAGATGTTATGAAGGTAGACATTGATAGTGTCCAGCTTTGGATACGATATTACATGATAGGACAGGAATAAATTGCGACGTCTTCCTAAAGTCTCCACCTTTGGCGACAGTCGTATTATGACAAAGCAATTTCCCCAAACAAATTTTTTGGGTTGATATAAAACTTAATTCGTTTATTGTTTCATGCTAAATTTTGAAATGGCAAACAATTTCACAAACGATTAGCAGAATTTCATGGGGGAAAATAGTTGCAGTTTACTCTTTACAATCGATGGTTGTGGATTACAACCTCAAAAGCTGAACTTAAAACCTGCCAGTAATGAATCTTTGCCATGTATTAATATCAATTACTTTTACAACTCCCTTGTAAAAAAGCAAATGTGATTGACTAAACTTCAAGATAAAGAAAGTTTCATTTTACGAAAATGCAGTAGAAAAGAGTAAATGCTGATATTCATCAAATAGTTGCTTAGGCCCTATGAAAATCCGGTTTGTTCTGCTAGGTTTACTTTTCCTTAAGCACAGGGCTGTAACAGCTATCTACTCTAATACACATTAACTTGTTGATCTACATTTAGCTTTGTCATCTTATGCAAAAAATCAAACCAATTGATAAAAAACCTCTAACAGTGACAAGAATCTCCATCCATTCGGTCTATCACTGCTGCGAGAGATTGATGTTAATTGAACAAAATGAAGAAAGGAAACTGAAAACACTGCTCCAGTTTGACCACCGACTTCTACAATACTGGATTGGTACCATGTTTCATTGCCTCGCTGAAATACAGATAGGAACATAATATGTTCGCTTATCGCTTATCCTGTGCAATTTCGGTAAGTACAATTGCAAAATGAAAACATATCTAGACAGGTAGACCATCTCAAACGTAAAAACTATGAATGTTACAGAGCGAATAACATATATCGTCAAGTCAGGGAGCTGCCACTATCACATAGACGAACCCGATCAGCGCCTGTATATAGAGACCAAACTTAGCCATAAGTGGGGTCCATCAGCCTTTCAACGTCTTCATTTATTGTGTACATGGATTTCAAATCCTCATATTCAGTGAAATTTGGAATATTTAGTGAAATAAGGAAATTGAAAGACTAAAGGTAAATGGATCCGAGTTATGTCCAACTAAAAAGAGACCATCACCTGACTTTCCGGATTTATCTGTAGGCAACATAAATAAAACTCATTGTAAGGCCATGAAACAACCTGCCCCGGACTCTGAAGTTAATAAGATACTGGAGAATGATTATCCCTAGAAACGCAATTGGAGTTTCCGTAATTTGAAATTCGACCGTAATTCGATGTTATTAATTCTGGCTTTCCAGAAGTGAGTCCGGAAGAGAAAATGATAACACACATGTAGATTAATTGAACCGTATCGTACTTTTCAGGCAGTATAATTTACTCAAAGTCACGGTCAGTAGTTGGTATAGACACGGGCATTCGTATAATTTTATGGTTTAATGTACATCTGACGCAATCAATCACAAGTGCAGCTAATTATTAGTTTAAATTATATACAGTTAATGATATACTAAATTTGCGGTCACGTTGTATTCGAATTTTTTGTTAACAGAATCAGACCCTGACTTGTGTTACACTTTTATCAAACAAAAGTCATTAAGCTTTTAGGTTGGAAAACAAGTTGGTTTTAAATTTACAAGGCAATGTAAACAAATGTGTTTGTAGATTACTCCTAATTCATAGAAATGAGGTTCCAGTTGTTTCAGTGCCACGAGCCGCTATTTCTTGCGAGTGCATTTTCCCTCGGCAGAATTACTAGTCATTGTTTTTCGTGGTTGACACCAGCGAGCTGTTATTTGGAAACATATCCCTAAAGCCCGTAACACGTTGTGAGACTGTTGTAAGTCACATTCAGGTTTCAATTGCTGTTTGCTGCATGCAGCATCACCAGGAAGGGAAAAATGATGTAAAATTTTCCGTCCATGAAAGTGACTATTAAGCTGCTACGTGTATGTTATACTTTATAATTCACCTTACAGGTTAAATAGCTATTGCAAAGAAAAGCAAACTTGTTTACTTTTCATTTCAATTGATTAAGAAACATCGCTTCTTGTGTTTTTTATATTTTTTATATGGTGTGACAAAATGTTGTACAAAATGTTGAACTGATAGTCGTCCTAGTTGGCAAAAAATTGGAAACGGAAGATTTATCCTTCACTGCACACTTTTAGCAAAATTTACACCATTCTTCATGTACATTTCGACAAAGTTAAACCCGAAGAACGTTGCAGACCTCATGCATATGACTTCAAAATTCCAAAACTACTCCCTCTTTTGAAGGAAAAACAGACCGTCAACAGTAAAATACAAAAACACTCATTGTTCAATTAATCGGTTGTGCGGAAATCTTCTATGCAAGTGGCTGGAGTTCTACTTCGCCTGCCTCTCTATAAATGTTCAACACAAAGTTCAACGGTGCGACCAGTAGACCACGTGTTTATCCTCTTCCTCCAAAATGACGTCAGTATGTGATCAATGCAAAGATCTACTTATCATAGACAAAACGTAGAATGGAGAATAAAAACAACTTAACACTTGTAATGCTACATTTATGACCAGCTTTATCATTTTTATTGCATTTGTAGGCCCTGTTTTCTGTGAGATCAACTAATTATTATGTTAAATTGTTGACGATGTTTTAAATGTCATTTGATTTTCAAAAAAAGCATTACCAGGAGGAAATAATTTTAAAAGATAAATTCAGTGAATGCACAATGTTAAAAGTCCACATAATTTTAAACATTACCTCATACATTAAGTTTTGAAAAATATAATGGTTTAAGATTGTCAATATACACTCAAGAGAAAGTTACGAAGTTTGCCTTTAAGCTATTTACCAAAATAGTGATTTGAATTACCGTCGGTGACAAATTTTCGGCCTTCTTAACCTGAATTTTAACTGTCTCAATTTATGCAGTGCATAGTAGTTCCACCATGTTACATAGCTTAGCATAAATTTACGCGGGTTTTACTGGTGCTTTGTGAGAGACAAATTAGAATAGACAGGTAAAGAGAAGATGAAACTATACAAAATCGCATGAGGGAATTTATTTGTAATGGTGCGACAGAATGAGTATATTTGTACAATGACAAGCAACACCTTAGTAAGGCAAGGTACAGGTTAAGGTTCAATTTCATAATTAGTTTATAAGTATTGAATACTGAATTTATTACTTTATTAATTCTGAATTAATTTTGATAGGCACCGAATACCGGTACATAAAGAAATATATGAATAACATAAATATATAAATAGAATAAAATAAAATAAATAAAGAATTTATAACGAAGCTTCCTATGAGAAATATTTCTTCTAAAAGGCTAAGGACACATATATGTTAAAATAATGTTTATTATCAATTTGCGTTAAGCCTAAGCGCAACAGCTTAGGAAAAAGGGCCCTGATAGGTCCGATTCAAACCAAGAGCCGTTAAACCTCACCTCAGGAAGGTCATTTTTCGAGGAACTTAATTTTCTCCCGCTGAGTTCAAAGCCTTGTGTACAATACGCAGCATTCTTTCATTTGTGATTTGTAAAATTCAATCTTGATCCGACAAAAAACCCGAAAAACTGTCAAAATATGACTTTAATGCCATTATCACAAGCGTTTTGCACTTGTGTTGTCTCTTATTTGAAAAAGAATTCTCTCATTAAGAACACCCGAATTAATTATTCGTTGTCACAATCAATTGGGATATTAAAATTATAGATTGAGAATAATCATTTTGAAATTAAAAGGTGCAAATAAGAGGTATTCCTCACCCAAATCTTCTTCTTGACTGGGTTTCAATGTATGTTTTTCAGTAGAATAGAGTTTTGCAGTTTTGTGTGGCAACGAAATCACACATGCATGACAGTATGAAGAAAACTCGAGTTTACTTTTAGCCAATATGTCACGTAGTAATTTTTTTTATTTTATTGCAAAATGTCTATGGAATTATTACTTCTGTAAATCAATTTGTTGAAATGGCAAAAGGATGTTTTCATATCCTCGTTGTATTCCTAGGCGATGTGAGATCTCTCTTTTTGTTTTTGTCCGGCTCGTACTTGACAGCAATCATCTAACCTTCGTATAGAAATTGTAAATGCTACGAGTGCCTATAATATTAAAGAAGTGAGTTTGAGCGGTGAGTCCAGTCTATAGTGGAACCTTTATAAGTTGCTAGATACCGATACTATTTTGTAAAGATGCAAGCAAAAAGTTCATTTTTTATAAGTTGAAAATAGACACTCAAACTTAAATCATTGCTTAAACACACCCTTAGGGGGTCACGGGAATTTGGAGAATAGAGCTGATAGCTATATTGTTAAATTAAGGCTTAATTTCTACACCCAAAATGAAAATACGGACTTGCGCATTTACTAGAAGCGCCAACTAATCCTAACCCAATTTTGAATCTTGCGATGTCTTTGCTGGAATCAAAGGAAGAAATCGTTGTTGATTTTAATCTAGGATGATATCCACATTCAAGACTGGTATATACCATTTACACTACTTAGGCCAGAAATGTTCTTTTGCAAAACGAAATCTGTATTAAAAAGCTGCAACGCTTAAGTAAAAGCAAGTCTTCCTTTTTAATAGGTACATATGATAAATCGAAAAATATTTAACAAGAAAAAGCAGAGCTCTTCGTTGCATCGGTATACAGCCATCTTTTTCCTTTCGTAAACGACAGTTTACCAACAAATGACGACTTCGATTACGTCTGTAATTTCCCCTTCAGAGACGCATTGAGACAAATTTTTGATGTATGTTTTGTTTCGCATGGTCTAGTTTTTCATTTTTAAAAGTGAAATGTAAAAGATTTGTTCGTCTTTAACAAACTTTTGGAATTTATTTGAGGGAGGAGGCTAAAAATGCCGATGGTATCACAGGAATTATTATGAGAATTTAAAAAGAACTTCATGTCCAATCCATATAGTTTGGTTATTTGACATCACAACTTACCCTCTACACGTCATTTTTCTGAGGAAGTGGATGTACCTTGTCATTTGCTAAGATACCTCTAGAATGGAACAACATATAATGAAGGTGTTGCTAGTGGTTTGGCATCCGACTGACGGTAGCGAGGTCTGGAGTTCGACTCCTGGCCGGGTAATACCGAAGACTTTTATATTGGAACCAACTACTATTGTGCTTGGGCTAGGGGACGGGAATAAGCAAAGGAAAAAACTAGTAAGCAACAACTGGAAAAGGCCGTGATCGATTTTAATCAACTTGTTAAAAACTGAGCTATAGAAACTCATCTAAACCAAGTTATTATTATATGTAAGAACGTAACGAGCACAATTTGCCATTTATACAAGTAGTTAATCATCTCCATAACAAATAATCCTAAAAGTGCCAGAAAGCCCCTTAAACTTTCCTTCAAGGAAGCTAAACCCACATGTTGTAAGTCAAATGAAGTCATTTTGAAATACTTGTGGTTTTTTATTTATACTTCACCTTTAATCTTCCATGTATGTGTTAATCTGTTCAGGATTGTAATAGGTGTCTTTCTTCAAGGAAAATAAAAGAACAAAATTTTCTACGTCTCACCTTCTGTATCTACATTTCTAGTCTTCTTCTTTACAAAGTTAACTTTTTAAGCCTCCTGTTATTCTTCCTATAGTCTTTGTCAAATGCTCAGCCTTTGAACGAGCCGCTCAATGCGGAAAATTCTTGAACATTTCGAAACCATGGCAATTACAAAATTGTTTCAACTAACAAACAATTTTTGCACCGATTCACCTTACCACTTTCAAACTTTGTCATACTTTGATTTTATCCAAGCTAATTACCCAATTGTAATACCACTGAATCGACGTTATGAAATTATCATCATGTAAATGATTTCCTTTTTATTAGTTGTGATTGAAGTGACGGTTTAGGTAACTGAAATCTCCGGAAAACATGCCTTACATAATGAGAGGGTTCAACATAGTAAAAGAGATAGAAAGGTAAGGTAAGGTGAGATAGATATTAACGGCCCAGTTTCCAACCGATTGGTTCAAGTCGAACCGGTCATGGCTTTTTTACCAGTTGTAGCTTGCTGGCTTGTTTAACACAGAAATGAACTTTTATCATTGCGTATGCCATATAGAAAATTGCTTGTGATTCTTAAACTCAAAATCAATAAGGTCACCATGGAAAAAAAATAAACCAAGAGGGATCTTGTAAACATCCGCTATATTAAAATTAGTCACTATAAATTGACTCGAGATTTTAACATTAATTTAATACTAACTATAGCAAAATATCAAGCTGACGAAGCACTTCGTCTTTAATTATTACTTAAATATCTGTCTGCATAAGTTTTCGATGAGATTACGTTGCAGGCAATTGCAGTAAAATTTTAACATATATGTCATTAAGGAGGAATTATTAGCAGAATTGTTTTATTCAGCAAATGTGAAAGGAAAGACTAAATTGAAACAACTTTGTGAAAGTTTCATTCAAACCGGACATATGTAATTTTAAGAATCTCCAGAGGTTACAGCAAATAGTGTTTACTGGCCATATTTGAACCCCAAAGTAAACCTCAGGGCCGAAGAGATTTCATCGCTTCTTCACATTGACCAGCAATGCTGTGTTTCTTTTTGCTTGTCCGTAAGTTGTGTTAATCTTGATGTTAAAAGGAGCACAGCTTCACCGTGGGAATTTTTAAGTTTGTAAAGTTCTTGTGCGTGATGAGGAGAAGTGATTGGTAAAAAGTAAAAAGATTGACAAACTTCTATTCACTTTGTTAGGATTTTATTTCGAGTCACATGTGCTTGCTCCCACTTCTCTTGAAAAACCAACGAAGTTTCTTGATTTCTTGATTGAAATCTAGAGAGATACATGTTCAATTTGAATGGGAGTGTCAAATTGTGTAAATTCAAATCCTCCTTCACCTACGAAATGTTTGCTTACAGTCATTCTTCACTAGATCTACGTATGTAAGTCGGACGGTTCAGTGGCGGATCCAGGTACTTGCAGTTGGGGGTCTGCATGCGGATGGGACAACAAATGTACACTGAGCGAAGCGCCAACATAATGTATGGCTGTTGTTAAGTCTCTGATGCCTATTGGAATTCAGGAAATGGGAAATAGGGGTGGTAGGTAAGCATCCAAATTTTACCATAGTTTTAAGTGTGATTACCATTTTACTAGTGGCGTAATTTCAGTTGCAGCGCGCGAAGCACAATGAATTTTCGCCCTCCCCAAATATTTGAAAATAAGGAGCTTGTATTACAGAAAAGTTTGGATGTTGGGTTTTCTGCAAAATGATTTGAACAGCTGAGGGATTTCTTAAGTTTTTCTATCAGCAAATCTGAGGTCGGGCGGCGACCGAAGATCGCTGTTGCTACAAAATGTTATCCAACACCTACGAAATGAGGCTCTTCGAAGAATTTTTTGAGCTTATATTGGAGAGAGTATGGAATTTTATTAAAGAAAATTTATGAAAATAGCACTGTATATAGTTAGCGGTGTCACTTGGTGATCTGGTGTCACAAGTGTAGCAAACTTCTGATTTTATCACTTTCAGAGTTCGAAAAAGTTTACCAAAGTGAAGGTATGAGCGAGCACTTCTGCTAAGGAATTGCAATTTGTGGAGCGCGAAGCGCACGGAAAACTTTTGGTTTCTTGATTAAATTAATGACGAATATGGAGCCTTTTTCGAGAAAATTGATTGGGAATTACGTAATTTCATGAGTTGTCAAAACCACACAGTAGACTGGTCTTACAATTGACAAATTTTCGAATTCTTCATTTTCAGCGCCCCTGCCCCGCCTGGGTGTCTAAGAAAAGCGGGACCGAGATGCAACATGGTGCTAAATGTTTGAATATTTTGAGCCACTGTGAAACTCCTTAGCTTTTAAAACATGGTCTTTAAAGTGTGGGTAATCATTACTTCAACTACACGGTCAGTGTGAATTTAATACCGATGTGTACTCTATTACCGTTACACCGTTTTAGGCTATGTCAAGTGTAAACTGTACGTAGTGTCATGTTGTATGGTGCACCCTCCATGACCTTCCACAGGAACGCCATCTTGTTGTTTAAGAGCAACTCTCTCTTTCTCTTGTCCTAGATTCCCAGGGTCTTTTCTATTCCAGTCACGTGTTACCGGTGAACGTGACAAACTACCTCGCCCTAGTTCCACCTGTATGCTGTATCCCATATTTTCAAGGTGTGGTCAATTTCACCCTGTACAGCCTCCTCATTTTTTAGATCAGCAAATTCCTTAATATTCATTTAATTTGGTGCGTCACAACTTTTAACCAAACAGGGGACGGCATGCGTTCCGATATCCCCGAGACGTGAAATCTCAGAGCTTGCACGTTTTGGTCACACTCACACACCGGTGCAGCAGACCTTAGACGACGAGCACCTGAGTCAATCTGTATATAGTTAAAATTAAATTTTAATAATTCTTTTTTTTTGCCGGCTGTTAATCGAACGGAAAGAACCACCAATCAATCTTGAATACGAACTAAATTTTCTTCTCATCTATTCATTCATATATCAACTCGTTTCGCCTACACAGTCTGCAACATCCCCGTACAAGCCTTCGTTTCAAGGATGAGCCCATTATCCCCTCGTTTTGACAAAGACACACATGCGATGTCACAAACAGCATTACCAACAGCCGTTGGCGGAAAACGTTGGATTTAGCATTCGACATTGCGCAATGTCTAAACAAAACTGGAATTTACCATACGATACGGACGATAGATACACTATAATCTACATTATTGATTTAATTGAAGAACAGGACACAAAATTACGGTAATCAAATAATGTAACAACTATCACTGTATTGTTAAAAAGTGACTAGGCCTACGCTACAATTAGCCTAGCTATCTGAACAATTTTTTCCATCCCGGTGGTGGGAGGGGTATGCATACCCCCATTCCCCCTCTGAACCGCCACTGGGACGGTTTCAGATTCATTTGGCAACTTTGGATCGCGCGTATACTTGGAGTTCTTCGTCATGACGAATGGTTATTAATATTCAGGTATCCTTTATTTTCATTATTTACGTAAGCATTCAAAAAGTTCTTGTAGATGTTGGAGAGACTTAGCGGCCACATGAGCATTACGAAAATGTGGAATAGAACAGACATAGTCCTTATGTATTTTCTGCAAATGTCCTTGACTAGTCCTGCAAAACAAATCTTCACAGGAGTAATGAGTCTCCTTGGGATAGCTTATTACAACGTTTGCTATCCAGTTGAATTGTTTGTCCTCTCTGCTATTAAAAAAAAAGCTCGACACGGTATTGTATGATGCAAATGTCTTTGGCTAGTCCTTTAAAACAAAGCTTTACAGGAGTAATGAGTTTCCTAGGGACAGCTACTTGTTACAAAGTTTGCTATCCAGTTGAATATTTTGTCTTCCCTGCTCAAGAAAAAAAAGCCCGAGAAGGTATTTTATACTTACACAGCAAGGTTTGTCTGATGATTTTTTGACAACTTCCCTACAACAGACTAAGGCTCCCAGTAGGGCATGGGGGATGGATTAGGCCCCCTTTTCTCTAAACGTTCTGCCACCTTCAGGATGATGTGAAAGCCAGTATCACTGTACATCGTATTAGGTTTATATATCCCTATTTAGAAAAAGGATTTGGAAGGGAGAAATATACATTCATTGAAATTATAAGTTCTTCTTAAGCCGTGTGATGAATGAATATTTATCTACAAGAGTTTACGCTCAACCTGAACCGTTGGAATACAACCTGGCAGTAGGATAAAGTTATTTCATTTTCCAAAGAATTTGTACCAGATGCTAGGATAACAATGTCCTTCCCCTTTATAGCTGGTCGTTTCCTCTTCATGGGCTTCTTACGTACGAAACGAGCTATTCATTTTTTAATTACGATTCTGAATTCAATTACTGCAGACACAATAAGAACTAGGTTAGAACATGCATCCCATGTTATACGCAATGTAGAAAGTAAACTTTGCAATGTGACGTGAAGATAGAATGACATTCGTTCTCAAAGCCTTAGTGAAGTGACGAGGGCTGACTGCAAACCAAAGTTCATTTACTTCAATTTAATTAAAAGATGGAGCTTTGGGAACTTGAAGGGAATTACAGAATGACATACTGAACAGGTTGAATAGACCCACTGGGTGATGTGTCAAGTATACCTTCAGTCTTCGTGGCAGTTTTGAATTCGGTGAACTTTTACTGTAGACAAAGCAGATAAGGGTAGAGTGGATGGCGAACTTTTTTGGGTAGGCATGCATGTCGGTATACATGGTTAAGCAGCGCACCGTGTTTTGAGCTGATAAAAGAGATAAATCGCTGAAGGGCACCAGAGATTTGGTAGTTTCTTTGATAGTGCTGTTGAAACATAACTTTCGTGGCATATTGTTAAATCACTCAACAGCTTTTAGCACTGTAAATAATGTTTTGGTTCCTTTTTCAGATATCTTGTTCATGTATTTTCAAGATTATCCTTGTAATACACAGTAACGTAACTGGGGTGATGTACTTTTTTCCGTCACTCTAGTTCCGCTATTCCATACTAATTTATTAAATATAAGTGACATTGACTAAAGGGACCACCACTAAAACAAAAAGGCAACACTCTCAGTTGTTTCGTTTGCTGTATCGTTGGCAGCTCTTCCATCCAATCAACTTGTGCAACTCGCGATCAGCTTTTATTCAACGAATGGGCATATTTTCGCTTCATCCTCTCGCCAGTGATTAACTCCTACTTAAAGCAAATGCTTGCTTAAAGTGAAATTTTTCTTTCTATACTTAACAAATTTTTCTGGGAACAATTTGCAGACCTGACTAAATTTGGTTTCACGTTTCACATGATTATGAGACATTTTTTGAGATCCACTGAAAAATCCTTTTGGAACCTTTACCCTTTGATAAAAAAGTAGTACTCACATTCTTACTGTCTTCCATGGCTGTGTCTCCTCAAAAGTGTAAAACTATTGCCAAATTACAGAACACATTCTTGTGCGATTCGCTTTTTTTTTTAAATGGCCTCTGAATTGATTTCCAACGATCCCCTAGAATCTTGGGTATAATCTATCTGGCACATCCTAAAGTGCATTGGTGTAGTGTTCTGTTGTATTTTGTTTCTCAGTGGGAACTGCCAGTTTTCAATTACTGTGTTGTTAGATCATAGGTTTGTCGTGAGTGAGAGAAGTAAAAAACATCGAAGCGTCATTTCTAGTGCCCTTTTATGTCGTTTTGGCTTAGACATAGTTGGATAAGATAACAAGCGCAACAGATGAGACTGGGGTTTTCGTTTACACAGAAGGTTTGTTAACATAGCCTCATTTCCCTCACGGGCAGTTCGAGTGCACTTTGTTACCGAAGTATGGTGTCGTATTTAATACACATGGAAATTATCAAACAGATGAAACTTACATTTTGCACGAATTGGTCAGGACCTGCCTTGCCAGTTATTCGTCATGACTCTAATAGATGCAAGATGTGAAAGATATCATTCGTCTTTAAAGTTCTCGATAAACATAGAAAAGAAACATGTAATACACCGTAAAAATGGTGTTTAGGAATTAAACGATTTTCCAAACACTCTCACCTTCTTTGTAAATGTGTTAAGATTCTACGGACAAGTGTGCAATATCCATAACATTTCTATTATTTTGAACACCTTTACTTGTTAAACATGCAGTGTTTAAAATAAAACCATGTTTAGAATTTTAACGTGGTTGCAATTTCAGGGTAAAATTAGCCTTCCATTGCTAAACACGTTTTTTCGATTGTAACTCGCCGAATATGGTCTTGTATCTTTCACAACACATTGATAGAACCTCAATAAATGTTGAAAAGATAGTCAACCCGACTTTGCTAGGAAAGAGAGGCCAAACAGGTAATGGAGGGCAACTGATTACAAAATGGTAGCACAGAATAGCAAAGGTTCGACCAATGGTTGAGACGGTTGCCAATCCTAAGATGTTGATTTTCTTTTAAGACCGTTTCAGGCTGTAAACGCCTAATATTGCTAAAGAAGTTGGTCAAATGTTACCCATTTTTACAGTATATGAACAATGTAGTTTACTTGGAAGAGCACGACACGGAAGGTCCGAATGCGATTCCAGGACCGAATCATACCAAAAAATCTGAATTTGTGCGTGATTCTACGCAAAGGTAATGGTCCGGAGATGCTATGCATCGACAATTTTTAAGGGATTACAGTCGTTGGTCCCACACCTTGAAAAGGGTCAAAGTACAATTAGGAGAAAACTAAGTTGACCCATAAAGACCAATTTAACCTCTAACTTTGCTTCAAAGTGTAAACACAGCTGGGTGATGGGCAAACATAAAACATATACTACCTCGTCATTCATTCGGTCGTTGTTCGTTATATCCCACAACTTGAAAAGGGCCATAATCACCGCTTCATTTAAACAGATTACAATTTGAGATGGATAAATCAAGTTAACTAAGCAAACGTGGTTAGTTTTTCCAACACTGCTTTTATTCGTTCCTTTAGAACATATTTTTCTTTGCCATCGCAGAAGGTGGCTGCCAAGATGTTTTCTTTGAATACAGACCTCTTGTCAAAGTTGATGACGAAATAGAAATCCTGTCCGACAAATAAACTCTCGGGAGATCGTCAATGAGTGTTTGGATTGCGCTCTAAGTAGCTTCCAAATATCTTCCTTATGTATGGAGAAAGCAAAAACCGTCATGTGTTTCTAATTGCTTTGTGTCTAAGGGAACACATCGTAACATGAACCCCAATGACAACTTGGGGGAAAGGTTCTTTATTCAATTGATGTGCAAAGGCCAATCAAATCTCTGTGACATCTTGTCCTTTACCCGCTCGTGTTCGTTTTTAAAAATTTGAAGAAGGCAGGGAGGAGACGTAGGATCTATACATGAGAACCACTCCATTCTTTGATAGAATTCCTCTGTTAATAATATTGAGATAACATTCTTATGACATAAGATCTGAAGGTGAGAAAGTGATTTTTTGGCCACCTTGCAAGGAAGGTGTAGTTATCGTCAACCTCTAGGGAAATTTCAGCTACAACATAATTATTTCGCTTAGAGTCACATGTTTGGTGTGAAACCTACTGTCATTACAACATAAACTGTAGAAATTTTTCCGTTGTACTTGAAAGTCAGAAGAACCATCGAATTATTAAAAGACTTCTCGCCTGTGTTATATACAATCATTGAATTTTGCAATAAAGATGTCTATCACATCATTTTATCAAGGAAATGCATGACCTTAGAGACTGTTGACTTCCACTACATGTCATTTCATTATTTCTTCTCTCTATATTAGCTTTTTTTCAATTGTTTTCTTTTTGAAAAGATTAACCTTGACATGAAATTAAATTACATTCGTAATATGTCAATCGAGAAATATTTAACCATATGAGGGTACAGAATTTTCAGTTTTTGATACTACCCTTAGGATCAGGACCGTATCTAGGGTTTGTGGCTCCCGGGGCAAGAAACGAAATTTGCGCCCCTACCCCCATCTTCGGGGGGTATCTTATGAATACCTACACCACTCAAGATCTTAAATAGAACAAATGTTAAAGTCTGACCCAAAGGACTTCAATGATTGCATTATTCATGTTTAAAACCACAGACACAACGTTTTGATTTACTTGAATTATTTACTTTACTTGATTTATTGACTTAAATGACGATGAGCTATAACAGCAGCTGATAACAGGTTCACCTTTCATGTTTTTTCTTCTGCGAATTTATCGATTACATCATCAAAATCTAATGTATTCGTTTCCTCAGAATCGATTCTGAGGAGTGCCAATGCAGTTAGTCTTCGCTGTCCCATGGTGGCCTGGAGATAAGGGAGAAAAAGTTTTAACTTGCTAAAAGACCGTTCACAACTAGCTATGGAAATAGCCACAGTGGACATAATCTGAATAGCAAACTCGTGTAGAAATTCTCTGGCTTTTTAATAAAATACGCAGGAAGTCTGTGGGGTGTATGGTTAGCCAGCGAAAATTCTGGCAAAATTTGATGGATTGTTGCGTTCATTTGCCCCTTCTCTAGTTTAGATTGGCATTTAATTGTGTCAATATTACTAAATTATTTCATTAAAAGATGAAAGTGCTATATCAATGCAAATGGTAGGTCCAACATTTTTTTTTAAAGTGATCTCGATTTGGCGTCCACCTAGAGGTGGCAACCGGGGCAGCTTGCCCCCTTGCACCCCCCTAGCTACGCCACTGCTTAGGATTAGTTAAAATCAATCAAATCCATAGTTAGGCAGTATTTCTTCTTATTAATAGCGAACGTTTTATTAATAGTGAACGTTTTCAAAATATCTTTGTGCTAAAGATACCTCTCTTTATGGAAAAATAAGATTCAGTATCAACACAACTGTTCGCCCTTTAGAGATTTACATCGTGGTCTTCCATTTGTGACTCCGATTTTAAGAACGGTGACATGTAACCAAAACAGTAGTATAACTCACTAATAACAGTGAAGACCCTTCGATTTAACAGAATTTTATTTTTTCTACATTTTCTATCGTATAAAATCAGACTTCTTCAAAATATGGCCATATCTGTAATTACTCAAATTTTATGCAAAAATTGTGAAATAGCATGCTTTTCATATTATGGCAATTTATTTATCTATTGGAAATACAATTTTGTTGCATCAACTGATCATACCCGCAAAATAAAGAAAAGTCACGACCGTTAAAAAAATCTATTTTCTCATTTATCAGATTGGTAATCTTGTAAGTGGTACCTCTGTTGCGATGCACTTTCTTTTCCAGCATTCACTGCACACCCATGTACCGCAACTGGTCTATTGAGTTGGTGAGTCCTTACCAACTTGTTTCTTTCCAATCTTGCCAAATTAGTTAATAGCAAACATAGGAAAACATAAGAAAGACATCGTGGCTTGGATTAAAGTTTTTGATGCGTTTCACATTAACTTAAGTGGGCAAAGGTGACGAATGTATGTTTCTAAACCTTAAGAAGACAGATATTACACAAAATTACAGCCCAAAGATCAATGAATAGACCAATGCGTTCGTTAGAGAGGTAAACGACCGGCTTTTGCCAACTACACCTAGTGAGGGAAAGACTCATTTAAGAAACTTCACATAGTTTGGTGGTAATGAGGATCGCATCCTCGCCTCTTTTGAGTTGCACATGCAAATGAATAAAACTTAACAAAAACCAGTTAAGAGTAAATAATGATACAATGAACGTCGGACAACTCTTGATGGACAACCGTGATGGAATGAATTAATTGATGTTCTCGATTAAATAACTATAACCTGATCTTCCTGAAGAAAAATTACGAGATGTCGTTATTAGGCGTAAGGAGTCAATTTACACATATTAACATCCTTTTATGATATATTTGTAAATTTGTAATTGTCATGTTTATGGTTTATTGCCCAAGTGACTCATGCAGGAGCACTGTACATTTAATATCGAAGGCACTTTCATGTTATCAATGCTTAAATCCAAATATTTTTGTAACATAAATATAAAATAATCGAAAAGATACGTCCAGATAGTGGGAGAGTATCACATTAGATCAATTTATCTCTCGTGGATTAAGTAAAGTAGCATGAGATTGGAAAGATAGAAAGTCAAGTACATATGAAGAAAGAAAGTGCTTCAGAATTCACAACATTAACATTGCTAATATCTGTCAACATTCATTTTATCCTAACTTTGAAGTCACGCTTGTTTTGTGGGCATTCTTGCAGATGAAGTCATTGTGAAACCACAATGAGAAATGATAGGTGGTGGGGATTGATTTTCTCAACTTCGAGCGAGACTCCTATTAGGTTGATTTCTGAACCAAAACGCGAATGAGGTTTGTCGATTTTACAAACATAGTAAAGAGAAACTTCCATTACTTAAAAGATCCAGTGACATGAAAATAACTACTTTGAGCATCTGACGTAAGAAGCATTAAAACCAACAAAGATCGATGGCTCCATCGAAACTCATCGAAAAGTGACTATTTGACAAGGCTGCTTCTCATTAGCACTTAGGCTTAGGCTGATCATGAATTAACATGAGCTTAATATGTAAATCTTTTGATGTCGAAGAAGGGACATACCATGTATGGATAATGTTTTCACTAGCTTTTTCAATCTTCAGTTGTAATATTAGCATGCTCGGATTATTTGTTTTTTGGAAACTAAAGCTGTGTCATGGAAAATCTTCAGTATCAATTACGAAACCATAAACTATATAATGAGTAATTTAGAGATAATTAAGTACGGGTTACCATATGAACTGCAAAGACTATGCAGCACTCCACATCATTAGTTTTTGCATAAAAACACAAAAACATTCAAATTTCTTCAGAAACATTCAAATCTTCAAGAGGAATATCTTGAGAACCGTAAAAGATACCGACATAATTCTAACGGATTTTATTTCAGGAAAGCTTACTCATTAACTGTCAAGTGAAGTCAGGGTTTCTTAAATGAGCTATCACACTAATTTAAAGCCAATTCTATTTTCGTTTTTTCGACTGACTTCTCCTTTAAAACCCATCCCCTGTTTACTGGACGACTGCTGCATACTGGTACTGCTATTCATTTCGTTTTAAATTTACAGTGTACTCTGGGACATTTGTAAATTTAAACCATAGTAATTATCGAGTATTCATTCACTCATCACCCTAGCTAGATTGTGGAAAAGGAAATTTGTTTGAGAAAAAACATGTGAATGCTAATTACAACAACGCACACTCATTTTGACAAAGATATAGCAGATGCACTTGGTAGTCTCAAATTTAAAATTTGCCCTCAGGTAACACTATTCCCAAACCTTGAGTAATATTAATGTTGTTGTTCAATGGTGAATGCTGTTCTAATCTGAGGGCATGCGTTACGTATTTCGTATTATGTACTTTGTGGACATGTGTCTTGATTATGCCGCCTTTTGTATTATATGAAGTGAAACCCACACCTCCATAGAGTAAAGGGGAATAAATCTTCAGTGAAAGGTGATGAGTTAATTAATAAAAAAAAAGAAAAAGGTTCGACGTTTTAGAACAGTAATCATGCAAATGCTGTGTGTTAGCTACTGAGTGGGTTCACCAATCATAGCCTGGACCCATGCTATCAAAGTAATGGCATTTCATCGTTAATGTATTACAAATATACATTCACAATGATGTGAGGCATTGTTTAATAAAAGAACATGTTCTATAAAAACCAGACCGCCTGCATGGCCAAGTGGTAAGAGCATTTGCAGTTGAGAGGTTGGGAGTTCGTTCAAAAACGGAACCTACTGCCATTGTGGTTTGGTCCTTGATAACAATGGCAGTAGGTTCCATTTTTGAACGAACCCCCAACCTTCCAACTGCAATTCGGATGACAAAGGGTTAGAGCATCCGAGGTACAGTTGAGAGGTTGGGAGTTCGTTCAAAAACGGAACCGACTGCCATTTTGCTTTGGTGCTCAGCATAAGCAATCTAACTAACCAACCTATAAAGGACCGTATGGAACGGAGAGCAGGAAACAAGTATCCCCGTAGATTTGGTTCTGGCAGCGATGAACCGAGCGTAAAGCTTTTTTTACAAACGAACTGAACCTTTATCTTGCATACGTTCAAGCTGTAAATAAAGTTCTTTCTCCAAAGAAAAAAAATGAAGAACCCAACTCAAAACTGCTGCTTATATTGTAGGCCTACTTACAAATTTGGGTAAAGCAATTGTGAGCTATCTGAGGGATCACTATTTTGCGAAACTCCCTGTACACTCCGCGCCAAAAAATGGCGATTAGCTTGTACTTTCTTTCTTTCATAATTAACATATTTCGTTCAGCTTGAATCTGGAAATCGTTTCAAAGCATAAATTTCATGGCCAAAAATTGCCAAAAGTAGGACCTGTTTAAATGCAAGCAATCAGGTCAAAACCAGATTTTTTTGTCCCCACCGTCTTTTGACGACCTACTCACTCTTTTCAAGTGATTACAGCAAGAAGTAGACCGATTCGAAGTTCTTTCGAGGAACATTATTGCGCAATAGGTCAAAGGTCAACGGGTAACACTTTTACGTGCACTTAAGCTGATGGCGTAGAGCAGTACGTTTGGCGGTACTGGCGCAAACCTAAGATGTTTCGTTACGTGTTGACCTGAACAAAAAGGTCACTAACGCATACGCATATACAGACTTCTAACTTTTCTATTACAATTGATGGTGAAGAGTAGATATACTTACATCAAACATTGCGAAATTTGTCGCAAAATTTTGTAAAATGAAGGCGAGCATTGTTTTACTTTCTCCTTAGGTATTTTTTTAAAAAAAATTGTAAACCAGGACTGTTCCTTTTTACAAAGGATTTCAAACATTTCAGTACAAGAAACGTTTAACAGTAATTCTACTTCTACCGCATAACCATCCCCTAAGAACTAATGATTAGGTAAATCTTAGAAACACACCTAGTGAAGCTGCCAGTCGTCAACACGAGGTACTAAATTTACTAACGTAGGCATTACATTTTCTCGGTCCTCATATATTTACACTAACGGACTGTCCTAATGGTTTCACCCAATTCAACATTTTATGCCAGTACATTGGCAGTATAGCCTATAATGATCAAATGTAGGTGATGTTACACTGTGAAAATTGCTGTAACTTTAACAATAATTTACGGCATTCGCTTTCAGTTAGATACTGTTGCCATTTATATACAGTTATTGACCTTAAAAAGTGATTAACAGCAAGTGAGTTTACTTCTTGTTGGTTGCTTTGACCATGTTGCAGTGCTTTACTCTACGTAAAACGCGTAAATCTTTCGCCTGCATACCTATCCTCTAGGTACACGTATATATTTTGGCGCTAAGAACATTTAGTGTTCATGAATATTCAGTTTCCTTTAGGTGAAATAGTTAATTATCGAGTGTTTAATTGTTAACATAATTCTTTCGCACAATGTTTTACTGCAATTTGAATGAAAAATGTACAATTGTCTAGATTATTGATCTCAACCAAAGCTTAGTTTGATCAGAGGAGGAACTGCCATATGGTCTGGGTGGTCGCCCCCCCCCCCCCATTCCCGACGAATCAAAATCGTCGGTAGGCGCCCTTTTTAGGTTTTTAACATACTTTACTATTGCACCATTGTTGGTAAAAGTTATCATTTAATAGCGTTGTTTTAAGGTCCAGATAACAAAATGCTCAAACAGCTACCAGTAACTGTACTATTTGCACTTTATTCTGATGAAAAGAGTCATCTTCCGTAATATAGGGATAGGTTTTGCCGAAACGTATCTTCATGCTTTATACGCCCTTAAGAATGTTGTCTCTGTGCTAATTTGCTTCAACACCAAGCGTGATATTAAGCTTACCAAATGCACAGACTGACATTTAATTCACGCTCCCTCCAATACAAGATGTTGCAGAGGTCGCAACAATAATTGTAGCGCAAATAGCCCCCTTGACAATTTTCAAAATAGACAATAAAAAGAGTTTATAAAGATACCAAATTAGCTTCCACAACATTTTTCAAAATCAGCTGAAGAGAACATTAAGGTTAAAATAAAATAAAATAAAACTGTTATCATAGTGGTAATGTTGTAAGAATTTTCATGAGCAGTTTCCATTTTGCGTTTCTCCAAGTGGCCATTATCATGATAAATGACTATTTCTGACACTACATGATAATCCCATGAAAGTGCGTATTTCTGTACTTTCGTGGTCTCCGAAAAGCCAGAAAATTCCGTTTAATAAGCTTAGGTTTAGGCTTCTTTCATTTATTATGAATTCGGTATCTAGAGAGCCAAGTAGACCTTTTGTCTTGGCCTTTTCTTGCAATTTACTTAATCAGTAAATGACGTTAATTAATGTTTCTTCGTGTATGTATCTTAATTTCTTGATGCCAAAAATGTACACCTAACGGTGATTAATTTCCTTAACTTTTCCCCCTGTAAGATTGCTTGCTATTGGGCTCTACAAGGTACCGTTTAATCTTTATCTTCACAAAGTAGCCCATTATTACATTAAAATCTTGAATTGAGACCTGACAATAAGACAAAATATGATGACCGTCTTCATACCAGGGAGGTGTTCCCTGTTCTTACTAGAATGTGAAAGAGAGGGATAGAAACATGGGCGTCGGTAGGAAGTGGCAAGGGGGAACTTGCCCTTTCCTGGAAAATAAAAAACCTGAAAAAAACGTAGAAAACATAAGGGAAAAGCAGAAGAAAAATTAACAGCCATATTTCTTAACAGTTCACCCAGTGTTTTCGCTATTCATATGCGGTAAACAAGCTTTAAAAATGCCATTTCCAGAGATCTGAGAGGCATTTTGGGCCAAAATTTTCTAGCGCTCCGATCCAACTCATGCTGGTGCTGAGCTGGCTCCCTCAAAAGAACCCCCCCCCCCTCCCGAATTTTCCTTTGCGGAGGCGAATGGATAGAAAATTTAAACATGTTTTATTAGAAAAACCTGCTGAGGAGAAATGTTCTTCTGTCTTAAAAGTTTGAAAAGCCGTAGCTTCGATCGTGCTGAGGTTCATGGTATTTACTCCTTCGAAACACCCATGCAGACCATTTCCCCCCACTCTGAGCGGAATCCCTAACTCCGCCACTAAGTTTGATAGCATTCCAAAGTTACAATGCAGTAATTCTTTTCATAGGACCGAGATCCTTGATGTTTGAAATATATAAACTGTATCAACTATGTTATGGTATCCTTTGAAAAGGGGGATATACTTTCTGTTCTCCGAGATTTTGATCAATCTTTATTTGATTGCACTTCAAATAAAGTCTAAGAAAGATTGAACCTTAAATTTCACTGTATCCGGTGTCTGCATCTGAAAAACCCAATAAGTTAAATATATACAGTAGTGTTAAATTTACAGTACACTACTGACAGCTAATCTCAGCTGCCAGTAATTTAATGTACATTTTGCAGGGAACTTTTCACAGCGAATGCAATATTCATGTAAGTGTCACTGAGAACATTTGAAGAGGAACTAACCACATTTTCCTAGCAGTTCAACTGTAAAGAAAAATAAACATTTCTAAGCTGAGAATGAATTGCTTGACCAAAGTTTTCACTTCCTTTTAATCAAGAGCTTCCTCCATACCTTCCGCGTTCTGATTCCAAAAGAAAATCCGACCCTTAAGGGGAATTCAACGCTTTTCTTAAGCAAACCTCGGTACTTTACTCACTCCCAGTTGGAGACCAAATACTTTGTCATTGTTTTAAAGCCAGCTGTCCTAGTCTTTCCGGGAACTTCGGTTTTTATGTATAGATTAAGTATTAGTAGGATTAGTACTATCTACAGGATTTACCGCATAGTTAAGATAAGTCTAGGGAAATTCTCAGATCAGAGCAAGTGGTAAAAATATGGTAAAGTTGTATGAGCTTCAGCTTCAGGAACTCAGGAAACTAGGTTAACGTCCTGAGCAATATCCCAGAAACAAAACATAAGCCTGAAAACTTTAATTTCTACAAGAAAATAACAAAGCAATACTGCAAGTTCATGAATCGAAAGAGCTAAGCCAACATTGGATTGTGGTATTGACAACATACGTGGGGTAGCGGACAATATATGTTCAAAGTGACTATCCAATTACGTCAGTTTGCAAAACTGGAGCGCTATCAAAGTGAAACTTTGCAGTCTAGTATACTCAGATAGTACAAAAATCCTATATAAAACCAAGGACACAGCTAGAACGAGGGATATCACCACAAGCCCCATAATCATTACTTCAGCAATTATGCATTAACATCACACAAGACTCAGAGAAGTTAATGAAACCTTAGAAAGCAGAAGATCTGCTCCTATCTCCAACAGACTAAAGGATGTTTAATTTATTTGGCAAGATTAACGTGTCATCCAGTTGTTGTTTTGAAATGAACCAACGTTGTTAACTACTCTAATGCTTCTTGAAACTCAATATTGTGGAATGTGAGTAGTTTTGCATTGGCAAGAAAGTTTTATTTTTGGCAATGGTGGTTTTATATGAACTCATTAGGGTCAACCTTTCATCAAGGAAAGCTGATTTGAGGGGGGGGGGGGGCAGTATGCTAAAAAAATTTTTTGAATGGTGTTAGATGAAGCGGCATGAGTTAAGCACATTTAATTCACATGAGTGGCATAATCGAAAGGTGAAACACGGGTTTATTCATCTCTGGTCACCTTTGGTCATCCATCCTTTATTTTTTTCCAGAAAGATTTGCCATCAGAGGGAAATGGCTTAGAGGACATATCTGAGAAGCGTCTTGGTGCAAAAAAGGGATCGGTACAAACTCTTAACAGTCGTAAGATTCCCCTTCAGATGCGACTGCTAAAATAGCAATACGATAATTGGATTATTATCACATGCATGCTTGTTTTTAATTGTTGTTGAGGGACCTTAACTTGCGGATGACGCTATCAATACGGTCATGAATGCAGTTGAGATGATGATAGAAATAGATATATAGGAGATATATGGTGCGGTAGCCATGCCATACTTTAAAATGAAGTAAAATGCTTGTTGGATTAACCGGTAAATAAGGTTAGGTTAGATGGAGTTTACTGCCCGGTTTCTTACTAATTGGTTGAAGTTGAGCCGACCACGGTCTTTCCCCCAGTTGTGGCTCAGTGGTTTGTGTTTCCTACTCCATTCCTTATCCTTAGCACCAATCACAATGGCAATAGGTTCCCTTTTTCAAGTCTTCGGTATGACGCGTCCAGAACTCGAACTTCCGACCTCATTTGCAAGTCTGATTCTCTAACCACTTGACCATGCAGACGGTTCGATAGACAGGTAGAATACTCTTACTGGAGTGGGATGGGACAAAGTCACTCAAGAAAATAAGATAAAAGAGAATCTTCAGTGATAAAATAGTTATACGAGCACTAGAAACTTCTGTGCATTAAAAGTATAATGGTAAAGTCAGCCAATTTTTCGTTGTGTAAAGTAATTTTGTAAAGAGACATGAGACTATATTGTTTGTTAGGTGATATTTAAAGTAAGATATTAATTGATTTTTAAACATGTGAAAAGGACAATTTGATGTATTTTCAGGACGACGGCTACTGAAATGTGGCGAAAGCTACTGCTTGAGTTTTATTAGACAGTTTCTGTTAGATACATTTTAATATATTTATAATAGTACATTACTAGTTGGAAATATCGCACAAGAAAGAACTACTGAAAGTAGAAAATACTGATGTTACATATGTGGTAGGCTCACGGACTTCCTATACATGGACACAGCATACTGCAGGGTACATTGTCGCTACCGTATGTGTACGTGTGAGAAAAGGCGCACCAAGATGGACGTCTGGTATGGTTTTGTGTGAAAGTTTGGACTTGCTCAAGTCAATTCCCAGATTTTCAAGAAAGTTGAAATATTTTTGAAATATGGCAAGGTAAGGTCAAAATCACTCCTATTGCTATTGCAGGAATATGAGATTGTTTACCATTCAAGTTTAACTTTTGTTTCAAATATTACAGAGTTGTCGTCAAAACAGACTAATCATAGCTTTACGGAGGCCATCTTGGTGTGCTTTTTTGTCCCAGCTGGTGTCTACCATCTACGGATAGGACGTATACGTTACATGCTGTGTCCATATATATAAGCCCGTGGGTAGGCTATATTTGGGTTTAAATTATGAAACTCTTCAAGATTAGTCGTGTATTATCTGAGGAATCAACAAAGGAACCAGAGCTTGGAAAAATATTTACTAGAATAACCTTGCAATGTAAGGGTCGTGCAAGTGGCTTCAGCGCGTTTAAATTTGACGTACTTGATCATACGCGGAAAAAAAGCTTCCGATGAGCATATGACAACACCTGAGTACGGATTGTTGTGCAATGGCCCTCTGGATGACAAAATAAAAAGAAACTCATTGACGTAGGTGCCCAATCTGTATATTGAATCATTTTTGGTGCTATTAACTAATGAAAGATACTTATAACTAATATTCACAATGTGTGAAATATGACATACGTATACGGACCTTTTCATGCTGTTTTAAACTCAAAGTCACCAGTGAGTTGGGGAATCTTAAATGAAAGTAATAAGAGTAGCTGGAATTATCGCTGTTAGACTGTTAATGTGGTTCTTGAATCGTTTTTTCCTTCAATACGGTTTTAGGTTTTCTGAAACCCTACGCCAGCCATAATTGATCCTGTCTAGGCTTGTGTAAGGTACTTGTTGATGAATTATCATGAACTAAGTTTTTCGTTAACTCCAACGAAGGTCTTCCTCTGATCTTGGGGGATTTTGTAGATATAGACTGGCATTTTATTATGAGTGGTCCATTCATCACTTCAGCGTTTGTGCCCCTCCGAACAACCTAGAATTGCCCCAAAACGTTTTTAATTGAATTCAGATTCCTTCCGTGTATGTTGTATATACTAGACTTCTTAACGGGTAATGATGCAATTGCTAGTTGGCTCGTCTGAGAGTGTAAGAAAATCGTTCAGGTTGATTAATTTCTTACTATAAAATTTTTGGACTTGAGGCATAAATGTATAAATTTGTCTTTGCAGGTTTTTCTATGAGTTTTCGTACGAATAGATCTGCTTTTGTTTTTCATTGTCAGCTCACAACAGTATATGGTTGTATGTACCATGTAACATATATTTTCAGCAGAAAGATCCCCAAAGGACTCCCTATTTACATCAGCATACCCTCGGGCAAAGTATAGTAGCCTTAAAAATCACATTTTACAGAAACTGACTTTGCACATTACTCATCTACTCACGTAGTTGTTCGTGAGGGTACGTCATACCGTGATGTGATTTTTGTAACGAGTCCGTTGGCTTGAACGTAGGGAAATCCATCTATCTTGTCATAAGTCTAGTCCAGTGGGTATAAAGCTATCGCTATCTCATGCCTACTGTCTTCTAAAATTACGCTAACTCGGCAAAAGTCACATAGAGAAAGGTGTACATGTTCCATAAAACCTAATTGTTACTAACGTTAATGAGAAATACGATGTTTGAAATAACACCCTGTGTCAAAACACACCCAGATCGAAAATCCATAACATAAAGTAGCAGAACCTAGAACCTAAGGGGAATCACATATTTCCTAATTCAGACCTTCCACTTCATTCCAGAATTTTCCAGTTTATTGCCAGATTTTCCCAAATAGTCAAGGGTTATTAAAAAATGCGGCACGCTTTCTGGATAGTTTTGTAACGGTGGTTCCCAACGAAAAAAAACAAACAAACAAACAAACAAATTTGATACAGCAGTGAGAACTGAAGGCATGGTTTTGGAGAATTAATTATGAAATTAGAACTTGAACGTAATAGCTTTTGGTTTTTAGGGACCCATAAACATTTTCGAACCAGTCAGTGAGCAGTAGATTTTGTCTTTACTTTGCACATCAATACAAACTGAGAATGTAGTTACCTCGTTGCATTTTTTTCAAATCACTTTATCACAATTTTGAATTGCTCGATTTCTGTACCATATTATGATATTATTATTGTTCTTGTAAATTTTTGCATTATTTGTAAATAATAAACAGGAGTTAAAATTCAGATTTCTTCCAGGAGAACATTTTCTAACTGCACACTGATCTATAAGTGGTTATAAACATGAAGAATGAAGTCCAAATTTTTCGTCGTTTATAGAGGCTTTGCAATTACGTCACGGAACCGCCATGCTGGAGGACATTCATGCCAAATACACGTTGCTTTGTGCCGAACGCACTGCACAGTGTGTACTGTGATATGCACAGTGTGTACAAATTCAACGAGCAGGCACGTCCCGTAAGGTTTACTACGTAGTTACATGTACTCCAACATGGCCGCCGGAGAGTATTATGACGTCATGGGAAAAGCCTCAATACAGACGGAAAATAAATACAAACAAAAAATTAAGATGATGATGCTTACTCTTCATTCTGTTCATGATGTTTAATATCAAAATTCTAGGGTTGTCATAGGAGCAGTGTAACTAACGATGCAAATAATGCACTTTTACTAGGGATCTTAAGTCCAAATGATTACTATTACAAATGCAGCTACCTTACTGTTTTTACTTCTTTGTAACATTAATTAAATGTCGTATCAAAGGAAAGAAAAAGGAAAAAAAAACTACTTTCATGGTATATTCTTGTTAATGTGAGTGCATTATTGACATTGTTAGTTACACTCCTCCTATGTCAACCCTAGAATTTTGATAAACATCACTAAAATATATTTATGTTTATTGTTATTCTTTGCTAGAATTCGAACAAATTGAATATCATGCCGAAGTTGTGTTAGGAATTGGTTGGCCACAAACATCTTCTTACCGAAGCATGACATGGTGATAAATATCAAATAGTTACTTTCCATGTGGACCTCAGCAAGGTGTTGTTATATACACCTTCTCTCGTTGTAGGCTCATTCGTTCACAACGTTCATAAGTGATATGTTAAAACTCTCCCGTGAGGCTCTAAAAATGCAAATTTCAGTGGTTTCCAAGCTTTCAAAAATTTTCATTCATATGACAAATGAAAGTAAGGATGCCGTTAAGTGTTACATTTAATACTGAATATCATGAACAAGGGGTTTAAGTGTATCACTAAACGGCATCCCTACTTTCATTTGTCATATGAAAGTTACATCCATATCATATATGATATTAAATATCATGAACAAGGGGCTCGATTGTTTATTTTTAACCGATCCCATCTGGGCTGAGGGAGCCATATTATGAACTTATTATTTGCACACGATTGGACTGGTGATCTATACGGAATTCGTTTGAGTGTTTGCTTATTCATTTATTCATTCTTTGTAATGAACTTCAAATTCTATTAGACATAGTTCTTCACCTTGTGTTATTTCGCTATAATCTCTCGGTAATGACTAACGTGCTCATTTGGAGCTATTTTATTTTGTTATTGGGTTGTTATATTTCCATGGGGTTATTTAGGAAGAAAATTTTAAATCTTTTCTGTCTTGTGGAAAAATATTGTTGTTTATGAATGAACAAGGTTAGCAACTCTGGATTTGTTCTTAAACACGAGATAAAGCACTCTAGGGGATCAATGCTATAGCTGTGTGCACTCTGGGGAGACCCTCGTGCATCACAAGCTTTGTAACCTTTTATACCGTGTTAATGCATGGTACATCGTTGTTTAAAATACAATTAAGCTTAGGGATAGCATTCCTAATTGAATTAGGTCTAATTCAATGACATAAGAAGAGGTCATGTTAGACGGTAGGTTATATAATTCCGCAAGTGCATTTAGACGTTTGCTAAGGTGCGAACGGTTAACTCTGTCCCACAGACACATTTGGATTATCTAAATATCACGGAGTATGTTGTAATTATTAGGGTTCAGTTTCATTGGAAATATCTGAATAGATGTGATATGAATAAAATTTTTACAAATAAACAGAAATTCGTCGATATCTGTGAACAATTCGTCTTATCACCTTAGCAGGATTGTGCAAGTCTGTCAGTTATTGGACAAAGATAAAAGTATTGTCAAGTTCTACGAGGTTTTCGCTGGACCCTGATGTTTGCCCCTTACAGCTTCTGGCTCTTAAGAAAAATTCGCAGTCAATATTGATACGAAAATTTCTGAAATATATATTTTGTTTTTGCGTTTTCAAATACCCAGTTTTATTTGATCTATCAGAGTATCACCCTGTCGGTTTTCTGTTTGAGTCCTTTGGCAAAATTGATTATTATCTTCACTGAATCCGACAGAGCACTACGTATGACTCCTTTATCATATGGATACAGGGAAACATTCTATAGTATATTCCTTTTGGATTCTCAGAGATTATAACTGACTGGTAAAAGCGTACAAATGCGAAATGTGCACCAACAAAATTTTGTCGAGGATTTATGAAGCATCATTTACGGCACTAGGAGTTGACTGAAAATTGTCTGAATCAAAAGATGTTCATGAAAGGCGAATGAGCTACAGGAGTAGGAAGATACTGTTGGCAGGTCAACGATGGGGAGCTCTTGCCCTTCCGAAAGGTAGATGGAACTGCAAAGGCCGAATGCTCACACCCAAACATTTCAACTCCCATGAAAGCTCCTCCCACAACTGTCTGAAGTTCATTCTCATCCAGACAATCTCAGTTTATTGCTTCAGGGTGAATATATGAGGCCCCAGTTTGTAACCAAAACACTGCAAGTACAGTACATGATGTATGAGCTTGGGTACTCTGCATTTTTTAATCGAGCTTTCAGTCAAAGAGCTGTGTCAATTGAGAATTTGTGTAGCCCTTCAAACTCTTTGCCAAGAGATTACCATTAAGTATGAATAAAAGTGTGCAGCACCCCCTTATCCTATTGGCACACTCTTTCAACTTTTTGATCTTAAGTGCATTTTTTAGGGATGATAAGAGCAAATTCTTTTTTTTCATCCTCTTACGAGCACATTTAAAAAGGCGCTAACGCACAGGCAATTTTAATATTCCAGGTTACAGTACTAATTATTAAGCATAGGTAGTCGACTTGTCATTTTGTGCTATTAGGTCTTAGACTACCTAGTTTCATTTAATACATTTGATGTTTCATTGCAAAGCTCTTTCATCTCCTCTGAACAAGTTTCTGGACCCTTTTGTCTCGCCTGTGTGTCATCCCACAGTACACCAATGGTCACGTAGATCAGTTTCAACAGTGCCCTACTTGTGTGTAACGCTTATATTGTTTAACACTCTAAAGAATGTTCACTAACCGCTGGTCATGTATGTGAATGAGCTGAAATTGGGTAAATGTTTTTAAATAATTGTTCAGCCAAGCTGTGAGTTATCCAAGGAAATGCTATCTAACCATATAATTCACACGTTATATCAACAAATTTCCACAAGTTTTACCCAGTTTAGGCTTTTATCACATACGTGACTAATGTCGTTGATTGTTGTGTCCATTGTTTTTAGACTAGTTGAGTTTTCTGAAGGATCAAAAGCAAACCATAAACTTAAGAAAGTTGACTGAGTCTGTTGAGGTTTGGACTTGCCTACGAGAAAATATGTCAGACGAGTTAAATAAGATGACTCTAAAATAGTTAAAAATGTTAAAACAAGAATAATAACACTGGGTGACGCACAAAGTTATGCAAAAGGGCTCAGTGAGGCGCGGTGATTTGGTCAAGGTTAGAGTTTGGGTGGTTGGGTTTATTGTTATTGCTTTTCTTAGCTTTATCGTTTGGTAAAGTATCAAAGGTTATGATTCGGGGTTAAGCCTGAATCTAATACCGAACCAATGACCCTATGTACAAAATGCTTCTAACATTCTATGGCAATTTCAACCTCATAAGACTTTTAGCAACTGGAAACCTTCACGCATCCACATACTGATAATATGTGCGAAGTCCATTTTATACTCATGACCTTTAGAAACACAAGTAAAGAGCACTTACTCTTTAACCTGCACGAATCTACTTTGTTTTTAAAAAAATCTAATTTCTTGAATAATTATGATTTTGTTATCTTTCTACAGTAACTATAGGAAGTCACCTCTCAACTGAAACCCCGAATTCATTGCACAAATGTAAAAACAAAGACAGCCGCCGAGGTGAATGATCATTGCACTCTAGCTAAGGCTACCTCTGAACATATCAAAGTCTCTTAGATATGTTCAAATAAGCAAAATAAGCATTACCTTTGAAAAATAAGCAAATATAGCATAGTCGTAATCACCAGGTAAAAGCATACCTGGATTTGTCATGGGTCTTAATATAATATCGAGTTTTCATTGCCTAATCTTACATTCTTGCTAGGGAATTAGAAGTACCTTATACTAAAGCAATACTAAAGCAATAACTTTATGAAAGTTATATCGAGTAGATTGCGCTGTACTTTTAAGGTTCAACGTGACACAACATGTCTCTAGTTCCCTTGAAAGAAAAAACTTAGGATAAGAAAATAAATTGAAACGTGTTGGGTATTAGGACCTAATCGATGGTTCGGATATGCGTGCTTTGTATACAACTTGAAAGAGATTTAAAAGTTTACAATGATCCTATCTCATTGCCAACAATTGTGATATATTAGTAATCATTTTCAAATAAGAGATGTCCGGATTGTTAATTGAGGTAAAGAAGATAACATATTTCATATTACAATTAATATGTTTAACGTTATTTAAAATAAAAACATTTATTCTGAACTGAATTAGATAGACAATTTTAGCTGTTTTTAACTGTACAGCTAATTCATATGTCAATACTCTGCTATGATATTAACATATCAGTTTTAAACAAGGGGAATCATGTATCCGTGTTTGGCATTATAGACAATATTTTCTCCGAAAATGACTTCTTAATTAAGTTGACTTTAACTGATACAGGTTCAATAGATCTAATATGAGTAAAGTGTATGTTGCCTAATCTTCGCGACAGCTATATGTCTGTACGCATGCCTAAACAGTGTATGGATACATTTGACATTGTAACCTGCCAAATTCAGCAACTTGTCTATTCAGTTTTGCAGCTCTAGGGCATGATCAGCTCAATGATAATGATGCAAAGACTTCAGATACATACCGGATGATTCATTGTTTAATGGATGAATAATTTTGAAATCAGTCAGTCAGTTTGGGCATTATTTTTAGAATATAGTGACCTTACTTGTCAATGGCTAACGGTATAGACATTCTGTACAATATAGTTTTCAGTGACGCTACAACTAGGTATTATCAACCGTCATATCTGAGGGCAAGCCTTTAGTACATAAAATGGTTAGCACTGGTTGCCCTCAAACATGACTGAAACACGCCGGGTGAAATGCTCCTTTGACGTTCCTTGGGAGCTACCTTTAGTGAGCCATATATTCCAACACATTCTTGTGACGTCAAGTAAAAGATCAATCCAATGTAATGTAGCCTCCATTTTCCATTTTTGTCCTTTGAAGTTTACAAACCATGATTATTGTATCTCCCAAACAACAATCCAAATAATAATCAGATGTGATCCTCTGCTTTCCCCTATATCAGTGAGCAGGACGATAGTCACTGAGCAGGTTGATTTCAGTAATTGATACTAATCCAGGGTCCCCATTCAAATGCCTGGTTCGCCGGGTGTGTAGGTAAGAGAGTTCTTAAGCCACTATCTTCTTAATGTAATTAGTTAGTTAGTTAGGAAGTAAGTTAGTTAGTTTGTTAGATGGAGTTTTACGGCCAACCTTATGCGGAGTATCACTAACAGTCTGTGACAAATTCCTGGATGGACCATCTCTCCTTACCACAAAATGTACCAAAGTTTCTTAAGCACTTTAGGAAAAAATTTGTAATAAGTCTTTAACATCAAACACAAATGCTTTTATCTGCTTAAGTGGTGCCCGATTCATACCATTTTTTATATAGTCATACATAGATGAACAGGAGCAGTAGTTTTCGTAAAACACTCCTATAATCCAACTGCAAAGACATTTTGCAAATAAAGGAACATATAGAAGAAAAAAAAATACCCAAGACATATTTTTTTCCCAGTTCTGAAAGGGCAAGGGCAGTCCCCCCAAAATAATTTTCGAGCAAAAGCTAAATCTTCTTATTCCTGTTTAAATTATATTTTTTAATATTTTAGGACTGAAGCATCGCATATTGAAGGAGAATCAAGCAGTATATACAAGTAAATTCCATTTCTAAGAAGAAAAAATATTGTCACATGACTTCCTAGAGCCAGTCATGAAACAGGACAGTCTACAACACTTCTTAAAGTGGAGGTGACTACTCTTGCCCTTTAACACTGTTATGTATCTCTTAAAAAATGTAGATAATCGAATCAAAAATATGCATCAATAATTTCTAAATACAAAGCAAAACTATTTTGATAAAAATGACGTATCAAACATTGATTTTTATGTTTTTTATATATTTCAACCACGGTAACAAAACAGTGCATCGCCATATATAGATCATTTATAAACTGGTACGAATGAAATTTTGTATAAGTGCAATTCTAAAGATTTCGTGAAAGACGTTTTTTCGAAAATGTTTTTTACGTTTGATGTTGCGTTTTGTCGAGGTTACATACAAACCTTGCAAAAAGTTTGTTACTATTCGTCACTGCTGGTTGGTGAGGTTATGCAGGACCATAGTGGTACAGAAGCATAGGTGTCACCAGAAATTTTTAAATTTTAAAGGGGCGTATTTTGCGCGAAGCGCGTCAGTGGCAATGCTCGCGCGACAGCGCGAACACTGTGGCGTGGAGTCCATGAGCCCACTTAAGGTCCCCTGGTGGGTGGGGATCCAGGAAGCGAAGCCCGAGGAAGCTCTGAGAAGCTAGACACTTCGAATGCCTACAATGCAGTGAAATATCCTTGCTATGATGCTAGTTTGGTAATGCCAAAATTATGATTTCACAAAGGTTCAGAGCAAAACGTTAACCCATGGATTGGGATCAAAGAGGAACCTTAAAATCTTAAAACGACAATGGCACCATGGGTTCGGTAAAGGGAGTCAACTGGAGAGGTAGCATTTAGAGGCAAAGGATCCCCGGAACAAAAACACTTTGGAGCACGTGGAATATAATGAAGTATTCAAGATTAAGGAGGTAAAAGTAAGAACCTAAAATGGCACATCATGAAAAAATTTCAAGCGAATTGAACTCTGCAATGCAAAGAAATTTAAGGAAATCATTCAAATCTGCAATAAACAGCGTCTATTAAACTACTTAAGATAACAGGCTCTACAGGGCAGAGCAGTTTGTGCACAATGGTATTTTAACAATGTACTGTCTTTTGTACTCTCAACCTTTATCCTTCAAGACCTAGAAAAGAGTGTCATTTATTCCATTAAAAAAGGTAATCTCTCAGGTGCACATCCGTTCGAATAGTAAGGTTTACTGAGCCTGTACTGATATAAAGCATATTACCCACCAAAATAAACAAAATTCAATATGTTAACATATATTGTTTCAGTAAAAATGATTGTTTCGTTAAAAAGGATATCATTTTAAAGTTTTCCAAGAAAATTACTATTACATATAAGGTTATAATACCATGAAAAAGCTTAGAATCATATTACCAATAGGACTTGCAAGCGGACGACACTTTACCAAAAGGAAGGGGTGAAATAGTAATTTGGGGGACTCGATCTGTAATTGCAGCGAGATTAGGAATTCAACATATGAAAAGAAATTTATGCTTTGCAATGTCAAAAGAAATCCACTTCGACTTTTGGCACATCCTTTAAACGTTTCTGTAGAAAAAACCCAAGGGGGTCGTTCGCCCCCGACCCCCCTTAGTAACGCCCATGAAAAGTAACCTAATCCGGCTCTTCTGTTGTATGAATTTTATACTGGTATCCTATTTATGCAACAAATCCGATTCCATAATTCTCGGTTAAAGAACAAAGTTCGAGTCTTGCCTTCTAAAAGAATATTCATATCTAGCGAGAGAAAAGTTTAATGTATTTCTTTAAGTACTTTTAAAGTTACCAACTTTTACATTCTACCCCAACAAGCTTTTTTTTCAATTTTTGAGTTTTCAAAGTCTTGACTGATAAATATTTGCGTGACTCGTGAGCACCATTTGCAGGGATGTGGACAGGGGAATCAAATAGCAGATTGACAGTATTACCTGGTTTCCCTTTAGGAAAAGGAAGCCGTTTGTAATTGGAAATGGTCTTCGCCTGTTCTAGACTGGGATACTTTCAAAACGCCACCGCCTGACTTGAAATTCTAAAAGACCTAAGATTGATCCCAGATAGATAGAGGAAGTGTTTTCAGTTGGTAACATGCGATTCGCCTCTTTATAACACTCTCTTACCGGCGGAAAAGTGTGGAGCTCTTTGGGACAAGTAATATACCCTCTTAATCAAAATTTGGTAAGAATGTGTGTAAAACTCGAGACATCATTTATTTTCCTTACCAGTCTTCTGCCCTGGTTCTATGATCCAATAACTTCTCTGCCTCCCTATTCTCTACATAAAAAGGTTAAAGTCCTACCAAAAACACCAAATCAACATTTCGCTTCAGTCATTATTCGTATTTGTAGTAACTTCAAATATATATATATATATATATATATATATATATATATATATATATATATATATATATATATATATATATATATATATATATATATATATATATATATATATATATATATATATATATATATATATATATATATATATATATATATATATATATATATATATATATATATATATATATATATATATATATATATATATATATATATATATATATATATATATATATATATATAAATACAAATAATTGCCCAAAAAACAAGACTGGACAGAGTGCTCAATTCTGCAAGCAGAAGAGCGGATATCGACCATGTATTTATGCTGTAAAAGCAAACAAAACCCTACTTAAAGTTTCTCACAAATCAATGCGATCGTCAGGGGATCTCGGTTAACAAAGAACACAAGCCTTCGCCGTTCTGGGTTTTTAACCATTGCCCGCTTGAGTAACTTTCTTGCGTGTGTGGTGATGGCGGCATTGTGATAGAATCTCCGATCTTTTGTTCAAGAGGTTGGGGGAACGGTGATCGACTATAGCAAGTTTTTCAGCTTGACAAAGGTTACAAAAGCCAGATGGAGTTCTATGTGTGTTTGACTGTGCTAATATGTGCCAACGAATTGTAAAAGCCTGGCCGCTCCTCTTAAGGGACCAAACGTGTTTAGAGAGCTCGGTTTCTTTTTCATGACGTTCTAAGTTAAAAGAAACAAACGTATTGCTGAGCTCTCTTGCAATCAAGCAGTTTTTGACGCTGCAGCGCCTGCCTACCAAAAGGCACTAGACTCCAGTGGCTTTCAACATAAACTGAAGTACCCCTTTGAGAGCCCGCAAACCCCAAGGCGAAAGAGGAAGCAAAGGCACAGGAAGGTCATTTGGTTCAACCCCCCGTTCAGTAAAACAGTCAAATCTAACGTTGGCAGGGCTTTCCTCAAACTCATAGCCAAACACTTTCCCCCGGGGCATAAGCTGCACAAAATATTTAACAAAAACACTGTGAAAGTCAGTTATAGTTGCATGAAAAACATGAAAGCCGTCATAAGCAACCACAACTCTAAGGTGCTTTCAAAGAAAACTGCTACACCCCCAAATCGCGGCTGTAACTGCAGGGTTAAAATTTCTTGTCCCCTTGATGGGAAATGCCTCACATCAGCCGTAGTCTACAAGGCTGAAGTCACTAGTAACGATGCCACACACTCATACATAGGCATGTCTGGCGGCCCATTCAAGGAAAGGTACAACAACCACAAGAAATCTTTTAACTTAGAACGTCATGAAAAAGAAACCGAGCTCTCTAAACACGTTTGGTCCCTTAAGAGGAGCGGCCAGGCTTTTACAATTCGTTGGCACATATTAGCACAGTCAAACACACATAGAACTCCATCTGGCTTTTGTAACCTTTGTCAAGCTGAAAAACTTGCTATAGTCAATCACCGTTCCCCCAACCTCTTGAACAAAAGATCGGAGATTCTATCACAATGCCGCCATCACCACACACGCAAGAAAGTTACTCAAGCGGGCAATGGTTAAAAACCCAGAACGGCGAAGGCTTGTGTTCATTGTTAACCGAGATCCCCTGACGATCGCATTGATTTGTGAGAAACTTTAAGTAGGGTTTTGTTTGCTTTTACAGCATAAATACATGGTGTATATATATATATATATATATATATATATATATATATATATATATATATATATATATATATATATATATATATATATATATATATATATATATATATATATATATATATATATATATATATATATATATATATATAACCGTAATAGTAAAAATTAATAGTAATGTCAACCAGGCAATGGTAAAGTGCTCAACCCTGTGAAGGGGGCTGTAATATTGAAAAGGTTGCAATAAGTTCTTACAACATAGCTTTACAGAACTGTTTCGTAAGGGCCAATAATGTAGGTCCTCACTCCTCAGAAGCCTGATGTAGAATGATGTCAATAACGTTAAATACGTATATGTTCGCTGTTTTTGAACGTGTCCGTTTTTAAGCACGTGTTGGTTCCGTGTTCGATGTGAACAGGCACGAACGGTGTACAGCGAGCCAATTTGTTGTGCGCACAACAAATACATACTGGCGAAACAGGAATTACAACCAGCAACGCGAAGCAACTGCAATTGCAGAAAGCAAAGTGAGTGCCCATTGGAAGGCAACTGCCTCAAGAACAACATTGTGTACCAAGCAACTGTAACACGCCACGACAACAACAACGAAGAAACATACATTGATCTAACAGAGAACACATTCAAAACAAGATACACCGCCCACAAGTCGAGCTTTAAACACAAAGACAAAAGACACGCAACTGCACTCAGTGAATACATCTGGAAACTAAAGGATACAAATGTAGAACACTCCGTAAAATGGAAACTAATGAACAAAGCTCGAGCATACTCCACTTCATCTAAAACTTGTAATCTCTGTCTGGAAGAAAAGTTCTTCATTATACTCAAACCTTCCTTAGCAACTCTAAATAAAAGAAACGAACTGGTAAGCTCTTGTAGACACAGGAACAAACATCTACTGTGTAATTATTCTAATAGGTAATGTATCTTGGCTCGCTGTACACCGTTCGTGCCTGTTCACATCGAACACGGAACCAACACGTGCTTAAAAACGGACACGTTCAAAAGCAGCGAACATATACGTATTTAACGTTATTGACATCATTCTACTTCAGGCTTCTGAGGAGTGAGGACCTACATTATTGGCCCTTACGAAACAGTTCTGTAAAGCTATTTTGTAAGAACTTATTGCAACCTTTTCAATATATATATATATATATATATATATATATATATATATATATATATATATATATATATATATATATATATATATATATATATATATATATATATATATATATATATATATATATATATATATATATATATATATATATATATATATATATATATATATATATTATATATTAGCAGACAGCTCAAAATAATTTATATCACTCCTAAGCAGTAACATTCAGGATGCCATAAATGTTAAATGGAATGTTGCGAATACCTTTGTTGTTGATTATTCTTAAAATGGATGGTACTATGGAAACATAAAAGCATGGTGACAAGATTGTAATCACTCACTCTTTTTCATTTTATTAAAACAAACTAATAGTGTAAAATGAGAAGAAGCAGGTTTTTGAATCTAGTCGGCTTTCTGAATCAGAGGCTGGTCAACGCCAAAATACCTCCACCTCATATGTACGTGATGTTATTACATACCGATCCTAGTTTTCTTATGCACAGAAAGTAAAGCTATTTTCAAAGAGAGCTTAAGAGATGAGAAATGATAATAAGGTTTCTTAATATATACTTCATTATGTAATACTTAATATGTATATTCTAAGGTTTACTTTGCATGACCAGTCGTAGGTGTGGATCAATGAAGCAGAAATCTGGTCGCTTATTTCAATCCATTACTGAAAATTTCGGTGAAATTGAAAAGTTGGGATGTGAAATCCGCATTTTTCAAATGATAATTTTTTAAATCCAAATTTGTAAATATTTAAATGATACTGCACAGAAGAATATAAATGAAAAGTTTAATAAAGAATTTCATTTTCTATGTAGCATTAAAAAGGAAACGGCCCCTATTTGAAATAACGCCAATTGCAAACTTGTTTACAAACTTCCATTTTCCATTCAAGTCTCGGTTTTCTATGCAAAGGAGTGTATGTTACTATACTGCATTGAAGTCAATCGCGGTTACGAGTTTTTTTTTTTTTTTCAAATCCACCGAATGACACTTTAATGGTTACACATTAGCCTCTTGTTAACTGACGGTAAAATAACTTCTCAATCCAAATCTGGGGGTAAGATTCTAAGGTGTGTCCCAGTCAGCAAAATCCAGCGGTCCGTCGGCGGCCATTGTCGGCTTTTGATCGGCCATGAATTGGCGTTTGGCCACTGAAGGACCGCCGGAGGGCCATCGGAGGTCCGCTGGCTACATCCGGGTCGTTAACAAAATTGTATGCTGGGTAAAATTTTTCAGCCAATCAGCTTCTTTGCCGTCGGAGGTCCGCCGGCGAGCCACCGGACATTTCTCCGGCGGACCGCCGATGTGGTCTACGGCGGTCCGTTGCCGAGCCGACCAAATTTTGCTGACAGGGGTGTTGCCAAATGAAAGAGATTTTCCAATTTTGTTTTTCCCATTACTTCGTGCCATTCACACACGTCATGATAGTTCTATAAATTAAGAGAATTCTTCCAATATTCTATCTGCAATTAATATCAGTTATTAATACAATTATTTACTAAACCAAATCCCCAAAGGGAAAAACAGTGTTAAGCTTGATAAAATCAATCCATTAGGAAATATCCACCTTATAGCTCTTCAGGTTTGAAATACATTTTAAAGTCATTGGCCTTTAGATGTTTTTAAGGCTTAAATTTATTGGCGGCTCCACCATCTCCTATTTTTAATGAAACTTAATCACACAACATGCAATGAAGAGATTTTTATCCGACATTTTAATTAAATCAACTATACTTAAATTAAGTTCTTGTCTAAAATGTCTTCATATTAAGCAGAAATATTTGCTTAATGGGATGCTACACATATTACTTGTATTTCATGATCAGAGAATAAAGTCTGCGTGAGTTTTAGATAAGTAAAGCATACTTCATGGTTCTTGCTGACAGGAAAACAGCTGTCACGGGCATGTTTATTTCATTAAGTTTGCTTTTTATCAGAGTCGTCACAATGTTTCGTTAAGATGTATACGATTTAATAAAAATTGCACCTAATCGATATTATTTAAATAAAAGGATAATAAATTGATCGCTTTAATGTGAACGGCGTGCCGTTTGTTGACATATTATTCTAAATATTGCGAACTTTTTGAACGCTTCCCTAAAGTGAGTATTCGTGAGAGCATACAAGATAGGGTTTATGGTTGCATTGCACCAAAGCAGATTCGTTGCAATTTCCCACCATAATTCAGAGACTCTATGTGTAGAAAAAAAGGCAGAAAGAATGGTGATTGGTAACCAGCAAATTACAAATGCACCTACCAGACATGCCAAAGTAACACCAGCTTTGAAACAGTGCTTAAGTTCCCTTCTGTTCTTGGCTGCTAACCTTAGATGATGGTTTTTGTCCTTCTGTTTCCTAATGGATTCTTCACTAGTAGGATAGTTTCCAGATCTTGAGGTATCTTTGATTGAATTTGATGACTGCTCATCACCACCATCATCTATCGTCATTTTGGAGCCTCTCGTTAGGCTAGAGTTTGTCAATCCGTTCTTATATCTCTTACATGTTACTCTTGGGATATGATGCAGAACTTTCTCCCTGAAACTAAGGCTGGTGTCTTCGACACTTTTGCTTCTCTCGGAGCGGAAAGATTTTGGAGAACCACGACGACTGGATATATCTTCCATGACGCTTCCTGAGGATCTCGACAGCGCGATTCCTTTGGCTCTTAAACGAATTTCCCAAAAAACTCGGGCATTAAGAAAGAAAAGAATAGTTAAAGGGAAAAGAAACTCGACAAAGACCATCGCCAGATTGTATCCTTGACTGCAAATAGTCTCCATTTCACAGTCTGATTGGTAGTCAATAACACTTGTTCCGGTGAAGCCAGACCATCCATAAATAATAACCGTGTAGTATATCAATATGATTAACCATGCGCTCCCTATCATAATCTTGGCTTGAAGAAGTGTCTGAAATTTGAAATAGTTCATACCTAACTTTATCTGAAGAAGTCTATCAAAGCTGATGTAGATCATACTAACGACTAACATGTAGCTGGTTGTGTAATCCACAACCAACCATACTTTACACGGGTACTCGCCAAATATCCATTCATCTGTCACCAGCCAAATGCCATTGATCGTTAGAAAACAGGAACCAACTATTAGTCCAACAATTGCCAAATTTACGATAAATATGTTACCCACAGCACGACGAATATTCCGTTCCGTCTTGTAAGCCAATATTACTGCCAGATTTCCAGCAATTGTCAGTATTATGATTATAGAATATATGATGGAGATAGCAATAACTTTCCCAGCTGTTCTACGTGGCAGTTCATTGCTTTCGCTGCTTACATTTCCCACAGAAGTGCTGACTTCATTTTCACAATTCTCCATGATTTGAGTTAGGAAATGGAAAACCCAATCTAAATTTGATGAAGATTTTTGAAGAAAGTTAATGAAAAGTAAAGCAGCTGAGTTCTTAATAGTATTGATTATGCAAAATCCTGCTTCTGCAGTATACTTTGTTCCCTGTAAGAGACTTAAACTTCAACAAGGCACACCAAGAGGTTTCATTAAGAAACTGCAATATTATTATAGCCAGGGTGTCGTGGAAAGATTTTCTCCATATATCCATCTTAAAGTGATATTAAAAATTGAACTTCACAGTTATTCCCAAGGAAATCATCTTAATTTTCACTAAATTTGTCTGCGAAACGTAATATGAGACAAGGCGAATAGAAAATCTATAAAAGCATTCCACTTCACCGATCACTCTTTTTATTGGTAACGGCAATGTCTGAATTGAAGTCTATGAAAAGAATAAAGTCGTGACCAGAATATTTTTTTCCAAATAGCATTCTCTTCATAACACGAAGACGCTTTGTTCAATTCCTGGTTGGATGCTCCTCTAACGAAACTCTCGACTTGTTGGTTTTTTATACTATTTCTGTCAGTTGAGACACAAACTTCTGGAAAAATCAAGCAATCGAAATTTTTGATCTAACGAGATTCTTCTTCGCTTATAATATTAAACATTCTCAGAACATCCGTAAAGCTAACAATATCAAAGGGAATAACATTTTCCACGAAAATCCTTTACAAATTTTTTCACATTGTTGTATATGAGAAATCCACATGAAAACTGAGCTGAGAGTATCGAAAAACCTTGCTATATAAGATTAAAAAGTGCACTTCACAAGTTATGAATGAAAAATGGCTTATTATTCGTTCAACCTTGTCTTTTGTTGCCTGTGCTGGCAGTCAAGAGATAAAAATGGGGGCAGTATACCGCTTCCTGTGAAGTGTGATGCCGGAAATACTTTGCATCGACAACAGATGCAACGTAAGCTTTTGATAATAAGAGAATAACTTCTTTCTGTATTTAATTTATGAGGTAACCATAAACTCTAAGTGTGGTATCCATCTAAGTTCACGAAATGTAAAAACTGATCAGAAGAGAAATGTTAGTATCAGAGTTTGTTGACCAAGATCCGCTGGCCCAAAGGAAGAGAGAGATTAGAGTGCATCTTCACAGATATGTGCACCCTCAGTGGTTGAAAGCCTTAAAGGGCCAAATCTCTCACCCCAAACTACAATTTTGGTACGGGGGTACCGAAATTCTCAATTGCCTCAGCTCTTTGATTGGCAGATAATTCAATTAAACAAGGCAGAGTACCAATACGTATATTACACAGCATAAATAGTACTGAGAATGTTTTGATTATATAGAGTTTTTCTCTACCCACCTTGAAGCAATAAACTGAGATTGTACCTGGATGAGGATGAATTTCAGACAACTGTGGGAGGGACTTCAGTAAGAAGGTTAGGAGAATTGGTACTGTTTGGGGTGGGAGAACTGGGCCTTTAAAACCGATTAGTTTCATTTGCCTTTCCTTTGAATGAAAGACGAATTATTTTACGGAAACGGGCAACTTCATCTGAAATTTGTCCGAATAAATCATAAAATATCTAACTCTCTCCATCAAAAGCCCCATATTTGGAATCATTTATTTCAAAAATAATTTTTCTCCGCGCCATGCGAACGTCACAAATTGCAATCCATAGTGCAGTAGAGTAATAGTGCGTAGGGTAATAAACCAATTTTGGAAACTTTTCCGCACTTTGGGAATCGGGAATTTGTCCTAGCTGCCTAGATAATCACATTCTGTTGTAATCACATGTTGTAGATTTTAGACTAAGAAAACTTCTAAACGAAAGTTTCAACTATACGTTCGCCTTGAAAACTTTGTACCGACCTGAGATGGGTTCACACTTCACACAAATGATGGAAAAATGGTGTGATCTTTTAAATCCCGGCCGGTTGAATCTCCAAACGTTCAGTGACGTGTTCGCTTGACTAAAATGCTTAGTTAACAGAACTAATGAAAACCACAGTCTTTCAGTCGTATTTGCTGGTATGAATAAGGGGGGGGGGTGATATACCGGAAAAATTGGAAATATGAGTAAAAAATGTTAAAAACCCCACACAAGACTTGATTAATATAGAGTTGTGTAAGCCTTGCATAATAGCAAGTTATTTGGGCGACAAAGATAAATTTTGGATCTCACCGGTAAGCAATAATAATAAAGTAGGCAAAACTTACCGATGTTGTTCTGATGATATATCACGCATCTTTTTGACTAAGGATGGGTCGAGTTTTTCGAGGTCAAGGTTGACGTCTCTTTCACAAAAAACTTGGCCAGCTAAAAAGTCGCCTTAAGTAAAGTAACCGGTTTGTAGGCCACAAGCGGAGATTTCGGAAACAGGGTTAAAAGTAACTGGTGTTTGGTAATGAGATGTCAATGTTTTAGAAGGAAATGTTTTAGATCTTTAGTTTTGAATAGAGATGTTTGGATAAATCTGGGTTCGAGAAGGTGCGATTCCACAGGTTGCTGATAAATTTAAGGCAGATATTAATTTCATACTGACTTTTAAGGAATTGATCAGGGTTAAACGGGTGTATCTTGACTTATTATTGGGTTCGACGTTGGAGGTTCGACGACCGCGAGTCTGACCAGTTTCTTAGAAGCCTTCGGTTCCATTAGCTCTTGAGAAAAGTCCAGCCACGCAACTGACTAAACCTTTTTAAAATGAGAATTAACAATAAGAAAATTAAAGTTTGTCTTGTGTCAATGCAAGCTACGTGTTACTTAGCTAGTAAGTAATGAGAGCGACAGGATACACTGTTGATCCAGTATGTTCAAAATTTGATTTCGAGCATCAACGGTTCAATGTGTTCCCCAGCACTAGCAAGCACATAACCAATGTAAAATGTGTTTTTGAGAGGGTCGTTCCCATGAGTACAACATCAAATCTGATTATCTGTTATTGGTGGAAACAGGATGACAACAATTGTCATCTGGGGCGCAACATTAAATAAATTACTAAGTGGGGGATGTAGTTGTGCACTCGGATGTCAAAATTGCCTCCACAAATTTTCCCAAGTGAAAAACGCTTTGAATGAAGTAATCTAATCCGATTGCCACTACACAAGAAGACTGGCATATTCTCTTATTTCAAAAACATTGTTCCATATTGTCTTATTTGCAAGTTACTCCTAAACAACCCGTTTAATACTTAATGGAATAGGGAAACAATCCAGTGACGGATTCCTTTCCTCTGTCGTACTCATATTCATTGTTTTCACTTACGTAACAAGCCCCGCCTCTTTCTTGACTTCAGGGCAAATCCTGTAGTGCCATAGGTGGCTGAGAAGCAGTTACCGACTAACGTCGTCACTGTCTGTTTGTTTTTTTTTTTGCCCGGCATGAGTAACCAATTAACGTCACGTGAAATCACTTGATACACCTTATTATAACTTCTAGTTCAGTAATAAATTGGTCCTCTCTTCACTGTCCTTGTGTCATTTTTTCTGTTTTTCATTTTTTAGGAATATCAGCATCGTTTGTCTACACATTTCTTTCAATTGAGCTCTGCTTAATATTAGAGCCATAAGATGTTTTCGAGGACTTAGAGCAAATCAAATCAAGAGAAGAGAACTGATTAAAAAATACAACTTCACGGCAGGGGAGTTCTATTAAAAAAACTAAGGCATGACAAAATTAGGTTAGGAAAGCAAATGGTAAGTAGACAACCTAATTAAAGATTTTGAATTAGAGTGTAACTTGTAGCATGAGTAGAAGTTCAATATCCCGTTGGTATTTCAGAGACCCTTGACCAAAGGCTTATGATAACGTCTTATCGGATTCGCGTACGTGGGAGCTTTTGAGAGTGCACAAAATATTGCCAGCCTCTGTGCGTTTTCTCAACTTTGCTGTTTGCACACGTTGATTTAGTAATGTAATGTAATGTAAATAATACTTAATATAGCGCACTCCAGAACCAAAGGTTTTCTGAGGCGCTTTACAATAAAAAGAGAATTTACTAAGTACCAAATGCTTCCTTAAACAGGTGCGTTTTCAACCTAGCTTTAAATATTGAAATACTTGAACTACGTTTAATGCTGTCTGGAAGGGCATTCCACAACTTAGGACCAAAAACGGAGAAAGATCTGTCAGCAAATGTGGAATTACGTGTGAAGGGCACAGTAAGGGATATTGACTCCTGGTTTCTAGATCGTAATCTGTACTTTGATTCAGGGACTTCATGCCGGAAATTCTTTAAGTACTGTGGAGCGTCACCATTGAGAGATTTGAATACCAAAGATAGTACCTTATGCTTAATACGTTGATTAATTGGAAGCCAGTGCAAAGATTTTAAACAGTCCTTAGCACTGGCGAATTTACCCCCACGAAGTACTAATTTGGCGGCACGATTTTGAACACATTGTAATGTGTTTATATCACAAGCCGGTAATCCCATTAATATTGCATTAGCGTAATCTAAATGTGAGATGACAAGAGCATGTACAATAGTACGACAGGTATCATGATCTAAATAATTTCTAATAATGCGAATTCGATGAAGATTAAGTGATGCAATTCGTGCTTTGATAGTTATGTGTTCTTTCAGAGATACGTTTTCATCAATATGCGCCCCAAGATATTTAATACGCCCACTTCTCTTAACATGTGTTCCGTTTACATTCAGATCTTTTGTAATACATTTAGAAATTTGAACTTTTGACCCTAAAATAATAAACTCTGTTTTGTCATTGTTCATTTTTAGTCTGTTACAGTCCATCCATTCTTTTACACAGTTTAGGCACTTCTCTAAACCGGAGATACTTCTTCTTTCTGCAAGTGGATCATTCAAATCAATTTCATCACTCAAGACGTGATCATCCGCAAACCCATAGAGGCTGATGTTATGCCCCGACATGACGACATCACCTAATGTGCTAGCATAAGCTGAAAATAATTGCGGACCGACCACCGAACCTTGGGGCACAGAATAATCCACCGCACGAGGTTCGGAGTATGTCTCACCAACACGCACTCGGAATTGCCTTGGTCTGAGATATGCTCGGAACCATGAGAAAACGTTGCCAGAGATGCCAAATCGATTTTTCAACAGTGTCAGCAAAACATCATGGTCAACGGTGTCGAACGCTGCGCTAAGATCAATTGCACATAGTGTAGTTACCCGTTTTTTCTCCATTGACCAGAGAGCGTCATTGAACAATTTGACAAGAGCGGTTTCGCAACTGTAGTTTTGGCGGTATGCAGATTGATAATCTGGCAGAAGAGTATGAGTCATGATATGATTATTATACTGTTGTAGGACCAATTTCTCGATCACTTTCGAGAGAAATGACAAATTACTGATGGGTCGATAGTTACCGTACTGCAATTCCATTCCCGGTTTCTTTATTAGGGGCTTTACTGTAGATAGTTTCCACAATCCGGAAAATTCGCCATTTTGCATAGACTTATTGGCAATTTCGGTGATTAGTGGGACAATTTCATCTATGCATTTCTTTAGTAGCCACGTTGGTATGGGATCTTAGTCACAATGTTTGGTCCCCAAACTTAATACGGTCCTCTTTACGTCTTGGTTTTCTACAACTGTAAAGTTTGACAATAGCTCCACCTGTTTATATAAAGGAGTGTATAGAGGCAAACCGTCTAAACCATCACGAGTTGTCTGAACTTTCGTTAAGAAATAATCAGCAAAGTTCTGAGACAAAACGTAATCATTATCACACTCAGGCAGAGGATTTTCAGTAGCATGCCCAGTTAAACTGCTGATTAGTTGGAACATAGCTTTATTGTCGCCCTTACAATCTTGAACTTTTTTTCTGATGGTCAATGTTTTACTTTCCTGAAGTAATCTATGGTACGTGTTTCTTTCAGATTTGTAGGCGCACCAAGACGATGATTGTTTATCTTTCCTCCATCTTTTTTCAGATTTTCTCACCTTTCGCTTTTGCTCCAAAATTTCGGTGCTAAACCAAGGGAATGTGTGTCTAAGTGTTCGTTTCTTTGATTGTTCCGGTGCATGTTTATTAAAAATATCCGACAGTGATGTGTTGTACAGTTCTACAAGATTGTCCAGAGAAGCTTGATTCGGTATTTCAATATTCAGTATATCGTTTTTAATTTCATCGATGTTTATGTTTTTAAAACTTCTAAATTTTGACGTGGTAACTCTGAGATCTGACTTGAGTTGTGATAGCGTTGTTTTCACATAGCAGTGATCTGGAAGCATCTCTCCTGGCTCACAATTCGTCACTTTCAGAGCTTGGTGGGATTTACAAATTATTAGATCTAATATATTGCCCAACCTATGAGTAGGAAAGTTTACATATTGATCACACCCAGCTGAAGCTAACAAGTCGTTAAAAGCAGTGGTGTTGTGATCATTAGTATTGTTGATATGCAAATTGAAATCCCCCGCAATAAGTGTGTTCAAATGATCGTCTAATACGGATTCTAAGAAGTCCCCAAGGTTTTAACAAACGTTGAATTTGTCGACTTGTTAATATCGGAGTACGGTGGGTGATATATTCCAATAAGTTGAAAACTTATATTAAAGGCAGATATTTGCCATCGAGCATACTCAAACGAGCCATTTTGGCCCAAGTCCAGATCAATGATATTAAAGTGATCCTTATAAACAAGGGCCAGTCCACCTCCAGATCTTGTTGTTCGGCCAACATTTGTAATTTTGTAACCATATTTCATAAGATCACATGACTTCAACCAGAGTTTGTCATTATCTGTGTTCTGTACCCATGTTTCCGATATTAAACACAAATCACAGTCACCTCCAATCAAATACTCCAGAATAGATGTGTGTTTAGCTTTAATTGATTGAGCATTAACTGAAAAAAAGGTAAGATGCTTATCTTCTCTCAAACTTGTATAACTTATTAAATCTAAACTAACCTGTATAACTAATGATGCTAAGTTCTTTCAAGTTTTGACATAAGGGATACGATAGAAGTGGAAACGTGCAAAGGCCAGCATGTTTTGAGCGCGAATTTCTTATCTCCATGCGATTGCATTACTTTCGTCCCTTTAGTACTCTGTCATTACTATCCGGTTTTTAAAATAAACTTGCCCTAGATTATCACTGTATCAACGACACTCAAGCAGGGCCATCGAAAGGTGATTTATGATGGACTACCTTAGGTCAAAATTTTTTTAGAATTTTTCTAAGAATCAGATAACTTGCCCCTAATTTCTTTAAGAAACACAAATGGAAAATCATCTCAAGGGATGCATTCCATCAACCTGGCCTCTTTCAAGACGGTCTGTGATAACCAAACATTTACAATATCCACCAGGCACAGTGTCATTGAACGAATGTTTCAATAAGACAAAAAAATTTCGAGTTCGGATTATTTGTACTATCCATTTTTCGCTATCACTCTATAGTGCAGTCACCCATGACTGATACCATGACGCACAGTCTACAATTTAAGAGGCTGATCACTAAACTTGGTTCTTTTTGGAGGCGTAGATTTTCCAGAGGGAGAATTCCTTTCGGGGGTATTCGTTCCGCATTACCCCTTGGCTCTTCACAAGAAATTCGTGGAGATTTAGGAAAAATGAAATTACGTTGCCTTCACCTGGGGGGGGTCTATATTTACTTTCTGAAGTCTTGCTAAAACACCTTGCCCCATTACACTCTAGCAAACGTTTCAATATGTACGTGCTTTGAGACCTTTTCAAGGGAAACACTTTGTGAAATCATAAACGGCAATTGGTTCAAGTCCTTAAGGTTCCCACTAAAAGGTTGCCACTTAAAAGGGTTCCGGTGATAAGCGTGTACGTTTGCTGGTATTAAATAGACGTAATGTAGTCCCTTCCCCTTCCTAAGATCATGTTCAAGATAGACATGTAGAATTGATATGATGAACAATTTTGGCTATGTCTATATACACCGGAGAATCACTGAGTTTGTCAGTGTTCTAATGTGACACACTCGCTTACAGATATACACCACGTTCCTTTTGAGTTTATAGGCACAAAATTTCGTTTCAATATATGCGATTTTCGCACAGATAAAAATCTAAAAGATTCAGAAATTTCTTGCCAAAGAATATTCTTTTACAAAATGTCAAAGGTTGAAATGAAATAACTTTTGTTTTATTTATTTATTTTATGGATAATACTTGGAACAAATTTCTACTGTCGAAGCTCATTGATGAGACTGAACAGCTTACAAATTATTGAAAATATTTTTGAATGACCTGCTGGTGCGGAGTGTAAGCCTCTTTTTACTCTTTTTCCTCTTAGGATAATGATAGTCAGGAATGACAAATAAAGCGTTGTGCTGCACAAAGAACAGAAGACCGAAAACTTTCACTTATTGCAAACTCATTAATTCAACATCACAAAGTAGCTATACCTTTCTGAAATCATGTGCTTTAATAAGTCTTATTTAGTCATCTATTGGAAGGTTTCCAATTCGGCAAGACTTGTCTGTTCAGAAGACAGGATTAATAGAAATACGGAAGAAAATAAATAGCGATTAAAATATGAGGTTATTAAACCCAGTCGTATCTGCTAAATTTTTACAAGCCAGATATACGGAGTGTTTTGACTGTTTGCTGAATAATCGAATTTGAGATTTAACTTTTTAACTTTATTTGCAAATAAAATTAGATTTATTTATTTAGTGGAGAAAACTTGTTCTTGCTAGAACGTGTGAAATTATTTCCTCGTGATGGTTTCACATCGCATATTAAGCGTTCAACTTTTCGGTGCAGTTGACTAACCGCCTTATCACAGCTGTCAGGAACATTAAATGTCGAAGTATGTAAGGTTTTTCGTGTTGTCAAACCCTCTGTTAACCGAATTGAGTTTTTGGGTGTTTTCTCTTAGGACGATCAAATGTTTCCAAAATTAGTTTAGGCCTCAAGATATAATTTTCGAATGGGTTAGGCAAACATGATGATACACAGTTATAAACATCAATCTTATGAATATAGCATTAAAACACATAGTGACAATATAATTGATCATAATGATCACATTAATGTTGATGAATATGTCCTAAAACACTTTGGTGTATTGAAAAATTCTTCATGTCGGAACATTTGAAGGAACAGGTGAATGGCGGAACACATTAAAAAAAAAAAAAAAAAAAAAACATTTCTTATTCTCTGTCAATATTACACAATTTTTTTTTTATTAACATACACGCATCATTTAAGGAGTAAAATGCAGCTGAACAATTGTCAATTGTGGGTATCAAAACACAAGCAACACAAGTTATTTTAAGGTTTTTTTCACGCGCATCGATTATAAAAATTTTTTTTTGCCTTAAAATAAATTAGGAAATTGGTAATAAGTAATCCACGACCATAACTTTCAACTTTCTTTTAATTTAATTCAGCAAAACAAATAATACGGTGAAATTGCTTATTGCGTTTTTAACCATTCCAGGGGTAATTTCCTTGCCTCTATATTATGTTTAGATGACAGGCTTAGAGGGCATCAGGCACCTTACATTTCTAATCAGTTTTTTTTTTATTTGTTAATAATGTTTCACGTACACATGACCAAGAAAATCCAAAATAAAGCATTTTTTCCTACTGTACCAGTCAGATACTCTCTTACATTAAATTTCAACAGCGTCTCTTAATTCTAGAGCAACAATAAAAGCCTGATGCCCCTGTTGTCCAGGCGTCGTTGTACAAAAGGTCCCATCATAAAATCGTATCGCGTTGCAAGGTTGAAAAACTTTATACTAACAAATTTTGAATGTAAATTAACGGACCCTTAGAAACAGGAGGCAAATGAATTTCGGAGCATTCAAACATTAGCAAATCTCTTCGAAGTAACTAAATAAGGAAGACTATCGATATTGTCAGACAACCCTTTTCCGTGACTCAATCCCGTCTTTGGTTAGTTTCATTGGACGCTCAGAACGATACGAGCCTTATATATCAGTTTGGTGAGCGACAGACACCTGAAAGGGGTCTATTGCTTTGTCATCAATTTATCTGTGCATCGTGGTGCCTGCCTTCTTCTTCATAATACCGTTTCCCCCAGTTTCACACCTTAACTATTCGAACAATGGTAAAATTTAGAAATCAGAATAAATATGAATACATTCTTCCAAAGCAAATGCGCAATCTGTTATGAAGTTTACGAAATCTTCAAAGTATAAAAATCCGAAAAAGCTGAAAGTAGACGACACTATTATCTTGAGAGCAGAACCTCGAACTTTCGAGTGTCGATGTGACTTTGGAAAAGACAATGACATCAATTTACAATAACATTTATACGCGTTTACTTACCACAAAGGAGAGTGTTGCTGTTTCATAGGAAAATATCACATTTTAAAGCCAATTTTTATTGACACAAAATGATAGATTAATCAAAACGGACACTACTGAACAGTCTTCTTCAAAAGAAACAAGTTTCTCAAGGAAAGAAATTCTGTTATTTTTTGCTCAAAACAACTTGTTCACTCAAACTTTCGAAACTTTTTAGCTCTGTTCAGTTTCGAAGAGATGAAGCTTTTGCAGAGTTTATTTTAAACTGCATTATTTTCCTTCATATGCATTATTTTCCTTTAACCCAGACACCTTTGACATGCAATTTTTAACCAGGTGTTTACTTTAACCGTAATCGCGTTTTAAGGCCTTAGTTGAAAACTTCGATGAAAGGGATTAAGTGAAAGAAAACCCTTCTAAATGTTCTTTGTGTTTTTTTTTAAAATAAAATCCGCTAGGAATTTGAACGCATACGACTTTGGAGGTATGTTAATCCACTGAAAGGATACCGCAAGTTGTTTATGGTTACCATATTCTCAGTTTGGAATTGTTTTAAAGCGGTGATCCTCACTCAGTTTTTCATCAGGCAGTTGGAGACTATCGTAATCCTGGTAAATCTGTAGAAAGGCATACCTGTTACTCGGGTCTTTGAGAAAATAAAATAATAGGATTACTGAGGTCAAGTTTTTTAATGCATATGTGCGGGATGTGAGGCCCTGTTTACATAACACAGGTGTTCAGTTTCCGAGTCGGTCATCGTTCGGAGGATGTAAGGAATCATTAAAATTCAATTCAATTCAATTTATTTCTCGTATGCACCTTTAATGATAACAAAATTAAGCTCAAACGATTTTATATACAATACACATGATGGACACTAGAAGAAACATCTCTGTTTATCAAGGCTAGTGTACAGAGAGAAAAAATACTACAAGTTAATACATTACAAAGACAGAGAACCTTAGCAGCTTAAGGGGACCTACAGATTATAATTAAATTTAAGAGCAAACACTTCAAATGTTTTTGAAAGGATTGAAGAGAAGTCTTGAATCTTACTTCCGAAGAGATATTATGAAAAATATTATAACAGTAATTTTGTAAAAGTAATTTACCATGCATGGAATTATAACGTGATACAGAGAAGGGGTTACTTTTACGGGCAGACATAGTCATCACAGTTCTTCAAGAAGGTTTTATGACATTAGCTAATGCATTTTGGAATACGTTATGGAAATATTTGTAAAAAATCTACTCCCATACAAAAGATAGGAATATCTTTTATTTTTAAAAGGTTACAATCCACGTATAGTTGATCGGTTGCATAAAGTGTCGGTTTTTTTGCGAGCAGTTTGAGTAATTTTTTGGAGGGTCTAGAGAGGTTTAAGTATGGAGGTACAGGCCGTACCACAACATCAACGAAGTAAGAGAGCCTAAAATAAACGACAAAATAGTAAAACTGTAACGCCGTTTCTGCCCGTAATATGTCTCTCATGAGGTAAAAGATGCCAGTAAAGTTAAGGAGGGTGTTACGGAGCTCATTCACATGCTGCTTAATTCAATGATCAATCCAAAGTACATTGTGTCAGTTGACTTTTTCATGTGGATACCATTAAAACAAAAACCTTTAGAACATAAATGATAAGTTTGCTTACTTGCATGAAAAATGGTGTAAGATGCCTCACCAATAGCAATGTACGTTTATTGTATTCAAACCAAGTAGTTAAGAGGCTAAGAGCGTTCGACGCCATTTCAATTATCTTTGAACAACTTTTATTAACTAGGAAAGCATTGGATCGTCACGCATGAAAGGAACGCAGACATTTTAACTTGAATAAGTGTCGCATACTCTAAATGACTTTTGAGGATCTTGTTACAAAATGTAAAATTAAATGAGGTAACTGTTTGGTTTACCTTGTTTATGTATGAGTCTCAAAGTAGAAAGATGATTGGAAGACAAGTTAGAAGAGAATTGTGAGATTAATATTTTACTTCAAGTTGTTTTGAGTTTATTGCTTTAGCCCTTTTAGCTAGTATTATTACTTTAACTAATCATCCCCCCCCCCCCATATAACCGATGAAACAAACTAGTCACACTTGACAAACGTTTTGTGAGAGTATTCCTATAAATGACAATCACTGTGATTAAATGGATGATATTTTGTGGTTGTGGAAATCTTAGCTCACATTATAACCAGCTTAATTATCAAATTTTAAAAGAACAATTCCTTGGTCTGTAGGTTGACTTCCACACTAGGCTTGGATCCCAGAGGTATAGGCGTACATATCCCTCCAACATATAACAAGGCCTGGTGGTCCATGTAACCATTCCGCAATGATACAAACGAGAAGGGAAAAAGACTATAAAAAACACTTGGTGTTCCTCGTGTATCTCTCACCTGCCAAATAGTCGTTTCTATGGCTCTTTGCTCAAAGTGGCATCACGCACAGCACGATTTTTGCGTGCTCTGCAAACATGGGCATTACTCGCTGTGTGTTTGGGGCTCTCCATGCACGCTTCCTTGCACAAGTTTTTGATTTTTCATATTTTACCTAGCTTGTTCCTCCAAAGTTGCAAAGAGGTCCTTGGCCATGCACATTGCCACAAATAAAACGCACTAAAATTAATGGACTAAACCTAATGGCATAATTATAGCCCAAGCCAAGGGGTGACGGTGCTCAGCTCTTCTACGAAGAGAGAATTTGAAGGAAAGGTAATGGCGTGTGATCAAAAATTATATATAATAATCTCACCAAAAAAGTGCACCTCTTTGGGGATTAGTGTTCACTATATATGTTAGGTTTTTACCTAAATTCACCGCGAGATTAAAAATTTGCATTTAATTTTTTCAGTACAGAAAAGGAAGTGCTACTTATGTAGTCAGGTAAAATAACGTAACACCGTAATTACACTTTTCAGAAAGCTGTTTTCCAAGAAATGTTCAATTAGTATTGGCTTGTTTTTTGTTCATTCGTTTCTTCTTTGTCTTAAAAATACGTTTTCAAAACGTATCAAACTTCCATAAAATACTTTTTTCAAGCTTGTTCTGAATGCAAAACAAGAGACAATTTTACAACGCTCCAAAACTGTTTTGCATTTTCTAGGGGGACTTTTTTTAGTCCATATCAATTTGATTCATTTAACCCTTTACCGGTTTTGGGGTCCTTTTGGACCCATACGGAGAGCGCGGCTGTCACCCATCTTTACTGTTTCACGCGGAGCTCGAAACTGCGAGTAGCTACCCGAAAATTCGGCCACAACAACGACAGGGACAATAGTTTAAGGTCACGGGGTCAATGGCCTAAGGAAGCCGATGCGGGGCGTGCTACGTCCGCTTTTCCGCACACTCCCGAGGAGCGCAAATATGCCCCGATTGGAGCACAACGGTAAAGGGTTAAATATCACCATATCCCACAGTAGGCTATATTTTTGTAAACTACTTTACGTCCCATTGTAAATTCAGTCAACAGGAGAAGCACTAACGTGTGAAGGTTATGTCTTTAATGAACCTATTTGTGCTGTACACCTTTGGAGTGGTTAAAGTGGCCCATTGAGTTGGTTCATGGAATTCAACAAATTTTTTTCCAAACCTGTTAAGTCTTCTTCTAAAACCAATGACAAATGGTAAAACTTAAACAATCTCCACATCCTACATACAAATTATTGTTTAATGAGTACGTACTAAACGGTTCAATTTAGTTTTCAAAATTTCGTGACCAGACACTTTTTCAACATATGCACAAAACCGTTACAAGTCAGGACATAACAAAATTCAAATTTTAAACTTTTTCTGTAACTGTTGGAATGGAAACTTGACTAACTGTGCTAATTATAAGCATTGTCATGTGGTAGTATCCTTCAACACTCTCATTACGTTATCGATGTCAACTCAATGAGCCCCTTTAAGATAGCGTTCGGGTGGTAGAAAAACTTGGTCGTTAACTATTGTTTTAAGCGACTCTCACTCGGCTATAGTCCAATCCCAGTCTTTATGTGCGACAAGTAGTGGATGATTACCGGCAAAACGCGCACGTTTTCATTTTCTCTCCCAAAATGAGCAGAAATATATCATGTTTTTGTCATGTTTAACCATGCAAATTGGAAATCTACTTCGAAATCTGAACTAATTTTTGGCTCTCATGCTTTAATATCAAGTTTCCATTAAAGTAACCAAATCCAATTAATTACCCGCTGTCAAAAGTGACAAGTGTCAAACGATTTATAATATTACTTTACAATAACCTGAAAATTTTGCAAATAAGCAAATTAGTTTACAATTCTGTCAGTAGGATGTCGTTCGTCGAGCATTTAGATTTGGAAATTGAGAATTTTTGGGATGGTTAGGAAGAAAATGGGTTTCGGAATTGGCAGACAGGTCATAAGTTTTATTAACAAGTTGTAGAAAATGACTATGGAGGCGGTCTGTAAATGCAATTGATATGTCATGCGTGATTATTTTTCAGTGATGCAGTTATAGAGTGACACAAGGTATAACATCTTAAATCGCTCATTTCAAAGAGTAATGATAGACGTTCGTTCCGGTTAGCGTGTCAAAATACAAAACAGGCACGCAGGAACAATTTATTACAATTTTCATTTTATTAGAATCGAGATGACAAAGGGCGAATATGTTTACACCTAATATTATCCGGCCTTTAATGTGGTTATGTGGTGGGAGTAACATGGAAAACTAGATTTATGTTGTTTTTATGGCCAAATGATGTATATGTTTACAATGTCCTATAAGGTGGTGTTTTGTAAGTTCAATTGCTAGAAATGCCATATCTGTTCTTCGTCCCATCATTTCACCTTTGTTTCAATCTCCTTGGCACACCAATACCGTCAGAAGGAACTCCAAATTGGCTCACATTGTACAAGTTGTAACAAGTAGGCCTATAGATTGGTGCAAAGGGACCAAGTCTTGTGAATCAAAAGGCCTTTTAATTGGTATTAGTCAATTAAAAATTTCAGCTGAACAAAACATGTATTGGTGAAAAGAAGGAAAATTTGGGGAGAAACCTTTCATTTCATTTTGAATTCAATCAAATCAAACTAGAAACTGTTGAAACAATCATTTAATTGTGGGCGTGGAGTAATGCTTTCAGTCAGATGACACGACAGATCGTCTTCACTTCATTATTGCCAGGGGATTTGAATGAACCCTAGATATCTCTATTCTAGCAGTTTGGCAGTCACCTTTTAAATGTGTTCTGTCAAGCATTTATTCCACCTTTCGGGAAAATATTGCCGTTCTTGACATTTAGCAAAGAGTATTGGAACGTCCGAGGCACGGATTGATACTTTAGTGCCCAATTCGCAATTTTCCTCCTATATACACGTTCTTATCGTCTGGTAATACTATTTTGAACAACATGCCCATATTGATACTGTAATAAGTGTAACCTTACCTTTACTTAACCCTTTACCGTTGTGCTCCGATCGGGGCATATTTGCGCGCCTCCGGAGTGGGCGGAAAAGAGGACGTAGCACGCCCCACATCGGCTTCCTTAGGCCATTGACCCCGTGACCTTAAACTATTGGCTCTCTCGTTGTTGTGGCCGAATTTTCGGGTAGCTACTCGCAGTTTCGAGCTCCGCGTGAAACAGTAAAGATGGGTGACAGCCGAGCTCTCCGCATGGGCCCAAAAGGACCCAAAGAACGGTAAAGGGTTAAGTTTAGAGCGAAAAGAATGTATACTTAAAAAAGAATGAAAATAAACCTCATGTAAATTTGTCACATGCGATGGGATGTAAGCTCAGACAAATGGTTCAAGATTCGCTGTACTTTCTTACTTCCTACGTCACGGAAAAGATTTTCGCCTTCCGAGGCAGATGGTTCAAACGTCAAGTCCTTTGATTTTTTTTTTCACATTCTTTTCTATTTGGATCCTTATCCAAGAATCGTGCTGGGCCTATCTCAAGCTTCCTGAAACACAGATGTAATCCTGAATTCCATGAATTTTGGGATCATATGAATCTTTGGTAGCTAAATCGGCAGAGTGTGATAAGCGATTGGACGAATTACATCATATCAGACTTCAACCTTGAGCAAATAAACCTCACCATTTTCATAACTCCACAATGTCATGTAAAGTCGAAAGTTGGACCCAGCATTTGAATTTATTTTAAAAGAATTTTTTAACATATTTTTTGACATGTAGATTCTGGATACCCTTCAAATGTCGGTCTATGTACATATAGGAGTACAGACAAGACTGAGATCTCTTTCGTCTCACAACATTCTTTCAATAGATTTTATGTATTTCATCATTTTTTATGCTAATAAATTACAAACCGTTTGGATTTTTATTTGGAGATAATAACTACCAATGTTCTCATTGAGTCTCTTTAAAGTCACCAAACAAATTTGTGAGATGTTTCGCCGAAGGACCTGTAGAGTGTAATATTTATACGTTGTTACTAAAGGCATATTTCTGCTATTTTCCATTTTTTCACGGTAACTCTGGAGACTGGATGTTTTCATTCACAATTCCCCGCAACGCTTCGGGCCTCTTCTTTCGCTTGGATAGTCTACCTAGTGGCTTCCGCTCTTGAAATTTTTCTGATGTTTGGTAGTTATTGATACTAGGACGAATAAACTATAAGTGCTTTCGATTAAAAATTCGATCGGATAAACGCATGTATGTTTAGAAATTGGCGAAAAGCACCTCCTATGCAGGATCTAGACGACTGGTTTTCAGGCACCTCTCTGCTCCAACTATTACAATATCTATTATGGATCGTGTCAGATTAGGACTTTACTCACGACCTGATAAATCTGTAAAGGAAGAGGGTGAATACTTTAGAAGTGACAACACCCTATAGCCGATATGACTGAGTTGCCATATCTGACACTTAAAGGCCAGTAACGCATCTCCGAGGGACACGAATATGAAACAAGCGAGAAATGAAAGAAGAACTCCTGTCAATCTTGTGACATTGGTTCTCGCTTATTCGAGGCCGGTTCATACCGAAGACTTAAAAACCGAACATACTGACATTGTGTTTGGTGCTGAGCATAAGATATGTAGTAGAGAAAGCAAACCGGTCTGGAAACAGGTTGCTGCCGGTCCTAATGAAACAAAAACTGGGCCGTAAAATTCGATATTATTATTAACCTTAAGTACGTGACTGACTGACTGACTAGCTAATTGACTAAGTAATGACCAACTAAGTAACTAACTAACCAACCAATTTGAGGACAGTTTCTCTATTGTTAAGGTAGTGTGCTGGGCATAATGAGAAAAAACATTGGTTGATTCGGGAAGATGGACATATAAGCTACCGTTGCTTTCAAATATCCCATTACTTACACATGAGAAGAAGGCAGGATCGTGTCTTCTCACCTCAGGCATAAGCAAGAGATCATCTTTCACTTTAGCGGCTCATGGGTGTATGATTTTTATTCTTTCCTGACCCTTTTCTGTTAGTCTTTGGCACGACGTATGAATGCATGGTCTTATCAAAGATTAATGTTTGAACACAACTTCCATGGTTTGAAGAAATCTGCGTTAAGCACTAAATGTAGACGTAAAAGCTGAGCTGTCTTCAACTGAACAAACCAATGTTGCTAACGAAGTCTTTGTTCTGGCATCTACTGGTAATTCTGCTTTTCGAGCTATATGTAAGGATGTGTTTCAAGGTTTTTCGAGACAGACATTTACGTACTTGTTTTTTTCATTCAATTTTCTGCTTATCTAGTCACTTGTTCTCTGATATATTGAAAAGTGGAGGGATAGAAAGGGATATGTATGTTGAGCAAAAATTTGAATTTGATAAACGAACGACGGTTTTTTGAATTTTTCGAACTCTCTGTTACGAAAACTCTCAGCCAATGCTAGTAAAGAAAAGGTATTAAGCACCCAATCCTTTCCAGTTCCCGCAACTTATTAAAATCTAACCTCTCCTTGGCCTCAGCTGCAGTTTTTAAACTCATCCTCATTTATACTCAATCCTACCCTATTACTTCATGATCGTTAATGTGTAATTGCATCACACTCAGTGCATTCTGTAGTAAATAAGCTACTAAGCATTTTTAAGTTGATGGCAATAAAAGATTCTCGGTTTGCTGAAATAGGCATTTCTGGAAATTCGTTCCTATTTCAGAAATGCTTAGCTTCTTCTCCGAATTGCTTGAGTTAAAACGGAGTAAATTTTTATCGAATGGAATTTGACTTTGTCGTTGAAAGTTATAAAGGACTATTTATTATTTTTTATTAATCACTCAACAATGTTTTGAACAGTCCCCATATGGATAAAGAAAAACAAGTAATTCATTATCATCTTACTAACAGAATAATGGAAAACACACTCAAAACAAGACTCACGTCAGTTCCACATATTCAAGTTTATATACTGTCATTCAAATAGCTTTCAGAAATTTACATTACCGAACTATTCGTTCGATTCATCAATAACGCTTTCCCAGTTCATATTCTATCTCAGACAAAGTAAAAAGTTTACGTAATATAAATCACACTTTCCAGAGAAATGTTAGGAAGGAGACATGAATGCCATATTTGTAGAACAGTTGGTACTTGAGAACAAAATTCTCCTGTTCAAGCATCCGAATTTGATGACAGAGCCCTATTATTTACCGTTTTACACTCAACTCCTCCTAGAAAATCTGTCTTTGCTAAAACTTACTTTGATCTAAAGTTAATTATGGACCGGTTTACAGCTATGATCAAAAGTTTTACCAAAACGACCATCAGGGATAGTTGAATTAAATCAGGTCTTTTGTATTTTCATACAAATTGTTAGTGTCGTCTGCTATAAAAGTTGTTAATAACTAAATCATTTTCTCCAGTTTTGGCACGTGTTCGGATAACTTCTCCATATATCCCAAGTGTACATTGTGATAAACCTCTCCAAAAGTAGAGAGAAATGATTTAATTAAATTGACTGTGACCAGTAACTAACAAGGTGCAAAATTGCATGTATCTGTATGCCGGCTTGCCATGAAAATTTAACGAATGTATGATAAGAGGCGTGTCTTCTCACTGGCATTTTGACAATGCATCGTCGATATTAGTGGATACAGACGAATCAGCAAGTGAGGGTCTGATTTCAGTCGGCCATCACAACTGGGGTCTGTCACCTTTTCATTTTTCAATAAACCTTGCTTACCTTTATCATGGATGGATGTACACTAAATTGTATCTTGATTTCTTCAATTTCACTGAATATCTGGGTTTGAAATTCGTATAGATGATAAAGAAGACGATTTAAGGCTGATGGACCCAACTAATGGCTGAACGCACTCACTAAACACAAGCGCTGATGAAATACGTTTTTAGGCATAGAGATAAGAACTTTGAGAAGAACAACAGGATTACCGTCCAATAAAAAGCATTGCTCCAAAAAGTCTGTAGGAAGTTTTGCCTCCTTTCTAACAGCTCCCAATCGCGTTATGAATTACATACTTGTAAATATACCTTACACGGTATTAATGTTTTCAGACCGGTGTAATTGTCATCTTTTTGATATTCTTTCTAAATTTCAAAAATAAAAAGATGCAACTAAGTTTTGATAGAGAGAACACAGTCTGTATATCAGTGTGAATTGTAATGTTTCTAAAGCACAAGTGTAATTAGATCCTCGATTAAACTTACCAGTTGCTAAAGAACTTTTGACTAGTAGTTTCATCAAATTTTGAATACGTTCTGTTGGGAATAAGCGGTAATAAGTTCTTGGCAGTTTATTCGCCTTTTCAAACTATATGAATAGTGATTGTGGATTTGATGGAAACCTAATAAAAAGCAACGTTTGAATATCTATTTACATGTAAATGTTTATTATACAAGGAAATAACAAGAGTGAAAATTTCAACAAAATTCAATGGAGATTTCGCCCCTATAGATGACAACCAGAATGAGGAATCTAAACCTGCTGAAATAGATCAACGCTACTAGAGGAGGTATTGACATCAACAACTGAATTGGCATGTAAGTGCATAAAATTTGTCATAATAAATTGAGGGAAAAATTGTGAAAACCAGAAGAATAAATTTTACTGGAAAAGGCGTTTTGTCGATTGAAGTATTTCTGTCTCTGTTGTCAAGAGAGAAGTGGAAAGGTGGACTTCACGTTGGAAGACACAATTTGAGTTCAGTACATAGTAAACAGATTTGCCTTGGTCATCGTGCAAAGCGTGCATACACAAATCAAAGTAAGCCTACATTTAGTGTTTTTATTCAGAACTTTCACAAAACGTCACAACTGTAAAGCCACGCCCACAGTCCGGCAGTGTTTTGATGCAACAACCGCACGTGGGCCGTCAGCTGCTTTTCATATAGCAACACTAAATGCGCACGACGCCAATTTTTTCCGTCAAAAGGGGCGGGGCTTGTGCAGTAAGTGAAATCATTCTTTGGTCCATCTAAACGAAGAAATCGCATCAGGTTTGATTAAATGCTGATTAAAATATAAGGAGTTACTCAAGCTATTCATGTTACACCAGTTCACTGGGCAGAAATTTACGTAAGACCCCTGCTCTTAATTATGGAGAGATTAAGAAAGAATTATACCACAAAATTCCCACTAAATTCAAATTTTGATGAAATTACTGTAGGTACGAGAGGGTTTTCTTTATCCCAACGCTTTGGAGGATGTATGTATTTGCATAGCTACCAGTTCGATTTGTCGCACTCTTTTAGACCACCGTCTTTCGTTCAAGTCACTGGAGATTTGTTGCAAATTGGTGGCACACACTTTGCAGTCTAAGGGGAAACAACTGGATTTGTTTTAGTTTCTTTGTAAAAGTGACAAATAGTGAAGTTTGGTTCTCCTCCTATCATGGTTTGGACAGAAGATGCTTTCGGCCTCTCCCCACCCATGATAACTCCTCCCTTTAAAAAATAGACACTGTAATTTTTGAAAAGTATAAAGGCTTATGAAGAATATATCTTACTCATTACCGTCGAATTTTGACAGTGCAATTAGAACACTAATACTCTACAGGCTTAATGATAAGCTTTTTCGGAATGCAAAGATGTTCCAAAACAGCCCTCGTTCCTCATGTGAAGGTCAAATTCCCAGTTGTACCATGAAAGTACATAGGAAGGTAACATTAATTTCTTATTCAAGCGATTTTGTTGCTTTGTCTCTAAATTGTGAATATATAATCCAATAAGCGTCTTCATTCTATATGTAAATTACAGCTGTGGGTTCTTGTAGACATTTTGAATTCGAGAGATAACAGCTTCAGGATGAAACTTAGAATTCCCTTTATCGAAAGGAAAAAGTGGCCTGTCACAAAGAAAAAAAGACATTATGTGTAAGAGCGAGTGTCTCTAATTTCACAGTCAATTCATGTTAATGCGTGCAGTCATGTGAAAGATATTTATTTGCTTCCGTCCACAGAACACAGAACACCTTGAACTCCGTTTAAACTAACAGAAGCGCTGACAAAATCCACCTGTGCATCACTTGTGTGGAAAAATTTCACAAATCATGTAGTTCTTTCTGTTATGTTTAAAATAAAGGACGTAGGCACAGTACTCCAAACTCTACGTGGTAAACTACGTTGTGGGATTACTGGAGACAAAAATCATTGATCTCAAACAAATTATATTGGACACTTTTATGATATAGGATTTGAAAACTTCATCTCAACGGCATAACGTTCGAAATATATTAACTCTCAAAGTTCTTCCTTCATTCATGGGATAAAACCTCGACCTTGAAAAAACTTAGAGGGACCCCAGGTTTCCACGCTATCAAAATCAATGACCGGCCACCTTTGTTTTGTTAATCCCTATGCTAGACTTTCATTAACCGTTAAATATTTAGCAGTTATGAATGAGCAGACAGGGGCTTACGGTAACAGGTTCAGGCCAACCCCGTAACTTTACAGTCCAATTCCAACAGCTACTTGATTTGCATAAGTTTTCCAGACAAGTGGGTCCTTGTGAGTCCATAAGGAACAGCAACAGACTATGTTCTTGGCAGTCATGTCTAAATCTACGACTCATTAGAGGGCGTTTAATACGAAATACGCAGGTATTTACTTAGCATTAATATCCTTTAACTTGTCAATATCAACCCTAAATCCCACAGAGCTTCCACATCTGAAAAAAATTAAAACAAATATGGAGTTTAGTCTTGACTTGGGGAGGACTCAGTAAGTTATGATAGAAAATTTGAGAAAACCGCACTGTGGTTGACAAGTGCTACTTGATTATACGTAAATGTCACGAATGGTTAGAGTTATTCAACTGGAGTTTGGTGTAAATCGGGTCGGTCACGGCCTTTTTAACCAGTTGTAGCTCGCTGGCCAGTGGCGGATTTAGGCGGGGGCGCACCCGGCGCGCGCCCCCCTAAAATTTTCCAAAGCTGATTTTTTTTTTTTACTTTCACTAAAGAGATCATTAAGCCTACTTGTTTCTTATAATTTTCAAACTATTTAATTATAATTGTTTTAAACTAATAGCAATTTAAAGCTCACAGTTTCAAGTTTTCCGATAAAATTTGAGTAGAGTGATATCAAAGGTCTCAACCGTATTTCGGACCACGCTTCATGTAGAACACTAAACTTTTTCTTACAATCCATTTGCTATTTGGGTTCATCAGATGTGAAGTTTTTTAATCAACGGAAATTCTCGTTAATGTTATCATACACTCGTCATGGAAAAACAAAAGAAGCGTGAAAATGTCCATAGGCTATAGCGCACCATCGATAATGGAAGTTCAAACTGTATGTAAATGTAAATTATGTTATAAGTTTCAATCCCATTCCTTTCCATGTAATTACGATGAATTCGGGAAGATTGGTCAATTTCGGGACATGTAGAATAGTGACAAAATTAATTAATTTTTTAATGGGAGAGTCGACTGCGTGCATATTAGAATGTTTTGTGCCATAAATGTAATTTAACTAGTACTTTTCCTTTTACATTATATTATGGAAAAATTCTGCTGTCCAGAGGGAGTGGAGACTGAATCTCAATACCACCAATGAAATCAATGATAACACAAAGCGTTTAACAATGTTTACTTATTATGCACATGACAATAAAGTGGTAAAGTTCACCAAGCAAAAGACTTTAAAAGCTACTGCGACCTCAGATGTGAACTTACAGCAGTGCATCGTATTCTTGGTAAGATACTGTGGAGTAGCTACGTAGGGGGGCTTGGGGGCTCGAGTCCCCACTGAATCGCCCAGCCCCCAGCAGCCCCCCCCCCCACTGGCGACCTGGGAAAAAATTAAATTCATCCTGGTCGATGATAATATTCAATCCGGGCTACCCGACTACTTTGACATAGATGTACTTGCGATAGATCCACGCAGCGGCAGAGTATTCCGCAATTGTGCCCCATTCTGAATTTCGGAATAAATTCAGGTAGACTGTGACAAGCTTCATATCTTCGGAATCTCTTGAATTTTTACTCGTCGAGTTTCTGGATAAATAATTTTCTAGCAGATTTGGAGTGGCTGAAATTGGCTACCTTGGTGTGGATTAGTTTGCTCCTAGCATCTGGCCTGTTTCTATCCAATTGTAGGATTTTTTTCAATTCCTGGGGGTTCACAAATTTGTTCCAAAATCATAGTCGAATATTGTTGGAAGGAATTTGCACTTTGCACGGTCATTGCTGCCAGTCATTGGCCAGTGCAACAACCAAACCTATGTTGATTCAATGCAGTCTCAAGGGTGGCAACCTTACCACTATTACCTCACAGGACCTCACTTAGATCTTGGGAAGAGTGGACATACCCAGTGATGTACGAGACGGGGCAGGGGGGGGGGGAGACTATCCCAAATTTCCGCAAAATCGGATAGGAATTTGGGAAAAATTCGGGCAGGAAAATAACAAAGATCTGCGACACATTTGGGCAAAATGTGAAAAAGGTTTTCATCATCCCCACTTCATACTGTAGTTTTGCAAAAAATGCCCGAAATGGTCAAATATTCGGGCAAAGGTTAAAAAATGCTGGGACGTTTTCAATTGCCAAATTAATTCAATGGACAGACAGGAGGGTGTTCAAGTGCCCAAGCGTTTGTCATCTATCCTTCTCTACAGCCAAATACGGGCAAAGGAAATGAAAATCGGGTAATTTGTTTTTCGATACGTTAATGATGCAGAGTGAGAATGTCTTCCCATAAGTCTGCTTGAAAATTAAAACACACCTTGTAATGTTACATTTTTCAAAAGGTAAAATCATGTACATAGTCGAAAATTCGGGCAGTCACACAACTTTATCAATATATATTGAATTTAGTCCCAATACCAAAAGAGTAAAATTCATTACCATGTTTTCCATTCCGTTTTGTAGTTTTCCCCCGAAAATATGCAGGACCATTTCATCGATTGGTAGTGTAACATTTTATCTGGTAATTTTATGATCAAATAGCGACTGCTTAGATCCCCTTATAAGCCTGGGAATGTTAGTTTCGACTGTCTCAGCGGTCTGATTTTTCAAAATTTTCTGTTCGCTCCGCACCAACCAGTGGGGACGTTCACCGTAGGAAGTCTTCCTAGCAGAAGTTTACTTTCAGGTGAACATTTTTTGCAAACGGAACATCGAAATAGCGACTGCCTAGACCCCTTATAAGCATAGGAAATGACATCTTTGACTGTCTGAAGGGTCAAATTTTTCAAAAATTTCCTGTACGTTTCGCCCCAACGTGTGGTGGTGCTCCACTTAGACCGCTTCAAAGCAGAATAGAATTTAAGTTTCAAGTGAACATTTTTTGCAAGTGGAAACTCAAAATAGCGACTGCTCAGATCCCCCTAAAAGCCCGGGAAATGTCATTTTCATCTGTCAGAGGGGTCGGATATTTCAAAATTTTCTGTACGCTTCGCGCCAATTAATGGTGGGGTTCCGCGTAGTCTCTTTTGGCTAAATTTCATTTTGGAGTGAACGTTTTCTGCAATTGAAACTTAAAATATCGACTGCTTGGATCCCCTTTATAAGCCTGGAAAATGTCATTTTCGACTGTCTGAGAGGTAAGAATTTTCGAATTTTCTGGACGCTCCGCGCCAACAAGTGGTTGCGCTCAGCTTTGTCTGTCCTACGGGAAGAATTAAATTTTCGGGCAAATATACTCTGCCCCCAAAATGAAATGCTCCCCTATGCCTATGGAAATACCTTACTGAGGAGTAAACTGCTTGCATCATACAGCAGGATTCCGGATTTGCAATCCTAGGATACATAGTTCAGCGGAGTAATGAACTGAGCTAATCAGTATCTCAAAAGTGTGTTTGAATCTGAGAAAAATCACAAATTTTCCTCACCAGAATTAAAGACAATTAAACCTGGCAAATGCCATTTCTAGCCTTCTGGGAGGTGTTGAAATTCAAAATTTCCTTTGTACGCTCCGCGCAAACCGATAGTGGCGCTGCGCTTAGATACTAAACTCCAACCCCCTACAAAAGCATCCAACCCCCTAAGCCCCCCAAGAAAAAAATCCTAGCTACGCCACTGGTCAGATATTTTCACCATCGTCTTTGAAGCTGTTGGAGAACCCAAAATTCAATTCTTTCAGTTTTTTTACGTTCATAGAGTTATAGGTTGTAACGAATCTTTATTCAAAATTCAAAAGGAAAGATTCCCCTCCCTTTACCTTGTTTGAGGATCCCCTTATCTTTAGACTACTTTTTCCGACCTATAATATTACGAAATATTTTTGGGAAGATATTTTATCAAAAGTGTTTAAAGAGTGATCTTAGCTTAAATCAAGATCTACTAAATTTTGGTTTAGTTCATGAAGCAAGTTTTTTGCAATTTTCTCACTTTTAATTAGGGGGAATATTTTTTTGGCACACAAACACTCAAAGTCACGACTGTTTAGGTTCTACTTACAAGCCTGGGAAATGCCATTCCCGGCTATCTGAGGGGTCGCGATTTTTCAAAATTTTCTGTACGCTCCGCGCCAACTGGTGGTGGCGCTCCGCTTAAATACTCGTTCGGGCAGATGATCGACCGTCAGCGCGCCCCCCAACGGAAAATCCTAGATCCGCCCCTACTGGCTTGTTCCATTTCTTATGCCCTCACCAACCACAATGGCAGCGAGTAACAGTAAAACATCTTGTTGAAAATAACTCCCAGAAGAATGGATATGATATTTCCTGTCTTAATTGAATTTATTTTTCTGTACATTTAAAATTTTTACACTTCATACTCTCCCTTCAAATTCGTTCCCCTTAGAGACCTTGAATTAACTTCATATTTGGGGTCAAACTTCGAACCAGGGTACCTCCATTTTCATACACCCTTCCGCATACCTCTTTTCTGTACACCCTCCCGTTTGCATATGAAATCTCGCAATTGAGAAAAAAATCCCAAACCTCTTTGCAACTGTCATCCGAGTATTCAACAATTTTATGCGAGATGTTGTGCAAGAATAAGTGGCGAGGCTCAGACAAAATTGTTTCTCCGTAAACTGACAGATGGCCTATCGAGTTGTTGTAATTGTTTTGAATCTTCATCGAAGTTTGTACCGTGCCCATGATTTTCTCATTTTTCGAGCAGTCTTTCTTATTGAAATACTTTGGAAACGCTTATGAGTTCCTGTGCAACTAAATGCATGTTAGGCCTAGATATGTTTAGATTGAAATCTGGATAATCGAATTTTTCCAGGCCCCTGTCGGAAATTCATGTTTTCTGGAAATTTAGGGGAACATTTATTGTCACTTCATCTGAGAATGTGAAACCGAAGGCCTCTGTTGCAATTACTTTGAAAAATTTAGATATTGCAGCATAATATTCAAAGAAGGCGGCAAAAAGGTGCAGTATGAAAGTTAAAAATAAGCCTTGGGAAACTTAAGGGGGAGCTTGCAAGATGCCCCTAAGCCCGTCCCTGATTGTATGGTTAACTGTTTAGATCATTTGCCTTGCAGCCTGGAAGTGTTGAATTCGGCTTCTGGCCGGGTCATACCGAAAATAAAACTTTTAGAATGGAAGCTACTGTCAGTACGCATGGTGCTCACTTTCAGCAATAGGATAGGGGACACCCGCCAAGGATTCACATCTGGAAAGAAGCCGTGGCCGGCTCTGTATAAACCAATCCGTTTCAAACTGCCGTTGTAGTTCACCTAGGCCTAACTAACCGACTGACTAACCGTCCGACAAGTAATGTAAACAAAGAAAGTCGCCTCCCCTTGTTTCTCAGAGAGAACTCGTGACTTTTCGCAAAAGCATTTTCACAACTGCCATGTTCTTTCTAGTTATTACTGAACCCTTGTAGCATGACATTTTTCCATACTTCTGAACTTTTGAAACCCAAAATATGTAACTTGCATATTTTTACAGTAGATAAGTAGGTATTAAATAGAAAGAACTTAATGCACTCTATATTTTGTTTTGTTTTTAGTGTTTTGGAAAGTTTTTGCTTCCATTGTTTACTTGGCAACAGGAGGCCTTTTTTCTTAAGACAGAATGATTGCATGTAAAACATTTTTACAGCACCAACACGCAGAACCTTCGAGAGCAAAACGTCCAGAAGATGGTAATTTTATTCCCTTTTGCCACTTTGGAAAAGTTGCTTGAATTTACAAATGTAAATTTCTTTACGTTTCGCATGAATAAAGTATAGAAAGGTGTTCTTAATCGAATCATATCGAAACTTAATTCAACACAACCTTCATTTTAGTGATCATTTATACACCACTGAAGCAGGAAGACACGTGATATCTTTAAACTTCTTTAATCTTATCACTCTCTGTGATAAAAATCAAAGTTGAAGGCCTTTTCGTTGCTTTTGACACTTGGGGGAACTAAATAGCTTGTTGAAGTATATTCAATTTGCAATTAAAATTGGAAAATATAATGTAAGGCTAGATAAAATCCGTTCTAACTGTACAGCGGTGTGCATTAATGTTTGATCATGTACTTTATGAAGGGGATGTACATCTTTCAACATTAAACTTTAAAAAGAATTTAAAAGCAAATTTGTAACGGTTAGCTGTAAATTTGTCAAATGAAGTTCTAAACCTTGATGTGTTTGGTAAATGAGAAATCACATGGTAGTAAAAATCGCTTTTTCCCCCAAGTTTTTCTTTGCATCTTTGCATTTGATTTTGCACCTTCATTTCTTCTATTTTTGTTCAAAGAGGCAACTCAAAAGGGGCAAAAGTTTCTGTGCCGTAAGTTTAGAGTTATTTGTTGAAGAAACGGATCACTTGCAGTAATTCATTTATGTAAAGGAAGAGGCTGCTAAAAGTTACTTCAATCAGTGATACGGTATACTTTGCTGCAATTCATCATACACTCTGTATGCGTCCAAAAATCATTTAAGAGTTAACACTACAACACTATATAATTTCGATGGGTGGCCTCATGATAGACCTGTTAGAAAATTCAGCAATACCAACTAGGTCAAAATCACGTTCGCGTGTTTACGCATGCGTGAAGGTATATCTATCTTCGCAGTGAGCGTTTATCCCTCTGCTCTCTATGATCGTTAGTAGGAGGCTTCTAAATCACAACTTCTACGAAAACTTGAGGTACACTTCCAGCGAAATCAATTGCTTTCATGCTAAGAAGAGGTCCCATACAAAAACACACACTTCTTAGACCCGATATATGGGCATCTGTTCGAGTTTTCAGCACAATGTTTACTCCGGAGTTACCATCGTCAGCCCATGATGTAGATATGCTTATCAGGCTTGTGAAACTAGGAAGATGTCAGAGTTGGGTAGTCAGTCATTCAAAGCTTTTCTGCTTGTACATACACTTTTCTGGAGAAAGACAGTCAGCTACTGAAGGATATCAGTTGCTGACGGCAAATGGAAGCATAACTGAACAGAGTCCTCGGGAAATAAGCATTTCATGCATGATTGCATAATTTCTGTCAAAATCTCTAAGGGGCAGTGCTTGACATTCATAAAAAGTTCGGTTTATTACTTCAATTGACGTAGTACGGAAGTCAAATGCAATGTTGCATCATATGGAAAAAATCACGAAGGCCGTCCAATCACATCTCCCTGATCCAATTAAGAACGCTCCATCTCCATCTTGAGTTATTTTCTGTCGATGAAAAGTTTTGTGGAGGCCATTTAAATATGTTGACAGAAAGGGATGAATGTAAGATTATTTAAACTATTGTTTTAGAATGGGCACGTGTTTATTGCAGATGAAATCGCCAGATTATTTCATTACACCTTAAAGCAGCTTATGCTGTTATTTTTACGTTTCCATGTTCATCAAATGTATGGGCTGTACTCCATACAAATGAAAAAAGCTTTAAAAAGTAACGTACCTTAGTCTTTTCTCCGAAAATGAGCAAAAATTCGAAAAGATTTCAACGGTTTCCAAACGTTATTCTACCTTATTATCTGGCTCTAGCTCCGCCCAATGAATTTGATGCATATTTAGAAGGTCATTTTGAGAAGGAGTCAAGCAAAACATAAACAAAACAGACAGTGAAATTTCGTTCAATTGATACATACGTTATTCGAAAGGCCTTTACGTGTCCAATTTGCACATCGCATCGAATCGGCTGCGCAATTCGTTCGTTTTATTTGTGAACCCAGATTCAGTGACAAATTCCTATTCACTCGTTTCGGCTCCATCGTTCAGTTTTTAGTTTTGTCGCTGATTGTACTATTTTAATCCGTCCCAATCAGTTTCAAGATAATGTTCATTTTCTCTTTGATTTGATGCTGTGGCTTGGCATTCAAAAACAATCTTTGGGCTACATGTGTGAAACTAACTGTCATTCTGTATTGGCAACGGTTTGTGAAAGGATCTGTAATGCATGTACACAACACGTGTGATACATTGGCAATACGTACATCGTTGTGGGTAGGCATAATTTTACGTCATTCATTTCTTGCATTGTGATTGGTCAAATTGAGATAAGAGCCCGTCGTCTTTGCATAAGAGTTTAGCCGAAAAAAGTAGATGAAGTTTCTTTCTATTGTAATTAGCGCTCTAATTAGTGAAATTTCACCGAAAAAAATCCTGTCTTGAATGATTTCTGCCGGGTGTTATCAAATGGAAGAGCAAGATTGAAAATTAACGATGAAGGTTATTTTTTTTTCATCAAACAGCATAAGCTGCTTTAAGGGGAATTTGATAAAAAAAGAAGAAGAAAACAAATACCAATAACACGCGTCTCTCCAGTTGAGGACGTTGACCTACGTCACCTTGCTCTTCGTGTAAGCTCTCTGCTCTTATTAACTGCACATTCCGACAATAAAAGGAAATTTTTGGGTCTATTATTCAGGGAGTAGTCAATTTTTTTTTTTTAAAGTTGTTACCGCGTGAAGTCATCACGTATGAATGGAGGGCTTTCATAATAGTTTGGGAAGGGAGGGTTCACCCTCTTATGTTGTACTAATACCAAAAAATGGCAGCCATCTAAAAGTGGAAAACTCTGTTAAATTATAAATTGATAAGTCAGTAGCTGATCTTTTTTTTTTTAAATTTACGAAGTCTTCTAGTAAACTGGCCTCATATGGGCATACCTTTTCATTATATATCCACCAAACTGTCCATTTTGTTAGGTTAACTTTGAGCACGGCCACTTGAAGATCTGGACTGGGATTAAAGAGTCCGCTTATACAGTGCATAGAGAATCAAACTAACGTCGAGAATCACACTAACGTACAGCAAGTGTGGAGAAGTAAACCGAATCAAATCGTTGCTTCACCTGCTATGCGTTTTACGCTGCAAACACTTTCAGAAGACTTCAGTGGAATTCAAGTTGGTCCAATAAAGGAAAGAATGATTACTTAAATGTAACTTTATTTATTAATAAAAATCAGTTATAGCTAATCATGTATCTTTTCGTTTTCGTTGTGCATTCAGTTCTTTTTTATTATTTTGAGAAATTAATGTACAAAATGTATACAAAATCGATAAGGACATCTCTCGATCAATAAAGACACCATATCAGATGGGAGCTAGATAGCATTTGCCATTGTCAGACCCTTTGCCTCGCAATCTCCAAACCAAGTAAAACTATCCTGAAAAATATTAATCACCTACAGATATTCTAAGACCTCTGAGAGGGTTTTCTTCATGAAATTAAACAGGATACCTTAGCAGATCCTGGGACTCCTTCTGCAAAAGCAAAATTTACTTAACTCGGTATTCTGTTTGTATATGATATTTGAGGTTGAGATTAATATTATGAGATATGCTCAAATCCTAAGGCTTGAAAAGGCTTTACTCTCTGGACCTTCGTAAAAACTTACAGCCATGGAATCTAACCGGGTATCTTATCAGGTCGGACTCTAAAGCAAACTGTACCTGTCCTCAAAATAAATTTTTCATCCAGAGGTAAGATACAACCCCGAGGCTCCCGGGCTCCCAGGGCTGTCCCTCCCGAATAAACATTTAGTTCCTTTGTATAAAACAGATACACTTCTCAAGAGAGGTTTAAAAGAATAAACAATCGTCACTGAAGAAGTCACAGGATACTGCTTGGAGTAGCAGGGAGAAAACAGGATTCTCCAAAGTTTCCCGAACAGTTAAAATTGACATCAAATATGACAAAATGTTTTCAATATAGGACAATTTCTAATGCAAGTCTTCTTCCTTTTTCACATTTCATATCAGATAAAATAACAAGTTGCAGATTATATTGCAAATGTTGAGACCTTCCCCTTACAAAAAACGTATATTTCTATTAGTTCCACATCCAGTCTGCAACTGGTTCTGCAGGGATTTGTTTGACAAGCTTTTTGTTCTGATAAAATTGACGTGTGCTTACCACACGTTTACAACCTGTCAACTGACATAGCGCGTGACAATTAAGACTAATATTAACAAAAAGTTTTAGTCCTGTGGCTTCAAATTGAAGGCAAGAAAATATGTTTTAATTTTTGTCAAACCTACGTTAAACCTGTGTCCACATGGTGCCAAAGACATAAGTATGTCATAGGCGAACAAGCACGATTCCCATTGTTTTTCAAAGATAATCATGTGTGGTAACTGACGAAGGCTGACACACCTTTTTAGCAAGGGCTTAATGTGTGAAATCTTTCTACGTTTACACTCTTCAATTCAATATAAAATTTTGGATAAAATCTTTCCACGAGAAACCATCAAAATAACAGTCGAAATCAATAGCGTGTTCCCCCTATAAACCGACGTAATTGAGAGACAAAAAATAAATTTGAATAACAAGCTGTAAACTTAAAGCAATTTATCTGTTATGCGACATTGTTCAATCGATCTCCCTCGGCACAAAACTTGGTTAGCGCCTATGAGATGGATCATCAAGATAGTGCAATGTAGCTTTTTTAGCATTACGATTAGCGTGTGTTGTGGAAGAAAGAACGTCAGAGCTTTCGTTTGCAATAAGAACGTGTTTTTTGCAGGAGTAGAAAATCATTGGAACTTTTCTTACCTCACCCCAAGGGAATTTGATAAAAAATGTTGCAAACACGTGTGCTTCCTCTCACGGGCTTTGACCTTAAAGATGGTTTACTAACGAGACAGTGAAGGAAACATGCTGGCCACTAACTATGAAGCAATAAATAAGCATTACTTTGAAATAGGTTTAGCTGTCAACTAGGACGTAGTGAATCAAACGACATAAACGAATGGGGAAGAGGACCTCATATGGTCGTAAGATCGTATGCAATAATACCTCGCCTACGTTACTTATGGCTATTTATTCCATGGATTCGAAACACCATGATATTGTTGGTATATCCTGATTGTGCCTACGACATGAATCATATTCTCTTTGACCTCGCTACTCTCACATTCGTTGGAAGTACGACACTGTGCTAAACCAAAAATAACTTTAGCACACACATTCTCCTCTTAATTTTAGCTTCCTCAAGGAAAGTAATCTTTAGACGAAAAAGTTTTCGACAGGACTCCCAGGAATTTTATTATAGTGTAACCCATTTTTCCTTCCTAGTTAAATTTTCGACCACTATTGCCTTGTTTTCAATCAGATAAAACTTTACAACACAATTTTGTTTGCATGTAGTTAGACCTCATCTAACTAACTGTTAAGAATTATCTGACGTAGTGCTATGTTCCTTTAGTATTGGAGGACCGCGTGTTTGGTCTAACGGTAAGAGCATCCGCCTCTCGAGGAAGGCCCGGGTTCGCTTCCCAGGTCGAGTCATTCCAAAGACTCTAAAAATGGAACCTCCTGCCGTTGTGCGTAATGCTCCGCACAGGCAACGGAGTATGGAAAACAAGCCAGTGAGCCACAACTGGAAAAAAGGCCGTGGACGGCTCGACTTGAACCAATAGGTTGGAAAAAAGGCCGTAAAACTCTGTCTAACTAACCTTTAGTATTGGATGAATTTGCAATCAAATTTACTTCCAGAAAGAATATCGAACGACGTCATTACATGCACCACTTGAAAAATAACTAGTAAAAGGTAAACCGAAGCTTTGAGCATATCAGCCTTGTTAAATGGTAGAAATGCCGTGAGAATTTGAACTTCGAAAATTAAGCTTAATTTACAAGACTTCGAGGCAGTTCTGGTGACACAGCCCGGAGCCCGCAAAGAACTGCCGACTTTAGTCATGCAAAATTGTGTGAAACAGGTTAATGTACAGTAAATTGGTATATTTCTAATTCTAGTCTACTATGGTTAGTTACAGTGCTAATCATTGGGTGCAAATTGCCTAACCGTCGATGAAGATGCAAAAGATTACCTGCCCCTCTGGGGAACTTGGTTGTTGAATATATTTTAGAACTGTAACGAGGAGAATCATCTAATTCTGCAAAGAAAGAGACATGTTAAAGATCCCAGCGGAAGCCAAGTTAAATGAAGAGTAAGCAACAACATGAAGAAGTAAATGGCCTTTACTTGCAGTTGTCAAGATTGTTGTATTTCCCGTTTATTCTCCCTGGCAGCTCCTCTAAAAGGATTAACTGCTGGCTAGCCTGGATCAACAAAACCATTGTGTGAGTAGCAAACTATTATGTAATAGATACATTGTGACAGTAGTTCAGCTGAGTGGAAACAATCTGCTTGGTCTTCAAGTTTATGTATGTAGGTTAGATGCAAACAGACACATTGGTACAAAACGTGAAACAAGAATTCAGGTTCAGAATTTCATTACAGCATTTTTTTTTGCCAAAACCGTGGTATCAGATTCACATTTTCTCGTAATGATAATCTTGACTTGTGCGAAACAGGAGTGCATTAGCTATGCTCAACTTGAACCAATGGGTTGGAATCTGGGGCGGAAAACTCCATCTAACCTAATCAAATGTAATATAAATGTACCGGTAAAGAAAAAGCTCGCAATTTTATTGCGCTAGCTGGTCACTTTCTTAATCGGGGTTACCCCTACAGACCCCCTCACGACAATTTCGTTAAATAGAAAGTTTAAGCAAAATATTCATACGTAAAAGAGGAACCAAATTTACGTAGTATGGTGAAAGTTCCATTCAGACTGGACATGGAGTTCTAGAGATATCAGTATACAAAGTCACTATTTGCATTCCAAGTTGATCTTGAGAGTAGCAAAGATTACATCACTTCCTCACATTTACAAGGAATGATGGTGTGTATTTTAAACTGCTGTTTTGACGTTGAAGTAAAAAGTTAATCATGTTCTTATATCGTACTCTACATCGTCCACTCTGACCACTCTACCGTGTCCTAAAATATTTAAGGCGAGTTTGGTCTATAAAGTCCACCATGACCCACTCGACTATCTAATAAGGTAAGACGATGTCATTTTAAAACGTTCATTTTAGTGATCAAAAGGAAAAAAGAACAACCCAGTACCTCATGACTGTAAATATGGTCGTGGGCCTTGCTGGATTGAACCACTGAGACGGTTTTGAGAGGTGGCGTACTCTATATAACTGTGAAACTAATCCAATCCATTAAATGAACTTCAGTCTTTTTTGCACCATGTTTTTGGAAAAAGCATTCATCTAAGGTTGTAACAGCTGTGAGGAGCTTTCCCTAAGGTATCACATCTCCGAAATCAATCTTACAAGCATTTGAATCAAATCAAATCTACGTTCTATGCCTCTTGGATATAGTCTTCCACTACAGTAGAAAAATGAGTAATTTCTTTCCAAGTCTTGAAAATACTCTTTCCTTGTGGTTGAAAATTCACAGAGATATAATCTTGCTTGCAACTGATCTTTTTCATGAAAAGTTTGCCTCGTTCCAAAAAGGGGATCTTCGAAGTAAACAACTTTACATTTTGGGGACATTCTTCCCTTTATGGCAATGTTACATCACAGGACGGTCACAAATATATTACAAAGAAGCGAAAATAACTATTAAAGATGGTTAGTGACTGATTTATTTTAAAAAAAAAAACAGTCACAAGTAAAAAGTTTTGTTTTACACAAGAAAGAATACCAATCCGAATAATAATAAATTGCTTGGATGAAAACGAACCCCAAAACAGACAAACGATTCTTTGAGAAATAGATCCTAAGAAAACGACAAAATCGCTTAAACCGCTGGTAAATGCTAGCCCAATTGAACCCCACGTGGGAACAACTGGAAAACATGAATGTAGCCCAGTTGGAGCACATTAGGGGCTCAACTGGGCAAGTTGGCTTGGCAGTTTGCTTATAGTGCATGGCCGCTGATTTAAGTAAGTTAAAAATTTTGCATTCGGATATCCACGTTATTCTTCACAGCTATGCACAAAACTACCGATATATCACGTCACTTTTTTTGCAATCCGAATTGTGAGCTTTTTCGCAATTTACAATTTTCAAAAGAGAAAATGCCCCCAAAAAATTGCACTAAAATGCTTCCAGGAAGACTTGCAAATTAAATATATCAAGTTTTTATTTAGTCATTCAATCTTTATGATAAACTCTAGCAAACGCCAACGTCCCTTATAGCTTTTAGGTCCAACAATTAGACACACCAATATGACACTCTCAAGTTTTGAGCTCCACATACTTAATCAAGACTTTGTGATGGAACAACTTTTGGAGTACAACGTGGGGAATTATCAGCTGCCGAAAAATGAAATTGTTATTCTTCCGGCTTAATAAAAAGTTAAGCAGTATAGTACGTGATCAATGTACGTGTTTATCGGAATGATGTTCTTTATGTTTGGGTCACGAGAGTAGGTTCAAGACCCTTAACATTTCCTTGCCTACTCCTCTGTTGAAATTGCTAACTCTTCATTATACAATAACATTCCTTTAACATATCCTGAGAAGCCACATTGCCCAATAAGAGCTTTTCAAAGGTGTTGTCCTTTTTCACAAATTAATCATTGAACAATACAGGGAGAGAATTGGATCAGACCCCAATTTGTTAGAAACTTAGCCGTAAAACTTCATCTAACTCACTGACTGATTGACTGACTACCTGACTAAATGACTCACTGCCTAACTGATTCACTGACTGACTATTTGACTTACTGTCTGACTAACTGACTACTTGGCTAGCTGACTACCTCACTGAATGACTGACTGTCTTACTGACTACCTTACTACCTGACTAATTGACTAACTGATTATCTGACTGACTACCTGTCTAACTACCTGACTATCTGACTAACTGACTACCTGTCTAACAAACTGACTGAATAATTACTTACTAACTTACTTACTAAACAACTACGTGAACCCCAACTTTCCTGTGCACTCTAAAAAGAAACGTTTGAAATGTCTATAATCTAACGAAAGAAAATATAACAGAAGTAACCAGAAAAAGTTGCCGTCAATTTTGTAAGTTACTTGACAAAAATGTTGTCGTTTTTTTCTTCCTAAGAATTAGGAAGCGCGGCACGGCAAGAAGAGCTTTAAAAGATTACAGAAATGTTATATCCCGACATTTTGTCTAATCTTGCAATATCATGTGGATCTTATAAACCCAAAGTACATTTATCACACTGTCGGAATAATGTATTTAAAAGTGGAATATGCTTAAGCGGTATACCTTTTAAATGTCTGCTATGTTAATCAATTTATTATTAATGACGCACGATCCATTTTATGTTGTGGTGAATTCATTGATTTATTTCACTGTTCTCTAAATTGAAATAAATCATGTATCTCTCTGCTACTCATTGTAAAACATTTCTTTGTCAATTCATTCATCAAATATGTCGAAGAATAGACATAGGACAAATTACAAGAAGCATTTCATTCCTAGCAAAATGAATCATAAGCTAATAATGATGTGAAAATGAACTTAAAAAAAATTATCTGTCCACATTGAATTCAATGAAAGGATGTAAAAATAATTGAGCCAAGATAGTATCCACGGAGCGTCTGAAGACACGTGCACTGTAAACAACAGACTGCAGGCAAAGGGGAGAAAAAGAAACAGAAGGGACAGTAGAAAAGGCATAGGGAGGGAGTAAGTTGGAATGGATAAATACAAAACAAATGGATCGATAAGTATCTAAATGCTTTCAGTCACAAAGAACATGTCTGTATTATCATTTAACATGATAGACATGCAAGGTTAGTATATCTTACATCCTTGCCATTAGTATATTTCAAATCGTTATCACACCCACTCAGAAGTATTTTATGATAAAAGCTGTATTTCATCTGTTCAGGGAGCAGTGTGACCTTGCTCGATTTTCGATCAAGTATTTTGGAAGAGTATTATCTGAATATTTAGGAAGGATCAGTTGAGTATACTTTATGACCCCTAAATATGAAGGGGTCACAGATACAGCGAATCAACCAGAACTTTACAACACGGGACAAAAATGAAAGAGTACAATCACCTGGTCATCTAAAGAGTTTCTTCAATTTTCGCAACCAGTTGAACAACTTCGTGGTATGAGTTTTGGTTCTTATCACTTCAAGGGCGAAATATGATAAAGGCAAATGTTTACTCTAATTTCGTAAACCGTACAGGCTCCACATCTGCTACGGCTCGGATGAAACCTCCCATAGTTGCATGAGGTGCTGTTTGAGGGGCACTTGTCTTCGTGACCATACCTTAATTGTGATGAAATTTTAGCTATAAAAATTATAGCTTATTACTATGCGTGTCTTTAGTTAAAAAGTACTCATAGAACTGTTGTTGATGAGATTTTGGACCCCAAAACGGTAAGAAGTATTATGCCTACAGTTTGACGCGTCTCGAAGAGGTGCAGTTACTTCCACACAAGCAATCCAACAAGTATTAATCATTGTTACTCTGCATGTTACAAACTCAGGTTTCATCGGATTGTGTCTGACCGAATTTTACTCAATCAAGAAATTATAACGAAGATCCATTTTAGCCATTCATGAAATGATTGGGCGACTCAACCCACCAGACCACGGCTGGATGCAGCATGTTGATCAGACACAAGATGAAAATTTTAAAGTTTGAATAAACAAAATCGGACTTGTGGTTCTGGGCTATAAATGTTTTTGGTATGTGTTATTTCAGGTCTTGGTACCTATTTTTGACGATATTTAGAAATATTTTTGGGGAAAACAGTAAATACTTTATTCGCGAGAGATTGACTTTCCAAAGCTTGTTTTTGATGTCCATGTGTAATTAAAACTGCTCTATTTTGACTGAAGTATTTTGTAGAGCAGTTTGAAAAGCAATTTGTAAAAAATTCTTGAATGGAGAGAAAATAAGTTTTTGAATGGTGTTTAAAATAAACCGGTCCCATGGTAGATTTAAAGGAAAACTTCATTTCATTTCTTCAAAGCAAACTTCATGTCGTCTTTATTTTAATGATGAAATGAATGCTTATGGGTGTAGATGACAAATTTATAATTTTCAGAAAAGGTTCAAAATTTGGCATCGAATTGGACACTCTGTCTATAACTAGTTTATGTGTAACAAATTCTACGTCTACATTACATCGGATTCAGCTTGAGACTTGCTTGGCTGTTATTCGGTTTAAATGTGGAATTCCCAGGTAGTATTGTTTCCTAATGGAATTAGTTAGTTTTGAGCATGTCAGCGCGACTTCGTAGTTTTACCATCAATTAAATAATTTGGAAGAGAAAGACGAATCTAATGGACTAAAAATATATAAAACATTTCTTTCAATGGGGAAATTATTTATGTTCATAATTGACGGTAAAAGACAAAAGCGGCTTTCAAAATCAAACCATTTTCCAAAACAACAATATCAGAGTGTACACAGTCGTTCAATAACTTATCATATTGTGGGGCAAGGTTTTTGGAGATTACATTAAACCACACAATGTGAAAATCTTAAAAAAAAAAAATTGCCAAATGTTTATTTCACGAGGATCATCAACGTGTATGAAGTGCTAAGTAGTGAGTATATACTTTCCTTACTTGAAGCCTCAAATTCACGAATCTTCTTTCATTTGAATGGGAGAACTGTTACCTGAACCCTTACATGTCACTTTCGACAGCGCATAAGATTAGCACTTTCACAATAAAAGTATATATTAACAGAGAAGGAAGTCACTGTCACTGAATAAGAAGATCTGAAATAGAATCTCTGAAGTCACTGCAGTTTTCTGGTAAGTAGTCGAACAGTAGACGTACGTAAGTAGTTCTGCTTCCTGGGGGTTATACCCTCGAAAGAACACAAACAAAACTGATCAACTTTTCACCCTTCAGACCTATACATCATGTGTCTACCATGTGGGGTTCTGATTAATCTTGAAACAATAGAATGTGTCACAACTTTGACGGAGGTGAAGAGATTATGGTCCTGACTGGGGTTCGTATACGTCACGCTTACCTTACCCCGTCTACTTAACACACAGAGATGAAAGATCATATTGCATACCTTGGTATTTCGCTGTCACCGTCAGTCTGTTATTATGGATACTCCCATATTTGTCAGAAGCACTACGCTATGTTCCAACCTGAAAATTGTATTTTAACAGGGAGATTCTACTCTTATTCCGGTTTTACTCATTGGAGGTAAACTCTTTAGAAATTTCTGACATGACTCTCAAATTTGCCCGGATATTGCTTTTGAATATGACCCAATCTTTTAACTCTGTGTAGGTAATTTTACTCGAACGTTGCACTTTTTCATTTCTAGGTAACACTTTTTAACGCATTCTTGTTGGCGTGAAGTAAAATTCCATCTAACTAACTAACTTGACGGAGACGAAGAAGAGAAACGAAACTGACTTCAATTTTTCAAGATTTTGTTGAACAGTTGAACAGGACACTGGTTCTACAGAGGTGTGTTCCAATCTCGACTAAAATCGATTTCGCGAAAACTATCTAGGCCAAATCCAGACAACTTTCCTCTGATATACACTTTCATGATTTCAAAAAGTCGCCATTAAGGAATATGAATTAAAATGGCATTATCTTAGCTAAACATGCTGTAGACTACATTGAACAAAGTTCATTTACCTAGCAGCCTAGTTGTCTGGAAATTAAGCCTGGTAAGGAGAAACTGGCCAGCAAATCTACCGTCTAGATATATCTCAGGTAGGTCACTGCACTGCACGTGACCCATGCACACATGCAGTAAAGTTTAGCCAAAAAGTCGATAATTTATTTCTGCTATAAGTTTTACTTGAAAAATTGCCTCCCACGAATTGTAGCTGTGAACTTGTCATTGCATATTCTGTCTTACGAAATATTTTGATACAGAAATGATGACTGTTGTTCGATTTGGACATGAATTTTGAAAGTCTGGCAATGATGTGGGGTATTTGTCCTTCAGTGCCATCTTATATGTATCTTATGGGCTTCTCAAGGTTGCATATTCTGGGTATATTTTGACACAGGAGTCACCTTCAACAGTTCAGGAGAAAACCGCTTTCGGGGGAAATGAGTATTATCCAGATAGGGAGAAAATTTGCCGGTCTCAACGGAACGAATATTTATAAGCACATAGTGTCTACCTCTTCACTGTCGTCAATTTGATTAATAAATGTATATATTCAAATATGAGATAATAGTTTAGACGTATAAACCGAAACTACAAGGGACCTGCAACTACGTATTTAGGAAAAAAGAGGAAAATAGTGCAAAAACTTTTGGATGAGCGGAGTCCATAAATTAGCAAAATTGTCCGATTTTCCGAAATCGGAAAAATCAACAACCAAACATGAGGAAGCGTTTTCGTCCTTCAGCAACAAAGATTTTAAATGTGCCCGAATTTCTCTTTTTCAAAATTGATGAAAATTGTAAGGTTGTTTTGAACAATCGTCTTCGTTGAACAGTGAGAACAAGATCACATAGCATCATGGGAGAGACTTTAAAATAATGGCACTCATAGCAAAATATTCCCACCATGGAATGGAAAACTTCTTACCCCGAAAGCGGTTTCTCCCGAACAGTTCAAAGTAACCAAGCAGTAACTTTATCGATTAATTCAAATAACATTAAAATTTTTTATCCTTCTTGATGTGATTTTAATCAGGTTCGTATCTTCCTGAATATTTTAAACGGAAACGTTTGACATGCTTTGAGCTCTATAGGTGTAGGACTGTTTGTCCTGTGGGTTTTGGGTCTAGCTTCTCATATCTGATCCATTACTTATGTTTGCCTATCGTACAAATGTCAGAAATGTCAGTCACTCTAAGCTATTTAACCTTCGGGACTTGTACTCGACAAATATCGAATGTAAACACATAAAAGTAGGTCAATATTGAATCTTTTTTGTTGTGGTAACCATGAACAGCATTGGATTCTCTCTAATGAAACCGTTACCACACACATTAGAGAATCCACTCCTTTGAAGCTTAGACAAAACTTATCATGTTATTGAAGTCCTTGCTTGTTACACAACGGACAAAAAGTAAAATTGGACAGATTACATATTCCAATGACCGCCTATATTGTTGTCTGCGGTTTGCGGTTTTCTATTGTTACAAATCCTCCAAGTCATTGCGCAATTGGTCAAGTCATGACGTCCACTTTCAAGGGACAGAATTCTCTATTAGACACACACACACACACAAAACAAGTAAAGGACGCCATCATTAGCATATCCAGATTATTATAACCAAAACTGGGTTGTGAAGTTTCCCGAAAGCATAATTAAAGACATATTCCAGAGACAAACAATTACTTCAAGATAAACATAAATAGGATTTTTTAGGAGGTGAAACCAGGAGTCAATGGCAGCTCCCTGGTGAAACTGCATCTCAGTAGCATATAGCGTTCGGAAGATACAAATTTGTAAAGTAATGCATTTATTTTTTTGATTTGTTGCATCATGGGAAATGTGTGATGTCATCGAGGTACATTAATTTGACCTTACATTCAAATTATTTAGAAATTTGATGGCGCTCCAGGCAATATTAAGCAGCAGTGATAGTTGTACTCTACCTGTGGTGAAGGGTTATGCTTGACCTACAGGCAAAGATGGCGCTCCAGGCAATATTAAGCAGCAGTGATAGTTGTACTCTACCTGTGGTGAAGGGTTATGCTTGACCTACATGCAAAGATGTTTAGGCATTCCAACAGAGTAAAATTCAAGCACGAAAAGGACATTTACTTATAAAGAAAAACAAAAGGATTCAGAGACAAGATGCCAACACTTCATTACTTTTTGTGTCTTTGTCGAAAAGCTAAGGTATTATTCAACAAAAATAACCAATCCTTAAAATGAGATATCTTGTGTAAGGAAAAGGAATTGCGACAGGGTTTGAACGACGTGGTGTGGAATATTTTTTTAACAAAACCCCTGTGAAAAGCCACCAGAAGGCCTTTAAAAAATGCTAAGGAAATGTCTTCCCCCAAAGTGCTAATGCATGCTTTTCTAATGCAAGCTTTTTCTCGGCGTCCATACGTTCTAAATCTCATTTGGAACTCAATAGCTACGTTTTACGTAACTCAATGCCCCAAAAGGGTCATAAACATTTCAAAGGGGATAAAAATATTCCAGGAGTCAAACGTTGCTGTTCCTCAAAGTCAAAACTCTGAAGTAAAAGTCTAGTTAACGTAAATTGTATGAAAAGAATCAAACAAAATAAAAACGTTCGTCCTTTTACCTCAATTCCAAACAATACAATCTTTGTGGAAACAGAACACACAATTGCTCACGTTTAAAATGGTCTCGTCCGGCTGAGTCATCAAAACCAATTTTCTATAAAACAGGGTACTGGCTTCAGACAGGAAGCAATATGTAGTCGCGTAGTACTTTTTACCAATGTTACGAAAGTCGACGAACTGTAGTATACGCCAACACTAAAATGCACGATCATACACATGTTTTGCAAGTCTTGACTGCACGTGTCCATAGGTTTTCCATTTCAGGAAACCAAAAATGATATGATTTGTACTTTTAAGAACCCAATACAGTTATCTTTACCTGTTACAAAGGAGTAAAAGAGCTTTGAAATTTTGAATAGTTCAGCAGAAGGACTATATTTACCCAGAATAGGTTGTGAGCTTTTTTGAACAGCTGTCGAATAACATAGATAATATTTTGTTTTTCCCACACATTAATTAAATCTGTTTGTGCCTGGTGGTTAGAATTTAATAAGACTCAAACGTGCAGCAGTTACTTTATGTGCAAAGTATCATCTATAATATCTCACGCCCTGTGAAGGTAATTAAATTGTGTTCGTTGCCCATAATAGTACAGTCTGTTGCTAAGGATCTGCTCCGACCCACATACCTCTCGCAGAGAGTTGCTCGATCGTTCTGATGTAACTAAACAATAAGACATAAATTAAAAACATGTCATAAAGCCTACATGCATGGCGTTGATTTGTCCCTTTGTGACGTCAGTTGGAGATCTGTGTATCCAGGGAATTGTTTTCATATACTTTGCTTTACTACGTGCACTGTTAAAAATGCCTGTAAAATTAAAGTAACAAATACAGAAACACATAAGAATCCTGGCTGAAAATGCAGCCCCATTCTTATGTATTTATTTGTTTTCAACGGTAATTCTACAGGCGTTTTTAAAAGTGTGGGAGTATGAAAATTATTTTTGCCTTGAGACTTTTAAATCTGTATTTGCTGCAAACTAACCAAAACTGTCGTCACAGACAAGATTAAAGTTGAGCAATATTAAGTGCCTTGTTTTTTAATGATTTTTAATGATTTCTCAGTTTGATCGATCAAATCGCCATTTAATGGTTCCTCTAGAAAAAAATCGACTTACAATCCATGCATGAAAGTTTCAAGTCTGTCCCTCAATCGAAATTTTCTTGCGTATTTTAGGCGTAGTTTTAAACATAGTACAACAGGGTAAAAAAGGGCAAAGGAGGGTAAAGCAAGTCATTGATCCCCCAAAACTCCCTTTTCGTCAAACTTTATGCAACGAAAACTAATGACAACTAAACAACAAGCGAACACAGTTGTTGAAGATATTGTCATTGGGGAGGGAGCTGTCGATTTGCAGGGAGCACACAACCATTAGCAGAACGGCCCTGCCGGGAAAAGTAGTTCTAAAGTACACCGTCAATTTTAGGTTCTCTTTTAGTGTGAATTGCTCAAGTTAAGCTAATCAGATGTGGTTGTTTTGTTTTGGATAAGAAAGAGGACGTTTTTAATGTTTGAGTGTTGCCAAATTGGGAAGAACTGAAGGAGATTTAGAATGTTTAAAAAATTTGGCGTGAAAAAGACGTTACTTCCGTCACCCTGCGGATTAATAGGGTGGGGTGTACAGACCCTAATTTCATCCCCTTGTATCTCAAAATCTAAACGGCCATGATATGGTGAATTTGTAATGCCATGATTGGCCAACTCACTGGCTTTCATGTGAGGGGTAGCTTTAGTCGGGTGTGAACTTTGACTGGGCTGCGGGGGGCATTAAATGAAGGCAAAAGAGTGTGTTAGTCAAGGGAAAAATGAATGGTGGCGTGCTCCCTGCACGTCCACCTACTGGATTGCTGCCAAAACAAGTCCATTAACTATGTGGCCATGCCTCTGGACGTCTCCTTTGTCCACTAGTCAAACTAAGAATGTAAAAATGTGTTCACTGTGGTTTTGCTGTAATTTGTTCCAGTTGACTCCAACTGCAAAGCTGTTCGTTCTTGTGATGTCACATGTCTGAACATGTATGAAATCAGCCACATGCTATTTTTGTCGTCAAGATCTGTTTGGTCCAATTTTGATGATGCAATTCTGATGATACAAAACCCACGTAATGTAAACTTTGATGCCGTGAAATGAATTTAAGTGAAGATGCAATCAAGCAGTCTGATCTACTCATTGACACCTCTCTGAGAGAAGCTGAACTTTCTCATGTCAATAATTTTAAAATGTTGTACCATCTGCTTTAAAGGCTTATGAAACAGAGAGCAGTTTTCCGACTTTTAAATATCTCTCAGATGACAGTCTTTCGGTGTAAAGGAATTTGTAGGTCTGAAGCATGTCCCCTTTTCATTTCCCTTAATGGTAGAAAGCTAAACACCCTTCATTGTAACATAAAAAAGCAAATTTTGTTGCAATCGTAAATGAGACTTTTTGGTCCGAAATGAATTACTTTGAACACGTCCTTATTAATCGTATTTGGAGCTCAGCAGATCCTGTAAAGCCAATAATTATCTCGGTTAATTCGAAACTATTGCAAACGTTTAGCTTAATTTAATATATTTGACTAGGCCTAGTAATGTTTGGAAAGTGGTCAGAAGCCGACTGAAAACCGGCCAGGTATATAACATTATAGTAAGAGTCAACTTGGATAAGTATAAAGTAAGCAAAAAAAAAAAAAAAAAAAAAAAAAAAACCTCGATACCAAAGTGGTTAAAGGTTATCTTCCATTCCTTTGCCTGCAAGTAAAGGAATTTTTCGGCATACTCCCCAAGGATGTTGGTTCAACTGCATGTACATTTTTGGAAAGCCATTACCAAACTCTTGGTCAATTCATCTTTTGCTGTATATGGAATCTTAACTGAATCTATTTCTTTGCATACGACTGGTAAAGATGTAGTCAAACCAAGACTGGTGGCTGAGCTCTTGCAAATGTCTGCCCATAATACGCCGTTTTTATTAACTCAGCTTTCACTTAAACTGCGTTTGGTTTGAAAGAAATATTCATCTTTTAAAACTATTTTTTTTTACTCAGGTTGAAAGATCAAGCAGTACGTTAGCCTTATTTTCAAAAAATAACTTTCCCACGGATATTTAGTTGTTTTTTACTCAAGAATAATTTGTTCACCCAAACTTTCAACATTTCAAATGATGCAACCTTCAAGGCTCTTCCTGCGCATTGTACTTTGAAGAGATGTTGCTGTTGATGTGATTTATAATTAAGACTGAATTCTTGGGTAGTGTCTTTGTACTCTTCGTTGGATCATTTTAAACACAATATTTCCCTTTAATGCAATTAATGGAATGATAATTACTTATATGACACTGGCTGAAGAATACGAGTGCCAATGTTAATGAGGCTTAGGTCATGACCTTTTCTTCTCTGGTAAAGAGAAATGGGGCGATACCACAGTTTACTCCTCGTAGAGCTTTGAGAATTAACAATTCCAATAGTGAATGCTGTGCTTGGGCAAGTCGTGTTTTGTTTCCGGTCTATGGAAATTACGTTAAGATATTGCAACGACGCTTTGCGATCACCCAAACCCGTAAGTTTTGTTTTTGACCAGAGAAATAACCGAGGGTAGGATTAGTGCAATTCCACATCTACAGTGGAGATATGTATAATTTTGTAATCAATTTAGAAACCGCAAATATCATTTCACGTTGACATCTACGAAACTATTCTCATTAAAGACTTACCCGTCCATGCTGTGTTTTCATGTATGAGTAGGCCCCTACAGTAATATTTCAGCTTACTGCCCGCAAACGAATGTAGTCAGAGTCCGTCTGGTGGAAAAGGTTCCATCCATGTTCAGCCATGTTTTTTGGCAAAGAAAAACAATTAACAGACGTTTTGATGTAATGCCAAAACCAGAACTCTCCGCTTTTCATGTTCTGTCCCTTTTGCTTAAATTTCCAAATCAACCTCGCAGCACATATTCAGAAGGAACTATTTAGTAGAAAGTTTGAAATTTGAGCTGGTCGCAGAGGTCGGTAACCTCAAATCGAGAATAAGGTGATGTCAATAAATACGGCTGGAATGATCTTTCGGCCCCTTTAAGACAGTGACTATTTTTAAAAGCCCTTAAAAAGGAGCCCAGAAGCTATTACTCCACTCATGGTGCCTAGAGCCAGGAGAGATTAAGGGTATCAGCTCTTAGAGCGAAATCGGAAATTGCTTATGCAAATGGTTCCCGAAAAGGTTAACACTAGCTACGTCGGAAGCTTAAAACTTTGCTGTCGGCCTAAGAGAGGAACTGTAAGTAGGCCTACAAAATAGAGAACACTGTTTCACATTAAGTTCTTTCAAGTCCTCATAACAATTAATTGACAAATAAATACTCCTTTATCTTACTCAACAAATTACCCAGAAATATTCCTAAAGATGGTTAACAATTTTTTTGAAATTCAGCTATGCTCCTTTGGCATGATACGATTGGGATTTGGGGCCAGAGATGAGAATAATTGCGCCTTTAAGACAATGTTAACTACATACCAGCCATACCAGGGGATCAATACCAAGTGAACTTAGATATCTTCCAAAGATTAACGATAATGGAATGATTGCTTTGTCAGCTAGAGCAAATGAATTTCCAGGTCACTCAAGAAAGTAGGGGAATACAGAGGACCATCGATCGGATTGTGGTTTGGGTTAGGGAGATTAGGCCTTCCAACTTCTTCAAAGGACTTGTTTGCGCAATGAAGGCGGCTGGTGTAACAATTCATTCAGGTTTCAACTTCTCCTTATCATGCCAATAACTGGAAATGCATTCCACCTCGCCTGTACTTGGTATTCACAGTCCTAGCAGTCTGTTTGTCTTTTATCCTAAAAGGCTTTGCCAATAGACGAGTTCGAAGTGTGTATCTGGCATGCGTTAGCGCTCTTTCGCTTCAGGACTCCGCGCCGGTCGTGCATAGCATACTAAGTTACCTGTGTTTTCATCTCGCAATCAGCTTTAACACACGTACAAAGTGCTATTACTCAATGCTGCAATTTGAAAAACCTTCTAACTGTTCTAACAGAACACACAAAGAGAGGGTTATGCTTAACATTAAAGTAAGCCTCTAAGCCCGAGTTGTGTTTGCCTGCGTAGCAGACTGTAGGGCGCGTTCTGTGTTCAGCCATTTCCCCTCCAACTCAGCCAAAGTGAACACCAAACAGATTCTTTGGATATTCATAGAAATATGTTGCCTCGAGACTGTTGAATGTTGGTGAATATTCACAAGAATGCAGCATCTGGTCCAGTTTAAACCATGCCACCCACAGAGTTGATAAGACATCGTAAAGACATCGTAAAGCCTTAAAGGGGGAGTGAACAAACCGAGTCCGCTCCGCGGGTGAGGTCTTGGGGGTAAAGCCCCAGGAAGCTCCTGGGTTTAAGCGTGTTTGTGAGGTATTAAAGTTGTTTTTTAAGGATTTCCTTTACACTTGTCTAAAAATTACTCACAGGGCAGCTTCAAGTAAGATTTTGTTATTGGTAACAACACTAACGTTGGTGAAACTACTATCAAGAGCGAATCCGGCTAACAATTTGAAGAAAGTTAGCTGAACTAGAAAGAGAAGGCAGTTGATGCGCAATTAGATGACACCCTCTTAAGGAAAATGTAGGCCTTATCCTGTTTGAACAGTTACCTGAGCTGTGCGCCACCTTCAATTGACGTCGTCGGAAGTATGCGCAAAATGTTGAAAAAACGCAACCCCTTAGACAGCCGGAAATGGCATTTCCCAGGCTTTTGCGATATTTTCGTTTGGAAAACATTAAAATTTACCGCCTTTTCTGGCCAACAGGGGAATCTAATCCTAACACTTACTGAATGTCGCAAAATAAACTTTTCAAAAGTTATTTAACAAATTTAAGTTGCTTTCATTAAATTTCGGCTATTCTTTGGCTCAATTTTTACTCTTCAGAGTGCAAAATTAACAAAGCTTCCGGAGGCTTCGCCCCCTGGACCCCCACACTAACAAAACCTTTAGGAGAGTATACTTTCGCCCTTTAACCAGTTAAGACAAATATTTTTGCAAGCTATATTTCTTTTCGAAATTATCTTTCTTCTTTTCAAATCAGGGCCTTTAAAACATACTGAGCGAGGGGCCCTAATGACACACATTTGCCCCAGTAATAATTTCCCTTTTAGGATTATTGGTAATACCTACAGAAAGGTACTTTTGTGCTTCCATTAAGTCCCCTTAAAGGCTAAAATGTCAAAGCTTCCGGGGCCCTGTTGCGGGCCCTGGACCCCACGAAAATTGCTTCGGGATTTTAATTAGAACTCCCTATTGATAAAATGCCCCAAAACACTTTGGATCTCTTAAAAATGCAATGTCTCAAATTATCAATCACAAGTTCATCTTTGAGTAGCTTCAACATTTTGGCTTTGCGACCTAAAATTACTGTAAAGTATTTTTCTCCTTAATCAAATCACATAGTGCTTCCCGATTCCATTCTCGTCCCTTACCTCACTACACCCAATTCCTGAATAAAATTCATAGTTTAGAATCCTTCATTTGAAAATGATTTTAGACCATTTTGGAGCATCTCAAATCATTAAAATCGATCTTACGATCTTACGGGAGCTTTGCCCCCTGCACCCCTATCGGGGCTTTGCCCCTGAACCCTACCAGGGGCTCTTAAGCGGGTACCTGAACCCAGTGCCGATGGGGTTTTGAGCTTCGCGCAAAACGGGACGACTTACAACGTCACCATTCTGTCCGCTACCGAAAACTTGTGCCCCCTGATTAAAAAATATTTCCGGTGCCAATATTTAAATTATATGTTTTTGGATGAGACTGTCCTTCTAACAGAAAAGTTTTATATTCTACGCTAGCCCTCGTTTGAGAAAGAGCTTATTAATCGTTTGCCAAGGAAGTTCGCATCTTTTCGCGATGAGGAAATAATTGAGGCAAGACAGTTTTTACTCTACCGCTTCCACAACTATCTATAAAACTGATCGTTATTCAGACACAATCTCAGTTTATTACTGTAGGGTGAATATGCAAGACCCCAAATGTGTAATCGAAACACTCTCAGTATAGTACGTGCTGTGTAATATGAGTTATAGTACTATGCATTTTTGAAATTGCTGTCAATCAAAGAGTTGTGGCAATTGATGTTGTCTGTGGACTACTACGAAAATTACAGTTTGGGTATGATAGATGTCTGTCTTTAAATTTCATATACCTGTGCAACATACTTGATAAAAGGGACCAATGATATCGTCCCGAGAAACGATTCACTCTTTGAAAATGGTTGACACAAAAATACTAAAGAAAGTTAACTGTATCTAAACATGCCTCTAAACCCCTAAAACTCATCCACTCTTCCGCCTTGTCCGTTCCAGTTACTTTGTCAGTATGGGAGGTAACCGCTTTCGGGAGAAAATGAGTTTTCCCCAGATAGGGAAAAAATTTGACTGCCTCAACGGTATGGATATTTCTGAACATATACTTCTCCAAAGTCGTCGATTTTGTGTATATTAAAATGTGAGATCATAGTTAAAACACAAAGGGTGAAACTGTAAGGAACCTTCAATGACACATTTACAAACAATGCTGGAAAAATATTACTTGAACAGCTTCTTTAGGAAAATACTGCACAAAACTTATGGCTGTGTAGAGTCTATAAATTGAGCTTAGGACAAAGAACGTAGGGAAATTACTCGATATCTCAAAATCGGCGTGGTGAACTACGAAAAATAAAAAAGACTTTTTGTTATCCTACCAACAGAGATTTTAAATATGCCCAAAACTCTGTTTCCAAAAATCGATAAAACTGCAGGGTTGTTTTTACCGTTGTTATCTCCGTTGAATTTGCGCGGTATTCGCAATGCAACATGCACTCTGAAAGCGTCCGGTTCAGATTTGAACCGGACACGGATCAAGTGGGCACTCAACCGAAAAGGATCAAACATTTGACTAGATCCGGTTTATTTTGACCAGGAAGTGATTAGTTTTTTAACCGAAGCTGGTCAAATATTTGATCCTTCTTCTGTTCAGTGCCCATTTGATCTTTTTTCGGTTCATTTTGAACCGGACGTTTTTAGAGTGTTTGAGATATTTGAATATGGAGCCACCCATCACAAAATATTTCCACTATGGGAACCAAAAGCGGTTATCTCCCGAAATGTTGGTTGATTGAAGACAAAAATATTTGCAGCAAAAAAATGTTCAGGTATGATGTTACATAAAGTTCCTCAAAAGGTGTAACAGTTTCCAATTTATGCTTCGGGTCCTTCGGATAGAAATATGCTTACTTAAAATGTTTTTCAAAGGCGATTATTATCTTCAAAATGTATCGATTTTCACTTTCGCTTATCTGGTTATTCGTGGGTGGGAGCGAGCTGGTACGATCCTAAGTTGCTTTCTCTTTCGTATATTGTCCTTCTAAATTTTGTCCTGGGGCAATTGTGGTGCCTCTCTTTTATACTTTAAATATTTAAAACTTATGCCCCGTCACGAACTTCTTGGAATGTCCATTTATCTTTTCATTTTGTTCAAAGATGAAACAAGATACGTGATGTAAATGTATTATTGTTTTAACACTTCAAACATTGAAGGTATATACTATTCATCAAAAGAGGCCACAGTTTTTTCCACCACTGATAAATTTGAAGGTAGTTTAAAAAGTTGCACGAATTTGGGGTCTCATTAATGAGAGGAAGCATTTTCTCCAAGTAAAATCCAGAATTCGAGAAAGAATTTAGGCCTTTCAATTCTTTTAAATGAACCTATGAAGCGGCTAAAGTATGGCTATTCCACGATTAAGAAAACCTTCCTTTTTTCATTAATGTCTGTTTATTATTTCAGATGCACCTTAAGATGAGTTTTCATAGTCATGGATGGCAGAAATTAATGTGAACACTCAAACTTGAAAAATTTTGCATATCGGAGACCGAAGTGCCCCCGTTCTTAAAACAATCACTGGTTAAAAAACTACTTCCCCACGTCCCTACGTTAAACACAACCACAACACAAAACCCTTTTAGTCCGAGCCCACTATATGTCCAGGGATTCATCCTGTCATTTACATTTTATTATCCGATTGGCGGAGATGTGTGATTTGCCCTCCAAACCCATCTTTATTATTCCTCACGTTAATTTAAACTTCATCCTGACCCAACTATTACGGAGAGAAACGAGCCTCGGAAAGCGGCAGCAAGTTTCATGTGCGTAGGCTACATTATTTCTGAAATAATAATGCCGATCGTACTCACTTCACATTTCTCCAGTTGCTAATTCACTTCATTGTGTATACATTCCCGGAATAGCGAAACAATTGCGCGAGTATCTACAAAAGGAAACTGAACTTTTATTACTCTCTTTAACTCTTTAATTAAACATGGAACAGTGGGCTGGCTGTCCGGTGTGTCTGAATTTGCTTATTATTTAGTACTTTTAGTTTTTCCACCTTTCCCTGTTTCAGTCATCCCAGACTCTTTTTTCAACACGTGATCCGGCAATCCTTCTACCTCTAGAGTCTAATAGATACCTGTACAATCTGTCATCATTCTTACGTGTCTCCCTTGCCATATACCGGAGTACTAACTTAGTCGAAAACTATTTCCAGTTTATGCTCTCTTCAAATAGTTTTAAACTTCACCGACAGAGGCCTAACTAGCGAGTCTGCCTAAAATTGTTATACTGGGGGGAATTTAATCTCTTCTCCTCAGGACTCTTTAGGCTTAGGTCCCTAAGTCTCATTTATTGATCTTCAGTATCAGACTTGGTAATTGCATTTCACAGCACCGTGCACCTTGTTATGTTTTATCAAGAAAGTGATCACATCTCTCAAAAACACACATTAAGCAAAACATTTGCGTCAACGCCACTATGATAAAAACTGGGAAAAACCATACTTCTCAACATGAAATGCCACAGGCGATCAGGAGTAACATATAGGTAAAGTTGAAATTGTAGTTAACCTGGCATATATTTTAGTTCTGCGTATCTTCGTTCCCGTACATTTTTTTCGAAGGAGGGGGGGGGGGGGGACGCGATCGGTAAAGTGTAATTTACCACGTTTTTAACAAACCTCTGTCTGAGTGCTGTAGGAAATTAAAAGAAGGTTTATACCACATTAAGCTAAAGTGAACAAGACGAAACATTTGGCCACTATAACAGGCACATAACAAATACTCATAATTATATTATAGAGGCTTTGCAATTGCGTCACGGAACCGCCATGCTGGAGGACATTCATGCCAAATACACGTGGCTTTGTGCCGAACGCACTGCACAGTGTGCACTGTGATATGCACGATGTGTACAAATTCAACGATCAAGCGCGTCCAGTGTGGTTAACTACGTAGTTACATGTACTCCAACATGGCCGCCGGGGAGTATTATGACGTCATGTGAAAAGCCTCTATGGCAATTCAATAAAGTTTTTTTTCTCTTCCTTTATTTTCTCAACTTACTCAATACACAATAATGCAATATACAATATTTCAGTTGAAAAACTTACTGTGCTGATAACTTGAAAATAGTTACATTGATAAAAACACAGCTGTTTTCCACTGAGTCCTAACTTGCAAACCTTGAGACAGTCCAAAAATCTATAAAACAAATACGTATTAGTAAGTTTATAGACTTCCAAAGTTCATAAATGTCAATTGCATTTTGTTTTTGATTTTTTAGTCTACTTCAAACTGTAAAGACTATTCTTACTACTGACGTGCATTTCGCTAGCGGAGGAAGTATTTTGTTTTCATTGTATCTGCTTGAAAACAAAGGTATTTAAACTCAAATACACGCAATTCCTATCAGATAATAACCTCAGATTATCATTCAAAATTCAAACAAAAATTATTTTGACTCCTCCTCCATGAAAAAACATTTGCTACAAAAGGAAATTTTGTAAAATCATGGATTGATAACTAGTGTGCTAGTTCATCCTTTGTATTGACCCTTTCTCAAGTACAAGTGGCATGACTTCGTGTATTGTTTTTGGAAGTAAGTATTTAAGACTTTACAATTGTCTGCATTACAAACCAAACTAGCACCTAAGATAAATTATGAAGGATAAGCAAAAGAAACAAAGACCGTCTGCAACACTACATAATCAAAGCCAACCAACAGGTATCCCAAACATAATAAACCTTCCAAGACGGTGATGGATGGCCCAACTGGCCTCCCTCCCTGTTGGTCGTCATGTAAGTTATAATTACAATATGCTTTAAAATGTGTTTTTCTATTTTTCATCTTAATCCTCATCCACTCTAGAAATAAAGAAAGTGACATTTCACTCGTTGACAGGGTGAAGTTTATAAAACTCACTTCAAAAGTGTGAAAATTCACCTAAATAGTAGTAAAATTCCCTCCAAAAGGGAGAAGTTTCACTCCTGATAGAGTTCTTTTAAGAAAAAGTGATCCCGGAGGGACTCGAAGAGTGACTTTTTACTCTTCCTGGAGTGAATTTCTCTCCTCTTTGAGTAAGTTTTAATAGTGTTGGAGTGAAATAACATTCTAATGGAGTGAATTGACACTTTTCGTTCTATTAAAGAGTGACTAGGTTCATCCTTTGGTTTTCAGAGTGTCACAAAGTTTTTCTTACACCCTCTCGCAGGATACACTGTAAAAAGTGTTGTGTAGAATTTACACAACATTGTGTGACTAGTCCATCAATCAACAAATGTGTAGAAAGTACACATGGTTGTGTAATAAATTTACACAACAAATGTATAAATTACACAATGTTTTGTAAATTCTACACATGTTGTGTAATTTTTTTTACACAATATGTGTCCTTTCTACACATTTGTTGAGTGGTGGACTAGTCACACAATGATGTATAAATTCTACCTAACATTTTTTAGAGTGATAGGGATAAATCAAACCTGTCTTCCTCTCTATTCAAACTTCCGAGATACGCCCGGTAAGGTTATATCTTCTGATGGAAGATTTCAGCCAACTGAAAGGGAAAAGACTCATATTGAGAGTTAGTGATAGCTTGGCCCCCTACATAGTATCTCTTACACGTCTTTACGGTATGTAACCTATACATGGTGTTAAGAAGCTTAAAAATAGAGATCAAATGAAAACACTGGACATTCTAGTTGTCAATCAACCAATATCAATATTTCACAAACTAATTGTTTTTACATTGAAATGAAGGTTGGACAGAGACTGAGAAAATTGGTTCGGGGAACATTTTCAAATGTTGTAGGAGAAAATTAAAGAGACGGTTTGAAGATATCGAGCATCCTTTCTTCTTGCCGGGAAAGCCAGAACAGCGTGAGGGCACCGTCACGGAAATACATTTATCACACAGAGAAAAAAAAATTGTTTGAGGTCTTGTCTCAAAGAATATTTGTCGGTCAACGATGATCTTGATTATTCCTAACAGTAAAACACTTAATCCAAGTCTAAATCTTCTTCTTTTAAAAATTTCTGTAACAATTATATAACTTTTTAAATTCCCCGAAAAGAAACCCTAAATTGACAAATTCATTTTGTAACGTTCAGCACACAATCAAAACGCAAAACGCAAACATGAGACCTATTAGGGTTAATTGCTTGGATTAGGACATGTTGTTGTTCCAGTGTAGACATAAGTGAACGAATATAGGGCGAATATACTTTTGAACCCAAGATTCATAGGGCGCCCTACGCCGAGTGCGGTCCACGTTGTAGTTACATGTACCCCAACATGGGCGCGAGGGAGTAATATGACGTCATACTGATAGTCTCCATGACGTACTACGAGAGTTTACTTCCATACAGAAGAGGGTTCTTTGAACCTACCTTGTCCCTAACGAGACTAGGTTAACTAGTGACAGTCACGAAATAAGTGTTAGGCACCGAGACTGACCAAAAGTGGGGAATGAAAACATGTCTGGAAAATTGATGAAACTAGAAAAAGCTTATTTTTTTTAAGATATCATATTTGATTCAGCTGACACACTCACAAAGCCAGCCAAAACGTTGCCGCTTTGTAACCTCGAAACAATCGATCACGGAAATCAGTCATGCTTGATGGAAAATGTTCTGCTACATCATACATGGCGTTTTGATTAAAGCATTTAATGTTACTGTTCGTGTACTTCAAATCCGTCGTTCAGGTATGTAGTCGAGAAAGAGAGGATTTCGATAAGTTTCGAGACAAGGCCGGACTGCCGGATCAAAGCCGGTATGAACAAACGATTTTTGGTAATGGTTTGTTTGCTTTGCGACCAATACTAGGCTTTGAAGTGACCACTTTAAAAATTTAGACATCTGGTGTAGATCGATTGTATGCTCAAGAGACGTTTGAACAATAACACGTTTTATAAATACTACTTGAAAAATTTATAATGGTTCCTTCGAAAGGAACAGTTTAATGTCTGTGTTGGGCATTTGGAACGGACGGTGCCCAGAGAAACGTTTTAGAAAAGACGAGAATAAAGTGGTATCATTTCTGCCCTCTTCAATGATAAAATGAAAGTAGGATAAAATTGAAGTAGAAACTTTTAAATAAATGGATGGGAGTAGGGAGGATAGACTGAAAGGCCTCACAGAAGACAAAATGTTGCCATTCATGCATTTTAATACGTTTATTTCCCGTTGGGCAAAATGTTTGATACTTGCTTAAGTCCTTTAGTCCTTGAGTCATGTGTCAGGTAGCATTTAACTTCGAAGTGTAGAGGTTATTTTTTTAAAATCAAAATATGGAACTCTAATTTCGTTGATTAATGTTTAAACAATCTACAGTTGCCGGTTTGCTGTTCTTGGGCACCGGTAGTTAGCAGAGAAAAGGAATTATTTTGTTCCGAAAACTGTACAATTTAAGAAAATCTGTAAACGTCAAGCGGGTCTGTACCGTAAGTGATCCGTCAGAACGATGAGAGGGGCTCCAAATCAAGGTTTGTACAACAACCGACTCATTGACCTCAAAATAAATCTCTTACTGTAGTCTACTAATACATTGCAGATAAATCGCCATAAACCGTACCAGGAAAAAGTATGTAGCACGTCTTTATGTAATTATTTGTTGCTGAATATAGCTTACACTGACTTCGCCTGCTAGTACAGCAATGTGGATGATATGCAAAAGGTAACAGGTAATATTAAAATTAGATGGAAAACCCATCAGTTCTTTTAAGGGAGTTTCACACTTCAACCCTTACATGCTTGAATAACGCATAAGCAATGAATCTACCTGGCGTAATGCCAAATGATCGGTCCTGTGTAGAAAATACTTCGATGCTCACTTGCTCAGTCGACTTTTTTATTGACCTACTTGTTTCAACATTTATCTAGTTTTAATTTCCTGAAACGGTCACCATGACTTTTCATAGGGCAAAATGCGGATAATTTACAACGTTCACAAGGCGTGCCGAATTACTGATCATCAGAAACCTGTATAACCGCACTAGCATCAGTAAAACTGAAGGTCAAACAGGCAAAGGAAACTAAAAATGTATGATATTTTTTCCTTCAAGAGCAAATGAAATAATTGGCTTTGTGTAAAAGTCACACTTTAATAGGTTACAAGTATCTTGACCGAAAAGTATTAAGTGTGTTATTGAGTTAGGTTGATTGATTAGTAGACAGTAAGACATAAAGTAACGACAGAAAGTATAGATGGATCCGGTTAGCGCTTGTGTTTAGTTACTGGAGGCAGCCATTAGTGGGGTTCATCAGCCTTAAATTAAATCGCCTTCATTTACTGTGTACATGATTTTCAGACCCTTGTATTCAGTGAAATTGAGGCAATCACTAAACAATTCAGTGTACAGCCATGCATGGTGTTGGTTAGCAAGGATAGTGAAAGAATAAAAGGTAATGACCCCAGCTATGGCCGACTACAATCAAACCACAACTTGCTGTACGGATTCGTCTATTAAAAAAGATGAAACAACAAATTAGACAAAGGGTACACATGAGCACGACACCAGAATAACATAAGATGGTCCGAAATCTTTGAAAAAACTTACTCCCATTTTTGTCCGTTTGGAACGATTGTGGCAACCGAGCAAACAGACTACTAAACGCAAGATGAAAAACTGTGCTAAAGCTAAATGAAATATATAGCTACCAAGAAAAAGTGACTTTGGTCTTCAGTGAGTGATGCATTAACAAGGTGTTATAAGTTTTATTCTTGCATATAATTGAAGATTTAATTAGCCATTCTTTTGGCTATCATAAAGAAGAAGACAGTATCAGTAAATGTTGTCATTTGGTATGTCATTGGAAAAAAGATAAATGTTAGAGTTTAGATGAGGATTTTAAGGTTTAGTGTCTAGCCAATTGTTTAAGTCTGACTGGCTGCACCCTTTTTTACCAGTTGTGACTCACCAGTCTGTTTCCCCATGCTCCATTGCCTATGCGAGCACCAAGCTCATTAACAGTTGGTTCCATTTTTAAAGTCTCCGGTGTGATCCAGCCAGGAGTCAGACTCCACTTAACATTGCAGTTGGAATAATCCAAAGACGTTAGACAATACACATAGGAAATTGCTTTCATTTCATTTTTCAAAAAAGTGTGGTTTGTTTAAGGGAAATCGGCGCTACCTCGAGTCAACTCAAAAACACGACAACAAAAACTTACATGAAACAGTTACAACCAATTGACAAAATATCAAGGGCTAATGACCAGATGACAGCTACTGAGGTGTTCTGTTTTGCTTCTTTTTGTCAAACAGTTGGATTATAAATTGACCTGTCTCCTCTACGGTGTAGAACAAGATGTTCAACTCCTTTACTTGTTTGGCTTGAGTTCAGCATTTTCCGGATTATGTCCTCGATGAGCGTGCGTCCCTAAACTGAGCCCAACTTAAAAAGATCACAATTAAATAAAAACTTAATTTCTTTTTGACATAATATTCGTTCAGCCTCTATTTCATGTTGCAATGTCAGAATACGATTCCAGACAGTCTGTTTTTTCTTCGGATGAGGTCCACATAGTCTCTCAAGGTAACGAGACGTCCACGTTTTCGGGAACGGTCTAGTAGTCCAGTGTTCTTCTTCAGATGAGAAAGTGTCCCGAAAGAAGACCCCACACGAGGGACAAGAAAAGACACCCCAATTTGAAGTAGTAAAAGTATACTGTCCTGTTTCAAAATTGGCTCGTGAAAGTCATGTGCCTTTTTTTTCTCCTTATATGTGATATTCGCTAGTAGCCACTGACTGGTTACATTTAACATGCTATGTTAAAGTCTTAAAATATTATTAAGGATACTTTGAACAGAAATGAGACGAAAATTGTGAGATTTAGCTATTGTTTTGAAATGAGTTTTGGGGGACCGCTCTTGCCGTTTAAAGAGACCCCGATGTAATAAAGAAAAATGTTTCTGAAATTTTGAATCTCCGGAGATATTAATACTTATGTTGTTAAAAAGACTGCATTGTAACAGTGCAGCCTATAGTGTACCTCACACATTTTTTTTTCATTTGTTTGATCAGTGAGTTGTCAGGGACAATGAATACAGGGAGTTGTCAGGACCGTTAAGTGTTGGATCTCCTTCCCTGACAACTTCCTGGATAATAGGATCCGGACCTCAAGGGTGAGAAAAGAGTGCTCTACTTCTAAACGAGATACCCGGCCAGACGAAAATATGTTGGGTGAATTAATTCCATCATAGGTGAGAATATTTCGCCTTTAAGCGAAATTATTATGTAAACTATGAACGTCATATAACCAGTTTTCACAAAATTCCTACATACACTGTAAAAAATGTCTGTAATGTTACAGAATTTTTGTACAATTACAGAAGAAAAAATAAAGAAATACAAAGAGAATACATAAAAAGTGCTGTCAATGAGTTGACAGCACTTTTTATGTATTCTTTTGTGTTTCTTTATTTTATTTTCTGTAAATGTACAAACATTTTTTACAGTGTAGTTTGCTGAATATCCTGAATAATAAAATGAAAAATGATAAAAACAAAATGGATTTACTCAGTATCAGAACCTCTGGTATCTTCACCCACCTATACATGCTAACATGAAAGCAGACATCATTAATGATAAGTTCTAGAATTTTTAACTTTTGTAACGTGTCTCTTCAGCAGATAAGTACTTTCGGGTACATTAGTAAAAGTGTACAATCCAGAGCGATTATAAAAATGGAAAACATGCAGGCCTACCACTCCACCCGTCCTGTCCCTCATCCATTTATTTTATGGGATGAGACAGCTGCAGACTTGCAGGAGGGAGAAAACTGTGAACAATCGAACGTTTACTTATAGTGATTAGTGTATTCTTTTTTGAAAAGGAGCCCCCACTTCCTTTGGCTTTGGTCATAGCGTTTCAAATAAACCACATCGTTAATGTATTGTATAAACGAAAAACGTTTATGTTTCGTTGGCTGTTTATCTCAAATATCAATTGTGGTGTACTGAAGAATTTCATCATTATTTCTTCTTGTGACAGACTGCAAGAATGTTAATTTAAAAGCCTAAGGAAATTCGTACCTTTATCTATCCTCCCGCCCACACGTCCTTATATTCAGAAGCCGAATTTATTCACCCGAATCCAGGCTATAAAAATGTCAAGATGGTAATTTTTGTTGTACCATGCCCACAGTGCTGTTTAAAGTCTTACAATCAGAGTTTCAGAATACCTTATGCGTTTTCCACCTGTCGTAAGAGACTGCTAAAGAGGAGGGCTTGAAGCATATTTGGACCCTATCTGAAACCAAATTTTTGACCGTCTTGAAGTTCAAGATTTAAACCTAAAAGATTCTTAAATTTTGTTGTACCTTTTTTATGGTAAGTACCCTTAACATGTCTTATTAGTCAAATTTGGTACCGCTTTTTCTAAGTTACTCCATGAAATTCATCGCCGTTGACTTTTAAGTCCAAACGATCTTTAACATTATTTATGTTTTTTTTTTGTTTTCAAAGTGACCTCTATGTAATTTACTTTCCGACTTATAGTGTCCACCTACCCCGAGGGGCGAGAAAGCTCTCATGGTCGAAATATTTTCATACGGCCAAACATAAGAAAATCAGACAATGCTAAGTTTTGCTCTGAAGTTGGAGAAAAGTTGCAGGTGGAATTTCGCCCTTTTCCTGATGGACCTACAGGTCTGATACCTATTACGGTATCGTGTGATAGCAGTTGAGAAAAGACCTTAACCCTTCTGCAGTCAACTTAACTTCACGGTAGTACGGCATCTCAATATTTCAGGCAATTTCTTTTTGATATATGACTTGCGTGTTTGCGCTATCACGCGTGACACGCCCTGACACACACAAGATGTGCATGTTTTTTTCTAACCCAAATGGCACCCGGTACCCGGTACACACACACACACACACACACATACATGTTTCCCAGAAAAAAGGCCGTGGCCGGCTCGACTTGAACCAATAGGTTGGAAACTGGGCCGTAAAACTACATCTAACTGACAACTGTCACATACGTGTTTTGACCGTCAATCGGGAACACATTTTTTTAACCATGAAAATGTGGATATCCCCACTTTGGGTGTATCGACACTTGACTAGGGGAGAAAACGCTTGTGTCCCCGATTTACTGGTGCTACACACACACACACACCCATGCACCAGCCAATGGTTTGCCACCTAATGTTAGGTCCATCACATGGAAATTGGGGAAAACTCCAAAATGCTTCAAACTTACTGGGGCACATCCTTAACGTGAAAAATTTCATGGCTAATTTTGCATTTGGGAAGTGGGGATATCCCACTTGCCCGGAGAAAAAAGGCTCATGTCCCCGTTTTACACCAAAAACATACGCACACACACACGCACACTTTTTAATGACCCATGACGGGTCATAGAATGAAATATTATTTCAATCATCTTCCTGCATTAAGTGGTTCCCTTAAAACGACAGTGACAATTTTTTTTTATCTCTTATGCGAGATTTTGCGTGTTTTTCATGCCTACATTGCACCGCAAATCTGGGTTTGCAGTCGCAAACATTTTTGCTCACTTACCTTTCTCCCAATAGACAAGAGTCCTAGATTCAGTTTAGGGTCGTTGACTGTAAGTAAAAGACAAACAACTATGATTTATTGATATATATTCCGGTGGTTTATTCTAATGCATAAAAATCACAATCTTTATATCAGATCTTTTGGTGTTTATTTGAAATAAAAAAACATGACAAAAACCATAACCTGTGAAACCGTATTAATCCTGGATCACTGTAAGGTTATACTAAACCTCAGAAGGTCCCAAAGGTAGTAGATAGCTGTTTTTTTAACGAATGATATCAACCCTGGATCTCTAACAAAATATAAAGCTAGACATTTTTAATCGGAAAATAACAACCTAGTCAGTATTTGGATTTTTACCACAAATGTTACGATTTTTCCTCTGGGGTTAAATTATACAATTTGAAGATAGATGGCCGTAGATGTAAGGACTCTCATTTTCTTGCGGACAAGACCTCATCTGCCCGAAAGATGGCAACATTTGCCCGAATTTCAGCGAATGATCACATATTTACAAAGTCGGACAAAACGAGGGAAATATTATGGTCGTACACTTTGGGTGGTTCTAAACACTATTAGAAAAACTTCCTTCATCTTTGGGCAGATGATTCTCTACGGGAAAAATGTGATCCTGTCATGTCTGATGCAGAGAGAACACTTGATATTACCAAACACTTTCACAAAAGGTCAGAAAAATCCGAATTGCCAAGACGAGAATTTTTGTTAATTCTGTAGTGGTATGGCGCCCTTTGATTTTTTCTCTCACTCTCATTAGATCAAGCGTTTTGACAGTAATCTCACCACCTTCTGTTAGTTCTAACTGTGGCTGAAACTACTTTTCTGAAAAGATGGCGCTATTTCTAATCCCTAGATGATTCGGCATAATAATTTTCGTTCGTCTTCATCTTACATATCTGGTATTTATAAAGCAAGCAGTATATTAGAGTAGCCCATATTACACGGACCAATGATGTAAATGGTCTGAGAGCCGTGAGGCTGGTCACGTATTGTCCTTTAGTGGACGTAAAAGCAGTGAAACCAGTAAAAGTTTTGGTTTCACCGAACGGCCCTTTGCATAAGGGTCGGGAGGACTTAAATTAAAGAGGCTCATTGAGTTGATATCGATAACTTAATGAGAGTCTCAAAGAGTCACTATCACATAACAATGCTTACAGTTAGCAAACAAGTCAAGTTTCAAGTCCAAAAGTCACAGAAAACGTTAATATTTTGAATGTGTTAGTGTCCTGACTTGTAACGGTTTTGTACATAATTTGAAAAAGTGTCTGGTCACGAATTTTTGAAAACCGACTTGAACCGTTAAGTACTCACTCATAAGACAGTTATCTGTACGTAGGGTATGGGGATTGTCTAAGATGGATCATTTGTCATTGGTATGTGAAGAAAACTTAAAAGGTTTGGAACAATTTATTGAATTTCATGAACCAACTCAATGAGCCGCTTTAAGAAAAAGTTTTACACGAAGCAGTAAGATCATGTGTGGTATTTGTTCTTTTCATCCAGTCTAGAATGGAACCATACATGACAGACCAATAATGCAAATGGTCTGAGGGCCGTGAGGTTGGTCACGTAATGTCCTTCAGTGGACGGAGCTTCATCGGGAAGCAGTGAAAGTTTTGGTTTCGCCAAACGGTCCTTTACCAGAGGGTCGGAAGGACTTTCGAAAAGTAATACACGAAGCAGTTTAAAGCTTCTCGGCTATTTGGCTGAGATCTTGAGTAGAATCTGTTTTTTCATCCAGTCTAGGATGGAGCCATACATGACACTAATGATGTAAATGGTACGAGGGCCGTGAGGTTGGTCAAGTTTTGTCCTTCAGTGGACGCAATAGCTTCTTTTCGAAGCAGTTTTAAGTTTGGTTTTGTCGAACGGGCCTTTGTCGGAGTGTCAGGAGGACTTTAGAAGAGGTCCACGAACGACCATTTGTCAGAGAGTCGGGGGGAATTCAGAAAAAGTATAACACCGTTTCCAAGCACTTAAAAAGCAAAGGAACGGTGCTATAGTGTAGCACCTGAGCCTACTGGTCATATCTATCTTTTTGCCTTTGAGGAGACTTGGCTCCTTTTGGGGAATAAAGTTCTTTCACCGACGTCACAAGTTCCATCCCTTTTGACATGCAAAACTGGTGTAGTGCCCCTAGTGTAGTACGTATAGCTAGCTTAGAAGAAGCTAGCCCGCGGAGCGAACGAAGTCTTTTCGTTCAACTCATCGCGAAAAGTCAACGTCCGCCAGCGTTGGAGACAAAATCATTTCAACTTGCGTAGAAATCATACGGAAACTTCACTTACGTACCTCTACATGGATTGATTGAAGCAAGGCTATTAAATGTTTATTCAACGGGCAACCACTGGTACAATTGTACAACAGTACACGGAGTCACGGCGGTCAATGTAATTCGACACTGATATTGTGTGGTACCGTGCAAGCATGGGCACACAGCACAGCGGTTAATTAAGAACAACCGATCACACAGCCACGGGTAAGAACAGTTCGATACTTTGTAACAAAAGATTTATGTTTTAAAATCAAATCTTTGATGAAAGTCGTTATCGTTTTAGAGAGGCCACGACCAAGATTTCCCTCTAAATGAAAAGCTTGAACAGACGATATCAGCCTATGTTTTTGTTTGGTTTAAACGTCTTTGTGTTCAACGTAGTATTGCAAAGATTAAGTCGTTGCAAGAGCACCGCCTGTCTCAGGAATAGACAAATTATGATAAATGCTCATTAATATTAAGACAATCAACTTTGGAGCTCATTGAAAGAAATTTCCGATCATCGCCGGCAGGCTCTGAAGGGCGGTAGCCTAAAGGGGGCTGCAGCCACAGAGGTGCTACGCAGGCTAAGAAGAAGCCTACAAGCTACGTGATAACTATTTGTTTGTCCCAGAAGTGCGCGTGGCGTCACGTGAAATCACTGCGTAGAACTTCTTTAGGAGTGACGGTCGTGAGGGCCAATGGGACTTCAGGAGAACAGCCGCTGTGACACTGCAAAGAATTCGGATCCCTTTCCGATGTTTTTAAATTCTCATTCTCGATCTCTGGTTGGGAATAACGTCAAGTTTACCAACCAACGAGTGTGAATTTGAAGGAATAAACGCACGTTTACCCCACAGTCAAAAAATGCAAACAGGGCGCAAAATTTCATTATATCGTATGACAAGTTGGGGAAATTTCCTAAAACCGTCCCTAATATAAAGATCTAGACGAAATTTAGTCAAAAAGAGTGCACACGTTGCCCTTCCGTCTGTCACTAGAAAACCTGAAGAACTTCAAAAGAGAAAATAAGTGGTACGCATGTCGACGTTGATGACTCTCGTAACAAGATAATCTTATATGCACCATCTTCTGGACTGAATGAAGTAGTAGACCCTGGCCCACCTCCGTGTGGTACTTACACCAGGGAGTTGTCAGGGACAACTGCCTGGATGTTAGGGGATCGGGATCCTTGTTATAAAAATAATCTTAATAGATCCGCTTTATTTTTACCGTTTTACATCTTAATGCCGCAATCAGAGATTCTTTTAACAGTTGTTCCCAACTATAATTCTGCACCCGTCCAGATTAGTACATTGACTTAAAATTACCAAAAATTATTGATCTGTGATCCCGGTTTAACGACGTGATTTGTTACACTGCAGTAGAATACTCTCTAGTCTTGCATCTATGTGTATTTTTCCTGAAAAAATATTTAGAAATTTTCATTCAGTAGCAATTGATATAAAATTCTAACTTGGAAAACCTCTTGGATGTTCTATATTCTGGTAAACAATCAGTTCAGAAGTGAAAAAGAAGCACTGGAACAAAATGCTGATGTTCTCCCACAAACTCTGATTTCCTTTCAATGTTCCAAATTTTCAATTGATTACGATTACCGAACTCCAATCTCAGTTTTATGAACGTTAATATCAATTTTATCCTGTTTAAATAATAAAATATTGAAAAAGAAGAGTTATTTCTTACTGAATGCATTTCAAAAGTATTGAGTCAAATGAAAATGTATAGGATTTTATATCTAAAATTAGTCATCAAAAATTTTATATTGAATGAATTTTAATTTGTCACTTGACATTCAAAACATTTTTAAACAACTGTCTTCTGTGTTTTGAAATAAATATTAGGATATCAGAGTTTTCTGCTAGATTGCACGTAAAAATTCATTTGGAGGGTTATGATGTTGACTATAACCAACTTTTCTAGGCATTCTTACAAACTGAGTCCAGGATGTACATTTTTTCTCATTATAATCACTGTTTCAGGTTATTATTTTAGTTACAATTTTTCAAACTATAAATTTGTCTCTGTAGAGTGCAAAATGAAATGGTCCCGGACTGGCATTACAGATTGTGATGGTTGAGGATCAAGGGCATAGAAAAATTTTCCTTCGCAATATTATCAGTAATTTAACGACAATTAAATGTGATACAAGGATAACGGTGACTTCGTCTATTCCATTTTATAAATCACCCGACAGCGTGTCCCAATTTCGATTTCGGTAACTTAGTAGTTTATTGGACGCCATTCAATAATTGCTAGTCTTGTTCAAGCCGGTATTAATATAATTAAACACACTACCGAACGTCTGTAGAAGGACAATTGTGAACACGCCCTCTATCTGTCTATATGCCCTGAAATTTTCTCTCTATAAATGAAGGAGATACTCGAGTACACACAGTCTAGTTGACAAGCGCCCTCATTTTATGGAAAATAACGTACTAACGTCTTGACCAAGACTACAGGTAGCGGGCCACTAATTATAAGTCCCATTGACTTACACACTAAATTAGGCTACTTCCGTGCCCCCTAGCTCCCAGTAGAAGTTTTCAACCAGGACATGCTACCCCTCTGATCGAAGCCCACAATCTCGGCTTTCATGGCACTTTCAAATTTCCATACCATGACCATTGAAATTTTGAGCTAGAGAGCCTTGAATGATAGGGATGTGTTTCCCGCCATAATAGCTACTCAAAAACGGCATTTCACAGAGCGGAGTAATACAATAAAAAAATGGCACTAAAATTGGTCAGATTGCCTTGAATTTTGCACAGTATGTATTTCAACTCATTGTCTACAAAATCCAAATGCAAAAATGATCATATTTTGTAAGTAACACAGTCAGAAACAACATCCCATAAATTTTTTATGGCGCTTTGTCTGTCAGTAAACATTTTCCCGGACATGAGTATTGGAGTTAGTGGTCCGCTACCTTAAGGCAGTGGCCAAGTTGGATTTTTCCATCAAAAATTTGCACAGGTAATCCCTAGAGTATCCTCACAAAGAATATAAACCCATCATTTCATTTGACAGTCTTCTCTGGGCAGTAAGTCTTAGCGAAAATATACCCCTGATAGGGCAAAATTTGCCGGCAACCTAAAATGCACTTTAATGTACTCGTTAATCCTCTACTGAGTTGCTTACTCATCATTTCTGATCTGTACCAAGACAGTATTGTAATCTCAGCATCTCTGCAGATGAGGGTACTCTCAACTTCACTTTTTGGTGCTTCTCACACTTTCATAGACTTGTTTCTGTATGCTGATGTACTGTACATGCATGCACCATCAACTCTGTGGATAAGAAAATAAGTTGGATTTAGCAGCTTAATTTTCACACTCTTAACACATTATCATAAACATCTGCTTGATTTAACAACAGGCCATGTGGTTTCTTATAAATTCTGAAGAAATTTAGGTTATACATGTGCAACATCTTAAGCAATCCAAACAAGCACATGGGAACAGGTGGCATAGAACACCTCGGTACAAAAACACAAAATTTCGAAGCTACAGGACTGTATGGTTGCTACATATGACTACAGTGAAAGGGGTTTCTATGCAGCCATCATGCTTTAAAAAGCCAGCTTAGAAGGTCTCTACCTCCTCTTGCATTTAACAAAACAGGGAGCAGGTATCATGGAGTAGATAATTTATTCCATGTGGGTTTAAGAGTCAACAGTTTGCAATATGCCTACCTTGGCAAACTTTCTCCACCCCTAGCATGAAGACATCAGGTATTTCAGTTGTCTGACTGTTGCTCACCCTGCTTCCACTGTGATCTAGTTAGGCTGCCCTGTCTACAGTGGGCCTATATACCAAGCCCTTAAGGCCTAAAATGGAAGAACAAAATAAAAAAGACATGGCATTAAAAATAAAAGAAGTTAGGAAAGTTCCTTAATTTAAGAGTATAGGGCTAACAATTCACTCTGATCTGTGCTGAATTTTACAGGCAAAACAACTTCCCTCCCCCCCCCCCCTACCATAGGTCCTAGTAGTAGGCCTCGACCTAGGCTACTCATATACAGCCAAGGCTACTCGGGCACCAATTTGTAGCTCCCTAATCCTACCTCTTTTGATGCAAGCATCTTTTTTATTCTTCAAGTTATCCTGTTTTGCCACAGGTCCTAGTAGAAATTTCAGTTGGTTGCCGGTAATAATAATTAACCCACTTTTTTAAGTTTATGGCATACCTACACTGTAACGCAACATTCCTGGACACTTCGCTCAACAGGTGCACACAGTTTAACTGCTTTGGGTCCAGTCATTTCACAACCCAGCATGTGTTTTATATACAGAACCACTGTACAAAGTCCGCTGTACAAAAACTGCTTGTGGCTGGCTGTTGCCTAGGTACATACCAAATGCACTGAGGCAAGCTACGGAACCCTCAGGATGACATAAATAATTCACTTTTATCATGCTATGATCTACCCAGAGGATCATGAGCTTGCTAAGTTTTCTATTTTGACAAAATTTTAATGAATTCTTCTTAAATTGTTAACTTTAACAAGAAAACTGATAATTTTGGCCAAAAATGCCACTTTTGGCCCTAAAAATCACTCAAGCATGAAATTGTTCCTCGTCAGCATGTATTTCCATTTTGGAGACCACAAGCAAACATTTAAGACCAATTTTGGGTCTCTAGCTATAAAATTTAAAAATTTCATTACTTGCCTTAAGGTAGCGGGCCACTAATTATAAGTCCCATTGACTTACACACTAAATTAGGCTACTTCCGTGCCCCCTAGCTCCCAGTAGAAGTTTTCAACCAGGACATGCTACCCCTCTGATCGAAGCCCACAATCTCGGCTTTCATGGCACTTTCAAATTTCCATACCATGACCATTGAAATTTTGAGCTAGAGAGCCTTGAATGATAGGGATGTGTTTCCCGCCATAATAGCTACTCAAAAACGGCATTTCACAGAGCGGAGTAATACAATAAAAAAATGGCACTAAAATTGGTCAGATTGCCTTGAATTTTGCACAGTATGTATTTCAACTCATTGTCTACAAAATCCAAATGCAAAAATGATCATATTTTGTAAGTAACACAGTCAGAAACAACATCCCATAAATTTTTTATGGCGCTTTGTCTGTCAGTAAACATTTTCCCGGACATGAGTATTGGAGTTAGTGGTCCGCTACCTTAAGGCAGTGGCCAAGTTGGATTTTTCCATCAAAAATTTGCACAGGTAATCCCTAGAGTATCCTCACAAAGAATATAAACCCATCATTTCATTTGACAGTCTTCTCTGGGCAGTAAGTCTTAGCGAAAATATACCCCTGATAGGGCAAAATTTGCCGGCAACCTAAAATGCACTTTAATGTACTCGTTAATCCTCTACTGAGTTGCTTACTCATCATTTCTGATCTGTACCAAGACAGTATTGTAATCTCAGCATCTCTGCAGATGAGGGTACTCTCAACTTCACTTTTTGGTGCTTCTCACACTTTCACAGACTTGTTTCTGTATGCTGATGTACTGTACATGCATGCACCATCAACTCTGTGGATAAGAAAATAAGTTGGATTTAGCAGCTTAATTTTCACACTCTTAACACATTATCATAAACATCTGCTTGATTTAACAACAGGCCATGTGGTTTCTTATAAATTCTGAAGAAATTTAGGTTATACATGTGCAACATCTTGAGCAATCCAAACAAGCACATGGGAACAGGTGGCATAGAACACCTCGGTACAAAAACACAAAATTTCGAAGCTACAGGACTGTATGGTTGCTACATATGACTACAGTGAAAGGGGTTTCTATGCAGCCATCATGCTTTAAAAAGCCAGCTTAGAACTTCTCTACCTCCTCTTGCATTTAACAAAACAGGGAGCAGGTATCATGGAGTAGATAATTTATTCCATGTGGGTTTAAGAGTCAACAGTTTGCAATATGCCTACCTTGGCAAACTTTCTCCACCCCTAGCATGAAGACATCAGGTATTTCAGTTGTCTGACTGTTGCTCACCCTGCTTCCACTGTGATCTAGTTAGGCTGCCCTGTCTACAGTGGGCCTATATACCAAGCCCTTAAGGCCTAAAATGGAAGAACAAAATATAGAGACATGGCATTAAAAATAAAAGAAGTTAGGAAAGTTCCTTAATTTAAGGGTATAGGGCTAACAATTCACTCTGATCTGTGCTGAATTTTACAGGCAAAACACCTTCCCTCCTCCCCCCCCACCATAGGTCCTAGTAGTAGGCCTCGACCTAGGCTACTCATATACAGCCAAGGCTACTCGGGCACCAATTTGTAGCTCCCTAATCCTACCTCTTTTGATGCAAGCATCTTTTTTATTCTTCAAGTTATCCTGTTTTGCCACAGGTCCTAGTAGAAATTTCAGTTGGTTGCCGGTAATAATAATTAACTCACTTTTTTAAGTTTATGGCATACCTACACTGTAACGCAACATTCCTGGACACTTCGCTCAACAGGTGCACACAGTTTAACTGCTTTGGGTCCAGTCATTTCACAACCCAGCATGTGTTTTATATACAGAACCACTGTACAAAGTCCGCTGTACAAAAACTGCTTGTGGCTGGCTGTTGCTTAGGTACATACCAAATGCACTGAGGCAAGCTACGGAACCCTCAGGATGACATAAATACTTCACTTTTATCATGCTATGATCTACCCAGAGGATCATGAGCTTGCTAAGTTTTCTATTTTGACAAAATTTTAATGAATTCTTCTTAAATTGTTAACTTTAACAAGAAAACTGATAATTTTGGCCAAAAATGCCACTTTTGGCCCTAAAAATCACTCAAGCATGAAATTGTTCCTCGTCAGCATGTATTTCCATTTTGGAGACCACAAGCAAACATTTAAGACCAATTTTGGGTTTCTAGCTATAAAATTTAAAAATTTCATTACTTGCCTTAAGGTAGCGGGCCACTAATTATAAGTCCCATTGACTTACACACTAAATTAGGCTACTTCCGTGCCCCCTAGCTCCCAGTAGAAGTTTTCAACCAGGACATGCTACCCCTCTGATCGAAGCCCACAATCTCGGCTTTCATGGCACTTTCAAATTTCCATACCATGACCATTGAAATTTTGAGCTAGAGAGCCTTGAATGATAGGGATGTGTTTCCCGCCATAATAGCTACTCAAAAACGGCATTTCACAGAGCGGAGTAATACAATAAAAAAATGGCACTAAAATTGGTCAGATTGCCTTGAATTTTGCACAGTATGTATTTCAACTCATTGTCTACAAAATCCAAATGCAAAAATGATCATATTTTGTAAGTAACACAGTCAGAAACAACATCCCATAAATTTTTTATGGCGCTTTGTCTGTCAGTAAACATTTTCCCGGACATGAGTATTGGAGTTAGTGGTCCGCTACCTTAAGGCAGTGGCCAAGTTGGATTTTTCCATCAAAAATTTGCACAGGTAATCCCTAGAGTATCCTCACAAAGAATATAAACCCATCATTTCATTTGACAGTCTTCTCTGGGCAGTAAGTCTTAGCGAAAATATACCCCTGATAGGGCAAAATTTGCCGGCAACCTAAAATGCACTTTAATGTACTCGTTAATCCTCTACTGAGTTGCTTACTCATCATTTCTGATCTGTACCAAGACAGTATTGTAATCTCAGCATCTCTGCAGATGAGGGTACTCTCAACTTCACTTTTTGGTGCTTCTCACACTTTCACAGACTTGTTTCTGTATGCTGATGTACTGTACATGCATGCACCATCAACTCTGTGGATAAGAAAATAAGTTGGATTTAGCAGCTTAATTTTCACACTCTTAACACATTATCATAAACATCTGCTTGATTTAACAACAGGCCATGTGGTTTCTTATAAATTCTGAAGAAATTTAGGTTATACATGTGCAACATCTTGAGCAATCCAAACAAGCACATGGGAACAGGTGGCATAGAACACCTCGGTACAAAAACACAAAATTTCGAAGCTACAGGACTGTATGGTTGCTACATATGACTACAGTGAAAGGGGTTTCTATGCAGCCATCATGCTTTAAAAAGCCAGCTTAGAACTTCTCTACCTCCTCTTGCATTTAACAAAACAGGGAGCAGGTATCATGGAGTAGATAATTTATTCCATGTGGGTTTAAGAGTCAACAGTTTGCAATATGCCTACCTTGGCAAACTTTCTCCACCCCTAGCATGAAGACATCAGGTATTTCAGTTGTCTGACTGTTGCTCACCCTGCTTCCACTGTGATCTAGTTAGGCTGCCCTGTCTACAGTGGGCCTATATACCAAGCCCTTAAGGCCTAAAATGGAAGAACAAAATAAAAAAGACATGGCATTAAAAATAAAAGAAGTTAGGAAAGTTCCTTAATTTAAGGGTATAGGGCTAACAATTCACTCTGATCTGTGCTGAATTTTACAGGCAAAACACCTTCCCTCCTCCCCCCCCACCATAGGTCCTAGTAGTAGGCCTCGACCTAGGCTACTCATATACAGCCAAGGCTACTCGGGCACCAATTTGTAGCTCCCTAATCCTACCTCTTTTGATGCAAGCATCTTTTTTATTCTTCAAGTTATCCTGTTTTGCCACAGGTCCTAGTAGAAATTTCAGTTGGTTGCCGGTAATAATAATTAACTCACTTTTAAGTTTATGGCATACCTACACTGTAACGCAACATTCCTGGACACTTCGCTCAACAGGTGCACACAGTTTAACTGCTTTGGGTCCAGTCATTTCACAACCCAGCATGTGTTTTATATACAGAACCACTGTACAAAGTCCGCTGTACAAAAACTGCTTGTGGCTGGCTGTTGCTTAGGTACATACCAAATGCACTGAGGCAAGCTACGGAACCCTCAGGATGACATAAATACTTCACTTTTATCATGCTATGATCTACCCAGAGGATCATGAGCTTGCTAAGTTTTCTATTTTGACAAAATTTTAATGAATTCTTCTTAAATTGTTAACTTTAACAAGAAAACTGATAATTTTGGCCAAAAATGCCACTTTTGGCCCTAAAAATCACTCAAGCATGAAATTGTTCCTCGTCAGCATGTATTTCCATTTTGGAGACCACAAGCAAACATTTAAGACCAATTTTGGGTTTCTAGCTATAAAATTTAAAAATTTCATTACTTGCCTTAAGGTAGCGGGCCACTAATTATAAGTCCCATTGACTTACACACTAAATTAGGCTACTTCCGTGCCCCCTAGCTCCCAGTAGAAGTTTTCAACCAGGACATGCTACCCCTCTGATCGAAGCCCACAATCTCGGCTTTCATGGCACTTTCAAATTTCCATACCATGACCATTGAAATTTTGAGCTAGAGAGCCTTGAATGATAGGGATGTGTTTCCCGCCATAATAGCTACTCAAAAACGGCATTTCACAGAGCGGAGTAATACAATAAAAAAATGGCACTAAAATTGGTCAGATTGCCTTGAATTTTGCACAGTATGTATTTCAACTCATTGTCTACAAAATCCAAATGCAAAAATGATCATATTTTGTAAGTAACACAGTCAGAAACAACATCCCATAAATTTTTTATGGCGCTTTGTCTGTCAGTAAACATTTTCCCGGACATGAGTATTGGAGTTAGTGGTCCGCTACCTTAAGGCAGTGGCCAAGTTGGATTTTTCCATCAAAAATTTGCACAGGTAATCCCTAGAGTATCCTCACAAAGAATATAAACCCATCATTTCATTTGACAGTCTTCTCTGGGCAGTAAGTCTTAGCGAAAATATACCCCTGATAGGGCAAAATTTGCCGGCAACCTAAAAATGCACTTTAATGTACTCGTTAATCCTCTACTGAGTTGCTTACTCATCATTTCTGATCTGTACCAAGACAGTATTGTAATCTCAGCATCTCTGCAGATGAGGGTACTCTCAACTTCACTTTTTGGTGCTTCTCACACTTTCACAGACTTGTTTCTGTATGCTGATGTACTGTACATGCATGCACCATCAACTCTGTGGATAAGAAAATAAGTTGGATTTAGCAGCTTAATTTTCACACTCTTAACACATTATCATAAACATCTGCTTGATTTAACAACAGGCCATGTGGTTTCTTATAAATTCTGAAGAAATTTAGGTTATACATGTGCAACATCTTGAGCAATCCAAACAAGCACATGGGAACAGGTGGCATAGAACACCTCGGTACAAAAACACAAAATTTCGAAGCTACAGGACTGTATGGTTGCTACATATGACTACAGTGAAAGGGGTTTCTATGCAGCCATCATGCTTTAAAAAGCCAGCTTAGAACTTCTCTACCTCCTCTTGCATTTAACAAAACAGGGAGCAGGTATCATGGAGTAGATAATTTATTCCATGTGGGTTTAAGAGTCAACAGTTTGCAATATGCCTACCTTGGCAAACTTTCTCCACCCCTAGCATGAAGACATCAGGTATTTCAGTTGTCTGACTGTTGCTCACCCTGCTTCCACTGTGATCTAGTTAGGCTGCCCTGTCTACAGTGGGCCTATATACCAAGCCCTTAAGGCCTAAAATGGAAGAACAAAATATAGAGACATGACATTAAAAATAAAAGAAGTTAGGAGAGTTCCTAAATTTAAGGGCATAGGGCTAACAATTCACTCTGATATGTGCTGAATTTTACCGGCAACACACCTTCCCTCCTCCCCCCCCACCATAGGTCCTAGTACTAGTAGGCCTCGACCTAGGCTACGCATATACAGCCAAGGCTTCCCAGGCACCAATTTGTAGCTCCCTAGTCCTACCTCTTTTGATACAAGCATCTTTTTATTCTTCAAGTTATCCTGTTTTGCCACAGGTCCTAGTAGAAATTTCAGTTGCTTGGTAATAATAATTAACTCACTTTTTTAAGTTTATGGCATACCTACACTGTAACGCAACATTCCTGGACACTTCGCTCAACAGGTGCACACAGTTTAACTGCTTTGGGTCCAGTCATTTCACAACCCAGCATGTGTTTTATATACAGAACCACTGTACAAAGTCCGCTGTACAAAAACTGCTTGTGGCTGGCTGTTGCTTAGGTACATACCAAATGCACTGAGGCAAGCTACGGAACCCTCAGGATGACATAAATACTTCACTTTTATCATGCTATGATCTACCCAGAGGATCATGAGCTTGCTAAGTTTTCTATTTTGACAAAATTTTAATGAATTCTTCTTAAATTGTTAACTTTAACAAGAAAACTGATAATTTTGGCCAAAAATGCCACTTTTGGCCCTAAAAATCACTCAAGCATGAAATTGTTCCTCGTCAGCATGTATTTCCATTTTGGAGACCACAAGCAAACATTTAAGACCAATTTTGGGTTTCTAGCTATAAAATTTAAAAATTTCATTACTTGCCTTAAGGTAGCGGGCCACTAATTATAAGTCCCATTGACTTACACACTAAATTAGGCTACTTCCGTGCCCCCTAGCTCCCAGTAGAAGTTTTCAACCAGGACATGCTACCCCTCTGATCGAAGCCCACAATCTCGGCTTTCATGGCACTTTCAAATTTCCATACCATGACCATTGAAATTTTGAGCTAGAGAGCCTTGAATGATAGGGATGTGTTTCCCGCCATAATAGCTACTCAAAAACGGCATTTCACAGAGCGGAGTAATACAATAAAAAATGGCACTAAAATTGGTCAGATTGCCTTGAATTTTGCACAGTATGTATTTCAACTCATTGTCTACAAAATCCAAATGCAAAAATGATCATATTTTGTAAGTAACACAGTCAGAAACAACATCCCATAAATTTTTTATGGCGCTTTGTCTGTCAGTAAACATTTTCCCGGACATGAGTATTGGAGTTAGTGGTCCGCTACCTTAAGGCAGTGGCCAAGTTGGATTTTTCCATCAAAAATTTGCACAGGTAATCCCTAGAGTATCCTCACAAAGAATATAAACCCATCATTTCATTTGACAGTCTTCTCTGGGCAGTAAGTCTTAGCGAAAATATACCCCTGATAGGGCAAAATTTGCCGGCAACCTAAAATGCACTTTAATGTACTCGTTAATCCTCTACTGAGTTGCTTACTCATCATTTCTGATCTGTACCAAGACAGTATTGTAATCTCAGCATCTCTGCAGATGAGGGTACTCTCAACTTCACTTTTTGGTGCTTCTCACACTTTCACAGACTTGTTTCTGTATGCTGATGTACTGTACATGCATGCACCATCAACTCTGTGGATAAGAAAATAAGTTGGATTTAGCAGCTTAATTTTCACACTCTTAACACATTATCATAAACATCTGCTTGATTTAACAACAGGCCATGTGGTTTCTTATAAATTCTGAAGAAATTTAGGTTATACATGTGCAACATCTTGAGCAATCCAAACAAGCACATGGGAACAGGTGGCATAGAACACCTCGGTACAAAAACACAAAATTTCGAAGCTACAGGACTGTATGGTTGCTACATATGACTACAGTGAAAGGGGTTTCTATGCAGCCATCATGCTTTAAAAAGCCAGCTTAGAACTTCTCTACCTCCTCTTGCATTTAACAAAACAGGGAGCAGGTATCATGGAGTAGATAATTTATTCCATGTGGGTTTAAGAGTCAACAGTTTGCAATATGCCTACCTTGGCAAACTTTCTCCACCCCTAGCATGAAGACATCAGGTATTTCAGTTGTCTGACTGTTGCTCACCCTGCTTCCACTGTGATCTAGTTAGGCTGCCCTGTCTACAGTGGGCCTATATACCAAGCCCTTAAGGCCTAAAATGGAAGAACAAAATAAAAAAGACATGGCATTAAAAATAAAAGAAGTTAGGAAAGTTCCTTAATTTAAGGGTATAGGGCTAACAATTCACTCTGATCTGTGCTGAATTTTACAGGCAAAACACCTTCCCTCCTCCCCCCCCACCATAGTTCCTAGCAGTAGGCCTCGACCTAGGCTACTCATATACAGCCAAGGCTACTCGGGCACCAATTTGTAGCTCCCTAGTCCTACCTCTTTTGATACAAGCATCTTTTTTATTCAAGTTATCCTGTTTTGCCACAGGTCCTAGTAGAAATTTCAGTTGGTTGCCGGTAATAATAATTAACTCACTTTTTTAAGTTTATGGCATACCTACACTGTAACGCAACATTCCTGGACACTTCGCTCAACAGGTGCACACAGTTTAACTGCTTTGGGTCCAGTCATTTCACAACCCAGCATGTGTTTTATATACAGAACCACTGTACAAAGTCCGCTGTACAAAAACTGCTTGTGGCTGGCTGTTGCTTAGGTACATACCAAATGCACTGAGGCAAGCTACGGAACCCTCAGGATGACATAAATACTTCACTTTTATCATGCTATGATCTACCCAGAGGATCATGAGCTTGCTAAGTTTTCTATTTTGACAAAATTTTAATGAATTCTTCTTAAATTGTTAACTTTAACAAGAAAACTGATAATTTTGGCCAAAAATGCCACTTTTGGCCCTAAAAATCACTCAAGCATGAAATTGTTCCTCGTCAGCATGTATTTCCATTTTGGAGACCACAAGCAAACATTTAAGACCAATTTTGGGTTTCTAGCTATAAAATTTAAAAATTTCATTACTTGCCTTAAGGTAGCGGGCCACTAATTATAAGTCCCATTGACTTACACACTAAATTAGGCTACTTCCGTGCCCCCTAGCTCCCAGTAGAAGTTTTCAACCAGGACATGCTACCCCTCTGATCGAAGCCCACAATCTCGGCTTTCATGGCACTTTCAAATTTCCATACCATGACCATTGAAATTTTGAGCTAGAGAGCCTTGAATGATAGGGATGTGTTTCCCGCCATAATAGCTACTCAAAAACGGCATTTCACAGAGCGGAGTAATACAATAAAAAAATGGCACTAAAATTGGTCAGATTGCCTTGAATTTTGCACAGTATGTATTTCAACTCATTGTCTACAAAATCCAAATGCAAAAATGATCATATTTTGTAAGTAACACAGTCAGAAACAACATCCCATAAATTTTTTATGGCGCTTTGTCTGTCAGTAAACATTTTCCCGGACATGAGTATTGGAGTTAGTGGTCCGCTACCTTAAGGCAGTGGCCAAGTTGGATTTTTCCATCAAAAATTTGCACAGGTAATCCCTAGAGTATCCTCACAAAGAATATAAACCCATCATTTCATTTGACAGTCTTCTCTGGGCAGTAAGTCTTAGCGAAAATATACCCCTGATAGGGCAAAATTTGCCGGCAACCTAAAATGCACTTTAATGTACTCGTTAATCCTCTACTGAGTTGCTTACTCATCATTTCTGATCTGTACCAAGACAGTATTGTAATCTCAGCATCTCTGCAGATGAGGGTACTCTCAACTTCACTTTTTGGTGCTTCTCACACTTTCACAGACTTGTTTCTGTATGCTGATGTACTGTACATGCATGCACCATCAACTCTGTGGATAAGAAAATAAGTTGGATTTAGCAGCTTAATTTTCACACTCTTAACACATTATCATAAACATCTGCTTGATTTAACAACAGGCCATGTGGTTTCTTATAAATTCTGAAGAAATTTAGGTTATACATGTGCAACATCTTGAGCAATCCAAACAAGCACATGGGAACAGGTGGCATAGAACACCTCGGTACAAAAACACAAAATTTCGAAGCTACAGGACTGTATGGTTGCTACATATGACTACAGTGAAAGGGGTTTCTATGCAGCCATCATGCTTTAAAAAGCCAGCTTAGAACTTCTCTACCTCCTCTTGCATTTAACAAAACAGGGAGCAGGTATCATGGAGTAGATAATTTATTCCATGTGGGTTTAAGAGTCAACAGTTTGCAATATGCCTACCTTGGCAAACTTTCTCCACCCCTAGCATGAAGACATCAGGTATTTCAGTTGTCTGACTGTTGCTCACCCTGCTTCCACTGTGATCTAGTTAGGCTGCCCTGTCTACAGTGGGCCTATATACCAAGCCCTTAAGGCCTAAAATGGAAGAACAAAATAAAAAAGACATGGCATTAAAAATAAAAGAAGTTAGGAAAGTTCCTTAATTTAAGGGTATAGGGCTAACAATTCACTCTGATCTGTGCTGAATTTTACAGGCAAAACACCTTCCCTCCTCCCCCCCCCCCCCCCCCACCATAGGTCCTAGTACTAGTAGGCCTCGACCTAGGCTACTCATATACAGCCAAGGCTACTCGGGCACCAATTTGTAGCTCCCTAATCCTACCTCTTTTGATGCAAGCATCTTTTTTATTCTTCAAGTTATCCTGTTTTGCCACAGGTCCTAGTAGAAATTTCAGTTGGTTGCCGGTAATAATAATTAACTCACTTTTTTAAGTTTATGGCATACCTACACTGTAACGCAACATTCCTGGACACTTCGCTCAACAGGTGCACACAGTTTAACTGCTTTGGGTCCAGTCATTTCACAACCCAGCATGTGTTTTATATACAGAACCACTGTACAAAGTCCGCTGTACAAAAACTGCTTGTGGCTGGCTGTTGCTTAGGTACATACCAAATGCACTGAGGCAAGCTACGGAACCCTCAGGATGACATAAATACTTCACTTTTATCATGCTATGATCTACCCAGAGGATCATGAGCTTGCTAAGTTTTCTATTTTGACAAAATTTTAATGAATTCTTCTTAAATTGTTAACTTTAACAAGAAAACTGATAATTTTGGCCAAAAATGCCACTTTTGGCCCTAAAAATCACTCAAGCATGAAATTGTTCCTCGTCAGCATGTATTTCCATTTTGGAGACCACAAGCAAACATTTAAGACCAATTTTGGGTTTCTAGCTATAAAATTTAAAAATTTCATTACTTGCCTTAAGGTAGCGGGCCACTAATTATAAGTCCCATTGACTTACACACTAAATTAGGCTACTTCCGTGCCCCCTAGCTCCCAGTAGAAGTTTTCAACCAGGACATGCTACCCCTCTGATCGAAGCCCACAATCTCGGCTTTCATGGCACTTTCAAATTTCCATACCATGACCATTGAAATTTTGAGCTAGAGAGCCTTGAATGATAGGGATGTGTTTCCCGCCATAATAGCTACTCAAAAACGGCATTTCACAGAGCGGAGTAATACAATAAAAAAATGGCACTAAAATTGGTCAGATTGCCTTGAATTTTGCACAGTATGTATTTCAACTCATTGTCTACAAAATCCAAATGCAAAAATGATCATATTTTGTAAGTAACACAGTCAGAAACAACATCCCATAAATTTTTTATGGCGCTTTGTCTGTCAGTAAACATTTTCCCGGACATGAGTATTGGAGTTAGTGGTCCGCTACCTAGAACACTCCTGTAATGGAGTAGTGAGACCTTGGGATTGACAAGGATATAGTGCTTCCACTTGAACTTGAAGTATGAAGTTCGCAGTTCTTTGTTTTTAATAATGATCACATAAATTACATATAGAAGGTGAATGAGGAGACCCAGCAGAAGCAGATATACCCAGCAATATACAAAACAAAGGAAGAAAAAGCACACCAATTGACAACATAAGATATGGACAGAGAAGTCGGAAGTAAACAAGAGGAAACAGGGAGGACAAAAAGAAAGCAGGGACAATAAAAGCGATAGAAACAGAAGTCATACATAAACAAGGGGAACAGGGAGGACGCAAAAAGAAGGAGTGAGGTGGAAGGAGAAGGGAGGACAAAGTTAAAGGAACAAGGTTAATACTCAGGAAAATCTAATCTGTCACGTAGAAGATACCCGAGTCTAGGAGGCGTCCCCCTCCACACACACACACACACACTTGCCTGGTCAGAAACTATTTGTAAAGCAAAGGTCTAGAATATTAGACTCACGAGTAGGCTCCTTGACTATTTGGTGTAAGTTGTTGTCTTGGGTGATATCAATCATAAGGTTACTGATGGCAGGATAACTTCCCCCTTATTTAAATGACGTAGCGTCCCAGTCCACACTGGGTAAGTTGAAATCACCCAATAGCCACACTAAAGCATTTCACTAAAACTGTCACTAAAAAAAATGTCACCAAAAAAGCGCTGATCGGATTTGTCTATAGGAAGGCCTTGGGGCCGGGGGAGCATTTAGATAAGATGCCCTCTCAAAAATATGGGGGACAAGGGACACCCCCTCCCCTACCCCTTCTCCAGCCCCCCCCTCTTCTCCCCTCCCCCATCGTCATCGCAGCCAGGCCAGTGGGAACAAGTACCACAGCTAAGGACCTCTTTCTGTTAAGTTACTGCAATATATGAAGTCCACAGTACAGTGCAAAATTTTAATTTGGGCGACTAATATCGGAATTGGTCCGGTTGCAATTAGAGGATTGAATTTGTGAAATGTGGAAGCACTGACTGAGCAACTATTGTCATATGATGAGCGAAATAATTGGCACCGGCAGTTGGACGCTGACGTCTCAACGAAATCAAGAATATTAAGTAGGTTCATGGGATGATGCTGCATAAATACCATCTTTCCTTTTTGGAAGAGGTTAAGGTAAGTGGAAACAAAGTGGTGAGATGTTTGGGGTAAACTAGGATTTAATCGATCAACTGTACCAATACCATTAACTACCAGTAACAAACTTTTCAAAGTACCAGCTGATTGCACACAATTTCAGTAAGCTTTTACAATAACTAATGTCGCGAAACTGGGCCAAATGACATTCTATGCAATGTAAATGTGTCAAAGGGGGAGTAAGGGAAAGTTGTTGGAAATGCAATGAGTCAAGGCCTATGCCGTATTCCGTAGTATTTTGACAGTTACAACTGCAGAATACCCTGCCCTAGATCCCTAAATACCAAGACTCCTGGAGTTGCAGTCGCAGTCAGAATGGAGACACAATGATATTACAGTAATTAATGCAAAACCACACAGGAAAGTACATATGCCATACGCCAAAGAATCACACCAAGTTGGAGGTGTTTGCCATTATATGCCACATCAATTGTTGCAATTGTATGCCAACTGTTGTGATTTTCCCTGTAGCAGCCAGGTACGCCGTACGCCAAGCACACATTTCCGTACGCCAAAGACCTTTCTGTGAAAGGCCCTACTTTCCAGTATGGATGCAAAAGAATACAAAAAATCAGGTAGCTTAGACCTTTTATTTGATAAACAGCCACTGTGACTTGATCCCCATCAGAAAGGAGTTGCAGTGGACTTGGAATAATTTATGCAACGGTATAAGGAGAATGTGTGTTGAATTGTGCTCAAAATAACCATGCAAATTATACAAATTAGAAAAACCGCTTCCGTGAAACATTATTCTATCTATATGTGGCTGCCAAATGGATATGTAAGGAGTGCAAAGGTGAATCTCATACAGCCACTTTGACTGCAACTCCACCCCTAAATAGTACCATAAAATTGGCCAGGGTATTCTGCAGTTATTCCTTTTGATGGCATTGTAAGAACCTCGGTGTAAATTAATTCAACTCTCTTGGCTAAAAGATATTCTTTAGCCGTACTTAGCTGTACTTAGCCTTAGCTTATACTTTCTTATAGAGAATGTATGTAGGCTAATAGGAATAGCTGGGCAACTTGTGCATGTTTTCCATGAATGTTTTTTTTTGTGTCCATAAACAGAAAATTATACTTCATAAAAAGAAAATAATGTCAAATTTCAGTTAATTGGAAGTAGAAAATTGCTTTGTGATAGGAATTGAAAATGGATGGGTGATTTGGGGTACACTCTGAGATGGATATTTTGTAGCAGGGGAATGAAGGAGAAGAATAGGTTCCTGGTGCCTGTCAGATGAATGCATTTTCTTCATACAAAATTGGGAAATTTCATTACCCAGGCACAAGCCCCCCAAATTAAATTGAAGGCACCATTTTGCATCTGACACCCCTATGAAAACCAAAATTTTCCAAAGGGGAGGGGGCCACCCCTTCCCCAGGTCAGTGTTTACCAAATTCAGCTTTCTTCCCCCTTTTTTTTGTGGAATTCCACTCACACCACTGCTTGACATTAGTGTTTCCAACCTGATAGCTGCGGACTGACCTAGGACCTGCTGGCTCATGGCTGTTCCTAGGCCAAGGTCCATATATAAAAAAAAAAAAAAATCATCTATAGGCCTATAAACAGGGCTGGCTATGGTCAGGAAGAAAGTATTGAATGTGAACAATGCAGATTGTGTCCTTCCTTATGGGCTTAGCTAAAAAGTGAATTAAATTTTCAAAATTTTAGCAAGAAATCCTTTCTATCATATTCTTGGGGTTTTAAAAATTAAATCGAGCAAAGTCATTGAACCAATTAAACTTTTGTCAACAACTTCAATGCATGTACTTTCATTCTATGTATGACCTTTTTTTTTTATTAGTTTTCTCTTTTTGGGATATGTTATGATGACAAAAGAGGTTGAAATTTTGCTATTTTCAATCACCCTAGGGCATTTTCAACCTTTCTATTGAAAACCATGCAAATTTATGATAAAGTGAAGTTTGTGAGGATCATAAGAAGTAATCACCCAGATGAAAAAGTTACCAATGAGGGTAACTCTTTTACATTTGGTAAATGACTGTGTAATTTGGCCCCTATACCATTTAAAATCAAAATTGATCACATATCTATGATTTCAATGATTTTATGCAGGTTAAAAATTACAGTACAGTATTTACTTTGAAGAGTGTTACAATAGGTGGTTTTCAGCCACCACACTAAATGAAAGCAGAGAAAATTTGGGAGCAAGTTCTCTTTGTGAAAACATACCCCGCCAACTTATTGCAATTTAGTTAATAAAATCTGACCATTCAATAATTAAATTTATGAATTTAAAGGTACTGTATGTGGACTTTTGTTTTGGTTGTGTCACCTTTGCTGGTTTCTTTTAACTGTTACTGTATGCTATGTGATGGCTCTCTTGGCCTTTTGGAGTTTTTGCTTGAAGACTGAAGAGTGGAAGTTAGCAATGTGGCTTACCAACCATAAGAAAACATGATTTTTAAACAGATTTTTGTTTGACATGGTTAGTTCGAGTCAAAAATTGGATGATTTTCAGTTGTCATTAGTTCAAATTACTTGTTGGTAAAGTCTAATTCAGGACTCAAAATTGGGCAAAAAATCTCTTGTCCCAGGGACAAGTGATTAAAAAAATGTGGCTGTCACTTTAAATTTTAGGTTGTCCCAACTGAGTATACGTATTTGCTCGTAATCAACCATAAGATCCACAAATGCATGCGGTGAATCTGGTTGAGATGAAAAACTGTATGCCTGACAGCCTGCTACACCATGGGTGCCAGGCTCGCTATACCACTTGTTTGTGTGTTCATAATCCATTACTGAAGCCCACAAGGCATTGAGGAATTATGATTGCTAATAATAGAGCTGCTTAGCAGCTATGCACAGTACTTCTCACCAACAACTGATCAATAACAAATGTGTAGCATGAGTGTTTAATTTAATAATGATAATAATAATCAGGCCTTGAAGGTGGGTTGTTTTAGGACGCTAAGCGACCACGAATATGGGAGAAGCCATTGGCTTATGAATTAAGTCTTCACGTCGGTTGGCAACCAATTGAGCAATTTGGATCAAATTTGGTATTTTTTGGAAGGTCAGTTTAAATGGGAAAACCGTAGATTGCTCTTGGATGAAAAACCCACCTTACTTTGACCTGACCAGGAATTGAACTCCAGACCTCCCGATTGCTAAGCTTCATCGCTTCAAATGTCACTGCCTTTATCCCCTCGGCCATACACTCATGTGTATCAAACTCTGAATTCACCTCCATGTTGTTAAACTTTAACTGCTAGAAGAAATAATTGCATCCATAACTTGGGTGTATCACTGGTTTATACAGTATGTAGTATATAATACGCATCTACTGTACGTACCGTACATATATGTGGATGGCAGCTACCCATTTGTGCATGTTGTGTATTCATAATTCAGTACACGAGACAGATTTGAAGTGTGAGTATTCAGTCACTGCATACTGTTAGCAAGGCACCTAGTTGATGTGTAAATAGCCACTATCTGCAGTATTCGTGGGTATGTTGTGCTTTTAACACCTGTACTCTACCTAATTCCTTTTCATTGAATGTCAAACAACAGTTTTGACTCCTTGTTAGATAGTTTGGATATTCAAAGTCGCACTTAAGTTTCTTAACTTTTAAGGATGCTGAGGCAGTCCTGCTCCTTGTTAACCTACACCTACTGTAGAACCAAAACCAAAACTAGTAAGATCTAGTTTAATGTAAACTGCTTTAATGTAAATTCTGGCTCAATTCACTGGCCCACCTAGCATTAGGAATAAACACTGTATAGACACGGATCCAAGGGGCAGGCGAGTACACCCAACTTTTCTGGAGGCAAAATATTTTCTCCAAAAAATATATTGGGTCTAAATATTTGGATGCCAGAATGGCCTGAGAATTAATTCTATTTTGCCAATTGCCTGTGAGGAATTCAGATTTGGCAAATAGCTAGGGCACTGGAGCCCCTAAAGAAATCCATGCAAACTGGTCCTCTAGGTAAAATTTTTGGTGTTTACAGCTTAGTTTTGATGCTACAGTATGGTACAAGAGTCATCTCTTAGATTTAACAGGTGCAGGTGCAGTTAATACACATGAGTGTGATTTGTAGCACACCAAGAAAATCTAAAACTCAAGACCTACTGCTTCAAACCAGGGTATTGCTAGAGAAAGAGAAACAACATTCTTTAGTCTCTTCAAGACAAGGTTTCTTTTGCGACTGTAATCTTGCTTAAATCTGCCAAATTCTTATCTCAGTACTTCGATCAACAAGGATTAGTGATGCATTACCTACAATTCCAATGAAAAGACAGATTCCTCACACCCATCTCTTTAATATTTTGTTGCCAGCCGTTGTGCAAAATTGTGAAATTTATGGCATTAAAGGCTATTCGAGACATGAAGTATTGCTTCATTTGAAGACGTCAACAATTTTTCCACAAATTACTTAAAAAAATTGTTTCTTAATGATGACAAATTGTCTGAATCGGAAGAGAATGCATAGACATGAACAATGCTTTCATCGAGTGAAGAGTGAGGTGTAGTTTGTTTGTTTGTTTTTCTTTTGATCCTCCCTGGTGGGAACTCCTCAAGTCCCCAATGAAGGGGTACTAACGTCAAGCTGGCAATGCTAGTCTTGTTAGACAAACTCACAGTTGAAGTTTATGTAGTTTAAACATTTGTGCTCAGTCGTTCTATAGAAATTCTTCATACAAGCTTCGGCATGGGCGGAAACAAGCCTCCAAATCAAAGGATACAAACAAGCCTTTGTTTAGGGATTACTTGGAAGAGAATAGAAGGGATTATAATTAAAAGGAATTAGTCATAAGGGATTTATCAATAGAAACAAATGGACCTGTAAATCAAAGAACTGCCACCTCAAAAGATGTAATCCATTTCAAGTACATATTGTATGTCTGAAGAAACTTGTTTGTTGTATCTCCGTAACTCTCTGTTCAAATCAACTTCACACATTCTGCATATAGAATGTAGGCCTACTGTTCTACATACTACCATTTCTTACATACCAGACTCTTACCCTCTAGTACTGTTTGTACTGATTGTTATTGCAACTGCGTAGGAGGCATGTACATGGATGGATATCCATGTTGTGAAGAAGTAAGAATTTTGGTTCAAATCTGCCAAAGGAAGCTTAAGAGGGTCTCATCGACATACTTATGTCTTCAGCTGCCCTTCAAAGCAGACTCAGTTTGCTCAGATTTGTCACTATTGTGCCTTCGCAAAACAATGTGCAGTTAAATATGTACCAAGCAGTTGCCCGACAGTACGCACATGCAACTACGAGTGTGCCGTATGGTACAGTGGCGGATCCAGGAATTTGCAGTGGGGGAGGGGTCTGCATTTGGATGGGACATCAAATGTACACTGAGTGAAGCACCACCATTTATATGGCTGTTGTTTAGTCTCTGATGCCTATTAGAATTCAGGAAATGAGAAATGAGGGTAGAAGGCAGGCATCCAAATTTTACCCTATTTTTAAGTGTGATTAACACTCTACTAGGGGCGCAATTTGCAGCGTGCAGGGCGCGCTGAAATTTTCACTCTTTCCAAATATGAAGCTTGCATTGCAGAGAAGTTTGGATGCTGGGTTTCTTGGAAGGAAATTTTAACAGTTGGGGGATTACTGAAGAATTAACATTTTCTATCGGCAAATCTGAGGTTGGGCAGCCACCAAAGATCGTTGTTGCTACATAATGTTATCCAACGCCTACATAATGAGGCTCTCCAACGAAATTTTTTGAGCTTATATTGGAGAAAATATGGAATTTTATGAAAGAAAGTTTATGAAAATAGCACTGTATACATGTGTAGCTAATTTCCGATTTTGTCACTTCCAGAGTTCGGAAAAGTTTACCAAAGTGAAGGTGTGAGGGAGCATATCTGCTAAGGAATTGCAATTTGCTGCGCGCAAAGCGTGCGAAAAATTTTGCTTTCTTCAATCAAATAATGACGAATATGGAGCTGTTATTAGAGAAAATTGATTGGGAATTTCGTAATTTCATGAGTTGTCAAAACCACACAGTAGACTGGTCTAACACTTGGCAAATTTCCGAATTCTTCATTTTCAGAACCCCCTACCCCTCCTGGGTGTCTAAGAAAAGGGGGCAGAGATGCAACATGGTGCTAAATGTTTCAATATTTTGAGCCACTATGAAACTCCCACTCTTTCAAAACATGGTCTTGAAAGTGTTAGTAATCATTACTTCAACGGACTACACGGTCAATGTGAATTTAAATCTGGGTGTACTCTATTACCGTTGCATGGTTTTAGGCTACGTCTTGTGTAAACTGTACGTAGTGTCATGTAGTATGGTGCACCTTCCATGACCTTTAACAGGAATGCCATCTTGTTGTTTAAGGGCAACTCTCCCTTCCTTTTGACCTAGATTCCCAGGGCCCTTCCTGTTTCCTGTCAATTGTTACTGGTGAACGTGACAAACTACCTCGCCCTAGTTCCACTTGTATACTGTAGCCCATATTTTCAAAGTGTGGCCAATTAAAGCTTCCTCATTGGTCATTTTTTAGATCAGCACATTCCTTAATATTTATTTAATTTGGTGCGCCACAACTTTTAACCAAACAGGGGACTGCATGTGTTCCGATCTCCGTAGACATACATGCGATTTCACAAACAGCGTTACCAACTGCCGTTGGCGGAAAACGCTAGATTAAGCATTCGTCATTGCACAATGTCTAAATAAAACGGGAATTTACCAAATGATTGGGAAGATAGATACATTATAATTTATATTTTTCCTCTCTTTTTTTTTTTTTTTGAAGAATATGACACAAAAATACGGTAGTCAAATAATGTAACAACTATATCACTGTATTTTTAAAATGTAGGCCTAGGCTACAATTAGCCTGGCTATCTATTCAATTTTTACCATCCCAGTGGGGGGGTATGCATACCCCCCATCCCCCCCTCTGGATCCGCCACTGGTATGGTAAGTGTTCCAACTCTCCACCTCTCCACCTCCCCCAACCCCATCCTGTGTGCATCTGCTTGCCACCTATTAGGTCTACTATAAATCAGTAACACTTGGAAAGAACCAAATTAACATTTAATTTAAGGGAACCATTTAATTAGTATATAAGATAGCTCTGTCACTCGCCCCTCCCCCCCCCCCCCCATTATCATTTGGGCACACTCTCAATAAAGACACACCTAAGTAAATAGAAATTACCAGCAGCAACCAATGAAACTGTTTATTATCTTGTATATCTTTCTGTGTGATTTGAAACCATTTTTTCATTATTTTTTAAAACAATAAAATCTGTGTTTGGAAGGTTTTAAAAGTGAAAGTACACAGTATAGAAGCATTCACTGACTTCCTAGAAAAAACAGTACATTAGCTGTCACATTAGTAATTGTGTAAGTCAAATTGATTCAATCCTCCATGCTACAAATGAGAAAGCCTGGAAAACCCATTGTGAGCTCTTATGTCTCAATATCATGATTTTAACTCTTAAGGAAGTAAATCAGATAATTTGCTGCCATATGAAACCTACAAATTTTATTATTACAATGACAATCAGAATTCATTTATGCCATTTTTTTTTTCACAATTTTAATTCTGGACCACATTTGTACATTGACTTAAAACGAAGGAAATGTGATCTACTGTTGCATCACAGTCTAATGTCATGATTGGGAGCAGCATAGTTTTGCATGTGTATGCATTTTTTCCACCAAACAATTATTCAGAAATTTGATTCAACAGTAAACATCTAACCAGCAAGGCCTCTTCAGTGGTTCAATATACTGGCAAACAATCAGTTCTGAATAGAAAGAGAGGTGTTGGAACAAAAGGTTTGACTGCCCAGTTAAGTGGTCAGATTTCATGGATAACAGAGTTTAATAGGGAAAACAGATTTTCCACTGGTCTCAGAGGGATACTGTAGTACTACATGTTGCCAGCTTTGACACCAAAGCCAAAGGAACTGAGAGAAAGCCACTGTAACTATCAAAACTGCCGAAAGGGTCAGGTAGCCATGTTAGAAGAAGAAAAAAAAAACAACATGGGCTTATTTATCTGCTACATTGTGTTGTTATTTTAGAGATGCTCACAGCCTGAACTAGTTTCCATCTTTTTGAAGTCATTTATACTGTAATAGAAAGAGGAGAGTTCTGGAATCATTTTTGTAGCATTTCCTTTTACTGTACTGTACTTTGCTGGTTGCTATCAATATCTTTTTGTGAAGGGGTAGTTAGTTATACCTTAAATTGTAGCCTTCTTAAGTATAATTTAGCAGTACACGTACATCTTTTTTCCAGTTATGTGACATTGGATTGTATTCTACTCCATTGCTTGCAGAACGTCATGTACAATGGCAGGAGGTTCGATTTTTAATGTCTTTGGTATGACCATGTTTTATGTGTGGTATGACCATGTTTTATGTGATGGGAGGGCTATGGCCTTCCTGGCCATTTTAGCCGAAGACATTGCTGAATGAGGCAGGCTTAATTGCCTCAGCTCGGCAGAGATTTTACCCTAGGGTGGGATTTGGATTCAGGCAAAACATACCTACCCCCCTGAGAAAAGAGTCCAGCATGGCCAAGGGTATGACAGGGCCTTGGGATGTAATCCTGGACCTTCCAAGTGAAAGTTAGATGCTTAAATACCAACTTGACCACACAGCTATTAATAGTGTCTAGGTTGGTTTACCAGTCTAGGATATCATTTAAAATGTACTGTTGCTAGGTTGGAAGGCATTTGTTTGATGCTCTCAACGATTTGTATAAAAGTCACGCTTAATTACACTGACATAAAATTTTGCAAGGCATGTATTTGAAATAGATTCTTTATTTTTAAAAACAAATTTGCTGCATAGATTTCAGAATGTAATCCTCACTGCAATAACATTGCTACTGTGACAGCTATAGTACCGCAATATTTTTATAGGTGTGTCAATTATAGACCTGCGGTAAGTTCGGTTTCAATTTCCTTTTTTCAACTGCAGTTAATCTTACAAGTAATTCATAATTTTTATCTTTTGATCAAAAATCCCTTCATGTGTTTCTTTTGCACTTTCTATATTGCTGTAATTTCAAACAGGGTTTTATCAAATTGTATTTTCTTCTCTATAGTGGACATTTTGACAAGATGTCTTCCAAGAAAGCAGTCACAAAATGGACATGTGAAGATGTAGGGATATGGTTACAGAATAATGGCTTTCAAGAATACAGAGATCTATTTTGTGTCGGTCACAAAATTGATGGTCCAGCATTACTGCATATTACAGAAGAAGATTTGAAAAATCCTCCATTAAACCTGACAGTTCTTGGTGATGTTAAGAGATTAACAATTGGAATCACTCTACTTAGAAACCAAACCCAGGGATATTTAAAACATTCATTACAACCTCAGGTACAAGGCAGCCAGGGTTTATATGATGTTGTGGAGAGATCACCAAAAACCAAGAGCAACAGACACTGGAGAACCAGCAGAGTTAGCCAGAACTGTAATGGACACCATTCGCCCCGCAGGAAGCAGTCTAATGCTGATCTTGTTAGACCACTGGTCCAGCCGACTTTTGAGCCTGAAATCCACAAGACTGTTATAAGTTATATCTATGTTACTATTGTTCTTTTCCTGACTGCGTTTGTAATGGTAGAAGTCCATGACAGGGTTCCGGATAGTGACAAGTATCCGCCTTTACCTGACATTATATTAGATAATTTACCCTACATGCCTTGGGCATTCATGGCCAGCGAACTTTGTGGGGTCATCCTCGCCATCATATTGCTGACAGTCATTATTTTCCACAAACACAAGTAAGTGGCATGTAAAGAGATTTTTTCTTGTAGTAGGCTTGACTTTATGATCTATAGACTTGTAAATGGCACATCTGCCTATTGATATAAAAAGCATGAGAAAGCTGAAACAAAGCAACAATTTACCTCAAAATCCATTAAAAGGAATAATATTACAAGACAATTCCTGATTTTGCTCTTATTCTATGAACTACATGCAAATTTGATCTGTATGAAAAGTTGAACTCATGAGGCATATGTAAAATGCTAACCAAGGAGTAGATGAGCATTGTTTAGCAAGGTGAATGTTTCTTGATTGGCTGTTGCAATTGTTTTGTATCAATTGTATTCTTTGTTAGGGGGAGAGATTAGATAATTAATATTAGCCAGTTAGGAAATCACTTATTAATTAAACAGTGAGCATTGCCCCTAACCAACAGTAATTTAGCCTTCATTTGAAGGTCATGCCCTCATTTGTCATGCCCTCAGCTTTTTATCTTTCAGGTACTTTGTCTATCAAACAAACTGGAATTGAACTGGTAGGCCTACTTAATCAGCAGATAATTAATTAGCAAAACAACGTCAGACCCTGTACGCCATTTAAATTTGTGTATAGCAAATCACAAATCTCAAAAATAGTCAAACCTTTTAGGAGGTCTAATTGAAAACAGTGAAAGATCAGGCCCAGAAAAATTTCAGCAACCATTTCAATATCTTTTAGTTGTTTGTTAGGATATTTGGTTGTCTGAAAATATTTTTTGCACAATTATAAAACTGTTTTGGGAGCACCAGTCGTGATGTCTTGTTGCTGAAATTCTGTAAAGGTGTGTGTGTTACAGTAATATGTAATCTGCAAGTTCTCTATAGAATAAATACATGTAATACTTAAAAGAAAAAAACTTTATTTATTCTGAAATCTGAAGTCTGATAATAAAAGTTGAAAAGGGTGATTTATAAGTAAGCAGTATTCTTCTTTAATTAGGTAAAAGCAAGCTACTTTTTAATTCTTATTCTCACGACCAGATAATTTTAGTTGCCCTGACAACCAGACAGCCATAAAAATCAATCCCAGTGGGATATATTCAAATTATCTCAACATTTTTTGTTACACAGGAAAGTTAATCAGTTAAGTTTGAGGTACATTAGCTATTTGGTTACATAGCAACAGAATATTGAAGATTGTTTGTAACTTGGATCTTTTCCGTATCACCCAAAAGGAGGACCATGAACGACTTTACAGATTATTTTATGACAAATCATGGAAAAGTATATCCATGTCATTGATTAGAGACAACCATACATGAATTAGAATATTACAACATGTGGTTTTATAGGCTTTCTCAATTTGATGTTTCAGCATTTTTCCCTTTGAATTTTCATTTTGATACAATCCAACAGAGAAACCATTAGCATTACAATAGACCTATTTATTTCACATAAAGATCTTGTGATTGGACTGCTTTTTTTCTCACTTTTCCAGGTACATTGTTTTGCGCAGGTTATTCGCAATCCTTGGGACTGTATTTCTTTTACGATGTTTAACAATGTTCATGACATCCTTGTCTGTGCCAGATCATCGCCTAGGATGTGCTGGAAAGGTAAAGACCAATTACTGTATAAAAAGTCAATAGGGTATGTTGAAGGGGAAATTGAAACACCAAGTCTTTGGGACCTTGGTAACACCTGATTTAATAGTGATACCATGGAGCAACTACTCGGACAGGAGAAGAAACCCGACCTTAATTTATGTCAATTAGTTTCAGGATATAATCCTGTAACAATTAATCATGATATACTATGTCATCAAGTTCTTTTTTTTTTCTGGTTCTTACAATTTACATTTAATTGTACCCTTTGCAACCTTGTTCATTTCTACTTCTTATGAATGGATTTAATCAAAATATTATTTCATCAAGGATCTTACAGCCAAATTAGAAATTTGGGCTAAAAATTCAAAATGACTGGAGGATGCTTTGTAAGAATACTTTAGATACTGATGGCATATGTGATGTAAGCATTATAAGTGTAAATTCGCAGACTCACTTCCAGTCTATAGTTTGGAAAAAGGACATGAACCAGGACATAAAACCCCATGTAACCTAACCTACAATATCACCTTGCAAAATTTTCATTGGAGATTGCTATGGGTTACCCTAACTACCACCACCCTGCCCCTGGAAGTAATGAGTAGCAACATAGCAGTTGCAATTTTTGCTTGTGCTACAGTATTACTCTGCCCACACCCCCATCCCCCCATCATCCACCTTCCAAAATGTGAAATAACCACAGACAATCAACCCCCCTCCCTCTTAAATACTAGTATGTATCCATGTTGGTGCTAGTTGTTGATGTTCAACAGTATTTCATATTGAGCAGTTGCCACCTGATGTAATATCATGAACCAGTCTGCAAATATTTAACAGCTGTTCACACATTTTGTAGCTGGTATCATTTCCTTAATACAAATTATAGTTAAGAATTAAAAAGGAACAGTTAGCCTTTAGCTGTTCAATGCCAGAAGTTGGAAGAAGATTTATACAATTAAGACATGTTATTGCAATATATATTTTCGATGCTATTTTATACAAGGCGTTGTTGTACACATTAAAGGTGGCTTTGATGTGAGTAGGTCATTTTACATGAAACTGTTAAAAGGTGTATACAGGCACATGTGTCTTTGTGCATCATGGACCAGGCAGGGAAGAGGTTGGGGTGCTTTTATGTGTAAAACTGTTGTGATGATGCTTACAATATGAGTACAATACCGTAAGAGGGAGAAGTTTGGGTTAAAAAAGTGTGGTAGTACACTCTAGGTGGTGGTGACCTTTACCAGTTTCTTGGAATGATGATAAAAAGATAATATGACTTCACCATCTTCACCAGGGAGCTGCCAGATTTCACCACAGAGTTTGGCTCTTGGTTGGTTCATATTCAAGCCTTTAAAATGGAACTTGCTGCCATTATGCTTGGTGCTCAGCATAAGGAATGGATTAGGGACAACAAGCCAGTGAGCCACAACTGAAAAAAATGCTGTGACAGACCTGACTTAAACCGATTGGTCAGAAACTAAGCTGTATATTTGCATCTATTTAACTAACTCAAGCATCTCACCATAAGCTGAGGGTGAGAAGTTATTAGTCTGCAGTTTCTGTAGTTAGTAAGTGAGATAGAGTTTTACAGCCCAGTTTCCAACCAATTGGTTCAATTCAAGCCGACCACAGACCTTTGTACAGTTGTGGCTCACTGGCTTGTTTTCCCTAGTTCATTACTTATGCTGAGCACCAACCACAATGACAGAGGGTTCCATTTTAAATTCTTGGTATGAACTGCATGCATGTTGATTTGGGGGAGGCTGCAGTAGGGGTCGACATTTCCCTCCACATTTTTGGAAAGTCACCTATTGACTTAAGGTCTTTGCACAATAAATTTTTGATGGAATTGGCAGTGTCCTCCCCAATAAGTTATTGCACTGTGAATGCATAACAGGCATGAGAATTTTGTAAGCTTCAAAGTTTCTGTGGGTCTATTAGCTTCCAGGCTGCAGCAACAGATTAAGAAACAAACAGGGTTTCCTCATTCAAGTCTTGGAAAAATTTGGTGAATTTTAGGGTAATTATGTGAAGTCCTGGGAAATTCATGGAAATTTTGGCAAAGTGCCATTTTGCATTCCCTCCCACAATCTTTTGTAATATCAAAATGTGTTCTCACTGGCTGATATCAAAATTTATTCATCTAATCGCCTCCAAATTTTATGTTTATTTATGGAAGAAGTCTAGACAGCTAGGTCATGCAAATTCTTTGTTTGGTCCCTGTTAAGTTATGGAAAGGTTAAATTGATTCCCCAGAAAATGCTGGAACCTTGACCAAACAACATAAAACATTTCTCATCAATTTGAAAAATTGACAATCCCTGCATATGCTTCAATTTCACTTTCCGGTCACAGACGTAAAAATGTCCTTCGCTGGTACCCTGAAAACTGTTATGTCACCACTTGTTGGGAATTTTTCTTGGGTACTTATCTGGGTTTTACCTGGTTTGAGTAGTGTCCAAGAAGTTAAAATGATGTCAGCCTTGAGACCATGGGGGATGGGGGTGGTCTAGTATCACTTGTTTCAGTAGCTAGTACATTGATGTGGCAAGGTGGCAATTTTGTGTCAGGAGGTGGCTGAAATCTGTGAGGTGGTAACCTCACAAAAAACTATTACTTATATCCAAAGTAACTTTTTTTCCTCTAAGAGAAATGCAGTCACTCCAACTTGAAATAGTGTAGTAGGGTAGCCTCTTTTATGATTGGCTCTTTGAAAATCATGTGACAATATTGTTTCTCTTAAAATGTGAAATTAACTAGGACTAGCCAGCTGATTAATCTTGAATATGCAATAATTAAGTCCTAAAATATTACAAAAGATACTCTGAAAAGAAATAAGAAAAATTGTGAGATTTAGCTGTTGCTTTAAAAATAAGTTTTGGTCAACTGCTATTTATTGCCATTTTGCCCTTAAAATGCCAATCCTCTCACCCCAAACTACACTTCTTGTGGGGTACAGAAACTCTCTGTTGGCCCAGCTTTTTGACTGACTATAAATTCAAACAATGCAGATTACCAGAGCTTGCATTACACAGCATGATGAACTGTACTGAGAGTGTTTTGATTATACTCACCCTGAAGCAATAAACTGAGATTGTGACTGGATAAGGATTAATTTCAGACAATTGTGGGAGGGCCTTAAGTAAGAAGGTTAGGAGAATTGGTACTGTTTGGGGTGAGAGAACTGGGCCTTTAAGCCTTTTGAGCTAGCTGAGAGATATGACTCACACCCGCCTTCAAGCTTTCACATTGATTTTTACCATCTAGAAGTGTCATCAAATGTATTTTTACTTTCAGTCTTTAAAATTCCATCGAAATGCCATAGAATTCTGTAAACTAGACAGAACTCTTGGAAAAGTAAGTGCAGGAATTATTTGTCTTTAAGGTGGAAGAATTCAATTGTGTATTTGACAAATTGAATTTTTGAACCAGTGTTACTACTTCTTATCTTTATAGATGTATGGTGATTGGAATATCAAATTGTGGAGAGCCCTTGAAATCTTCTCTGGCTTTGGTATGACTTTAACTGGAGTAAGAACTTGTGGTGATTACATGTTCAGCGGTCATACTATCGTTATCACTACCCTCAACCACTTTATAACAGAGTGTAAGATTTTAAATTCGATTTGTCATATTTCCCACAATAAGTTGTATTTTTAAATCCTTGAAGAAGGCCCTTAACATACACTTTTTCATTCCTGTAGCCACAATTTGGTGTGTATAGGTATGTATGTTTTTTGTTCATTTTTGTAGACGAATCTGATAAGAGCTTGTGTTTAGTGACTGTAGGTAGCCATTGGCCGGGTCCATCAGCCTTAAATACCTTCATATATTGTCTACATGAATTTTTAAGTCGCACATCGAGCGAAATTGAAAGAGTCAAGATACAATTCAGTGTACAACCATGTATGACACAGGTGAGTAAGGAAATTAAAAGATTAGAAGGGGATGCACACCAATTATGGCCAACTGAAATCAGACTATCACTTACTGTCTGGATTTGTCTATAAACTTTGATGAATGAAATTGATTGGTTTGGTTTGTTTGGTTTTATGCCTCACCCTCTCTCTGACCCCCTTGTTCAATCTTGCGGCTATCCAATGCTTTTTTCCAGTTGTGGGTTACTGCATTTGCTTTTCCTTCTGGAAAACAATGGGAGGCAGGGATTCTGCCATAAACACAAAAAGGGAGGGGGATTGATTGTAAGGTGCAATTTGAAGGATGTTAAAGGCCATTGATTTGTCAAAGTTCAAACATTGCTGAAAAAGTGTCCTCTACTTAGAGAAGAAACGAAGATATTGACAATTTTTTAATTTTTATGGAAATGAAAATTGGGAGGGGATTTAACCCACCTTCTTTGGAAAACTTTTGGAAAGGAAGGGGCAAATCCCCCTTTCCCCTCTCTGCCAGAAACAGTGGGAGGTGAATGGGATTGGAATGGGTGGTGGATTGGCAAGTTGCAGTCAAAACAAGAAGGAGAGTAGAAATAACCATTGGTTTTAAAATTTTCTGGAAGTTTTGTACTTTCAAGGTCAGGATTCTAAGCAAACCTACTGTACATTTCTCGATTACATTGTGTCCTCTCCTTGCTCACTTAGTATGCCACACCCTGACAAGTCAGTTAGATTGAGTTTTGCAGCACAGTTTCCAACCTATTGGTTCAAGTCGAACCAGCCACAGTCTTTTTCCAGTTGTGGCTCACTGGCTTGTTTTCCTACTCTATTGCTTTATGCAGACCATCATAGTAGATTTCATTTTTAGAGTCTTTAGTATGACTCGACCTGGGAATTGAACCTGGGCCTTCTGTGTGAGAGGCAGATGCTCTACGGCTAGACCAAACATGCGGTTACTGACAAGTCAGTGATAAAGAAAAGCAAAAGGAATGTGATTCAAGGTGCACACATTACATAACTTTCTGTGGTTTTGTTAGAAAGTGAGGGTATTTTTTTCTTTTAAAGTAAACAATGTTTAAAATGAGATATTTTGAGAATCAATCTTTATCATGAGATATTTCGAATAAGGAAAAGGGTATTGATACTGGGTTTGGGAGGACATGGTCCGAAATATTTTTGTCTTCCCGACCCAAGTGAAATGCCACCAGAGGATCCCTTTAATGATCGCAACACTTTAAAGACCCCAAGAATTAATGCAGGATAATGGAAATTTTTATTTAATCCTTCAAATGTCATGGAAAATCCTGAAAATTTATTTCTTCCAAAAGAAAGGAACAGTGGTTATGAAGTGGTTCATCATTCATGTTAGCAGGGAGGTGTCACCAGTAGTAGATGAAGTAAGAGTTGCAACTTTTCAAAGGCAGCCAATTCTCACCCCATAAAACAATTTTGTAGTGGTAAGCAGAATTTCTCAATTGGTGCACCTCTTTGATTGACAGCATATTCAAAAATGCAAAGCACTGTTGCTCATATTAGACAGCATGCACTGTACTGAGGGTGTTCTGTTTACACATTGGGTCTGTTATACTCCCCCCGAGGCAATTAACCGAGATTGTACCTGGATGAGGTTGAGGTTTAGACAGTCCTGCAAGTGACTAGAAGTAATTAGCTATAGTAGGAGGTGGAACTGTTTGGGGTCAGAAAATTTGGCCTTTAAAGATAGATACTCATCATTCCAAATATGATGAATTTCGGTTGGGAGAAACTAAAATCCTCCATTGGTTCCAACTCTTCGATTAATATCAGAGTCGGAATGCTGAAAATATGCAGAGTAATTGTTAATATTTCTCTGAATGCACAGAAAGTTAATTTCTGTTGTCAAGACATCATGCTCTTTTGTGTTCACCAGGAATCAAATCAACCTTTGCCTTTGGAGTAGGGTATTGTGAGGTGCAAGGAGGAGCCAAAGGCTGTCTTGGGAGGGGGGGGGGGTCTTGGGAGGGGGAGGGCTAGTTTAGTTAGCTAGATGAGATTTAAATACACACCAACAAAAATGTGTTATAAACTGTCTACTTGATAAAAGGGTTAAGTTGAAATATGGTTTAATTTCAAGTTCGGTTTAAAATGATTCAGATACAATGCAAGTTCTTCCTTTTAGATAGATTGAGCCTATTCTACCTCCCCCCCCCCCTCCTTGGCCTACAGGGGAGTGGGAGGGTCTAGAAGAGATTTAGTTGTACACACTGAAACTGTCAGAGGTAAGGAGATCTGCCTTGCTTTGGTCATGAATATTTCCTGTTTAAAATCTCACACACTTCATTCAAAACTGCAATTATTTCATTTGTTGCAATGAATTAATTTTTACTACATTAATTATCACAGACTCACCACGGAACTTTCATCTGCTTCACACTCTCTCTTGGATCCTAAACATCTTTGGAACCTTCTTCGTCCTGGCAGCTCACGAGCACTATTCCATTGATGTCATTATTGCCTTCTACATCACTTCACGCCTATTTCTCTACTACCACACCCTGGCAAACACTCGTGCTGTCAGGCATAGCGATGAAAGGACTAAGGTTTGGTTCCCAATGTTTGCATATTTTGAGTCTAATATAGATGGTGTTGTTCTAACGAATTTTGCTGGCCATTTCCTGTGTGCCTGGATCTTTAGAAGATTTTTTAGTTGGATCATGACAGAGGATGTTTAACCCTCAAACTTAAAGGGTTTCACTTTTAAGAGTGAATTTATAACCCTAATTTCTAATCAAAATATTGTAGCAGTGTTCTCCACAAGCTGTTTTGTCAAGGAGTGCTGTCCTGGGTAAAATTTGCAAAGAGCATTTTAACACCCAGATAAAAATATGCCACCTGTGCAAAAAGTTGAGTTACCCAAATAAGAGTTGTCCAATTTGAAACCGTTTGAACAGAGCAAACAGCAGTAGTCTCAGTGTGAATAACTGATCATTGAAGAGCTTAATGTTTAGATTTTCCAGGTGCAGACTGACAAAGTACATCCATCAAGGCACTTCAGGAGTGTGATAGTATGTAATGTTTTAAACTGTGACAGATTCAAATGATTCGGCTGCCAAGTCTTCATCATAGTGAGTGAAGATCACACTTCCTCTCATGGTGATTTGAGGCAAGTGGTGTGTGTAATCTTTGACCTGCCTGACTCAAAATTCAAGGCCTGAAATTGAGTATTGGTCACTTTAAAAATGTTCCTGATGTCATCAAAGCAAGCTGTAATTGTGCATTCATCCCTGATGTCATCTAACATTTTCCTGGAGAAGGTACACCCTCTGTCTTTAGACCATTTGTCAAAGGAGTATAAACCACTATTAACCTTCAACGATTGTTGCTACTCGAAGCCAAAAATTCAACAAGTGGAGAAACACTGTTGTAGTAAGCTTGGTTGCTCTTTGGTGAAAGCATTCATATTTACGATGTTCTGTGATATAATACCTTTTCACTGAAAACTTTGCCTCTAGAAAGAACAAAACTCACAGCAAAGTTATGCTGCCCTCATTTTATTTATAGTTTATGATGCACTCTAGATTTATAGATATTTTTTGTTTTTATAGATTACCTAATAAAGAGGATCATTTTTGGAGCTGTGTTTGTCATGAGAAGCAAAGCACTTTTTGCCTTTAATAATTGTATTTTAATGTTTACTTTTAAGCTCCACTGAGGCCTTTTATGTTGGTTTTCCATGCTGCATATCAAGTTAATATATTTTCAGTTGCTTTTGTCCAAATTTTATTTCTTGATCAGTTTTTCAAAAATCAGTACAGTTTTCAAAAACTAGTGTCTTTGATGATGGTATGCTGCAAGCATCTACTGCATGAAGGAGATACTGTACTAGTTTAAAAAATATGTTTATTCCACTTGTAAGTATGGGGGTTTTTACAATAAGTACGTAGTTAATTTCAAATAACAGTATTAAATGTTTTGTGCAGTATCCAGAATTAACATCAATATATCTATTTGAGGAGATTTCAGGAGAAACTCATAGAATAGTTTTATTCACAACCTGCTTTGTCCATAATTTACGATTACTCAGTAAGTAGTATAATTTTTCAGCATAATGTTTGAAGAGCCTATCTGCATTTGTAAAATTTTAAATGTGGTTGTTTGTTTGTCATGCCAAAAGTGGTCATTGTTTACATTGCTTGAGAGAAAGTTCCATGTGAGACGAGGAAGAAGGGTGTATTGAAGTAACAATATTCATCCAAAGCCGCTTTGAATTTGGCAACTCGGACAATTTGACATTCTCTCATTGTAAATTTATACCAGCTGGGACAGGGCAGCAAATTTGCTCTAAAAATATCCCCTTCTCTATACCTACCATACCCCCCTTACCACATATATACTGCCTACCTATGTTTTTGGTTCTGTACTTGAGGCATTTCAGGGGCCCCTTTTTGCACACTTTTGGGGGGAGATAGAGAGGGAAGATGGGGGTGGGGCTTGGACAGAATTGTACTCCACCTGTTTAGCTGCCCATAGACCCTTTTCCAAGTAGCAGGATTGTAGGATGGGATTTTGGGTGTGTCATTTTTTGTCAATAGCATTTTACTTTGATACAATACAATGCACACCAACATTCTATGTCTAATGCTTTGCTAATTTACTATTTGGTACAAGGGTCTGGTGTGGTAATATGCCAAGCCATATTACTTAGAGAGGGGCTCATGATGAGTTGATATTGATAATCTTTTTTCCAATGAGTGTTTGAAGGAATCCACTATCACATGAAAATGCTTACATAAGTAAGCACAATAAAGTCAAGTTTCACTTCATCCAATGAATTCACATCTGTTACTGCCATCTGGCAGTATCTTTAAAAAACTTACAGTATCTCAAAGGACATCATGGAACTTCTATTGACAAATTTAAATATTTTTCTTAATATTTGAGAGAGGTCCATTTGAGGTGGAAAAAATCATATTGCCCACTAACACACCCATTTTTGATTTAGCATAAAATTGAATCCGAGTCTTTGGCAAGTAGAAATTTGTGCTGCTGCTTTTGAAAGTTTCATATAGAAACCAGAAATAATTAAATACCAAAGAAGGAGTCTTCAAAATGTGGATATCTGAGGCACTCTTATATGTGAGATATGGTATTCCATACGATATGACCCACAGTGCTAGAATGTACTGTAAAACTAATGTGCAAGTTGTCTGTTGCAGAGAAGGTCAAATGTCCGGAAGGAAATTGAAGTGCTGGTCTGAAGAGTTTTGTCCTGTATTTGCACTGAAGTTTTTCTTTTGTGTGATCAGTTTTGGTAGATGCAAATATTATTACTATTTAACTAGCTGTAACTTATTTACCCCGTCATCTGCGATTGAGATGTCCTTTTGAATCACGTATTATTCAGATATACTCTGTTGATATAAATATAATGTGAAAGCCCCACAGTATATATGAAAGATGTCCAGCCTTATATTATGTTTTCAATACCAAAAAAGAAGAGAAAAAGAATAGTTTTTACATTTTTGATAGGAAGATAATAAATATAGACAGACTTAGTTTTTATGCATAAACGCAGGCATATCACCTAATGAGTGAGGGATGCATGTTGTCAGGAAAAGCAATGAATGAAAGAGCATGTTTTAT